>CM060364.1:11560852-12839811 GCA_030545235.1 Helianthus tuberosus
GAATGGCATATGCGGATGAATGATACGAAACTAGGGTTGGTTTAGATTTTTTTTTACTTAATTTTTGTCATTCAAAAATAAAATCTAAATGAACTCTTATATTAGGGACATCTATTTTTTAGTATAAGAAACTTATAAATCTTTATTTTAGTTTGAAAGCTTGTCAATTATTATAGGGTGTTCCAGACATTCAATAAGCATTCATATAGTTATATCATATATGTTTCCTTAATATGGTCTAGTGAAATGTTGTAATTTATATGGGATGAAGAGACAGAAATTCTAAGTATATACTATATACATTTACGAACATAGGTTAAAGTGTACAAGTACTCTAACGACACCTAATGCAACCAATATCGGTCCGACATTAGTGATACCTTAAGTGTAAGATAAAGTGAAGTTGGAATAAGAAATGCCCCTGCAGCAAATCCAAGATTTATATGCCTCGAAAGAAAAATCTGCATGCAATAACTCATCATAAGCGTGGTATTTCACAAAACAAGTTTATCAAGAAAAATTATAATACTTTGGTAAAAAAATTGAACAAAAAGAGATAACTTTACTTACAGGAACAACCAACTTCTGTGCGCCACGATGTAATTCTAGCTTCCAGTATATACCCTACAAATAAAAGAGAAGGTCAACAAAACGTGTAGTTCAAAATATATAAAAAAGGAAGGTATTTGAAATGGAAGTTGAAAGGGGCATATTTTAAATAAAATAAAAATAGAAGAAAAAAATTAAATAAATATGTGGCAAGTACCTGAATCCCGATTGTATATAACATTCTGACAGTGCTAAAGTCTGATATTTTTCTTCCTCCCCCTATTTCAAGTTCAAGTGCACTACTACAAGAACGATGCATTTTTTTTTTATTTCTTAATGCCACGTACATACAAACCAATAATAACTGATGTACGTTTTCATTATATTATAAATAGTAGTGTAAAAAACTAGAATAGTCAACAAGTACCTTCCTATTTTTCCAGTAATACGCCCATGGGATTTAGAAGAGAACCGATGAGTATACCGACCAACTGCACCGATTGCACTTGTGCCGATCTGTATGTTTGGTATTCAAGAGATCGTGATTATTATAAAAGTAAATCATCAACCAAGAATTCATCATTATTTAGAAAGAAGTGTTTAGGCTATAAAAAAAATATTGTGGAAGGCGGTATATATGCTATCATTGTAGTGCAATTGATTATAAAATCATGCTCTTCTTGACTTCTTCATAACGTCAACTTCAGCACAAATTTTACACATGCATAAGCCGTATTTAAGTCATTGAGTTGAAATACTATTGATAGTTACAATGTACTCATTTAAAACGTCAACATAACTAGTTATAACTTTGCAACAAGTTTGGCACACAGAATAAAAAATTATCTGTTTTAAGCTGTAATAATTACCATTGTTTGTTTAAAATGTAAGGCAGCCATTTCATGACTACATTTGACAGCAAGAACTGAAAATTATACAAAAACGTACCCTAATCTCTCCAGCTGCAGCCATTTTTTTATCTTTCTTTCGCCATCCAACAGCAACTGAGGAATCTGAGCCTAAAATCAACTCTATCTGGAAAACATAATGCAAAATATATGTATTAAGTAATTATATAATCATAACATTTGTCAAACACTCAAGCATCTGATCATCTTATCATTACACCTTCAATCAGCATAAGTGCAGAAGCACATCCAAACATAGTCTCGTATAGCCATTGTTATTAGCCTTCATTATCTAATTACAATTAGTTAAATCACATAACCACTTTTTAAATGCAATCCAAACAACCAGTAATTGTGCATGAGCCACATACACCACTTCTACGCTATGCAGCTAATGCGGTAAAAAATCGGATATCGGTCAAGGAATGATATTTGAGATATAGGTTAACGCGGTCGGATATCGGTAATTTTAATATCATGCAGAATTTATATATATAGCAGTTTAACACTAACAATTCAGTATATTCTCCTACCATTAACAAATTAACCTTTTGCAACTTGCAAAACACTAACAATTGTAGCAAGTAGGAACTGATTAAGACTTAAAACACTAACAACTAACAATTAAGACTTAAAACACTAATAGCAGCAATAAGAAGAAAGACGAATGGTAGAACCACGAAGAAAGGTACTGATATCGGAAAAATCGGTGATATATCGATCAATATCGCCAATAATACCGGTACCGATATTTGACACCGATATTTTACGTGGGGATCGATAACCGATATATCACCGATATTAACTGCATAGCTTCTACGCAGCAGATAACATAAGCCTTAAACCATAAAATGATCTCTCTGATTCTTTTAAAAGCAAAATGATACATATATAATAATATAAATAATAGCAATAATCCATCCACTTATAAGGGGGCAAAAACAATAGCTACTTACACTTGCATTTGATGTTGTGGAGAGCTGACGGTTCCAAGAATTGGAAAGATTTATCGAACCATCTCTTAATGACACGGCAAGCCCCATTGTTGCATTGGCATGACGAGACAGCTGGCTGAACCAACACACCAAGGAATCAAAAAAAATAACTAAACCCAAAATAATATTTTTAGTAGTAAATAATTTTTACCGAGATGTTTGTACGCCTATCAATCCCCGCAAACCTACAGAAGCCATGACTTCTATAGAGGATACAGAAGATAACTGATGCCTAAAAACAGCATTAGCAGCTGCATCACCATCGTTTCCTTTTACTGCAAGGGTCCCACCAAAAGCAATAACATTGTTTTTTGATATCTGTGATTGGATTTCACTGTTCATTGACATTCTGCAGATTTATAAATTGAGGTTCAACGCATGAGATGATTTGCATCATTTTGGGAACCATATTCATATGTATCCAAATTAGTGGTTAAACCTGTTTTTTTTATTACACTCATTTTGCAGGTCTAATTTATACAGTGTTGAAAGAAACAAAAGATAATACAGGTCCATGAGAAGAAATAAAGACGGGACCTGTTATTCTACTTTAGCTCTACAAGTAGTCAAACTTCTATTTAACAAAACTATAAATATTACTTATTCGTTTATAGTCTTAAGATCAAGCCTTTTGCATCCATATTTGATAATACTTATTGTACTTTTAAACATAATTATATATTATTTTCACAAAAAAAAAGATCTTTTTACATCAGTACTTGGTCTATACATTATTATGGGTATTGAACTAAAAGCTTTTTAGGAAAATAGTATCAATGTCAATGTAGATACTTGTCAGTTTAACCTAAAATTAAATTTAGTCAAGAATTAGGAGTCATACGCTCTCATTATACCATGCCCGGCTAGAAAGCTTGGAACTGATAGTTGTGCAAGAATTACACCAGAAGGTTGAAAATGGGCCGCTTTTTTTTCTTCTTCTCTTTTGCGTTTTAATCTTTCAAGTTCTTCCTTAATTTCTTCCGCTTTGTTTAACTTTGGACCAAGTTCTAAACCAGAGGTTAACCCTTCCATACCATATATGTCATATATCTGTCGTTTATATTCATCGGTTAATATCTCATATGCTTCACATATCCTCTGAAAGTTCTCTGTAGCTACATCCTTCATCTGAAAAGAAAATACAATAGTCTTACACAAACTGGTAACAGAAGTAGAAAAGGAAAACACAACAAAGGGCAATAATCAAGTTATAAAACAAAAAGACAATGTTCATGATTTATGGTATAATTACTTTACTAATAGTAGTAATTCCATTATAAGACCATTCAATATCCTGTACCAATATAGCATATTAGCATTTGCTCTTCAAAAACCATAATGCACTCAAGAAACCGAAAATAAACTACGTAAAAACTCACTTGACTAAGTTCAATCCACAAAACCATCATAGACATAAATGTACATTTTATCAGAAACCAACACTGACGTCCTTTATTTCGATTTTTCTTTCTATAAACTTCAATATGTTTATCTTATCAACACATCTCCCACACCGTCTTATCGATTTCATGTTGTAACTTAATCATTCAAGAACACATCAAACAAAACTATTCACAACATCAAACTAAAACCTATTTTTCATTGCCATTGCAATAACAACTAAACATAACCAAGAAATCAAACAGTTAACAAACTCAAAATCACAAAATATCCAATACAGACAATAATTACTGCAAAAACACATGCAGCAACACTTACTAAACACAAAGCAATCATCATAAATCAGTTTTCAATAACTTAACACAATAAACAACACCTGTTGATCCTGATACTTATCAGGATGATAAATTTGCGCCCACTGACGATACGCTTTACGGATTTCTTCATCGGAAGCTTCAGGAGACACATGAAGTAGAGCATACAGTTCTCTGTTGGAGCCTCCGTCTTCTGCTTGCGTCATGAGTTCAAATTAGGGCCAAATTCAGTAATTTAGGGTTCTATAAACGCAGAATCGAATGCAGCGGTTTCTTTATCGGATAGTAATTGGTGCAAGCATGAGATGAAGAGTGAGATTTGATTGGAAGGTGTGCGAGTGCGAGGGTTTGTGTGTTGTTGTTGTTTGGGGTTTTTCGAGGGTTTGTGTTGATGACTTGAGGTGGATGTGGGCGTGTGCTGCTGGTTATTGTTTTGAGTAGAACGTGGGTCCGAAGAAATTCTTTTGTGAGTTGTCAGAAACGGACCTTCTGTTTATAGATATGTCATTTAACTCCACATACGTCATAAAAGCGTCACATGAAAAAAAAAAATTATTATTAGACCCTGTGTAGTGGTAAATCAAAATAATGCCCCCATCGATTCATAGGGCATTATTCGACACGTGTCATCCCAGTCAGCATTGGGCATTATTGCAAAAGTGGTGTAGTGGGGCATTATTCCAATAACGCTCATGCAATCATTTCACAATTATTATTTTTTTTAACTTTAAATACTTCATTAAATTAAAAAAAAAATACAATACTAGAAATAAAAAAATTAAAATTAAAAAATAAAAAAAACACTAGTTTTCGTCTTCGCTTTCTTCACCCTCGCCAACTTCGTCTTCCTCGTCCTCCGTTTCTTCCTCTCCCTCAGGTGGTACATACCGAACCGACCATGCGTGGTGTACCAAATCAACCATTAACTGTGAATGGTACGGTTCGTAACGCAACTCTCGTGCATTATTCACTCTTTCTTCCATTGACGCCTGTGGATGGTCCTCTTGAACGGCTTCTGGCACATAATTCTGGCATATCGCCTTTCCTTCGTCTTCCAAAATCATGTTGTGCATGATTATACAAGCGTACATAGCATCTCTCATTTTTTGTTTGCTCCATGCACGACAAGGATTTCTCAAATATTGTCAGCGTTGTTTAAGAACCCCAAAGCATCTCTCAATGTCTTTTCGTGAAGACTCTTGAACCTTTTTAAAGTATGCTCTTTTTTCATCAATAGGATCACTAAACGTCTTCACGAAAATCGAATACCTAGGATAAATTCCGTCGCTCAAATAATATCCATGAGGGTAGTAGTTTCCATTTGCGTAAAACGACGCTTTTGGAGCTTTGCCAGAAATCCACTCCTCTAACAACGGAGATTGTTCAAAAACATTGATATCATTGCATGACCCGACCACGCCAAAGTAAGCCAACCAAACCCAAAGGTCCTGTGAAGCAACCGCCTGAAGAATAATAGTGGGTCCTTTTTGGTCACCCCGTGTGTGTTGGCCTCGCCATGCGGTCGGGCAGTTTTCCCAACGCCAATGCATGCAATCTATGCTCCCGATCATACCAGGCAAACCATGCTCCGCCGTATGTACCTCGTAGATCTTTTGAAGGTCGTCCCATGTGGGCGTTCTAAGATAACGCGCACCATACACATCAATAATACCTTTATAAAAAAACATAGACAAACATAAGCTTCAAAAAAAAATTGTAAACATACTCGTCGTTTAAAAAAAAAAGTAAAGTATAGGAATTGTACCGCGACAAAAATGCTCCAAGCTGTCTCGCGTTGTTTTCTCGGCCATTTTTAGATACTCGTCGGTGATGTCGGTAGTGTTTCCATAAGCAAGGATTCGTAACGCCGACGTACACTGTTGGATACCGGTAAATCCAAGTGCCCCTCTCGCAACCGCTTTTTGTTTAAAATAATCGTAGTTGGCTTCCAAGTCGTCGACTATGCGTAGAAACAACCGCTTACTCATTCGGAAACGACGCCTAAACATTTCGTTCGAAAATGTCGGCGCCTCATCAAAATAATCTTTCATCAAACGATCGTGTGCCGCGCGTCGGTCTCGTTCAATATAACATCTTTTATTTTTTTTTGCTTGGGGGCGACAACAATGCTTCACATATCTCACCGCTAGTTGACAAGCACTCGTAACCTCCTCTTGCTCAACCTCCTCATCGGTGGAACCATCGCCATCCGCAAAATACTCGTTGTAGTAAAAATTTACCATGGATGAAGAACTAGGAGAATCCATCAAGTTTTTTATAAAATGGTTGGGTTTTTTAGAGAGATTTTGAGATAGTTTTGGTTGAAAATGAATGAGTTTATATATATATATATATATATATATATATATATATATATATATATATATATATAGTTGAAAGGTTAAAAAAATAAATAAATAAAACAAGTAGCCGTTATCTAGCCGTTGGAGACTTTTGATTGGCCCGGTCAAATGGAACAAAGCGTTTTAGATAAAACGCCAATTTGATTTTTTTTCAAAAAAAAAAACGCCCAGAAACGCCTACCGTAATTGGGGGGGGGGGGCGTTATCCGGCGTTTTTTTTTGAATTTTTTAAAAACCACGCCCACTACGGGTGGTCTTAGGGCTGCAGAACACCTGAGGGTATCCTCATAAGGGACTATTTTTTTTCTTTGAACGACAAGTTTTGAATCATTCACGGACCATTGAAAAATCATCGTGTCACTAGTGAAACCACACGATCATATCCAACTCTATTAGACATAATGCCTATCAATGGCGGAATTAGCCCTTTAATTCAGGGTTATCCCAAATGATTTTTTTTTTACCGTGCAATCATACAATAATAAATAACAACAATAAATACAATAATAAGAAAAGGGAATATATTTTTCAGTAATACCTAATAGATTTGTCATCTTTTTTTTATAGCTTGAAATCGTTCCATCACATCGTCGTCTTTTACTTTATCAAAAGTTTCTTTTTCGAATACACAAACCATAGCATTGTTCAAATATTCTGGGCTCATTCGATTACGTAAATCCGTCTTAACAAGCTTCAATTTAGAAAACACATCTTTCAACAGTTGCGGTTACAACCGGTAAAACCAAAGCTAGCTTCACTACCCGATAAACCAAAGGACAAGCACTATGTGTTCTGATTTCCACCATAAGACGAGTAAGATCACTAGAACTTCCAATTGCAATTTGCCGCCCATGCCCATAATCAATTGATTATTTTATTTGTTTGGGCTTAATTATCATGTAACTTATTAGTTGGGCTTAATTGTTAAACAAGTATTGGGCTAAAGGAAAAATGTCAACTTTCATATTTTTCTCTTAAGGCTATCCCCGAATATGTTTAGGGGTATCCTATGTATAAAACCAAAAAAAAAAAATACACTGCGAATACGGGGTTGAGCCGTAGCTCGTGCTACGGCTAGTTACTCATTGGTTCCACCCCTGATGCCTATATACCAATTCAGCAGGAAACCCAATAAATATGAGAACCCACCCCCCTGTGAGAATCGAACCTAGTACCTATTGGTCTCAAAACCCTATCCCACCCCCAAGATACCACTAGGCGCAACAACACAGTCGTCACCCTCTCGGGTAGGCTTGGCAGGTAGAGTTCTCGGGTTGCACTCACAAAGGGAAGGTTGACCAAGTTATTCTTATTTTTTATTTAAAAAAAGGAAAATGGTTTGGGGTATTTGAAATGAGGGGATCGTAGAATCAATGGGGTGGTGGTCCATTGACAAACGCAAAGCCTTTAAACACTTTAGGAAGGGGAGGTATTGCGTTCAAGTCCCATAGACAGCAGGGAATAAGAAATTTGTCGTTCGAAAAAAAATACATAAGGGTAGTTTATAGTGGTTTTCTTTTAACGGAAAATGGTGGGGTACTTGAAATGACTGAAGTATTATCGTGCCACCAGCGGAACCACCCGATCATATCCATCTCCACTAGGCAATAATGCATATAACAGTTCAGGAGGAAGCCTAATAAATATGGGAGAAACCCACTTGTAAGAATCGAACCCAAGACCTAATGGTTCATAAGTCTTATACCACCCCCAAGATGTCATTAGGCTATAATGTCAAGGGTTAGTTTATAGTTGTTGAGGGTAAGTTTAAAGTAATCAAAACTCAATTGCTGAAGCTTGGGGTAAGTTTGAAGCGGTCGGTTTATTGTTTCACTTAGGCTAGTCGGTGTAGGGGACGGCCCTAGCCCGTCCAGCCTCGGCGTCGGTCCCCAACACCATTTACAGGGGTCAGTGGTCGTCGCGAACGCTATATATATAGGCTCATCCTTCATTTCCCTTGGTCCATCCTTGGAGAAGCATCCTCCTTGGATGTTAACGTGGCGCTGCCGTGGAGGGACATCCTCCAAGGACTTGACTCCTCCACACACACCGAGTAGCCTTATCAAACTTGTTTAAAAAAACTTTATTAAATTTAATTTTTGAGAAAATATAAAACTACTTTGTATTTTGGTGTGGACTTGTAAAATTAATAGAACTAGGATTGCGACCCGCCGCAATGCGGCGGAGATTCTTTAGTTATAACTAAGTCGATCTAGGACCCGCATATTATGTTAAACCTGTCAAACGGGAAAAAATAGACGATGTAAAAACATTCACCCACACACGCACGTTGCGTCGTGTTAACTTGCAAAATTTAGAACGAAACGTAAAAACGTTAAACTAAAGACACACGTTGCGATGTGTTAAGTCACAAAATTTAGAACCAAGCATAAAGCGAAAAATTTGTGGAAAATGAAAACTATAAAGGACCAAAGTTGAAAGTAAAAAAAGTTACGAGGATAGATTGCAAAAGATAAAAAGTTTTGGGTTAGAAGTAATAAAACAAATAGTTTTGGGTTAAAAGTAATTTATGAAATACTTTTGGGTAAAAAGTAAAAAAAATCATTTTTTTTGAAAAACCCCCAAAGCCAACGTTACGACAACCATATGCATAACCATTTTTTCTTTGAAAACCCCCGAAAGAACACTCCGCGTTGCGGCAGGGCGTAAAATGGTGTCAAATAGTACTAATGTCACACAACCATCATCGTCCACCAACACTGACTCGACCTAGGGTATGCGTGTTGCGACAAACCTGTCAAACATGGGAAAATAGAGGTAAAAACGTTGAACCACACATGCACGTTGCGTCGTATTAACTCGAAAAATTTAGAACTATACGTAAAACGAAAATTTGCGAAAATGAAAAGTATAAGTTACAAAAGTTGTGAAGTTAAATTGCAAATAACGAAAAGTTTTTGGTTAAAGTTAAAAAACAAATTATGTAGGGTTAAAACTGTAAAAAGGTAAAAACCTTTGGGTTAAAACTAAAAAATCAAGGTTTTTTTTTGGGAAAATGGCTAAAGCACAATGTACAACTTATAATGCACTAAAAAGTTGCTTCTTTATATATATGGAGTAATAATAATAATATATACAAAGTGTTAAGTAAACAAATATGGCTAGACCACCTGGCTTGGTTTGTCAGTTTATACTGGTTAGCGGCTGGTTCAAATAGACTCAATTAGACCCCGGCTATATAGTCGGTTTCTAGTCCGACAAATTAACCGTCGGTAAACGCAAGCTCGACTTGTGGTCTGGCCTACATTTAAGAAATGCTTGGTTATTCTCCTTCTAGTTATTTGTAATATGATTTAAAATAAAATGTTTACAGTCTTGGTTTAAGATATAAGTTAAAATATTTGGCTTTCAATATTCATAATGAAACTTAAGGACCAACGTTACTAACTTACCATTCG
The DNA here is from genome assembly GCA_030545235.1 of Helianthus tuberosus. NCBI lineage: Eukaryota > Viridiplantae > Streptophyta > Magnoliopsida > Asterales > Asteraceae > Helianthus > Helianthus tuberosus. The sequence goes on from CM060364.1 coordinate 11,570,802, forward strand.
AAAACATGTTGGGGTTAAAATTCTAACACCATTTGAATACATAATTTAAAGACGTTGGTAAACATTTTGGAAACAAGCCAAAACAATATAATTAAGCTAAAAATTAGAAGAATAGACATTAGTGATCAACGTTCAAAACCTCATATCAACTCTAAAATCCCGGGTTTGAACCTGACGGGGGGCGAGGGTTTACGGATTCCATCTGGTTCCCGCAGATCAGGGGACATGGTCTCATGACGGTCGAGAAGTCAACCTTGGACATAGCTTCGAGTAGTGTGAGTTTACACGTCCTTAAAAATCTATGAATTCGTACAATGGACAAATGGGCTGAATTAAGTGGAAAGTTGAGTCAATAGTAGAATGGTGGGCTGCAGTTAAAAGATACTATTTGGGTTGATGGTTGGTTAACCGAAGAAAGCAGAAAGGACTTGCGATGAGCTAATAACTATTGGGCTGGGAATTAACTCCACAACAGGCCCATAAAGAAAGTGGATCAATTAATGACTTTATGGTAAAGAACGAAGGGTTCACACGAGGTCTCACTGAAAACAGTTTCGCAATAGCCTTTGGCTGCTGTGGTGGAGGTCGAGGAACCACTTGGTTATGTACCACCTATTGATCGATATCCATTTAATCTTGTTTTGTGAGTTTAAAGTGGCTTTGAGCCTTAGTTGACCATTTATTATAAAATTTAAATTCGTTAGACGTTTGTTATAAATTCCAATCAAATAAATTTATATCTCATGGTCTAAGTATTGAGATGGAATTCAATTGTGGGAGTACAACTGATTAATTACAATAATTGTTGATTTTATGAGTTTATAAAACCAAAAGCCTAATATATAAAGCAACATGTACAATAGGTTAAAGCCTAAACATGTTACTAATTCATATATTATAAATATAAATATAAATTATAAATATAAATTCTTATGTTTTTTTATGTACAATAGGCTAAAGCCTAAACATGTTACTAATTCATATATTATAAATATAAATTATAAATTCTTATTTTTTTTTAATTTAAGCTTGGACTACCAGGGGTTGGTTCCGGTACAAACCATATTTATCTTACAAACCATAAGAACAGATCATAGCACTTAAAAAAAGTTAAATTAGCACATACCAAAACAATACATACATAAAAGTAGCACTTTTGAATTATATTAGCACATAAAAATTAATCAAGATAATTGATTTTAGCACATATTTGAACGATATCAACACTTTTCTTAATCAGCACATTCAAAACAAAAGGAAGATCCAAATAAAGAATTAATTGTTTGTTAGCATATTTATAAAGAATTCAATATAATTGATATTATTTAGAATATTATTTTATCATTTCTCTATAATTGGTTGGATGCCACGTAATACTTTTTAAATGGTTCTTACAGTTTGTATGCAAAATTTGGTTTGTATTTGATCATACTCCTGGACTACCATTCAAAATCATTTTATTAAGTTTAGTTATTTTTATACCAGCCTTAAATGATGTAACGCATACATTTTCAGCATGCTTATAATTACATTAAACAAGTCATATACACTAAATTTTATATTTTCTTATTTGATCATAGTTGGTGGACAAAATATATAGAAACTGCATTGTTGATCTTTAGGTGTCTACACTAGATTGGCTTGGGGTAGGGCTGTTCAAATTGCTCGGCGCTCGGCGCTCGACGCTCGTTCGATGCTCGCTCGAAAAATGCTCGGAATTTGCTCGTTCGATTCAGCTCGATTAAAAAAATGCTCGGTTCGGATCGGTTCGGTTTGTAAACAAACCGAGCACGAGCAAAGGTCCACTCAGTTCGGTTCGGATCGGTTGGCTCGATTTATTTTTTAATATATAGATATATTTGTGTGTGTATCATTTTTAATGAAATGACTAGAGACCAACATCAACAATGTTTGGTCCAATATCCAAATAGAGCTCATTTAAGTAATTACAATTGAAATCCAATACCAATAGTCAATTGTCCAATACTTATATGTCCATTTGAGTAATTGAGTCAAAATTTCAAATACTAAAATGTGAAGCGTCGATCAATACTAAGTCTCAACCCGCCATTCGATTCAGAAGTACAAGACCCTAATAAAAAACCCCCATTGGCCATCGTTATTCGATTTCACCAATGCCACTCGCCAAGACGGCAACTCGTAAGGGTTTTGCTTCAATCGGTTCATTCAATTTCAAACTTTCGATAAAACCAGGGTATGTTTCTATCGGTCGACAATTTATCTTCCCACTTAGCTAATCTCGATAGAACTATTTGAGTGTTTTTGTATTCCTTGTTATTTGTTAATTTTTTACTTGTGTTCTATTGGACGAAACATCAGGGACGAAAACTGCACTTTATTCTAATAACTAGCACTCCCATCGTTACTTTCCTTGTTTGTTCTGCGACGCTCGATACTCGCTCAACGTTCGTTCGAAAAATGCTCAGATCGAAAGACGCTCGCTCGACTTTGGCTCGGTTGAAAACACGCCCGGTTCGGTTCGGATCGGTTTATAAACGAACTGAGCACGAGCAAAGGTCTGATCGGTTCGGTTCGGCTCGTGAACAGCCCTAGCTTGGGGTACTACTTGGTTTGGCAATTTCTTATAGATAATGACAATGATAATATTATTGAACAAACATAACCACCTAAAAATAATTTCCCAAGGTGCAAATGGTTATTTTCATCAATATAATACTTCATATACACATCCTATACATATATAAGAGTATTTGTGTGTGTGGCATCTTTATTTTTTACAATAACCCCCACTACACACGTAAATCCATATATGATATATGCGTACAGGGGAAGGTTCTATGCAGAACACTCAATATTGCGAGAACACGCAGAACAAAATGAATCACTCATTTTTTCAATCCTAAAAACTTAAAAAGTAAATTAAAATGATATAAATGTAAGATTTATTGTTTCTTACACTAGAATTTAAAACAAAATATGAAAAATCTTCAGTTTCCTACACACGTGTAGGTTATGTGTAGCCTAAATTACCTACATGTATGTAGACTATGTGTAGGGAAAATATATGATTTTTATATGTATATATAATACACATATGAATGTAAGAAACATAAAATTTAAGAAATATGAACCTTAAATCCTAAAATTTAGTGATTTAGAGTTGTTCTTTTTGTTCTCGCAATAATTAGTGTTATGTAATGATCCTTATCCTATGCGTACATATATAACTAACATTTTTACGATAACCCCACACTACCGACGTAAACCTATATATGATATATGCGTGCATATATAGATAACATTGTGTACGAAAATGAGAAAACGTACATAAAAAGTTAGAAAATGATATATTCCATACTAGTGTTTTCAGATTTCACATATAATTCGATTGTCATGTGATATGCTGTCCCATATTCAACCATGAATTGGAATGTTGCATCGATAGGAGCTTCAACGAAGCTTCCTAAATCAATATTCACACACATCTAGTCTTCTTGTGCTTTTGTCATCACATTGTATTTCTACGATAATTTAACAAAAGATGGTATAAATTATTATTATTATTATTATTATTATTATTATTATTATTATTATTATTATAGATAGATAGATATGGACAAGTTTACAAATACGTGAAATGCAAGAATAAATATGATTTGTCAAAAATCATCGATAATTCTTGAAAATTCAATTTGAAAAATGGGTGAAGATATAATAGGAAGTTTATTTGGCTAGGAAGGCTAGGAAGTGATCTTGACCATCCATTTAGTTAATCAAGGATTAAGATTAAATGATGGAAATTGAAGGGAAGAAAAGAGACGCGTGAGTTTGTTTAGTGGTATTCTAGTCAATACAATGCAATAGTTTCTCTCTCCTCCAACCCCCCCATTTTTTAAACGTTAATAACTCTTTCATACGACATTATTTTTTTTTATAAAAACTGCACAAAAAAACGAGCGTTTTTTTATCTTTAAAACGAGTATACTATTGCTATATTTTCAAAAAAAAAATTTAAAAACCCAGTTGCGTAAAACGCAATAGAAAAAACCCCAGTTACGTAAAACGCAATGAAAAAAAAAACCTAAAAATGACATTTTTCTAAAACGCAATGCACCAAAAACACTTACAAATGTCTTATTTTTAAAACGCAATGTCCAGAAAACACAAAGAAATGTCTTATTTCTAAAACGCAATAGCCTAAAAACTCAAAAGAAAATATACTTTCTAAAACGCAATGGACTAAAAACACATAAAAATGTGTTTTACCTAAAACGCAATGCACCAAAAACACATACAAATGTCTTATTTCTAAAACGCAATGGTCAGAAAACACTTAAAATGTCTGTTTTCTAAAACGCAATGGACTAAAAACACATAAAAATGTGTTTTACCTAAAACGCAATGCACCAAAAACACATACAAATGTCTTATTTATAAAACGCAATGGTCAGAAAACACTTAAAATGTCTGTTTTCTAAAACGCAATGGACTGAAAACACATAGAAAAGTGTTTTACCTAAAACGCAATGCACCAAAAACACCAAAAAATGCCTTATTTGTAAAACGCAATGGCCAGAAAACACTTAAAAATGACTCATTCTAAAACACAATTTACTAAAAAACAAAAGAAAATGTTCTCTGTAAAACGCAATGGACTGAAAACACCTAAAAAGTGTTTTACGTAAAACACAATGCACCAAAAAACACTTCAAGAATGTGTTTTCCTAAAACGCAATGGCCAGAAAACACATAAAAATGTTTTAGTTCTAAAACGCAATTGTCTAAAAACACCAAAGAAAGTGTTCTCTCTAAAACGCATTGAACCATGACAATAGTTTTGTCTGTGCTGTGAATTGTTTGTGCTGTGAACTGTCTGAACCAATGCAGTTTACGAATGCAGTTTCCAGAGGCAATTTACAGAAAATTAATTTTTCTGATACATTTTTATTACAGCAATTTAATCGAAAAAAAATTCCAGGGGCTCTGCCCCTTGAACCCCGCTACCAGGGGCGCTGCCCCCGGACCCCCGCCAAGATCATAAAACGCAATGCCTAAATTAAAAACCCAGATCGTAAAAATGAAATTAAAGAATTTCTTACATGGATCGAAGTAATTTCTTCAACAATTGACGAATTTTGAATGATTGAAACACTTATCAGCGCTCGAATCGAACGGATCGAGAGATTATCTTCAAAATCACCCCAAAAAAACGAGATTTTGTATGAAATTAAACTGGGTTTTCTTCAAAAAAGCTGAAGAACACGTTGATCGGGTGTTTGAATCATTGATTGGTGATGAAAATCGCACTATAATGTAGTGATTATTGAGATAGAAAGTGAAGAAATGGTTGAAGATGGTGAGTTTTGAAGTTACTGGGTTTTGAAAAGGAAAAAGAAATGGTTTGATTGACTAAAATACCTTTTTTTTTTATTTTAAATGTTGACAAATGTCCTAATCCTATTGCTTCCTACAAATAAACTTCCTATTTGATATTTTCCCTTTGAAAAATATCAATACGGATTGACTTTACTGGTTCCATATATTACACAGAAGACTCGACTTTTCAAATTTTCATTACCGTCAACTATTGAAATCATTGTATTTATCTTTTAAATAATTTCATTTTCATTTATAACAACAGGTTAAGTAAAGACCCGCGTATAAGATGGGTTCAACAAATGAAATATCAAATAACGATATTTTGATATAATATATGATTAAAGTTACGAATAAGTAAATACATTATGTAATACAAATTGGTGTAATAAAGATCCCAAAAAAATAATCTTGGGTTCATAAAAACGGCACGTAATGCAAGTAGTTACGTGTTTATTAGATATAGATTTGATGTAAAATAGGTTGGTTGATAACTCTTTATCTCTTTTGAAAAAAAAAATAAGAAGACATAAATATATTTCCGTCACCCTAAAAAAATACTAAACATAGAAAAATCTTCTGTCATAACCTAAAATTTATAGTTTCGTCACCCTAAAAAATACCTTAACTAGATAAAAATTTCTTTTATAACCGTAATAAGTTTTAGTTTCATCACTTATTTTTTAGAGTTAAATATCATTTTTGTCCCTGTGGTTTGGACTATTTTGTCAGTTTAGTCCAAAAGTTTCATTTTTCGCATGGAGGTCCAAAAAGGTTTCATCGTTGTCATTTTAGTCCACTTGGTTAACTTCATCCATTTTTTCTGTTAACGAGAAGTGCAATTCGGTCATTTTATATATAACTAGAAAGGCAATTCGGCCATATAAAATGACCGAATTGCCCTTCTCGTTAACGAAAATAATGGATGAAGTTAACCCAGTAGGCTAAAATGGCAACAGTGAAACCGTTTGGGACTCATAGACGAAAAATGAAACATTTGGACTAAACTGTCAAAATGGCACAAACCACATGAACTAAAATGGCATTTAACTCTATTTTTTAACACAAAACTACTAAAACACTATTTTGAAAATAATTTTTTAACACAAAGCTACTAAAACACTATCTTGAAAATAATATTTTTCACCAAAATATATCTAATTTGTTTCATTTTTCTTATATATAGTGTGGGCCTTGCTTATATATAAACACACTCCACCTTCACGAAATTCTTTAGAACTAAAATTCTGCATACATAATGCATATTCTTCTCATAGCAAAGGTGAAACTGTTAGGGTTTTCTAAGTTTCATAGAGTTACCACTACACCACTTTTAGCAACCTTACTATGGCCCTTCTTTTTGAAACTTTTATTGAGTTTGAGACCAATACAAGACATTGTTAACTCCATGGTTCATGATTCAAGACTTTTCATGTTTCAATTAAGCCAAATCATCCATTTAGACGACGTCGGTGAAGGAGAAAGAAGATTGAGTCGCGTCCGTCGCCTTCTCCATAACAGGCTGGCTAATACCGGACGATCGATAGCTTTTGTAGAAGATGAACACAGCTTGCATACGGTATCAATGGTAACTCTTTAAGGTAACTAAAGTTCTTGAATATTCAATTACAATAATTGTTTGTGCTAGTAGATCCAAAGGGTACTTCATTGTGATGCCAAAAATTGTTTGTTAGCCTGGATATTGCTAGAAATGGCCAACACAACTAAATTATTACACTCCTTACATCCAAAATCTTCATTGAATATATTTTATTTATACATATATGTAAATTACATAAAATAATAACATAATGTGTATGTTTTTTTTTTCTTGCAGGATATTCAAATTCTATTGTATAAGTCTACAGGATGCTACACGATTTAAGGTTTCAAATTATAGTCACAATCTTTTGATCAATGAGATAATGAGATCTTTCTAAATTACAAGTTTTGTATCTCTTTTCTTATAATTTGTTGTTGGGTTGAGACTTCTTTTCTATTTTTTTTTAATGTGTGGCACAATGAATTTATTTCTAACAATTCAAACTTGATATCTTTTTGATAGAGATGAGATAACAACCGTCATCCTTTATCCCTAATTGAGAGAATTAAATTATAGTTTAGGAAGTTAACAAAATATGTTTTGTTTTTATATTTAAATATAGAGGGAAAGTTAATGTACAATATTCCTTAACGTGCGATGGTACAAATATGAAATTACACACGTTATAAAACTCAAAACCCTAATCACGCACGTTGAAAAACCATAAATCACGTATGTTGAAAAAACATAATCACGCACGGTTATGATTTTTCAACATGGTGATTATGGTTTTTCAACATGCGTGATTAGAGTTTTGAGTTTTATAACGTACGTAATCTCATATCGTACGTTAAGGAATATTGTATTTTACGCTTTCATTACATATATAACTATTTAAAATAGGGGTGTTCAAAACCGGATAATTTTGGATATTCGAAATTTTCGGATACCTGATTTCACTATCCGAATCTGTATCCGAATTTTTGGATATCCGAAATTTCGATCGGATAGTGAATCGGATATCCGAATATCCATTAGTTATTTATTTATTTTTTATTTTTTTAATATTCCGAATCGGATATTCCGGATAGTTTTGGATATCCGAATATAAATTTTCGAATATTTTTTGGATATTTCGGATAGTTTTGAATATTTTTCGGATATTCGATATCCGATAAAAAATAAAAATTAAACTTTCGGATATTTCAGATATCCGAATCCGAATCCAAAATTTTTGATAACCGAATTTTCGGATATTTCATATTCGGATATCGGATAGCTCGTATCGGATTTTCGGATACGGATATTTTGAACACCCTAATTCAAAACATATGATTAAAAATATATAATTAATTAATAATATATAATTAAGAGTTAATCAATTATAAGGAAAAAGCAATGAAGTGAAAGTGTGAAGTAATTGCCTAGAAAGTTTGTAGACGAGGCCTTTAATAATATTATGTTAGAACCCTGTGTATTACACGGGTTGAATAAATGTAATTTTATATATTAAATAATAAAAAGTTATATCTTTATGAACCCCGTATATTGTACGAGTTAAATAAATGTAATTTTATATATCAAATAATAAAAAAAGTTATATCTTTAAAAACCATATGTATTACACAGGTTAAATAAATGTAATTTTGTATGCTAAATACTAAAAACGTCGTATCTTTAAAAACCGTGTATAATCGGGTTGAATAAATATACAAAATAATAAAAGAATTACATCCTTAAAAACCCCGTATATTACACGTGTTGAATAGATCTAAAAAAGAGTTATATCTTTAAAAACCATGTGTATTACACATATTAAATAAATGTAATTTTGTATATTAAATTCTAAAAACGTTGTATCTTTAAAAAAAACCCGTGTATAGTCGGGTTGAAATATCTAACAAATAATAAAAAAAATTATATCATTAAAAAACTTGGTGTATTACACGTGTTGATTAAATCTAATTTTAAATAGCAAATGATAAAAAAGTTATATATTTAAAAACTTCGTATATTATATGGGTTATATATATGTAACTTTGAATAGTAAATAATAAAAAAATATTTTTAAAAACCCCACGTTTTACATGAGTTGAATAAATATAATTTTGTATACCAAATAATAAAAAAAGTTATATTTTTAATAAATTAGGATAACATTTAATATTAATTTATTATTTATATATAAAATATAAGATACGTAGGAAAGAGAGATATTTTTAAAAAAATATATTAAATTAACAATTTAGATTTGAGGATAATATTTTATTAAAGTATGATAAGATTTAATATTAATTTATTATTTATTTAGTTAATATAAGGGTGTACGGTGTGGTGATCGGCAACATGCGGCAAAAGTGTTTGCCGATCGGCAAACACCGGCGCCAACAAAGTTTGCCGCTTCCAAGTTTACCAAATCGGTGGTGTGATGCCGATGCGGTGAAGGGAGTGTGTGTGTGGTGGGGTGGGGTCCATTCCTATCTCAACCAATCACACATTTTTCCTTTTTTTTTAAATAGTTTACCACTTCACCAAGTGTCTAAACCATTGTCAACACTTTTCACTAAAGTTTAAACACTTTTGACTGATTGACATGGCGCGCTTTGATTGGTCGGTTTTTTGGTTTGCCACTCCATACACCCTAAGATAAATATAAATTTAAGGATATCCTCAATGAATGACACGTGTCCAAAAGTTGATATCTTTTATTATAGTAAATAGATGCCGTAATTTTCATATCTTAATTAGTTATCTTTATTAAAAAAAAAAGTATTCGATGCTTTATCTTAAATAATCACTTCAAGTTGGTTATAAAATATAAATCTTATGTTTGTAGAAAATGCATGAATTTTTGCAACATAAAATACTATTTTTATTTTTTTTTTTTGTATTCTTTATTTTCTTAGAGTTTGAATTTAATCAACGTGATTTATACACAATAATTAACTTTATAACACCACAACGTATAGTTATAAGAAGTTGGTGGTACTGGTGAACAACCTAAAATCGAGCCACATACGTATACCATATTAGTGATTTCTGACAAGGGTTTTGGCACAACAGGTCCCTCCTTTGTGAGGCATTTTTCACTCTACTCCTCAGGCTTCTAAAATTTTCATTCCACTCCCTGCTCTTTATAGTTAGAGTAAATTACTTTTTGAGTCCTTGTGTTTTAGTGATTTTAACCACTTGAGTCCAAAATCAAAACGTTTAACGCCCTGAGTCCCTAGTCATTTATTTTATAACGTTTTGAGTCCAATTTTGTTCATTTTATAACGATTTGAGTCCAAAAATTTGGACTCAAAAGGTTAAAATTTGGACTCAAAATGACTCAAATGGTTAAAGAAAATGCTTATAGGGACTCAGGTCGTTAAACTTTTTGCTTTTGGACTCAACTAGTTAAAACCACTAAAACACAGGGACTCAAAAAGTAATTTACCCTTATAGTTATATTAAAATTTAACCCTTTATTAGTGTTTTACAATATACAGTAAGTCTTGTTACTAAAATCAACGTTATTGTAATAAGATTCCGATTTGGTATAACTTAAAAAAAAAGTAATGAATTATATAAAAGTTATTTGCCAAAGGCCTTTTGGTCGAATAGCATGGTGATGGTTAAGACTTGAAATCTCTAGAGGTCTCATATTTGAAACCTGATTCAAAGGGATTATCCCACAACGGTAGGTTTCCTTCTTGATGGTGTTCTTTAGTGAGGCAAGGCTTGAGCGTTAAAATCAGTATAGACGGGTTGATATCCCGTCTCAGGAAGGCCCACACGGGTATTGAGGTTAGTTCCAAACAATGTTAAAAAAAACATAAAAGTTATTTGAATTTGAAAAGACTGATGAAACTAGATTTGTGCCACGTAACTAGTTTTGTGTCACGTAAGTTGTCACGTCAGAAAAAAAAACTAATTGAGTTTAACCCAGTTAAAAAAGAATCGATGAGGGCCAAATTCTTACAAGTTAGGATTGTCAAGAGGGAATTTTCTAAGTTGGGATTAATGTCTGCCAATGGATGAAAGTTAAAATTATTAAAATCCAATAACCCTTTATAATATTAGGGGCTGTTTGGCAACTTTTGAATTGTTAAATGCTGAACGAGTAAGAGGTCTGAACCATTAAGTGCTGAACCAGTAAGAGGTCTGAACCGTTAAGAGCCTGTATAATTGTAACACCTCGAAAATTCACGTCCTATAATGGATTGACACGTGTCATAGGTTTGAACGTGTGAAAGAATGTTATTGAAGGATTAAAGTTGACAATCATGGAAAGTATGTGAATATACAGGTTCTAAATGTCAACAGTGAATAAATATATTGTACACTAACCCTACATGATGCTCATACATTCAAACGAATAAATCATGGATCATACGAAGCTAAATATGAAAGAAAGTGAGAGATTACAAACTACAGGGGTTAAATGTGTCAACATGTTTAAGTTATACCTCTGAGTGACCTTTTAGCAAACCCGAAGCTTTGTAACGGTTAATTATGCTCACTAGAATGCACGATATAAATTTCACAAAGTTTCGTTATCGTATGAGAAAGTTATGATCAAATTCGTATGCGAAGGGTTAAAAGCGTCTACGATGAAGTTTATGACTTTTCGGGAGACAATAAAGTTAACCGAGGACTTAACAAAGTGGGTATATGTCTTGAAGCCCTTATAAGTCAATTTGGAGGGTTCAAAGTGCAAGAAATAAAGTCGAAGCAAAGTTTCCAAGAGCCAAGGACCAAAACATAAAAATCAAAAAAATCAGAGTTGATCAGATGGGGCGTCGCACCACGCGAGGACCCTGGGGGGGGGGGGGTCTACGCGTGCCGCGAGGGGCCTTCTGCTCTGATTTTTTTGGGTTCTTGTCTTCCAACTCCATTCTAACCGACTTTAATCCGATTTCCCACATCTTGGACGACCCCTAAACAATCCCTAGGCCCTTAGGGACATCTGGAAATGATCCATGGCCATTGTTAGGCTTGTGTGTCAACAATCCATGAGGTTTTGAACACTATAAAAGGCCACAAGGTTGAAACCATTTCTTCACACCTCATTTCTGCATTTCTGGAGCTTCTTGGAGCTTAAGAGCAGACCCAAGTCTTTCCTAATCGTGCATAGGACTTCAGTAAGTATGCTTAACCTTTCTTAGTTAAGTTTTTGATTAGTTTTAGCTTAAAAGTCAAACCGTCATAATTAACGGTTGACTTAGCGATTAATCATTGATGGTCCAGTGATTAGTCGAATTGAAAGTAGTTATAAGTTGGTAATTATGTGGGCAATAAACCCTGAAAAGGTCACCCTCTGATTCCCACTCTAACTAGGTCAAATGTCGGGTCAAACTTGTTATTAAAAAGTCAACAGAATGCTTAATTTCTAATTTATGCATAATTAGCAATGTAGAACTCATACAACATGTTTGATCATTAATATAACTTGGTAATTAATGTAAGAACATGTCTAAACATGTTCAACCCGACAATTTTCTGTTTAGACCCGGTTCGGAACCGAAAGTCGCAAAGCTTTGACTTCAGTTCTGACCCGTTTTGGTATGTTTTAGAAATGCCTTAGAGCTTTAATTGGACTAGGTTACATGCTAGTATAACCCTCTGTGATTATACACCTTGGTTCATTAGTTATCCAATAAATATGCATGATTCCGTTAATTGCTCATATGTTGACCATTATGCCCTTTTCACCATAAAACGTGATTCTTAAAAATGTAAAAGTGTGGAAACCTTAGTTACTGAATTATAAACTTGCACCCAAAATTTGACATCAGTTTGAGGTGTAGATTGAGAGTTATGCTCATTAACGTAATTAGAAAGCTTCTTTGGCGATTAAACGGCATAATTAGCGTATAGCCTATTTAAACCTACTTTTCGATATCAAACTCTTTACCCACTGATATAATATATTATTTTGGGATTTTTGAAGATTTTTAATTAATTTTAGGCTGAGCATAACTTAGAGTCATAGGCTTAATTCGGTAATTGTCGGTTTTGCCCTTTCGGGCTATAAAATGAGTTTTACATATCTATTTGACTCCAAACCTTTTGCTACTGATTTTATATGATAAATAAATTATTTTAAACCTTCTGGAATAATAAAAATATCAGTTTTCTATATAGAACCCGGAAACGGCTTCTAATCGCCTTATTAAGCGTTTTTAACGCATAGTATGTACTAAAACTATTTTAAACATACAAGGGTTGATACCTACTGATATTTTAGGTAAATTATAATATTTTAACAGTAAGCAAAAGTTGTTTAACTCAGACTTCAGTTTTGAGCTTTTCGGCTTATGTGAAATTACCAAAATGCCCCTACGGTGCATAGTTTGGTTATAATTGATAAGTTTCACATATATGCAATACCATACTGTTATAACTTAGTAAACTAAGTATTTTTTCTGATTATATCAGACCTGTAACTCAGGTTAATACTTAAACTCTTATAACCTTGAAAATGACCAAACTACCCCTACGGGGCATAGTTTGCGTTTAAATTCGTTTCGGGCATAATAAAAGATATCTTACCGATGTCACAACATATTTGAGGCATATTAACTTAGGAAACCTGTATATGGCTCTCATGACTACCCGTTACGCTTATTACGCGTTCGGTTCGGTTTATGTAACTAGTTTGCATAAATTAGCCGAAACGAGTCAAACCTTATCGGTTTTATCTCAAAATCCAGAATGTGTATGAAATACCCATATTAAACAAGTCTTCAAACTTGTAGGGTCTAAATCACATTCTATTCCGGTCTTCGCTTAATCGTGCGTACGAACCGTATCTTTAAAACTAACCGGTCTAAGCTTAAGCTTAACTAAAGACCGTTAGTGTAACAACTCTCACCAGTTGCTTATCGTTTACAACCAGAGGAGTTAGCTGGAGTACATGATGTTTTTCATATATCCAACCTCAAGAAATGTCTATCAGACGAATCTTTGGTAGTACCTCTCCAAGATATAAGAGTGAATGAGAAATTGAAATTTGTTGAAAAACCTCTTCAAATCGAGGATCGAAAAATCAAATTTCTCAAGCACAAAAGACTAGTTCTAGTCAAAGTCAAGTGGGATTCAAAGAGAGGAGCTGAATACACTTGGGAGCTGGAATCAGAAATGAAGCGAAAGTATCCTCACTTATTCCAGTAAATCTCGAGGACGAGATTTTTATTAAGGTGGGGAGGATGTAACAACTCTCACCAAAACTATTATTTATTATTATATTTAGTTCAATAGGAAACCCTAATTGAAACACCCAAGTGATTCTGCACAAGCCCTGAAATTTTCAGAACAATCAGAATCAGGATCAGGGCCCCTAAAACTCAGGGGGGGGGGGGTAAACCCTAGTTACGATTATCCAAATAAAACGCTGTCAAAATCGAATTTTACAAATCTGTCAACTCAGCAAGCCTACACATACACGTAGCTACCTTATGGTAAATAGGGACCCCTCGCGCCACGCGACGCCCCGAGGGGGTCAAATTTTGACTATAAATAGTGGGGTTTGGGACATGAATTCTGGAGTTGAAATGACGTAAAATTTCGTTACGTACACTGAGTTATAGCAGAAACAATTCTAAAACACACACGATCACAAATCGCTGCCGCAAAACAGGGTAATAACTCGATCGCTGCTACAATTCAATGTCCGATCGATTAAACTATCCAATGGATGTTTAAGTGCTGCCCACATTAGGGTTATTGCTTTGTCATTCGTCGTTAAATCAATGGATGTTTAAGTATCGCACTTTGTCATTCGATGTGAGGGTTTGATCTCATGAGTTATCGTAAATGCTGTATTAGTTACTAACCTAGTTTGTGTGTATTGTTATTTAAACTAGGTTAAAAAGGCTAATCAGTAGGCTAGGCTCTGCTCAAATAAATCTGCAATGTGAGTCATTCTCTTTTTATAAAATTTATTTACAAAAGCATGTTGATTTTCAAAGTTATAATTACAGTGATTAAGTTTATGTAATCACCAAATTACAGCCGGTATGTGGGGTATTGTGCACATTACTGCTGTTTTATCACTTTAGGTGGGCGAGCCTAAAATTTGTGATATTCTTCACTATTGGGTGACAGGACCCAATAGTGGTATGACCATAGTCACAGATCCGGTCGAGTGACAAATACTGTGGGTAGTTGGTTGATATCAGGAAACATTGTAATCTCTCTTAATACTGTAAATTATAACAAACATGTCATTTTAGTAAAAAGAATGATTCACCAGTATTTGCCGCTGACAAAACCTTTTTCAAACATGTTTCAGGTAATCTGTTGTGATCAAGGAAAAGTGCCGTGAAGCACTACAAGCTTAAGAAAGTGGCTCAGTATAAAAATAAAGAAATATGTTTTGTAAAAATAAAGATTTCTCCGTGAAATCATATGATTGTAAATTACTGGATTTTATCCCGAGTTGTGAAATAAAATAATCAGGAAAATTTTAGCTTTAAAAAGATCCTGATGATAATCTTCCGCTGTCAATTTAATTAAATAAATACCACGGGATTTTCTGTCCCGCGGCTCCTGAAATGGGTAAAACTGAGTCAGGGGTCGTGACAGAAAAAGGTGGTATCAGAGCCACTGAGTTAAGCTAATTAAGTATTTAGAAATACTTAAATTTTTTTTACCATTATGTGATTATGTGTTTTATTGACTGATTATTTGGTAGTTACAGTATGGGTAAGCAAAAGCTTTAAAACATCTATCTTAAATTAGATAGGTCATCAAATGAGAAGGGAAGTTCATCCCAAACTCCTAAAGAAGGAATATTTGTTCGAAAATCCCAATACGAGGAACCCCTTTCTCCTGATAAAAGAAGTTTGATTATTAGAAAAAGTCAGGAGAAATTAAAGAAATCCCGAGAAAAGAAAGTTAAACAGGAAACCCAGGAATTAATCAGTAAATCACCATGGGAAGACAATTTAGATGAAAAATGGGCAGATCTTTATATGCTAGCCACCGTAGCAGTAAATGCTAATCTTTAGAATACCATGACTCCGTATTAGCAACCTTATCACTTACAAGCCAGAAATATTGTCTAGTAAATAAATAAAAATTTCAATAAAATCTAGTATGTTTAATTGTCAGTTTTCCTTTGTATTAAATTAGTCACAGGGTATGCAATAATATTTAAAGGTTTTCTATGAAATTTTGGTATAATTTTAACTTAGTATTTGTGTGTATTTTGCATAACAGCATGAGTGACTTGTCTGACGCCCTTCAGAACCTAAATCTCTATCCGGTAAAAATAGAGGTTTCCAGAGATTTCAATAGGTACATACCAGACATAGAAGAACCTATAGAATTCAATGCTCCACCTCCAGAGAAACCCAAGCCCAAGAAAAGGAGAAGATTGGTGGGATGGAGGCGTGTGCGTAGAAGAAAACCTGCCACTAGGAAGATTCCTAAAATAAACAATCCCTTAGAAAAAGGAAAAGAAATTGAAACCGGGGAAAGTTCTAGACATCAGGAATTGGGGATTGAAGACGGGGAAGAAACTAGGCAGATGGAAATACAGTTTGGGGAATATTCTAGGCAGATGGAAATGGAGTATGGAGAAGGTTCTAGACAAACCAAGATAGAAATTGGAGAAAGCTCTAAGCAAACTCAAGAAATGACATTGCAGGAGGAGTTAGATTTTATATTGACAAGCTGTGATACTATTAAGCCTGTCAATGAAAATGTTTTTACTCATCCTATTGAAACCCAAATTCCAATGAACTTGGAACCAGCAATCCCATAACCAATAATCCACACCCAACCTTTAGGAATGGATGAGTGGTGGACTAATGATTGGCAATTCCAAAACCTTATCAACAGTCCCTATACGTTTTTCCCTCAGTTCGATCCAGAACCTTTACCAAATCCACCGATGAGCAATGAGAATATGTGTAACACCTCGAAAATTTACGTCCAATAATGTATTGACACGTGTCATAAGCTTTGAATATGTGAAAAAGTACTTTAGAAGGACTAAAGTTGACAAACAGAGAAACTATGTGAATATAAGGGTCCAAAGTGTCAACAATGGATAAATATGCCCTATAATAACCCTACACGGTGTTTATAATCTTAAACAGATAAATCATGGATCATACGAAGCTGAAAATGAAAGAAAGTGAGGAATTACAAACTACAGGGGCTAAATGTGTCAACATGTTGAAAGTATACCTCTGAGTGACCTTTTAGCAAACCCGAAGCTTTGTAACGATAAAATATACTCACTAGAATATGTGGTAAAAATTTCATAAAGATTCGTTATCGTATGAGAAAGTTATGACCAAAACCGTGTATGAAGGGTTAAATGCGTCAACGTTGAAATTTGTGACTTTTCGGGTAAGCACAAAGTTAACCAAGGACTTAACCAAGTTTGTAAAAGTCCTAAGGTCCTTAAAAATCAGGTTTGAGGGTCAAATGTGCAAGAAAAATAAGCAAAACCACGTTTCAAAGGACCAGGGACTGAAATGTAAAAGATTGAAACTTGTTAACCTGGTTGCGCACTTGTACGCGCCCCGCGAGGGGGTTCTCGCTCCCCGCGTACAACCTGCCAGCGACAAAAAATGTGCAGGTGCCAGTTAACAGCCTGAAATCGACTTTGATCAGTTGTTTTCTTATACCAGAGGCTCCCTCCAATGGTTTTTCATGCATAGGGGCACCTGTACACATCTGGTAACATTTGTAGACCATTGTGGCATCATCTTGTGAGATTAATTTGGGTATATATGGAGCTCTTGTTGCAACCATTGTTCACATTCACTTGCATTCTCAATTCTGGAGCTCTCTGGTCAGCAACAAGGATTCATTAGGCTCATTAGTCATGATTAGGACTCCTGTAAGTATTCTTAACCCTTTCAAATTCGTTTTAGCTTGGTTAATTAGCTAGAAGTCAAACCGTCGTAATTTAAGTTTGACTTCGAGATTAAATGAAATTTACTCAGTCATTTCTCGAATTGAAAGTACCTATAAGTAGGTATTTATGTGGGTAATAAACCCTTAAAAGGGTACTTTCAGATTCCCACTCTAACTATGTTAATTGTCGAGTCAAAACTTACTTTAAAAAGTCAACAAAAGGTTTATTTTCAAATTAAAGCATAATTAGCAATGTAGGATACATGCAACCTGTTTGATCATTAATATAACTTGGTAACTAATGTAAGAACATGTCCCAACATGTTCAACTCGACAAATTTTCAGTTTAAACCCGGATCGGAACCGAAAGTCACATAATTTGACTTTTGCTTTGACTTTCAGTTCTGACCCGTTTATGCATGTTTTAGATTTGCCTTAGAGCTTATTTTGGACCAGGTTTCACATAAGTATAACTCTCTGAGATTATACAACTTGGTTCACTATTTATCCGATTCATATGCATGTTTCCGATTAATGCTTAAATATTGACTATTATGCCCTTTTGACTATAAAACGTGATTTTTGAAAAAGTAAAAGAGTAGAAACCTTAGTTACTGATTTATAAACTTGCACCAAAAATTTGACATCAGTTTGAGGTCTAGATTAGTAGTTATGCTCATTAGCGTAATTTGAAAGCTTTATGTTACTTAAACGGCGTAATTAGCGTATAACCTATTTAAACCCACTTTTTGATATCAAACTTTTTACCCACTGATGTAATATAATATTTTGGGATTTTTGAAGATTTTTATTTAATTTTTGGCTGAGCATAACATAGGTCTCTAAGTTTGATTCGGTTAATGCCGGTTTTGCCCTTTTTAGCCATAAAATGAGATTTACAAATCCTTTTGAGCCCAAACCTTTTTCTACTGATTTTATTTGATAAATAAAATATTTTGAGCCTTCTGGAATTATAAAAATATCAGCTTTCCTTTGAAAACCCGGAAATGGCTCCAAATCGCCTTTTTAAGCGTTTTTAACGCATAGTATGTACTAAAACTATATTAAACATATAAGGTTGATACCTACTGATATTTTTAGTATATTTTTATATAATAACAGTAAGTAAAAGTTTTTAAACTCAGGTTTCCAGTTTTGACCTTTTAGCCTTTGTGAAATTACCAAAATACCCCTAGAATGCATAGTTTGGTTTTAAATGATAAATTTCACACATAGGTCATACTTTACTGTTATAACATATTAAATTAAGTGTAATTACTGAATAAATCAGACCTGTAACTCAGATTACTAATTAAACTCTTTTATAATCCTTTAAATGACCAAAATGCCCTTATGAGGCATAAGTTGAATTTAAATTCGTTCGGGGCATAATAGAAGATACTTTACTGATATCACATGTTTAAGGCATATTAACTCAGGGAACTTGCATATGACTCTTATGGTTACCCGTGACGCCCTTTTCGCGTTCGGTTCGGTTTATGTAACTAGTATGCATAAATTGACCGAAACGGGTCAAACCTTATCATCCTTGTCTCAAAATCCATAATGTATTTAGTATACCCATATTATACAAGTCTTCAAACTTTTCGGGTCTAAATCACATTCTGTCCGGTCTTCGCTTAATCGTGCGTTTGAACCGTATCTTCCTTAAAAACTAACCGGGCTAAGCTTAGGCTTAAATAAAGACCCGTTAGAAATCTAATAGGTTATTATAAACCTTTGTTCCAGAATAGAAGAACCAGTAAAAGCTACCCGCACTCGCTAATTGTGATTTATACTTACAAAGGTAAATACTTTTAACTTATTTTCCCTATACGGGCTTGGGGTACGGTATATAAAATACCGCTTGGTCCGGCATTGAATCTTTAATCGAATAGAGGTTAAATCATTGATATGCTACGTTTTGAAATGTTTTGTTTGCTTAAAGCCTTTGGGGGGTTAATGACCATGTCCCGGATATCCTTGGCATCATCTTACGAGATGGCCATGACCTAAGCACGGGGTGTAGGCGTACACCCGTCAGTGCCTAACCAAATAATGTGGTGTGTATATTAATCTTTAACCCGGTCTACGGATCGGGCTACTGAACGCATAAGTAACATGTAATTCACTTACAAGATTATATTCACATAATTATCCCAAGTTATAAAATGTTTTGTGCCACGTGCATTCAAATCAATTTTCAAACCTTTTCAAAATGCGTCAGTTAAATTGTATTTACCAGTGTAAACTGACGTATTTTCCAAAAGGTTAAGTGCAGGTACTACTCGTACTAGGCTGACTGTCTTCTAGCGTCCACAATAAGTCTCGCAAGCTTGGATGTCAATAAAACTGTTGAACAATATCTTCTTTTATTTTGATCCGCCTGTGGATCCGTTTCAACTATTCATGATATTTAATATTACAATTTATTAAAGTTGAAATGAATCTATCTTTGCTTCCGCTGTGCATTTATATATTGTGTTGTTTGACTTATGATGATATCAACTACGTCACGATACTCCCCACCGGGCCCACCGGTAATACGTGGAAATATCGGGGTGTGACAATATGGCTGAACTCCGCCATTTTGGCGAAGAGTTGATGGATGCTGGGAATAGGATTCAAGAGATTGGGGGACAAATCTCATGGAAATACGATGAGAGGGAACATCGTTACTAGAATAGCAAATGACAAGAGATAATGGGTGGTGAAACTATGGTTAATAACAAAATATAACTATGTAAAATAACTACAAATAAAACTTGTAAAATATTGGTGTGTAGTGATGCATATAATAAAATATATAAAATGGAATCGAGAAATCGATAGTTTTGACTAGATGTGTATTGTGAAATTTGTATGATTGTTTTGTGTATAATTGTTATTTATAGGATACTAATAAATTATATGTATTAATTATCAGATGGAAAACGCTAATAATGAACCAGTAAATGAGGTTAACCAATCTGAGCAACACCCGGATGATCACTTTCTAAATAGACAAGATATAGAAAATATCGTTGCTCAGGGAATAGCTAATGCTATTCCTGCAATCGTTGCTGCTGTTAGGAATCCAATCGAACCGCAACAAATTGTTCCTAGCAAACGTATTTCTGAAGATAACTTCAGTAATAGTATAAACGGAGGTGGTAATCATACTAATCAAGATAATGAACCCCGGCAGGCTCCGCTCCCTAAGAAAATGAAAGTTGCAACACTTGGTTGTACTTTCAAAGAATTTCTTGCTTGTAAACCCACTGAATTTGCAAGCAATGAAGGGGCAACTGCATCACTGCGTTGGTTAGAGAAAACCGAGGCAGTAATTGCAATAAGTAAATGTAACAAGGACGATAAGGTCATGTATGCGTCCAATCTTTTTAAAGAAGGGGCGCTAGAATGGTGGAACACTGTGTTACAAGCAAAAGGAAGAATGATGGCCTATGCCATGAACTGGGAAGAATTTAAGAGTCTTGTAGAAAGAAAATTCTGTCCCGAATATGAAAAAGATCAAATGGCAAATAAATTCCAAAATCATAGAATGATGGGTGTAGATTGTCGCAGTTATACTTCGACATTCTTTGAATATGCTAGAGTGGTACCAACACTGGCTTCGCTAGAGCCGGTACTCATTTCTCGATATATTTGGGGATTAATTAGCGAAATCCGTAATATCGTTAAAGCTGCGAGACCTCGCACTATTGACGATGCAGTGGAATTAGCTAACACCCTAACTGATGAACTGGTACGCACAAGAGATGAAAACAGGAAAAAGGAACTGGCTCAGAAAATTACCCAAGGATTTCGTATGGGTAATAATAGCAACTTCAAGCAAAGAGGAACATGCAATCTTCAAATCCGCCGTTCTGCAGGAATTGCAGAAAGAAACATTTTGGAAGATGTAGTGTAATCTGCAATTTTTGTAAAATGGTAGGACATCGTGAAGAGAACTGCAGAAAGAAAACCATAGTCTGCTTTAACTGTGGAGAAGCAGGGTATTTCAAAACAGAATGTCCTAAATTGGTCAAACCAGCATACAACAAAGCCAAGACGGTCGATGGAGCTACTAAAAAGAATGTTAGAGCATTTCAGCTGACCACTCAAGAAGCAGAACTGTAACACCCTAGTTACTAATTAACAGTTTTACATGTAAATACCAAAGATTAGATGTATAGTTAAGACTACACATGCTATAAAAATACGGGTTTATTAAAAACTTTTACAATTTAAAGTGATATAACATAATATGAATTAATTCGCCGCTTTAGAATAACGACGGAACAACTTGCGGAAGCTTTATTTAACGCGTGTTCGGTTCTTGCTCGACGCTTGATCTTCATCCGGGCTCTCGATATACACCTGTGTTCAACACCAACTTAAAAGTTAGTTTTGACAATTTAAATAACGGTACAAGACTAGATAAATGAGAATGGACAGAAATCGCAATATAAATCTCTTGATACAAAAACAATAACTACACTTTGGCCTCCACCGTAACTTACGGTGACACCGTAAGTTACGGTGGTCTCTGTTTGAGAATTTCCCCACCGTAACCCAGGGGAAAACTACCGTAACTATGTCAGCTCCACCGTAACTTACGGTGGCACCGTAAGTTACGGTGGGCCCTGCATTCAGCCTTTCTATTTTGCCGTTATTTGACACGAAAACTTTCGTATCTTCCAATCCGCTTATCCGTTTGACCTACCGT
The DNA here is from genome assembly GCA_030545235.1 of Helianthus tuberosus. Classification (NCBI taxonomy): domain Eukaryota; kingdom Viridiplantae; phylum Streptophyta; class Magnoliopsida; order Asterales; family Asteraceae; genus Helianthus; species Helianthus tuberosus. Next base: position 11,593,271 of record CM060364.1, read on the forward strand.
TTCTTCCTACGTGTTTGTAATTTGATCCCCCATCAAATGGAGTTAAAATCCAACATCTGGATTAACGAAATTTAAGACTTTTAAGTCTTCGGCTTATTACCCTTTTTACCGAATTTTGACCCGTTCGTGATTTCATCTAACAAACTTGTTTATGGTCCTTGTTTCTTTTGTAAACATACCATTATGATTATTTCCTAATGTACAAGGCTCAATCACGGGTTATTACACACTCTAAACCCGCTTATGCTCAAGTGCTTATTTTGACCCGTTAAGGACATTTATGTCCGTTTAAGCCTTATTTCGCTCATTTCTTCTATGCCTCATAATCCCACCTGTCTATTTTAATTAGTTTTTCCACCGCAACTATGAATGTGGTGAGTTTAATGTAATAGACTATCTATCCCGAGTTGTACCCCTCAAATATACTATTTTGCGACAAAACGCATTTTAAGGCATTTAACCCTTGATAATTTATGCCTACTATTTTCATACGCGTCTACAAGTTACAAGATCGTAATGTAAGTTCCTAAACAACCTTTATGGGATTTTTGCCTAATTTACCTTTCAAGGGCATTTTAGTCAACATTAGTCCCTCATTTACTACGAAGGGCTTTCGCTACATATATGGCCATAAAGTATATTATCCACAACTATAATTACGCGTACCTGGCTCGGGTCAACTTATTGACCCGTTTCGATACCTTGCCTCTATAATATGCTAATTCGTAGCATTTTAATCCATAAACCATTATTATCCTGTAAGCATAAGACTTGACACATACTTATTAGTCGTCATTGGTCAAATGGCACTACAAGTCACCCTTTGACCCGTTTGGTCTAAACGGCCAAACATTTTGCATTTCAATTTAGAATGGTATATATATATACATATCTATATCAATTCGTTATTTAACCCAATTCGGCTTACGCCGTAGGGTGCCTTATAACTTTTACTTATATTTGTCGGCACACGACTAAATTACCATTTTATCCCTTTCCTTAATATGAGTTACCCCATACGGTAACATTTCCAGATTCATTGTATGCTTATCATTTACGGCCATATTACCATTTTCCCATGTTTTACCCCTCATCTTGGTTTTTACCAAATATTGCGAATGTCCCAACTTGTATCAAATTCGTCGAAAATCCATATTTCCCAATATTGTTTTTATCGAATTTAAAACTTATAGAATAACTAATTATTCTACAAAAGGTGTAAGTTTCACTTACCTTGCATCCGAATTACGCTTTTCTTTTCTCACTTGCTTCGATCGACCCGCTTTCTCCCCAAGCTTCACCTAGCTTGTTAAGCGCCTACTATCATCCATCATTCACAAGGTTGTTAGATTAGTCATTCTAAATCATGACTTTCACACCTTATGAATCTTTGACTACTTTCTTATTGAACTAAATCATAAATCATGAGTTTAATTCTTATGTCAAGACCCACTTCAAATCAAGTATGAATTCTTAACAATTCCCCTTTTTGTTCAAGTAGTTCATTCATACAAGTTAGTATGGTGTTTATAAACACCAATACAACATAAATTTCATTAAATCATCTTAAACCCATTTTTCATAAGCTTTAACGCATAATTCTTTATAATAATCAAATCTGCGTTTTTACCCAACTTTTAGCATTTAATCCTCACTTAGGCGTTTCATCAAACACCTAGCGGGTCCGATTTTTATATCATCAAAACCAAGTTTATGACTTGTAATTATCATCTAAATTAACTTCAATTAAACAATTTTACACAAGTCTTAACATCCATATTTCTGAATTTTACTCTTAAAATTCAGATTATGCTAGAACAAGATCATAAATTCTAGGGTTTATCAAGTTTTCTTCAAGTTCATTAATCACCTACAATGGTGATTATGAACTCTATAATTAACATGAAATCTTTTAACAAGATTTCACCTAGGGTTCATCCCTAGACACCATATTCCTTCTAATTTCATTCATGCATGATACAATCAAGCTAAATTTCAGTTTTTCACAATTAACCTAGAACTTGAGATGAATCAAAATACAAGAATTTTGCATACCTTGTGATCCCCTCAACAAGGTGATCACTAATTCGTGCTTGGAAATTGATTTGGAGCTGATTTGAACCCTTAATCTGATCAATTTTGACATGCTCTAGAGTTTGGTGGGGAGCATATGTCGCCCCCTGTGTTCTTGTTCGACCAGGCCTCACAAATGAGGTGTTGGGTTTTGTTTTTAATTAAAATTGATAATATAAGTTTCAATTTTAACAACATTGGCCCTTCTAATTTGATTAGTTAATTAAGTAGGGCACAACCTACTTATTCCCAACATTATTCCCCGCTTATTAACTAGGTTAAACATTACTAATTAAATTAGTGGGTTTTGGGAATCTATGACCAAGTTTAGTTTAAGTCCCGTTAACTCGGGCCTTCTACAAATTTTATTTCCCAAACACATTCTTTTTCTCTTTTTATTAAATATTAGATTTAGTTATATAAATTCTAATATTTTTCTGGCTTAACTTTTACCACTAACGGTTCTTTAGCCGTCTTTTAGTGTTAACGTGGTTTGATTACCAAACCCGTTTTTGGGGTGTTACAAGAACTCATTCCAGATGTGATAGCTGGTACGTTCTTAGTTCACAACATTTACGCAAAAGTATTATTTGACTCTGGTGCAAACCAAAGTTTCATAAATACTTCATTCTGCCAAGATCTTAATTTACCCTTAACCCAACTTAGGCAGATTTTTACAGTTGAAACGGCAGATGGGAATTCAGTTAAAATAGATCAGGTTTTGAAAAAGGAAAATATAGAACTTTTAGGTCATAAATTCTCTGCAAACCTATTGCCTATGAAATTAGCTGAATTTGATGTCGTGTTAGGAATGGATTGGTTAGTAGCCAACCATGCTCGAATCCTTTGTGACCAAAACTCTATAGAAATTCAGGCACCTACTGAAGAAGTACTCGTGATTACAGGAGATAAACCACTAAAACCCATGAAGTTTATATCAGTAATGAAAGTTGCTAGTTATGAACGGAAACAAGGAATAGTATATATGATTTCAGTAATCATTAATACTAAGGATAAACAACTTAAGGAAATTCCTGTAGTCTCAGAATATCCAGATGTATTCCCAGAAGAGCTACCAGGATTACCACCAGATAGGGAAGTAGAATTTAGGATTCATCTAATTCCAGGAACTACACCGATAGCCAAGGCACCTTATCGGTTAGCTCCTACCGAAATGTTAGAACTGAAAAAACAATTAGATGAATTACTAAGTAAAGGATTCATACAACCTAGCTCATCCCCTTGGGGAGCACCAGTGTTGTTCGTAAAGAAGAAGGATGGTTCGATGTGAATGTGTATTGATTATAGAGAATTGAATAAGGTTACAATTAAGAATCGATACCCATTACCTAGGATTGATGATCTTTTTGATCAACTCCAATGAGCTAGATATTTTTCTAAGATCGACTTACGCTCCGGATATCATCAATTAAAGGTACAAGAGGAAGACATACCTAAAACTGCTTTCAGGACTAGGTATGGTCATTACGAGTTTACAGTCATGCCTTTCGGGTTAACAAATGCTCTTGCAGCATTTATAGACATGATGAATAGAATCTGTAAACCGTATTTGGATAAATTTGTAATTGTCTTCATTGACGATATACTTATTTATTCCAAAAGTCAGATAGAACATTGTGAGCACTTGCATGCACTCTTAACTTTGTTAAGAAAAGAAAAGCTTTATGCCAAATACTCGAAGTGTGAATTTTGGTTACAAGAAGTGCAATTCCTAGGACACATGGTTAATCACGAAGGTATTCACATAGATCCTGCTAAGATAGAGGTAATTACTGTCACAACCCCCGGTCCCTAATTCCCATGAACGGGCGGCCGCGAGCCAGTTTCGGTGGTATCGTTGTTTATTAATCTTGCAGCGGAATTTTCATCAGGATCGTAGTTAGGAAATGTTTATCAGAGTAAAACCACCTTCTTTCATTTTAATAATCATATGGGTAAAACCCAAGTTTCTTGTTACAACATACTTATAGGGATAAACCCTACTTTATTGAATTTAAAGCATCGTTTATTAGGTAACTTTTATAGCCACATTTTTCCCAAGCCTTCAGTGCTCTCCAGCTGGCTTTTAACTAATTGGCTGTTCACATTGTGTTACCTGTAACGCGTTTTAAAAACATTTGTCAGTCGGAAATACTGGTGAGTGAATCCCAGTTTAATCAAGAAACATTTTATCAATTACAACAGTATTGAGAGCGATCACATTGTTTATTTCTACACAATTACTCATTCAGTATTTGCCACTCGACCGGATCTATGGCTATGGTCAAATTACCCATTGGCTAACTCGTCGTCCAATGGTAATGCACTGTCATTCAGACCTACTACTACTCGTAGTAAATTTTGTATACAAAACCCCATAATACCGGCAGTAATTGAAGAACTACAAAGACTCAATCACCGCTTAATCGCATTGTAAAACATTTAAGGTTTTGTAAAATATTCCAAAAACATTAACAAAAAGAGGATAAACTCACATTGCTATCTTAGACTTCGTGTAAGGGTTTCCTGGGAATAATCTACAATTTACACAAATGCACATAGGTTAGTATCATAACCCTTTGAAAATATTAATGATACCCTCCCCGAGACGGCATTCCAACAACTACGTCGGGCAGAACCACGACAGTTGTTACGGAACCCTAAATCAATCGGGCAGCGTATCTATTACGAAACTGGGGTTATAATACTTACAACGGAGCAGAACCTTGCTAATTAGGGGTATACTACCCGACTATAATATCACTTCTATAGAAATTTGAGATTGAGAATTGAAATGTGAGCGAGTTGAAATGAAATCCGATGCCTGCTATTTATAGTTGCTGATACTTGGTCTCCACGCGGCCCGCGTAAGAGTAGACAAGAGTCTACGCGGCCCGCGTCAAACTCCAGTCAATGCGTAGCTTATCCTGGTCATGATCTAGACCCGCCACGATGTCGACACGTGTCGGCACCGGGCTGCGCCACACTTTAGGTCACTCGCGGCCCGCGTCAACTTAATATATGGTTTACGCGGCCCGAATGGACTTAAGAAACCAAAGGAGTCTGGTTCTAGCTTTCATACCGCCCGCGTAAGGGTTTGGGGTGGGCTCACACGGCCCGCCTCAGCCCTAGATTTAAACTTTTATATTTTATTTAAAGACTATATTGTATCACGGGCTCGGTTTTTACATACGGGGTGTATTTAAAAACATATAGGGGTATTCTAAATATATTAGGGGTGTCAGAAATATTTTGGAGGGTTGATATATCTTGGTAAAATTCCTGGATTATTTAATAAAATATATAGTGTACTCACAGTATAGTAACCCAATTCCACTTTATCCTTACGTCACGAGACAGAACCCCAACGAAATTAGGCAGAGCCTTGACATACGTTACGGGGCCATACGTCACTTGGACAGGGTATCGGTGATCAGGGGCTAAAATACTTAAAACGAGGCAGGGTTCTATTAGGGGTGAAATAAAAGTAGAATGAGAGTGTAAGACATAAGCAATTTGAAAGTTCACAGTATATGTCTTCTATTTATAGTTCAACTTCAGCTTCAGATTTACGCTGATAATGGCCACGTCTTTCTTTTTCATTAAATGTTACTTGCAGACTTTGGTTTCCACCTATACCATATGTTGAATTTTCAATGCACATCATTCTTATTTGTTTTATGGTTACACGTAATATTTATATTCATGAGTTTTATGTTTTGGATTATTATTACTATTTGTTTATTCTATTTGACTTTTATGAACATTACAATCAACGTCCACTTTTCATTTTATAGTTAAATTGTAGAGTTTTTATTTTATTATTATTATTTAATATATAATTAATTTAACTGCTTCACTCTTTCGGAGTTTATAACTTCTATAATATAACGTTTTATAAAATAATAGATATGCCATTAGAATGAGAATATTTTTGTCTATATTTGGGTCTAAGTTTCATTAAAAACGGAGTAGGTTCAAATATAAAGTATTTTTATAATTAAACGGTTCCTACGCTTGCCCAAAATATCTCATATTTCCATTGGTCAATTTACCCATGATGCATTCTTTTAATAACATAAGTTGATATATATATATAAATAAAATTTTTGGGAATGTTACATCCTCCCCACCTTGTTTTAAATCTCGTCCTCGAGATTCCCTGAAATATAGATAAATATTTTTAGGTAGTCTAGTTTCTAGGTATATTCTGGTCCTTGTTTTGAACTTCACTTTGACCAGAACTATTCTCTATGTTTTGAGATTCTTATCTTTTCAAGAATTCTGAATGAAGGTAAACTTACTATTAGCGTAAGTTTTAGACGTTTTGTGTTTTAACACAACTTTTAGTTATAGGTTTCCTAATGCGTCAATAATTGCAAAGGAAATTCTTATACTTCTGATGGCGTCCCAACTTAAAAGAGTTCATGTCGTTCATTTTGTCGTACGAATTTCGAGACGGATAATCAAACGAAATAGTGTTTGATATCGGAATTTGTATACGAGGGATTCCTAATAAATAAATCTAAAATTATCACTGACACACTTGTTCATGATTTATTCCAAATCGTCAATCAATATAGTCTTTGGATTTCCTCATAGACATACACGTCTATATAATATTTCATATATTGTAGTATGCACATTATCCATAATGTAAACAGACTCACAAGTCAGACATCAGGTCATGGTACTATCTAGGGAATTTCATTATTATAACACATACCCCATCTTACCCGGTCTTGCCGGAGAGGTAACCCCATCTCACCCGGTCTCGCCGGAGAGGTAACCCCATCTCACCTGGACAAGCTGGAGAGTCTACCGCACCATGCCCAGTTTTACCGGAAAGGTAATTATCATAGTATTTCCCATAAATAGACTTCTCTCAAATTAGGATTTTGAAAGTACATAGTTTATTATAGTTTGCATCAAGAAACAAGGAAATCAGTATTCTCATGATGGATCATATTCTAGAACCGAGTAGTATCAATAAACAAGAAATAACAGTGGCCAAGTGCTATTGCTTATTTATCATACAGGCACTGTTCTAGTCATCATCCTCACGGAATCCCAATAACCATCACACTTCATCTATGCAAGTATTGGCTTATCTCAAAGCTTTATACTAAGACATTCTTCTTAGGTTCAAGTCTAAATACTGTCCTAGTTGTTACCAGTGAATATCAATATCCCAACTCTTTATTTAAGCATAGATATGGTTGTGGTTTTCTTTTGGTTAGAGAATGGAGTTTCAAATATGTCATTGTCTCCATTGATACTATAGCTAGGTTCAATGTAATAAGTATGCTTACAGCTAACTCTGTTTATGCATATAAAATCTTAGATCCCGTTATAAGGAATATTTCATTGAGACAATTGGCATTTTAAAACATAGTAGGTTTCATGGTTTATTCTTATAATAACTTCATATTTTCATATGAATTACCAATGACATTTTCTCTTATTTTTATCTCACAAAAGATATGATATTGGGTATATCATCAAGAAATTCTATTGGGTATATGCATATATGTGTATAAAATTTCAAATCTCTTAGTTAATATTAAACTTAGTAATATTTACATAATACTAAATTATTTTGCAATAAAATAATAACTATACATCCGATGATACCAATCATCAAGCTTATTTCCATGACTTTATTTTATCCTTTGATAAAAGTAGTATATTGAAATAAACTTCTGTTTAAATTTATTGAACACAATATTTTGGAGTTTTAAGGATGGATCAATAAAAGATTTAAAGAAATGAATTACTCAAAATATGAACTTTCTGGACTCATGGGAATAAATTTATTTTTAACTAGTGGATTGAATCATAAAGTATCAAAATTTAACTATCAATTTATTGTATATTATATTATTTATTCAAAGAAGTACTTATGGTAAGTAATACAGAGTTTAACGTTTCTAAAATTGATTCTAACTATATTTGAGTAATATACATGTATTGAAATATGCATGTATATCCCATACAATAATAATTTATTTAAAGATATTACAATAGTATCCAGGTCTTGAGCCAAGTTCTCATCATTTTCCTCAGGATCACGGGTACTTGTTCTAGCAGTTGGAACCACCATTTCTGTTGGGATCACTGATTCTGCCCCAAATACCAAAGAGAATGGCGTTTGACCAGTAGCATTCTTAGGGGTTGTCCTATCAGCCCAAAGCACATAAGGTAGTTCTTCTGCCCATTTCCCTTTCTTGGATCCAAGCTTCTTCTTCAAATTGTTGATGATGATCTTGTTGGATGATTCTGCTTGACCATTAGCTTGTGGGTGGACTGGTGTTGATGTTATCATCTTAATCCCCCAACTGTCACAAAAGTTAATGGTTCTGCCCCCAATGAATTGGGAACCATTATCACATATAATTTCAGAAGGAATACCGAATCTAGTTATAATATTTCTTTTAATGAAGGATATAACTTCCTTTTCTCTGACTTGGGCAAAAGCTTCAGCCTCTATCCACTTGGAGAAGTAATCAGTCATAGCAAGCATGAATACTTTTCCACCAGGTGCCTTAGGGAGCTTACCAACTATATCCATACCCCATCTCATAAATGGCCAAGAGGAGGATATAGGATGCAAAAATTCAGCTGGTTGATGAAGGATATTACTGTGTCTCTGACAAGGATCACATCTCTTAGCATACTCCACAGCATCTCTCTTCATGGTTGGCCAGTAGTATCCTGTCCTCAGGATCCTTGAGAATAATGCCCTGCCCCCAGTGTGCTTTCCACAATCTCCTTCATGGAAGTCTTTTAAAACTTCTTGGATTTCAGGATCCTCAATGCATCTTAAGTATGGTCCTGCAAGAGATCGCTTATACAACATATTATTTAAAATTGTGAATTGAGATACCTTAATTTTGAAAGCCCTAGGGTTTTCTCCTGTAGGAATCTCTCCATGTTGTAAGTATCTCATGATTGGTGAGATCCATGATCCTGATCCTGATCCTGAATGGGATTGAATATCCTCACTAGGGATAATTGCAGAATTCTTTCCTATCTCCATAGCCACATGATCCTCGATAGACGGGGTCAGGATATGGATAATAGGGATCTTGATATCCTGCGGGATCTTTAAAGATGATCCTAAGTTAGCCAATGCATCAGCTTCTGTATTTTCTTCCCTTGGTACCTGTGTCAAACTAAAGGAAACAAAGGAGAGTGCCAATTCTTTGACTATCTCTAAATATTTGGTTAACTTTTCACCTTTAACAGCATAGGATCCATTAAAGTGGTTTGTAATTAACAATGAATCTATATGTACCTCAAGATACCTTATCCCCATATGCTTAGCAATTTGCAAACCAGCAATTAAGGCTTCATATTCAGCCTCATTGTTAGTGGTTTGGAACTCACAAGCTATAGAGTGGGGTATTATGTCCCCCTGTGGCGATTTTAGTAGTATTCCAAGCCCTGTGCCTTTGACATTTGAGGATCCATCAGTATAAAGTATCCAAGAATCCTTGGTCTCCTCTAGCTGCTAGACTTCTAACTCAGCTTCTTTTTGTAAATCACTACTGAAATCAGCCACAAAGTCAGCTAATGCTTGGGATTTGATGGCTGTCCTAGGCTCATATCTTATATCATAGGCACTAAGCTTCACTGCCCACTTAGCCATCCTTCCTGACATCTCTGGTTTCCTGAGGACATTCTTAATTGGAAAATTAGTTTTAACAACAATAACATGAGTTTCAAAATAATGTCTCAACTTAGTAGATGCCATAATTAATGCAAGAATAAGCTTTTCAAGGTGTGAATACCTGGATTCGGCATCAAGTAAACTTTTACTTACATAATAGACAGGATGTTGTGTACCTTCATGATCCTTAACAAGGACCACACTTACTGCTTTTGAGGATACTGCAAGATACAAGGATAGCACATCGCCTTTTTCTGGTTTCATCAAGGCCGGGGCTGAGGATATGTAATCTTTGAGAGCTCTTAAGGCATTTTCATGCTTCTCAGTCCACTCAAATTTCTTGTTCTTCCTTAGGATATCATAGAATTCTTTGCACTTCTCTGAGGATTTGGATATGAATCTGTTCAAAGCTGCTATCCTGCCTGTTAGCCTTTGGACATCCTTAGCATTGGCCGGAGATTTGATATTCACTATGGCTTTGATTTGTTCCGGGCTAGCTTCAATGCCTCTCTTTGTCACCATATATCCTAAGAATTTACCTGCTTTAACACCAAAGTGACATTTTGAAGGATTAAGCTTCATATTATATTTATCAAGGATATTGAATGCTTCCTCCAAGTCTCTTAGGTGATCCTCAGCCTTTATTGATTTTACCACCATATCGTCTATGTAAACCTCCATAGTTTGTCCAATCTGATCCTTGAACATCATATTCACCAGCCTTTGATAAGTTGCACCTGCATTTCTTAGTCCGAACGGCATAGCAATATAGCAATATATACCAGTTGGAGTCATGAAGGCTGTATCCTCTTGATCGGATGGTTCCATTTGGATTTGTTGAAATCCGGATGAAGCATCCATAAAAGTTAACAGTTCATGACCCGCAGTTGCATCCACCATGGAGTCAATGTGGGGTAATGGGAAAGGATCCTTGGGACATGCCTTATTTAAGTCGGTAAAATCGACACATACCCTCCACTTTCCGTTTTTCTTTTGAACAACAACCACATTGGCCAACCATCTTGGATACTTGACCTCTCTAATCATACCTGCCCGGAGCAATTTCTCTACCTCTTCCTGGATAATGGCATTTCTTTCCGGTGCAAACTTTCTTCTCCTTTGATGGATTGGTTTGAAGGACCTGTCAATGCCAAGTTTGTGAGTGATTACATCTTTAGATATACCTGTCATGTCTTCGTGTTTCCATGCAAAGGTAGTCTTTCTCCTTCTGAGGAAGGATATGAGGTCTTCCTTCATATCGCCAAGGATCCCTGATCCGATATAGATTTTGGATTCAGGATCATGAGGATCCATGAGGATTTCTACCACATCCTGCTCTCTTGCCTCCAAGACATCCCTTGGAGGATACTTTGATTGCTATTGCTCCCTTGACTTCGAGGCTGGTTTCATCGATGAAGTATAGCAATTCTTAGCCTCCTGCTGATCACTATCAATCTTGACTATTCCCCAAGGACTAGGGAGCTTCACACATTGATGATAAGTAGATGGGACTGCCTTCATATCGTGTATCCAGGGCCTGCCAAGGATAACATTACAACAAGATAAACAGTCAATAACACAAAATTTTAGATAAGAATGTAGGCCTTCGATGTATATTGGGAGCTTAATGTCCCCCAGGGTATTCTTAGTTTCGCCACTAAATCCCACGAGCACGGAGGATCTTGGTATGATATCTGATTCAGGGATACCCATCTTCTTTAGAACATCAAGCTGGATAATGTTCACTGAGCTTCCTCCGCCTATAAGGATCTTGCGGACAAAATGGTTAGAAATGAAAAGAGTAATAACTAAGCCACCGTGATGAGGATCCTGGATATCAACACGATCATCCTCATCAAAGGTTATGACTTTTCCTTCGGAGACACTTGATGTTCGAACAGGTCTTTCTCCATTATCCATTTTAGTTTCCTTTGCATGCCTTTTAGCTGCTGAGAAGGATGTGCCACAAATGTCTGATCCTCCAGAAATAAAGTTTATTACTTGTGCATCTGCTAGAGGGGCCGGAGCTTTCTCAGGGATCCTTTCAGGATCCTGAGTCCCTGACTTTTTTCTACCCAACAATTCTTTTAGATGCCCCTTGCTCAACAAGTATCCAATTTCCTTTCTTAGTGCAATGCATTCTTCTGTGAGATGCCCAAAATCTTCATGGTATGCACACCACTTTGATTTATCTTTGGTTGCAGCTGGTCTGTCATTTTTTCTGGGCCATCTGGCTTTATCACCTAGATTCTGCATCGCAAGGATTAGTTCATTGTTATCAACAGAAAAACAATATTCAGAGATTGGAGGATAATCCTCATCCTCCTCTTCCTGATCAACAGCATGCACGTTTTGGTTATCAGATCTGTTATAGGATCTGAACTTGTTGTTCTTGAACGAGGATCCTTGCTTCTCTTGTTTTGAGGATCCTGCTAATCTTTCCTGGATCCTCTTATCGTCCTCTAGCCGGATGAACCTGAGTGCCCGGGTTCTTACCTCATCTAGGTTCCTGCATGGTGCCATAACAAGATCATCATAGAACAATGAATCCCTAAGCAATCCCATTTTGAAGGCCTCAACAGCCGTGGCTATATCCAAGTTGGGAATGTCTAAGGATTCTTTACTGAATTTGGTATTGTAATCCCTTAATGATTCATTATGACCCTGGGTTATCCTATATAGATCACTAGTTAATCGTTCAAATTTTCTACTACAAGAAAACTGATTATTAAATAGGTTAACTAGATTAGCAAATGAGGTAATAGAGTAGGGGGAAGACTTAGCAGCCATTTGAGAGCTGATCCAGTAAGAGTGGATCCGAATCCCTTGCACAGGCATGCTTCCTTTAACCTTTCTGGAATTGGATTGATCTCCATCCTCTCCCTGTATTGTGCTATGTGTTCTTCAGGATCCGTCGAACCATCATACAGCTTCATGGTTGGCACATGGAACCTCTTGGGTATCTCAGCATCACAGATTGGTGGTGCAAAACGAGATATCTTGTGGCTTCCATCTGCAATCTCTGGGATAGGTTTGACTACTCCTGGAACACTTGATATCATATCCTTCAACTTTTGCAATTCTCTGGCCATGGCGTGGTTGATACCTGGATCCTGCATAAGGCCATGGTTAGTAGTATAAGAATTATTAAAAGTGTTACCTCCCATTGGATTCAAATTAGGAAGAATGGATGTTAATCCATATTGTTGGGGCTCTGGAATGATCGAAGGACCAGTAGAAGCAATGGTCTGCATCGGAATAAAATCTCCCTGATGGACATCTGAACTTCCTGTTTGCAAACTCCTCAAGGATCCTGGCATCTGGAAGGATCCCTGAAACTGGGACGATCCTGGAACAAAGGAGGATCCTTGAACCTGGGATGATCCTGGAACAATGGAGGATCCTTGAACCTGGGATGATCCTAGAACAAAGGAGGATTCTTGAACCTGGGATGATCCTGGAACAATGGAGGATCCTTGAACCTGGGATGATCCTGGAACAAAGGAGAATCCTTGAACCTGGGATGATCCTGGAACAAAGGAAGATCCTTGAATCTGCTGCGCTCCTGAGTATCCTCCTGAATTCATGAGGGATCCCATATGCTGAGGATAGGATCCTGCTGGCTGGAAATATGAACCCGATGCCTGGGTTACTGTTGTTGTTCCGTAGTGCACTCCTTTTGGTCCACCCACATATTGAACATCTGGAACCACTGATGGCTGAGAAGTAATCACCGGAGTATCAAAATTCAAAGATCTGGGCACCAGTGGGGAATGATCCTCTGCCGTTTTCTTTTGTTTCTTGAGATCTCCGATTTCTTTGAGAATCCTTTCATTGGTCTTGTCCTGTTGCTGTATATGATCCTTCATCTGCAAAATCAAAGTAAACATGTCACTAGTAGTGGGAGTGTAAGAAGCAGAAAAAGTTGGAGGTTTGGAGAAAATGGGAGTTGGTTTCTTCTCGGCATTTTTCTGAGGTCCAGAAGGTGGTGGAGGCAAAGGTGGAATGCCCTGAGATGAATTGACCGCAGACATTGCAGTAGAGGTATTCTTCAATGATGAAGCCATGTATTTGTATGCAATGAACCGGAATGATCACCAACAGAAAAACTTCTTAGGAATGAAGCACCAATTGCCCCACGGTGGGCGCCAAACTGTTTTGGTCAAAAAATCTGATGAGGATAATGCAACCAAACTCTTTGTTACGGGGAATGATGCTTTAAATGTAGAACAATGATAAGGATCACTTCAATGTAAATTGCACAAACGACACAAGGATTTATACGGGGAAAAAGCCCTTGATCAAGAGTTGATCTCCGGCACAAAAAACCCCGGGTGATGGAAACTACCGATCACCAAGCTCAAATAAATCAATAAATGTTTACAACTTCGGATAGTAACGAGCTAGGTACAAGGATCACTATGGTGAAATGTGTGAAAGTGAGTGAAAATTGTTAAGTGTTTGCCGAAAGCTTCAAGAGTGCGATTGTATGAGAGTGTGTGTAGCTGAAAATGACTAAGTGTTCTAATTACTAGCTCGTCACCCCTTTAAAAACAGAAGTTAACTACGCTAACAAACTATCCGACTTTTGTGCCAAGCTCCCACGTTCTCCACAACGTCCATTTCCAGTCAAACGTGTGCGAAATACCCGTGGAATATTCCATAGCAACGTTGCCAAGACCAAGTCAAGCTTGTTACTCCTGCAAAATAATACGAAACATAAACAAACAATCGTTAGTATGAGGATCCTTAAGGTGATCCATGATCCTGATCCTGAAGCTCTTCTGAGGATCACTATCTGTCACAGAAGTAAGGATCATTAATTAGGATAACAAGTAAGGATCACTAATTGTTAGAAAATCCTCCCCTAACAATTGCCCCCAAAATATAAGGAGTGATATGTAAAATGAGCGAATTATATTTTCTTGATCTTATCCGCAACTAACTATCGTAAATATAGCCGTTGTTGTAGAACTATCCGTTGCAACTATGACGTCACAGAAGTGACAACCCTGCACAATCATGATTATAAATAGGAGATAGAGATATGATCGTTTGCATTTAAATTTCAGAGATACTCCCTTTATAACTGCATCCGAAGATAAACAGGTATTCTCTCTTCATCTTCTTCCTTCTTTTGCTCTGTTTTCCGTCTCTTTCCCTTATTCTGTCAAAGATGTTGCTCCGGAACTCCCCAGCTAAGGATCACCCTAAAAACAGCCCACTGAAGAGCCAGGGGATCATCGAAGATTCCATAAAAGAACGCTGCTGTTTCAATGATGCGCAGATTGATAGGATCCGCCACTGCTTCCCGGCGGACACCGTGTTTAAGTCTTTTGATCCCAATGCCCTGAGTGATCATATTTCTGACAACTGGGTTGCTTTTCCTGTCACTCCGTTCACCATAGGCTATACATATCCTTTTCTAGCCTTCACCCAATCCTTCTTTTCCCTAACCGGCATCTCTTATATCCAAGCTATGCCGATGATATGGAGGGTTTTGTACACCCTTGAAAGGATCATCGAGCAGGAAGGGATAGACCTAGGAATGTCAGAGCTGGGAGAGCTGTATGATCTTACTACCTTTGGTTCTCATCGTTATTTGTTTAAACGTAAACCTGGTGAGGAACATCCAATCTTCAAAGCTACCAAGAATGATGCTAACTGGAAGCGGCGTTTCTTTTTCGTCAAGAGAGATTCTATTGCTGACGGAAATGATCTACCCAAGAAATGGGCTACCCAAGAAATGGGCTACCCATGGTAGGGTGGAGGATCCTGAGAAGGATCACCAGAGAACTCTCTTTTGATATAAGGATCACTTATATACTTTTGCTTTCTTGTTATGCAGCTATCACCGTTTCACACCTCAGACTGTCTCCTGCTGCCAAAGAGAGACTCGACACTTTCAAGAGACTTGATCCTGAAACAAGAACTTTCAAGACAACCACCCAGGATTCTCAGGAGGTATCCTCAGGCTCTGTCACGATGTCAAGTAAGTATCTTTGTTTAAAAATTTAAATAAATAGTGAAATATAAGTGAAGTAAAGATACTTATCTTGTTTTGGTTATGTAGGTGCTGGAAAATCCACCAAGTCTGCTTCAAAGTTCAATGTCACCGATCTCACCACCGTCAGATCCTCCAAAAGAAAGGCTCCCACCAGCCCGACAGCTTCAGTCCCCAAGGCACCCCTCAAAGGAAAGAGAATCAAGAAGAGAAAGGCCTCTGAAACTCAGGATCTGCAGGGTCTGCCTCTGATCCGCCACCAATTCCTCGAGTACTTCAACGATGTAAGGATCACCGTCTCTGCTAGTATATCCTGCTGACATATCCTGCTGATATATCATGCTGATTTGAGGATCACTTGGTCCTGACCTTATCTTTTATCCCCTTTGCAGAAATTCACTGAAATTGAGGATTATGTTGGCCACGTTGAGGATCAGGATAGAAAGATTGCCGACCTCCAGCAGGTTGCATTGCTAAAGGACCTCAAAATTGCTGATCTTCAGAAGGAGCTCCAAGATGCCAAGACTAAGACGGCTAAACTTTTGATCGACCTTGACTATGAAAAGCATGATCTCATAGAAGGTGCAAAGGTCTCTGCTGCCATCACAATGTATCAGACAAAACTAAAGATGGCCCAGGAAGCTCAAGATCCTAACTTCGACAGAAGCAGCTGGGATGTTGAGGACTGGAAAGCAAGGTTGGCTGATCTTGAAGATGATGAAGAGGTTGAGGAGGTTTTGGCGATCGAGGCTGGAGGCAAGGGTGAAGGTGGTGAAGCAAGTGGAGCCGGAGGTGGTGATGCAGGGAAAGTTTAGGCTGCATGATTGGGCGATGATGGAAACTTCTAGACATAGCCGGAGCCCAATTTTTTAGTTTGATGGTTGTTTTGTTGAACAATTTGATGGTTTGTACTGAACAATAGTTTTTAGGATTAAGGATCATGTATGATCCTTTGGACAATAGGTAGGATTGCAAATGGTGGAGGGATCCTCTGTTTGGGGGATGAAGCCATTGTGATCCTGCCGCCTTTATATTCCTGCACTACTTTGAACCTATTATCATGGACACCCTTTACCTTCCCCAGCGGACGGGCCACGTATTGCTGGTAGATGCTCGGGGTAGGTAATTTTGACAACCTTTTAAGGGATAATCCTTTGTTAATAAATAAAACCTTAATCTTTTGTCGCTTATCTTGTATTGTTATCCTTTTTGTTTCTTTAATTCTCAATTGTTTTGATGTACATTTATTGAATAAGCAATTTTGAATAAGTCAGATTGAAAATACTTAGGATATAATCCATGATCAAATATCCTATAGTTGAAGAACCCCAAAAAGTAATACATTTTAAGGATCACAAGTTTAGTTGTCAAGTTTTAAGGGTTATTCAAATAAACAATGAATAGAATTAAAAATAGTTAAGGATCATACCTGAGGATCCAAGTTAGGATCCTAACCATAATCAGGATAACTATAAGATAAACCTTAGAGAGAAGTAAGGATCAAGGATCCCTAGTTGCTTATCTTCAAGGACCTGAAATAGAGCATAACTTGGGACTAAGCCAATATAAGATAAGAGTTAGCAACTGGGGACAAGCCCAAGGATAACTGGGGACGAGCCCAAGGATAACTGGGGACAAGCCCAAGGATCGTATGTAAACTGGAGTATGGCCCTAACTGGCAACTATCCAAACTTAGTGACATGAAAATGTCAAAACCTTAGCTAACGTGAAAACGTTAGAAACCTTAAGAACGGATGTATGGTACGTCTACCATTATACGTAGGATCCTAGGTATAGCCAGTACAATGGAATTATCAGCCCCTAAAGCGAGTACTGGTCCCACTGCCTTGAACTATACCAGGATCATCATGCGCTACAGGCGGAACTGGGGTCAAGCCCAAATAACTGGGGTTAAACCCAAGGAACGGGTTGCTTCTGTAGATAACCAATATTTTGCTAAGGATACCTGAACTTTCAAAACTTAAAATCACGTGAGAGATGGATATAGGACACATGATCCTTATCCTTATATGAGAAAATAAAGAAATGAAATAGTTCAAGGTTAGGATATTACCAAAGTAAGGATCACCGTTACTTTAAGGATCCTTCAAGGATACCCCTAACGTAAGGATCATCTGTGCGATGAGGATCCTGCTCACATGAAATATTTCTTCAAGTGGACAGCATTCCAAGCTCTTGGTAGCAAATCACCTTCCATGGTTAGCAGTCTATATGCCCCCTTTCCTGCTTCAGCTTCAATCAAATAAGGGCCTTCCCATTTTGGAGCCAATTTTCCATCAGCAGGATTGGTGGTATTCTGAAATGCTTTCCTTAATACCATATCTCCAACTTGAAACTTCCTGATCCTGACATTTTTGTTGTAAGCACCAGCCATTCTTTGTTGATAACTGGCCATCCTTATCCTAGCCAGATCCCTGATATCTTCAATAGTATTCAGGTCTTGAGCCAAGTTCTCATCATTTTCCTCAGGATCACGGGTACTTGTTCTAGCAGTTGGAACCACCATTTCTGTTGGGATCACTGATTCTGCCCCAAATACCAAAGAGAATGGCGTTTGACCAGTAGCATTCTTAGGGGTTGTCCTATCAGCCCAAAGCACATAAGGTAGTTCTTCTGCCCATTTCCCTTTCTTGGATCCAAGCTTCTTCTTCAAATTGTTGATGATGATCTTGTTGGATGATTCTGCTTGACCATTAGCTTGTGGGTGGACTGGTGTTGATGTTATCATCTTAATCCCCCAGCTGTCACAAAAGTTAGTGGTTCTGCCCCCAATGAATTGGGAACCATTATCACATATAATTTCAGAAGGAATACCGAATCTAGTTATAATATTTCTTTTAATGAAGGATATAACTTCCTTTTCTCTGACTTGGGCAAAAGCTTCAGCCTCTATCCACTTGGAGAAGTAATCAGTCATAGCAAGCATGAATACTTTTCCACCAGGTGCCTTAGGGAGCTTACCAACTATATCCATACCCCATCTCATAAATGGCCAAGAGGAGGATATAGGATGCAAAAATTCAGCTGGTTGATGAAGGATATTACTGTGTCTCTGACAAGGATCACATCTCTTAGCATACTCCACAGCATCTCTCTTCATGGTTGGCCAGTAGTATCCTGTCCTCAGGATCCTTGAGAATAATGCCCTGCCCCCAGTGTGGTTTCCACAATCTCCTTCATGGAAGTCTTTTAAAACTTCTTGGATTTCAGGATCCTCAATGCATCTTAAGTATGGTCCTGCAAGAGATCGCTTATACAACATATTATTTAAAATTGTGAATTGAGATACCTTAATTTTGAAAGCCCTAGGGTTTTCTCCTGTAGGAATCTCTCCATGTTGTAAGTATCTCATGATTGGTGAGATCCATGATCCTGAATGGGATTGAATATCCTCACTAGGGATAATTGCAGAATTCTTTCCTATCTCCATAGCCACATGATCCTCGATAGCCGGGGTCAGGATATGGATAATAGGGATCTTGATATCCTGCGGGATCTTTAAACATGATCCTAAGTTAGCCAATGCATCAGCTTCTGTATTTTCTTCCCTTGGTACCTGTGTCAAACTAAAGGAAACAAAGGAGAGTGCCAATTCTTTGACTATCTCTAAATATTTGGTTAGCTTTTCACCTTTAACAGCATAGGATCCATTAAAGTGGTTTGTAATTAACAATGAATCTATATGTACCTCAAGATACCTGATCCCCATATGCTTAGCAATTTGCAAACCAGCAATTAAGGCTTCATATTCAGCCTCATTGTTAGTGGTTAGGAACTCACAAGCTATAGAGTGGGGTATTATGTCCCCCTGTGGCGATTTTAGTAGTATTCCAAGCCCTGTGCCTTTGACATTTGAGGATCCATCAGTATAAAGTATCCAAGGATCCTTGGTCTCCTCTAGCTGCTGGACTTCTAACTCAGCTTCTTTTTGTAAATCACTACTGAAATCAGCCACAAAGTCAGCTAATGCTTGGGATTTGATGGCTGTCCTAGGCTCATATCTTATATCATAGGCACTAAGCTTCACTGCCCACTTAGCCATCCTTCCTGACATCTCTGGTTTCCTGAGGACATTCTTAATTGGAAAATTAGTTTTAACAACAATAACATGAGTTTCAAAATAATGTCTCAACTTAGTAGATGCCATAATTAATGCAAGAATAAGCTTTTCAAGGTGTGAATACCTGGATTCGGCATCAAGTAAACTTTTACTTACATAATAGACAGGATGTTGTGTACCTTCATGATCCTTAACAAGGACCGCACTTACTGCTTTTGAGGATACTGCAAGATACAAGGATAGCACATCGCCTTTTTCTGGTTTCATCAAGGCCGGGGCTGAGGATAGGTAATCTTTGAGAGCTCTTAAGGCATTTTCATGCTTCTCAGTCCACTCAAATTTCTTGTTCTTCCTTAGGATATCATAGAATTCTTTGCACTTCTCTGAGGATTTGGATATGAATCTGTTCAAAGCTGCTATCCTGCCTGTTAGCCTTTGGACATCCTTAGCATTGGCCGGAGATTTGATATTCACTATGGCTTTGATTTGTTCCGGGCTAGCTTCAATGCCTCTCTTTGTCACCATATATCCTAAGAATTTACCTGCTTTAACACCAAAGTGACATTTTGAAGGATTAAGCTTCATATTATATTTATCAAGGATATTGAATGCTTCCTCCAAGTCTCTTAGGTGATCCTCAGCCTTTATTGATTTTACCACCATATCGTCTATGTAAACCTCCATAGTTTGTCCAATCTGATCCTTGAACATCATATTCACCAGCCTTTGATAAGTTGCACCTGCATTTCTTAGTCCGAACGGCATAGCAATATAGCAATATATACCAGTTGGAGTCATGAAGGCTGTATCCTCTTGATCGGATGGTTCCATTTGGATTTGTTGAAATCCGAATGAAACATCCATAAAAGTTAACAGTTCATGACCCGCAGTTGCATCCACCATGGAGTCAATGTGGGGTAATGGGAAAGGATCCTTGGAACATGCCTTATTTAAGTCGGTAAAATCGACACATACCCTCCACTTTCCGTTTTTCTTTTGAACAACAACCACATTGGCCAACCATCTTGGATACTTGACCTCTCTAATCATACCTGCCCGGAGCAATTTCTCTACCTCTTCCTGGATAATGGCATTTCTTTCCGGTGCAAACTTTCTTCTCCTTTGATGGATTGGTTTGAAGGACCTGTCAATGCCAAGTTTGTGAGTGATTACATCTTTAGATATACCTGTCATGTCTTCGTGTTTCCATGCAAAGGTAGTCTTTCTCCTTCTGAGGAAGGATATGAGGTCTTCCTTTATATCGCCAAGGATCCCTGATCCGATATAGATTTTGGATTCAGGATCATGAGGATCCATGAGGATTTCTACCACATCCTGCTCTCTTGCCTCCAAGACATCCCTTGGAGGATACTTTGATTGCTATTGCTCCCTTGACTTCGAGGCTGGTTTCATCGATGAAGTATAGCAATTCTTAGCCTCCTGCTGATC
The DNA here is from genome assembly GCA_030545235.1 of Helianthus tuberosus. Lineage (NCBI taxonomy): Eukaryota > Viridiplantae > Streptophyta > Magnoliopsida > Asterales > Asteraceae > Helianthus > Helianthus tuberosus. Next base: position 11,614,550 of record CM060364.1, read on the forward strand.
ACTATCAATCTTGACTATTCCCCAAGGACTAGGGAGCTTCACACATTGATGATAAGTAGATGGGACTGCCTTCATATCGTGTATCCAGGGCCTGCCAAGGATAACATTACAACAAGATAAACAGTCAATAACACAAAATTTTAGATAAGAATGTAGGCCTTCGATGTATATTGGGAGCTTAATGTCCCCCAGGGTATTCTTAGTTTCGCCACTAAATCCCACGAGCACGGAGGATCTTGGTATGATATCTGATTCAGGGATACCCATCTTCTTTAGAACATCAAGCTGGATAATGTTCACTGAGCTTCCTCCGCCTATAAGGATCTTGCGGACAAAATGGTTAGAAATGAAAAGAGTAATAACTAAGCCATCGTGATGAGGATCCTGGATATCAACACGATCATCCTCATCAAAGGTTATGACTTTTCCTTCGGGGACACTTGATGTTCGAACGGGTCTTTCTCCATTATCCATTTTAGTTTCCTTTGCATGCCTTTTAGCTGCTGAGAAGGATGTGCCACAAATGTCTGATCCTCCAGAAATAAAGTTTATTACTTGTGCATCTGCTGGAGGGGCCGGAGCTTTCTCAGGGATCCTTTCAGGATCCTGAGTCCTTGACTTTTTTCTACCCAACAATTCTTTTAGATGCCCCTTGCTCAACAAGTATCCAATTTCCTTTCTTAGTGCAATGCATTCTTCTGTGAGATGCCCAAAATCTTCATGGTATGCACACCACTTTGATTTATCTTTGGTTGCAGCTGGTCTGTCATTTTTTCTGGGCCATCTGGCTTTATCACCTAGATTCTGCATCGCAAGGATTAGTTCATTGTTATCAACAGAAAAACAATATTCAGAGATTGGAGGATAATCCTCATCCTCCTCTTCCTGATCAACAGCATGCACGTTTTGGTTATCAGATCTGTTATAGGATCTGAACTTGTTGTTCTTGAACGAGGATCCTTGCTTCTCTTGTTTTGAGGATCCTGCTAATCTTTCCTGGATCCTCTTATCGTCCTCTAGCCGGATGAACCTGAGTGCCCGGGTTCTTACCTCATCTAGGTTCCTGCATGGTGCCATAACAAGATCATCATAGAACAATGAATCCCTAAGCAATCCCATTTTGAAGGCCTCAACAGCCGTGGCTATATCCAAGTTGGGAATGTCTAAGGATTCTTTACTGAATTTGGTATTGTAATCCCTTAATGATTCATTATGACCCTGGGTTATCCTATATAGATCACTAGTTAATCGTTCAAATTTTCTACTACAAGAAAACTGATTATTAAATAGGTTAACTAGATTAGCAAATGAGGTAATAGAGTAGGGGGAAGACTTAGCAGCCATTTGAGAGCTGATCCAGTAAGAGTGGATCCGAATCCCTTGCACAGGCATGCTTCCTTTAACCTTTCTGGAATTGGATTGATCTCCATCCTCTCCCTGTATTGTGCTATGTGTTCTTCAGGATCCGTCGAACCATCATACAGCTTCATGGTTGGCACATGGAACCTCTTGGGTATCTCAGCATCACAGATTGGTGGTGCAAAACGAGATATCTTGTGGCTTCCATCTGCAATCTCTGGGATAGGTTTGACTACTCCTGGAACACTTGATATCATATCCTTCAACTTTTGCAATTCTCTGGCCATGGCGTGGTTGATACCTGGATCCTGCATAAGGCCATGGTTAGTAGTATAAGAATTATTAAAAGTGTTACCTCCCATTGGATTCAAATTAGGAAGAATGGATGTTAATCCATATTGTTGGGGCTCTGGAATGATCGAAGGACCAGTAGAAGCAATGGTCTGCATCGGAATAAAATCTCCCTGATGGACATCTGAACTTCCTGTTTGCAAACTCCTCAAGGATCCTGGCATCTGGAAGGATCCCTGAAACTGGGACGATCCTGGAACAAAGGAGGATCCTTGAACCTGGGATGATCCTGGAACAATGGAGGATCCTTGAACCTGGGATGATCCTAGAACAAAGGAGGATTCTTGAACCTGGGATGATCCTGGAACAATGGAGGATCCTTGAACCTGGGATGATCCTGGAACAAAGGAGAATCCTTGAACCTGGGATGATCCTGGAACAAAGGAAGATCCTTGAATCTGCTGCGCTCCTGAGTATCCTCCTGAATTCATGAGGGATCCCATATGCTGAGGATAGGATCCTGCTGGCTGGAAATATGAACCCGATGCCTGGGTTACTGTTGTTGTTCCGTAGTGCACTCCTTTTGGTCCACCCACATATTGAACATCTGGAACCACTGATGGCTGAGAAGTAATCACCGGAGTATCAAAATTCAAAGATCTGGGCACCAGTGGGGAATAATCCTCTGCCGTTTTCTTTTGTTTCTTGAGATCTCCGATTTCTTTGAGAATCCTTTCATTGGTCTTGTCCTGTTGCTGTATATGATCCTTCATCTGCAAAATCAAAGTAAACATGTCACTAGTAGTGGGAGTGTAAGAAGCAGAAGAAGTTGGAGGTTTGGAGAAAATGGGAGTTGGTTTCTTCTCGGCATTTTTCTGAGGTCCAGAAGGTGGTGGAGGCAAAGGTGGAATGCCCTGAGATGAATTGACCGCAGACATTGCAGTAGAGGTATTCTTCAATGATGAAGCCATGTATTTGTATGCAATGAACCGGAATGATCACCAACAGAAAAACTTCTTAGGAATGAAGCACCAATTGCCCCACGGTGGGCGCCAAACTGTTTTGGTCAAAAAATCTGATGAGGATAATGCAACCAAACTCTTTGTTACAGGGAATGATGCTTTAAATGTAGAACAATGATAAGGATCAATTCAATGTAAATTGCACAAACGACACAAGGATTTATATGGGGGAAAAGCCCTTGATCAAGAGTTGATCTCCGGCACAAAAAACCCCGGGTGATGGAAACTACCGATCACCAAGCTCAAATAAATCAATAAATGTTTACAACTTCGGATAGTAACGAGCTAGGTACAAGGATCACTATGGTGAAATGTGTGAAAGTGAGTGAAAATTGTTAAGTGTTTGCCGAAAGCTTCAAGAGTGCGATTGTATGAGAGTGTGTGTAGCTGAAAATGACTAAGTGTTCTAATTACTAGCTCGTCACCCTTTTAAAAATAGAAGTTAACTACGCTAACAAACTATCCGACTTTTGTGCCAAGCTCCCACGTTCTCCACAACGTCCATTTCCAGTCAAACGTGTGCGAAATACCCGTGGAATATTCCATAGCAACGTTGCCAAGACCAAGTCAAGCTTGTTACTCCTGCAAAATAATACGAAACATAAACAAACAATCGTTAGTATGAGGATCCTTAAGGTGATCCATGATCCTGATCCTGAAGCTCTTCTGAGGATCACTATCTGTCACAGAAGTAAGGATCATTAATTAGGATAACAAGTAAGGATCACTAATTGTTAGAAAATCCTCCCCTAATAGGAACATTTTAACGTGCCAGGTAAAATAAATAAATAGATACTAAATTATTGATTTAAGTAAGATAAGAAAACATGTTTTCACTGTTGCAATATCCTTACTTCTAAAAATTTAATTATCTAATCTTTTACCATAAGTAAATGTGCAAGGATCAAAATATACAGTATATTATTTCGTATAGTATAATATACTTATACTTATGAGAAAATAGGATTTGTATACATATTCTAGTAAAAAGATCTAATAGCATTGTTACATTTTAATAAACTTGCGACGGACTTATAACATAAGTGCATATACTATTCTATATACTATATTATATTTATTAAAATTTATTACACCATGATATTTTATTAAAATTTTAGATATAAAATATATCTTTTACTTACTGTACTATCTTATAGTAAAATATACTATTCATATATCATTGTAAAATGTTTTATCATTATACTAATAATATAAAAGGTACGGATGAACTCAAATATTATGAGTTATAAAAAAATGTATTTGACTTACTGTACGAGTCGAATATTGGAAAATTTATATTAGATTTTAGATATCAAATTATTTTCCAACCGAAAACCGTGCAGGATAGATAACCATAGGTACTAGTGGGTTTCTATCTTTGGTCAAACTTTAACACCTGTTTGAAAAATGAATATTTTCCTCAAGTATTTCGTTAAAGATACTCCAAAGATGTACTACAAAATAAATTTAAGTTTAAACTAATAAATTATTTTGAGAAAGAACATCTTAATAAAAATAATGAATTTATGGTTTTAGGCAAGCCAACAAACCATGTGCTAACATAAAAACCAAAATAAAAAACTTCGCAACTACTTAGGGTAAGTTTAACATTCAATTTATCAACTCCACTCATTTATTAATATTGTATTATTTAACTATTATACATCAGCCAACTAACTCGAATATTTTTCTTTATAATTTAGGATACACAATCCTGTAACTAATATGACAGGTTAATCTTATAATTAATTATTCTTAGGCATAAGACCTATCTTAGACATACCTTAAATATTTGTAGAAATGTTTTCAACGTTTAGTTAGGTCTTTTTACATAATCCAACCAACCCAAATTTCTTAAAAACTTTAAATGATTTTATGAATACTCATCATATTCATTTAACCATCTATTTTATTACTCAGTATTTCAATAGAAACTTTTACAAGTAATCCCAACATCAATTATTTCATAAAACTATGAAAGTATGAAGTCTTATGGTCAACTAGTTATAAACCAGAAATGATAAAATAAAGTGGTAAATTGGTACACCTGGGTTTCAAAACTTGCTTTGGCTAGATCCACTAAAGCAATCTTTTAAAGATTTTATTACTTCTTAAAATCCTTTCGGTTAATTTAATAGCTTCGGTTTTATTTATTTGAATATAAATTATTTTGAAACAATATTATTAAAACCACAAAGTTTTAAAGCTTTATACCATATATTTCAATATGTATTTTAAACCAAAGTAAATGATTGGTTTCAAAAGAGAATCATAAATATGACTGCTTTGTTAATAACTACTTAGTTTGATGTCTATTATGATATTTAATTGAGTAGGTGGTATTAATCATTACAGACAAATTTCTAGTACAAACATTTGGGTACAATTATAAAATAGATTGATTAAAAACGACAAACATTGCGACTCATATATATATATATATATATATTACAAACTACAACTGGAATTCAAAATAAACTAGGGATTATGCATCCGTAACTTATTTTAGTCTATCTATGTTATAGGAGTATTATGCTCAACATGCCTTTATGTAAAGTTTATTCTATCTCATGTCTCTACTAAGTTGTTATCTAATAGGCAAAGTTCCTTTTAGAGTTTCTAGCTCATAGGCGGCATGGGTACTGGTACTGGTTTGGCCATTCGACTATTTAATGTAAGTTAGCATTTACTGCTGTAGTGGCTAACATATGGAGATTTACCCATTGTCCATCTAATTCATCTTTCCGTAGTAGGTTATTGCCTATTTCCTGAGTTTGTGCATTTATTTCCTGATTGATTATCGCTCCCTTCGGTTGTGACTTCTTTATTTTCTCTCGACTTTTGCTAATAATCCAATTTCTTTTCTTAGTGGTAAATGGTTTCTTAGACTGTGCCTTACGAATAAATATTCCTTCCTCAATATCTGCTGAATATCCTAAGGGATTTGGTTGAAATGAGGTTCCCTTATCTTTTGGTGAACTATCTAGTTGATGATAGATATCCGAAATTCTTTGTTTACCCATACTGTAGACTAACAAATAGTCAAATAATATAAAACACATAATCACATAAGTTATTTCCTAACACAGAATTAAAATTTAAGTGTCAGCAGAACACTTCTTTGGCTTGAACCAGTGGCTAGGCTCTGATACCACCTTCTGTCACAACCCCCGGTCCCTAATTCCCGGGAACGGGCGGCCGCGAGCCAGTTTCGGTGTTATCGTTGTTTATTAATCTTGCAGCGGAATTTTCATCAGGACCATAGTTAGGAAATGTTTATCAGAGTAAAACCACCTTCTTTCATTTTAATAATCATATGGGTAAAACCCAAGTTTCTTGTTACAACATACTTATAGGGATAAACCCTACTTTATTGAATTTAAAACATCGTTTATTAGGTAACTTTTATAGCCACATTTTTTCCAAGCCTTCAGTGCTCTCCAGCTGGCTTTTAACTAATTGGCTGTTCACATTGTGTTACCTGTAACGCGTTTTAAAAACATTTGTCAGTCGGAAATACTGGTGAGTGAATCCCAGTTTAATCAAGAAACATTTTATCAATTAAAACAGTATTGAGAGCGATCACATTGTTTATTTCTACACAATTACTCATTCAGTATTTGCCACTCGACCGGATCTATGGCTATGGTCAAATTACCCATTGGCTAACTCGTCGTCCAATGGTAATGCACTGTCAATCAGACTTACTACTACTCGTAGTAAATTTTGTATACAAAACCCCATAATACCGGCAGTAATTGAAGAACTACAAAGACTCAATCACCGCTTAATCGCATTGTAAAACATTTAAGGTTTTGTAAAATATTCCAAAAACATTAACAAAAAGAGGATAAACTCACATTGCTATCTTAGACTTCGTGTAAGGGTTTCCTGGGAATAATCTATAATTTACACAAATGCACATAGGTTAGTATCATAACCCTTTGAAAATATTAATGATACCCTCCCCGAGACGGCATTCCAACAACTACGTCGGGCAGAACCACGACAGTTGTTACAGAACCCTAAATCAATCGGGCAACGTATCTATTACGAAACTGGGGTTATAATACTTACAACAGAGCAGAACCTCGCTAATTAGGGGTATACTACCCGACTATAATATCACTTCTATAGAAATTTGAGATTGAGAATTGAAATGTGAGCGAGTTGAAATGAAATCCGATGCCTGCTATTTATAGTTGCTGATACTTGGTCTCCACGCGGCCCGCGTAAGAGTAGACAGGAGTCTACGCGGCCCGCGTCAAACTCCAGTCAATGCGTAGCTTATCCTGGTTATGATCTAGACCCGCCACGATGTCGAGACGTGTCGGCACCGGGCTGCGCCACACTTTAGGTCACTCGCGGCCCGCGTCAACTTAATATATGGTTTACGCGGCCCGCCTGGACTTAAGAAACCAAAGGAGTCTGGTTCTAGCTTTCATACCACCCGCGTAAGGGTTTGGGGTGGGCTCACGCGGCCCGCCTCAGCCCTAGATTTAAACTTTTATATTTTATTTAAAGACTATATTGTATCACGAGCTCGGTTTTTACATACGGGGTGTATTTAAAAACATATAGGGGTATTCTAAATATATTAGGGGTGTCAGAAATATTTTGGAGGGTTGATATATCTTGGTAAAATTCCTGGATTATTTAATAAAATATATAGTGTACTCACAGTATAGTAACCCAATTCCACTTTATCCCTACGTCACGAGACAGAACCCCAACGAAATTAGGCAGAGCCTTGACATACGTTACGGGGCCATACGTCACTTGGACAGGGTATCGGTGATCAGGGGCTAAAATACTTAAAACGGGGCAGGGTTCTATTAGGGGTGAAATAAAAGTAGAATGGGAGTGTAAGACATAAGCAATTTGAAAGTTCACAGTATATGTCTTCTATTTATAGTTCAACTTCAGCTTCAGATTTACGCTGATAATGGCCACGTCTTTCTTTTTCATTAAATGTTACTTGCAGACTTTGGTTTCCACCTATACCATATGTTGAATTTTCAATGCACATCATTCTTATTTGTTTTATGGTTACATGTAATATTTATATTCATGAGTTTTATGTTTTGGATTATTATTACTATTTGTTTATTCTATTTGACTTTTATGAACATTACAATCAACGTCCACTTTTCATTTTATAGTTAAATTGTAGAGTTTTTATTTTAATATTATTATTTAATATATAATTAATTTAACTGCTTCACTCTTTTGGCGTTTATAACTTCTATAATATAACGTTTTATAAAATAATAGATATGCCATTAGAATGAGAATATTTTTGTCTATATTTGGGTCTAAGTTTCATTAAAAACGTAGTAGGTTCAAATATAAAGTATTTTTATAATTAAACGGTTCCTACGCTTGCCCAAAATATCTCATATTTCCATTGGTCAATTTACCCATGATGCATTCTTTTAATAACATAAGTTGATATATATATAAATAAAAATTTTGGGAATGTTACAATTACCAAATGGAGGGTTCCGCAAACTGCAATGGAAATTAGAAGTTTTATAGGTTTAGCTGGATATTATAGACGGTTTATTAAAGATTTTTCCAAGATAGCTGTACCATTAACTAAGCTAACAAGTAAAGCAGTTAAGTTTGAATTGGGACCTAAACAAGAAGAAGCCTTTAGAATCTTAAAGCAAAAGTTAACAAAAGCTCCAATCCTAGCTTTACCAGAAGGGAATGAAGATTTTGAAGTATATTGTGATGCTTCAAAACTATGATTAGGATGTGTGCTTATGCAACGCAAAAAGGTAATTGCGTATGCTTCAAGGCAATTGAAAAAGCACGAAGAAAATTACACGACTCATGACTTAGAATTAGGAGCCGTAATTTTTGCCCTTAAGATTTGGAGACATTATCTATACGGAAGTAAATTTACTGTCTATACGGATCATAAAAGTTTAAGATATATATATTTGGACAAAAAGAGTTAAACATGAGACAAAGGAGATGGATGGAAATCTTAAGTGATTACGACTGTGATATTCAGTATCACGAAGGAAAGGCCAATGTAGTTGCAGATGCCTTAAGTCGTAAGTATCATGAGAAACAACGACGGGTTCATGCTCTCAGATTAAATCTACAATTAGATTTAATGGAACAATTAAAGAATGTCTAGGAAACAGCAATCAAGGATGATGCTGAAGGAATGAAGGGACGAATAAAAGAATTAGAACAAGGAGCTGATGGAATTTGGAAATTCCATAAGAAAAGAATCTGGGTACCTACGCAAGGAGAATTAAAAAATAAGATCTTAGAGGAAGCTCATAAATCTAGGTATACCATACATCCTGGAAAGAATAAGATGTACCAAGATTTAAGAAATAATTTCTGGTGGATAGGAATGAAGAAAGATATAGCTAGATATGTTTCTAAGTGTCTTACTTGTTCACAAGTTAAGGCAGAACACCAGAAACCTTCAGGTCTACTACAACAATTAGAAATGCCAGTATGGAAATGGGAACTCATAACAATGGATTTGTTACTAATTTGCCCAAAACCAGAAAAGGTAATGATGCGATTTGGGTAATTGTGGATCGATTAACCAAATCAGCTCATTTTTTACCTATGAAAGAAACCTTTAGCATGGAAAGGTTGGCAAAATTTTATGTAGATGAAGTGGTATCCCTACATGGAGTTCCACTCTCCATTGTATCAGATAGGGATAGTCGTTTCACTTCGCACTTTTGGACAAGTTTCCAAGAAGCCATGGGAACTAAATTAAACTTGAGCACTGCATATCATCCACAAACAGACGGGCAAAGTGAAAGGACGATACAAACTCTGGAAGACATGCTCCAAGCATGTGTAATAGATTTTGGTGGAAACTGGGATGATCACTTACCGTTAATTGAATTCTCCTATAACAATAGTTATCATTCAAGTATCGAATCTGCCCCATTCAAAGCCCTATATGGACGAAAGTGCAGAACTCCAGTTTGTTGGGCAGAAATAGGAGAAAGTCAATTATCAGGTCCGGAGATTGTGCAAGAAACTACTGATAAGATCACACAAATCAAGGAAAGACTGAAGACGGCTCGAGATCGTCAAAAGAGTTATGCAGACAATAGAAGGAAGCCATTGGAGTTCTAAGTTGGAGATAAAGTACTATTGAAAGTTTCTCCTTGGAAAGAAGTAGTCAGATTCGGTAAGAAAGGAAAACTAAGTCCAAGATACGTAGGACCATTTTCCGTGATCCAACGTATAGGACCAGTTGCTTATCGTTTACAACTACCAGAGGAGTTAGCTGGAGTACATGATGTTTTTCATATATCCAACCTCAAGAAATGTCTATCAGACGAATCTTTGGTAGTACCTCTCCAAGATATAAGAGTGAATGAGAATTTTAATTTTTTGAAAAACCTTTTCAAATCGAGGATTGAAAAATCAAATTTCTCAAGCACAAAAGACTAGTTCTAGTCAAAGTTAAGTGGGATTCAAAGAGAGGAGCTGAATACACTTGGGAGCTGGAATAAAAAATGAAGCGAAAGTATCCTCACTTATTCCAGTAAATCTCGAGGACGAGATTTTTATTAAGGTGGGGAGGATGTAACAACTCTCACCAAAACTATTATTTATTATTATATTTAGTTCAATAGGAAACCCTAATTGAAACACCCAAGTGATTATGCACAAACCCTGAAATTTTCAGAACAATCAGAATCAGGATCAGGGCCCCTAAAACTCAGGGGGGGGGGGGAAACCCTAGTTACGATTATCCAAATAAAACGCTGTCAAAATCGAATTTTACAAATCTGTCAACTCAGCAAGCCTACACATACACGTAGCTACCCTATGGTAAATATGGAGCCCTCACGCCACGCGACGCCCCGAGGGGTACCCCTCGCGTCACGCGAGGGGGTCAAATTTTGACTATAAATAATGGGGTTTGGGACATGAATTCTGGAGTTGAAACGACGTAAAATTTCGTTACGTACACTGATTTATAGCAGAAACAATTCTAAAACACACATGATCACAAATCGCTGCCGCAAAACAGGGTAATAACTCGATCGCTGCTACGATTCAATGTCCGATCGATTAAACTATCCAATGGATGTTTAAGTGCTGCCCACATTAGGGTTATTGCTTTGTCATTCGTCGTTAAATCGATGGATGTTTAAGTATCGCACTTTGTCATTCGATGTGAGGGTTTGATCTCGTGAGTTATCGTAAATGATGTATTAGTTACTAACCTAGTTTGTGTGCATTGTTATTTAAACTAGGTTAAAAGGCTAATCAGTAGGCTAGGCTCTGCTCAAATAAATCTGCAATGTGAGTCGTTCTCTTTTTATAAAATTTATTTACAAAAGCATGTTTATTTTCAAAGTTATAATTACAGTGATTAAGTTTATGTAATCACCAAATTACAGCCGGTATGTGGAGTATTGTGCACATTACTGCTGTTTTATCACTTTAGGTGGGCGAGCCTAAAATTTGTGATATTCGTCACTATTGGGTGACAGGACCCAATAGTGGTATGACCATAGTCACATATCCGGTCGAGTGACAAATACTGTGGGTAGTTGGTTGATATCAGGAAACATTGTAATCTCTCTTAATATTGTAAATTATAACAAACGTGTCATTTTAGTAAAAAGAATGATTCACCAGTATTTCCCGCTGACAAAACCTTTTTCAAACATGTTTCAGGTAATCTGTTGTGATCAAGGAAAAGTGCCGTAAAGCACTACAAGCTTAAGAAAATGGCTCAGTATAAAAATAAAGAAACATGTTTTGTAAAAATAAAGATTTCTCCGTGAAATCATATGATTGTAAATTACTGGATTTTATCCCGAGTTGTGAAATAAGATAATCAGGAAAATTTTAGCTTTAAAAAGATCCTGATGATAATCTTCCGCTGTCAATTTAATTAAATAAATACCACGGGATTTTCTGTCCCGCGGCTCCTGAAATGGGTAAAACTGAGTCAGGGGCCGTGACATTTAGGATTCTAATAGGTTATTATAAACCTTCGTTCCAGAATAGGAGGACCAGTAAAAGCTACTTGCATTTGCTGTTTGTGAATTATACTTGCAAAGGTAAATACTTTTAACGTATTTTCCCTTATACGGGCTTGGGGTACGGTGTATAAAATACCGCTTGGTCGGGCATTCGACCTTAATCGATTGGTGGTTAAGTATTATCGAGATGACCCGTTTAAATTGTTTTGTTTGCTTAAAGCCTTTGGGGGGTTAATGACCATGTCCCGGATATCCTTGGCATCATTTTACGAAATGGCCACGACCTAAGCGTGGGGTGTAGGCGTACACTCGTCAGTGCATAAATAAATAATGTGGTGTGTCTATTGATCTTTAACCCGGCACGATCCGGGCTACTGAACGCATAAGGAACATGTAATTCTTTTACAAGTTTATATATTTAAATAATTATCCCAAGTTATAAAATGTTTGTGCCATGTGCATCCAAATCAATTTTTAATCATTTTTAAAATGAGTCAGTTGATTGTATTTACCAGTGTAAACTGACGTATTTTCCCAAAAAGATTAAGTGCAAGTACTACTCGTAATTGGCTGGATATCTCCTTAGCATCAAAAGAGTCTCGCAAGCTTAAGATGCCTAAAGTCTGGTGAACTACTGTTTCCTATTTATTTTGATCCTTCTGTGGATAAACTTTCAACTGTTTGTGATACATGATATTACAATATTTTATTCGGTTGAAATATATCTTTTCATTTGCTTCCGCTGTGCATATTAAATATTGTGTTGTTTAACTGTAATGTTGCCAACCACGTCACGATACTCCCCCACCGGGCCCACCGGTGATACGTGGAAAGTCGGGGTGTGACAGGTTGGTATCAGAGCCAACATTGAGTGAATTAAACACTAGCCTTTTGTGTTTAATCTCAATAGCACAATTGCACATTCCTAAAAACCTTCGAGTCTAGACAAATAACATAGGACAAATTCTACTTTGTTTTGTTTTGTTTTGTCCTTTATTTTATATATTCTTGTCGTTATCTTATGTTATATTGACAGGACTAAATATGCCGCCAAGATTCTTTCGACGAAGAGGACGAGGCAAGGGGCCAATCACCGCCCCCAATGACGACGAGGCCGGGCCTTCGCACATGCGAGCTCCTTCCACCACTACGAGTGCTGACCCACGAGAGAACAGGCGGAACCTTTTTGAGCCTGCAAGACGATCTGTTTCACACAGTTCGACGCCTCCCTTTCATAACTCTTATGGGCCACAGTCGGAAAATGAGCCCGATAACTCTCAACCTTCTTACATACCTCTACAGCGATCCCTATCGCACCATTCTTTTGGTGACCCTACACCTGTTTTTAGGGGCCGGTTTAACCCGGCAAATTACATACAAGAACCAGTGGGTTTTAACCCATTGGGGCCAGAGGATCATTTCTCTGGCGATCATGCAGAGGACATGGACGAGGACATCGATCCAGTCGAGCCCGCAACCAGAACTCCGAACCATCCTTTCGAGGTCTCAGATGGTTCGTCTTTTCATGGATCACCCTACCATGGTCCGGACAGTTACCAGGCACGATTTAACCAGTTCTAGTGGTATTTTACACCCTCGCACCATTCGTCGCCTCACCAGCAGCAGCAGCAGCAGGATCCCTCTGGGGATTCACGATTTGTGGCAGTCACGCCACCGCCCCCACCGCCACCAGTTAATCAGGCACCTCCGGAACCGCCAAGGCGTAGGAGGACAGGCGCGCGAATGTCCGCGCGTGGAGGAGATTTTCACTTCAGCTCTCCTCGACACTCAAGTGGCAGTCATTATCCGCCACTACACGAAGACCCGCAAATGGGTGGGCCTTCGAACCCAGTTGCACCTCAACCACCACCGATGGGTTTTGATAACCCAATTCCTGCATACACTGGTTCAATGGCGTACAACCCGTTTGAGTAGCCGGCTCACACCAACTATGGTTACGCTGAAGCCGGCCCATACTTGGTAGCGGCCAATTACAACGCCCTTCACCCGGAAGGACCGTATGGAGCTCCTTGGGGAGTAGGATACCCAACTCATGGGTACCAAATACCTGCTAGACCTATAATTCGGCAACAATCGCAGCCGCCTCGGTTTTCACCACCCGAAAGGGAAGAAATTCTTCAAAGGTTGGACCAAATCGAGCGAGATTTTCACAGAGATCGCAGGGAGCGACAGAGTTTCTTCCAGGGATTGACAAGTTTAATAAAAGGAAAGAGCAAGAAGGGCCATTGAATCCTTCCATTGTTTGTTGTAATTTCCTTGTATCAGTTGAGCCCCTGCGTGGGCCTGTATTGCTGTATTGACCCCTGTGTGGGTATGTTTGTTTGTTTGTTTTGACCCCTGCGTGGGTCTATCTTTCTGTTAACCCTTACGAGGGTGTGTTGTTTATTTAAGTCCCTGCGTGCACTAATATTTCAATTTGACCCCTGCGTGGGTATGTTGCTTTGTTAAAAAGTCCCGTTTAGGGCGAGGTGTAATCTTTTAAAAATTTATGGAATGTTAAGATTTCAATTTCATTTTTGCCATTATATGCATAAATAAACTATATATGAAATAAATGAATCAAAAATCATTCCTTTTAAAAAATAATCTGCCTATTTAAATATTAACTAAGAATCTTAAAGGTATAACCTAACCTGCATGTCATTATAAGACCTGGCCAAGATGGTAAAACCTGTTAAAAAGATTCAAATCCCTGTTAACATCTGAAAACATGTTAACACTCATGGCAGAAGTGATTCGTTAAAATCACACACGTTATTCTTATATATAAGGATTCTTCAAAAGATTCCTAACCCAACTTAATGATCTCTGAATCATGGGTTTAAATCATCAATTAAGATGATCATATTTTGACCATACATTGGTAATACAATGCCTACGGGCCCTTCTCATTTTCATATGAGACAAAAGACAGTAATAGTCTATGACCCTGTCTGAAAAAGGTAAAGAACTATGTTCAAACCTTCATGCCTCTATTCTCTGAAATCATGGCTTATAAATTAAAAATGTCCTTGTGACTTGGCCTTTTGTGCTACTAATAAAACTGTTATTGTTTTATAATTAGGATAAATTATAATAGAAATCCTAAATAAATATGATTAATAAATTAACCAAATATGGTCTATGTTTACCATGGTTAATGAATTGCCATAAAAGACAATTCCATAATAAACTCCCAAGTAAACTATTGTCCTTGTTTTATGTAACAGTTCAATTAAAATGGCTGACTCGGATGAAATTAATAATCACCCAGTGGAGAATAATGATAACGCCCAAATTAATATAACGGGTGCTGAACTGAAAGCGTTAGTAGACGACGCGGTTACAAAGGCCTTAGAGCAGCAGTATGAAGATTATAGTGGGACTCGAAGTAGGACCCTATCTGCGCCGCGTTCAAAGCCAAAGACTCATTCTGAGGCTCACAGCAAGCCTCCCTCCAAGAAGGAAGAACCAAAGAAAGATGATGATTGACTCTCCTCAAACCACCACAGTGCTCCATCTCAACAGATTATACTAAATCAAGAACCCCGTAATAAGGGTTGCTCCTATAAATACTTTGTTTCATGCAAACCCAGGGATTTCACTGGGGAAAAAGGAGCCATTAACTGCATGACGTGGTTAGATGAGATGGACACAGTAGTGGATATCAGCGGATGCGCTGAGAGGGATATAGTCAAGTTTGTGTCTCAATCTTTCAAGGGTGAGGCTTTAGCCTGGTGGAGATCGTTGATTCAAGCCACTGGGAAGATCCCATTGTACAACATGACATGGGAGCAATTTGTTGCCCTCATCAGGAAAAACTACTACCCTCAACATGAGGTTGAGAAGATAGAGTCTGATTTTCTATCGTTGGTTATGCAGAACCTTGACTGCCAAGCTTACCTCACGAGCTTTAATACCATGTCGAGGTTGGTTCCGTATCTGGTGACCCCGGAACCCAAAAGAATAGCTCGCTTCATTGGGGGTTTAGCCCCAGAAATCAAGGCAAGCGTGAAGGCCTCTCGGCCAGCTACTTTCAGATATGTAGCTGACATATCTTTGTCCCTCACTCTGGACGCAGTCAGACAAAGATCGCTGAGGAATAAGGATGCCGAGAAAAGAAAACGTGAAGATGACAATTCATGGAGGTCAAACAAGAAGCACCGAGGAAACGGTGACAACAAGAAGGGGTCTGAGTCAAAGAAGGATGGGCATCAAACTGGTGATAAGCCCAAGTGTAAAGTCTGCAAGAAACAGCACTTCGGGAAGTGCAGGCTCGAATCGAACTCGCAGACTCAGTCTAGAACTTTTACTTGTGGGGTATGCAAGTCCAAGGAACACAAGACCTTGGATTACAAAAAGCTGAAGGATGCAACGTGCTACCGTTGCAATGAGAAAGGGCACATTAAAACCAACTGCCCTAAATACGCCAAGAAGCCTGAAGAGGCCAAGAAGACCAATGCTAGGGTCTTTAGGATGTATGCGAAGGAGGTTGTGCAAGACGATAACGTGATCACAGGTACCTTTCTCATAAATGATATCTATGCAAGAGTACTTTTTGATTCAGGCGCTGATAAATCATTTGTAGATAATAAGTTTTGCAAATTGCTGAATTTACCTGTTAAAACCTTAAGAGTGAAGTATGAGGTGGAATTAGCAGATGGCACCTTAGAAACCGCCCCAACCATATTAGATGGATGCTTCATATCCATTAAGAACCACTCTTTTCCTTTGTCCCTACTTCCTTTGAAGTTAGCCGGTTTTAACATCGTTTTAGGCATGGACTGGTTATCTCGTAACCAGGCCCAGATTGTTTGCAATAAAAAGCAAGTGGTGATCAAAACTCCGTCTGGCGAATCACTTACCATTCAGGGAGATACCCGGTATGGATTGCCTGAGCAAGTGACTATGCTCAAGGCCTCTAAGTGTTTAAAGAAGGGTTGTGTCATCTAAATGGCACAAGTGACTATTGATGAGCTGAAACCTAAGATGGAAGATATCCCTGTCATTTCTGAATACCCTGAAGTTTTTCCGGAAGAACTACCTGGTTTACCACCAGTCACCAGATAGGCAAGTGGAATTCAGAATTGACATCATCCCTGGAGCAGCACCTGTTGCTAGAGCGCCTTACAGGTTGGCACCAATAGAGATGAAGGAATTGAGAACGCAATTAGATGAATTGCTAGCTAAAGGTTTCATTAAACCTAGTTCGTCTCCTTGGGGAGCACCAGTCTTGTTTGTCAAGAAGAAGGATGGATCGATGCGTCTGTGCATCGATTATAGTGAGCTTAATAAGGTCACAATAAAGAATAGGTATCCTTTGCCCAGGATCGATGATTTATTCGATTAATTGCAAGGGGCAAGTTATTTCTCAAAGATTGACTTAAGGTCAGGCTACCACCAACTGAAGGTTAGAGAGGAAGACGTACACAAAACTGCATTTAGGACTCGTTATGGTCATTACGAGTTCCTAGTGATGCCTTTTGGGCTCACTAATGCACCTGCCGCGTTCATGGATCTCATGAATCGCGTTTGCAAGCCATACTTAGATAAATTCGTCATCGTTTTCATCGAAGATATTCTCATCTACTCGAAGAACCAAGCTGACCATGAAAAACACCTTCGTTGTATTCTTAAACTCCTACATCATGAGAAGCTCTATGCCAAATTCTCTAAATGTGAATTTTGGCTTCGAGAAGTCCAATTCCTTGGACATGTGGTTAGTGAGCGTGGTATCCAAGTGGATCCCGCTAAGGTGGAAGCTGTCATGAACTGGCAAGAACCAAAGACGCCTACAGAGATTCGTAGCTTCCTAGGCTTAGCAGGATATTATAGGCGTTTCGTTGAAAATTTTTCAAGGATTGCTGCACCCCTAACTTCTTTGACTAGGAAGAAAATAAAGTTTGATTGGGGCCCTAAGCAGCAAGAATCCTTTGATATCCTAAAGAAAAAGTTGAGTAACGCTCCTGTACTGACATTGCCTGAAGGTACCGAAGAATTCGTAGTTTACTGCGATGCATCACACACTGGCATGGGGTGTGTGCTTATGCAGAAAGGCAAGGTTATTGCCTATGCTTCATGGCAGTTAAAGGTGCATGAAAAGAATTACACCACCCATGACTTGGAGTTGGGTGCCATTGTATTTGCACTAAAACTATGGAGGCATTATTTATATGGAATCAAGTGTGTGATCTATTCTGATCACAAGAGCCTCCAGCACCTATTTAATCAGAAGGATTTAAACATGAGGCAGCGCCGTTGGATGGAGACTTTGAATGATTATGATTGTGAAATCAGATACCATCCCGGCAAGGCGAATGTAGTCGCTGATGCCTTGAGTCGAAAGGAAAGGGTGAAACCCATTCGAATCAATGCCAAGAGCATTGAGATTAAGAACAGTTTGAATGAAAGGTTGTTAGCTGCACAGAAGGAAGTTGTGTTGGAAGCTAACTATCCTAATGAAAAGCTTGGGGTAACTGAGGAGCAGTTATCTCTTGGCAAGGACGGAATTCTTAGATTGAATGGACGAATATGGGTTCCAATCTATGGAGGACTTCGAGATGTTATCCTTCAGGAAGCCCATAGTTCTAAATATTCCGTTCACCCTGGAGCTGATAAGATGTACCAGGATCTAAGGGCAAACTATTGGTGGATAGGCTTGAAGAAGTCTGTAGCTACCTATGTAGCTAAATGCTTGACTTGTGCGCAAGTCAAAGAAGAACATCAAAAGCCGTCAGGCTTGCTACAACAGCCTGAACTTCCTATGTGGAAGTGGGAAATGGTAACTATGGATTTTATCACCAAGTTACTTAAGACAAGGAAAGGAAACGATACCATTTGGGTGATCGTAGACAGACTGACTAAGTCAGCACATTTCCTACCCATTAAGGAGACTTATAGCTCCGACATGTTAGCCCAATTGTACGTGGATAAGATTGTAGCTTTACATGGCATACCTGTGTCTATTATCTCTGACAGAGATACTAGATACACGTCACATTTTTGGAAAAGTTTCCAACAATCTTTGGGCACGCGTTTAAATTTTAGTACGGCTTACCATCCTCAGACGGACGGCCAGAGTGAGCGTACTATTCAAACTTTGGAAGACATGCTTCGAGCATGCGTAATTGACTTAGGTGGTAGTTTGGATAACCACATGCCGTTAATCGAATTCTCCTACAACAATAGCTACCATACCAGCATTAAGGCTGTGCCTTTCAAGGCCTTATACGGTAGAAAGTGCAGAACGCCCGTTTGTTGGGCGGAAGTTGGATGTCACACCCCGAATTTCCACGTATTACTGGTGGGCCCGGTAGGGGAGTATCGTGACGTGGTTGGTAACATAATAGTCAAACAACACAATATTTAAATGCACAGCGGAAGCAAAGTATAGATTTATTTCAACCAACAATATTGTAATATTAAATATCACAAGTAGTCGAATATAAATCCACAGGTAGATCAAAATAAAAAGGAAACAATGTTCAACAGTCTATGACATCCAAGCTTGCGAGACTTATTCTGGATGCTAGGTGAAAAGCCAGCCTATTACGCATAGTACCTGCACTTAACCTTTTTAAGAAAAATACGTCAGTTTACACTGGTAAATACAATCAACCGACTCATTTTGAAAAGAGTTTAAGAAAATGCATTTAAGGCACAAGGCACAAATAATATTTTATAACTTGGGATAATTATTTGAATATAATACTCGTAAAAGGTTTACATGTTTCTTATGCGTTTAGTAGCCGGATCGAGCCGGGTTAAAGATCAATAAACACACCACATTATGTATATGAGACACTGACAGGTGTACGCCTACACCTGTGTGCTAAGGTCGTGGCCATTTCGTAAAATGATGCCAGGGATATCCGGGACACGGTCATTAACCTCCCAAAGGCTTTAAGCAAACAAAACAATTTAAACGGTCATCTCGATAATACTTAACCCCCAAAACGATTAAGGTCGAAATGCCCGACCAAGCGGTATTTTATATTCCGTACCCCAAGCCCGTATAGGGAAAATAAGTTAAGAGTATTTACCTGAGCAAGTATAAATCAAAATCAGCGAGTGCAAGTATCTTTTACTGGTTCTCCTAATCTGGAATGAAGGTTTATAATAACCTATTAGAATCCTAACGGGTCTTTAGTTAAGCTTAAGCTTAGACCGGTTAGTTTTAAAGATACGGTTCGTACGCACGATTAAGCGAAGACCGGATAGAATGTGATTTAGACCCAACAAGTTTGAAGACTTGCTTAATATGGGTATATTATACACATTCTGGATTTTGAGATAAAACCGATAAGGTTTGACCCGTTTCGGCTAATTTATGTAAACTAGTTACATAAACCGAACCGAACGCGCATGAAGCGTAACGGTTAACCATAAGAGTCCTAAACAGGTTTACTAAGTTAACATGCCTTAAATATGTTGTGATATCAATAGGATACCTTCCATTATGCCCAAAACGAGTTTAATCTCATAATAAGCCCCGTAGGGGTATTTTGGTCATTTTAAAGATTATAAAAGGAATTAATTAAGTTTCTGTGAACCGGGTCTGAATACATCAGTAAAATGGCTTAATTTATCAGGTCATATCAGTTGGTGTTAAGTCCTTCGTGACAAAATGGTTTTAAACCCTTACTATGCGTTTAATACGCGTATAACGTCGTTTTAAGCGATTAACGGGTTAAAATAGGATTCTGAGTTTTCTGATCAATTTAACAGGTTCAAAATACTTCATTTATTATTTAAAATCAGTAGCAATTGGATTGGCGTCAAAAGAATTTGTAAAACTCATTTTATGGCCGAAAAGGGTATATTCGGTATTAACCGAATTAAGGCACTAATCCTAGCTTATGATCAGTTTAAAAATAATTAAAAATCTTCAAAAATCCCAAAATATTATATTACATCAGTGGGTAAAAGGTTTGGTGCAAAAAATTGGGTTTAGATAGGCTTTACGCTAATGACGCCGTTTAATTACTAAGAAGCGTTCTAATTACGTCATTAAGCATAACTCCTAATCTAGACCTCCAACTGATGTGAAAATTTACAGACATGTTTAATAATCAGTAACTAAGATTATTGTACTTTCACATTTCCAAAATTCTCGTTTTATGGTCATAAGGGCATTACGGTCAATATTTAGGCGATTAACGGAAACGTCGGACAATTAAGGATTTATGTGGTATAAACGCAGAGGGTTATACACACATGTAACTAGGTCCTAATAGAACTTTAAGGCATGTCTAAACCTATCTAAACCGGGTCAGAACTGAAGTCAAAGCAAAAGTCAAACTTTTGCGTTTTTCGGTTCCGAATCGGTTCAAAACAGAAAGTTGTCGAATCAAACAAGCGTAGACAAGTTTTTATACTTATTATCAGGTTATATGAACGATAAAACAGGTTACACGCCTTCTATATCGTTAATTACACGATTTATGATTCTGTTGACTTTTTCGAAAGAAGTTTGACTCGACAAACAACCTGGTTAGGATTGGAATCAGTGGGTGCCCTTTTAAGGGTTTAAGGCCCACATAAATACCAACTTATAACAACTTCCATTTCGACAAAACCCTGGACCGTTTGTGTTTTATCGCTAAGTCAAACCGTAATTACGACGGTTTGACTTCTAGGCTATAAACTAAACAAAACTTAATTAAGAAGGGTTAAGGGTACTTACACGTGACTAATGGATGATTAAGAAGGCCTTGGGTCTGCTGTGGAGTTCCAAAGATGAGCAGAAATGAATGTGTGGTTGCATGTTGCAACATGAGCCTTTTATAGTAACTTTAATCATCATAGATTGTTGCCAAAGAAGTCTAGGATGATCCAAGATGTGAACATGTGTCTTCTATAGGCTATAAACCACTTTAGGCAGCCCATAGAATCGAAATCCTGAGGTTTAAGTCGGTTACAAGCTGAAAACAGCCACCTGCGGGTTTTTTTTCTGCAACTGGCAGTCGGATGCGGCCCGCGTAAAGGTATGGTCAAGCCTTACACGGCCCGCATGGGCCTCCAGTTCAGATTCCAAACTTTCCTTTTATTGCATATTTGGTCCTTGGTCCCCCGAAAGGTCGCTTTCTCATGTTTCCTTGCATTATGAGGCTTCATTATTGACATATGGGGGCTTTAGGGCTTATACCATCTTTGTTAAGTCCTCGGGTAACTTTGTGATCACCCGAAAAGCCCTAAATTTCAATGTTAACGATTCTAACCCTCACACACGAATTTTATCATAACTTTCTCATACGGTAACGAAACTTAGTGAAATTTTTATGGTACATTCTAGTGAGCATATTTAATCGTTACAAGGCTTCGGGTTTGCTAAAAGGTCACTCAGAGGTATATCTTAACATGTTTACACATTTAACCCTTGTAGTTTGTAATCTCTCACTTTCTTTCACAATTCGCTTCGTATGATCCATGATCCATTCGTTTAAGGTTATAAACATCATGTAGGGTTATTGTAAAGTATATTTATTCATTGTTGACACTTTGAACCCTTATATTTACACAGTTTCATTGTTTGTCAACTTTAGTCCTTCAAGAACATTCTTTCACACGTTCAAAGGTTATGACACGTGTCAAGACATTATAGGACGTAAATTTTCAAGGTGTTACATTGGAGATGTCCAATTATCAGGACCGGAGATAGTCTTTGAAACGACGGACAAGATTGTCCAGATTCGTGACCGTCTCAATGCTGCCCGAGATAGGCAGAAGAGTTACGCAGATCCAAAGCGTAAACCTATGAAATTTGAAGTAGGTGACAAAGTGTTGCTTAAAGTATCACCCTGGAAGGGGGTGATGCGATTCGGTAAGAAAGGTAAGTTAAGCCCGAGGTATATAGGACCGTTCGAGATTATCGAATGTGTTGGATCAGTGGCTTACAAGTTAAACTTACCTGAAGAGCTCAGTGGTATTCATAACGTATTCCACGTCTGCAATCTGAAGAAATGCCTAGCTGACGAATCGCTAGTCATACCACATACAGATGTGCATATAGATGAGAGCTTGAAATTTGTGGAAAAACCATTGTTGATTGAAGAACGACAGGTTAAGAAGCTTCGAAGGAAGCATGTGCCTATTGTAAAGGTCAAATGGGATGCCCGTAGAGGTCCCGAGTATACGTGGGAGGTTGAGTCCACAATGAAAGAAAAGTACCCTTATTTATTTCAGTAAATCTCGAGGTCGAGATTTCTTTTAAGGTGTGAGGATGTAACACCTCGAAAATTCACGTCCTATAATGTATTGACACGTGTCATAGGTTTGAACGTGTGAAAGAATGTTATTGAAGGATTAAAGTTGACAATCATGGAAAGTATGTGAATATACGGGTTCTAAATGTCAACAGTGAATAAATATATTGTACACTAACCCTACATGATGCTCATACCTTCAAACGAATAAATCATGGATCATACGAAGCTAAATATGAAAGAAAGTGAGAGATTACAAACTACAGGGGTTAAATGTGTCAACATGTTTAAGTTATACCTCTGGGTGACCTTTAAGCAAACTCAAAGCTTTGTAACGGTTAATTATGCTCACTAGAATGCACGATATAAATTTCACAAAGTTTCGTTATCGTATGAGAAAGTTATGATCAAATTCATATGCGAAGGGTTAAAAGCGTCTACGATGAAGTTTATGACTTTTCGGGAGACAATAAAGTTAACCGAGGACTTAACAAAGTGGGTATATGTCTTCAAGCCCTTATAAGTCAATTTGGAGGGTTCAAAGTGCAAGAAATAAAGTCGAAGCAAAGTTTCCAAGAGGCAAGGACCAAAACATAAAAATCAAAAAATTCAGATTTGATCAGATGGGGCGTCGCGCCACGCGAGGACCCTAGGGGGGTCTACGCGTGCCGCGAGGGGCCTTCTGCTCCGAAATTTTTGGGTTCTTGTCTTCCAACTCCATTCTAACCGAATTTAATCCGATTTTCCACATCTTGGACGACCCCTAAACAACCCCTAGGCCCTTAGGGACATCTGGAAATGATCCATGGCCATTGTTAGGCTTGTGTGTCAACAATCCATGAGGTTTTGAACACTATAAAAGGCCACAAGGTTGCAACCATTTCTTCACACCTCATTTCTGCATTTCTGGAGCTTCTTGGAGCTTAAGAGCAGACCCCAAGTCTTTCCTAATCGTGCATAGGACTTCAGTAAGTATGCTTAACCTTTCTTAGTTAAGTTTTTGATTAGTTTTAGCTTAAAAGTCAAACCGTCGTAATTAACGGTTGACTTAGCGATTAATCATTGATGGTCCAGTGATTAGTCGAATTGAAAGTAGTTATAAGTTGGTAATTATGTGGGCAATAAACCCTTAAAAGGGCACCCTCTGATTCCCACTCTAACTAGGTCAAATGTCGGGTCAAACTTGTTATTAAAAAGTCAACAGAATGCTTAATTTCTAATTTATGCATAATTAGCAATGTCGAACCCATACAACATGTTTGATCATTAATATAACTTGGTAATTAATGTAAGAACATGTCTAAACATGTTCAACCCGACAATTTTCTGTATAGACCCGGTTCGGAACCGAAAGTCGCAAAGCTTTGACTTTTGCTTTGACTTCAGTTCTGACCCGTTTTGGTATGTTTTAGAAATTCCTTAGAGCTTTAATTGGACTAGGTTACATGCTAGTATAACCCTATGTGATTATACACCTTGGTTCATTAGTTATCCAATAAATATGCATGATTCCGTTAATTGCTCATATGTTGACCATTATGCCCTTTTTCACCATAAAACGTGATTCTTAAAAATGTAAAAGTGTGGAAACCTTAGTTACTGAATTATAAACTTGCACCCAAAATTTGACATCAGTTTGAGGTGTAGATTGAGAGTTATGCTCATTAGCGTAATTAGAAAGCTTCTTTAGCGATTAAACGGCATAATTAGCGTATAGCCTATTTAAACCTACTTTTCGATATCAAACTCTTTACCCACTGATATAATATATTATTTTGGGATTTTTGAAGATTTTTAATTAATTTTAGGCTGAGCATAACTTAGAGTCGTAGGCTTAATCCGGTAATTGTCGGTTTTGCCCTTTCGGGCTATAAAATGAGTTTTACATATCTATTTGACTCCAAACCTTTTGCTACTGATTTTATATGATAAATAAATTATTTTAAACCTTCTGGAATAATAAAATTATCAGTTTTCTATATAGAACCCGGAAACGGCTTCTAATCGCCTTATTAAGCGTTTTTAACGCATAGTATGTACTAAAACTATTTTAAACATACAAGGGTTGATACCTACTGATATTTTAGGTAAATTATAATATTTTAACAGTAAGCAAAAGTTGTTTAACTCAGACTTCAGTTTTGAGCTTTTCGGCTTATGTGAAATTACCAAAATGCCCCTACGGTGCATAGTTTGGTTATAATTGATAAGTTTCACATATATGCAATACCATACTGTTATAACTTAGTAAACTAAGTATTTTTGCTGATTATATCAGACCTGTAACTCAGGTTAATACTTAAACTCTTATAACCTTGAAAATGACCAAACTACCCCTACGGGGCATAGTTTGCGTTTAAATTCGTTTCGGGCATAATAAAAGATATCTTACTGATGTCACAACATATTTGAGGCATATTAACTTAGGAAACCTGTATATGGCTCTCATGACTACCCGTTACGCTTATTACGCGTTCGGTTCGGTTTATGTAACTAGTTTGCATAAATTAGCCGAAACGAGTCAAACCTTATCGGTTTTATCTCAAAATCCAGAATGTGTATGAAATACCCATATTAAACAAGTCTTCAAACTTGTAGGGTCTAAATCACATTCTATTCCGGTCTTCGCTTAAGCGTGCGTACGAACCGTATCTTTAAAACTAACCGGTCTAAGCTTAAGCTTAACTAAAGACCGTTAGGATTCTAATAGGTTATTATAAACATTCGTTCCAGAATAGGAGGACCAGTAAAAGCTACTTGCATTTTCTGTTTGTGAATTATACTTGCAAAGGTAAATACTTTTAACTTATTTTCCCTTATACGGGCTTGGGGTACGGTGTATAAAATACCGCTTGGTCGGGCATTCGACCTTAATCGATTGGTGGTTAAGTATTATCGAGATGACCCGTTTAAATTGTTTTGTTTGCTTAAAGCCTTTGGGGGGTTAATGACCATGTCCCGGATATCCTTGGCATCATTTTACGAAATGGCCACGACCTAAGCGCGGGGTGTAGGCGTACACTTGTCAGTGCATAAATAAATAATGTGGTGTGTCTATTGATCTTTAACCCGGCACGATCCGGGCTACTGAACGCATAAGGAACATGTAATTCTTTTACAAGTTTATATATTTAAATAATTATCCCAAGTTATAAAATGTTTGTGCCATGTGCATCCAAATCAATTTTTAATCATTTTTAAAATGAGTCAGTTGATTGTATTTACCAGTGTAAACTGACGTATTTTCCCAAAAAGATTAAGTGCAGGTACTACTCGTAATTGGCTGGATATCTCCTTAGCATCAAAAGAGTCTCGCAAGCTTAAGATGCCTAAAGTCTGTTGAACTACTATTTCCTATTTATTTTGATTCTTTAGTGGATAAACTTTCAACTGTTTGTGATACATGATATTACAATATTTTATTCAGTTGAAATATATCTTTTCATTTGCTTCTGCTGTGCATATTAAATATTGTGTTGTTTAACTGTAATGTTGCCAACCACGTCACGATACTCCCCCACCGGGCCCACCGGTGATACGTGGAAAGTCGGGGTGTGACAATAATGATTAACCATTCAGAGGCAAATGTCTGACCAATTCATATTAGAGGTCTTAACCATTCAGACTCTGTATAAATCTTAACCATTAAGAGGCAAATGTCTGAACCATTCAGACATCTGCTCGTGAAACAAACAGTTTGAACCATTAAGTGTTGAACCATTAAGAGCCTCATTAAGAGGTAAACAAACAACCCTTTAATGTTTAAAGAGGTTTTTGGAATTCCTTTTCAAACATCCTTATTGACTTTTGCAAAAAGTTATAAAGAGTTTGCAAAAGTCACAATCTTTTAACTTCTCAAAAACTCCTTGTTATCACATTCAAAAAGTCATATGGAGGGACAAAAGTCATTTTGCCAAACATTTTTTTAACTTAAGTCAACAAGGAGTTTCAATAAGCAATCCCAAACATGCCCTAAATAAGTAAATATAATTTAAATTTTGTATTTTTTTATTGTAAAGTTTACCACTTAGGCTGGACGGTATGGGGACCGTCCAGCAGTCGTCGCCGTCCCCCTCTCCATGCCGCCCCCCCCTGTCGCCGTCCAGTCATCGTCCTCTCCGTCGGAATTTCGACGTCCAGGACGGAGCAAAACATGTGGGCCCCCCTCTTTCTTCTCGGCGCTGCTCCGTCACCCCATCCCGCCACCCCCGTCACCGTCCATCCTTCCGTCACCATACCGTTCAGCCTTATAAGAAGAATGTCATGACCTTTAAATATAGTACCTTTTTTAGTGAAGTTCACCACTTATAAGAAGAATGTGATGACCTTTTAAATATAACTCAAAAAGTATTTATAATATTTTATCAAGTATTTAATACACATGGGTTGGTTATATTTCCTTTTCTGTTACTTTTAGCTCATTGAATATACCTTTTAGATGAGATATTTAGAATATGCTTTGATTGGAAACCGAATCGGATCTCATGATTATATATTATGACATGTCTCACTTCAATGATCTTCATCTTCAAGTTTCCATTATTTATGAGAGTTAGTTATAACTCATTCATACATTTTCACTAATGTTTCATGTTTTAGACCGTTTTTAGACAAAGATCAATAAAGAATCGTTAGGGTTTTGGAATCCTTCTCAAGTTCTTATTTCAAGCATTAGTAAAAGACTAGTTATAAGCTTATAACCAAGACCCTTCAAGTTTCATTAAGCACAAAGCCTAGCAAAATAGACCAATGGGTATATGTATGCATATGTACACAGTTTGTTTGAAACTATTTTGATTTCTTGCACCCGATGGTTTCAAATGGGTGAAGCCCCCTTGTCACACCCCGACCGCGTTAAAACAACGAAACCGCGGCGGAAACGTCGGGGAGTGTTGTAACAGAATCATCGTTTCACAATCATGGATACAAATGTTTCGTTTTATTGAATTATTAAGTAAATTACATTGTCTTAATACCAAATAAACAAATTAAACATCGTCTACTATCGTTTTTATGTCACTAAGGCCACGTCCAGATCCTAAGTGAACATGCTTCCTAGCAATCATCATGCAACATCACCTGAAACATATGTAAAAACAAAGTCAGCAAAGAAATGCTGGCGAGCACATAGGTTTTGTGAGAGTATCGGAATTATGGCTCGTTTATGTATATATTGCAATACCTTGAAAACCTTGTTTTGTAAAGTATATTGCAACATGATTAACTGTGACAACCCTCAAAATCCCACGTATTCCGTACAAATTATTAATGATAATTAAAGTGTCTGACGACTGTGTGGAATTACTTAACTGCTTTCTGATATCTGTGTTATGCTTACACGTATTTGTTAATATGCTAATAATGTACAGATAGGTCACTAAATAGTCCGTTACATTTTCCTAAGTGTTAGAAAGTAAAAACGTTGCAAAAATATATATGTAGGACGCTTTACGGATTAATTAAGCGGTTTAACGGAACAGGATCGAACCGAACAATCGGACTTTACCCGGAACCTAAAAATATTGTCCATGACATTGTTTTTCTTTTCTGAACCAGTTAGGGTCCCCGAATACCCTAACACCCGCTATAACACATAACATACTAGTAAATGGTTTAACCTTCTTATTAACTAACTAATACTTAACACTTGGTTGGAAACTAACCGGATTACCCCCCCCCCCCCAACCGAGTTCGGTCACAATGTGACCATCCCTTGTACCTTGATGATTATTTAATTCATTCTTGTCCCATATCAAGTGAACATAGCACCCAATGGTTAATTGTGTAGAGTTTTGCCTATAAGTTACAACCTAAACACACCATAATCTTTCCACCACACTTGATCAAACATCACTCTCTCTCCCTCTCCTCAAACTCTCGGCCGAACACAAGCACCCACAACCACCCACTTTCGAGCTTTAATCTTGCCATTCCAAGCTTATACAAGGGTTAAGGATCTCATACAAAGGAGCTCGGTGCATTCGGAACGCGAAGGACCTCGCTACATTGCTTTTATCCACTAGATTTTCGACTAGAATCTTCCCTAGCCTCGAGCTAGTAGTAAGTTGCTCTAAACATCTTCTTGATCTATCCTAAAGTGGTTAATAAGAGTTTCGTCGGTTGAAAATCACTAACATATAAGATCACCAACTAAAGGTCTGCTAAAGTGACGTACAAGGTGGTTAATGGATGAATATTAGTGTAAATCATGTAGATCTTGTGTGATTATTATTATTGGTTGATTATTTGATGATTTGCTGATTAATATTAATATGTGATGTTGTTGCGGTCACTAAACTTGTTAACGGAATCAATCAAACACGATTTAGAAGGTTAAACACTGAAAATCAGAATCTGTCCAACTTTTACAGCCAACTTCAGTTGGCTGTAAACAGGTCTTAAACTCAACGAAAAACCGATATTTTGAATCTAAAATATGTTATTATGAAATACGGTTCTAATGGCACCGGAATCGTAATTTTTGGACTTCGTTTACTATTTTTAAAGTGTTAATTTGTAACAGCAACTTAAGCTGAATTTTGACAGCAATAAATGGGTGTCATACTTTCAGTCATAACCTGAGTTTTGTGATGAATCGGACCATGAAATTTGTACAGTAGATGAAAACCGATGCATTTGTAATTACCCCACTGGAATTTCGTAAATCGAACACTCGATGAATTTTTAATAAATTGTTCCGTGGACCGTGGTCAGAAATACACAAATCTGAGTTCAGTCCGAAATATGAATTATTATAAAATATTGGTAATGAACCGGACCCCGATATTTTTACACAATAAAATATGGAACGTTTATGACATTCTGTAAAAATTTGGGAATTTTTGGAATAATTTAACTATTTTATTTAAAATGTCCGAAAACAGCCGGTTTTGAATATAAATGCTGAAATGACATAAGTTGTGACTCGCGTGTCTAAATGTCAAGTATACTATCTGTGAATGATCTAATATGCTATATATGTTATGTGTATTATCGTATGTTTGATTATGAGTGGGGAATGGATGGGAAACATACATGGGCATAAACGGTTAAAGTAATGCATGTTATGTGCTAGATACGTGTAGGAACTTTGTGCTCAAATTGAAAGCCACTAAATGACTAACTGATAAATTATATTAGGACGTGATTGACCGACCTTGACTGTTAGCTATATTGAGAATCTAACCGAGCAAACCGAGGTGAGTTCACACACTTTCTACAAGGCATGGGATTCCCGGTGGTTTGGGAATGGGTTAAGAAATTAAAATTTGAAATCTACATATCCTCCTTGGGTAGGATATGTACGGCCATCCTCCATAGGTAGGATGCCATTATTAAACCTACGAATTCTCCTGGTGCAGAATACGTACATTCGTCCTCCTTGGGTAGGACAACAACCTTAAAACTAGCTAGACAAAACTCTATCATGAAGTCCCAAAATTTATATCGACTTAATCGCCGAGGCCAATGGCGAGCGGGTCATTAGTTAATAGCGCTATTAGGTTTAACAAACCTCACACCGTGCCGGTCGGACGGGCGTGTACTAATGGACTATGGCAGATTGTCAGTGATGATAGACACTGATATAGGGCACAACTTATTTGCGTAGCAGTCGATATGTATGGTCTAGTAGTTCAAACAGGGAAAGCCCCCACTAATTATGGATACGGTTTGGGTAAAGAAAAAGGAAATGGTTAAACATACTTTCAACTTCGGGGTAACCCCCCACGGCAAATAAGCCAACGAAAGTCAAACCACGTTTTTCAGAAACAACTTAAAACCAAACAACCAAACGTGAACTCACTCAACTTTGTTGTTGACTCGTTGTTACATGCCTTACAGGTCGCTAAATGCTTGGAGCTTGCACGGGGAAGGAGTCATTGTGGTGTACGGACTGTTATGTTCCGTGCTTAATGTTTAAATCCTTATGAACTTGCTAAACTTGCGTTTTGAAACTTTAACCTATGAACTATGGACTTATGCTTTTGAACTCACGTTTATGCTTCCGTTGTTTAAACCAAACAAGGTTAACTAGCTTTGGTCACCAATCGTATTATGTTTGGTTTTATTTACTTAATTGAGTTGTTCAATATGATTGGTGGCTCGATCCTGGTCACGTCACGCCCCCAAGCGGTGGTACTCCGCATGGTGGATTTTGGGGGTGTGACAGATTGGTATCAGAGCCATTGGTTATAGTGAACTTGGTTTTTAAAAAGGGAAAAGTTTTTGATAAAAACCAGACTATAACCAGTACAGTGCTCAACGATCCACAACGACACTTCGCTCCACGTGCAAGACTCGACACCATAAGTGGTGTGATTTATGTGATATTATCGGTTAGATAGTTCTCACTGTGCATTAGATAATGTGATAATTACTATTTGAACCTTGTGTGCTTACTCTCTAATGTCGTCCCACACACTTACACACTTTCGCGACACTTTCCTCACTTACGTTGCTTCATTATGAAGATCATGAGCGGACGCGAAGGACGTATCAACCTCACTCAAGCCCAGTTGACGGCTTTGATCAACGAACGAGTTGCAGAGGCACTCGCAGCTAACCCTGCAGGAGGTATAACCTGCCATACCAACTCACCTTAGGACGTTTAGATCCTACCTTCACAAACCAACCCTCGTGCTTAACCATGCCTATTATTCTCGCACTACAGGCCAACATGCTCAACCTCCGGTGTGCACGTTCAAGACGTTCATGGACTGCCGACCTACCACTTTCAGTGGCACCGAAGGAGCAGTGGGCCTTCTTCACTGGTTTGAAAAGCTTGAGACAGTTTTCGAGATGTGCGAATGCCCCGAAGACCGTAGGGTGAAATATGCTACCGGAACACTTGAAGGAGCTGCGTTAACCTAGTGGAAGGCACAGGTTCAACTACTAGGACTGGCAGTTGCTAATGCCACGCCCTGGAATGGTTTCAAAGAGCTGATCAAAGAGGAGTACTGTAGTCGGGATGACATCCACAAGCTAGAAGTGGAATTTTACAATCTGAAGATGACAGGATCTGAGATCGAGGCGTATACTAAGAGGTCAAACGAGCTGGCCATCTTGTGTCCAACCATGGTGAACCCTCCCATCAAACGAATTGAGCTCTATCTCAAGGGCCTTGTACCAGAGATTCAAAGTCACGTGACTTCAGCCAACTTGGGTACCATCCAGCAAGTCGTCAAACTGGCTCATCGTCTCACCGACCAGGCGGTGGAGCAAAACAGGCTACCCGAACGTATCAGTGCCACAGCTACTTCTGATGCACCTACCGATAACAAGCGAAAATGGGATGGGAACTCCGGAAAGGGTTCTACTTCAGTTCAGTCTCAGCAGCGAAAGACTGATGACTACCAGAGTCCTGGTCAGCAATCTTCTGGTAACCAAGGACATGGTGGATACCGAGGAAACCACCCCAAGTGAAACCGGTGCAACAAGCATCACAGCGGGCAGTGCAACAAAGGTCGCTGTCAGAGATGTCAAAAGCTGGGTCATGAAGCTAAGGATTGCAGGAGCTCGCGTCCTGTGAATCAGAATCGCCAACAGCAACAAGCTCCACAGACCCATCAGCAGCAACAACAACAGGGTAATAAAGGATGCTTTCAGTGTGGCGCTGAAGGCCACTTTAAGAGAAACTGCCCCCAACTGAACCGGAATCAGAACAACAACAACCAAGGAAACGGGAACCACAATGGGAACAACAATGGAGGCAACAATGGAGGCGGCAATGGGGGAAACAACAATGGTAATGGAGCAAGGGGTCGTGTGTTCGTGATTGGTCAGGGAGAAGCAAGGAACGATCCCAACGTTGTGATGGGTAAGTTTCTTTTGGATGACTTCTTTGTTACTGTTTTATTCGATTCGGGTGCCGATACTAGTTATGTGTCCTTCAAAGTTAGCCAAATGCTTAAGCGCACTCCAACACTCTTGAACACCAAACACACGGTAGAACTAGCTAACGGTAAAAGTCTTGAAGCCACACACATAGTTAAAGGTTGTAACCTCGTCTTAGCTGGTCAGACTTTCTCTATCGATCTTATTCCTATCACACTGGGTAGTTTCGACGTTGTTATTGGGATGGATTGGCTATCTCATCATCAAGCGGAGATTGTTTGCAAGGAGAAAATCGTCCGCATTCCTCGTTCTGGTGAAGAACCTCTCATGATTCGCGGCGACAAGAGTGGTGCTGTCGAAGGCATCATCTCTTTCCTTAAGGCCCAGAAGTGTTTGCGAAAGGGCCACACTGCCATTCTAGCACTCGTTACCGACACATCCACGGAAGAGAAGAGAATTGAAGACATCCCTATTGTGCGCGATTTTCCCGAGGTATTTCCTGAGGAATTACCTGGTCTTCCGCCTCATCGCCAAGTTGAGTTTCAAATCGAGCTAGCTCCTGGAGCAGCGCCAGTAGCTCGAGCACCATATCGTCTAGCTCCATCAGAACTCGAAGAACTGTCTACGCAACTACAAGAACTCTTGGAAAAAGGTTTCATACATCCTAGCTCTTCGCCCTGGGGAGCTCCAGTCTTGTTCGTAAAGAAGAAAGATGATACTTTCAGAATGTGTATTGACTATCGCGAGCTTAACAAGGTGACTGTGAAGAATCGTTATCCTCTTCCACGTATTGACGACCTATTCGACCAGCTGCAAGGGTCGAGCTATTACTCCAAGATTGACTTGAGATCGGGATACCATCAGCTGAGGGTCCGAGATGAGGGCGTCGCCAAAACAGCATTTAGAACTCGTTACGGCCATTACGAGTTTCTGGTTATGCCATTTGGGCTGACGAATGCACCAGCGGTCTTCATGGATCTCATGAACCGAGTGTGCAAGCCTTACCTAGATAAGTTCGTTATTGTGTTCATCGATGATATCCTGATCTATTCCAAGAGTCAGGAGGAACACGAGCAGCATCTACGTCTTATGTTGGAACTTCTTCGAAAAGAACAGTTGTATGCCAAGTTTTCGAAATGTGACTTCTGGCTTCGCGAAGTCCACTTTCTAGGCCATGTGGTAAACAAGGATGGGATTCATGTTGATCCATCCAAGGTTGACTCAATCAAGAACTGGCCTGCACCCCGCACACCAAAAGAAATCCGCCAATTCTTGGGTTTGGCAGGATATTACAGAAGGTTTATCAAAGACTTCTCCAAGATTGCGCAACCTCTCACTTCACTGACTCAGAAGGGTGTCATCTATCGTTGGGGTGATGCACAAAAGTCCGCATTTCAACATCTAAAGGATAGACTTTGTAGCGCGCCTATCCTCTCATTGCCCGAAGGCACCGATGATTTCGTGGTTTATTGCGACGCTTCCATCCAAGGACTTGGTTGCGTATTGATGCAACGCGACAAGGTCATTGCCTACGCATCGCGCCAACTTAAAGTTCACGAAAGAAACTACACTACTCACGATCTGGAGCTGGGAGCAGTTGTATTCGCGCTTAAGATATGGAGACATTACTTGTACGGTACCAAGTGCACCATTTACACCGATCACAGGAGTCTCGAGCATATCTTCAAGCAAAAGGAGTTAAACATGCGTCAACGCCGATGGGTTGAGCTCTTGAACGATTATGAATGCGCAATCAAGTATCATCCGGGTAAAGCCAATGTTGTGGCCGACGCCCTCAGTCGAAAGGATACCATACCTAGGCGTGTACGTGCTTTACAGCTTACCATCCAATCCAACCTTCCCGCTCAAATTCGAGATGCTCAGGTTGAAGCATTGAAAGCAGAGAACATCAGGGCTGAGTCCCTACGAGGATCGAGGCAGCGGCTAGAACAAAAGGAAGACGGCGCTTATTATGTAACAGGGCGCATCTGGGTCCCACTGTATGGAAACCTACGCGAACTTGTGATGGATGAAGCACATAAGTCTCGTTATTCGATACACCCTGGTTCGGACAAGATGTACCACGACCTCAAGACTACGTATTGGTGGCCTGGCATGAAAGCTCACATAGCAACCTACGTCAGTAAGTGCTTGACTTGTGCTAGAGTCAAGTCTGAATATCAGAAACCGTCAGGCCCACTTCAACAACCGGAGATCCCGAAATGGAAATGGGAGCAAATTTCCATGGATTTCGTGACCGGCCTGCCCAGATCTCAACGCGAAAACGATACCATTTGGGTGATCGTAGATCGACTGACCAAGTCTGCCCATTTTCTGGCTATCAAAGAAACGGATAAGTTTTCTACTCTTGCAGACATTTATCTAAAGGAAGTGGTATCAAGGCACGGAGTGCCAACCTCTATTATATCTGATCGTGACGCACGTTTTACTTCTGAACTGTGGCAAGCAATGCACAAGTCCTTTGGCTCACGTTTAGATATGAGCACCGCTTATCACCCGCAGATGGATGGGCAATCTGAACGCACCATCCAAACCCTTGAAGACATGCTTAGGGCATGTGCAATCGATTTTGGTAATGGCTGGGAAAGGCACCTCCCGCTAGTGGAGTTTTCGTACAACAACAGCTACCACACCAGCATCCAAGCCGCTCCGTTTGATGCATTGTACGGACGCAAATGCCGATCACCTCTCTGTTGGGCAGAAGTTGGTGACAGCCAAATCACTGGCCCAGAACTTGTGGTAGATACCACCGAGAAAATTGCTCAGATACGACAGCGAATGGCGGCAGCTCGTGACCGTCAGAAAAGCTATGCTGATAAGGGAAGAAAACCACTCGAGCTCCAGGTCGGGGATCGAGTGCTACTCAAAGTCTCACCTTGGAAAGGTGTAGTCCGCTTTGGCAAACGAGGCAAACTCAATCCGCGTTATATCGGACCATTCGAAGTCATTGAGAAAATTGGCAAGGTAGCCTACAGGTTGAACCTACCTGAAGAACACAGCGAAGTTCACAACGTTTTCCATGTGTCGAATCTGAAGAAGTGTCGGTCAGATGAGACCCTCATAGTTCCTCTTAAGGAACTCACAATCGACGACCAGCTGCGATTCGTCGAGGAACCAGTAGAGATTACGGATCGAGATGTTAAGATCCTCAAGAATACAAGGATACCTCTGGTCCGAGTTCGTTGGAATGCTCGTCGTGGCCCAGAGTATACCTGGGAACGCGAAGACCAAATGAAACTCAAGTATCCCCAGCTGTTTAAGAAAAACGCAAACACTACTGAGGCTGAAACTACTACAGAATTTCGGGACGAAATTCCAAATCAACGGGGGGATGATGTGACACCCCAGGAAAATCCGGAAAACAACGCAACTTAACTAGCTTCCTCAGTAACCACGCGCTAAATTTCGGGACGAAATTCTCTTAACAGGGGGAGAATGTGACAACCCTCAAAATCCCACGTATTCCGTACAAATTATTAATGATAATTAAAGTGTCTGACGACTGTGTGGAATTACTTAACTGCTTTCTGATATCTGTGTTATGCTTACACGTATTTGTTAATATGCTAATAATGTACAGATAGGTCACTAAATAGTCCGTTACATTTTCCTAAGTGTTAGAAAGTAAAAACGTTGCAAAAATATATATGTAGGACGCTTTACGGATTAATTAAGCGGTTTAACGGAACAGGATCGAACCGAACAATCGGACTTCACCCGGAACCTAAAAATATTGTCCATGACATTGTTTTTCTTTTCTGAACCAGTTAGGGTCCCCGAATACCCTAACACCCGCTATAACACATAACATACTAGTAAATGGTTTAACCTTCTTATTAACTAACTAATACTTAACACTTGGTTGGAAACTAACCGGATTACCCCCCCCCCCAACCGAGTTCGGTCACAATGTGACCATCCCTTGTACCTTGATGATTATTTAATTCATTCTTGTCCCATATCAAGTGAACATAGCACCCAATGGTTAATTGTGTAGAGTTTTGCCTATAAGTTACAACCTAAACACACCATAATCTTTCCACCACACTTGAGCAAACATCACTCTCTCTCCCTCTCCTCAAACTCTCGGCCGAACACAAGCACCCACAACCACCCACTTTCGAGCTTTAATCTTGCCATTCCAAGCTTATACAAGGGTTAAGGATCTCATACAAAGGAGCTCGGTGCATTCGGAACGCGAAGGACCTCGCTACATTGCTTTTATCCACTCGATTTTCGACTAGAATCTTCCCTAGCCTCGAGCTAGTAGTAAATTGCTCTAAACATCTTCTTGATCTATCCTGAAGTGGTTAATAAGAGTTTCGTCGGTTGAAAATCACTAACATATAAGATCACCAACTAAAGGTCTACTAAAGTGATGTACAAGGTGGTTAATGGATGAATATTAGTGTAAATCATGTAGATCTTGTGTGATTATTATTATTGGTTGATTATTTGATGATTTGCTGATTAATATTAATATGTGATGTTGTTGCGGTCACTAAACTTGTTAACGGAATCAATCAAACATGATTTAGAAGGTTAAACACTGAAAATCAGAATCTGTCCAACTTTTACAACCAATATGTAGGGCACAACTTATTTGCGTAGCAGTCGATATGTATGGTCTAGTAGTTCAAACGGGGAAAGCCCCCACTAATTATGGATACGGTTTGGGTAAAGAAAAAGGAAATGGTTAAACATACTTTCAACTTCGGGGTAACCCCCCACGGCAAATAAGCCAACGAAAGTCAAACCACGTTTTTCAGAAACAACTTAAAACCAAACAACCAAACGTGAACTCACTCAACTTTGTTGTTGACTCGTTGTTACATGCCTTACAGGTTGCTAAATGCTTAGAGCTTGCACGGGGAAGGAGTCGTTGTGGTGTACGGACTGTTATGTTCCGTGCTTAATGTTTAAATCCTTATGAACTTACTAAACTTGCGTTTTGAAACTTTAACCTATGAACTATGGACTTATGCTTTTGAACTCACGTTTATGCTTCCCCTGTTTAAACCAAACAAGGTTAACTAGCTTTGGTCACCAATCGTATTATGTTTGGTTTTATTTACTTAATTGAGTTGATCAATATGATTGGTGGCTCGATCCTGGTCACGTCACGCCCCCAAGCGGTGGTACTCCGCATGGTGGATTTTGGGGGTGTGACATTAACCAACTCAAATCAAGATGGTTATAATTTATAAAATCTCATAGCCATGATTCTTAACCCAAAAACATTTGTTTTAGTAAACCAATTCGTAAAACATCTCGTAAAAACTCGTTATTAAAAACTCGTATGGTTTATATCATTTCGAAAACCTCGTTGTGTGACATTGTTTCAAATCATTTCCCAAGTGAACTAAATAATGACATGCAATGTAATATGATAGAAGCACTTATATATAAGATGTACCAGCGGTGTATCTACCATGCTTTTATCATGCTACACCCGTCCCATTATCTAGTCACTACCCAAAACCATTCGTTTAACCAAATCGTTTATCGTCTCAAATCGTTTTAATTCGTCCCAAATTCGTATCCGTTTTAATTGTGAAACTACTTTTGGTCGTCTCGTTAATAACATTCAAACCTTCGTGACTCGACTACCTCGCTTCTCGTATTAACAAACCACAAAAGGGTAAGTTAACAATCATCAGATTCGGTCGTTACCTACATAACCCCCACACATAACCATGGGTGTAGTCTGATAACGGGATTTGTCAGATCCTATGGTACCATAACCTAATACTGGTCGGCTTGATCAATGCTAATGAATGTCATTCGTTACGTAGTTACAACCAACAAGTTTCGTTCACATTATCGAAATCGTATTTAGTTTAATATAAACCATCTTAATCGTTTTTGAAAATATCGTTAAAATATCGAAATCGTTTTAATACATATGAATCACCCCAAAACAATTGAAAACAGTAAAATAGGGGAACTATGTACTCACATAGTTACCACAAAAACATGTAAAAATAGGGGATCTATGTACTCACATTGAATGGAAGGCTATCCTTGATCTAAAGAACTTAGCGAAGCTCAGACAAACCAAGGAAATTCAAGTAGTACCTAGTAATTGGATCACTAGTAAATAAATCAACACCTAAATCGGAAGATCGGATAGAATGAGGTCTTGTAAACCAAATGAGTATTGGAACTCATGTGATATGGTTTAACAAAGCCTACATTCTAAATCGGAACTTAGCCTAAGTGCTTTCGACCCGTTACGACCCATTAAGGTAGCTTATGCTACTTTAACGCGTCGTTCGCGCAAAACTATGTTCGGATGGTTAACTATGTGCTATGTCAAGTCTTATATGCCCAATAATACCTAATCATGTTACTAAATCAGATTATATGTCAAAAACATGTTCACATATGTAAAATACGGATTTATGTTTCAAAAGGGCGTTTTGGTCATTTCTTATGGGCATACAAGCTACTTAACAAATAACTAACCCATCCTATGTGATCATAAGGTATAACCTCAGTGGTTATTAACTATGATCACTAATTGAGCTTGGTCGGATCCTAATGATCGACCAATCGGGTCGGGTTCGAAAGTCTAAGCGCTTGTTTAGACCGCTTAACTTACGACCCTAAACAAGCACTAAACTAATAGTGACGAGTTAAACATGTTAAAACATGTTTAACCTACTTAGAAAACTGATTTGGTATCAAAACAATGGGTTTTGATACCCGAAAATAGTTCCGTTGCAAAATGCGTGCTAAAACGCATTTTGACCGAAACTTTGACTCGTCACTACGCCTAGTTAACGTGGTAATCAGTAGGTATAATCGCTAAGGATTATAACCATTGTGATTACAATCACGTTGCAAGGTTCAATAGAACTTTGACTTGACCAATTGAAGGTCAAAACCGAAAGTCAAACTGTTGGCCAAACTGTTTGACTTTCTGCTTAAACATAAAGAATAAGCATAAAAGAAGACTTACAATAGGTCCTAGCTATCTTTTCTATAAGAATAATCAGATTAGAAAGCTCCAAACACTTGGGAGAGCTCCCAAATCAGATTGTAGAAGAGAAGAGAAGGAAATGAGCAATGGATGAGGAGGTGAGCTTGGCTATTTATACTTATAGCAAGTTCATAGGATCATTACACATGTTTGTGTAACCTGCAAGCATGAAATCTCATCCATACATGTGTTGTAAGCAGGTTAGAAGCCTTGGGGATGTGTTAACTTGGCTACCACACAAAGAATTTGCATAAACAGCCCCTAAACAATCAAACAATTTGCTGAAATCAACTTTCTGGTCGCTGGGCAACTCACACGGCCCACGTAAGGTATAGGGGCAACTTTACACGCCCCGCCTGGCCTCCCCAGATCAGCTGAAGTTTGATAATTGGCAGTTTAGGTCCCTGCACTTGTTTTGAGCTCATTTCAGGCCTTTTTGACCCCCGTTAAGACATTTTCAAGCTCTACAAGGTCAATAAAGTTTAGAGGACTCAAAATATGCTTGGGACACTCTCGGATGTCGGCTCGTTTGGTCGTACGGTCGCGTTGTTCGTTAAATTACGACGAAACTCAAACGGACGCGAAAACGATCCAAATTAAGCGACGAGTGGTATTTTTGCATGCCGATCACTAAAATGAAAATATTTTAGTGTGTACAAAAATTTTGGATGTCCAGATGTGGTCAGAACGTAAGATATGCGCGAAAATGCAAACTTACGTCGTTTTTGACACTTTTAGTCCCTGTAAGATCAAATAAGCATGTTTTCGCACACCGAACCTATCAAAGCTTATTTCTAAGCTATGTTTAGGTTATTTATGGTATTTTTAGCTTATGATCAAGTTCCGGACTCTTCGATACCATACAAATCGGTATAGTTTCGCAGTTTGACATAAATAGTCCCTGCGATCGAATAGACTTGTTTTCAACACACCAAACCATCCAAAACTTATTTCTAAGTTATGTGAAGGTTATTTTAGGTATGTTAAGCCTATGTCACTATCCCGGAGTGTTTGTCGTGTTAAACTGACTGCGTTTACTCACCAGTTTGCGTATAACTTTCCAGAAAGTGATTTAGAGCTTGAAATCGGAATCGAATCGAGTTGTAAAATCATCAAACACAAATACACACATAATAACACCAAAACACATTTTTTATTAATAATTAACATTGCTTTGCATTGTTCATCGATTACAGAGCACAGTTGTCACACCCCTACTCACTAGGGGTTTTTCAATGGAGACATCCCCTCTTGGCCAGAGAGGAGTAGCAATTAGAAACCGAAAGCTATAACTCATAACTCATCAGGTAGCTAGCTAACGTAGACGATTTAAAGTATGTTTACATAAAATTATTTAAAGTAGTTTATCAGATGTCACGACCCCCGACCCACCCTGAACGGAATCGGGAGCTGCGAACAGCCAAGTGGTACCGGTGAGTATTTTGAAAAATATTGCAGCGGAAATTTCATCAGGACCGTGAGTTAGGAAAATATCAGAGTTTAGAAAACACCAGATTTTGTTTATTAAATAGATGGGATAAACCCATGTTTTACAATGGTAGCTTTAATAAAGATAAATTTAATTACATAAAACAATATTTCTTAATTTAATTTAATTAATAAAATAAGCCACTTCTTGAATCCTTTGTCGTATCCATCTCTTATTCCAATTTACTTGTAATTACCTGAAACGCGTTTTAAAAAGGTTTTGTCGGCAGGAAATACTGGTGAATCGTTCTATTTACTAAAAACGACACGTTTGTTATAATTTACAATATTAAGAGAGATTACAATGTTTCCAGATATCAACCAACTACCCACAGTATTTGTCATTCGACCGGATCTGTGACTATGGTCATATCACCCATTGGCCACCCGTTTGTCCAATGGTGAAGATTATCAAGTAATGTATACAAAACCCCACATACCGGCTGTAATTTGGTGATTACATAAACTTAATCACTGTAATTATAACTTTGAAAATATACATGATCATATCACCCATAAGCCTTGGCTCGACTCTTACGCGGCCCGCGTAGCCGCCTAGTCTACGCGTAGGGTTGCTAAATCACCAGTAGGTCTGCCAGGTGGATGCCACGTGTCCCTTAAGCTTATCCGGAGATTTGCCTTGCTGTCGCGGCCCGCGTAAGCCTCGGCTTATCTTTACGCGGCCCGCCTGAAGATCAGAATTCTTGATTTCTTGATTTTTGATATGGATTGAGGTTTCAGGGGTCCGGGTTTTTACTAACGGATCAATTTGGGACATTTTTGAATATAATTATATTATAAAGAAAAAGGGAATAAAATAGTGAGAAAAGAGAATGGACCCACTTTATAACTTTAGGGTTTAACTAGAAAGCCTCCTGGTAGAACTTTGGGTATAACTTCTGAGCTATTTAAAAATATATAATGCACTCGTGTTAAGTATAGTACCCCTAATTCAACCTTGTCCCGATGTCCCGAGACCGAATCCCAACAACTTAGTCGGGCAGAGCCCTGACATATGTTATGAGGCTCAGATCAATCGGAAAGGGTAGCGGTGATCGGGAGTTAAAACACTTAAAACGGGGCAGAGCCTTATTATTATTATGGGATGAATTTAAAAAGTATATATA
Organism: Helianthus tuberosus; assembly: GCA_030545235.1. Taxonomy (NCBI): domain Eukaryota; kingdom Viridiplantae; phylum Streptophyta; class Magnoliopsida; order Asterales; family Asteraceae; genus Helianthus; species Helianthus tuberosus. Next base: position 11,656,877 of record CM060364.1, read on the forward strand.
AAATAGAATGAGAGAAATCGAGATATGAAAGAAAAAAATGGACTGAGCAAATTTTAGATGGTGCTGCACCTTCCTATTTATAGATATTTGAAAACCTGCGTAGACTTCAAGCTATTTGACACGTATACAAGTGAATCACTAATTTCAAACATACACGTAACTTCAATGTATTTGTTTAAAGTCTTATTATTTTATTATTTTATCTATGGATGACACGTCCATGTAAGTTTCAATTATTATTAATATTTTATTTATATATTATAATTAATTTAACTGCTTTACTTATTTGGCGCGTATAACTTGTAAAATATGACGTTTTATAAAATAATAAATATGTCATCAGAACGAGAATATTTTTGTCTACATTTGGGTCTAAGTTTCATTAAAAACATAGTAGGTCCAAATACAATGTATTTTTATAATTTAATTAGTATACGGTTACTAGGCCCGTCTAGGTACTTCATATTTCTAACAGTCGACTTACCCGTAATATACCTGTCTAATAATATAAGTTTTTATAGACTTTTATTTTATTAGAAAGGTCGCCAAAATACAGGCCAATTAATTAATATAATATTTCAACCAACTATATAAGATAGTGTTTAAAACTATTTAGGTTGAATATTTATATTAAAAATAAACTAGTTACTAGTGGTTAATAAATTTAACCAAACTTATAATTCTTATATAAAAATAGGAATGTTACATTATCCCCACCTTGTTTTAAATCTCGTCCTCGAGATTTGGGTTACGATATTTCTTTTAGACTTATGTCATATTTTAGTCAATAAAAACAATTTTTAAGGTAGATGACACAGAATTTAAAATATCAAATTTTGTGAATACGAGTTGTACCATAAGTATGATTCAATGGTTCAACTGAATTAGTTCAAGAAATCAATGACAAACGAATGAGATAAAATGATATAATTTCCAAGGTGACTAGGTTCAAGCCAAAAGATATATGATCAATAGATATTTTAAAATGAATGTGAAGGACTTTTAGAATCAATAAAATTCTTTGTCAAAAGAAAGCTTACTTTGATTGGCAACTGAGGAAGACTTAGAATTGACAGGTTCAAAATGAAATAAAAGCATGAAAAATGATTTGTCAAATATTGAATTATGATATGAGAAAATCAATGTGCTGAGATGAGTGAATTACAAGGATACGCGAAAAAAAACAATAGAGTTAGTGTATCATTGTTTAGAGTTCCAAGTTGTTTTAATTGTGAAACAATGTGATAGTACACTATTAGTGACCATATTTTTCATACTATGTCCTAGAGATCGAAATATAATAAGAACAAGTTGTTTTGGCATGACCAACCATTATATTATATTTGTAAAGCAAATGTAATATATATTATTTGTTACGCATTTTTACTATATGTAAATGGTCACCACTTTTAAATAAATATTATTCTAGTATTTTACTATACTATGTAAAATAACTTATATTTACTATGTAATATATATTACAAAACACCGCAATGAAGTTATTACATTACAAAATATTTTAGTATTATTATTTTGTAAAAGAAATCACTATTATTTATAATGTTAAATGAAAATTGTAAATAAAGGTGTAAAAATATTTATTGTACATAAGTATTTGTAAATATATAACACTTAATGGGTCGATTCTATGTGATTACTTATTTTCATTTTGAAACCATATAACGTTGTGAATGTATTTACAAATGTTGTAAATAAGTGAAAACGGGGACTATTCTTATATATTACAATGTTCCCCTAACCCAACGTAATTGATGACTACCATTTTATTCTTATATGGTCATTTTCTTGCCAGAGCGTTATAGTTACCACAAAACATGTGATACACAATTATTTATATAAGTTTATTCGTCCCTCTAATTCTTGTATTGTTTTATGAAAATATGTCTTCTCCTTACAGTACAAAGTATATATAAAAAAAATTATTTTTATATATAATTAAAATTTACTAAATAAGTATGATAACTTAATTTATATATTAACTAGTCATTATCATGGGTGGATATTGGTTAGTGCTCCCTTGTTTAAGCATAGGTGATCAGTCCATGCTTAACTAAGGCTAGGCTACCCAATACCTGCCCCTGACAATAACCCTAGTATTTAAAAATAATACTAACACTACTACTATTAATATATTATTACTAATAATAAAACTAATATTAATTACCAAAAATAAATAACTAAACATAAACTTAAATGAGAGTATACCTCAAACATAATAAAAATATAAATTCTTCACCTCAATGGTTTAACAAGAATTTTTAAATATAGTAATACTATATTATAAATTAGGTAATTACTTATGCAATTGATTCGATATCAAAGAGTTATCATTTTGCAAAATGTGGTTTACAATGCAAAGATCAAGTATAGCAAAATGATATTTGAGTTTGGATAAAATGACAAATCGGAATGAAGCCCTCCAGTGGTCTTCATAAATCAAACGAACCATATGCGTAATAAACAGTGCATGTGTAATGTGTGGATTTACCAAGAAATGAAATAGATCAATATTCGCTACTATGAAAGAAATCCTCATGGTATGATGACCATTAGGAGTCGTAGCAATGCAAAAGTCTATTCACAGAGGTCAGAATTTTAACAAAAGAAATTAAAGAATTTTATCTAGAAATTTTTGGTGATAACCGTTGTTAAGTGACATTACCAGGGAATGTCGAATAAAATGAAATAGGGAATTTGCAAAGGTACGTGACTCATTTTGCAGTGATAATAATTATGACTCTGATTAGACTGTGCACCGATGGTTGTGAAATCTTGTTCTAACGTATCTCAGCGAGATTCATGTCGTTTGTAGGATCGTGTGGCAAAGTGATTCTTTTTTATTAGTAGTTCTTCTACTGACAGAATTAGCATTGGTGTCATCATGCCTAATTTATATTCTCCAAAGGTCTTGCCTTGGAAGTCGTGTGTGATATACTTCGACGTATGTGGACGTATAATTTAAGTTTCATGTGTTTTCTTGTGCACTAGCACAACTTTACATGCTTCTTACTTGCGTTAATAGTCTATGGTAACGCATTTGGAAATTTTTTTACACTTTTGATGGTATCCCAACTTAATGGGTTTCTATTGTTATTATTGTCGCTCGAGTTACGAGGTAGATGATCAAACGAAATAATGTTTGATATTGATATATGTAAGAGATTCTTGATAAAGGAATCTAGATTTATTATTGACACATATACTTGTACTTTATTCTTAATTGACTTTTGGAATTCCTTATAGATATACATATCTATATAATCATATATTTCACATGTTGTATTATACATACCCTCTATAAGGTCAATGTATTTAACAGATTCATATTTCCAAAAACAAGTCAGATATCAGGTCATGATACGATTTAGGGAAATCTTGTCACTTGTTTGACATATTATATACCCCGTCTTATCCGGTTCGCGCCGGAGAGGTAACCTCAGTATATCCGGACAAGCTGGAGAGTCTGCTACACCATACCCAGTCTTGCCGGAAAAAATTTTCTATTTCCCATAAATAGTATCTTTTCAAGATTTTAAAAGTGCCTCTTTTATTAGGGCTTTTATCCAGAATCAAGGAAATTTGTATTTCCATAACATATCTTTATTCTAGACCAAGTAATATCATTAAGCAAGAATTAATAGTAATTAAGTGTTATTGCTTATTTATCATATCTTGCAATATTCTAATTACCATTCTTATGGCATACCAAAACCCATCACACTTTATTTACACAAGTATTTAGCTTAGCTTATACTAAGGCATCTTTTCTTAAGTTCAAGTCTAAATGCTATCATGTGTGCTACCAGTTAACAGCAATCTCCTAACTCTTTTATTTAGGTATTATTATCACAACACCTATAGGCTTAAATCAGTGGCTCTGATACCACCTTCTGTCACGACCCCCGACCCACCCTGAACGGAATCGAGAGCCGCGAACAGCCAAGTGGTACCGGTGATTACTTTGAAAAATATTGCAGCGGAAATTTCATCAGGACCGTGAGTTAAGAAAAATATCAGAGTTTAGAAAACACCGGATTTTATTTATTAAATAGATGGGATAAACCCATGCTTTACAATGGTAGCTTTAATAAAGATAAATTTAATTACATAAAATAATATTTCTTAATTTAATTTAATTAATAAAATAAGCCACTTCTTTAAGCCTTTCAGTGCCGTATCCATCTCTTATTCCAATTTACTTGTAATTACCTGAAACGCGTTTTAAAAAGGTTTTGTCAGCAGGAAATACTGGTGAATCATTCTATTTACTAAAAACGACACGTTTGTTATAATTTACAGTATTAAGAGAGATTACAATGTTTCCAGATATCAACCAACTACCCACAGTATATGTCACTCGACCGGATCTGTGACTATGGTCATATCACCCATTGGCCACCCGTTTGTCCAATGGTGAAGATTATCAAGTAATGTATACAAAACCCCATATACCGGCTGTAATTTGGTGATTACATAAACTTAATCACTGTAATTATAACTTTGAAAATATACATGATTTTGAAAGTAATTTGATAAAAAGAGAATGACTCACTTTATAAGCATGTAGATTTATACGGGCAGAGTTTAGCCTATTGATTAGCCTTGATATTGCAGATTTATACAGGCAGAGCTTAGCCTATTGATTTAGTCTTGTAACCTAGTGCACACGAACTAGGTAAGTAACTAATACAGCATTTACGATAACTCACGAGATTAAAACACTCACAACAAATGACAAAGTGCAATCACTTAAACATCCATCGGATTCATAACGAATGACAAAGTATTCCCCAAGTTCGGGTGGTACTCACACATCCTGTCGGAATCACGACTAATGACAAAGGATAGCACTTAAACATCCGGTCGGATAGTTTAAATCGATCGGACATTGAATCGTAGCAGCGATCAAGTTAATACCCGGTATCGTAGCAGCGCCTCACTAATTTGAGAGTAATATTCGAATTTGGACAGTATAACTTTGTTTCTGAAAGAAACTTTCGACACCAGATGACTGCTTGTAGCCTGCTCTATTTATAGCTAGAATTTGGGTCTCGCGCGGCCCGCGTGAGCCTTGGCTCGACTCTTACGCGGCCCGCGTAGCCGCCTAGTCTACGCGTAGGGTTGCTAAATCACCAGTAGGTCTGCCAGGTGGATGCCACGTGTCCCTTAAGCTTATCCGGAGATTTGCCTTGCTGTCGCGGCCCGCGTAAGCCTCGGCTTATCTTTACGCGGCCCGCCTGAAGATCAGAATTCTTGATTTCTTGATTTTTGATATGGATTGAGGTTTCAGGGGTCCGGGTTTTTACTAACGGATCAATTTGGGACATTTTTGAATATAATTATATTATAAAGAAAAAGGGAATAAAATAGTGAGAAAAGAGAATGGACCCACTTTGTAACTTTAGGGTTTAACTAGAAAGCCTCCTGGTAGAATTTTGGGTATAACTTCTGAGCTATTTAAAAATATATAATGCACTCGTGTTAAGTATAGTACCCCTAATTCAACCTTGTCCCGATGTCCCGAGACCGAATCCCAACAACTTAGTCGGGCAGAGCCCTGACATATGTTATGAGGCTCAGATCAATCGGAAAGGGTAGCGGTGATCGGGAGTTAAAACACTTAAAACGGGGCAGAGCCTTATTATTATTATGGGATGAATTTAAAAAGTATATATAAAATAGAATGAGAGAAATCGAGATATGAAAGAAAAAAATGAACTGAGCAAATTTTAGATGGTGCTGCACCTTCCTATTTATAGATATTTGAAAACCTGCGTAGACTTCAAGCTATTTGACACGTATACAAGTGAATCACTAATTTCAAACATACACGTAACTTCAATGTATTTGTTTAAAGTCTTATTATTTTATTATTTTATCTATGGATGACACGTCCATGTAAGTTTCAATTATTATTAATATTTTATTTATATATTATAATTAATTTAACTGTTTTACTTATTTGGCGCGTATAACTTGTAAAATATGATGTTTTATAAAATAATAAATATGTCATCAGAACGAGAATATTTTTGTCTACATTTGGGTCTAAGTTTCATTAAAAACATAGTAGGTCCAAATACAATGTATTTTTATAATTTAATTAGTATACGGTTACTATGCCCGTCTAGGTACTTCATATTTCTAACAGTCGACTTACCCGTAATATACATGTCTAATAATATAAGTTTTTATAGACTTTTACTTTATTAGAAAGGTCACCAATATACAGGCCAATTAATTAATATAATATTTCAACCAACTATATAAGATAGTGTTTAAAGCTATTTAGGTTGAATATTTATATTAAAAATAAACTAGTTACTAGTTACTAGTGGTTAATAAATTTAACCAAACTTATAATTCTTATATAAAAATAGGAATGTTACATCAGATTATATTTATAAACTTATTTAAATGATTTAAATCTTTACCATTAAAGTAGTTTATAAGTTTATATTTTTGAAGAACACAATTTAAAATCATGTTTGGATTAAATTAATAACAAAGTAGCAAAAAATTATGACACCCTTAAAAATAAAGAACAAGAAGAAAGAGGGGTAAAGTTGTAGATAACTAGATAAGTAAAACATTCCCAAATAAGAACTTAAAAAAAATAAAATTAAAAAAAAAACCCTCAAGCCTTTTGGCTTCATTCAATCCAATTTTTTAAACTTATTACGTTTTAACACAACCATCTTTTAAAGGTATGCTCATGGTTGGATAGACATTATATAGAGAGGGGTCAAAATGACAATTGCCAAATAACCAGACTTCTAAATTAAGTAATACTATAATCGAATATTTATAATAGCTAGTCCATTAAATATAATATACTAGGTTAGAACCCCGTGCATTACACGGGTTAAATAAATGTAATTTTATGTACTAAATATAAAAACAACATATTTTTAAAAAACCTCATTTATTACACGTGTTGAGTAAATATAATTTTATATAATAAATAATAAAAATTTATATCTTTAAGAACCCCGTTTATTGTGCGGGTTGAATAAATGTAATTTTATATACCAAACAATAAAAAAGTTATATTTAAAAAAAAAACCTATGTATTCACGGGTGGAAGAAATGTAATTTTATATACTAAATAATAAAAAAAAAATATATTTTAAAAAAAACTCCGTGTATTGTACATGTTGAATAAATCTAATTTTATATAGCAAATAATAAAAAATGTTATATCTTTAAAAACTCTGTGTATTACACATATTAAATAAATGTAATTTTATATACTAAATACTAAAAACGTTGTATCTTAAAAAACCCGTGTATAATCGGTTGAATAAATCTACCAAATAATAAAAAATTACATCCTTAAAAATCTCGTATATTACACGTGTTGAATAGATCTAAAAAAGGGTTATATCTTTAAAAACCATGTGTATTACACAGATTAAATAAATGTAATTTTTATATTAAATACTAAAAACGTCGTACCTTTAAGAAACCCGTGTATTACACGTGTTGAATAAATCTAATTTTACATAGCAAATGATAAAAAAAGTTATATCTTTAAAAACTTCGTGTATTACACGGGTTATATAAATGTAACTTTGTATATTAAATAATAAAAAAATTTATATTTTTAAAAACCTCGCGTTTTACACGAGTTGAATAAATATAATTTTGTATACCAAATAATAACAAAAGTTATATTTTTAATAAATTAGGATAACATTTAATATTAATTTATTATTTATATATTTAATATAAGATAAGTAAAATGTAATATTATCAATAATTTAGAGTTGATAAGATTTATATTAATTTAATTAATATTTAATAATTTAAATTAAATAATAATTATCTATAATTAAGGATGATCTAGAATAATGACAAGTGTCCCTCCATTGGTTTCTTTTATTATATAGTATAAAAAAGTTATATCTTTAAAAACTTCGTGTATTACACGGGTTATATAAATGTAACTTTGTATATTAAATAATAAAAAATTTATATTTTTAAAAACCTCGCGTTTTACACGAGTTGAATAAATATAATTTTGGATACCAAATAATAACAAAAGTTATATTTTTAATAAATTAGGATAACATTTAATATTAATATATGATTTATATATTTAATATAAGATAAGATTTATATTAAACCTAGTAAAATTTAATATTATCAATAATTTAGAGTTGATAAGATTTATATTAATTTAATTAATATTTAATAATTTAAATTAAATAATAATTATCTATAATTAAAGATAGTCTAGAATAATGAAAAGTGTCCCTTCATTTGTTTTCTTTTATTATATAGTATAGATTTGTCTGCTAAAATATCATCATGGCTTCACTAATCTATATATGATAAAAAGTAATAGTGATTCATTTTACTTTTATTTAAAAAACTTATATTTATATAACATAACAATAGTGTTTAAATTAACAAAAAGTTTTATACGTAAATTTGTTATTGCTATTTTAAGAAAAATGTTATTTTTTTAAAATTGTTCTTAAAAATTAAATATAAACTAGAATATTGACCGGCGTGCCTTGCGCCGCGGCCAACGAAATTGACATGTTGTTGATCAGATTCACATTTACAATGTGTTAAAGATGTTTTTGTCGGTTAAGTCTGTATTACTATCTTATACAAATAAGTAATTCACCAAATAATCTCAATACAATTAATGGTATCATAATTAATACGTTACATGATTTTTATCCATATAAATAACCTATTGTATTAAGCTCTCCGCGTTGCGGCGGGGTGTAAAACCGTAACAAATAGCACCAATGCCACACTATAGCCAATTATATTATATACTATTATATATACACTATTAATAGACAAACTAAATGAATAGTAATTTGTATTTGTATACTATTAATAGACAATTAAATGAATGTTAATTATTTGTTTTAAAGGTTTTTTTATGTGTTGTTTGTGGTTTTTTTATATGTATTATGTGGTTTTTTTTATATATCTTATATAACTTGCGTTTGTTTAACTAAATGAATAGTAATTATTTGTTTTAAAGGTTTTTTTATATGTGTTGTTTAGTGGTTTTTTATATGTATTATGTGGTTTTTTATATATCTTATATAACTTGCGTTTGTTTTTTATCCATGTAAATCACGTGTCAGTATTTTTTGGTCATATAAAGATTTTTTCTCTATGGGTTGTGGTAACGAGTGTAGGTGGCGTAACAAAACAAACCAATACAGATCAAATTCCCGCTGTGTTGGTATATTTTTGGTCATATCATGATTTTTTTTCTCTATTGGTTGCTATAACAAGTGTCAGTGCTGAAGTTAAATGAACTAATACCCACCCACGGCGCAACACGAGGATTTCCGGCGCAACGCGCGGATTTAATAGCACTAGTTACACTTAAAAAACAATTTATCTATTATGTGGTTGTGGACTTTTGTTCTTTTTATGTCCAGCACATTGTGTTTTGCTATTTTTTTTTTTCTTATCCTAAACTTTCAAATAAACATATTTTATAAGTTGTTTGTGGAACTGGTTTCTAAAGTTGCTTTGATTTTTCCGGTTACAACGAGTGGGTTTGGGTCAATCATATAATCTAAATCGAACCGCAACCAAATAGTTCGTTTATTTGTATTTTGCAACCCTTTGATTCGGTTAACCGGTTATATGTGAGTATCCGTTAAACATCCTTTATCCATTGTTTGTATGCCTAGGTTATTTGTGCCAACAAAAAGTACATCAATGCAGCTTTATATTGTATGAGTTGGTAAGGGAGAGACCTGGTGTTTTAAGTGACCGAGGTTTGATTCCTGCCACCACCATTTAGTTTCAGCGGGACCTGGTGATGATGGGAGACTAGGCGAATAGGCGGCGATCGTTAGTTCAATTCTTGAAGTGAGCGGGTTTTACCTCACCGCACTGTCATGCCTTCGGGCGAGTGTTCACGAAACCACAGACTTCGGCCCTAGATGAGGGTTTTCCCCGTTTCGAAGGCGAGTGTATTCCAATGTGGTGAATTTCGCCAGCAGCCCATTTGAAGGATTCACTGGCCTTGTTTATATATAGCCGGAATAAGCTTGTTGGAGCAACAAAAAGTATAACAATTTCGCCCAATAATAATAAACCATATTAAAAATAACCATAGTAGTATTTGAGGAAAAAAAAATAGATACAAAATAACGTAACTGAAAGAGAAAATCACACGTTAACTTGTACTAATGTGTCATCGTTTATGTCTGATGACACTTTATGATTAGTGCTACTTGTCATTATAAAACTCTAGAGTAGTATCACATGACACTCATTTGCTTGAATACTACTGCAATTCGAGTGAACCCCTAATGCCTAAATCATAATCCAAAGGTTTCTTAAGAGGTGATAAATGTCATTTTTCAAAATGACTCAATTTAGAAAGGTAAAAACTCAAACTCCAGTAGATACGAGGATCAAAGTCGCGTGTCATCAGTGATGAAGCTTGAAAATTTCCACCGGGGGGGTTGGAAGTCACCGGACCTAAAAATTCTATATAAGTAAATTTTTTTTATACAACCGGGGGTCGAAAACGTGCATACATAACACTACTGAGCGAAAAGTTCGGAGGGTCGGGCGCCCCCTCCGGCCCCTTGAAAGGTACGCCCCTGCGTGTCATTACGTTTCTTGATGATACACGAGCCATAAATAGATACCTAAATATTATTTGCGAATCATTTAACTAGGGTGTCATTTTATGTGTCATCTTCGGACGTAAAAGATGATACACAAGTAAAATAAATCTTACGTGATCATAGACGTATGACACACCGAAAAATGGTTACCTATATGATTTTCTTTTTCTAATATAAAGCAAAATAAACTGTACCATTGGAAAACAACGTTTATATAATTAGGGTAAAGTTCTTGTACAAATAATCTTAACATACTAAACATACAAATTTAAGGAAAACTCAAAAAGACAAGGTGGCATTTTTGTAATTATCAATAACTATCAAAGTTACTCTACAAATATACCTAAAAAAACCTAACCACTCCCCCCCTCCAAAAAAAAACCTAAACCCCCCACCCCCCAAAAACCTAAAAAAAACCTACCCCCCCCCCCACCCCCCCACCCCCCAAAAACCTAAAACAAAACCTAACCCCCCACCCCCCCCCCCAAAAACCTAAAAAAACCTAACCCCCCCCCCCCCCCCCCCAAAAAAAAACCTAACCCCCCCCCCCCCCACCCACCCAAGCTAAAATGCTAAAAACTAAACCCCCAAAAAACCTAAAAAAAAAAACACACAAATTATTTTATTTTATTTTTTTAACATTTTTTATTAAAAAATCGCTACTTTTAGTAGCAGCAAAAAAAAAAAAAAAAAAATTTTTTTTTTTTTTTTTTTTTTTTGCTAACGAAATGTAGCGATTTTTTAATAAAAAATGTTTAAAATTTTTTTTTGTGTTTTTTTAGGTATTTTTGGTTGTAACTTTGATAGTTGGTGGTAATTACAAAAATGTCACCTTGTCTTTTTGGGTTTTCCTTCAATTTGTATGTTTAGTATGTTAAGATTATTTGTATTTGATCTTTTGCCTATATAATTAAGCATCAAGATTTTTTATTAAAAGTAGCAGAACTTAAGCATAATTTAGAAATAAGAATTTGTTCTCTTGTCGATTTCATCCTTGTGATCTGAACACATAACATACAGAAAATAATAATAATAATTAAGTAATTAACTAAAAACAAGAGGTCAGTAGCAATTGCTTTGAACATATATCATGAGATCCACGAAATATAGCATTCTAGAAATAACAAAAAAAAAAGAGTTAAATACCATTTTTAGTCCTTTTGGTTTGGGTCATTTTTCTAGTTTAGTCCAAAGGTTTGAAACGTTGCCATTATAGTCCAAATAGTTTGAAATGTTGTCATTTTAGTCAATTGGGTTAACTTCATCCCATTTTTCTGTTAACAAGAAGGGCAATTCGGTCATTTTAGCAGAATTACATAAAAAATGACTGAATTGCCCTTCTAGTTAACAGAAAAAATGGATGAAGTTAACCCAGTTGACTAAAATGGCAACGTTTGAAACTATTTGAACCAAAATGGCAACACTTCAAACCTTTGGACCAAACTGTCAAAAATGAACCAAACCACAGGGACTAAAATGACATTTAACTAAAAAAAAAGTACCATTTTTTCATTATCTGTTAGGTTTGGTTACAAATGGGTGAGGATTTTGGATATTGAACTGATATTTGAATTGTTCAGTTTGATTTTTCTGCCATATTATGTTTATACCATATGTAATTACTTAAATATTTATTACATATATTCCAATTTTTGTGTATAGAAATGAACTCCTTTTAAATAAATGATTATATAACTTACAATAAAAAAATAGCAAAAAAAAAAAAAAAAAAACAAAGAACCGGTCCAAGATCCACCAACAAACATGATAAAAACCATCTTAGATCAATCCAGTCTGATCGTTTCAACCACTGATACATAAATTATGACATTTTATTGTTGCAAGAATTTGAATTGAAAATAATCTCATAGTGCTTATATAACCACACAACTTAATACCGAAGGAAAGTGATAATCGACAAAGATTTCTTGATTAACGCCTATCCGAGGCAACGGATTCAGTAGAGAAGAGGTACTTGACACGCGATAGGACAGAATCATGTGCGGGATCATATGGGTGGTCCTTTGACGGAATCTCCAAAATAGCTGGAACTGGTTTGTTGTAGCTATCGACTAAGAACCGTATCATATTTGCAACCTGTGACAAAAATATCAAATATAACAAAACACATTGGAATAAAGACTAAACAACCTTTTAAAACTACCAGGATTCTGTGGTGAGTACTTCATAAATAATGGGGGTAAATTGCATTTTACGTCCTTTAAGTTTGAACAAAATTGCAGGTGCTGTTCTTTAACTAACAAAATTACACTGAATGTGCTTTATGTTACAGTTTCTGTTTCGGTAGATAATAAGTAGAGGGTCCATATTGTAATTGTTGTATGTCAAGGGTCTATTTTGTAACTGTTTGTTATCATGGTTGTACTTAAACGATCTGATGAACGAGATAGAGATAGCGAATGATTTTTAGGAGTAATCTCCCTTCTCTGTGTTTTCTTCTACTTTCTCTATATTTTCGCTCTTTGTGCTTGATTACCATTTTTACACGTAACAATGGTATCAGAGCTATCCTTCCTCTTGACCCGGGGTTGGTACAACAAAAGGATTTCAATCGTTGGCAACAAATAGAACAAGAAAGTGGGAATTTGGGCAGCAACAACAATCAACAAAGGCTTTCAACATCAAAATTAGGGCAACAACGAGCAATGAGCTCCAGTGATTCGTAACAGTGTCGAACAATCAAGAAATCATCTAAACACCATGGAAGATGCTTGGGACCAGATTATGTCTTTGATGCAAGAGGGTACAGTCCAAGACTACTGTGATGAATTTGGGATTTTGCTTAATAAGGTCAAAACTTCAGAAGAATTTTCTGAAGACTATGTGGTATATCTCTTTATTATGGGTCTTAAACATGAAATTGGTGAAATTCTAAAGGGACGTCACAATATTGACAAAAGTTTGAAGTTGGAAGAGGCGTTTTCATTGGCTAGGTTACAAGAATCAGTTCTGAAAAGGGATGTCTTCAGATTTTGAGGTAAGTGATTCTATTCTCAGTATTGATCAATTGAATGAGATGGGTAAAATTGCAGAAGTCAGTAATTCACATGATATAGTTGAGATCAAGTTTGAAAATAAGATTCAAGATTCAACTGATAATGAAGTACTAGAAATCCAACAAGTAACGACAAGCTGTTGACAATTTAAAAATCCAAAATCAAGAGACAGGAAAGTTTGATGAAAAGGAGATTTATGAAGGAATTAGTTGTAAATTGAATGCAATAAGGAGTGATGATTCAAAAGGAAATGACAATGGCATTAAGAATGAACAGGATTATGTGGATTTTTGTATGGTTACACATAATAATGATACTTTTAATCAAGATGTGAGGGTCAAAAATAAAGTGGCTGATCAAGAGATGAATAAGAAGGAATACGCTTCTGCTCTGCTTACATCTCAGTCCCTACAGTTGCTAAAGAATATGGTGGTGATTCTGTTTTAATTCCGAAAGACATTATAGTTTTCTTTAATTACAAAGATAGAAGGTTTTACAAGCATGTTACCGATTTAAAAGATTTAGCACTGATGCCACTATGCCTTGACCACGGTAAATCAGTTAATTGGGTTATCGTTGTTATGGAAGACCGAGGTGAAGATAACTCGAATACAATACCAATATCTCAGCTCACTATTGAAACACTTATAGTTGCAATTAATTTCATGTTACAACTAGAGGTGGAAAATCTAAACCTGGATTCAGCAAAGCTGATAAAAAAGGAAGACGTTGAAACTTTTGGACGGAACCCGGGTTTGCAGTGTGTTCGTTTCGTAATTGATGTGTTATGTAATTACAAATAGGAATTTGTTGACAAAGCACAACATATTTTTCATTGGATAGTTCATAATTTTGAATGGAAACCGGGTTGGCAACGTTTCGTTCGTTACATCCACTAGTAAAACAAGAATGACATTGAAGATGCTAAGAGCAAACCTAAACTGGGTTGAGCTTGTATTCAGTAATCGTAATCTTGAACGCCAATATGATCCTAATTTGGGAGAGGTCCTTTTGGATGGAGCGAGTACTAAAAGCCTGACACTTCACACTAGAATGGCTGAGACACCAGATAGGTCTCAAGAAAGCTTACGAATGTATAGGAGTTTTGGACATCATCCTTATATCTCTTACAAGCAAACTTGAATTGCTGGAATTAGAAAACCCCAGTCGTTTTGTGCAGTTGAATTCTCAGCAGTTTCAAGAATATACAAGGAAGGGGGGCATTAGTAATTTTGAGGCAGAAGCTCTTAAACTGAGAAGGCTGAATGGTGAACTTCAAACAAACCAACATGTATGTAAACAAGTTGAAGTTCGACAAGTAATTCGATTAAATGAAGTTGAGGAGATTATGTATCTTAGATGGGTCAATTCTTATCTGAAAAACGAATTCCAAACTTCTGCACTTGTAACTTCTGGTATAACATCAAGCCTAGTTTTTGGCGAATGGATCATTGATGCGCTCTCAGGTGATGGAAGTTCTGAACAGGAAAGTACCGAAAAAGGGTAAGTTTGATTAAAAAAATAAAAAAAAGTGGCATGTTTTAGATCAGGAATAGAATGTCTTCTTCCTTCTAACAAAAATAGAAGGCACTCTGATGGTTTTATATTTTTAACGGAGGTGAAGAGCATAAATGATTTAAACTTGATCCACGGTCTCAATTGCGTGTAGCTCCAGATCTGAAAACATATTTGGATGATAAACTTTTCTTTCTTGTAAATGAGAGGGCTGCGCTGAAACATTTCAACTGGCCTGAGAAGAAATCAGAAATCCAAATTACAAGGACAATGTCCACATACAATGCCACTTGGTTTTGGAAAATAGTGATGTCCATATTTAACGGATGGAGCATATGGGTTATAACCTTTTTAGAACAAGAGATCTACTGACACGTCATCGTAAAGAGTTTCATATTCATATGTCCTCAGATATTAAACAAGATCTACTTGGTTTGGAAATATTATTCATCTGGGAACAGTTAAAGTGGCAAAGCAGTATGACAAAGGTGTTGCTACAGTGATGACTAGCATGAGTAGATATGCTACTGGTGTTATCTTTGAAGTGCACTAAACTAGATGGTAAAGTTCATGCATTTTTTTGTGCTTATTGATTCTTGGGGTCAAGAATCCTTCAAGGGTCTATTTTGTAACTGTTTGTTATCATGGTTGTACTTAAACGATCTGGTGAACGAGATAGAGATAGCGAATGACTTTGAGAGTAATCTCCCTTCTCTGTGTTTTCTTCTACTTTCTCATCATGCGGTGTCCTTTTGCCCTAACCTAGCTAAATTTTTATGTTAATGCTTAACATGTGCCACTCACATGAGAGCATAATGGTCATTTTCACTTATTAACTAAAACCAAAAATATAAAAAATACCTGTGAAACTTCAAGAGGAAGATATATTTTAAGTGAAAATGACCACTATACCCTCATGTGAGTGGCACATGTTAAGCATTAACATAAAAATTTAACAGGGTTAGGGCAAAAGGACACCGCATGATGAATGAGAAACAGTAACATAAAGGATCTCCAGTGTAATTTTGTTAGTTAAAGGACAACGCCTGCAATTTTGCTCAAACTTAAAGGACGTAAAATGCAATTTACCCTTTTAACCCTAAATAATGGAATAGCGTTTACTTACGTATTGACTGATCAAGACGATTGCCACGTCATCTCTTGTCGTGAATTCCTTGAAAGCATCCTCAATTTGTTTGACGGTTGTCTCTGGAACAAAATGAAATAATGTTTTCAAGAAAGCAAAGGGATTCTTGAAATTATAAAACACAAATTACGGTTTACTTTAGCAAAAATCCAGCTTTTGCATATAATTCACATGAGTATGCGCAATAATAAACATTGATGGAAAAAGTTAATAGAATTGTTCGAGGAAGAAATAATACTTGAATCGACAATGAGGTAATTCGTCTTCCTCCTCAAGTCAACGTTGCCAACTCCAGCAAGTAAAAATCCAGTCACGGTGTCCTACATAAGATACAAACTAATCGTTAACAAAATATTCAAAGGCATTGAGCACTACTTGAATTGATCCCAAGAACATAAAATCACCAATAACCAAAGCAAAAAAGGCAATTTATTACCGCTAGCCAATTCAAGAATATTGGGCAAATACAATGTATATAATATGTGTTATTAGTTATTACGATCATAGCAGTCTTAGTCCATTGCATGTATCTCATATATTCTTGAAAGTCATCAAAAATCTTAAAGAGGAAGTTTTGATACATATAACTTATTATCTTGAAGGGACCATTCCAATACAAACTTATCAATTGAAAGAATTATAGAAAAAAGGTATTATTTTGTGTTTTAAAAAAATAACTCAAAAGCAGATGTGATCTAGTTGAAGTCAAAGGCATAAAATAGATATGCATTATCCAGAAATTAAAGATAAATATAAGAAAAAACAGTGAAAAATCCCAGTCAAATGTAAACAGAGAGTGGTTAGGGGTGTTCATCGGGTTAGTTCTTCGGTTATCGGGTTATTCGGGTCGGCTTCTTTGGGTTTTCAGTGGGAAAAATATTATCCGATAACCGACCCAATTAACTATATCGGGTTCGGGTTATATGGTTATCGGTTAAATGGTTAAATGGTTCAAGTGTTTGAGCTGCATATTTCCAGCCATTTGGGCAGCAATATGGGTAAAACAAAACCACAATGTGGGCTATATTATTTGGTTGCAAATTTGGCTACAAAACAAAGAAATGTAACACCTCAAATATCCACCACTTTATGCCCCTCAACGAAACCTTTTATGGTCGACGAGTACATTATGAAATAAAATTATTTGATGATATAAGCAGATGCAGAACTCAAATCACAGTAAGGTAGAGCATAAACAAAGATGGCTAAACTTATTTGGATATTCCAATAACACTAATATTAAGAATTCATCTGGATGATTCAACTAATCCGGACATTCCAATAACACTAACAGACAAGAAAAACACACACACAAGTGCATAAATTATTTTATAAACTAAAAATATAAAACAATACATTTGTTCCCAAATACACACATTCAACTGATTTCTGACACGTCGATCTAACATTCGGTGATTTAATTCCAAACAAGTAATAGTCGGTCATTAAAGGAGCAAATTAGAAATAGGAACAATCTTTTTTTTCAAATTAATCCATGAGTTTCTCGGGTGAACCCAAAACACATATATCTTAATTCTTATCAAACATTGACCCCATAGTTGTTAAAAGCCATCGCCTCTTGCGACTAGGCCCATTTTTCAGGCGAGGCGAGGCAGTTGCGCTTTAAGTCGAGGAAATTGCGCTTTAACTCTCTAGGTGATGGTTCAGGCGCACATTCCGGCAAGATTCCTAGATTCCGGAGAGTTTCCGGCAAAATTCCGACAAGATTCTAGCCAAATTTCTACTTTTAATCAAGGAAAACTAATTTTCTACACTAATACACTAATATTTTGGTACTAATTAGATGATATAAAGTGTTACATAATAGACTTTGTTTATTTTATTTGAAGAATAGTATTCTTTTTCTAATACTATAATATAGTTTTTAATTTTTTCATTATGCGCTTTATTTTTCTCAGGCCCTCGCTTTTTTTGCGCTTTGTGCCTAGGCCCCAGGCGAGGCCTATGCGCCTTGAGTGCGCCTAGTGCCTTTAATAACTATGATTGACCCAATTAACTATACTGGGTTCGGGTTTAACCGTTTCTCGGGTTCGGGTTAATCGGTTAAGTTGGTTCCTCGGGTCGGGTTCGGTTATAAAGAACACCCCTATTAGTAGTAACAATGCATATTTCATAGAAGCAAAATACACACACATATCAACAAGAAAAATATATATCACCTCATCCGCAATCATAGCAATGAGTGCTGAGTTGTTGGTAGGAATTTGAGCTCGGTTCGCCATTAGAGCTGCAAGATAAAGCTACAAGGAAGAAACAGATGTTAGAAAAGCAGATGATAACCAGGGTATGCGTATGGCGTACGTGACTATATACCCCCCCCCCCCCCCCCCCTCAACACACACACACACAAATTGGTCTTTTTTTCATCTTCCTTTATCATACAGTCTCCATTCTTATGGTGTATCATTACATCGATCTATCCAAAAATCACGGATACAACTAACTGACATTATACACAGCTTAAAGCTAACAACAAATCAGATCAAGCAATGGCATCATATCTTTTGTAAACGCTAATAGTTGAATATTCTACCTCACTGTTATAATTTACAAATCATGAAGAAAAACTATAACTAGAAGAAATTAGGGCATAATTACAATTACAATTACAATTCTAGGGTTTCTGTATTATAGTTGAATCTGTAGCCTAAAACCGAAATTAGGTGGTGAATTAGCGTATTTTAGGTCGAGATAAAACATAAAACAGATCAAATTTGATTCGTGTATCTGTATACACATAATAATTATAAGAAATATATGTATATCTCGTTAGAGTATACATGGAGATAGAGATCTTACTGGAAGCAGCAGATGAGTGTGTGAGATCGAGATCGAGATCGTACCTGGTGGTGTCGATTAGATGATGATTTCTTGTAGCGATGAGATTTTTATGTAAGGAGAAGTTGCTGAAATTTTAATTTGGGGATGAGATCGAAAAAATATTTAAATATTATTATTTGATTAATAAGAGCACCCGTAGTGGGGCGTTTTTTTTTTTAAATTCAAAAAAACGCCGGAAAACGCCCCGGACTCCATTACACCCGGCGTTTCCGGGCGTTTTTTTTGTTCAAATTTGTTGTTGGCGTTTTTTTTAAACGCTCATTTTGTTTTGTGGAATGGTTGACCCATGTGACCATGTGTTTGACCAGCCAATCACCATTTGTTTTTTTTTTTTAATAATTGAAAGGGGCGTTATTGTAATATAATGCCCCACTACGCCACTTTTGCTATAATGTCCAACGCTGACTAGGATGCCAAGTGTCGGATAATACCCCATGGTGGGGGCATTATTTTTGTTCACCACTACGGGTGGTCTAAGACTAGTTTTTTTTTTTTTTGAATGGGCAACGAACTGAATCGGGGAAAACCCTCATCTAGGGTCGAAGCTCGTGAACACTAGCCCGAAGGCACGACAGTGCGGTGAGGAAAAAGTCGCTCAGTTCAAGGATCAAACTAGCGATCTCCACCTATTCGTCTAGTCTCCCATCATCACTAGGTGCCGTAGGAAACAATGGAGATGGCAGGAATAAAACTTGTGTCCCTTAAGTCTCTCCCTTACCACTCCACCATGCATTATACCTAGGTTAACTAGTGTTGGTAAAAGATTTAAAAAAAACTAGTGTTGGTAAAACTTAAAATCTATGGATTTAGATGGTTTAAGATTTAAAGGATTCAGTGTTTGTTAAATTATTAATGATTTTTTTTTAGCGGTTGACTAAATCATTGGATAAGCATCATGCGATGCCCTTAATCAAGCAAATGCATCCTCTTTTCCATAACGGTCAGAGTTGGATGCATACCTGAGCCACCAAGCCATCAGTTCCGGGGAAAACCCGCCCGAAGGCCCGCTGCGGTAAAACTCGGTTCAGCTCGGTTTCAAACTGGCGACCTCCAAAGAGGACTAGTTCTAAACTTCATTGACATCACCAATGTCCTTCAAAGTGATGTTAGTGAGAATTGAACTTGGGGCCTCAAGGAGAGAAACCAAGTGACTAACCACTAGACCAACTTGTCAGGACTATTAATGATTTTATTAAGAGACAAACTTTGAATCGAACAGAGATAAAGTGTACTCTTCTTTAATGGTCATGCATCTTAATGGCTTAGACCATACGGTGTGGCTGTGGAGAAAGCGCGTGGAAGCCCCTCCACGCCGGGAACACCACTCGACGTATGGCGTGGAGGGCAGCGTTGTGGGTGGGGCTTGAGGATTTCCACCGGCGTGGGGGCATATGTGTGGGTGAGGTGGAGGCTCTTAATTGGTGGGCGTAGTTTAGATTTGTTTTGATTGATTGATGTTCACTTATTTTTTTTTTCATTCTCTTCTACGCTACTTTCCCACCCCGTGCTTTTTTCTCCACCATACTGACGTGGTTGTCATGTGTTGCTCCATGCCCTCCTTCAAGCCCCTCCACACCGTATGATCTTAACACAAGGTTGTCAAACAACCAAGTTCTAATGGTTTAGTAGTTTAGTTAGGTTTAAACTAAATCATCCGTTTAACCTTTAGTATCTATATATTATTTTATAGAAAAAATACTGAGTTATGTATATATTATAATCAATAATCACTTGTATCATATTTAATTTTTTAAAACAATTAAATGATATTAAAAATGAAAATTTTGGTTTAACTGTAAAAACCGAAACAATAAACTGCTAAATCATTAAACCAACAGGAAACTATAAACTGCTAAATCATTAAACCAACAGATTGTTCCCCAATATGAAAGTTAGCAGTAGGGATGAGCTCGGTACAAATACGGTACCAAAAATTCCGATACCAAAAATCCCAAAATTGGATGCTAATATCGGTATCAAAAACGTTCAGTCCAGTACGGTATTTGAAGATAAAATCAGTAAAATAGCGGTACCATACCGAACCGAAAATACCGATCCCAAAACACCAAAAAGTAGGTACCAAATTGGTATTATATTCGATCAGTATGGTACCATTTGGTACCGGAATTTTTCGGTACCAAGTACCCTCTAATTTTTTTGTTCAAAATCGAATGACCTACAGTTTTTGCTGTAGACTATTATCTATTTTGAAGTTTTAAATAGTGGACTTTATAATGTATGTAATAGATATAGGCATGTCCGATTTTTAATAAACTAAAAGGATTATAGTTAAACTGTTCATTAAATCTAGGAGTCACCAGGGGCGGACCTACCTTGTAACAAGGGGTAACCCCCGTTGCCCCTTTACGCTCCGATGGTAGTGTGAATTTTTTGGAAAATTTTGACGTTTTTTCAATTTCATTACCCTTTTTTTGAAACGTGGCCCCTACAAGAATTTTCTAGATCCGTGAGTCAGTGAGTCGATTTAAATTTTCAAACTTTTTTTTTCGGTTGATGGTACATGAAGAACCCGGTTTTCTCCAGCACCACTTCACACGGATCACACTCTCACAGACACCGAATCAGACGCGCACAAACACCATTTCTTACCATCCTTTCATACATCACACAGACCCGCAACCTCAAAGGAAACACTACAATTTGGAGACCGGATATGACAGAATCGAGGGTAGTCATGGGTATAGATTCATCACAATCGATCCACACACACCGATGAACAAATGTTTGTTTATGCCAGAACAGTACCAAACTGATACAATTGAGATTGAAGTGGGATTACAATCACAGTCAAGTTTTAATCTGGGAAAGAGTTTGACTTGAAGAAGTCAAAGCATGCCTCTCACAGTTCTAATGCAAGATAGCATAAAGAGAGTAGACATGCATCAGTGGCGCAAATATACGATAACATGATCAAAGGGCCATTAAAATAAAATGTCAAATTTCCAAGTCAAAACAGCATTATTTTCTTGATGATTTGATAAAAGAACAATACATCAAATGTAATAAACGACGGTATGCATACCCCTATCTCACATTATACAGCAGTTCTCTGGAGATTCAGCCATTTCAGGCGACCTGCAAGCCATAACGTCAGATCACATCAAACTAGATTCTTTGACATCAAAAGTCAAACTGTAACTAGCGAACAATAATGTAGTTAAAAGTAAAAATTTAAAAACTTTGGTGACAATATTTAATGCGGTAGTAGAATTTTTATCGACTTAGAATATAAAAGCTAAAACTTTTTGCCTCAAAGGTCCAATATTATCTAGGGCAGGGGTGCTAAACGGGTCGGGTTGGCGGTTCACCCGACCCAAACCCGAAAATCGTGTCGTATATATAAACCCGGACACGACCTGAATATTCGTCGGTTGGCCCGAACACGACCCGTTCAACCCAAATTTTTTTTTAAATTTTCCACAAATTAATATATTAAAATTAAAGTCTACTAAAAATACACAAATATTATATTTAAATTATAAAATCTTATGTCAATTTCTCTTTTTAAGCTATAATTATGGCATAAAATACACACCCAATTTAATATATGGCATAAAACATATTGTAAAAAAATATCATATAATATAAATGGGTTAAACGGGTCAACCCGCCAACCCGACCAGGTTGACCTGAACCCCACCCGTTTAGTTAAACGGGTTCGTGGGTTCAACCTGAAACTAACCCGAACCCATTTAGACTAAACCCAAACCTGCGAATTTCATGTTAGGTTCGTGTCGTGTTTTCGGGTCGTATCAGAAATTCACGCCCCTAATCTAGGGTATACACTATGTCACCATATATGCAATAAAAAACGATAAAATAAAATTGAATAAACAAGAAATGAATGAAGAAGCTACTCACAGTTGACCAAGAGCAGATATATCGAAGTCGGGGGCGAGCTCCTTGACAATATCATTAGGGGGTTGACCGCATTCTTGCATTTTTTGCATGAGCTCAATGATCTTGTTGAAATTTCCAGGCTCAGTCTCATAAACCACGTTTAAATCCTTAATGAGCTCATGTTGATGAAAATAACGGTTGTATTCTTCTTCGCTTAGTTTTGATTTATTATCTTCTAACCATTTCGGGTATCTTTCGCCAATTTCTTTCATGGGTTCATGAAGAACTTCTTTGGACAAAAGTTGTTGCATCATTGTCTCTACTATAGACTCCATGTCCTACCAAAGGAACAAATATAATATTTAACGATTCCTAAATGCTCAAAATGGATATATTAATCATATAATGGGAGAATTTCTTTCTGCAAATAATATTTAATCTAACTCGCATGAAATTAGCTAGCATAATGTTCAATTAAAGACGAAAGAGTGAGTGGAGCTAGAGTTTGGTGCAAAGAATGTCAACCATCACAACTCTTGACTGATTATTTTTGTTTGGTAATTTGATTAAAATTAGACAAACGTTTGGAAATCTTACTATTATAAGAGTATAAATAAAATATAAACTAAAGATGTATTTCTTTAAGATTATCTAAGAATTTCATGTTTAAAAAGTTGGATGCAATTATGCAAAGTTCCCTTTTCAAATAATTTTCATCCATAAGAGACTCTTTATCTTGTCATATAAAGGGCGAAAATAGTTATGCAACGAATAGCAAAAGTGATGCAAAAAACTTCTAATTAGCTATGTTTCTAGTCAAATATTCACAAATATCCAATATTTACAACAAATTCCATGAATTCTGGGTACTTTCATCCAAGAATGTATGATTTTTCTTAACGTTAGAACCGAATCAATAACATCTTATTCGTGTCAAAATGGTAAACAGAGGCTTACATCTTTCTCCAAAAGTTCAAAATCATAACAACTTTTTAGTTGAATGTCACCCACTTGAGCTTCAAAAACAAAGTGTCCCTCTAGTTTGGAACCCGTTAATAAAAGTGGCAACAAGATCAGGTTGGGTATTGAGTCAAAACGGGTTCTGATTGCAACAAATAGTTTTGGCAAGGTTCGAAACACGTCTAGTCGATTTGGCTTGACCAGAACCACTTTGCGTTACATTAAAAAATTATATTACTTCACAATAATCGAGGTATTTTGCATTACAAATACACTTTGGGCAACTTTCAACATGCCTAACCCGTACAACCCATTTAACCCATTTCTTCAAGCAAATTTTTATTCTTCATCTATTTGACCCATTAGAGATAAATCATAAAAAATACCTGGAATCGACCCACCCAATAATATTAATAAATGAGTAAAAAATGCCACCTTCAACCTAAATCAATGAGACAACATCATTAAAGGTACCTGAGACTTTGCGAGTTCCTCGAACTGCTTGACCAAATCCTCCATCATTTTGTCATCACCCAATCCATCAATGCCACCTGGCTTCAAACCCGCTATAGATTCCAAACCCTTAACGGTCTCCCTTGTTTGCTCTCTCAACTTATTAAGAGTCTCTGTTGCATGTGACTCCTTTGGTGCAACCTTTTTCTTTCCTTTGTTCTTACTTCTTAAATCGGGTAGACCCAACCCTAAACCTTGAACCCCACTGGGTAACGAAGAAGCCTCTTCTTTGTTCTCTCCACCATCTCTACTACAATTATTGAAAGAAAGACGAATTAAAACAAAACATAGTTGTTAATGGCGGATAGCGATAAGGTACCTATATGCTACTTAGCGAATAGCGATAAATAGCGGGCGTTGTTTTATAAATAGCGATACACTAGAAAAAAAATATATGTATATTATATCAAAATACCCTTGTATATACGCTATTTTACATGTATATTTAACAAAAACCTAAAATCCAGCTATATTTAATTGCTATTTATATTTAAAAAAAAAATAAAGGCCGCTATCTATCGCTACATACCATATAGCGAGCAAAGACCTATACGCCACACTATTCGCTATAGCGACCGTAGTGATCACTATTGACAACTATGAAACAAACCCTAAATGATTTATAGCTCAAACCAAACAAAAAGCTTCAAAAACAACATATATTCGGATACACCATAATGCCTACACAGGTATATGGAATACATGTATTCGGTTGCAATTTGACCCCGTACCGAATGGATACATTTTTAATTTTAAGATGTACGATTTTCTCCATTCTCATTACATCATGTACAAAACACCCACAGTCACAGTTTTGTATCTTCCAACACAACATACATGTACCTCTAAATAAACGATTACATGATAAATGGCGATATAAGATATTATGGTGTTTGAACATAAGTTAAAAGCCAAATGACCGACCTTTGGAACCATCATAACAAACTGTTCACACGAAACTGAAAAGATACACAACTTTCTGCAATAACTAGTGATTTTTGACCAAAAAAAAGTGGCAAGTATATATATGTATCCTTTCTTTTGTACAGTGGCGGATCTAGGATTCCGACCAAGCGGTAACGTTTTATAAATAAGCGGTAACGAAATCGAAAAAAACGTCAATTTTTTCCAAAATTTACACTAATTTTTCCAATTTTTTTCCGACCAAGGGGTAGCGGACGCCACCCCTTAACTACCTATAGGTCCGCCCCTGCTTTTGTACACTTTTTTATGTTTCATTCCAATCACCAAGGCAAATTACATAAAGATAGCAGGTAAACGAGCAACAAACTGCGCCGCCATCCCCTTTATTTTGCATTTACATTCCACAATTTGTCCAAAACCAATGTTCTTGCAGACTGTATTTGAAACTTAAGCAACAAATATCCAATTATGATAGTTCATATGTCAATCACTCACTCATCAAATATCTATTTATATCTTATCTATTAAGTATTAACCATAGTCTTATATTAAGAATTAGCCCAAAAATGAGAACAATTAGACCTAAAAAAAACAACCACATCAATGAATACACATTCAAATTCACTTCCTGACATAATCAACCAACAACAAACAGTGTGTGTGTGTGTGTGCATGTGTGTAATCTGAATCTTTATTCAAAAAAAAAGTAGAAACCTTTGAGAAGAAGACGCAAGATTAAGGGTCTGGAAATCATCCAAAGCACCTGATTAAGATTCAACGCACAATATGAAGAGATTAAATCCAGTTGGGTTACTTTGTTAATAATTCAAGAAACGAATGGAAACCCTTACTATCAAGAAGTTGGTCTAAATCATCTGGGTGTTCAGCCATGGTGGGTTTTGCCTAGAAAGATTCCCGATGCAGTAGGTTAGAAGGGCTTTATAGAATTTTGGGGGAAAGGGGGAATCTTTATTGGGGTAGGAATGGTGACGTCGCACGTATAGACAAGTTGTCATGTTCCTTAGCCATTACCAAAATCAATGGCTCAGATTCAGAAGAATTCTCCGGCTCGATGCGGCTGGAACTTGGTCCGCATCAGTTTGGTTGTGTAGACGTGTGGAATTCGGTTGGTATTGGTCTAGCTTCTCTGGCACCCGGTCGGCATATTAAGCGAAAAAGAAAAACCTAAAGAATAAAGTTGTGATATCTCTCTATGGATATTGACACGTGTTTTACGTCGAAAACCATAAAAATGAATACTAACACTGGTTCCGATAACACCGATACTGATGTCGGGGAACTTCGCCGTTGTTATTGGAATGTCGAAAACCATAAAAATGAATACTAACACTGGTTCCGATAACACCGATACTGATGTCGGCGAACTTCGTCGTTGTTATTGGAATGTGAGCTATACAGCATTTTTAAAAGATAACGAATGTGAGCTATCCATGGAAAATACTAGATGAAAATTGACGAGTTAAAAATATATATTACTAAAAGTGTAATAGGTGAGTAAAAATATAAAAAACTAATATTATATGATTTATATACTTTTTTTTAAATGGCTAAAACTTACACACCATAGTGACCTCCTAGTACCCCAAACTTTATCTAATTCACTTGGATATAGGGTTGTCCAAAAAGTTCGAAGCTCGTTCGGATTTAGCTCAGAAAAAGCTCGATCGATGTGGCTCGGTTTAAAAGTGAGCCGAGTCGGCTCGGCTCGGTTAGAAAGTGAGTCTAGCTCGGCTCGGCTCTTAACGAGCCGGATTGGCTTGGTTTGGCTCGCATACCAGCTCAGCTCGGCTTAACTCGAATTATTTTACTTTTAATATATTTTATTTTTAAATACATTATAATATATCACAAACATTGATTATTTACATGTAATTAATAGTGTAATTTGATATCTATACCAAATTTAAAGGTTGATTACAATACTAATGAACTTATATTGTCGTTGAAATTAAGAACGTATTTTGTGTTGTTAAACTTGATTTTTGGCTTGTAATGTATTAGGTTGAGCTTATTTTGGATATGTTCTTTTGAATTATTGAATAATATTTTAGATTACTGAATTCTGAGAGCCATGTATTAATTTTTCTTTTCAAAATCGAGTTAAACCAAGCCGAGCCGAGCCAGCTCAGTTTAAAACCAAGCCGAGCCCAAACTTAGATTTCCAACTCAGTTTCAAATCCTAACCGAGCCAGCTCGGTTTATAATCAACTCGAGCCCAAATTCTGCGCTAACTCGGCTCGTGAACAGCCCTACCTAGATATGTGTTCAATCCAATGTTTACTACTCGCCAGTGGACCAACTGGAGAAGAGATCGTCCAATACTCACAAAGTTCAATGTAATATTTTATCCACTAGTTACCTAACTGAGGAAGAGTTTTATTCACAGACAACAATTTTGTACATGTAGTAACTAGGTTAGAACCCATGTATTACATGGGTTGAATAAATGTAATTTTATATATTAAACAATAAAAAGTTAGATCTTTATGAACCTCGTATATTGTACGGGTTAAATAAATGTAATTTTATATATCAAATAATAAATTACACTGGTTGAATAAATGTAATTTTATATATTAAACAATAAAAAGTTAGATCTTTAAGAACCTCGTATATTGTACGGGTTAAATACATGTAATTTTATATATCAAATAATAAAAAAAATTATATCTTTAAAACCATATGTATTACACAGATTAAATAAATGCAATTTTGTATACTAAATACTAAAAACGTCGTATATTTAAAAAACCCGTGTATAATCGGGTTGAATAAATCTACCAAATAAAAAAAAAATACTTCCTTAAAAACCTCATATATTACACGTGTTAAATAGATCTAAAAAGGATTATATATTTAAAAAACCATGTGTATTACACAGATTAAATAAATTTAATTTTGTATATTAGATGCTAAAAACGTCGTATCTTTAAAAAA
Organism: Helianthus tuberosus; assembly: GCA_030545235.1. Classification (NCBI taxonomy): domain Eukaryota; kingdom Viridiplantae; phylum Streptophyta; class Magnoliopsida; order Asterales; family Asteraceae; genus Helianthus; species Helianthus tuberosus. Next base: position 11,685,283 of record CM060364.1, read on the forward strand.
CCCATGTATAGTCGGGTTGAAAAATCTACCAAATAATTAAAAAAAAAATATATCCTTAAAACCTCGTGTATTACATCTGTTGAATAAATCTAATTTTACATAGCAAACGATAAAAAGTTATATCTTTAAAAACTTCGTGTATTACACGGGTTATATAAATGTAAATTTGTATAGTAAATAATAAAAAATATATATTTTTAAAAACCTCACGTTTTACACAAGTTGAATAAATATAGTTTTGTATACCAAATAATAAAAAAAGTTACATTTTTAATAATTTGGATAACATTTAGTATTAATTTATTATTTATATATTTAATATAAGATAAGTAGGAAAGAGAGGTATTTGTTTTAAAAAAATATTAAATTAACAATTTAGATTTGAGGATAATATTTTATTAAAGTATGATAAGATTTAATATTAATTTATTATTTATTTAATTAATATAAAATAAGTATAGATTTGATGATACCTTTAATGAATGACACGTGTCCAAAAGTTGGTTTCTTTTATTATAGTAGACTAGCGGTAAGACCCGTGTGCAAACACGGGTCGTTTCTTAGAAAATCATGCATAACACATATTGATAGAACATATAGATATGTGTATAGATATTGTACCAAAACGTATTATCTATTATAGCTAAAAGACAACTATAAGTAAATATAAAAGATATTTAACAAAGTTAATAAAAGATGTCTAGCAAACTTAATAAAATTCATCAATTACATATGATTATTTCCATTCTCTTATTAAAAAAAAAGAGTATCCATCCATTGACAATATAAATTGTTATAAACATAAGTACATATGAAAATGTCTAACAAACTTAATAAAATTCGAATACAACTTAACTTTAACAAACATTAACTAAGAACATACGATCACCTGCCTAAACAACACACATCAAACCTCACTCAAGAATTTGTTACGCAGCAACATGTCCTTCGCTACATGTTGTGATCTGGTTAAATATTGTAACACCTCGAAAATTTGTGTTCAATAAAATAACGACACGTGTCGTGCAAGACAAAAGTGTTATAAACCCGGATCTAGTTAAAGATGTATGGCAGGATTTAAAAGTGTCGACATGTTAATTAATACCTCTGAATGACCTCATTATAAATCCCAAGACCCTAATATATATTATAAACATCTGATATACTCAAATCCGGTAAGTGCTAGCCATGATTGATTCATATTTGCAAGAGTGGAATCCTATGAGGATATGCACGATAAACCTTCGTTTATGGTTTTTCTTTAAAGTCCAAGACAACATTACAACATGGTAGGGTGGACATAACTATTCAAGCATGATCTAAAGGTCCCATACTGATAATTCATGGCCCAAAATCGTATTACACTAGTTGCCTGTTCGAAGCTTGAAAGGGCAAAGATTTTTGTCCCTGATAAAGGGCTTACGGACCGTAAAGGACCCCCTTACGGTCCGTAAGGCTTTGCCAGCGACAGTAAATTGGACAGCTGCTGTTATGAACGTTATAACCGACTTAAAAAGATATTTTCACTTCCATGGGCGACCCCTAATAGTTCCTAGGCCCTAGGGACACTTGTGGATGATCCATGATCAGTTGTAGCATTGTTTGTCATGATCATAAGGGATCAAAAGCACTATAAAAAGACCCTCATGTTGCAACTTTGTGATCATGCTTTCCATCTGCATTTGTGGAACTTCCTGGAGCATAAGATCAGTCCCCAAGCATCTCTAATCGTGCATTAGACCTTGGTAAGTATCCTTGACCTTCCTTGATTGAGTTTTGCTTAGTTATTAGCTTAAAAGTCAAACCGTCGTAATTAAGGTTTGACTTATCGATTAATCACTAATGGTCCAGTGTTTAGTCAAACTTAAGGTAGTTATAAGTTGGTAATTATGTGGGCATTAAACCCTTAAAAGGGCACCCTCTGATTCCCGTCCTAACTTAGTCATTTGTCGGGTCAAAGTTGTTTATAAAAAGTCAACAGAAATATAATTTGCGGATTAACATATAATTAGCAATGTAGAAGGCATGTAACCAATTTTACCACTCATATAACTTAGTAATAAATGTAAGAACATGTCTAAGCATGTTCGACCCGACAATTTTCTGTTTAGACCCGGTTCGGAACCGAAAGTCCCAAAACTTTGACTTTTGCTTTGACTTCAGTTCTGACCCGATTTAGATGGGTTTAGAAATGCCTTAGAGCTCCATTAGGACCAGCTAGTATGATAGTATAACCCTCTGCGTTTATACTACTTGACTCGTTGATTGTCCGATTCATTTACACGTTTTCGTTAATTGCTTAAAGTTGACCATAATGCCCTTTCGACTATAAAACGAGAATTTTGGAAATGTGAGAGGACAATAATCTTTGTTACTGATTTATAAACATATCCCTAATATAATATTTTGGGATTTTTAAAGATTTTTAATTATTTTTAACCTGCTCATAACCTAAGGTTATGGCCTTGATTCGGTAAGTACCGATTATACCCTTTTTTATTATAAAATGAGTTCTACATAGTATTTTGACACCAATCCAATTGCTACTGATTTTATATGATAAATAAAGTATTTTGAACTTTATAACCTGATCAGAAAACTCAGATTTCCTGTATAACCCGGAAATCGCTTAAAATGGCTTTTTACGCGTATTAAACACCTAGTATGGGTTTAAAACCATTTTGTCATATAAGACTTATCACCAACTGATATAACCTGATAAATTAAGTTATTTTACTGATTTATTCAGACCCGAATCTCAGTTCTTCATTTAATCTCTTTTATAATCTTCAAAATTACCAAAATACCCCTACGGGGCTTAAATTGAGATTAAACTCGTTTTGGGCATAATGGAAGGTATCCTACTGATATCACAACCTATTTAAGGAATATTAACTTAGAAAACCTGTAAATGACTCTCTTGGTTACCCGTTACGCCTCTTGCGCGTTCGGTTCGGTTTATGTAACTAGTTTGCATAAATTAGCCGAAACGGGTCGAACCTTATCATTGTTATCTGAAAATCCAGAATGTGTTTAGTTTACCCATATTATACAAGTCTTCAAACTTGTCGGGTCTAAACCACATTCTATTCCGGTCTTCGCTTAATCACGCGTTCGAACCGTATCTTCCTTTAAAACTAACCGGTCTAAGCTTAAGCTTAACTAAAGACCGTTAGGATTCTAATAGGTTATCATAAACCTTCGTTCCAGAATAGGAGACCCGGTAAAAGCTACACGCACTTGCTATTTGTGATTGATACTTGCAAAGGTAAATACTTTTAACTTATTTTCCCTATACGGGCTTGGGGTATGGTATATAAAATACCGGTTGGTCAGGCATTGAATCTTTAATTGTATGAAAGTTAAATCATTGAGATGTCCCGTTTGAAATGTCTTGTTTGCTTAAAGCCTTTGGGGGGTTAATGACCATGTCCCGGATATCCTTGGCATCATTTTACGAAATGGCCACGACCTAAGCACGGGGTGTAGGCGTACACCCGTCAGTGCCTAAATAAATAATGTGGTGTGTCTATTGATCTTTAACCCGGTCTGCGGATCGGGCTACTGAACGCATAAGGAACATGTAATTCTTTTACAAGATTATATTCAAATAATTATCCCAAGTTATAAAAAGTTTGTGCCACGTGCATTCAAATCAATTTTATTAAACCTTTTTCAAAATGAGTCAGTTAATTGTATTTACCAGTGTAAACTGACGTATTTTCCCAAAAAGGTTAAGTGCAGGTACTACGCGAACTAGGCTGGCTTTCTCATAGCGTCCACAATAAGTCTCGCAAGCTTGGATGTCAAAACTGTTGAACAATGTTTCCATTTTATTTTGATCCACCTGTAGATTACTTTCAACTATTTGTGATACTTAATATTACAATATTGTTTGGTTGAAATGAATCTATCTTTTGCTTCTGCTGTGCATTTAAATATTGTGTTGTTTGACTATAATGATATCAACTACGTCACGATACTCCCCTACCGGGCCCACCGGTAAAATGTGGAAATATCGGGGTGTGACAGGTTGGTATCAGAGCCAACGCTGAGTGAATTAAATACTAGCCTTTTGTGTTTAATCTTAGTTACACAATTGCACATTCCTAAATTTTCGAGTCTAGACAAAGAACATAGGAATAATCCAAATTTGTTTTTAATTTTAACTTTGTCCTTTATATTTCTTGTTGTATCTTTTATTTGTTTTGACAGGAAATATGCCACCAAGATTCAGAAGAGGAGGACGAGGCAAGGGGCCAATCACCGCCCCCAACGATCACGAGGCCGGGCCTTCACACCGGCGAACTCCTTCAGCCACCAGGAGTGCTGGTCCTCAAGGAGACTGGAGGAACCATTTGGAGCCTGCTAGACGGTCAGTCTAGCACAGCTCAACGCCTCCTTACCGCCATTCCTTTGGGCCGCATTCAGAAAACGAGCCCGAAGACTCCCGCCATTCCTTCTTACCATTGCAGCGATCTGCTTCGCACCGTTCCTTTGGCGACCCTACTCTTGTCTTTCAGGGCCGGTTCAACCCGGCAAACTATATTCAAGAACCAGTGGGTTTTAACCCATCGGGACCAGAGGACCATTTCTTAGGAGACCAAGCAATGGACATGGACGAGGACACGAATCCCGTCGAGCCTGCATCAGGGACACCCAACCATCCCATCGAGATCTCTGATGGATCTTCCTTCCACGGATCACCCTACGGTGGTCCAGATAGTTACCAAGCAAGGTTTAACCAGCATGAATGGTACTTCACACCTTCTCACCATTCATCGCCTCACCAGCAGCAGCAGCAGGATCCCTCTGAGGATCCACGTTTCGTGGCAGTCACGCCACCGCCGCCAGTTTATCAAGCACCTCCAGAACCACCAAGGCGTAGGAGAACAGGCGCACGAATATCCGCGCGAGGAGGGGATTTTCATTTTAGCACCCCTCATCACTCAAGTGGCAGTCATTATCCGCCACTACATGAAGACCCACAAATGGGTGGACCCTCAAACCCAATTCCTGAGGTGAATTCTGCACCAGTTGCACCACAGCCGCCACCATTGGGTTTTGATAACCCGATTCCTGCATACGCCGGTTCAACGGCGTACAATCCGTTTCAGCAGCCGGCTCACACGCATTATAACTACGCTGAAGCCGACCCGTACCTTGTAGCGGCAAACTACAACGCCCTTCATCTGGAAGGACCGTATGGAGCTCCTTGGGGAGTGGGATATCCAGCTCATAGGTATCAAATACCTGCACAACCTCCGATTCGGCAGCAGTCGCAGCCACCATGATTTTCCCCACCGGAACAGGAGGAAATCCTCCAAAGACTAAGTCGGGTGGAACATGAGTTTCAAGAAGAACGCAGGAACAACCGGGGATTCCTCAAGGGCCTAGCGAGCTTGTTAAAGGGGAAGAAGAAGAGGGATCATTAAATCCCTATATGTATTGTTGTATTTCCTATTTTCAATCAAGTCCCTGCGTGGACATTTATATGTGTATTTAGTCCCTGTGTGGACTTGTCTTTTTGTCCCTGCGCGGACATCTGTTTTAGTACTTGGTCCCTGCGTGGACTTGTAATTTCAGTTTTGTGACAACTCGAGTTTCCAAGATTCCATTTTCGCATTCATTGCACGTTAATTGTTTAGGTTGTTTGTTTACACGACTTGTTTGTTCACAACTGTACACGTTTGTAATATGTTAAATCGTAGTGTGATTTATATGATTTATATGGTGTGCATTATACGTGTGTAGGTTAAGTATATATTTTGTATTAATATCATGTTTGTATAATTAAAAACATGGAACCTTGGCCGAATACCCTACCCCACGAAATCACCCTTAGCCGAAAACACTAGAGTGTTTTCGTCCAAATAATGTCCGGCAAAAACAGGATGGGCTTCGGCCCAGTTATGGTTACGTTATAAGTGTGAGATCGTTAGGTTGAACACTTTTAGAAAAACCCTAAATCCTCTCTAAGTGGGCGACGGCAATCTTCATCTTGGAATCGTTCTGATCTATTATTCCAGTTATCATCCATCTCGGTTAGTAAACATCGTGACTTGTTTTATTCCTGCTAGCAGTGCATGTGGGATGTTTTGAAAGTGTAGTCAATTGGATATGGAACACTACTTGATTGTCGGCCATTGTTTTTATAAGTATGCATGAGAATTGTCAGTGGCATGTGATCATCACAATTTGTTAATTAATAACCTAAAAGATGCTGAATAAATAATTAATATTAGATGTTAACAGTGGAGTATGGTGAATCGGTTAGTAATTCTTGTCTGTTGATTATTCATATTTGCATATGTGATATTATGTGTAATTGTATGTTCCTGAACATGTGATAATGAACCCTGGATGCATACGTGTAACATAAACAAAATAAGTAGAGTTTGCAATGATGAATAAATCGGTGATATGCATGAGCTGTTTGTGTCATTAAATACTCGATTTGGATAACTATTAATGTTATTGGAATTTATATCAATATCAATATGATGTGACAATTTCGGTGGACTAGATATTGACTAAACCGAATTGAACATTATGTGCACCAATATTTAATGTTTAACAAGAAACAAGAACTGTTGGGCTGAATAGGTATTAGAGTTGGGTCAGGTTTGAGTGGGCCGCACATCAGATCAGTGGGCCGTTGGTTTTAGGGTCGCACAACAGCAGCAAAGGGGGGCCACTAATGTTGATTAATTATAAATCATTGGGCTGAAATCTTTAATTAACTCATAACAGTGGGCCGGGTATTCAAGGGATTTGTGCGAGGGCCCAAATATTTAGTATATATACGGTGGAGTTATAGGCATTGAATTTATTTGTGGTCAAGTAACTCGGGCCACACATGTTTTTCATTGGCAAGGCCCAGTGGGCCGTACTTTAGGTGGGTTGATGTGTTAAACTGTCATAAAGTGTTCGTCGGTTACACTTGTGAAATCATGTAACTTGTGACTCGAATGGTCATCATGAAATTTATAGTCTAGCTTGTGAACTTGATTGTTAGATTGCATGATATCGGAAAATATAAACTTGTGACATGAGAATGTTTGGGATTTGTACACTTGCTATGATAAATAGTAGGGATATGTGCCGTACTTGCTTGCTACTTGTGTAATATGTGACAATCTACGTGATGCAATGTAAACTGATCGTTGTCGGTAAACAATGATAGGACGTGTTGATCAATTTCTAAACAAGTAACTAATCTTACCGAGCAAACCAAGGTGAGTTCACACTCTTTCCAAGGCATGGGATTCCCAAGGGTTGGGAATGGGATTGAATAACTACTCGTACTATCATTACTATTAAACTACTTTTTACTGCCCTCGGATTGAAGGGCACGTACGTAAAACCTACGTACACTCATACTTACAACCATCCTCCGTGGGTAGGATGCCAAGATTACACACTGGACCAAACCTCTATCACTGAAGTCCCTCATTTATATCGACTTAATCGCCGAGGCCTATGGCGAGCGGGTCATTAGTTAATAGCGCTATTAGGTTTAACAAACCTCACACCGTGCCAGTCGGACAGGCGTGTACTAATGGACTATGGGCAAAGGGTCAATGCTGATAGACATTGACTTAGGGCACCACTTACATTTTCGTAGTAGTCGATACGCATGGTCTAGTAACACATGGGAAGCCCCCACTAATCTTTGCAAACATGTCTTGGAGACCGCGATACGAATTAATACGATACATGGTTTACAAAACGAACATATGATTTACGAAACGATTGCTATAACCAAACAACCAACTGTGAACTCGCTCAACTTTGTTGTTGACTCGTTGTTACATGTCTTGCAGGTCGTTAGGTACTCATGGAGCTTGCACAGGGAGGCGTGGTCGTTGTGGGACATGGCAGTGTGTGCCATGCTAAAAACATTCCTTTATTTCGTACTTAATACTTACATTGGGTTTTACAATTATGCTTCCGCTAAACACTTAACTACGTTTTTGATTTGAAACACCTTTCATATTGTGTGGTTGAATTTTACTTATTACTTGTTATGTTCAATATGATTGGTGGCTTGATCCTGGTCAGTCACGCCTCCAAGCGGTGATACTCCGCGTGTGGATTTTGGAGGTGTGACAGATTGGTATCAGAGCCATTGGTTATAGTGAACTTGGTTTTAATAAGGGAAAAAGTTTTTGTTAAAACCAGACTATAACCTGAACAGTGCTCAACGATCCACAACGACGCTTCGCTCCACGTGCATGACTCGACATTCTAGGTGATATGATTTATGTTTACATTGCCTACTTGCTAGATTACATAGAACTTTGCTCGTGGTATGCTTAGATAAACGTAACAACTATTGATTGAAACACATGTGTGCTTACTCCCTTCTGTCATCGCACTTTCGCGAACCTTTCTCACTCATGTTTCCTTTGATATGAAGATCATGAGTGGACGCGTTAACCTAACTCAAGTCCAGTTGGCGGCTTTGATCACTGAATAAGTTACTGCAGCACTTGCAGCTGCCCAGGCAGGAGGTCAACACGCTCAGCCTCCTGTGTGCACCTTCAAGACTTTTATGGACTGTCGTCCTACTACTTTCAGTGGCACTGAAGGAGCCGTTGGACTCCTCCATTGGTTTGAAAATCTCGAGTCTGTCTTCGAAATGTGTGAATGCCCTGAGGCTCGTTGGGTGAAGTACGCCACTGGTACTCTCGAAGGCACTGCGCTAACTTGGTGGAACACGCAAGTTCAGATGCTGGGGATGGTGGCTGCTAATGCCACCCCATGGAATGATTTTAAGGAACTGATCAAACGTGAATACTGTAGTCATGATGACATCCACAAGCTGGAAGTGGAGTTCTTTAACCTGAAGATGACGGGGTCGGAGATAGAAGCGTACACGAAGCGATCCAACGAACTGGCAGTGTTATGTCCAACTATGGTGGATCCTCCCATCAAGCGCATTGAGCTGTACCTCAAAGGCTTAGTACCAGAGATTCAAAGCCATGTGACAGCTGCTAACCTTGCTACTATCCAGGATGTTACACGTCTTGCTCATCGTCTCACAGACCAAGCAGTGGAACAGAACAAGCTGCCTAAACGTATCGGTGCTACTACTACTACTACTACTACTACTTCTGCTACTCCCAGTGACAACAAACGAAAGTGGGATGGAACCTCTAGCAAGGGTTCGACTATGGTTCAGTCCCAGGCACAGCAGCGAAAGATCGATGACTACCAGAGTCCTGGTCAGTAATCTTCTGGTAGTTAAGGGCAGGGTGGATATCGAGGAAACCACCCAAAGTGCAACAGATGCAACAGGCACCACAGTGGTCAGTGCAACAGGGGTCATTGCCAGAGGTGTCTCAAGATGGGTCATGAAGCTAAGGATTGCAGGAGCTCGTGACCTGCGAACCAGAACCAACAACAACAACCACCAGCTCCACAGAACCAGTAGCGACAGCGAGGTAACAGGGGATGCTTTCAGTGTGGTGCTGAAGGCCACTTCAAGCGAGACTGCCCCCAGTTAAATCAAAATCCGAACAACAACAACAACAATAATCAGGGCAATGGGAACAACAACGGGGGAAACAATGATGGAAACAATGGTGCCAGGGGTCGAGTGTTCGTGCTGGGTCAGGGTGACGCAAGGAACAATCCTAACGTAGTGATGGGTAAGTTCCTTCTTGACGACTTTTATGTTACTGTTTTATTTGATTCGGGTGCCGACACCAGCTATGTGTCTCTAAAAGTTAGTCAAATGCTAAAGCGCACACCAACACTTTTGAACACCAAACATGTTGTAGAATTAGCAAATGGTAAAAGTCTAGAGGCCACACACATAGTTCAGGGTTGTAATCTTATCCTCGCTGGTCAGACTTTCTCTATCAATCTCATTCCTATAGTTCTGGGTAGTTTCGACATCGTCATTGGGATGGATTGGTTATCCTAACAATAAGCAGAGATCCTATGCAAAGAGAAGATTGTTCGTATTCCCCGTTCTGGCAAAGAACCTCTTGAAATTCAAGGCGACAAGAGTGGTGCTGTAGTGGGCATCATCTCCTTCCTTAAGGCCCAGAAGTGTTTGCGAAAGGGCCACACCGCTATCTTAGCGCTTGTTACTGACGCATCAACGAAAGAGAAGAAGATTGAGGATATTCCAGTGGTACGCGACTTTCCTCAAGTGTTTCCTGAAGATTTACCTGGGCTACCGCCTCATCGCCAGGTCGAATTTCAGATCGAGCTAGCTCCTGGAGCAACACCCATAGCTCGAGCACCTTATCGCTTAGCTCCAACCAAATTGGAAGAACTGTCCAAACAATTGCAAGAACTCTTGGATAAGGGTTTCATTCGTCCTAGCTCTTCGCCCTGGTGAGCTCCAGTAGTATTTGTGAAGAAGAAAGACGGTACCTTCAGGATGTGCATAGATTACCGCGAACTAAACAAGGTGACCGTGAAGAATCGCTATCCTCTTCCACGCATTGACGACTTGTTTGACCAGCTGCAAGGGTCTAGCTACTATTCAAAGATTGATATGAGGTCAGGCTACCATCAACTGAGTGTCCGGGACGAGGACGTCTCCAAAATAGCATTCAGAACACGCTATGGCCATTACGAGTTTCTGGTCATGCCATTCGGGTTAACAAACGCACCTGCAGTCTTCATGGATCTTATGAACAGAGTGTGCAAGCCTTACTTGGATAAGTTTGTGATTGTATTCATCGACGACGTTCTGATCTACTCTAAGAGTCGGGAGGAAAACGAGCAGCATTTACGACTCATTTTGGAACTCCTTCGAGCAGAACAGCTGTACGCCAAGTTTTCAAAATGCGACTTCTGGCTTCGTGAATTCCACTTTCTAGGCCACGTGGTAAACAAAGATGGGATACATGTTGATCCATCTAAGGTAGACTCGATTAAGAACTGGCCTGCACCCCGTACACCAACAGAAATCCACCAATTTTTGGGTTTGGCGGGCTACTATAGAAGGTTCATCAAGGACTTCTCCAAGATTGCACAACCCCTCACCTCACTAACTCAGAAAGGCGTTATCTATCGTTGGGGGTAATGCACAGGAATCAGCATTTCAGCACTTAAAGGATAGACTTTGTAGTGCACCTATTCTTTCATTACCTGAAGGCACAGACGATTTTGCAGTTTATTGGGACGCATCCATTCGGGGTCTTGGGTGTGTGTTGATGCAACGTGACAAGGTTATTGCTTATGCGTCACGCCAACTTAAAGTTCATGAAAGGAATTACACCACACATGATTTGGAGCTGGGAGCTGTTGTTTTCGCGCTCAAGATATGGAGACATTACCTGTACGGTACCAAGTGCACCATCTACACCGATCACAGGAGTCTCGAGCATATCTTCAAGCAGAAAGAGTTAAACATGCGACAACGTCGATGGGTCGAGCTATTGAATGATTACGAATGTGCCATTAAGTACCATCCAGGCAAAGCTAATGTTGTGGCCGACGCTCTCAGTCGAAAAGATACTGCACCTAGGCGTGTGCGAGCACTACAACTCACCATCCAATCTAGTCTTCCTTCACAAATACGAGATGCTCAGGTAGAAGCATTGAAACCAGAAAACGTCAGAGCTGAAGCCCTACGCGGCTCAAGGCAGCGGTTAGAACAAAAGGAAGACGGCGCTTATTGTGACACCTGGGTCACTGCGACCATCAAACAAATACCAAACCAATGAAATATTGTATTTCATACTTGGGATTTGTACAAATATGTGTATCATTTGCACGTATCAATTCTTATTCGATTTCGGGCTCTAAATCGCTTTCTGGAAGGTTATACGCGCACTTATGCGTAAATCTAACCAGTTTAATGCAACGAACACTCCGGAATAGTGAAATAGGCTTCACATACCTTAAATAACCTTTACATAACTTAGAAATAAGTTTTGAAGGCTTTGGTATGACAAAATCAAGTTTAATCGCTTACAGGGACTAAATTCGACAAACTGCGAAAGTATGCCAATTTGAACTGTAACAGACATTCCGGAACATGACCATGAGTTAAACATACCATAATTATCCTTCACATAGCTTAGAAATAGGCTTTGAGGGGTTCGGTGTGCTAAAATAAACTTTTGGGTCATTCAGGGACCAAATCTGTCATTTCAGCAAAGATGATGGCTTACGGACCGTAAGCCATCACCCTTACGGTCCGTAAGGACCTCCCAGTTGCTCAGAAAAATCTAAACAGCCTGTTTCCAGCTGTCACACCCTCCAAACCCAATTGCACTTGCCTCTTCATGTTAATGAGGGGCCATTTTGGTGTTCCATGGGAATTTCAACAAGTGTAGGGGTGAGATTAAAGCCCGGATTACGAGAAACGATCCTAACGGTTGTCCATTTACTATAAATACCCAACCCCATTCATTTGCAAAACCCACAAAATCTGATCTAAAAGCTCTAAGTTGAAGCCATTGCTTCATACCTGAGCTACTTGGATCAAGATTAGCTTTCGGGGACCCTTTGTAAGTGTTCCTTCTTTTTTTTTATACTTTTAGCGTTAAAAGTCAAACTTTGTTTGACTTTCTGCGTTGACCAGTTTATGGTCAATGCGAAGTTCGTTTGAACTTCATAACGTGAACGTAATCACGATGGTTATAGTCCCTAGTGACTATACCTACTGATTACCACGTTATCTAGGCTCAGTGACGAGTCGTAGTTTCGGCCAAAATGCGTGTTATTGCGTATTTTGTAACCAAACTACTCTTAGGTATCAAAACTGTTTGTTTTGATACAAAACATGTTTTCTAAACTTAGTTAAGCATGTTTTAACATGCTTAGCTCGTCACTCTTAGTTTAGTGCTTATATAGGGTCCTAAGGTAAGCGATCTAAACAATCGCTTATACTTTCGAACCCGACCCGTTTGGTCGATCATTAGGATCCGACCAAACATATTAGGTGACCATAGTTGTATAGGGAATAACCTTTCGAGGTTATACCTTATGGTCACATCGTTTGAGTAGTTGTATGATAAGTAGTATATATGCCTTAGGTAAATTACCAAAATACCCTTTTTACGCAAAAATTCACTTTAAGCATATATAACATAACTTTTGGTATCTAAACTGATTTTGTAACAATATTAGACATGTTAAGGCATATTTTACTTATCATAGGACTAGTTAGGCATTCCGAACGCGTTTTACGCAAACGACGCGTTAAAGTAGCATAAGCTACCTAAACGGGCCGTAATGGGTCGTAAGCACTTAGGTTAGGTTTCATTTTAGTATGTGCGCTTTGTTAAACCATATTACATGAGTTTCCCATACTCATTTGGTTTACTAGCCCTCATTCTATCCAATCCTCCGATTTAGGTCCGGTTTATTAATGTAGTTACCTATATTAGGTACCGTTTGATTCCGAGATCTTCTAGCATTGCTTGTTGGTTATCCTAGGACTATTGAGCAATCTCAAGTGAGTACATAGACCCCTCTTTTACTGTTTTCCAAACATTTTGGGGTGAAACACATGTGCCTACTCGTTACTTTCGTGCTTTTCATGTTTTCATATCATATGCTTGTTATGTTCAATAGTACACTTATAGTACATGATTTCATTGTATTTTTGCTATGTATGTCCTTTGTTGCATACTTAGTACATCGTTTTACATTACATTTTATGTTATGTATGTCCATTGTGTGCATACTTAGTACATCGTTTTACATTACATTTTATGCTATGTATGTCCATTGTGTGCATACTTAATACATCGTTTTACATTACATTTTATGCTATGTATGTCAACTGTGTGCATACTTAGTACATTGTTTTACATTACATTTTATGCTATGTATGTCCATTGTGTGCATACTTAGTACATTGTTTTACAATACATTTCACATCACATGCTATGTATGTTCATTTGTTGCATACTTAGTACATTTGTTATTTATCACATGCGTACATTTTGGTATGACATTTGGTTTGTTTAAATGGGACAATATACATTCATTAACATTGATCACGCCATTCGTTAGTAGGTAGTGGTGCCATAGGAATTGACAACTCCCGTTCCTGACATCCTAGGTATGTTTGGATGGAAGGAATGACCGAATTCGATAAACATAACACAGATAGACCTTTAAATTCGTTTAGGGGTTTATCGCCACAGTCACAAGGCTTGGATGTATGCATTTTCACAATACCGCATAGATGTTTATATCAGTATAGCATGCATTTGTTCCACAAAACATAACTTTAATTTAAACCATGTTTTACTTCAATACCTTGTTTTTGTGCATTTTTACATATGGTTTAGTTGATATATTTCACTTACCATACATGATATTTTGGATACACATTACATGATTTGCATTAGACATAAACATTTTGACATTGATATACATAATTCATGATTTACATTAGACATAAACATTTTGACATTGATATACACAATTCATGAATTACATTAGACATAACATTTTGACATTGATATACACAATTCATGATTTACATTGGACATAGACATTAGACATGGTTTTCACACAAACATTTTGACATTTGATTATACATAAACATTTTACTTTGGTGGTTTGGTTTGAGTAAGTGATTTAAGAAACGAGGCGTGTGTAATATGATACAAGCATGGTGGATACGCCGCTGGTACTTCCTATATATAAGTGCTTGTATGGTATTACATACCGTAGCGTTATTTAAATTATTTCGATTAAGACATATAACATTTTATAAAAATACCATACTTTTCACAATACATTGTTTTACAAACAACTTATCTAATACAAACTCATTTTACTTAGTTATTTACTTAACCATGTATTATTCTTTTATACATATATATCATTTGGTTTATTTATTACTTTTCAAATGATTTACAAGACAAAGCAAATTACAAGGTTCATGACTAAACATTTTCTTAAACATAAGTCATGAATTCTATTTTCATAAAACCTATGTATCTCATAGGCATTTTTATGCTGACGTACCTATTTTCACATGTGTTTCAGGATATGATGCATATGATTTATCAAGATACACTTAGGCGGACTTGGGCCTTAGTGACAATAAAAGATGCAAGACTAGTTATTTATGTTATATTTCTTTGATTGTCAAGACATTGTAACTCTTTTAATCAATAAAACAATATCTCAATTTCCATGTGTTATGAAACAATGATTCTGTTACAACACTCCCCGACGTTTCCGCCACGTTTTGTTGTTTTACGTGGTCGGGGTGTGACAGAAAAGTTGGTATCAGAGCCCATGGTTATAGGGAATTAGGTTATTAGTAATGCTTTGACCTAGTCTATAACCTTCCTAGGACCCTAACGCGAGTTTACTTTTGTTTAGTCATAAAACAATACCGTCACCTATCCTTAGGCGACGACCTCAACAAGAACACAAATTTCAAAACTTCTTTGAAAACTAATCATTTGTTCTAGGATGATTGATTACTAGGTTTTGAACCCTCTGTTATAAGGTTTTGAACCCCTTTGAATTTTCAAAACCTCGTCAAAGTTTGGGTCTTATAGTGTGAACACGTGCAATCTGGAAGAGTGGATGCCTGTACTCTGAGTTTTCTGTCTAAGGCTAGAGTGTTCGTACAAATCCACATAATCGGACAAGTCACTCTTACCTGGGAACTCTTGGGGTGAGTGTCCACTTATAGGCTAAAGCATGTCTTCGAGATACATTAATATGACCCGCTTACTTTGATTAGTCACCGTCTCATTTGTTTGCCTTAGGTAACAAACAAATGATCGCAATTTCTATGCGTTGTCATTTTGTTTTATTTGCCGATAACATTTCATTTGTTTCCTCCTATATCTTTCTTTTCCTCCAGAATATCTCTTCTTCACAACAACGGTCAAATGTCCGAGCAAACAGCCAAATTTGCCCAGCAAATAGGCGAAGTGATTCTGAAGACTGTGGATTTAGGCATTGCCATGTCTCGTCTCAACAATGAGGCCACTCAAGAGTCACCGAAGGAAGCAGAAGTCAAGCCTGCACCAAAATCAAGGAAGCGTAAGGCTTCAAGGAAACCCGCAGCAGTTACACCTAATCAAGCGGAACCTAGCCAAGTGGCAGCGCCTCCAGCTAGGAAGCCGTACTTAGGAGCTGCCCCATGGTGCAAACGATGTAACCGTCATCATTTAAACCGCTTACCCTGCTTCAAATGTACCTACTGTGGACGGTGGGGACATTTGGTTAGCATATGCCGTTTTGCTATCCAAAACAAAGCTGCTATAAACCTTGCTGCTACCCGACTCCAAGTCAACCCTACTCAAGCTCGTTTTCCGTTTACTTGCTACAACTGTGGAGAGACGAGCCATTTCAGGAACAAATGCCCAAAGATTGTCTATGCAAATCCAACCCTTGGATGAGCATTTGGCTGATTAGAAGAAGCTGTTGCTTTAAATAATTTGTATCCGTTACTTTTGTTTCTTTTGTTGAACTTGGAAACAATGTGTTCAGTTTATGAATAAATTGTTGTTCACAATTCTGATGTACAAGTGTAGTTACATATGTGTATACCATTTCCCTATGATACCTACATCAAAGAACTATGTTCTTTACAAACTACTCTTGTGATTCTCCCTTTCAAGTGATCGCTCATGATTTCCTCGAAACATTTTAAGTACTCGTTTCATTCTAGGAGACGAAGTACAAGAAATAAAGTGCCATTATGAGTAATCGTGCTTTTGCACATCTGTACCTTAGAATCCTTGGTTAGAAAACTAAGGTATTTTTCAATCTCATACCCATTTACGTTTTGATTTCTTTCAACATGCATAACATATGTTTTCAAAAACAACCTCCATGATTTCAAGGACATTGTCTATGTTTTCAAAAACAACCTTCATGATTTCAAAATGTTATTAATACCATATAATTACTTATATCAAGTGCATGACTTCAAAAACATCATTCATGATTTCCAAAAACCTTATACATAATTTCAAAATTCATCTCGCATGATTTTAAAACATTCTATAAATATACTTATCTAATACACTTACTTTATGATTTCAAAAAAAATATATATATATATATATATTCCTCATACATTGACTTAACCTTCAAATTTCGCTTCATATGTCACCTTGGCATATCGAGCATCTCAACTTCATAAGCATTTTACCTCATGTTTTGACTTAAGCACGTCTAGTGCAAGGTTTTGAAACGCCTCCCGCTCTCCAATTCCCAAAATCCACATGGGATCTTTTTATCTTCACAATTAGACCCTTGTGGATGATTTCCATTCAAATCCGAGTCATTAATTGGATTCCTTGTATACCCTAATTCGAACATTTCGATTCCTTATAATCGAAATCGACATTTTTTTTAAGATCTCTCTATCTTTATAGTTAGATCCTTGGAAATATTTAAAGTGCCAATCAAATCCACGGATTTGATACCTGGTATGCTTTAAATGCATGTGCACAATTAACAAAATGATAACAAATTAAAGATCAAGATAAACAATTTTGTGGTTATGTGTTTTTGTGTTATGTTTTTCCTTTTGTGGTTTTATTTTCGTTATCCAAATCCTCGTAGAACCTTCCATATCTTCATATGAAGGATTCATAGTAGGATATCCAAAGGTACTACCTTAAATCCTTAATGGGCTTCTATGTAATAGTAAGACCCTTGGATTATATAATACCATTCCATGATTCATAAGAGACCCTTTTAGGGGTCTAGTAAAAAAATTGATTCAAAAATCTGGTTAAGAATGACATGTGATGATATAAGCTGAAAAGACCCCTTGGTTGTCTATTAAAATCATTTATTGATTTAATAAAAGGGACCCTATGGTGGTCTAGTCACGATCCTCACAGGCTCGTTCATTGTTTTCTTCCCCTACACATTTTAAGATGCACTACGTGACTATGCAAGGAATTACGTAATTATGGATGCATACATAATTACGAAGTTTAGTGCACGGAAACCACAGTAAGACTTATTATGTGTAAGAACCGATAGTGGCAACCATAATGGAATGTGAACAACGTAATAGAGGTACGGTGGACGCACCAATAACGCTTTATATACTTGTATATAAGTGTCCCTCTCACATTGCAAGCATGACCTTATTTAAAGTTACTAGAAGTTCAGGACTCTAACCAGTGTTGTTTGATCTTTTCAACTTCATGTTTCAAGCTCTCACAAGTTTCCTCTGAATAAATTTCGGGAGGAAATTTCCTAAAGTATGGGAGACTGTGACACCTGGGTCACTGCGATCATCAAACAAATACCAAACCAATGAAATATTGTATTTCATACTTGGGATTTGTACAAATATGTGTATCATTTGCACGTATCAATTCTTATTCGATTGCGGGCTCAAAATCGCTTTCTGGAAGGTTATACGAGCACTGATGCGTAAATCTAACCAGTTTAATGCAACGAACACTCCGGAATAGTGAAATAGGCTTCACATACCTTAAATAACCTTTACATAACTTAGAAATAAATTTTGAAGGCTTTGGTATGACAAAATCAAGTTTAATCGCTTACAGGGACTAAATTCAACAAACTGCGAAAGTATGCCGATTTGAACTGTAACAGACATTCCGGAACATGACCATGAGTTAAACATACCATAATTATCCTTCACATAGCTTAGAAATAGGCTTTGAGGGGTTTGGTGTGCTAAAATAAACTTTTGGGTCATTCAGGGACTAAAAGCGTCAAAAAGTGCACAAGTTTGCACTTTCACGCATATCTTACGTTCTGAATACATCCGGACATCCAAAAATTTATGTAAGCATTATAATATTATGCTTTAGTGTTTGGCTTGTCAAAATTCCATTCGTCGCGCATTTTGGACCGTTTTTGCGTTCGTTACGACTTCCGTCGTAATTAACCGAACAACGCAACCGTGCGGCCAAACGAACCGACATCCGAGATATTTTTGAGCACATTTTAAGTTCCCTATACTTTAACTTCATTTTAGAGCTTTGAAATGAGGTTAACGGGGCTTAAACGTGTCAAAAATGCATCGAAAACCAAGTTTGGAGCTGCAGGGACCAAATCTGTCATATCAGCAAAGATGATGGCTTACGGACCGTAAGCCATCACCCTTACGGTCCGTAAGGACCTCCCAGTTGCTCAAAAACTTCTAAACAACCTGTTTCCAGCTGTCACACCCTCCAAACCCAATTGCACTTGCCTCTTCATGTTAATGAGGGGCCATTTTGGTGTTCCATGGGAATTTCAACAAGTGTAGGGGTGAGATTAAAGCCCGAATTACGAGAAACGATCCTAACAGTTGTCCATTTACTATAAATACCCAACCCCATTCATTTTTAAAACCCACAAAATCTGATCTAAAAGCTCTAAGTTGAAGCCATTACTTCATACCTGAGCTACTTGGATCAAGATTAGCTTTCGGGGACCCTTTGTAAGTGTTCCTTCGTTCTTTTTATACTTTTAGCGTTAAAAGTCAAACTTTGTTTGACTTTCTGCGTTGACCAGTTTATGGTCAATGCGAAGTTTGTTTGACAGACTTAGTTAAGGTTGTAAGGTAAGCGATCTAAACAATCGCTTATACTTTCGAACCCGACCCGTTTGGTCGATCATTAGGATCCGACCAAACACATTAGGTGACTATAGTTGTATAGGGAATAACCTTCCGAGGTTATACCTTATGGTCACATCGTTTGAGTAGTTGTATGATAAGTAGTATATATGCCTTAGGTAAATTACCAAAATACCCTTTTTACGCAAAAATTCATTTTAAGCATATATAACATAACTTTTGGTATCTAAACTGATTTGGTAACAATATTAGACATGTTAAGGCATATTTTACTTATCATAGGACTAGTTAGGCATTCCGAACGCGTTTTACGCAAACGACGCGTTAAAGTAGCATAAGCTACCTAAACGGGTCGTAATGGGTCGTAAGCACTTAGGTTAGGTTTCATTTTAGTATGTGGGCTTTGTTAAACCATATTACATGAGTTTCCCATACTCATTTGGTTTACTAGCCCTCATTCTATCCAATCCTCCGATTTAGGTCCGGTTTATTAATGTAGTTACATATATTAGGTACCGTTTGATTCCGAGATCTTCTAGCATTGCTTGGTGGTTATCCTAGGAATATTGAGCAATCTCAAGTGAGTACATAGACCCCTCTTTTACTGTTTTCCAAACATTTTGGGGTGAAACACATGTGCCTACTCGTTACTTTCGTGCTTTTCATGTTTTCATATCATATGCTTGTTATGTTCAATAGTACACTTATAGTACATGATTTCATTGTGTTTTTGCTATGTATGTCCTTTGTTTCATACTTAGTACATCGTTTTACATTACATTTTATGCTATGTATGTCCATTGTGTGCATACTCAGTACATCGTTTTACATTACATTTTATGCTTTGTATGTCCATTGTGTGCATACTTAATACATCGTTTTACATTACATTTTATGCTATGTATGTCAATTGTGTGCATACTTAGTACATTGTTTTACATTACATTTTATGCTATGTATGTCCATTGTGTGCATACTTAGTACATTGTTTTACAATACATTTCACATCACATGCTATGTATGTTCATTTGTTGCATACTTAGTACATTTGTTATTTATCACATGCGTACATTTTGGTATGACATTTGGTTTGTTTAAATGGGACAATATACATTCATTAACATTGATCACGCCATTCGTTAGTAGGTAGTGGTACCATAGGAATTGACAACTCCCGTTCCTGACATCCTAGGTATGTTTGGATGGAAGGAATGACCGAATTCGATAAACATAACACAGATAGACCTTTAAATTCGTTTAGGGGTTTATCGCCACAGTCACAAGGCTTGGATGTATGCATTTTCACAATACCGCATAGATGTTTATATCAGTATAGCATGCATTTGTTCCACAAAACATAACTTTGATTTAAACCATGTTTTACTTCAATACCTTGTTTTTGTGCATTTTTACATATGGTTTAGTTGATATATTTCACTTACCATACATGATATTTTGGATACACATTACATGATTTGCATTAGACATAAACATTTTGACATTGATATACACAATTCATGATTTACATTAGACATAAACATTTTGACATTGATATACACAATTCATGATTTACATTAGACATAAACATTTTGACATTGATATACACAATTCATGAATTACATTAGACATAAACATTTTGACGTTGATATACACAATTCATGATTTACATTAGACATAGACATTAGACATGGTTTTCACACAAACATTTTGACATTTGATTATACATAAACATTTTACTTTGGTGGTTTGGTTTGAGTAAGTGATTTAAGAAACGAGGCGTGTGTAATATGATACAAGCATGGTGGATATGCCGCTGGTACTTCCTATATATAAGTGCTTGTATGGTATTACATACCGTAGCGTTATTTAAATTATTTCGATTTAGACATATAACATTTTATACAAATAACATACTTTTCACAATACATTGTTTTACAAACAACTTATCTAATACAAACTCATTTTACTTAGTTATTTACTTAATCATGTATTATTCTTTTATACATATATATCATTTGGTTTATTTATCACTTTTCAAATGATTTACAAGACAAAGCAAATTACAAGGTTCATGACTAAACATTTTCTTAAACATAAGTCATGAATTCTATTTTCATAAAACCTATGTATCTCACAGGCATTTTTATGCTGACGTACCTATTTTCACATGTGTTTCAGGATATGATGCATAGGATTTATCAAGATACACTTAGGCGGACTTGGGCCTTAGTGACAATAAAAGATGCAAGACTAGTTATTTATGTTATATTTCTTTGATTGTCAAGACATTGTAACTCTTTTAATCAATAAAACAATATCTCAATTTCCATGTGTTATGAAACAATGATTCTGTTACCACACTCCCCGACGTTTCCGCCACGTTTTGTTGTTTTGCGTGGTCGGGGTGTGACACTTATTTTGTAACAGGACGCATCTGGGTCCCACACTATGGAAACTTATGAGAACTGGTAATGGATGAAGCACATAAGTCTCGTTACTCGGTACATCCTGGTTCGGATAAGATGTACCACGATCTCAGAACTACGTATTGGTGGCCTAGCATGAAAGCTCACATAGCAACTTACGTTAGCAAATGTTTGACTTGTGCGAGAGTCAAGACTGAATATTAGAAACCATCAGGCCTACTCTAACTACCAGAGATACCACAATGGAAATGGGAGCAAATTTCCATGGATTTTGTTACTGGTCTGCCTAGATCTCAGCGTGGAAATGATACTATTTGAGTGATCATGGATCGACTCACAAAGTCTGCACATTTTTTGGCTATCAAGGAAACGGATAAGTTCTCCACTCTAGCAGACGTCTATCTTAAGGAAGTGGTTTCGAGGCACGGGGTGCCAACCTCCATTATCTCTGATCGCGATGCACGTTTTACTTCAGAACTGTGGCAAGCAATGCACAAATCTTTTGGCTCTCGGTTAGACATGAGCACAGCTTACCATCCGCAAACAGATGGGCAGTCTGAATGCACCATCCAAACTCTAGAAGACATGCTTCGGGCATGTGTAATCGATTTCGGCAACGGCTGAGAAAAACATCTCCCGTTAGTGGAGTTTTCGTATAACAGTTACCACACCAGCATTCAAGCCGCTCCATTTGAGGCATTGTACGGGCGTAAATGCCGATCACCTCTTTGTTGGGCAGAGGTGGGTGACAGTCAGATCACGGGTCCAGAACTGGTGGTAGACGCAACGGAAAGAATTGCTCAGATACGACAACGAATGGCGGCAGCTCGCGACCGTCAGAAAGCCTACGCAGATAAGCGCAGGAAACCACTCGAATTCCAGGTTGGGGATCGAGTGCTACTCAAAGTCTCACCTTGGAAAGGTGTAGTTCGTTTTGGTAAACGAGGCAAGCTCAATCCGCGATATGTCGGACCGTTCGAAATCATTGAGAAAATAGGCAAGGTGGCCTACAAACTGAACCTGCCCGCAGAAGTCGGTGCAGTTCACAACGTTTTTCATGTGTCAAATCTGAAGAAGTGTCTGTCAGATGAGACCCTTATCGTTCCTTTGAAGGAGCTCACTATCGACGATTAGTTGCGATTCATCGAGGAACTAGTTGAAATCACGGACCGGGACGTTAAGGTCCTCAAGCACACCAGAATACCTCTAGTTCGAGTTCGTTGGAACTCCCGTCGTGGCCCAGAGTTTACCTGGGAACGAGAAGATCAAATGAAACTCAAGTATCCCCAGTTGTTCGGAAACAGTGCAACCACTACTGAGACTGAAGCTACTGCGGAATTTCGGGACGAAATTCCAATCCAACGGGGGGATGATGTGACACCCCAGGAAAACCAGTGAAACACGCAACACAACTAGCTTCCTCAGTAACCACGTACTAAATTTCGGGATGAAATTTCTTTCAAGTTGGGGATAATGTGACAACTCGAGTTTCCAAGATTCCATTTTCGCATTCATTTCACGTTAATTGTTTAGGTTGTTTGTTTACACGACTTGTTTGTTCACAACTGTACACGTTTGTAATATGTTAAATCGTAGTGTGATTTATATGATTTATATGGTGTGCATTATACGTGTGTAGGTTAAGTATATATTTTGTATTAATATCATGTTTGTATAATTAAAAACATGGAACCTTGGCCGAATACCCTACCCACGAAATCACCCTTAGCCGAAAACACTAGAGTGTTTTCGTCCAAATAATGTCCGGCGAAAACAGGATGGGCTTCGGCCCAGTTATGGTTACGTTATAAGTGTGAGATCGTTAGGTTGAACACTTTTAGAAAAACCCTAAATCCTCTCTAAGTGGGCGACGGCAATCGTCATCTTGGAATCGTTCCGATCTATTGTTCCAGTCATCATCCATCTCGGTTAGTAAACATCGTGACTTGTTTTATTCCTGCTAGCAGTGCATGTGGGATGTTTTGAAAGTGTAGTCAATTGGATATGGAACACTACTTGATTGTCGGCCATTGTTTTTATAAGTATGCATGAGAATTGTCAGTGGCATGTGATCATCACAATTTGTTAATTAATAACCTAAAAGATGCTGAATAAATAATTAATATTAGATGTTAACAGTGGAGTATGGTGAATCGGTTAGTAATTCTTGTCTATTGATTATTCATATTTGCATATGTGATATTATGTGTAATTGTATGTTCCTGAACATGTGATAATGAACCCTGGATGTATACGTGTAACATAAACAAAATAAGTAGAGTTTGCAATGATGAATAAATCGGTGATATGGATGAGCTGTTTGTGTCATTAAATACTCGATTTGGATAACTATTAATGTTATTGGAATTTATATCAATATCAATATAATGTGACAATTTCGGTGGACTAGATATTGACTAAACCGAATTGAACATTATGTGCACCAATATTTAATGTTTAATAAGAAACAAGAACTGTTGGGCTGAATAGGTATTAGAGTTGGGTCAGGTTTGAGTGGGCTGCACATCAGGTCAGTGGGCCGTTGGTTTTGGGGTCGCACAACAGCAGCAAAGGGGGGCCACTAATGTTGATTAATTATAAATCATTGGGCTGAAATCTTTAATTAACTCATAACAGTGGGCCGGATATTCAAGGGATTTGTGCGAGGGCCCAAATATTTAGTATATATTACGGTGGAGTTATAGGCATTGAATTTATTTGTGGTCAAGTAACTCGGGCCACACATGTTTTTCATTGGCAAGGCCCAGTGGGCCGTACTTTAGGTGGGTTGATGTGTTAAACTGTCATAAAGTGTTCGTCGGTTACACTTGTGAAACCATGTAACTTGTGACTCGAATGGTCATCATGAAATTTGTAGTCTAGCTTGTGAACTTGATTGTTAGATTGCATGATATCGGAAAATATAAACTTGTGACATGAGAATGTTTGGGATTTGTACACTTGCTATGATAAATAGTAGGGATATGTGCCGTACTTGCTTGCTACTTGTGTAATACGTGACAATCTACGTGATGCAATGTAAACTGATCGTTGTCGGTAAACAATGATAGGACGTGTTGATCAATTTCTAAACAAGTAACTAATCTTACCGAGCAAACCAAGGTGAGTTCACACTCTTTCCAAGGCATGGGATTCCCAAGGGTTGGGAATGGGATTGAATAACTACTCGTACTATCATTACTATTAAACTACTTTTTACTGCCCTCAGATTGAAGGGCACGTACGTAAAACCTACGTACACTCATACTTACAACCATCCTCCGTGGGTAGGATGCCAAGATTACACACTGGACCAAACCTCTATCACTGAAGTCCCTCATTTATATCGACTTAATCGCCGAGGCCTATGGCGAGCGGGTCATTAGTTAATAGCGCTATTAGGTTTAACAAACCTCACACCGTGCCAGTCGGACGGGCGTGTACTAATGGACTATGGGCAAAGGGTCAATGCTGATAGACATTGACTTAGGGCACCACTTACATTTTCGTAGTAGTCGATACGCACGGTCTAGTAACACATGGGAAGCCCCCACTAATCTTCGCAAACATGT
Source organism: Helianthus tuberosus (assembly GCA_030545235.1). NCBI lineage: Eukaryota > Viridiplantae > Streptophyta > Magnoliopsida > Asterales > Asteraceae > Helianthus > Helianthus tuberosus. The sequence goes on from CM060364.1 coordinate 11,710,800, forward strand.
CTGGGAGACCGTGATACGAATTAATACGATACATGGTTTACAAAACGAACATATGATTTACGAAACGATTGCTATAACCAAACAACCAACTGTGAACTCACTCAACTTTGTTGTTGACTCGTTGTTACATGCCTTGCAGGTCGTTAGGTACTCATGGAGCTTGCACAGGAAGGCGTAGTCGTTGTGGGACATGGCAGTGTGTGCCATGCTAAAAACATTCCTTTATTTCGTACTTAATACTTACATTGGGTTTTACAATTATGCTTCCGCTAAACACTTAACTACGTTTTTGATTTGAAACACCTTTCATATTGTGTGGTTGAATTTTACTTATTACTTGTTATGTTCAATATGATTGGTGGCTTGATCCTGGTCAGTCACGCCTCCAAGCGGTGATACTCCGCGTGTGGATTTTGGGGGTGTGACAAGTTTAACCCCTGCGTGGGTAATTTGTTCTGTTAAAAGTCCCGTTTAGGGCAATGTGTAATCCTTTTTAATAATTAATGGAATGTTAAGTTTATAAATTTCATTTTTGTCATTTTATGCATAAGTATATGAAATAAATAAATCAAAATCATTCCTTTTATAAATAATCTGCCTATTAAATATTAAATGAGAATCTTAAAGGTATAACCTAGCCTGCATGTCATTTTAAGACTTGGCCAAGATGGTGAGACCTGTTTAAAAGATTCGGATCCCTGTTAACATCTGAAAACATGTTAACACTCCTGGCACACGTGATTCGTTAAAAACCACACACGTCATTCTTATATTAGGATTCTTCAAAAGATTCCTAACCTAACTTAATGATCTATAAATCATGGGTTTAAATCATCAATTAAGATGATCACATATTAGACATCCATTAGTGATGTAGTGCCTACGGGCCATACTCATTGTCATATAAGACAAAAGACAGTAGTAGTCTACGACTCCCTGTCAGAAAAAGGTAAAGAACTATGTTTAAACCTTCATGCCTTGATTCTCTGAAATCATGGCTTATGATTTAAAAATATCCCAGTAACTAGGCCTTTTTGTGCTAATAATACTGTTATTGTTTTATAATTAGGATAGGTTATAGTAAAATCCTAAATAAATGTGAGTAACAAATTAACCAAATATGGTCTATGTTTACCATGGTCAATGAATTGCCATACAAGACAATTCCATAATAAACTCCCAAATAAATTATTGTCAATATCTTATGTAACAGTTCAAACTACATGGCTGACTCGGATGAGATCAACAGTCACCCACGGGAGGACCATGATAATACCCGGTTTAACATAGCAGGTGCAGAACTGCAAGCATTAATAGACAATGTTGTTACAAAGGCAATAGAGCGGCAGTATAATGATTATAGCGGGACTCGAAGTAGGACCCTATCCGCACCGCATTCCAAGCCTAAGACTCAATCTGAGGCTCACAGCAAGCCACCATCCAAGAAGGAAGAACCAAAGAAAGACGATGGCGATCGTCATTTTTCAAATCAGCAAAGTGTTCCATCTCAAAGGATCGTACTGAATCAAGGACCCCGTGATAAGGGTTGCTCCTACAAGTATTTTGTTTCATGCAAACCCAGGGATTTCACTGGGGAGAAAGGAGCTATAGACTGCATGACATGGTTGGACGAGATGGACACCGTGGTTGATATCAGCAGGTGCGCTGATAAGGATGTGGTAAAGTTCGTGTCTCAGTCATTCAAGGGGGAGGCATTAGCTTGGTGGAGATCCTTGATCCAAGCTACAGGGAAAATCCCATTGTACAATATGACATGGGAACAATTTATTACCCTCATCAGGGAGAACTACTACCCTCAGCATGAGGTAGAAAAGATTGAGTCGGATTTTCTGTCATTGGTAATGAAAAATCTGGATTGCCAAGCTTACCTCACGAGCTTTAATACAATGTCAAGGTTGGTTCCTTATCTGGTGACCCCGGAACCCAAAAGAATAGCTCGTTTCATTGGGGGTTTAGCCCCATAGATTAAGGCAAGTGTAAAAGCCTCTCAGCCAGCTACATTCAGGTCTGCAACTGATATATCCTTGTCCCTCACACTGGACGCGGTCAGGCAGAGATCGTTGAGGAACACGGATGCCGAGAAAAGGAAGCGTGAAGAAGACAATTCACGACGGTCAGATAAGAAGCACAGGGGAAACAATGACCACAAGAAGGGGTCTGAATCTAAGAAGGATGGGCATCAATCTGGAGATAAGCCCAAGTGTAAGGTTTGTAAGAAGCACCACTTTGGGAGGTGCAGACTTGACTCAAAATCCCAATCTCAGCCGAGGCCTTGTGGGATTGCAAATCTTCGGAACATAAGACCCTAGAGTGCAAGAAGCTGAAAGACGCAACGTGCTACAGTTGCAAAGAAAAAGGGCACATTAAGACAAATTGCCCAAAATATGCAAAGAAAGCTGATGAAGGAAAGAAGACCAACGCTAGGGTCTTCAGGATGGATGCAAAGGAAGTTGTGCAGGACGACAATGTGATCACAGGTACCTTCCTTATAAATGATGTTTATGCGAGAGTGCTATTTGATTCAGGAGCTGATAAATCATTTGTAGATAATAAGTTTTGTAAGTTACTAAATTTACCTGTTAAAACCCTAAGTGTGAAGTATGAGGTGGAATTAGCAGATGGCACCTTAGAAACCGCCTGAACCATATTAGATGGATGTTTCATATCCATTAAGAACCACTCTTTTCCTTTGTCCCTACTTCCTTTGAAATTAGCCGGTTTCGACATAGTTTTAGGCATGGACTGGTTATCTCATAACCAGGCCCAGATTGTCTACAATAAGAAGCAGGTGGTGATCAAGACTCTGTCTGGTGAACCACTTACCATTCAGGGAGATACCCAATATGGACTGCCTGAGCAAGTGACTATGCTCAAGGCCTCTAGGTGTTTGAAGAAGGGTTGTGTCATCTACATGGCACAAGTGACTATGGATGAGCCGAAGCCCAAGATTGAAAATATCCCCGTCATTTCTGAATACCCAGAAGTTTTTCCTGAAGAACTACCTGGTTTACCACCAGATAGGCAAGTGGAATTCAGAATTGACATCATCCCTGGAGCAGCACCAGTAGCAAGGGCGCCTTATAGGTTGGCACCTACAGAGATGAAGGAATTGAGGACACAACTAGATGAATTGCTAGCCAAGGGTTTCATTAGACCTAGTTCGTCTCCTTGGGGAGCACCAATCTTATTTGTCAAGAAGAAGGATGGATCGATGCGTCTGTGCATCGATTACCGTGAGCTTAATAAGGTCACTATCAAGAATAGGTATCCAATGCCCAGGATCGACGATCTGTTTAATCAACTTCAAGGGCAAGTTACTTCTCTAAAATTGACTTAAGGTCAGGCTATCATCAACTAAAGGTTAGAGATGAAGACGTACACAAGACTGCATTTAGGACTCGTTATGGTCATTACGAGTTCCTAGTGATGCCTTTTGGGCTCACTAATGCACCAGCGGCATTCATGGATCTCATGAACCGTGTCTGCAAACCATACTTGGACAAATTTGTTATCGTCTTCATTGACGACATTCTGATTTATTCAAAGAATCAGGCCGACCATGAGAAACATCTTCGATGTATTCTTTCACTACTTCAGCAGGAGAAACTCTATGCCAAATTTTCCAAGTGTGAATTTTGGCTTCGTGAAGTCCAATTTCTTGGACATATGGTTAGTGAACGCGGAATCCAGGTAGATCCCGCTAAGGTTGAAGCTGTCATGAATTGGAAAGAGCCAAAGACGCCCATAGAGATTCGCAGTTTCTTGGGATTGGCAGGATATTACAGGCGTTTCATTGAAAATTTTTCAAGGATTGCTGCACCCCTAACTTCTTTGACTAGGAAGAATATTAAGTTCAACTGGGGACCGAAGCAACAAGAATCCTTTGATATCCTTAAGCAGAAGCTAAGCAATGCACCAGTGTTGACATTGCCTGACGGAATAGAAGAATTTGTGGTATATTGTGATGCATCACACACCGGGATGGGATGTGTGCTTATGCAGAAAGGCAAGGTTATTGCCTATGCTTCACGTCAGTTAAAGGTGCATGAAAAGAATTACACCACCCATGACTTGGAGTTGGGTGCCGTTGTATTCGCACTAAAACTTTGGAGGCACTATTTATACGGTATCAAGTGTGTGATCTATTCTGATCATAAGTGTAACACCCGAAAATTTTAAAACAAAAATGTAACAACCCTCATTAAAAATTATTATTTCTTATGATTTATAGTCCAATAGGAAACCCTAATTAAGACACCCAAGTGATTCTGCACAAGCCCTAAGATTTCCAGAACAATCAGAATCAGGATCAGGACCCCTAAAACTCAGGGGGGGGTATTTTCTATTAACGATTATCTAAATAATTCGTTGTCAGTTTAGAATTTTAAGAAAATGTCGATTCAGCTAGGCTAGTCCCAAACGTGGCAAACCTATAGTGTTTAGGTGTCCCTTACGGACCGTAAGGTTATTAGTGTTACGGTGCGCAAGGGTCGTTACGGACCGTAAGGTATGTTTGTTACGGTGCGCAAGGGATGTCAATTTTTGGGTATAAATAGAGGACTTTGGCAATCGATTCTGGGCACAAAAACGACGATCAAACTCCAAAATTACGCTGAGTTATCGTCCGATTACTACCAAAAACACTAATTAGTATAGCGGGGTGCTGCCGCAAACAGGGTATTAACTCAATCGCTGCTACGATTCAATGTCCGATCGATTGGAACTATCCAATGGATGTTTAAGTGCTGCTCAAATTGGGTTTATACTTTGTCATTCATCGTGATTTCGACTTGAATGTTTGAGTGCTGTTCGAAATCGGACTATACTCTGTCATTCGTTGTGAATCCGCTGAATGTTTAAGTATCGCACTTTGTCATTTGTTGTGAGGGTTTGATCTCGTGAGTTATCGTAAAAGCTGTATTAGTTAATTACCTAGTTTGTGTGCAAATTAGGTTAAGAGGATAATCAATAGGCTAAACTCTGCCCGTATAAATCTACAATTGAAAACAAGGTAGCATCACTTGGAAATTTTAAGGTACGGATAGACTCCTTTCTTTCGATTTACGTCGTTTGGATATAAGTATATCATTCCTGATTTTAAATTCCGTATTAAGATTAAGTTATGAAATAAGTTATAAGTTCCGTACGGATAGACTCCTTTCTGTCGATTTACATCGTTTTGATACAAGTATATCATTTCTGATTTTAAATTCCGTATTAAGATTAAGTTATGAAATATGTGTTGGAAGTTACAAACGTTTTGAAAAAGGTTTTGTTTTATATCAGTTATTTAGAAAATGGTTTATGAAAAATATTCTTTTCGTATTTACAAGTATACATGTGTGTGAGTTATTTGTTTATAAATTTACAAATCAAATTGCATACTCTAGTGGTTCCTTATTAACGAGTCAAGGTTTTTTCTTGTTTCGTTTAATAAACCACATTTTGGGGACGAAATTGTCAAGATAGGATTGATATCCATACCTTGGTGACTGGTTCCACTCTTAGATTTTCAATTTCGCCAAAGATTCATATTTTCAATCAAATTATTATTTACAAGTTACAAGTTAAATACCTTAAAGCTTACAAGTTATAAGTAAATAAATTACAAGTTTAATATTATATACAAGTATTATGTTACTCAAGTTAAATTATTATAATACCATTATATTACTATGTTTTTTTAAAACTCCACACGTTTTTTATTATCGATTCATTTGACAGTCCGTTCGATTTCTATTCTAATCATTTGATTTAGCTTTTATGTCATGCGATAGTTTTCTGTTAAGTTGTACTCATTATCGCATGTTCCAATATATGTTACGTCTTGTTATGAAAATAAGTTTTATAAGTTATGTGAATAAGACTCTTTGTACTCTGATACCCTGAGTGCCGCTTCTCGTGGAGTGTCCCACGAGCATGTTGTTGTGGCATCAACATCATGTGCTCCACCCGTGACGGAGAGATCAGTTCACGGCGTCTCTTAAGTACAAGTGTAGTACATATAAGCTATTAGGAGGCGTATGGATCGATCCTAGGATTTAAGTTTTAAGGAGATGGATAACGGGTATTCCAACTCGCCATTTCGTGTGATAAGTATGCAGGAGTAGCTACCTGTGTATTGTCACGTTTTAAGTTTGGCTCATGGGTACATCCGTATGATATGATTATGAAATTTCGTTACTTTCATCCTATCAATTTAACATAAAGTTCCATCTGGATATCAAATAAAATAAGTTTTTGTTCTCCTCTATCCGCACACTGGGCAAAACTTTCAAATTTTGCTCAGACGTACGTTTTTGTGTTTTCTTCTTTACGTCAGGTTATCAAGAAAATCTGGGACGGGATACAGAAGAGTGCTCGAGGGTTTGAAAAAGACCGTAGAAAAATTGTACTGGATTAGATATCCTTCATTAAGTTATAAAGCCTTGTAATACATTTAAGTATAAATGGAATTATGTTTTTGATCTGACTCCGTAATAGTGACACGTCAGCCCCTTCCGGGCTGGGGTGTTACAATAAGAGCCTCCATCACCTGTTTAACCAAAAGGATTTGAACATGAGACAACGACGTTGGATGGAGACTTTGAATGATTATGATTGTGAGATAAGATACCATCCCGGCAAGGCGAATGTAGTCGCCGATGCCTTTAGTAGAAAGGAAATAGTGAAGCCTATAAGAATCAATGCCAAGAGCATTGAGATAAAGAATGGTTTGAATGAAAGGCTGTTAGCTGCACAGAAGGAAGCTGTGTTGGAAGCTAACTATCCTAATGAAAAGCTAGGAGTAACTGAAGAACAGTTATCCTATGGCAAGGACGGAATTCTAAGGTTAAATGGACGAATATGGGTTCCAGTTTATGGAGGACTTCGAGATGTTATCCTCCAGGAAGCCCACAGTTCTAAATACTCCGTTCATCCTGGAGCTGACAAGATGTACCAGGATTTGAAAGCAAACTTTTGGTGGATAGGCTTGAAGAAGTCTATAGCTACCTATGTAGCTAAATGTTTGACATGTGCGCAAGTCAAAGCTGAACATCAGAAGCCGTCAGGTTTGCTACAACAGCCTGAACTTCCCACGTGGAAGTGGGAAATGGTGACAATGGATTTCATCACCAAGTTTCCGAAGACAAGGAAGGGAAATGATACTATATGGGTGATAGTAGATAGACTGACTAAGTCAGCACATTTCCTACCCATTAAGGAGACCTATAGCTCTGACATGTTAGCCCAATTGTACGTAGATAAGATTGTATCTCTGTATGGAGTACCAGTGTCTATTATCTCTGATAGGGATACTAGATACACATCACATTTTTGGAAAAGTTTCCAACAATCTTTGGGCACGCGCTTAAATTTTAGTACGGCTTACCATCCTCAGACGGACGGACAGAGTGAGCGTACCATCCAAACTTTGGAAGACATGCTTCGTGCATGTGTGATTGACTTAGGTGGTAGTTGGGATAACCACCTGCCACTAATCGAATTCTCGTATAACAATAGCTATCATACGAGCATTAAAGTTGCGCCTTTCGAGGCCTTGTACGGTAGAAAGTGTAGAACGCCCGTTTGTTGGGCGGAAGTTGGAGATGTCCAACTAACAGGACCGGAAATAGTCTTTGAAACGACGGACAAGATTGTCCAGATTCGTGACCGCCTGAAAGCTGCCAGGGATAGGCAGAAAAGCTATGCAGATCTAAAGCGTAAACCTCTGAAATTCGAGGTAGGTGATAAAGTGTTGCTTAAAGTATCACCCTGGAAGGGAGTGATGCGATTTGGTAAGAAAGGTAAGTTAAGCCCGAGATACATAGGACCATTCAAGGTCATCGAATGTGTCGGATCAGTTGCTTATAAGTTAAAATTACCTGAAGAGCTCAGTGGTATTCACAATGTATTCCACATCTGCAATCTGAAGAAGTGTTTCGCTGATGAATCACTAGTCATACCACATACAGATGTGCACATAGAAGAGAGCTTGAAGTTTGTTGAAAAACCCGTGTCGATCGAGGATCGACAGGTTAAGAAGCTTCGAAGGAAGCATGTATCGATCGTAAAGGTTAAATGGGATGCCCGTAGAGGTCCCACTACACATGGGAGGTTGAGTCCACAATGAAAGAAAAGTACCCTCATTTATTTCAGTAAATCTCGAGGTCGAGATTTCTTTTAAGGGGGTGAGGATGTAACACCTCGAAAATTTGTGTTCAATAAAATAACGACACGTGTCGTGCAAGACAAAAGTGTTATAAACCCGGATCTAGTTAAAGATGTATGGCAGGATTTAAAAGTGTCGACATGTTAATTAATACCTCTGAACAACCTCATTATAAATCCCAAGACCCTAATATATATTATAAACATCTGATATACTCAAATCCGGTAAGTGCTAGCCATGATTGATTCATATTTGCAAGAGTGGAATCCTATGAGGATATGCACGATAAACCTTCGTTTATGGTTTTTCTTTAAAGTCCAAGACAACATTAGAACATGGTAGGGTGGACATAACTATTCAAGCATGATCTAAAGGTCCCATACTGATAATTCATGGCCCAAAATCGTATTACACTAGTTGCCTGTTCGAAGCTTGAAAGGGCAAAGATTTTTGTCCCTGATAAAGGGCTTACGGACCGTAAAGGACCCCCTTACGGTCCGTAAGGCTTTGCCAGCGACAGTAAATTGGACAGCTGCTGTTATGAACGTTATAACCGACTTAAAAAGATATTTTCACTTCCATGGGCGACCCCTAATAGTTCCTAGGCCCTAGGGACACTTGTGGATGATCCATGATCAGTTGTAGCATTGTTTGTCATGATCATAAGGGATCAAAAGCACTATAAAAATGCCCTCATGTTGCAACTTTGTGATCATGCTTTCCATCTGCATTTATGGAACTTCCTGGAGCATAAGATCAGTCCCCAAGCATCTCTAATCGTGCATTAGACCTTGGTAAGTATCCTTGACCTTCCTTGATTGAGTTTTGCTTAGTTATTAGCTTAAAAGTCAAACCGTCGTAATTAAGGTTTGACTTATCGATTAATCACTAATGGTCCAGTGTTTAGTCAAACTTAAGGTAGTTATAAGTTGGTAATTATGTGGGCATTAAACCCTTAAAAGGGCACCCTCTGATTCCCGTCCTAACTTAGTCATTTGTCGGGTCAAAGTTGTTTATAAAAAGTCAACAGAAACATAATTTGCGGATTAACATATAATTAGCAATGTAGAAGGCATGTAACCTATTTTACCACTCATATAACTTAGTAATAAATGTAAGAACATGTCTAAGCATGTTCGACCCGACAATTTTCTGTTTAGACCCGGTTTGGAACCGAAAGTCGCAAAACTTTGACTTTTGCTTTGACTTCAGTTCTCACCCGATTTAGATGGGTTTAGAAATGCCTTAGAGCTCCCTTAGGACCAGCTAGTATGATAGTATAACCCTCTGCGTTTATACTACTTGACTCGTTGATTGTCCGATTCATTTACACGTTTCCGTTAATTGCTTAAAGTTGACCATAATGCCCTTTTGACTATAAAACGAGAATTTTGGAAATGTGAGAGGACAATAATCTTTGTTACTGATTTATAAACATGTCCCTAATTTTTGACATCAGTTGGAGGTCTAGAATAGGAGTTATGCTAAATAGCGCAATTAAAAAGCTTTTTGTTAATTAAACGGCGCAATTAGCATAAAGCCTATCTAAACCCAATTTTTGACACCAAACTTTTTACCCACTGATTTAATATAATATTTTGGGATTTTTAAAGATTTTTAATTATTTTTAACCTGCTCATAACCTAAGGTTATGGCCTTGATTCGGTAAGTACCGATTATACCCTTTTTTATTATAAAATGAGTTCTACATAGTATTTTGACACCAATCCAATTGCTACTGATTTTATATGATAAATAAAGTATTTTGAACTTTATAACCTGATCAGAAAACTCAGATTTCCTGTATAACCCGGAAATCGCTTAAAATGGCTTTTTACGCGTATTAAACACCTAGTATGGGTTTAAAACCATTTTGTCATATAAGACTTATCACCAACTGATATAACCTGATAAATTAAGTTATTTTACTGATTTATTCAGACCCGAATCTCAGTTCTTCATTTAATCTCTTTTATAATCTTCAAAATGACCAAAATACCCCTACGGGGCTTAAATTGAGATTAAACTCGTTTTGGGCATAATGGAAGGTATCCTACTGATATCACAACCTATTTAAGGCATATTAACTTAGGAAACCTGTAAATGACTCTCTTGGTTACCCGTTACGCCTCTTGCGCGTTCGGTTCGGTTTATGTAACTAGTTTGCATAAATTAGCCGAAACGGGTCGAACCTTATCATTGTTATCTCAAAATCCAGAATGTGTTTAGTTTACCCATATTATACAAGTCTTCACACTTGTCGGGTCTAAACCACATTCTATTCCGGTCTTCGCTTAATCACGCGTTCGAACCGTATCTTCCTTTAAAACTAACCGGTCTAAGCTTAAGCTTAACTAAAGACCGTTAGGATTCTAATAGGTTATCATAAACCTTCGTTCCAGAATAGGAGACCCGGTAAAAGCTACACGCACTTGCTATTTGTGATTGATACTTGCAAAGGTAAATACTTTTAACTTATTTTCCCTATACGGGCTTGGGGTATGGTATATAAAATACCGGTTGGTCGGGCATTGAATCTTTAATTGTATGAAAGTTAAATCATTGAGATGTCCCGTTTGAAATGTCTTGTTTGCTTAAAGACTTTGGGGGGTTAATGACCATGTCCCGGATATCCTTGGCATCATTTTACGAAATGGCCACGACCTAAGCACGGGGTGTAGGCGTACACCCGTCAGTGCCTAAATAAATAATGTGGTGTGTCTATTGATCTTTAACCCGGTCTGCGGATCGGGCTACTGAACGCATAAGGAACATGTAATTCTTTTACAAGATTATATTCAAATAATTATCCCAAGTTATAAAAAGTTTGTGCCACGTGCATTCAAATCAATTTTATTAAACCTTTTCAAAATGAGTCAGTTAATTGTATTTACCAGTGTAAACTGACGTATTTTTCCAAAAAGGTTAAGTGCAGGTACTACGCGAACTAGGCTGGCTTTCTCCTAGCGTCCACAATAAGTCTCGCAAGCTTGGATGTCAAAACTGTTGAACAATGTTTCCATTTTATTTTGATCCACCTGTGGATTACTTTCAACTATTTGTGATACTTAATATTACAATATTGTTTGGTTGAAATGAATCTATCTTTTGCTTCCGCTGTGCATTTAAATATTGTGTTGTTTGACTATAATGATATCAACTACGTCACGATACTCCCCTACCGGGCCCACCGGTAAAATGTGGAAATATCGGGGTGTGACAGGTTGGTATCAGAGCCAACGCTGAGTGAATTAAACACTAGCCTTTTGTGTTTAATCTCAGTTACACAATTGCACATTCCTAAATTTTCGAGTCTAGACAAAGAACATAGGAATAATCCAAATTTGTTTTAATTTTAACTTTGTCCTTTATATTTCTTGTTGTATCTTTTATTTGTTTTGACAGGAAATATGCCACCAAGATTCAGAAGAGGAGGACGAGGCAAGGGGCCAATCACCGCCCCCAACGATCACGAGGCCGGGCCTTCACACCGGCGAACTCCTTCAGCCACCAGAAGTGCTGGTCCTCAAGGAGACTGGAGGAACCATTTGGAGCCTGCTAGACGGTCAGTCTCGCACAGCTTAACGCCTCCTTACCGCCATTCCTTTGGGCCGCATTCAGAAAACGAGCCCGAAGACTCCCGCCATTCCTTCTTACCATTGCAGCGATCTGCTTCGCACCGTTCCTTTGGCGACCCTACTCCTGTCTTTCAGGGCCGGTTCAACCCGGAAAACTATATTCAAGAACCAGTAGGTTTTAACCCATCGGGACCAGAGGACCATTTCTTAGGAAACCAAGCAATGGACATGGACGAGGACACGGATCCCGTCGAGCCTGCATCAGGGACACCCAACCATCCCATCGAGATCTCTGATGGATCTTCCTTCCATGGATCACCCTACGGTGGTCCAGATAGTTACCAAGCAAGGTTTAACCAGCATGAATGGTACTTCACACCTTCTCACCATTCATCGCCTCACCAGTAGCAGCAGCAGGATCCATCTGAGGATCCACGTTTCGTGGCAGTCACGCCACCGCCTCCACCGCCGCCAGTTTATCAAGCACCTCAGAACCACCAAGGCGTAGGAGAACAGGCGCACGAATTGTAGTTCAAAGTCCAGGGAGAGCAGAGCTTGTGGCTTGTGATTATGATACGAAAACCCTTCTTTATTACTGGTTTTTATTTCTCATCAACATCACCCTGATTTGTCCTTTGAATTGTATTTCAAAGTCCAGGGAGAACATGTCTTCTTCATCATCCCTCTCAAGTTGAAGGTCCAACAAATCTTGGAGATCGTATGCATTCAGATTATATGCACTATCCATTTTAATCTCTTCAACACTACCATCTGATCTGATCAAAGTCAATACTTGGGTTTTTGAGCATGACTTCCACTTTACTATTTTTGGATCAGTTGGTTTTCTTGGGCAAAGAATTATTGAAGATGAGTTTAGTGATTGTGGTCTGCTAACTAAATTTGCAATTGATTCAGACAAATCAGATGACGAGAGAAGGTTTTTCGGAGTACCGATTTTTAGAAACAGAGCAGCAGTTGTAGGATAGACTGAGTTTTGATGAACATTTGAATTTTCAGCTCTAACTTCTTCCAGCTTTTTGTAGGTCTAAACTATCTTCAGTTTAGACCATCTGGCAATGGATCTAACTGGACCATAATCACAAGCCACAAGCTCTAAAGGTACGTGACTTATTGTCTCATTACATTTATATAGATAAACCTAGTCGTAGATATGTTCAATATTCATATGGCGAAAATGATGGCGTTTGGTATGTCAAGAAGTGGTGTAACTCACTCGACAACCAAACGGGTCAAACTTATTAAATAAGTATGTTGTTAATGTCGTTGTTTAAAATAGCCATGTTGGAATGTCTATGAAGTGATGTAACTCACTCGACAAAACCCAACAGGTTAAATAATGGTCGAATTGTTAGTACCTGAAACAACTTAAACATCATTCGTTAAATTGGGTTATAAAGCGTAAACCATGGAACGAAAGTGATACGCTAAGATTGACAAGCCCATGAATGGGTAATTATGGTTAGAAACCAATGTTGATGAATTATGTAAGTATGTAACTTGATTCGTTACATCGGATATATTTAGATAATTTGCATATGTGTAGTAAAGTGTAGAATAAAGGTTGTGTTGATTTAATAGCGATAATGTTCGCTATGTTGAATGATAAGACAAGGATTGGTTAGAACTTGTTGGTAGTCATCAAAATGGAGGATTCCATAAGATGAGCCAAACGGGTCGAATAATCAATTAATGCGTGGCAAAGGCTTCGTAATATAGTTAATTAGTTCTTTGTTGTTGTTGATAAAAAGACATGTTAGAATACGAGGATTTAGCATGTTAATTCGTTAGAATGAGAAATCCGAGAATTTGGGTTTGGGTGAAATGAATAAATGAAACAAGTAGCAAGGTTGCAGTGTCCACCGTAAGTTACGGTCTCCACCGTAACTTACGGTGGAGAATAAGAATGTTACGGCATGTTTACACTGCCTTACGGTAGGCAAATGTTATTCAGTGTCTACCGTAACTTACGGTAGACACCGTAAGTTACGGTAGAGCCCAGAAGTAAGTATTAAAACTTGCATAACCTTGCTAATCATATCCAGTTTTTAATCATAAACTCGATTAAGCAATATTTCTAAGAAACCTAACACTAATGTTGTTATAAATCTCCAGTTTTCAGGTTTTACAAGTATGTGACGATGATCAAGCATCTTTTGAAGAACCGAACACGAACTTTTGAAGCTTCCGCAATATATAACTTTAATGGACTATGTTTGAAATGTAAAAAAAATTTACGAATGTTTGAATTAGTCGATAGTTGACTAATGTTTTGGTCACTTTGGAACTTATGTTTTTAACCTAGACGTACTATATATACATATAAAATCTTATGACTTTTGATTAAAGCCGTGTAGTAATAAATAGGGTGTTACAAGTTGGTATCAGAGCTTAAGGTTGTCAACAAAGTGTTCGGTTCAAGCTTGATCGATCGTCCGGTAAGAATTAGTCATTTAGTAAATTTTATTAGAATATTAGAAAAAGGAATTTGATTTGATGTGTACGGGAAGAGCGTGTTAACACACTCAAACCCGGAAGGTGCACTAAACATGAATGGTTTAAGCAAGTAGTGAACTTGGCTAAACCAAAGCGAATGATGCATATGTTATAAAAAAAAGGAAATGTTTAATAATTAGCATAAACATTTCAGACTCAAGATTTCTAATAAAGGCAATGATGATACGGTGCCGAAAGTCACCGAACAGATGAAAGAAATGTCCGGTGTAACCGGGGGCGAATTAGCATCTCAATTAACTAAAGAGATGGAAGCTAAAATTTCTGAGGAAGTCGGAAAGGCAATAGAAGCCAGTCTACCGCAGTTCGCTGAGAGACTACAAATCACAATTTTGCTAGCAGTAGAGGATATGATAACTGAATTAAAAGATAGTCTCTCACAAGAAAAAGATGACGGGAGTGAGTCGGATGTGGACCCAAGACCCGTAAAGAAACTAAAGCCTGATACCCCGAAAGAGAAGACATGTGAAACCAAGGCAAAAGTAATCATGGTCAATATTGTCGTGGGAAGGAGTGCGCGAACACTCGAACCCGGGAACTCAATAAAGTGAATAACTGACGTATTGGGAAGGAGTGTAATAACACCCGAACCCGGAAATTTGCAATAAAAATAGATGACAAGGACAAGGTTATAGACTTGGCCAAACCAAATAAAATATGCAGAAACTTCGTTATATAAATAAACGATGTGGATAAATTTCATACAATGATAGGGAATAATAAAACGAAACGAATTGATTCCGTTATGGTTATAATAGGATTAAGGTTAAAGATGAGAAATTACGACTCGGACCAAACATATCCTCGAGAAAGAAGTCAAATGAATGATACGTGTTATTCGCTACTATGAATAATAAAGTATCAATAAATGAAAATTTGGAAACTTGGGTATGGGTAACCATCCAAATAACACATTATTAATCAAACCTTTATGAGGAAGGATGATGATCACAGTGATGGATGTGATTATATAAAAGATTAGTAAAATAAACGTTATGAAAGTATTAGAATAAGGACGGGTAAACCCCAAAAGCCGAATAACAATAGCAGTAGTTTTACCAAATAAGACTTGAGAAATGGGCCTTCGGGACATTAGCAAAAGAAATAGACCTAAGGGTCGCTAACAAAAGAAAGGCGGTGTTCGGATCAAATAAGTAAAATGCGTGATAATAAAGGTAAACGGAAGCCGGATAACGGGAGCGTATTACGTTAAGGTAATGAGCCAAAGGGAAGGGATAAGAATCAAGGTAATTAAAATTATAAACTAACAAACAAGAGTGTTAAGGCACAAGGATAAAGTTGACTATTATAAGTAATAAAGTTCATATGAACAAGTCAAACAAAATAAATGGAAGAATTAAGGAATTGGTGAAATAAAGTCGACGGGTTACGCTAATACCACCGAATAAATCAAAACGAAATCTTAATGCATGTCGGAATGATGACTCTAATAATGACTTCGGTAAAATAACCGATAGGTGGGTAGGACTATGGATATATGCGTAACCCAAGAGATGGTGACGCATATTAAAAGTCAAAAGACTCAGATTAAGAGTTATGACTAAAAGACGATGAAATTTCGCAAAACAGAAATTTCGATGGCATGTTCAACTATTGCAATGCCGGACGGGCTGAATGAAGTATAATACCTAATATTTCAAGTAAGCGTAAAACGAATAATGGAAGTGCGAAATATTACTGAATCTATGTGCTAGGTCGTAAAAGAGTATGGAAAGGAAAATGCAAACCAATAAAACCGGAGTGTTAAAAACATTAAGATAAAGAACCCGGGTAACGGGTTGAAAGGAATAGGGGCATAAATCAAATAACGGTATGAGTGAAATAAACCGACGCGAAAGTGGCATAAGAAGTCATAGAGTCGGAAAGATAATCCGAAAGAAAGCGGGTATAGCCTTGGACTACGGTCGAATCAATAAAATTCAAAAATAAATGAATTTTAGGCTCGAAAGGGGTGCCATGGCACCAGGAATGTATTTCTAAGTATACGAAAATTACACAAGCAAAGATGATCTGCGGGATCGTCATAACCTTTGGAATTATAAACAAAGTAAGGGCTTAAAGGACTAAATAAATCTAGCGTCAGCAATAGAAAGAAATGAACCAAAAGGGGTGAAAGCCTAAAGAAATAACCAACGAGGCTAAGCAAAAGAACCTTCGGGTCACTTGGGGTAAAGTATGGGGACCGGATACGACTTCCCGCGTAATGTAATAGCGGATAAGAATAAATTCTTGTCGTCAAATCCCGGATATGGGTAATTGACATAAGTTAAAAGGGATAAGCGTTAAACAAAAAAATTCAGTTTTAGTGAGGAACAACGTTTAACAAAAATGAATGTTAAGAGACAAATTAGAAAATAGTTAATAATAAAGGATATAGGTCTTTACACCGATAGGTGTAAGACGATACATTAGAAAGAAGATTTTGTTAATGAAAGGGTTATGAAAACTTAACCATGACGTGAAGCGATGCGATCATGGTAATAAAAGGTGATACGGAATACAATAATGTTGTAATAGGAGTTACTAGATATGAAATGATAAACACGCAAAGGGGCCGATGATGGCAATATAGTATACCCGAATGACGAGGTATGAGGTAAAATGGTGACCAATTAGTCTAGGCAATAAAACAAGTTGTAGTCAAAATGATGCTGCGACCTATGTAGAGCGCTTGTCAATATAAGACTAGCGTGAAGTAAGTATGCTGACGAACTCAGTGACTGGATGGTCGAAAGACAACCCGGTCAAAAAGGTGACAAGGATAGGAAACAAGTGATAAAAGGTTATGATCCAATAGAACATGTGCCTAAAAGTCGCACATGTCAATACGAATAAAAACCTTATGTAGAAAAAGAAAGAACGCCTTGGAAAGAAGAGACAAAGATAGTAGGTCTAAAACCAAAGGGCTACTTAAAGAAGGTTTCAGGGACGAAACCCTCTTTAAGGGGGTGGACTTGTAACATCCCGAAAAATATAAAACTTTATAATATAATTATAAAACGTTGAATAAACAAGAACAAACTAACTAGGGATAGATAACCTAGTTAGATACGAGTCTTGTAATATCAAATAAATGGATGGAAAACTCCTAAAACATAAAGAAAACAACAATTGAGGGACTAGAATGGTTAAATCTGAAACATGGGATATTAAAACAAAAGATATTACACCAAACACACACAAGAAGTGTGTGTCTGGTCGATCTCCACCAGGGGCGACATAGGGGTTTCCCCCCACAACCCTAATTCAATCAATTTCCATCAAATTGAAGCTCCTAATCAGTCTTAAATCAAGTTTCAAGCACGAATTAGTGATCACCTCACTGAAGGGATCACAAGGTATGTGAAATTCTAGTGTTTTGATTCATCTCAAGTTCTAGGTTAATGAAGAAAAATCGAAATTCAAGCTTGATTGTGTCTTGCATGTATGTAATTAGAAGAAATATGGTGTCCAGGGATGAACCCTAGGTGAAATCTTGTTAAAAGATTTCATGATAAATATAGAGTTTATAACCACCATTGTAGGTGATTAATGAACTTGAAGAAAACTTGATAAGCCTAGAGTTATGATCTTGTTTTAGCATAAATCTGAATTTAAGAATAAATTTAAGAAATATTGATGTTGAGACATGTGTAGAATTGACCAATTGAAGTTAGTTTAGACGATAATTACAAGTCGTGAACTTGGTTTTCTTTATATAAAAATCTGACCCGCTAGGTGTTTGATGGAACGCCTAAGTAAGGGTTAAAATGTTAAAAGTTGGGTAAAAACGCAGATTTGATCATGGTAGAGAATTATGCGTTAAAGCTTATGAAAGAGTTCTAAACTTATTGTGAATTGAACTCTTTAGGCAAAGAATCCGGAACGTCAAGCGGACACGCCGGGGGAGATACGCGTTTGAAGGGTGTGCTCTAAAGGTACGTGACTTATTGTCTCGTTACATTTATATAGATAAACCTAGTCGTAGATATGTTCAATATTCATATGGCGAAAATGATGGCGTTTGGTATGTCAAGAAGTGGTGTAACTCACTCGACAACCAAACGGGTCAAACTTATTAAATAAGTATGTTGTTAATGTCGTTGTTTAAAATAGCCGTGTTGGAATGTCTATGAAGTGATGTAACTCACTCGACAAAACCCAACAGGTTAAATAATGGTCGAATTGTTAGTACCTGAAACAACTTAAACATCATTCGTTAAATTGGGTTATAAAGCGTAAACCATGGAACGGAAGTGATACGCTAAGATTGACAAGCCCATGAATGGGTAATTATGGTTAGAAACCAATGTTGATGAATTATGTAAGTATGTAACTTGATTCGTTACATCGGATATATTTAGATAATTTGCATATGTGTAGTAAAGTGTAGAATAAAGGTTGTGTTGATTTAATAGCGATAATGTTCGCTATGTTGAATGATAAGACAAGGATTGGTTAGAACTTGTTGGTAGTCATCAAAATGGAGGATTCCATAAGATGAGCCAAACGGGTCGAATAATCAATTAATGCGTGGCAAAGGCTTCGTAATATAGTTAATTAGTTCTTTGTTGTTGTTGATAAAAAGACATGTTAGAATACGAGGATTTAGCATGTTAATTCGTTAGAATGAGAAATCCGAGAATTTGGGTTTGGGTGAAATGAATAAATGAAACAAGTGGCAAGGTTGCAGTGTCCACCGTAAGTTACGGTCTCCACCGTAACTTACGGTGGAGAATAAGAATGTTACGGCATGTTTACACTGCCTTACGGTAGGCAAATGTTATTTAGTGTCTACCGTAACTTACGGTAGACACCTTAAGTTACGGTAGAGCCCAGAAGTAAGTATTAAAACTTGCATAACCTAGCTAATCAAATCCGGTTTTTAATCATAAACTCGATTAAGCAATATTTCTAAGAAACCTAACACTAATGTTGTTATAAATCTCCAGTTTTCAGGTTTTACAAGTATGTGATGATGATCAAGCATCTTTTGAAGAACCGAACACGAACTTTTGAAGCTTCCGCAATATATAACTTTAATGGACTATGTTTGAAATGTAAAAAAAAATTATGAATGTTTGAATTAGTCGATAGTTGACTAATGTTTTGGTCACTTTGGAACTTATGTTTTTAACCTAGACGTACTATATATACATATAAAATCTTATGACTTTTGATTAAAGCCGTGTAGTAATAAATAGGGTGTTACATGTTCCCAGCATCTATTGACAAAATGGGTGATGATGGTGTGGAAGGTGTTTTCTCCTTCTTTTGTGGTGGTTTTTTTGGAGAAGGTTGGGATTTAGGTTGAGCAGGGGATACAATTTCTGTAGGATTGGTGGCAACTTTCTCAGTGAATCTTTCTCCCCCTTTTTGGCATCATTATCATCATCATCTTTCTCAAAGATTGATGTAGAGGTGGAGCCAGTAAGTTCCAACAGATGTTCCTTAATGTTCGTAATGTCTGCTTGTGTGTCTTTATACCTGGCATCAACCAAATTTCTGATAAATTCCAAACTGAAATTGCGGTTACTTTCAGCCAAATTCCTCTGAGCTTGAAGGATGGGTTGCATAGAATTCCAAAGCTCATTGGCAATTTCCTGTCTGGCAGGTTGACTTTTAAAAAGCTCTGTCATCTGCTTAATCAATTCTTTCATTCCAGCAACATCTGTTTCAAAGGTAGGCACTCTAACCGTCAAATTCTTATAAGTTAATTCATCACCTACTTTAATAGGATCATCTGAATTCCCACCTGTAGTGGTTGTATTTGTTTTGATAATAGGAGAAGTCTCCATATCATCAGAAACAGATGCCCCTTTTTCTTCGTTCTGGGGACTTCCCACTGAAGCAGAGATTACAGTTGTAACCTCATCAGTAGTTGCCTTCAAGGGAGTCTTAATGATGTAACCACTGTCCAACTGATCACCAATGGGTTCAACAGTTGTAGTGGCTGCTCCACTTGAACTACCACCAAGAGTTTCGTAATACTCAACGGGGATAACCTCCTCAACTGTTTGTAGGATAGGAGATTGAATTGGTTCAGACACAGTCATTTGTTGCGATCTACTCTCAGTAATGTGTGCATTAGAGGAACTGTTTTCTTTCTGAAATTCAATTGCTTCAAACAGAGGTAATATTGTTGATGGAACTTGAGTCGAGGGTTGTGATGTAGAAAGAGTGATTGCCCTGGGAGAGGGACTTTTAAACATCCTTTCATATGAAAGGTCTACTTCATGTTGTGGTGTCCCTGTACTTACAACATGATCATTTTGTGAGGATACATGAGGAGTTTGGATGGGTTGAGATCTTTCCAACAACTGTGAAGAAGTAGCAGCAGTGGTTTCAAGTGACATTTGTGTTGTCACTGCATTAACCTCTGGGATCTCATCTTCCAGAGGAACCTTTTTATTTTGTTTGGTTTTGATGGGCTTTTTGGATGTGACAACTTTCTTTTTGCGTTTTCCTGGTGTGTGTTTCACAACACCGGTTGTGGTGTCATGATCACCAGGAGCAGTTCGCTCAACAACAGAAGTTTGAGCAACTGATGCGGACGCATCTAAAACAGGCTCATCCCCCTTTGTTTCAGTTGTTGAAACTTTTGACTCTTTATCCATAAGTTTAGTAAAAGTTTTACTTGTAAGACTATTTATTTGAAAAGCTACACCTTGTTCAAAATCTGTTTGTGACACTTGTTTTCGTAGGTAGTAGCTTAGAAGTCTTGGATACAACAGAAAAGCATTACTACGAACACCTTTTTTCAATTTTTTCACATTTTTCACATTATTCAACAAATCAGAAAATAGTGCTTGTGATAAATTGTAATAAGATTTTGTTAAAATAGCATAACCCAAATACTGAATGTTCAAATGTATCTCATTAAATGCGGTGGTCTTGGCTGAGAGACAAGTTAAAAGAGTATGAAACAAAAATTTCATTGGCGGAGGGAAGTTTGGTTTGTAGATAGTAACTTCCTTTAATTGTGCATCATACCCTCTTTCAATGAACTCTGTATGAAGTTTAATTTTTTCAAAGTTGTTCTTACCTCCCAAGTCGTCCAATGCAAATGTAGTGGAAATTGTAAAGGGAGAAATTCGTACCACACTTTCCCAGACCTTAGATGTGATGGCAACTGGATTATTATCTTCAGCTTATTTGAAAAGCTACACCTTGTTCAAAATCTGTTTGTGACACTTGTTTTCGTAGGTAGTAGCTTAGAAGTCTTGTATACAACAGAAAAGCATTACTACGAACACCTTTTTTCAATTTTTTCACATTTTTCACATTATTCAACAAATCAGAAAATAGTGCTTGTGATAAATTGTAATCAGATTTTGTTAAAATAGCATAACCCAGATACTGAATGTTCAAAGGTATCTCATTAAATGCGGTGGTCTTGGCTGAGAGACAAGTTAAAAGAGTATGAAACAAAAATTTCATTGGCGGAGGGAAGTTTGGTTTGTAGATAGTAACTTCCTTTAATTGTGCATCATACCCTCTTTCAATGAACTTTGTATGAAGTTCAAGTTTTTCAAAGTTGTTCTTACCTCCCAAGTCATCCAATGCAAATGTAGTGGAAATTGTAAAGGGAGAAATTCGTACCACACTTTCCCAGACCTTAGATGTGATGGCAACTGGATTATTATCTTCAGCCTCTATTTCAGCATTAAACCAAAATTGTCGGAGTGTTTCTGTATGAACCGGAGCATCAGCAGTAATAATTGATTTGTATTTCGATGACGTTAAAAGGTCAATTATTGAGTGATAGCTTGTATTTTTGCTGGTTTTCTCGAAGATGGGGAGGTAGTTGAGAGGGTTTTTGATGTTCAGAGACATGATCGGAAAAGAAAGTGATTTAGGGATGAAACAGGGTTTAAGTTGGAGGGTTTTTAATATGTTGGAAACTGTTTTTGAGAATTTTGAATTCGAGACTGTAGTGGTAGAACCTCGATTTAGGGATGAAACAACTTTTATATAGAGAGAAGAAGTGAATGCTGACGTGGCAGTAGTTACAAATATTTGATGGCTAAGATCTGTCCACGTCAGAACCTCTCTTGCGACAACCGATGACAGTTGTTTTGAAACCTCTGTTGGTCGTTGGGAACAATGTGAGTCAAACAGTCATTAGATAAACAGAAGTTATGAGAACAGATGATAACTTTCAGCAGTTGTTTTATTTTTAGTTAACATCTGTCCACGTCAGAACCTCTGTTGTCATAATGGATGACAGTCAGCAGTATAGTAAATCAACAGTCATTAGGATAAACAGAAATAATTGCAACAGACGGTACCCTTTAACAGTGGATGTATTTTTAGGCAAGCAGAAGTTTCAAAAACAGTTTTTTTCAATCGGTGTAACTCAACAGTGGTAAGTCTAACATCTGTTATTAGCCCAACCATTGTTAGTATCAAATCCTCTGTTAAGCATTTTAAGATTGAATATCATCTGTTGTTCATTAACATCTGTTGACCCATAGCAGACCTTTGCATCTTCAGACATTTATTCATCAGCAGATGCTCTCTTTTGTCAGACTTTAGCTACAACACACCTTTTATAACACAAAAATATATCGTAAATTCTTCCAAAAAATTGTTGTTGATAAACAAAATTATATAATAATACTTATAGCAGAGGCTGTCCAACAATACTTATTCATCATTAGCCCAACCACTGTTAGTATCAAATCCTCTGTTAAGAATTTTAAAATTGAATATCATCTGTTGTTCGTTAACATCTGTTGACCCATAGCAGACCTTTACATCTTCAGACATTTATTCATCAGCGGATGCTCTCTTTTGTTAGACTTTAGCTACAACACACATTTTATAACACCAAAATATACCGTAAATTATTCCAAAAAACTGTTATTGATAAACAAAATTATATAATAATACTTATAGCAGACGTTATATAATAATACTTATTCATCATTAGCCCAACCACTGTTAGTATCATATCCTCTGTTAAGCATTTTAAGATTGAATATCATCTGTTGTTCGTTAACATCTGTTTACCCATAGCAGACCTTTGCATCTGTTCACCATCAAACCAACCCTTGATACTATTAAACCTCTGTTGACTTACCAAACAGATGTTCAGACACAATTCAACATCAACATAATCTATTCACCATCAAACCAACCCTTGACACTATTAAACCTCTGTTGACTTACCAAACAGACGTTCAGACACAATTCAACATCAACATAATCTAAATCTTACTCAAACACTAAATAAGTAAAACTAAAACACAACATAGATTCATAAAATTAAAATTTATTCATTTATTCATGAAATTAAAACTAAAACTCCAATAAGTACATCACATATTGAACAACATTAAAGTTCAAATCTAACAATAACAACAAGAATTACGAAACTTTAGCTTCAACTCCATCGATTGCTGAACCTCTCGATGTATGTCCTTCAGCATCGCCATGAACTCCACGTCTCTATCACCGCACTCTATATTACTGACAACACAAAGCTCATGAACGGAAGTTGAAGGCATCCGCATAAGATCTCTGGAAACCTGCTATCTAGTGAACATGTCAACTTGCAATCCATCAAAACATCTCTTCAACTCTTGAAGAGTAGCCACATCTCCATACACCTGTTCCTCGATTTGCCTGACAAAACGCTGCTTTAAATCATCTGATTTTGCATTTGTGAATGACGCCATTTGAATAAACTATATTACTTGACTTTCCTGAAAGTATGATATCTTCGTAGGAAAACGTGATGAAAAATAGGTGAAGTGACTATGAGTTTATATACTGAAATTTGTAATTATGAAAACGTGTACATTTAAAATAAACATATTAATGTATATTTCAAAACATCAATCTTTTAATGCAAAAACCTTTTCAAACCCCAACTTTTATGGGAAAACTGCAAAATTAAATACCAAGAAACCCAAGGGACAAAATTTCGAAGTTCAAAGAACAAAAGCAGATTATCACAATTATAATTAACCTCTTGATTTACCAAGTAGACGCGTTTTTAAACTCTATAAAAGACCGATGATTACTTTTGATTCAAAACATCAACAAATTGTCATACAAATCACTTTCTGTCAAAAATTGTTCCAAATTCGAAAACCAACAAAAAATTTACATGGCAAACTTCAGCTTCTACCACTGGTCAGACACCAGCGATGTTAAAACACAGTTCTCCATGTGGTCACTCAAAGAACAAAGAACAGACGAAGAACTAAACATGAAAGTCGACATAATAAATGACACTAATTACAACAAAACCTGGAACAACATAGCATTGCTCGATGAAGTCCTCCACTCTCCTCCATCAGAGTTCCAGAAGAATGCAGAAGAGTTTCTGATACAACTTCTAAAACATGATCAGAAAATCTGCAACATGCTAACTGACCTGAAATTCAAAAGAGAGCATGAAATCACATGGAGAAAGGCCAGAGTCTACGAAATCCTAGCAAGTGTTAACTCTAGCGTGTAATACTTTATAAATATTTCATTAAATTTTTATTTTTCTATGTAGTAGTTCATTTTAATAATATAAACATGCATCTTAACATATTCTAAAATGTCAGTGTAAATAAAAACTCTCAACATCATCAACAGTTAATCAAAATAAGAAACAAACCTAAAATGCAAAGGTCTTTTCTCAACTGTTGTAGCACATCTGACTTTTCACGATATTGCACGAATCTATACTTTCTATAAAAGGAGAAAATCTTCCTGACGCAAGAAAACCTGACTTTCGATTTAACGAAAATCGAACAATGCAACTCTCCCATCAAAGAAGGTAGCACATGCAACTTTTCACGATGTTGCAACAGTGATACTGCAACGTCGATATTGAAAGGTTGATGTGTGATGAGAAGCTTCATTGAAACGACGATGTTGGAACAATGATACTGGAACGATAACATGTAAACATAATCAACAAACATTCGAACAAAGAAGTGTAATCGGAGATTAGCGGCTGAATCACGAGAAATTTGAATGTGGAGCCAGATTATTAACCCTTATTTATAGGATTAGAATATATGGTTTGAATTTTGAATGTGGAGCCAGAATTTTGAATCTCGACAGATGTTTATTGGGAACTAATGTTTGATTATAAAATATTGAGGGCAGATGTTTAAACAAAAGTTTAAATGATATTTTATATTAGGCTTTATGTGGGCAGACCTTTCCTCAGCAGACGTTTGGATTTTGAATGTGGGCCAACTTTGAATTTTAAAGTGATTTATATATTAGACTTTATGATGTAATAATGACATAAGAAAAACATTGTTGGACAACCTCTCCTGCTGACACATCAGCTTTTCTTATGTCATTGGGATTTCTCCTTTTATAGAAAGTATAGATAGATAGATGTCACAAGTTTATTATCCCCCGCTCCCCTAAAAAAATTTAAAAACCCACGAGTAGTTAGGGCGCTCACAATACCCCCCCCCCCCCCCCTCCTGCGGGTAAAAAAAACCTATGAGCAGTTTAGGCGCTAGCAATAGTCTCATGGTGAGGAGTTTGGGATGGAGAATACACCGCTACGTGAGATCAGGAATATCATCATGACGGTCAAGATTGGAATAAATTGTGAAGAACAAAGCTAAATAAACCAAAATGACCACTATGTCGCTCCAATGCCAGTACAGAGCCAAACTTTAAGATAAGGAGGATGTTTAGGATGGGTTTCGAACGCCTTTAACTCTTTAAGGATACGATAATTAGATGTACTCCGAGACAAAAAAGAAAAGAAATTGTTATATTGTTACATAATCATTATATGTATCGAGTTCAAAACAGTATATACATGCATTTATCCATTTATAACACTTGTATAAAATAAAACATCATTCTATAACACTAATTCTATTTTTATGTTAATTTACTATCTGCATTATATTCTTTTTTTGTTTATTTAATTTGTTTGTCAAGTGTGATTTTTTTTAACTTAACTTTCATTCATAAGAGCAGCCTCCCATAAAAAGAGGGAAAACCGCACAACCAAAAACAAGACCCGACTATAAATCCATCATGTACAAGGGATATTTATACCATTCATTCCACACTAACGCCTTATGTTTAGACCTATGTTTTAACCAAATAAACCCGAAAGACATAATGTGACCAATAATATGGTTCATCGAGGCCTCTTTGTTGTTGAAAACCTTTTCGTTCCTAGCTCTCCATACGCCGTTATCAAGACACCATGAAGAATACCAGCTTTCCGTTTATCCATATTTGCTGTCTCACACCACCAAAATGTCTCTTACAGAGAAGAAAAAAAATGACTGAAGTTTGAACCACTTGCTAACGAAAAGTCAAACTCTATACGTAACCTCACATGCTATAAACATATGGTCTGCCATCTCGCTACATCTGCTGCATAATGGGAACAAATATGACTCCAAAGCCACGTTCCGAGCCAATAACGCTGATTTAGTAGGTATACGATTTAACTCAACTCTCCAACTAAAGATGTTGCACTTTGTTAGAATCCAGTTACACCACCTCATACAAAAGTTCCTGCTATGATCATAATCCCTGTTCATCAAGCACTTAAGAGAACTTACTGAAAACGATCCCGAAGAGCATCCGGTCCACTTCCACCTACTTAACTGCCAACAACGAGACCGCAACCGAACTCTTTTGACAGTCATTCCATTCAGCCATGTCATCACTCGACATTGGTTACCTTATCAAGTGTGATTGAACATTCGTTTTTAAAATTTTATATTGAAAAAATAACTAAAACTTGACAAGTTAAGTTATTCATTATTAAAGTTTGTAAAATTAAGTTATGCAAAGTAGGTTTGAAAATTGTACAACTTAATAAGAATCGACACTTGACACTTAGATTAAGTTATGTAAAGTATCACTAAATTGTATAACCTTTTGTTTTTTAACGTCATCTGAGACACAAAGTCACCCTAGCACTAGACAACTAGTGCTCACACATATGAGAACATATAAAGTTTAGATTATCAAAGAAAGTACTACATATGAAAAGTGGCTATTAAGAACGATTATATAATTATTTTTTAATAATTTGATAATATTTTTCTAACTAAGAGCAAACAACATCCATATTATATTATATCTATAACATTTGCAAGTTCGGATGAACAGTTTTTTTTTTTTTTTTGACTTTTTTGCCTCTTTGGTCCCAATTTACGATTTTGCCCCGCTTTAAATTTACGATTTATCCATCAGTTTAAAATTACGTTTTTACCTACCGTTCAATTACGCTTTTACCCTGATGGAAAAATACAGTTTTGCCCTCGATTCGAAATAACGATTTTGCCCCGTTTAAATTTACAGTTTTGCCATTAGTTTTGTTTCCCCTCTCCCAGGTAAATTACGCTTTTGCCATCAATTTTAATTTACATCTTAATCATCGGTTTTGTTTGCTTCCCCAGGCAAATTACGATTTTGCCCCCAGTGTATAAGTACAGACACAAGATGGGGGCATAATGCGAGGCAACTGCCTGAAACTCCCTCAATGGCCCAACCAATTTACGATTTTCCCCGCTTTAAAATTACCATTTTGCCATCAGCTCAAAATTACGTTTTTACCTCCAGTTCAAAATTAAAGCATGCTTTTGCCCACATCTAAAAATTACAATTTTGCCCTCAGTTCAAAATTACGATTTTGCCCCGTTTAAATTTATAGTTTTGCAATTAGTTTTGTTTTTTTCCTTCCAGCCAAATTACATATTTACCCTGAATTTAAATTTATTTTTGCCATCGTTTTTCTTTGCTTTGCTTTGCTTTGCTGTGTCTTTTCTTTTTTTGTCCTTTTCCGCTTTATGTATATATTATAGTTATTATTGTGCGAAACTATTAACAAAAACTTTCGCAATTCAGTTGGTTGTATGAACATATAGTGAGTGTCTCGGGTTCGAAGCCCTTCATGAGAAAGAAATTTTTTTATTATCTGCTGCTAGATAAAAGTTTGAGTATCTATTATTCTTAATAATATTTTCCGTGATTTATTCGTTCTTTTTTCACTTTTACATTGTTTTCTCTACTTCTAAATTTGTTCTTTTTACAACCAACCGGTATGGTACCGATATTTACAGGTAAAACACCGGTAGGTAACGAACTGAACGGGTATCGTGCTTATCCCGTTACAAAACAAAACGAATCGATAACGTTTGAATTCCCCGCCGCGCAGCGCGGATAATTTCACTAGTTGGTACTAATATCAATTTTTGTTTTCATTTCAATACAAGCGTGTTTCAGTATTTTCAGAAATTTTTACACTACCAAGCCGCAATATTAAACTTAGCTATTATATTTCATATTTTCATTTTCAATGCCTACAAAACAAAGTGTCGGCGGGAACAGTTTTTTTATGTGGTTGGCCAAAAAGTGGCGGCCATTTTTGTTTGTTTTTTATTTTTTTTTTCCTTTTTATATAATAATAGTTATTTATAGGTAATGTCAAATTACAATTTTATCTCAAGTGTAAAATTACTATTTTGCCCCGGTTTTAAAATAAAATTTTGCTTTTACCCCTGCTTAAATTTACAATTCTGCCCTCAGTTAAAAATATAATTTTGCCCCAAGTTCAAAATAAAATTATGGTTTTGCCGTCAGCAAGAGTCCCGCCAAATTACGATTTGGTTCCCAATTTAAATTACGATTTTGCCCCCAGCTAAAAAATACGATTTTGCCCACAGTTAAAATATTACGATTTTGCCCCCAATTGAAAATAAAAAAATGGTTTTGCCCTCAGTTCAAAATATTATTTTACCTCCATTTTAAAATTGCGATTTTACTTCTAAAAATTGCAATCTTGCCATCGTTTTTTTTTTTGCAAAACCATGGTAGTGCTTTATTTTACTTGTTGGACTCAATTTTGTTTTTATTCATGCCAAACAGCTGCGTAGCACTCGCTAATTGGTTCTGACAAATTATTGTTTTGCCCCAAACTCTAAATTACACGCTCGCCATCGTTTTAGTTATTTTTTTTTATTATTCAACATATACAAAGAGAATGACAGGGAATAGTGTTTCCTGCCATTGGTCGAAATGGGTGGCCGCCCCTTCTCTATTAGTCCAACCATTTTATTATTTTATATCCACTTTAAATTTACGGTTTTGCCCCCAATTTAAAGTTACGCTTTTCTACCAACTAAAAATATAATAACCCTTTTGCCAGCAGCTCAAAATTACGATTTTGCCATAGGTTTAAAAATTAAGATTTTACACTCAGCTTTTTATTTTATACCCGCTTTAAAATTACGGTTTTGCCCCCAGTTTAAAATTACGTATTCGTCCCCAGTTAAAAATAAAATTATGCTTTTGCCCCCAGCTCAAAATTACGATTTTTCCCTCAGTTCAAAATTACGATTTCACCCTCAGTTTAAAATTACTTTTTTGCCCCCAGCTAAAAATAAAATTATCGTTTTCCCTGTAAGGACCTGCAAAAATGTCCCACAACACTTCGTAAGTAGAAACCCGGACCCCTGAAACCCTAATCCTTGTGAAAAATCAAGAAATTCAATTTTATTGATCTGTCGCGGGCTGCGTAAGACTTAAGGAAAGTCTACGCGGGGCGCGACAGCTTCTCAAAACATCGGATAAGCTTTAGGCCACGTGTCAGACATGTGGCAGACCTACACCGTGACACGACAGCCCTAGCCGTAGCTAGGGTGGCCCTCGCGGGCCACGTAGGTTGTTCTTCGAAGTTTACGCGGGCCGCGTAAAACCCAAATTTCAGCTATAAAAGGGACGTTGCATGGCATTGTTTATGTGTTCGAAAAATCAGTTCAAAAACGAAACATTCTGCTCAATTTCGTAGTTTTAAGTATCGAAACGCTGCTACGATTACAGGGTAATAACTCGATCACTGCTACGATACAGTGTCCGATCGATTAAAACCGATCCGATGGATGTTTAAGTGCTGCCCGAAGTCGGGCTATACTTTGTCATTCGTCGTGAGGGTCTTGATTTCGTGAGCTTATCGCAAATGTTGTATTAAGTTACTAACCTAGTTTCGTGTGCATTGTTATTTAACTAGGTTACGAGGCTAAATCATTAGGCAAAACTCTGTCCAACTAAACTTGCAATGTGAGTCATTCTCTTTTTATCAAATTGCTTTACAAACCCTAAATGTTTTCCAGTTATACTTTGCAGTGATTAAGTCTTTGCTAATCTTTAATTACTGGCAGTACGTGGTGGTTTTGTGCACATTACTACTAATGATTTATCACTTAGGTGGGCGTGCCTAATTTGTGATATGTCCACAGTCATAGATCCGGTCGAGTGACAACTGAACCAGCTAATTAATATATAGGGGCAAATGTGAAAACTCTTAATGCTGTAAATTGTAACAATGTGTCGTTTTATACAAATTGAATGACTCGCCAGTATTTCCCCGCGGATAATTTTTTTTTAAACATGTTTCAGGTGATTTACTGTGAACTAGGAAAAGTGCCGCGTAGCACTACAGCTTGAAAGAAGTGGCTCAGTAAATAAATAAACATGTTTTTGTAAATAGGGAATTTCCCTGTGAAATTCCTTTATTGTAAATTACGGGTCTGTCCCGAAATTTGAAATGAAATAAATGGGTGTTTTCAGTTTAAACGATCCTGTTAAAATTTTCGCTGCCTAATTAAACACCAATACCACGGGTTTTCTGTCCCACGGCATCCGAACCGGGAAACTGGGTCGGGGGCCGTGACATTCCCCTACCTCAAAATTATGATTTTACCCTCGGTTCAAAAACCCTCGGTTCAAATTATGATTTTCCCCCAGTTCAAAATAAAAATATGACTTTACACCCAGCTAAACCGAAAATACGATTTCGCGCCAGTTCAAAATAAAATTTTCTTTTTCCCCCGGCTCAAAATTTACAATTTACACCAGTTTATTATTTTATACCCACTTTAAAATTACGGTTTCTCTCTCAGTTTAAAATTACGTCTTTGCCCCCAGTTCAAAATAAAATTATGCTTTTGCCCCCAGCTAAAATTTACGATTTTCCACTCGGTTCAAAATTACGATATCACCCTCAATTCAAAATTATGTTTTTTTTGCCCCCAGTGCAAAATAAAAATACAGTTTTCCCCTAGCTAAAAATTAGGATTTTACCCTCGAGAAAAAAATTTGATTTTTCCACTAAGTAAAAATAAAAATATGACTTTGCCTCCAGCTAAAAATCGTGTCAAGGAGCTGACTAACACTCTTTTTACTTTTTCTTTTTAGCAAAACTATGGTACTGTTTTTTTAATTGGTTAAGAATTATTTGGCTATCGCCCCGCAACGCGGGTGGGGCAACACCTAGTTATCTATATTCGTTAGATTAGCTATTATATTTCATTATATATAATATTATATATAAATAGTGTTATACAACATCTAATGCATGTTTTACAAGTTCATCATTTTTTTTGTTTTTTATTTTATTTCGTCATTTAGTGTAAACTTTTTCGTTTACAACCTATTTAGTTTAATTATTGTTTTTTTCTTTTAGTTTAACCAAATTACTTTTGTACCCTTAAATAGTTTTTTTTAACGATCACGTTAATACCGTTTTGGACATATTTTTTATTTTTCTTTTTCTTTGCTATAACGAGTGTGGCAAAGGTTTTTTATTTTAATATTTTTTAACGAACACGCCAATACTCTTTTGAACATAATTTTTAACTTTTTTTCTTTGCTATAACGAGCACGCCAAAAACGACCAAGTATCTATCATTTTCTTTTTCGTTTACCTTAATTTTATCTTTGTTATTTACTATATCGTTTTACCTTTTGTTATTATTTCCTTAATTTTATCTTTGTTATTTACCATATCGTTTTACCTTTTGTTATTATTTTGATGTTCAGAGCCGAGTTACGGCGCAAATAACATAACCCATTAATATATCATTTTAATTAATTTAAAAAAGTTATTTATCGGTTGTCATGATGTGCAACACGTTCTGAATTTCAACCGTATAACCCACCAGTAACTAGACTCTAGTTGTCTATATTGATATATCGTTAGAGAAAAGGCGTTAAAGAAAAGCAAAATACGGGCCAAAATTCCTGTATGTAAGCCACAAGCAGCTACCTCAGATAGAGTCACTCAACCAATGGCTACGGCGGCGTTTTCACCCGCCACCGCATCCCTCCGCCTCAAACCCTTCTCCTCCACCGTCCGCCTCCTCTCCTTCTACAACCACCACCACTTAAACCCTAATAAACTCAAACACCAAATCATCCTCACTCCTCATCACCCACCCAAACTCTTCCACTTCAACCACTCAAACCGTTACATAACTAATCGTCAACGCTTTTCCACCGTCGTATCCGCCACCGTATCTTCCGGCGAGACCGTAGAGAAGTTGAAAACTGAATCTACTGAGGGACTGGTTGGGGAATTTCGTAAGCGGCTGAGGATTGCTGACATTAAAGGAGGGGAGAGTGAGGGTTTGGATAAATTAGGGCAAACCCTAACGGTTAGGGGCTGGGTTAGAACACTTCGTGTTCAGAGCAGTGTCACGTTCATTGAGGTAATTGATGACGTCGATATGTTTTGATTGGTTTATGAATTCATGATTTGTTTGGTAATTCTTCACATTTTGGATATGAATTGCAACAAAATCTGTAGCAAGCTTTAGGTAACTCAATATTGAACTATTACTTTATGTAGGCATAGGGCAATAACTAAACTATCCATTAACCAGGTGTTGTGGGTTAACTAATAAATTAACTAAAAGAAAATAGATAAATAAATAAATAATAAATATGTATGTGGTTGTGATCGGTGGAAATGTGGAAAATGGTGGACCATATGAGCTTGGCGCACGTTAACCCAACGGCTAGACTGTGAATGGTGTCCCCCAATAACTAGGCGGCATTGTGTTTGGTGTCTCCCCCCATGGTGAGCTTGGTTTTAAAAAGCGAGAGGCGTACAAAAGCGACGAGGTCTAAAACCGAAGCGCCAAAGCGGCGGGCTTTTCGTACCCGAGGCGCAAGCTAGTTATATATGTTTTTTATATATCCTATAGGTTTTAAGCTTTCCCTACCCAAAATGTAGCTATAGGTAAGGTTTTTGTATGATTTTAGCTGCATGTACGAGCCAATAAATCCAAGGTACAACATTTAGATGCATAAAAACACCTCGGGTACGAGAGGCGCATGCCTCAGGCCAAAAAAGCGCGCCTTTTTGGCGCTTCTTGTAATTACTCTAGGCGCTGAGGCAAAAAGCCCTAGGGTGTGCGCCTTGCACTTAAGCGCGCCTGGGCTGCACTTTTTAAAACCAAGATGGTGAGTTGGCATGACGCCCCAACCCACAACACATAGGTGGTGTTTGTTTTTTGGCCAGAAGCACTTCTGGCCACTTATGTCTGCGCCGCGCAGATGCGGGCAGACGTTTGGATGTTGCAGCTTGTTTGTTTTCTCGCAGACCTTTCATTAAAAAAGGTCTGCGAGACCTCTTCACCACGCAGACAATGACCCATGTCTTCTTGGAACCTCTTCTTGGCACAGACCTCTTCTTCCCTGCCACCACCTCCACCACCACATCCCTACCACCACCGCCACCACCTCCACCACCACATCCCTGCCACCACCGCCACCACCACATCCTTGCCACAACCACCGTCACCAACACCCACTTGCCATCACACCCCACCTGCAACCACCATCCACCTGCCACAACCCCCACCTACTCCCGCCGGCCACCACCACAACTACCGTCACCACTATCCACCTGCCACCACAACCACCATGAAAACCCCTCAAATCCAAAAACCCACTCAAAATCCCCAACTTACCGGTTCTAAGAAGAAACAACCACCAACCAACAGGCATTCTCTCTCCTCGCGTCTCTCTCTCTTCTCGCGTATTTCTCTCTTCTCGCGTCTTTCACGCCGCCGTGCGCCGGAGAAGAAGGAGATGGGTGTGCCGGAGAAACGGCTGGCCGGAGAAGGAGATGGTGGTGGTGGTGACAGATTGTAGAGAGAGAGAGTTCAAGGCTAGGGTTTGCGGTGGTGGTGATGAAGGCAGAGAGAGAGATCGAGGGAGGAGAGAGAGATCTGTGAGAGGAGAGAGAGAGACGGTGAAGGGCGGTGGTGTAGTGGTGACGACGGCGGTTGTGTAAGGCGGTGGTGAGGAAGGCAGAGAGAGAGCAGAGGTGTCTGTGTGTGTGTTTGTGTGTGTTATGTGTGTGAAGATCTTTTTATATAAAAAAAAACAAACCCTCTTCTCCTTGCAGACTGCAGACATTTGGTCCACCTCTTCTCCTGCAGATGCCTGCAGATGTGGTCCGCAGACTGCAGACCTTTTCCCGCAGAAAAAACAAACAGCACCATAGTCTTATTATTGTTCTGAAGACAGGATGTATGTGTAGTTTGGAGACTAGAACTTTAGTTTCTGGTAGAATTGAATTATTGTTGTGTTTTATTTTGGAAATTCAAAGAGCATTCACATCCCATTTGGTACAGTTCTCTTTATATTAAGGGAAATTTAATAAAAAAGTCAAACTCACTTCTCCATCCCATTCTTTAAAGTAATCCTTATCTTAACGTAATTTCGTATAGTAGTTTTTAAATTTAACAACTTTTGTAGACTTCATTGAAGGCCCGGGATCGATTAATAACTTGGATCAATTGGTTTACGCTTGGATGAAGAATAGGAGTATGCACAAGATTTGTGCAAGGACTCAAGGAATGACAACCAGAGACTCGACACACACAAAATACACACACACACACACACTATATTCACACAAATGTCGGTACATATCAACCTATTTGCAGGCTGTGTTTGACGGTAACAAATAACCGTTTTTTAACTACCCAACTACTAATGGGTCGGATCCCAAATATGTTTTCTAAAACTCAAGTTGACTTTCTAATTACACTAAATTGCATAAGATTTCTTGATTATAATCTTCCAACATTCATATCCTTATCTTTATAGTTAAGGAATGGGATGGGTTAGGTTTTTGGAAAATGTGATTTAAATATAACGGATGATGATTTTTAGTTAATAAATATGACAAATTTAAGGAATGGGATGTGTGAGTTTCTTTGGTATTTGACATGATTTCCGTTCCAACAATGGGGGAGCCTGAGAGGGGGCGTTGTTAGTTGTATTACATGGTCAATCAGTTGTACATATTTCTTGTGCATTGAGTTTGTTTCATTTTAAGCAGTAGTTGTCTAGTTGATATTATATGTGTTCATAATTTTGTATTGTTAAGTCCTCTATTTAAAGGAATAAGCTAAAATATGTTATGATCCTAAACCTATTACTCTTAGAATGCAAACTTGCTTCATTTGGTGCAAATTATAACACACTTGTAGTAACCTATGTGTGCTACATTTGGTTAAAGGTCAAAGAAAATGATGCCTTTTGCTCAAATAAGTTCAAACCATGTGAAATTAATTACATATATATGTTTTGGGTTGGTAGTTAATTAGTGATGCATTCAGTGCAGGTGAATGATGGTTCATGCGTTTCGAACATGCAGTGTGTGATTGACTCAGATGCTGAAGGTTATGATCAGGTAGCAGATTAAAATTATATTTGGAAAAGAAAATGGCACTTGATTTCCGAAATCTCATTCTTGTAATGTTTAACTTTTTCCCTTGTTTTGCAGTTCAGAAAATCTGGTCGCTTTTTCCTCCACATATATATAGTATATATAGTATTATTAAATATTACTATTCACTTGGAATCACCAATAGTCTTATCAAGTTTTTGCTGCAACCAGCAGCAAGACATTTAAATTTTTAACTGATCCTTTGTTCATCAAACCATCATTTTTTCTACAATTCTTCTTTACATGATATTATTTCCATTTGGCTGATATCATCGGAAAGTATAAATTAGTCATCAATTCGTCGTTCGATTTCTCTTTTTTACATAAATAATGTTCTTTATGTTGCGGGTTTTTGATAGGTTGAGAGTGGTTTAATAACAACGGGGGCATCAGTCTGTGTACAAGGAGTTGTGGTACCTAGTCAAGGAAAGAAACAAAAAATAGAGTTGAAAATTAGCAAACTTGTTACGGTATGAATTTGACATATCAATATATCTGAAACTTATTTGAGGATATTTGTACAACTTTTTAAAAATTGATTTGAAAATTAGCAAACTTATTTGTGTTTTATAAAATTTTATAATCTGATTTTTTGATACACCTATAGGTTGGTACAAGTGATCCATCATTTCCCATCCAGAAGAAAAAGGTCACCCGAGAATTTTTAAGAAGCAAGGCACATCTTCGTCCTAGAACGAACACATTCGGTGCGGTATGATTTGGGTTACTAACAAGCTCTCTCTCTCTCTCTCTCTCACTCTCTCTCTCTCTCTCTCTGACACACACACACACACGCACAAACACGCATAACTGTGCTAACTTAGTCAGATTGTTGTATTACACATTTACACTATATAATTAACTAGTAAATTTCTCCCGCGCATTGTGGCGGCGTCGAAACGTAAAGTAACTCGAATTGATACCGTCTAATGAAAACGTATTATATTTGACCTCACTCGTTTCCAAACAAAATTTACACCAAAACATACACCAACGGAAAACGTACCTAAGAATAAGCACGAAAACGTATTATAGTTGACCTGACAAAATTTACGTCGAAACATAAACCAACTTGACAGTGGCGGATCCAGGAATTTTTTTCACTAGGTTCACTTTTTTAGATACTCCAATTTTATAGGACTGAACATAAAAAATTTCGGGTCGGTTCCAGTTCGGATCGGGTAAGGTTCATCACATAATGAAAGTGAATTGGTTCCCATGCTGAAGTTTCTATATATTCAAGCACTTTAATAACACAAGGATAACAACAGTGATCAGCGCTGCAGTTTGCTGTTATGTTCGGTTCAACAGTTTTTGGTGGGTATTTTGCACAGCAGATAACATCTAGTTTAGAACAGGCGCGATACCCACCCCAATACTATTTGCTTGTAGTTGCATTTTTTTTTTCTAAAAATACTATCGAGTGTTTTGATGAAGAAAAATGATCATGTTATTAAAAACAAGTTTTGAAATACCAGTTTGCGATTGTTTAGCTCAAACAATATATTCATGGTCTATCTAAAAGTGAAATAAGTTGCTTTCAATAAGTTGATTATCTGTTTCCGCTCTACTACTTCTACTTATAAACACAAGCATAAGCGGTTTATCTAACTAAATAAGCAATCCCAAACACAACTTAAAAACATATATTAGCTGGTTTCAATCATCGAAAAACAAGTTTCTCAGCTTAAAAACATGTATTCGTTCTTCCTTTCTACCAGCACCCAAAATCATTTTTGCAGCAAACCATATGCTTACACCCAAAAATTCAAATTCAATTCTATCACTAATCTCCCAAACAACTTAATTTTTCAACTATAACAAACTCCAAATTCAACAACAACAAATATAATCACAAACTGCATATTCAAAACACCAACAATTCAAACCTCCATAAACATAACTAATATTAAAAGCTACCTATGTCAATAAGCAGCATAAATAAAAATAAAATAAAAGCATGATACATTCACCTTCAAACACTATCAGAAATAAGCTAAACAATTTAACTTAACACACCTGTGAAGAACGGCCGGAGGAGAAAGGCAGTCGGCTGGAGTGGAGGAGGAAGGTTGTCGGCGGAGGAGGACGGCCGGAGCGAGCGGAGGTGGTCGCTGAAGGTGGAGGCGCCGCTGATAACTGTTGTTCACTTGTTCGTTAGTCTGTTGTTTTTTGTTAAGGGTTTGTTTTGTTGTAACCCTAAATGGGTTTTACATTAAAGAAAAAATAAAAATAAAAATAGAGCTAAAAAAACGGAACAGAAAAAATAATAATTGCCTCATACGGGATTCGAACCCGGGTGTCTAGGGAAGAATAATGCGGATTAACCAGTGGAGAAGCAAAGCTTTTTGTTTATGGGTTCCCTTTATATTTTACTTATGGGTTCCTCTTCAGTTTGTTATATATATATTTGCATTAAAAATTAAAAACCGAATGGGTTCCTGGGAACCCGATGTTTGTTAATAGGTCCGCCCCTGCAACTTGAGTTTATACCACTTAAAACTCGAGAGGGTCAAAATGACACTTCATAAAGTTTTTAGAAAGTTAAGGGGGTCTAAGTGTAACAACTGAAAGTGAAAGAGCTAAAGTAAAAAAGACAAAAAAAGAGTTACTGTAGCGCAATGTGATGGACACTACAGTAACTTTGAGTTGTTTTTTTAATAATATTTATAATGAGATTAAGTTTTATTATGGAGGTTTTCTATCATTTTTAACATATTTTTATTATGTAGTGGTAATTGGTTTAATGGAATATGTGAGAACCTCTATTGTTGAGTTCTTTCTGTTATGCTGATTTTAACTCATTTGATATTTATTATAACTTTAGGTAGCAAGGGTTAGAAATGCTTTGGCCTATGCTACGCACAAATTCTTTCAAGAAAACGGGTTTGTTTGGGTCGCAAGTCCTATTATTACTGCTGCAGATTGTGAAGGTGCTGGCGAGCAGTTTTGTGTAACCACATTGGTATGTACCATATGTATTTTTCAATTTTATTACTTTTATTTTATTATTGAAATAGTTTTTTTTTAATGCTAAATTTGTCGTGTTGACAGATACCAAGCTCCAAAGAAGCCATTGATTCTCCAGTTGATGCCATTCCAAGAACAAAGAATGGTTTAATTGATTGGTCACAAGTGAGGCTCTCGTTTTATTTTTTATGTTTTAGCTATAATATAATTGGCTTACATAATATTTCAGATTTTATAAATTAGTTGCTTTCTAATTTCACAGGATTTTTTTGAAAAACCAGCATTCTTGACGGTTTCTGGCCAACTTAACGGTGAAACATATGCAACTGCTCTTTCTGATGTACATTTTCTTTCACATATCAATTACATTTTTAAATGAATTCGATGCATGCATATATTTTATTACTTTTGGAAAATTTTTACTTTCAGGTGTATACGTTTGGTCCTACATTCAGGGCAGAAAATTCTAACACATCTAGACATTTAGCTGAATTCTGGGTATTCTTTCGGTGTTCTTACATTACAGAACTAAAGAATAAGCTTTTTGGTTTTTAATTTTGGTTTTATATTGTGAAGATGATTGAACCTGAGCTTGCATTTGCGGACCTGAATGATGACATGGCATGTGCCACTGCCTATCTCCAGTATGTCGTATGTTACTTCATTGACCCTTGATTATTGGTAGATTATCTTATAGCCCCTCTGTTCTAATAAAAAGGTTCCGTTTTATATGAATTTGTTCAAAAAGATATTATAAAAATCAGGTCTTTGATATCCAGATACATTGACTGATTATCAGATAGAGAAAGTTTGAAGCTATTTTTGGCGAGCTTTGATATCAAGTTATAAATTTAATATGGAAATTTTCAAATTTTAGGTGAACATGTTCTTGAAAATTGCAAGGAAGATATGGATTTCTTCAACAATTGGATTGAGAAAGGGATCATCGATCGTTTGAGTGTATGATTTTTCTGTGCAACTTATAATCATGCATCTTTAAATTTGTTTTCCTGTTATATATGTGTAATTGCTTTGTAATTGTCTTTTTTCGTGTGGAATGATATTAATATTTTGACAAAAAAAAAAAAAAAAAAATGTGTAACTTGTGATTTTGCTCAACAGGATGTTGTTGAGAAAAGCTTTGTGCGAATGACGTACACAGATGCAGTTGAACTGCTTCTAAAATCAAAGAAGAAATTTGAATTTCCGGTACTTTTTTTACACATTTTAAAGTTGCCAAATACTTTTTGACTTTTGAGAGTCAACCAGTTAGTCTTTAAAAATTGTAGGAATGCGCCTTTAATTGTAGCTGAATATATTGTTGTAGGTGAAATGGGGATGTGATTTGCAAAGTGAGCATGAACGTTATATAACTGAGGAGGCTTTTAATGGATGTCCTGTTATTATAACAGACTACCCTAAGGCATGATTTCTCATCTCTTTCACCTACTGTGTGAATATTAAAACTGTTACCGAGTTTAATCAGTGGTAGTTTTTTAAAAATATCCAGGATATTAAGGCATTCTACATGCGACTAAATGATGATGGAAAAACTGTTGCAGCCATGGATATGCTGGTTCCTCGGGTATTGTTTGCATTCAATTTTTATTTCTGTTAATAGTCTTTTGAATACCATGTATCTAATAATATCGATCTCAATCAAATGGCGAGTTTAATTTCCCAATAAGTTAATGTACAACTTCATTTGTCCCAAAATAACTGCACCTCTCTCTCTTGCTATATATATACGCACACATACGAGGGATCCATATTAACACACGTGAGTACCGTGATGAATTTAAAGCTGTTTGACTCTATTTCCTTTGGGAAATTGGATTTTAATAATCCCACCTAGAGGTGATTGGCCAATAATGACCCCACTTTCGAATATTGTCACTGGCAGTCCCACCTTTTAAATATTTTTTTCTCATTGGATTTTAATAATCCACTTTCAAATTGGATTCTAATAATCCCACCTAGAGGTGGGACTGCCAGTGACAATATTTGAAAGTGGGATATTAAAATTTCCCTTTTCTTTTTAGCTGAACTTTTTAGTTTTACTCATATTACCTGTTACCTATGAGATAGAATATAAACTTAACTATTATATTTTTGTCTGCTAGGTTGGTGAGCTTATTGGTGGAAGTCAAAGGGAAGAACGTCTCGATTACTTGGAAACCCGCCTAGATGAACTCAAGCTCAATAAGGAGAGCTTTTGGTGGTACCTGGATCTTCGGCGTTATGGAACAGGTTAGCATCTTTCTTCTTCTAAACTCATATGTTAGTTTCTTGAAAACAGCCTGTTATATGCTCATAATAAAAATATATAATTGAGTTAACTGCCAATTTCGTTCCTGTGGTTTGTCCAATTATGCCAGTTTAGACCAAATTTCAAATTTGTACCATTTCCGTCCGTCCCTGACATTCTTGAAACATGCCATTTCCGTCCAAAAAACTAACGTCTGTTAAAACTTGCTGTTTGAAGAAGCGTAAAAACATCATTTTCCATTTTTCTTATATTATCCTTTTTTTTAAACTTATTAAATCCCACCCCTTTTAAGAAAAAAGGAAAATAAAAAAAGGAAATGATTTTTTTATCATTCATTAAACAGCAGGTTTTACCAGACGTTAGTTCTTTGGACGGAACTTGTACAAAATTGAAATTTGACCTAGACTGACATAATTAGACAAACCACATGGACGAGAATGGCAGTTAACTCTATATCATTTGATCATACAGTTTGCATGGCAATGGGTATATCAGTAATTTTGTAGCTATTGGCATATTTGAAGTTATAGAAGGAAATGTTGCAACTAATAAGAATTAAGAAATGGAAATTTATACATTCTGAAAAGATACATGAATCCAAATTCCATTGTTAAGTGAATAAAACATAAACTCAGCAACTTGTACTAATTGTTTTGTGACTTTGTCCTCTGCAGTTCCACACGCCGGGTTTGGATTAGGTTTTGAAAGGCTTGTGCAATTTGCAACTGGAATCGATAACATTCGAGACACAATTCCATTCCCCCGAGCACCTGGTTCAGCCGAGTTTTGACATTGAACAAGTCTGAACAGGTTCTTTTTTTAATCCGTGAACGTGTTTTTCTGGTTGTAACTTTTCCATCTACAAGTTTAGACGTACAAAAGGGAAGATTCTTTTTTGATAAACTTATTCGATTATTTGTCACAATGTATTTTCAAATATTATATAACCTAACAAATTCAAAGGGGATGTACAGTAGTTTTTTTTTTTACTTTTCTTCTTTTGTCTTTATTGTATTTCTTTATACTTTTACCTCCTTTAACTTTCAGTGTTAACAATTACAAGCTCTTAACTTTCTAAAAATTTTCCACAACACGCCGTAACTATTTTCTTACATGCTTATTTTTATGCACGCGTGAGTATAAATTTAAGTTTGTTTACGATTCAACGTAAATTTTTTCGAAAATATGTGTCAAATATAATTCGTTTTCATGCTTATAAATGCTTATTTTTATGTATGTTTTCAGTTAGTCTACGCTTTAACGCAAATTACAATTAGCAAGTTATGTGGATAGTGTTTTTATCCTATTAGTTTTGTTTGTTTCTTTCTTGATTTTTTTTTGGACTTTATTATTTTTATTTTTTAGTGGGGTCTATTTGGTCAGATTTAACCACAAAAATTAACTGAGTTAGGGCTAAAGGACATAACTTGCAAGGGTTTGCAAACATCGAGTACGTTTTCTGTAATTATTAAAGACAAAGGACACAGTTCGCAATAAGTGACATACATAAAGGACGATTTTTGTAATTTACTCATTTAAATCAATTGGTCCCGCTGTCCAATTTAAATTTATTTTTATGGTTTTCGGTCAATTTAAAACATGTGTCGATATTCTTTTGAGCGTATAATAGATATCGACCGAAACCCCGCAGCGTAGCGCGGGTAATCTTACTAGTTTATTACAAAATAGTTGTACACATGCATGATTACAGCTTAACCACATACTGTTGCTGCTACATTTATGTTAGTTGCATCTTTTGACTAATTATCAACATCTTGAAGGGTGGTATATATCTTTGATAAACAAAATAGTGGTTATGCTATATTGAACCCAAAACCATCTTAAACTTGTATTCTAAAGTTCAACCTCATCAAGATCATCATCAAAATTCAAAACCATCACCATTAGGGAAAAATGACCTTGAAGCCATTCCTAAAACTGGCCCATTTGATTTCATTTCTTTACTATTAAAAGCAAATCGTTCATCTGTACTTCCATCCCTCTTTAGGTGAACCCGATGTACTTGCGAATGTGGGAATGATGCCCCCTCTTGAGATATCATCCATGCTTGCAAATCTTTGCATAGAAGATTGGTATGGAGGAGGTTGGAACGGATTGTGTAATGAAGTTGGTCGACGATTTTCATCTACGGTTGTAAATTGTTGCGTGTTTTTTCGAACTGGGTCAACGGGTTGGTCAACTGAGGGTAACACCTTGGGAACAAAATTCATCTTGCATGAGATATCTATCCAACTAGGTGTTGCCCCGCTCGCGTTGCGGGGCGATGGCCGAATAATGAGCGAGTGTTAGTTAGCTCATTGACACGAAAAACAATTAAATCGAGTCAACTAATTAAAACAAAACACTTTTATAGTTTTGATAAAAAAAATCTAAAACAATGGCAATATTGTAATTTTTAACCGAGGGAAAGTTGTATTTTTTCACTGGGGTAAAATCGTAATTTGTCAAAAGCTAAAGCAATGGCAGTACTGTAAATTTGACCCAGGGGCAAAATTGTAAATTTTCACATGGGCAAATTCGTAA
Source organism: Helianthus tuberosus (assembly GCA_030545235.1). Classification (NCBI taxonomy): domain Eukaryota; kingdom Viridiplantae; phylum Streptophyta; class Magnoliopsida; order Asterales; family Asteraceae; genus Helianthus; species Helianthus tuberosus. The sequence goes on from CM060364.1 coordinate 11,754,395, forward strand.
TTTTGAACTTGGGGTAACAACATGATATAAATTTGAACTAAGGGCACAGACGTAATTTTAAGCTGGAGGCAAAAGCACAATTTTATTTTGAACCGATGGCAAAATCGTAATTTTGAATTGGGGGCAAAAACATAATTTTATTTTGAATTGGGAAAAAAACGTAATTTTGAAATGAGGGCGAAATCACAATTTTTTAAACGGAGAAAAATCACATTTTTGAATAGATGGCAAAATCGTAATTTTTAGCTGTGGACAAAAACAAATTTTTTTTTTGAACTGGGGGCGAAAAGGTAATTCTGAGCTGAGGGCAAAAGCACAATTTTATTTTGAATGGAGGGAAAAATCGTAATTTTGAGCTGGGGACAAAAGTGTAATTTTATTTTGAGCTGGGGACAAAACCGTAATTTTAAAGAGGGACAAAAACGTGATTTTAGAATGGATATAAAATAATAAACTGGTTGGTCCAATGGGAGAGTGCCAGGCAAAGTCGTAATTTTGAATTGAGGGCAAGATCGTAATTTTGAGATGGGGACAAAAAACGTAATTTTATTTTGAGCCGGGGGCTAAAACGTGATTTTAAAATGGATATAAAACAATAAACGTGTTGGTCCAATGAGGGAGTGCCAAGCAGCTGCGCACTATTCCCCCCAACTTGTAAATGTATATATGTAGTATAATTGTATGGTCAAGATTCACCCACATCAATCAATCTATACATATAAAATATATTTATATGATCAAGAGATATATTTACGACGACTTTAAATATCTGAGACTTTGGAGATTACAATTACCGATTGCCATTAAACCTACTGTATATCGATTGGTAAAAGAAATAAATAGATGTACACTAACAAATGTAAATATTGTGTTACAACTTACAACAAACACCCTGTTATAAGTTAATAAGGCTCTCCGTTTCGTAACTAAATAAAACGATATATATGAAATATGATTGTTTTGATTAGTGTCCAACGGTATCCTTGAAAGAGTGGCAAGCTGACAATTTCAATATTAGAAGCTAGGTTGATTGTCACTCACTGTCAACAATTTATGAGGAAATTCGATCTTTAGACAAATTACGAGGCCAAAATTTAAAATAAAACGTGTAGCATAACAATATAACATGACATACATACTTTGTATATTTTGCAATGAATATATTATTTGCTTGTCGTGTTGATTGTATTCCGTTTGAAATAACTAAAATAGTAAAAAAATATCCTTATCCGAAAGATCATTCACGTCATCCCCTTACACAGAAACATGGGACTTTTTTCGGTTATATGAATTCGATACGTAAAAAATTACATTACTTAGAACACAAGCAAAGGCTTGTTGTTGATGTAATAAAGTCTTTAAAAATAATTAGATGAATTTAAAAATAACTTGGAGAAAATGACACTTAGGAGTTGGCTTAGTTGGAAGCGTAAGTGGATGTAAAGTGAAACTAACTTTTTTTAACGGTAAATTTGGATCACTTACGGATATCAGCAGAACCACCCGATCACATCCATTTTCATTAAATCTGAGAATGAGAATCGATCTTAAAACCTAATGGTCCCTAAGGCTTATCTAACTCCGTGATTTCACTATTTATTTTAGTTTTATATATGGATATGATTCTGGATAAAGGTTAATTTTTACTTGTGAACTCCATTGATTAACCAATCATTGCTAAATAGTATTGATTTTTAGTTGTTATATAAATCGGGTGCTTACATTCTTATAATTATAGTACCTCCAATATAATCGAATCTCAATTTGCAAGACTTCTTTTCGTAACTTTTCAAGCTTAAAAAACATCTTTGTTGTCTCTTAATTAAAAAAAAAAAACGTCTAAGGGGATCAGCCTCATGGACCCCGCCAAGGGGGCACTGCCATGTTGGAATCCGGTAGTACATCGATGTCCGAAAGTTAGAAAGTCTCAAACTTTCTAACCTCTGTAGATATACATTCACATTTCTTTTCACCTTAAGGGTAAGGGTGTGTGCGCAATGGTTTTTAACCTCAACTACTTTGAAATACCTTAATCACTGGCGTCACTCCTTTTAAGTATTCTAAACTAATTTTCTTTTTTTAAACTAAAATTAAATAATACATTTAAAAACACAAAGATAACTAAACTTTCATTTTTATTAAAATATTATTTAGAGTAAAATGTCCAGATAGTCCCTGTGGTTTGTCAAAGTTTCACCTTTAGTCTCCAACTTTATAAAATTACACTCATGCTCCCTGTGGTTTGCTTGGTTGTTACTCGGGTAGTCCCTGAAGTAGATGAGGGTTAGTTTTCAGACTACCCTTAATTTCCAAATTGTATTCGGTGAGTAGTGCCCGTCGACGGTACCCGAATTAACTACCTGAAAGGGTGGCGGCAATGTACCCACACAAGTTTTGATACCAGGCACAGGGGTTTCAAGGGTACCTCGTCCACCCTAAGAAAATCCCTTTTTAATCAAATTACTTAAACACACTAAAATCTTCTCACTCTCAACTTCCCATTCTTAACTTTTTTGAACGGCTAAATTTTTTTCCTTAAATATTTATACATTTTAAGAATTGAACCTTGGTCTCCTAACAAGAGATAATTTCTCTTGACCATTAGACTATAACCTAAGTGAACTGCCCATTCTTAACCGTCAATGACATCCATTGAAATCCACCTTTAACCCTCGTTGTTAATTTCAAATATAAATTCCTTTTTTCTTAACATGTTGAACTACTTTTGGAACATTTTAACACACTTTTTTTCTTAATTATAAGAATGTTTATACTTTTTATTATTTAAAGATAGACTTGCATAAACCTTAGAAGAACCGTTTGTTAATTGATGAGTAGAAGTAACCCATATTGCTACCTCACCCTACTTCTAATCAAAGCCTTTCTCTCTCTCTCTCTCTCTCTCTAAACACACACATATTACATATCTATACATGCATATATATACACATCTACGTATACATGTATCCACTCATACACAACCCCTATAAATCTCACATACAACTACATCCTTAACCTCACAAACCAAAACATCACAAAAATGGCCACAACCATAAAAAACAAGACACTTTCCGGCGTCGGAAACCTCATAAAACTCCTTCCAACCGGCACAGTCTTCACTTTCCAGTTCCTAAACCCGGTCCTAACCAACAACGGCCATTGTACCACCATCAACAAATACCTAACCTCGATTCTCATCGCTCTTTGCGGCCTCTCTTGCATCTTCTCCTCCTTCACCGACAGCTACGAAGACGAAGAGGGATCTACCCGCTACATAATAGCCACTCCCAAAGGTATCTGGCCATCTCCAGAACAATCTTCTAGTGTTGACGTCTCAAAATATAAGCTACGAGTTGGAGACTTTGTGCATGCGGCTTTCGCGGCTGTGGTTTTCGCGGTTGTGGCTTTGTTGGATGATAATACTGTTCAGTGTTTGTACCCTGAGTTTGAGACGAATGAGAAGATGTTGATGATGGTGGTGCCTCCGTTGATTGGGACGGTTTCGGGGTCGGTTTTTATGTTGTTTCCTAATACTCGTCATGGGATTGGGTACCCACCTTCACCTACAAGCCAGAGCCAAGGGGATAAGTGAGATATACATATTACATATGTGTATATATAATGTTATTTGTGTGAGATTTTATGCTCAAAGGAGCATGCATGCATGTTGTTTTATACTATGTGTTTGTTATCATGTTTGGGTTTGAAGTGTGACATGAATTGTTTTTTTAAGTTTGAAATTTGAGGAATGTGTTTGATGAATATAGTGACTATGTTAAGTTGTTGGTTAATTGGTTTCACAAATGATTTGGAGTTAACTGCGATTTTCGTCCCTGTGGTTCGGTGAAAAATGACACTTCAGTCTAAAAAATAAATTTGAGCCAGTTCTGTCCTTAATATTTTTGAAACGTGTCACTTCAGTCCAAAAAGATAACGTCTTGCGCCAGTTCCGTCCTCAACGTTTTTAACGTCGCGTTATCTTTTTGGACTGAAGTGACATGTTTCAAAAATATTGAGAACGGAACTGACATAATTTTTTTTTGGACTGATGTGACATTTTCTACCAAACCACAGGGACGAAAATCGCAGTTAACTCATTGATTTAAGAGCCTTGTGTATTTTCTCAAGAAAAAAGCATGAATTTGATACCCACGTCTCCTTACATACACCCCATGTCTCATGTAATTCTTTTGTTTAGTATTTCCTATTTGCAGTTAATTTAGTAGTGTAGTAAGTGGGTTATTGGTGTAGTTAGTTTTTAGAATTGTTAATTTGTAAGGCTATATTTTGGTTTATTTATTAATTAAAAAATGAATTGTAAGTTTTTTTTCTTTTTTTAAATATTCTTATGGCCCTTTTGAATCACCATTAGTGGAGGATTTTAATTTCCCTCCTATTTTTTTCGTTTGGAAGTGTAAATATTCTTATGGTTTCTTTGAATTACCATTCTGTTTATCTCAATCCAATTGATACACATCAGAATTCAGCCACTAAGTGTTAATTAGTGGTGTTGCGCATCTTTTACTTATCGGGGAGGCTCTTAGTTGGGGCCTGACCCTTTTTTTTTCGAAGTATAAATTTTACAGAAAATTTTATATATACTGAGACCTCCCCCCTATTTTTTTTCTTCGGCCCCCATATTCTAAAGTTTAAGATCCGTCATTGTCGGTAAGAGTTGCAATAATCCTATAAGATGAATAGATGATCATTAAAATCAATACCCATTACAAATGTAAATAATCATTAAGTAAATTCAAATATAAGCAAATATAAATGTATAATATAATAAAAGTAATAAAAGTGAATGTCAACAGTGAACAATTAACCTGTGTTTTGTCTCTATAATAAACGTAATTCATTTGTTGTTGTAGTTCTCACACTTATTTTTCTCGAATTTTTGTTAGGTCTATATCGTGTATAAGTTGTTTTGGTAGCCTACACTCCTTGTCTGTAACACATTTTTTTTCCAAGAGAGTTGGAGAGGATATCATCAATATATCACTTTAGTATAAGCTTACACATTGTCAAAATAATTTGTTATAAACACCTAGCAATGGGGCTGTAAATGAACCGAACGAACATGAACAAGACCTTGTTTGTGATCATTCGTTAAGGATATAATGTGTTCACGAACGGTTCATGAAAACTTATCGAACGAGTCCGTGTTCGTTCATTAAGGAAAGGAATGTGTTCACGAACGCTATATAAAATCAACGAAGACGATGGTGGCTAGAGGTGGATGGTGAGAGGGAGCGACGCTAGACCTTGAAGCCCTAATGGTTGAACGAAAGTCGATAGTATTTTTCGATGTAAATAATGAGAAGGAAAGTGGAGTGATGCATAAACAAGGTGGAGTGATGCATAAACAAGGTGGAGATAGAGTTTCATATTTTATTTGTTTGGATTAGAAGATAAATAAGAATTAAAGAATATAAAAGGTTTAGATAAAATAAATAAATGCTAGAAAGTATTTAATGAACATAGACAAACGAATGTTTACGAACACATTGCCGAACGTTCACGAACTCAATTGAACGAACGGGACATTTGTTTGTGTTCATTCATTTAACTAATCAAACAAAATTTCTTGTTCATGTTCGTTCATTAATTAAACGAACGAACGTAAACGAACTTTTCGCTTAACGTTTGATTCGTTTACGAGCACCAATTTCAAAGTATTTTCTTACCAATAGCTTTTTCTCAGTAAAATATACAATAAATTCAACCACTACATTGATATAGCAATACTTTTTATATAAGTTTTTTAGACCAATCTGTGTAACAACTTTTATATCGGTTGTAATATCATTATTTAACTTAATACTTGTTTTTATACTAGTGGGTATCAACCCGTGCTCCGCGGCGGGTCGAATATTCGGGTGGCTCGGCTTTGCACACGGGAAGTAACACATCTGTTGCGACGGGGCGCAAAACTATAAAAAAGCTAATGATACTGAAATGTTACCGCGTGGCCGCATGTAAACATATGTAACATTACATATGACTGATAACATTGGAAACCTTATATACAAAAAACAAATTGTAGCCAACCTGTGCGTTAACCTGTTAAAAAATTAACGTAGGTACGTTAATAGAAATAATCACGTAGCGGCGTTAACAATGATAGAAATAATTACATAGTAACGAAAATGTTGATAAAAATATTATGTAGCAGCGAAAAAGCGTCTAATAACGTAGTAAAGAAAAACACAACACTTAATGTTAACGTCTCCAAATTTATTTTGTTGGGGCGAAATGATTAACTAACATTTTTTTTGTTAGAAGCGAAATAGTTAACTAACATTTCTTTTAGGGCGCGAAATGATTAAGCTATATAACAATACATAATTAGGCTGAAGGGTGTGCGGGTTATGATTGGAACATGATTCACCACGTAGGAATATGAATGAAAGGCTACCCCATCCTTGATTGATGGTGGTAGGTGTGGATTAAACTACGATTACCACGGCCCGCCATTTGATGACTTTGAGACAAAAGTATATTAAAATAACTAGTAGGGTGCCCGCGCGATGCGGCGGGGGAGACACTTTGGATTGCGGCACTCGTTGCTGGTAGTTTTCTTATTTGTATATGATAACATTATTGTGGTGGATATATGTCATAAGTGTTACACGTGGGAGCCTAACACCTATAATGTCTTGCAATGTTCGATCAACTGCCTCTATCGCCTGACGTTTCGCCATCGATGCCTCATCCCATATAATTAACTTGGAGGACCTAATTAGTTGACTTATAATTCCTAAAATTTTGGGACATAGTTTACTATTTATCTACTAAATATCGTAAATTAGTATTAAATAATTCCTAAAATTTTGGGATATAGTTTACTATCTATCTACTAATATCGTAAATTAGTATTAAATAAATATCGTAAATTAGTATTAAATAATTCCTAAAATTTTGGGATATAGTTTACTATCTATCTACTAATATCGTAAATTAGTATTAAATAATTCCTAAAATTTTGGAACATAGTTTATCTTCTATCTACTAAATATCAAAATTTTGTTTTGTTATAAAAATTAATAATAAATAAAGTATAGAAAAACTGTTTTAAACATGTAAAGATTCGTTTGTTAATAAAAAATACTAAACAAATGACAAAAGTATATTAGTTCAATTGAGATGTAAATTATAAGTGAAATAAAATAACACAAAGCATAAACTTCAAATATAAAATAGACTTTATTATTCATGGGATAGTCTAGATCAAACAAAAACAACTGAAAATGAAAAAAACATAAAAACACTTGATATATTTCATCTAATTTCTCTTCTTTTTTGATCCGTTTTTCTTGTTTGTGCTCGAATCAACAGTATCATCTAATTCATCTTCTTTCTCATCGTCCTCAGAATCATCTAAATTTATAACCTCGACCCATTTGCATTCAGAGAGTCTCTTAGATATTTTCTTTTGATTCTCATACTTTCGATCCTTAAAAAACAAAAATTTAATAAAAAAGTTAAAAAATGATTAAATAAATTTTATAAAAAAAAACAAATATTGAATAAAAAATTTAAAAAAGATTAAATAAATTTTAAAATTACCTCTTTACTAAATTGACGTTGAAGATTAGACTTGTATAGACTGAACATTGCACCATAAGAAATAATTTCAACACTATTATCACCATCATCCTACAATAAAACACCAAATAATAACATAACGAACTTGTTAATATGAAAGATTATAAGCGAAAATATTACTTAAAAACTAACAAAAGCTTGTTCGACAACTGGGGTGTTTAAATTGGTGTGTTGAATCTGAAAAATCAAATAAGTTAGTATTCACATAAAAGTAAATAAAAGAAAACAATTATTCATTATTGCGATATAACAAAACTTATCATAGAACCGACCTTAGATTTTTCAATATCGCATGCTTGTTTTTTCGCATCAAGTGAATTCAGAACTGGCTCCATATTTTAAATCTGTTTAGCAATAGAAATGTAGAATTGTGAGTGTTTGCTATGTATTTATAGTAGTCCATTAGGGTTTAGTTTTAGATTGGTCATCCATTTATTTAGGAAGTTTTTTGTGAGTTTTAAGTTTTTAAAATAAGATGCACATATCCTGTTTAGTTTGTTGTGGCATGTTTAATAGGAAGTTTGTTGTGAGTTTTATCTATACTATATTAAACATGCCACAACAAACTGACTCTGTACAAGTAAAATTAGGGAATATTTTAGTTTATTAATGCCGTTCAAAACAAAAAACTTGGGTAAAAAACAAATGTTAATGCACGGTATCTAGGTAATGGTCAAATCTGGCTTGGGTAAAAAACAAATGTTGGCTTTAATCAATTGTACATTTACGCATCGGCTATTTGTACTTTATGAACGCACGGCGAAACTAAAAAAGACAACTATCGAAACGTTTAAAAAAATGTGCCGATCATCATGGTACCTTCGGATTTTTTTAAAACATTACGGGTTGTAAGATATCGCAGGAATATATTAAAGAATTAAATAGGGAGGGGGGTGTAACTAATTACCCATAATTATGTTAAATGTCAAGGATTTAAATGTAATAGATTGAGGGACTAAAAAATAATTATGGTTTAAAAGACCACTTTACCCTCATTCTAGGGGTTTATTTATAAATAATGAGGGAAGAAGTTCTTAACTTTTGGGAATCCTTCCCTCATGTATTATAATATAGTATAGATAAAGATGACAGTGGTTTGGGTCATGACCACATCCTTAGGTTAATGGTTTTGGATGGTGGATTAGAGGTTGGTGACATAACGCTTATGTGGAGGGTCATGATGATCATGACCACACCCTTTTAGTTTTAACCATATATAGTTTAATAAAGATCGTATGAAGCAAAATGGTTAAGCTATATAACAATACATAATTACTTAGTTTAATAAAGAACCTAAAATAAGAATATTAATAAATGATCTAAAATTAAATGTTTTTTTTTGAAGGTGACTTTCTATGTACTGGACCAGTGGTCACCGGGTTCATGTCTAAGACAATCCCCCGTCAGCCCGGCGTTTACGGACGCGATGTTCGATCGGGCCCCGGCCGTCGCATAAGCTGACTTCCGCCCGGAAACCATACTGCCCCCACACGAGAGACTCGCTGGGGTAACAGCTGGGTAAAACCGGGTTGCCCTCAGGACCGCACCATGCCTCGGTAGGATACGATCCATCATTGGGACGTCCCACCCCCCGTTGCACCTCCCGGGGATCGAACCAGCGACCTCCAATGAGGAAGCCGGCCCAATCCAAACCACATGGGATTGCCGGTTGTGCTAGGGGATGGGATTTCTAAAATTAAATGTTTAACTAAGACAATTTCAAGTAGAAAGAATTAAGTTTCTTAATAACCAGATAAACATATTTGAACATTTCAAAAGTGGTGCAACAAAAAAGAAGCTTTAAAAATATAGCAGGACAAAAGAACTAAACATGTGCATTGGAACAGTGTTTTCAGACCCGGACTGGGAACCGGAGATTAAGGCGGTTCGGGTCATGGTATCGGACAGGAAATGCATTGAACCGGAGTTGAACCGGCGACCCGGCGGTTGGACTAGGAAACCGGCCAGTCGGACCGGTTTTTGGAAGGGTTTGACCGGTTTTTTATATATTTTTTTCAGATTTAACCCTATTAATTTTTATAATATTTACGATACATTCCGATTCTTACATCCGGTCAAACCATTAAACCGGTAATCCGGTCCAGTTGAAATTATTAAATTAAGAAATGCCATTGTTAAAGTTACCCAAAGAAACACACTCGACCAGCCATATGGTAAGATGATTGAAGTTGTGACACACCAACCAATCACTTTAGAATTGACTGTGCATGCGTTTTGGAAAATGTTAGTGATATGATATGATATAATATAATATAACTGTTTTGGTCAAAAATCAAGCAATGATAATGTAACCAAACTTTCTGTTGTGAGGTATGATGCTTGAATCAATGAACAATACTAAGGATCACTCAGAAATGAAATGAACAAGTGACACGAAGATTTATACGAGGAAAAAGCCCTTGATCAATGAATGATCTCCGGCATAAAAAACCTCGGGTGATGGAAACTACCGATCACCAACTCAGATTAAACAAGAAATGTATTACAACTTCGGATGATAGCGAGCTAATTACAAGGATCACTATAGTGTAATGTGCAAACAAGTGTGTAATCGCCAAGTGAATTGTCAAGAGCTGGTGAGAGCAGTTGCGAGTGTGTGTGTTAAGCTAAAAATAGCCAAGTGTTTCTATTTAGCTCGCTATCCCGTTTAAAAATGGAAAATATCTAAGCTAACAAACATTCCGCAATTGGTGCAAGTCCTCCACGACCTCCATAACGTCCATTTCAGCCATGCACGTGCGGAATAAATATGGAATATGCTCCAGGAATATCGCCAAGACCAAGTCCAAGCTTGTACTCCTGCAAAACAACATCATATTCAAAGTAGACAATCGTTAGTATAAGGATCCTTATGATGATCAATGATCCTGATCCTGCAATACTTCTGAGGATCACTAATTCAAACAGAAGTGAGGATCACTAAACCCAACAGTAAATGAGGATCACTGATCATTTGAAAATCCTCCCCTAACAATTGCCCCCAAAATATAAGGAGTAAATTGCAAATAAACGAGTTATATTTTCTGTTCTTATCCGTAATGAATCAACGGATAACTAGCCGTTGTAATCGGACTAGCCGTTACTATCCTGACGTCACTGAGGTGACTATCCTGCAAATTCATCATTATAAATTGAAGTTAGGGATCAATTTGCATTTAAATTCAAGAGAGACTCCCTTTAAATCCACATTCGAAGATCAAGCAGGTATCTCTCTTCCTCTTCTCCCTTTACGTTTTCTTTCTCTGTTCATCTTCTTTTTTACCGTCATGACCAAGATGATGCTAAGATCCTCTCCGGCTAAGGATCACACGAAAGACAGTCCTCTTAAGAGCCAGGGGATCATCAAAGATTCGACGAAAGAAAGATGCTGCTTCACTGATCCACAAATAGACAGAATCCGACATTGCTTTCCGGCAAATACCGATTTCAAACCATTTGATCCCACCGTTCTAAGTGATCACGTTTCTGAAACCTGGGTAGCTTTCTCGGTCACTCCATTCACAATAGGATACTCGTATCCTTTCCCTGAATTCACCCAGTCTTTCTTCTCACTCACCGGCATCTCCTATATTCAAGCTATGCCAATGATCTGGAGGGTCTTATATACCCTTGAAAGGATCATTGAGCAAGAAGGCATTGATTTGGGAATGTCGGAGTTTGCAGAGATGTATGACCTCGTTAGCCATGGATCCCATCGATATCTACTCAAACATAAACCTGGTGAAGAACATCCCATCTTCAAAGCCACTAAGAATGACACCAACTGGAAACGGCGATTCTTCTTTGTCAGAAGGGATTCTATCCCTGATGGAAAGGATCTGCCAAGGAAGTGGAGCACCCATGGTAGGATAGAGGATCCTGAGAAGGATCACCAGATGACCTTGTTTTCGTCTTAGGATCACTAACGTCCTTTTGTTTCTTTTTTGCAGCTATTACTGTCGCACACCTCATCACAACACCTGCAACAAAGGAAAGGCTTGCCGCTTTCCAGAGACTTGATCCTGCAAGAAGATCATTTAAAGCAAACACCCAGGATTCTCAAGAAGTATCCTCAGGTTCTGTCACTATGTCGAGTAAGTATCCTGTTTTTTGCATAATTAAATGTTTAAATAAATAGTTAAATAGAAATAGGATAAGGATACTTATCTGTTTTGGGTGTGTAGGCGCTGGAAAACCTTCAAGATCTGCCTCCAAATTCATTGTCACTGATCTTGACACTGTCCGATCCTCAAAGAAAAAGTCAGCTGCTAGCCCCTCCATCATAGTCCCCAAGGCAACCACTTCAAAGGGAAGAGGTGGAAAGAAAAGGAAGACCTCTGAAGCTGACAACCTAGAAGGCTTTCCTCTGATCCGCCATCAGTTCCTCGAGTACTTTGCTGATGTAAGGATCACTGACTTAACTTGATTATCCTGCCCATTTGAGGATCACGTGATCCTGAACTTTACATTGTCTTCTTTGCAGAAATTTGCTGAAATCGAGGACTATATTGGGAACGTCGAAGGGCTTGAGGAGAAATACTCTGATCTCCAAAAAGTGGCGGTGCTCAAGGATCACAAGATCGCTTCCCTCGAAAAGGACCTCAATGATGCCAAAACTCAGATGGTTACAGCTCAGATCAATGCTGACTATGAGAAGCACGAGATCATGCAGGATGCTAAAGTCTCCGCTGCCATTGCCATGTACAAGACCAAGTTGCAGATGGCCCAAGAAGCTCAGGATCCTAATTTTGACAGGAGCAACTGGGACATGGAAGGCTGGAAGGCTAGGCTGGCTGAGTTGGAGGATGAAGAAGAGGCTGAAGAGGTTCTGGCAATCGAGGCTGGTGGCAGTGGCAAGGATCATGTGAAGGATACTGGAGCTGGAGGAGATGGTGATGCAGCGAAGGTGTAGGCTGCATGAATGGGCGATGAAGGACATTTCTAGACGTACCCGGAGCCCATTTTTTTTTTAGAATTTGGTAGTTTATTTTGGTTATGGTGTTTTTGTTGAACAATGATGGGCTGTATCTTGAACAATAGTTACTATGTTAAAGGATCATGGATCCTTGAACAATAGGCAGGATAATGGGTGGTGGATGGATCCTCTGTTTGGGGGATGAAGCCACTCGTTATCCTTCCGTCTTTTATTTCCTGCACTACAAAGACCCGTAAACAATGGACACCCTTTGCCAACCCGTGTGGACGGGCCACGTTTTGCTGGTAGAAACGTGGGTTGGCAATTTTGACAACCTTAAAGGGTTTAACGTTTTGTGAATAAAATAACTCTAACTTTTTGGCTATCTCCCGTGTTACTATCCTTGTTAGTACTTTACTTTCCAATTGTTGTGATATTCATTTAGTCTAAACTTATCAAATAAAGAAATATTTAATAAATATCCTTAAAAAGTTTAGGATATGATCAAGGATCACATATCCTATTGTTAGGGGTGGATTTCTAAATGATCAGTGATCCTCATTTACTGTTGGGTTTATTGATCCTCAATTCTGTCTGAAGTAGTGATCCTCAGAAGTATTGCAGGATCAGGATCATGGATCATCATAAGGATCCTTGTACTAAAGGTTGTCTACTTTGAATTCGAAATTGTTTTGCAGGAGTATCAACTTGGACTTGGTCTTGGCGATATTCCTGGAGAATATTCTAAGCCTATTCCGCACGTGCTTGGCCAGAAATGGACGTTATGGAGTCGTGGAGGACTTGCACCATTTGCGGAATGTTAGTTAGAGTAGATATTTTCCATTTTTAAAGGGGTAGCGAGCTAATTAGAAAACACTTGGCTATTTTTGGCTACACACATACTCTTACAACTGCTCTCACCAGTTCTCGTTAACTCACTTGGCGATTACACACTTTTCTACACAATACATTTCTTGTTTAATTTGAATTGGTGATCGGTAGTTTCCATCACCCGAGGTTTTTTATGCCGGAGATCATTCATTGATCAAGGGCTTTTTCCTCATATAAATCTTCGTGTCACTTGTTCATTACGTTTCAAAGTGATCCTCATTGTTGTTCATCAATTCAAGCATCATACCTCACAACAGAAAGTTTGGTTGCATTATCATTGCTTGATTTTTGACCAAAACAGTTTGGCGCCCACCGTGGGGCAATTGGTGCTTCATTCCTAAAGAGATTCGTGTTTTCGTGGTCATTTCGGTTCATAACAACCAGGCAGATGGCTTCTTCAGCAAAGAACACTTCAAACTTGATGCCGTCATTCAGTTCTTCACAAGGCGTTCCTCCTTTGCCTCCACCACCTTCTGGATCCCAGAAGAATGCTGAGAATGCCGCGAAGAAACCAACCCCCATTTTCCAAAAACCACCAACTTCTTCTGTTTCAACTAATCCTACTACTAATGATCTTTATACTCTGATTTTGCAGATGAGGAATCATGCACAAGAGCAGGACAAAACCAACGAAAGGATCCTCCGGGAGATCGATGAGATCAAGAAACAGAAGAAATCAGTGGAGGATCACTCTCCTCTGATGCCAAGATCACTGAACTTCGACACTCCAGCCATAACTTCCCAACACTCAGCAGTTCCGGACGTGCAATACTTGGGTGAATTACCAGGAAGGCGTTATGGAACAACAACTATGAGTCAGGCATTTGGCTCTTACTTCCAGCCTCAGGGATCCTCTTCTCAACCATCAGGATCCTCTTCTCAACATCAGGGATACTTCACGACAGGAGGATATTTGGGAATGCATGCGGTTCAAGGATCCTCACAGGTCCAAGGATCCTCCCAGGTCCAAGGATCCTCACAGGTCCAAGGATCCTCACAGGTCCAAGGATCCTCCCAGATTCAAGGATCCTTCCCGGTCCGAGGATCCTCCCTTGTTCCAGGATCCTCTCCGGTCCCAGGATCCTCTCTGGTCCCAGGATCCTCTCTGGTTCCAGGATCCTTTCAGGTTCAAGGATCATCTCAACTTCAAGGATCCAACGTCCTTCAGGATCAAGGATTCTTGAGAAGTATGCAGCCTCAGAGCTCGGACGTTCATCAAGGAGACTTCATACCAATGCAAACCATTGCTCCCTCTGGTCCCTCAATCATGCCAGAGTCTCGTCAATATGGATTCACATCCGCAATTCCAAACACGAATCCTGTGGGAGGTAACATTTTTAATAATTCATATAACACTAACCATGGCGTAATGCAGGATACAGGTATTAATCAGGCTATGGCTAGAGAGCTACAGAAGCTTAAGGATATGATATCCAGTGTACCGGGAGTGGTTAAACCCATTCCTGAAATTGCAGATGGTAGCCATAGGATATCTCGTTTTGCACCACCCTTATGTGATGCTAAAATACCCAAGAGGTTCCAGATACCATCTATGAAGTTATATGATGGTTCAACGGATCCAGAAGAGCATGTAGCTTAGTACAGGGAGAGGATGGAGATCAATCCAATTCCTGAAAGGTTGAAAGAAGCATGTCTATGCAAGGGATTTGGATCCACACTTACAGGATCTGCTCTTAAATGGCTGCTAAGTCTTCCCCCTTACTCTATTACTTCATTTGCTAATTTAGTTAACTTGTTCAATAGTCAATTCTCTTGTAGTAGAAAGTTTGAACGATTAACTAGTGATCTATATAGGGTAACACAAGGCCAAAATGAATCACTTAGAGATTATATCACTAAGTTTAGTAAAGAATCCTTAGATATTCCTAATTTGGATATTGCTACGGCTGTAGAGGCCTTTAAAATGGGATTGCTTAGAGATTCATTATTCTATGATGACCTTGTTATGACACCTTGCAGGAATCTTGATGAAGTAAGAACCAGGGCCCTTAGGTTCATCCGCTTAGAGGATGACAAAAGGATTCAGGATAGACTGACAGGATCCTCAAAACAGGATAAACAAGGATCCTACTTCAGGAACAACAAATCCAAGTCCTACAACAGATCTGATAACCAGAATGTGCATGCAGTGGAACAAGAAGAGGATGATGAGGATTATCCTCCTATTTCTGAATACTGTTTTTCTGTTGATAACAATGAACTAATCCTTGCAATGCAGAGTCTAGGTGAGAAAGCTAGGTGGCCAAGGAAGAATGATAAACCAGCTGCTACAAAGGATAAGTCCAAATGGTGTGCATATCATGAGGATTTCGGACATCTCACTGAAGAATGCATTGCATTGAGAAAGGAAATTGGTTACTTGCTGAGCAAGGGGCATTTGAAGGAACTCTTGGGTCGAAAGAAGTCAAGGATCCAGGATCCTGAAAGGATCCCGGAAAGGGCTCCTGCTCCTCTAGCAGATGCACACGTCATAAATTTCATATCCGGCGGATCAGACATCTGTGGTACATCCTTTTCAGCAGGAAAAAGACATGCTAAGGAAACCAAGATGGATAGTGGAGACAGACTCGTTCGGACCTCCGTTGTTACCCAGGATAAAGTCATAACCTTTGATGAGGATGATCGTGTTGACGTCCAGGATCCTCATCATGATGGTCTTGTAATTACATTATTTATTTCTAACCACTTTGTTCGCAAGATCCTTATAGATGGAGGAAGCTCTGTGAACATCATTCAGCTTGATGTTCTCAAGAAGATGAATATCCCAGAGTCTGATATTATCCCAAGATCCTCAGTACTTGTGGGATTCAGTGGAGAAACTAAGAATACATTGGGGGACATCAAACTCCCAATCTATATTGAAGGATTGCATTCTTATCAAAAGTTTTGTGTTATAGATTGCTTATCATGTTGTAATGTTATCCTTGGCAGGCCATGGATACATGACATGAAGGCAGTCTCATCCACCTATCATCAATGTGTAAAGCTTCCAAGTCCTTGGGGAGTGGTGAAAATTGAGAGTGATCAACAGGAGGCAAAAAATTGCTATACCTCATCAATGAAACCAGCCTCAAGACCAAGGGAGCAATAGTAATTAAAGTATCCTTCAAGAGATGTCTTGGAGGCAAGAGAACAAGATTTGAAAGAAATCCTCATGGGTCCTGATGATCCTGAATCCAAGATCTTCATAGGATCAGGGATCCTTAGCGATATTGAACGGGAGCTAGTATCCTTCCTCAAAAGAAGGAAAACCACCTTTGCCTGGAAACATGAGGATATGACAGGTATATCTAAAGATATAATTACTCATAAACTTGGCATTGACAGGTCATTTAAGCCAATTCATCAAAAGAGGAGGAAATTTGCACCTGAAAGGAATGCCATTATCCAGGAAGAGGTAGATAAACTACTTCGGGCAGGTATGATTAGAGAGGTTAAGTATCCAAAATGGTTAGCCAATGTGGTTGTTGTTCAAAAGAAAAATGGAAAGTGGAGGGTATGTGTCGATTTTACAGATTTAAACAAGGCATGTCCCAAGGATCCTTTCCCCTTACCCCACATTGACTCCATGGTAGATGCTACCGCGGGTCATGAGTTGTTAACTTTTATGGATGCTTCATCTGGATTTCAACAAATTCAGATGGAACCATCTGATCAAGAGGATACAACCTTTATGACCCCACCTGGTATATACTGTTATATTGCTATGCCGTTTGGATTAAGGAATGCAGGTGCCACTTATCAAAGGCTAGTTAATATGATGTTCAAGGAACAAATTGGACACACTATGGAAGTCTATATTGATGACATGGTGGTTAAGTCCAAGAAAGCTGAGGATCACCTTAAAGACTTGGAGGAAGCATTCAATATCCTTGATAAATTTAATATGAAACTAAATCATTCTAAGTGTCATTTTGGTGTTAAGGCAGGTAAATTCTTAGGATATATGGTGACAAAGAGGGGCATTGAAGCAAGTCCAGAGCAAATCAAGGCTATTGTAAATATCAAATCTCCTGCCAATGCTAAGGATGTGCAAAGATTAACGGGCAGGATCGCAGCCTTGAACAGATTCATATCCAAATCCTCAGAAAAGTGTAAGGAATTCTACGATATCCTGAGGAAAAACAAGAAATTTGAATGGACTGAGAAGCATGAAGGTGCCCTCAGAGCTCTTAAAGATTACCAAGAAACTATGAAGTGGGGTGTGCGGGTTATGATTGGAACATGATTCACCACGTAGGAATATGAATGAAAGGCTACCCCATCCTTGATTGATGGTGGTAGGTGTGGATTAAACTACGATTACCACGGCCCGCCATTTGATGACTTTGAGACAAAAGTATATTAAAATAACTAGTAGGGTGCCCGCGCGATGCGGCGGGGGCGACACTTTGGATTGCGGCACTCGTTGCTGGTAGTTTTCTTATTTGTATATGATAACATTATTGTGGTGGATATATGTCATAAGTGTTACACGTGGGAGCCTAACACCTATAATGTCTTGCAATGTTCGATCAACTGCCTCTATCGCCTGACGTTTCGCCATCGATGCCTCATCCCATATAATTAACTTGGAGGACCTAATTAGTTGACTTATAATTCCTAAAATTTTGGGACATAGTTTACTATTTATCTACTAAATATCGTAAATTAGTATTAAATAATTCCTAAAATTTTGGGATATAGTTTACTATCTATCTACTAATATCGTAAATTAGTATTAAATAAATATCGTAAATTAGTATTAAATAATTCCTAAAATTTTGGGATATAGTTTACTATCTATCTACTAATATCGTAAATTAGTATTAAATAATTCCTAAAATTTTGGAACATAGTTTATCTTCTATCTATTAAATATCAAAATTTTGTTTTGTTATAAAAATTAATAATAAATAAAGTATAGAAAAACTGTTTTAAACATGTAAAGATTCGTTTGTTAATAAAAAATACTAAACAAATGACAAAAGTATATTAGTTCAATCGAGATGTAAATTATAAGTGAAATAAAATAACACAAAGCATAAACTTCAAATATAAAATAGACTTTATTATTCATGGGATAGTCTAGATCAAACAAAAACAACTGAAAATGAAAAAAAACATAAAAACACTTGATATATTTCATCTAATTTCTCTTCTTTTTTGATCCGTTTTTCTTGTTTGTGCTCGAATCAACAGTATCATCTAATTCATCTTCTTTCTCATCGTCCTCAGAATCATATAAATTTATAACCTCGACCCATTTGCATTCAGAGAGTCTCTTAGATATTTTCTTTTGATTCTCATACTTTCGATCCTTAAAAAACAAAAATTTAATAAAAAAGTTAAAAAATGATTAAATAAATTTTATAAAAAAAAACAAATATTGAATAAAAAATTTAAAAAAGATTAAATAAATTTTAAAATTACCTCTTTACTAAATTGACGTTGAAGATTAGACTTGTATAGACTGAACATTGCACCATAAAAAATAATTTCAACACTATTATCACCATCATCCTACAATAAAACACCAAATAATAACATAACGAACTTGTTAATATGAAAGATTATAAGCGAAAATATTACTTAAAAACTAACAAAAGCTTGTTCGACAACTGGGGTGTTTAAATTGGTGTGTTGAATCTGAAAAATCAAATAAGTTAGTATTCACATAAAAGTAAATAAAAGAAAACAATTATTCATTATTGCGATATAACAAAACATATCATAGAACCGACCTTAGATTTTTCAATATCGCATGCTTGTTTTTTCGCATCAAGTGAATTCAGAACTGGCTCCATATTTTAAATCTGTTTAGCAATAGAAATGTAGAATTGTGAGTGTTTGCTATGTATTTATAGTAGTCCATTAGGGTTTAGTTTTAGATTGGTCATCCATTTATTTAGGAAGTTTGTTGTGAGTTTTAAGTTTTTAAAATAAGATGCACATATCCTGTTTAGTTTGTTGTGGCATGTTTAATAGGAAGTTTGTTGTGAGTTTTATCTATACTATATTAAACATGACACAACAAACTGACTCTGTACAAGTAAAATTAGGGAATATTTTAGTTTATTAATGCCGTTCAAAACAAAAAACTTGGGTAAAAAACAAATGTTAATGCACGGTATCTAGGTAATGGTCAAATCTGGCTTGGGTAAAAAACAAATGTTGGCTTTAATCAATTGTACATTTACGCATCGGCTATTTGTACTTTATGAACGCACGGCGAAACTAAAAAAGACAACTATCGAAACGTTTAAAAAAATGTGCCGATCATCATGGTACCTTCGGATTTTTTTAAAACATTACGGGTTGTAAGATATCGCAGGAATATATTAAAGAATTAAATAGCGAGGGGGGTGTAACTAATTACCCATAATTATGTTAAATGTCAAGGATTTAAATGTAATAGATTGAGTGACTAAAAAATAATTATGGTTTAAAAGACCACTTTACCCTCATTCTAGGGGTTTATTTATAAATAATGAGAGAAGAAGTTCTTAACTTTTGGGAATCCTTCCCTCATGTATTATAATATAGTATAGATAAAGATGACAGTGGTTTGGGTCATGACCACACCCTTAGGTTAATGGTTTTGGATGGTGGATTAGAGGTTGGTGACATAACGCTTATGTGGAGGGTCATGATGATCATGACCACACCCTTTTAGTTTTAACCATATATAGTTTAATAAAGATCGTATGAAGCAAAATGGTTAAGCTATATAACAATACATAATTACTTAGTTTAATAAAGAACCTAAAATAAGAATATTAATAAATGATCTAAAATTAAATGTTTTTTTTGGAAGGTGACTTTCTATGTACTGGACCAATGGTCACCGGGTTCATGTCTAAGACAATCCCCCGTCAGCCCGGCGTTTACGGACGCGATGTTCGATCGGGCCCCGGCCGTCGCAGAAGCTGACTTCCGCCCAGAAACCATACTGCCCCCACATGAGAGACTCGCTGGGGTAACAGCTGGGTAAAACCGGGTTGCCCTCAGGACCGCACCATGCCTCGGTAGGATACGATCCATCATTGGGACGTCCCACCCCCCGTTGCACCTCCCGGGGATCGAACCGGCGACCTCCAAGGAGGAAGCCGGCCCAATCCAAACCACATGGGATTGCCGGTTGGGCTAGGGGATGGGATTTCTAAAATTAAATGTTTAACTAAGACAATTTCAAGTAGAAAGAATTAAGTTTCTTAATAACCAGATAAACATATTTGAACATTTCAAAAGTGGTGCAACAAAAAAGAAGCTTTAAAAATATAGCAGGACAAAAGAACTAAACATGTGCATTGGAACAGTGTTTTCAGACCCGGACTGGGAACCGGAGATTAAGGCGGTTCGGGTCATGGTATCGGACAGGAAATGCATTGAACCGGAGTTGAACCGGCGACCCGGCGGTTGGACTAGGAAACCGGCCAGTCGGACCGGTTTTTGGAAGGGTTTGACCGGTTTTTTATATATTTTTTCAGATTTAACCCTATTAATTTTTATAATATTTACGATATATTCCGATTCTTACATCCGGTCAAACCATTAAACCGGTAATCCGGTCCAGTTGAAATTATTAAATTAAGAAATGCCATTGTTAAAGTTACCCAAAGAAACACACTCGACCAGCCATATGGTAAGATGATTGAAGTTGTGACACACCAACCAATCACTTTAGAATTGACTGTGCATGCGTTTTGGAAAATGTTAGTGATATGATATGATATGATATGATATGATATTGTTGGTGCAGTTGTCTGTCGACTTCATCTTGGTTCGAGTCTTAGATTAGAACTGATTGATTAGGGCTTGTTTTATGAGAAAATGTAATGATTTAGTGTGTTTTAGTGATGATTTCGCTTCAAGGGACATTTATAAGAGATTTCGCTTCAAGCAAGTTCAAGCGAAATCTACATGACATGATTTCGCTTGAACAGTGCTCAAGCGAAATCTCAATGCTTATAAATACCCTGAAGCCTGAAGCGTAATCAGTAAGTAAGAGTTCAGTTCAGTAGTTGGTTTCCGACACAGAAGTGCTGTCGAGGTGTCTCCAAGTCTGTAATCTTTCAGAGATTAATACAAGAGACAGTAAATAGTATTTCCAGTGTGTTTCAAGCTAAACAAAGACAGAATCAATGAATTCCGCCTCTGATTCTGTCTGAGCACTCTTCTGATCGACTCGTTAGGTCGTTTCACGATCCTACATGTGGTATCAGAGCTCAGGAGGAAGAGTTCTTACTGTTTAGCTAGTTTTCGCTGGAAAATTCTGACTTCTACACCTTCTTTTCAAAATTAATCAAGTTTTTGTGATTAAAATGGACTGATCTTCACATATTGTGTGCGAAACATAGAATTAACAAATCCTTGAAAGATTCAGACCTTAATTCGACCTAGAACTTGATCAATTTTGAAAAAATCAGATCGACGTGATGATGTCAGCATGATTCAAGCGAAATTGAAGATTTCGCTTGAAGACTGATCAGATTTCGCTTCAAGAGTTTCTGGTTTGATTTGCATTTCAAGCGAAATCATTGTTTTCGCTTGAAAGGATTTCGCTTGAGGTATTCTGTATTGACAAGATTTCGCTTCAACAATTTCGCTTCAAAGGGTTTTTATGTTTTAGTTGTTTCAAGCGAAAACAAGTATTTCGCTTGAACTGATATTGTAGTTAACCTTTGATTTTGCTTGAAGTTTGTTTGCAGGTATTTCACTTGAAGGTGTTTAATTGCATATTGTTTTAGAAATATGGCAAATATGTTTGATGAAAAGGAAAATGAGTATCTTGAAAATTTAAATTGTTGGTATATGAGAACTGAGGAAAGTAGTTACAGAAAGGTAGATGTGGATGTTTGGATAAAAAGTTATGAACATTTCATGTGCCAAAAGAATGAAACTTTGAATGAGATGGAAACAAGATTTAAAGTTCTAACGGACAATTTGTGGAGAAAGGGTATTAGAATGACAACTGATGAACATATATTGAAATTGATAACTGCATTACCTGCTAAATGGGATGAATTTATGGTTGAGCTAAAAGGAAAAGATTTTTTCCAAGAGCTTAATCCACATCAGTTCTTTAATGAGGTTCATGCAGAGTGTCGTAAGGAAGAAAAGAAAAGAAGAGAATTTTTGAATGAGATAGGAAAGAGTTTACAAGATTTAGAATTGGATGTGATTACAGAAATTGATAAAAAATTTCGGATATGTCTTGCAACAAAGAGTACTCTAAAATATGATATCAAAAGGAAATGTTATATTGATGATAGTATGAATCCTTTTGATTTCGTTAAACTCTTTTGTGCAGGAACATACAAGATGGAAACAGAACAAATTCAAAAGAATGAAGAATCTGTGAAGCTTGGATCTTCAAGTTCTGCATCAGTGTGCTCAAAATGCAACAACTTTAAGATTGACAATGACAAACTCTTGAAGAATGCGGAAAGTTTGACACTGGAAGTCGAGAAGTTGAGAAACGAGAAGCAAGCTGATGATAAGCAGATTCTTATTCTGAAAGAAAATTGTGAGAAGCTGAAAATTGAAAATGACAAACTGTTGGGTAATTTGAACAGTTTGACATCAGAAAACAAAGTTTTTGAAGAGAAAATGAAAAGTTTTGAAAATGAAAAATCAAAGATTGAAAAAGATTTTCAAAGTCAACTAAAAATTTTAGAAGATGAGAGAGATTTGTTTGGTAAAAACAATCTTGAAAAACAAATTGCAATCAATTCTCATCTTGAAAAGATTATTCGACTTGAAAAGGAAGCAGAGTGTGCTCAAAAGAAAATCAAAGAGTTAGAAGGTAAAATCAGGGAATGGGAAGAAAAGTTGAAGGTTTTTGTTAATACTTCAGCTATTCCTTGCCCAAAACCTTTAAATTCTGTTCCAATAAGTGACAATGTCACAAACTTTGATAATGTCAAAGTTGAAGATTGCGATGAAAAATCTGATGATGAAAAAGTAAAAATTGAC
Source organism: Helianthus tuberosus (assembly GCA_030545235.1). Classification (NCBI taxonomy): domain Eukaryota; kingdom Viridiplantae; phylum Streptophyta; class Magnoliopsida; order Asterales; family Asteraceae; genus Helianthus; species Helianthus tuberosus. The sequence continues at coordinate 11,777,787 of CM060364.1, forward strand.
AAAAAGAATTTACATTTGAAGTTAAAAGAAAAATTTCAAAAAACTGTTCCACAATCAACTGAAAAGGGAGAATGCTCTAAGCAAAAACCTTTAAAGAAGAATGTGGAACAGAAACAAAAAATTAAAAATTTGAAAAATGTTCAAAAAGAAAATAACAGTTCATCAGATCGATCATCCAATCACAATCAAAAACCACAAAAAGTAAAAAATGAAAATTCAAAAATAGTTGGTGAAAAGTGGTGCAGGTTGGACCACAGTGCTTCAAGGCCAAATCAAGCTTACAGGAAGAGAGAGGATTATCACCAAGCCAAACAGTGCTTTGATCTAAATGTTTGGGCTGAAAATGGTGATTGGTACGATAACAGAGTGTGTTACCGATGCGGTTATCAAGGGCACATTGCTGTTAACTGCCAAAGTTGGATTTATGAGACGAGAAGATGCTATAACTGCCAAATCAGAGGCCACATTGCCAGAGATTGCCCAAGGAGATCAAATGACAGATTGAGGGTTAAATCTCAGAAATTGGTAAAGATCCCAGTATCTGTCAAGCCCAAAGAACAGAAAGTTCAAGAACGTAAAGTTCAAGAACCGAAAGTTCAAGAATCGAAAGTAAAGCTTTCTCAAGGGCAAAAAGACAGACTGAGGAAGAAGAGAAAGAAGGTCAGAGAGTATCTGGAAAGGATTTCGTCCTCGGATACAACTGGTAAAACAGATAAAAGTTCTGATAAATCGTCTTGCTCGCCAAAGAATGACAAATCTAGCAAAACGAATTCATCAGATACAAATCTGAGGACAGAAAAGAAAGAGGAAAAGAAGAAGAAAGTTGTTGGCAATGAATCTGTTTCTTCGGAAACAAAGGAGCCACATGTCGGCGATGAATCTGGCTCATCAAAGTCAGACAAGCCACATTCAGGCAATGAATCTGGTATGGTAAAGCCAGAAGAGCCAGTGGTTGAGGTAAAGAATGAGAGTTCAAGTCTAACAATGGATGAGGCAAACTTTCCACTATTGTTAAACAAGAATTCAAAATCACCCAAGGCTGGTCAGGCTTGGGTGGATCTGTTTAAATGAAAAACCTGACTTGCCGGAGTTCCCAGGTTGGTAAGCGTGGAACAGGAATCGGCACATTTCTTGAGAAATTCACGAAAGTGATTTCGACTTACAAGTGGTAAATCAGGGACATTAAGTTGTACTTGATTTTCTACAAGTGGTTTTTAATATGAAAAACAATGTGATGAAACCCCTAACCTACAAGTGGTTTGAAAATCAACAAAACTAATTTTCCGGAAAAACCATTTTGATTAAAACAAACTTAAGTGTTTTGAAATCACTATGGAAAATAGTTTGTTGTGAGGGGGAGTTCTGATTGTTTATGCCAAGTGGATGGCGAATTGAAGTGATTCTCATCATGTTGTCAAGTTTGTACAGTTGGTTTTCAAATTTTCCCAGAAAATCAAAATTGAGACATATTTTGATTTTAGGGGGAGTAAAAATTTAAAAAAATTAGAAAATTTGAAAATGTCAAAAACATTGAAAAATTTAAAATGAGTTTTGTTGTGAAAAAGAGGAAATGATAGTACATCAGTTGGACTGTCACAGCATGCTAAAGAAATGGAAAGTTAAATGTGATAAACGGTCTCACTAAAGATGTGACGGTAGGCTCAGCTAGACTAGTAGATTTGCGATAACGATACAAACCTAAAATGAAAAAGCCTAGTTCTAGTGGGAAACATGGTCGAAAGCATAGTACTTAGTTTTGTCCTTCTTGACTGTGTGCCTACTCGGTAATCGCTGATTGTCAAAAGACATAAAACTGGTTAAGTTTGTGAACTTTCACAACTTTGCTAAAAAGTCGCTGTGATTGTGCATTTTATTTTGCAAAGATTTAAACTTGTTTTATTTCTTTATTTTGTTTAAGCATCGGACATCCTCTGCGTATACGTGAGTATCGACCTGGATGTTGTTGCCTAAACGTTCTGCTTTATTTTCTTTGGTGTTTCGTTTAAGCTTTGGATCACCTCTGCGTATACGGGAGTATCGACCTGGTGGTTAAAGCCTAAACAACTTCAACTTATTTTTATTTTCTTATTTTGTTTAAACATTGGACTTTCTCTGCGTATACGGAAGTATCGACCTGATTGTTAATGTTTAAACATTCTGCTTTATTTTCGCACAAATCACAGTTGATAAAGTTTAAAGGCATTACTTGAGTTAGTGTATTGCATGATGAGGGGATATGCTGAGATCGTGGGGTCCATAAGAATTTAGTGCTATCTAAATATACCTTAACGTATCGGTAAGCATTTCGAAAGTTTTTAGATTGAGTTTATGTGGACAACAATATCGTCAATCAACGTGAATCGTTTAGAACTTAAAATGCAATGAAGCTTAACGGTGCTAGTGATTGGTCACATAAACTGATATGATCCTCTTACACGAACTCACAAAAATATGTTTGTACATATTTTATTTCTGCAGTTAATTTCTGTTATTGCATTTCTTTACAGTCAAAAATCCAAAAAGATTTTAGTGTGTTTTAGCATAAATTTTGAAAAATACAAAAAGATTTTCGACAACTGATGATTGAAGAGCTGATTTTCAAAATTCCAAGTGCTAATCATGATGAACTGGTTTGGGAGTGTGTGTGCTAAATTGAAAATTTTGGATTAAGAATGAAATTGAGATTAGTTAATCAGGGTCATTAATTTGAACTTGATGTAACTATTGTTTGTAAGTTTTTCTTATTGATTTAAGTGAAAACTTATGTTTTGGTAGAGAGATGTGTGTAGGAGAAATGAAGGTTTCTGATCCTGTTGCTACGAGAAGCCAGGAGATGCATCAGAACCTGTGGAGAGCTAAATCTGAGAAAAAGCCAGGATTTAATTTCAAAGGCGATAGCTAATTCCAGACTGAAAATCCCAGCTTGATGAAAGGGGGAGTCTGATGAAGTTAGAGCTAGAGAAAAGATCCGGGTATTTTTATTTCAGGAGAAAGTTCTGAAGAAGATCGATCAAGATTGAAGAGTCATTATGATGAAGACTCTAACTGAAGATTCCGTCAACATTCAAGGGGGAGTCTGTTGGTGCAGTTGTCTGTCGACTTCATCTTGGTTCGAGTCTTAGATTATAACTGATTGATTAGGGCTTGTTTTATGAGAAAATGTAATGATTTAGTGTGTTTTAGTGATGATTTCGCTTCAAGGGACATTTATAAGAGATTTCGCTTCAAGCAAGTTCAAGCGAAATCTACATGACATGATTTCGCTTGAACAGTGCTCAAGCGAAATCTCAATGCTTATAAATACCCTGAAGCCTGAAGCGTAATCAGTAAGTAAGAGTTCAGTTTAGTAGTTGGTTTCCGACACAGAAGTGCTGTCGAGGTGTCTCCAAGTCTGTAATCTTTCAGAGATTAATACAAGAGACAGTAAATAGTATTTCCAGTGTGTTTCAAGCTAAACAAAGACAGAATCAATGAATTCCGCCTCTGATTCTGTCTGAGCACTCTTCTGATCGACTCGTTAGGTCGTTTCACGATCCTACAGATATGATATGATATGTTATAATATAATATAATATAATATAACTGTTTTGGTCAAAAATCAAGCAATGATAATGTAACCAAACTTTCTGTTGTGAGGTATGATGCTTGAATCAATGAACAATACTAAGGATCACTCAGAAATGAAATGAACAAGTGACACGAAGATTTATACGAGGAAAAAGCCCTTGATCAATGAATGATCTCCGGCATAAAAAACCTCGGGTGATGGAAACTACCGATCACCGACTCAGATTAAACAAGAAATGTATTACAACTTCGGATGATAGCGAGCTAATTACAAGGATCACTATAGTGTAATGTGCAAACAAGTGTGTAATCGCCAAGTGAATTGTCAAGAGCTGGTGAGAGCAGTTGCGAGTGTGTGTGTTAAGCTAAAAATAGCCAAGTGTTTCTATTTAGCTCGCTATCCCGTTTAAAAATGGAAAATATCTAAGCTAACAAACATTCCGCAATTGGTGCAAGTCCTCCACGACCTCCATAACGTCCATTTCAGCCATGCACGTGCGGAATAAATATGGAATATGCTCCAGGAATATCGCCAAGACCAAGTCCAAGCTTGTACTCCTGCAAAACAACATCATATTCAAAGTAGACAATCGTTAGTATAAGGATCCTTATGATGATCAATGATCCTGATCCTGCAATACTTCTGAGGATCACTAATTCAAACAGAAGTGAGGATCACTAAACCCAACAGTAAATGAGGATCACTGATCATTTGAAAATCCTCCCCTAACAATTGCCCCCAAAATATAAGGAGTAAATTGCAAATAAACGAGTTATATTTTCTGTTCTTATCCGTAATGAATCAACGGATAACTAGCCGTTGTAATCGGACTAGCCGTTACTATCCTGACGTCACTGAGGTGACTATCCTGCAAATTCATCATTATAAATTGAAGTTAGGGATCAATTTGCATTTAAATTCAAGAGAGACTCCCTTTAAATCCACATTCGAAGATCAAGCAGGTATCTCTCTTCCTCTTCTCCCTTTATGTTTTCTTTCTCTGTTCATCTTCTTTTTTACCGTCATGACCAAGATGATGCTAAGATCCTCTCCGGCTAAGGATCACACGAAAGACAGTCCTCTTAAGAGCCAGGGGATCATCAAAGATTCGGCGAAAGAAAGATGCTGCTTCACTGATCCACAAATAGACAGAATCCGACATTGCTTTCCGGCAAATACCGATTTCAAACCATTTGATCCCACCGTTCTAAGTGATCGCGTTTCTGAAACCTGGGTAGCTTTCCCGGTCACACCATTCGCAATAGGATACTCGTATCCTTTCCCTGAATTCACCCAGTCTTTCGTCTCCCTCACCGGCATCTCCTATATTCAAGCTATGCCAATGATCTGGAGGGTCTTATATACCCTTGAAAGGATCATTGAGCAAGAAGGCATTGATTTGGGAATGTAGGAGTTTGCAGAGATGTATGACCTCGTTAGCTATGGATCCCACCGATATCTACTCAAACATAAACCTGGTGAAGAACATCCCATCTTCAAAGCCACTAAGAATGACACCAACTGGAAACGGCGATTCTTCTTTGTCAGAAGGGATTCTATCCCTGATGGAAAGGATCTGCCAAGGAAGTGGAGCACCCATGGTAGGATAGAGGATCCTGAGAAGGATCACCAGATGACCTTGTTTTCGTCTTAGGATCACTAACGTCCTTTTGTTTCTTTTTTGCAGCTATTACTGTCGCACACCTCATCACAACACCTGCAACAAAGGAAAGGCTTGCCGCTTTCCAGAGACTTGATCCTGCAAGAAGATCATTTAAAGCAAACACCCAGGATTCTCAAGAAGTATCCTCAGGTTCTGTCACTATGTCGAGTAAGTATCCTGTTTTTTGCATAATTAAATGTTTAAATAAATAGTTAAATAGAAATAGGATAAGGATACTTATCTGTTTTGGGTGTGTAGGCGCTGGAAAACCTTCAAGATCTGCCTCCAAATTCATTGTCACTGATCTTGACACTGTCCGATCCTCAAAGAAAAAGTCTGCTGCTAGCCCCTCCATCTTAGTCCCCAAGGCAACCACTTCAAAGGGAAGAGGTGGAAAGAAAAGGAAGACCTCTGAAGCTGACAACCTAGAAGGCTTGCCTCTAATCCGCCATCAGTTCCTCGAGTACTTTGCTGATGTAAGGATCACTGACTTAACTTGATTATCCTGCCCATTTGAGGATCACGTGATCCTGAACTTTACATTGTCTTCTTTGCAGAAATTTGCTGAAATCGAGGACTATGTTGGGAACGTCGAAGGGCTTGAGGAGAAATACTCTGATCTCCAAAAAGTGGCGGTGCTCAAGGATCACAAGATCGCTTCCCTCGAAAAGGACCTCAATGATGCCAAAACTCAGATGGTTGCAGCTCAGATCAATGCTGACTATGAGAAGCACGAGATCATGCAGGATGCTAAAGTCTCCGCTGCCATTGCCATGTACAAGACCAAGTTGCAGATGGCCCAAGAAGCTCAGGATCCTAATTTTGACAGGAGCAACTGGGACATGGAAGGCTGGAAGGCTAGGCTGGCTGAGTTGGAGGATGAAGAAGAGGCTGAAGAGGTTCTGGCAATCGAGGCTGGTGGCAGTGGCAAGGATCATGTGAAGGATACTGGAGCTGGAGGAGATGGTGATGCAGCGAAGGTGTAGGCTGCATGAATGGGCGATGAAGGACATTTCTAGACGTACCCGGAGCCCATTTTTTTTTAGAATTTGGTAGTTTATTTTGGTTATGGTGTTTTTGTTGAACAATGATGGGCTGTATCTTGAACAATAGTTACTATGTTAAAGGATCATGGATCCTTGAACAATAGGCAGGATAATGGGTGGTGGATGGATCCTCTGTTTGGGGGATGAAGCCACTCGTTATCCTTCCGTCTTTTATTTCCTGCACTACAAAGACCCGTAAACAATGGACACCCTTTGCCAACCCGTGTGGACGGGCCACGTTTTGCTGGTAGAAACGTGGGTTGGCAATTTTGACAACCTTAAAGGGTTTAACGTTTTGTGAATAAAATAACTCTAACTTTTTGGCTATCTCCCGTGTTACTATCCTTGTTAGTACTTTACTTTCCAATTGTTGTGATATTCATTTAGTCTAAACTTATCAAATAAAGAAATATTTAATAAATATCCTTAAAAAGTTTAGGATATGATCAAGGATCACATATCCTATTGTTAGGGGTGGATTTCTAAATGATCAGTGATCCTCATTTACTGTTGGGTTTATTGATCCTCAATTCTGTCTGAAGTAGTGATCCTCAGAAGTATTGCAGGATCAGGATCATGGATCATCATAAGGATCCTTGTACTAAAGGTTGTCTACTTTGAATTCGAAATTGTTTTGCAGGAGTATCAACTTGGACTTGGTCTTGGCGATATTCCTGGAGAATATTCTAAGCCTATTCCGCACGTGCTTGGCCAGAAATGGACGTTATGGAGTCGTGGAGGACTTGCACCATTTGCGGAATGTTAGTTAGAGTAGATATTTTCCATTTTTAAAGGGGTAGCGAGCTAGTTAGAAAACACTTGGCTATTTTTGGCTACACACATACTCTTACAACTGCTCTAACCAGTTCTCGTTAACTCACTTGGCGATTACACACTTTTCTACACAATACATTTCTTGTTTAATTTGAATTGGTGATCGGTAGTTTCCATCACCCGAGGTTTTTTATGCCGGAGATCATTCATTGATCAAGGGCTTTTTCCTCATAGAAATCTTCGTGTCACTTGTTCATTACGTTTCAAAGTGATCCTCATTGTTGTTCATCAATTCAAGCATCATACCTCACAACAGAAAGTTTGGTTGCATTATCATTGCTTGATTTTTGACCAAAATAGTTTGGCGCCCACCGTGGGGCAATTGGTGCTTCATTCCTAAAGAGATTCGTGTTTTCGTGGTCATTTCGGTTCATAACAACCAGGCAGATGGCTTCTTCAGCAAAGAACACTTCAAACTTGATGCCGTCATTCAGTTCTTCACAAGGCGTTCCTCCTTTGCCTCCACCACCTTCTGGATCCCAGAAGAATGCTGGGAACGCCGCGAAGAAACCAACCCCCATTTTCCAAAAACCACCAACTTCTTCTGTTTCAACTAATCCTACTACTAATGATCTTTATACTCTGATTTTGCAGATGAGGAATCATGCACAAGAGCAGGACAAAACCAACGAAAGGATCCTCCGGGAGATCGATGAGATCAAGAAACAGAAGAAATCAGTGGAGGATCACTCTCCTCTGATGCCAAGATCACTGAACTTCGACACTCCAGCCATAACTTCCCAACACTCAGCAGTTCCGGACGTGCAATACTTGGGTGAATTACCAGGAAGGCATTATGGAACAACAACTATGAGTCAGGCATTTGGCTCTTACTTCCAGCCTCAGGGATCCTCTTCTCAACCATCAGGATCCTCTTCTCAACATCAGGGATACTTCACGACAGGAGGATATTTGGGAATGCATGCAGTTCAAGGATCCTCACAGGTCCAAGGATCCTCCCAGGTCCAAGGATCCTCACAGGTCCAAGGATCCTCACAGGTCCAAGGATCCTCACAGGTCCAAGGATCCTCACAGGTCCAAGGATCCTCACAGATTCAAGGATCCTTCCCGGTCCGAGGATCCTCCCTTGTTCCAGGATCCTCTCCGGTCCCAGGATCCTCTCTGGTCCCAGGATCCTCTCTGGTTCCAGGATCCTTTCAGGTTCAAGGATCATCTCAACTTCAAGGATCCAACGTCCTTCAGGATCAAGGATTCTTGAGAAGTATGCAGCCTCAGAGCTCGGACGTTCATCAAGGAGACTTCATACCAATGCAAACCATTGCTCCCTCTGGTCCCTCAATCATGCCAGAGTCTCGTCAATATGGATTCACATCCGCAATTCCAAACACGAATCCTGTGGGAGGTAATATTTTTAATAATTCATATAACACTAACCATGGCGTAATGCAGGATACAGGTATTAATCAGGCTATGGCTAGAGAGCTACAGAAGCTTAAGGATATGATATCTAGTGTACCGGGAGTGGTTAAACCCATTCCTGAAATTGCAGATGGTAGCCATAGGATATCTCGTTTTACACCACCCTTATGTGATGCTGAAATACCCAAGAGGTTCCAGATACCATCTATGAAGTTATATGATGGTTCAACGGATCCAGAAGAGCATGTAGCTCAGTACAGGGAGAGGATGGAGATCAATCCAATTCCTGAAAGGTTGAAAGAAGCATGTCTATGCAAGGGATTTGGATCCACACTTACAGGATCTGCTCTTAAATGGCTGCTAAGTCTTCCCCCTTACTCTATTACTTCATTTGCTAATTTAGTTAACTTGTTCAATAGTCAATTCTCTTGTAGTAGAAAGTTTGAACGATTAACTAGTGATCTATATAGGGTAACACAAGGCCAAAATGAATCACTTAGAGATTATATCACTAAGTTTAGTAAAGAATCCTTAGATATTCCTAATTTGGATATTGCTACGGCTGTAGAGGCCTTTAAAATGGGATTGCTTAGAGATTCATTATTCTATGATGACCTTGTTATGACACCTTGCAGGAATCTTGATGAAGTAAGAACCAGGGCCCTTAGGTTCATCCGCTTAGAGGATGACAAAAGGATTCAGGATAGACTGACAGGATCCTCAAAACAGGATAAACAAGGATCCTACTTCAGGAACAACAAATCCAAGTCCTACAACAGATCTGATAACCAGAATGTGCATGCAGTGGAACAAGAAGAGGATGATGAGGATTATCCTCCTATTTCTGAATACTGTTTTTCTGTTGATAACAATGAACTAATCCTTGCAATGCAGAGTCTAGGTGAGAAAGCTAGGTGGCCAAGGAAGAATGATAAACCAGCTGCTACAAAGGATAAGTCCAAATGGTGTGCATATCATGAGGATTTCGGGCATCTCACTGAAGAATGCATTGCATTGAGAAAGGAAATTGGTTACTTGCTGAGCAAGGGGCATTTGAAGGAACTCTTGGGTCGAAAGAAGTCAAGGATCCAGGATCCTGAAAGGATCCCGGAAAGGGCTCCTGCTCCTCTAGCAGATGCACACGTCATAAATTTCATATCCGGCGGATCAGACATCTGTGGTACATCCTTTTCAGCAGCAAAAAGACATGCTAAGGAAACCAAGATGGATAGTGGAGACAGACTCGTTCGGACCTCCGTTGTTACCCAGGATAAAGTCATAACCTTTGATGAGGATGATCGTGTTGACGTCCAGGATCCTCATCATGATGGTCTTGTAATTACATTATTTATTTCTAACCACTTTGTTCGCAAGATCCTTATAGATGGAGGAAGCTCTGTGAACATCATTCAGCTTGATGTTCTCAAGAAGATGAATATCCCAGAGTCTGATATTATCCCAAGATCCTCAGTACTTGTGGGATTCAGTGGAGAAACTAAGAATACATTGGGGGACATCAAACTCCCAATCTATATTGAAGGATTGCATTCTTATCAAAAGTTTTGTGTTATAGATTGCTTATCATGTTGTAATGTTATCCTTGGCAGGCCATGGATACATGACATGAAGGCAGTCTCATCCACCTATCATCAATGTGTAAAGCTTCCAAGTCCTTGGGGAGTGGTGAAAATTGAGAGTGATCAACAGGAGGCAAAAAATTGCTATACCTCATCAATGAAACCAGCCTCAAGACCAAGGGAGCAATAGTAATTAAAGTATCCTTCAAGAGATGTCTTGGAGGCAAGAGAACAAGATTTGAAAGAAATCCTCATGGATCCTGATGATCCTGAATCCAAGATCTTCATAGGATCAGGGATCCTTAGCGATATTGAACGGGAGCTAGTATCCTTCCTCAAAAGAAGGAAAACCACCTTTGCCTGGAAACATGAGGATATGACAGGTATATCTAAAGATATAATTACTCATAAACTTGGCATTGACAGGTCATTTAAGCCAATTCATCAAAAGAGGAGGAAATTTGCACCTGAAAGGAATGCCATTATCCAGGAAGAGGTAGATAAACTACTTCGGGCAGGTATGATTAGAGAGGTTAAGTATCCAAAATGGTTAGCCAATGTGGTTGTTGTTCAAAAGAAAAATGGAAAGTGGAGGGTATGTGTCGATTTTACAGATTTAAACAAGGCATGTCCCAAGGATCCTTTCCCCTAACCCCACATTGACTCCATGGTGGATGCTACCGCGGGTCATGAGTTGTTAACTTTTATGGATGCTTCATCTGGATTTCAACAAATTCAGATGGAACCATCTGATCAAGAGGATACAGCCTTTATGACCCCAACTGGTATATACTGTTATATTGCTATGCCGTTTGGATTAAGGAATGCAGGTGCCACTTATCAAAGGCTAGTTAATATGATGTTCAAGGAACAAATTGGACACACTATGAAAGTCTATATTGATGACATGGTGGTTAAGTCCAAGAAAGCTGAGGATCACCTTAAAGACTTGGAGGAAGCATTCAATATCCTTGATAAATTTAATATGAAACTAAATCCTTCTAAGTGTCATTTTGGTGTTAAGGCAGGTAAATTCTTAGGATATATGGTGATAAAGAGGGGCATTGAAGCAAGTCCAGAGCAAATCAAGGCTATTGTAAATATCAAATCTCCTGCCAATGCTAAGGATGTGCAAAGATTAACGGGCAGGATCGCAGCCTTGAGATGCATTGAGGATCCTGAAATCCAAGAAACTAAGGATCCTTGGATACTCTTTACTGATGGTGCTTCTAATGTCAAAGGAACAGGGCTTGGTATACTACTAAAATCACCACAGGGGGACATAATACCCCACTCCATAGCTTGTGAATTTCAAACTACCAATAATGAGGCTGAGTATGAAGCCTTGATAGCTGGTTTGCAAATTGCAAAGCATATGAGGATCAGGTATCTTGAGGTACATGTAGATTCTTTACTGATCACTAATCACTTTAATGGATCCTATGCTGTTAAAGGTGAAAAGCTAATTAAATATTTGGAGATAGTCAAAGAATTGGCACTCTCTTTTGTATCCTTTAGTTTGACACAGGTACCAAGGGAAGAGAATGCAGAGGCAGATGCATTAGCCAATTTAGGATCGTCCCTGAAGATCCCGGAGGATATCAAGATCCCTATTATCCATATCCTGACCCCGGCTATCGAGGATCATGTAGCTATGGAGATAGGAGAAGATTCTGCAATCATCCCTAGTGATGATACTCAATCTCATTCAGGATCATGGATCCTTCCAATCATGAGATACATACAACATGGAGAGATTCCTACAGGAGAAAACCCTAGGGCTTTTAAGATCAAGGTATCTCAATTTACAATATTGAATAATATGTTGTACAAACGATCTCTTGCAGGACCATATTTAAGATGCATTGAGGATCCTGAAATCCAAGAAGTCCTAAAGGATTTCCATGAAGGAGATTGTGGAAATCACACTGGGGGCAGAGCATTGTTCTCAAGGATCCTGAGGACATGATACTATTGGCCCACTATGAAGAAGGATGCTGTGGAGTATGCCAAGAAATGTGATCCTTCTCATAGGCATAGTAATATCCTTCACCAACCAGCAGAGAAAAATATTCATGCTTGCTATGACTGATTACTTCTCTAAGTGGATAGAGGCTGAAGCCTTTGCTCAAGTCAGAGAAAAGGAAGTTATATCTGTTTTGGTCAAAAAATCTGATGAGGATAATGCAACCAAACTCTCTGTTACAGGGTATGATGCTTAAAATGTAGAACAATGACAAGGATCACTTCAATGTAAATTGCACAAATGACACAAGGATTTATACGGGGAAAAAGCCCTTGATCAAGAGTTGATCTCCGGCACAAAAAACCCCGGGTGATGGAAACTACCGATCACCAAGCTCAAATAAATCAATAAATGTTTACAACTTCGGATAGTAACGAGCTAGGTACAAGGATCACTATGGTGAAATGTGTAAAAATGAGTGAAAACTAATAAGTGTTCGTCGAGAGTTTCAAGAATGCGATTATATGAGAGTGTGTGTAGCTGAAAATGGCTAAGTGTTCTAATTCTAGCTCGTCACCCCTTTAAAAATAGAAGTTAGCTACAATAACAAACTATCCGACTTTTGTGCTAAGCTCCCACGTTCTCCACAACGTCCATTTCCAGTCAAACGTGTGCGAAATACCCGTGGAATATTCCATGGTAACGTTGCCAAGACCAAGTCAGGCTTGTTACTCCTGCGAAGTAATACAAAACACAAACAAACAATCGTTAGTATGAGGATCCTTAAGGTGATCCATGATCCTGATCCTGAAGCTCTTCTGAGGATCACTATCTGTCACAGAAGTAAGGATCATTAATTAGGATAACAAGTAAGGATCACTAATTGTTAGAAAATCCTCCCCTAACAATTGCCCCCAGAATATAAGGAGTGATATGTAAAATGAGCGAGTTATGTTTTCTTGATCTTATCCGCAACTAACTATCGTAAATATAGCCGTTATTATTGAACTATCCATTGCAACCATGACGTCACAGAAGTGACAACCCTGCACAATCATGATTATAAATAGGAGATAGAGATAGGATCGATTGCATTTAAAATTTCAGAGAGACTCCCTTTATAACTGCATTCCGGAGATAATCAGGTCTTCTCTCTTCATCTTCTTCCTTCTCTTGCTCTGTTTTCATTTCTTTCCATCATTCCATCAAAGATGTTGCTCCGAAACTCCCCAGCTAAGGATCACCCGAAAAACAGCCCTCCGAAAAGCCAGGGGATCATCGAAGATTCCATTAAAGAACGCTGCGGTTTCAATGATGCACAGATTGATAGGATCCGCCACTGCTTCCCGGCGAACACCGAGTTTAGACCTTTTGATCCCAATGCCCTGAGTGATCATATCTCCGACAAGTGGGTTGATTTCCCTGTCACTCCGTTCACCATAGGCTATACATATCCTTTCCCAGCCTTCACCCAATCTTTCTTTTCCCTAACCGGCATCTCTTATATCCAAGCCATGCCGATGATTTGGAGGGTTTTGTACACCCTTGAAAGGATCATCGAGCAGGAAGGGATAGACCTAGGAATGTCAGAGCTGGGAGAGCTGTATGATCTTACTACCTTTGGTTCTCATCGCTATTTGTTTAAACGTAAGCCTGGTGAGGAACACCCGATCTTCAAAGCCACCAAGAACGATGCTAATTGGAAGCGGCGTTTCTTTTTCGTTAAGAGAGATTCTATTGAGGATGGAAAGGATCTACCCAAGAAATGGGCTACCCATGGTAGGGTGGAGGATCCTGAGGAGGATCACCAGAAAACTTTCTTTTGATGTAAGGATCACTTATATATTTTTGCTTTCTTGTTATGCAGCTATCACCGTCTCACATCTCAGACTGTCTCCTGCTGCTAAAGAGAGACTCATCGCTTTCAAGAAACTTGATCCTGAAACAAGATCTTTCAAGACAACAACCCAAGATTCACAGGAGGTATCCTCAGGCTCTGTCACGATGTCAAGTAAGTATCCTTGTTTAAAATTTAAATAAATAGTGAAATATAAGTTAAGTGAAGATACTTATCTTGTTTTGGTTGTGTAGGTGCTGGAAAATCCACCAAGTCTGCTTCAAAGTTCAATGTCACTGATCTCACCACCGTCAGATCCTCCAAGAGAAAAGCTCCTACCAGTCCGACAGCTTCGGTCCCCAAGGCACCCCTCAAAGGAAAGGGAATCAAGAAGAGAAAGGCCTCTGAAGCTGAGGATCTGCAGGGTCTGCCTCTGATCCGCCACCAATTTCTCGAGTACTTCAATGAGGTAAGGATCACTGTCTCTGCTTCGTATATCCTGTTGACATATCCTGCTGATATATCCTGCTGATTTGAGGATCACTTAGTCCTGACCTTATCTTTTATCCCCTTTGCAGAAATTTTCTGAGATTGAGGATTATGTTGGCCACGTTGAGGATCAGGATAGGAAGATTGCCGACCTCCAGCAGGTTGCATTGCTAAAGGACCTCAAAATTGCTGATCTTCAGAAGGAAGTCCGGGATGCCAAACAGGAGACGGCCAAGGTGCTGGTTAATGTTGACTATGAGAAGCATGAGATCACCGAAGATGCCAAAGTCTCTACCGCCATAGCAATGTACAAGACCAAGCTGCAAATGGCCTTGGAAGCTCAGGATCCTGCTTTTGACAAGAGCACCTGGGATGTTGAAGGCTGGAAGGCAAGGCTGGCTGAACTGGACGATGAAGAGGCTGAGGAGGTTGAAGAGATCCTGATGATCGAGGCTGGAGGCAAGGGTGAAGGTGGTGAAACAAGTGGAGCTGGAGGTGGTAATGCAGCGAAGGTTTAGGCTGCATGATTGGGCGATGATGGAAACTTCTAGACATAGCCGGAGCCCAATTTTTTTAGTTTGATGGTTGTTTTGTTGAACAATTTAATGGTTTGTACTGAACAATAGTTTTTAGGATTAAGGATCATGTATGATCCTTTGGACAATAGGCAGGATTGCAAATGGTGGAGGGATCCTCTGTTTGGGGGATGAAGCCATTGTGATCCTGCCGCCTTTATATTCCTGCACTATCTTTGAACTTATTATCATGGACACCCTTTACCTACCCCAGCGGACGGGCCACGTTTTGCTGGTAGATGCTCGGGGTAGGTGATTTTGACAACCTTTTAAGGGTTAGTCTTTTGTTAATAAATAAAATCTTAACCTTTTGTCGCTTATCTTGTGTTGTTATCCTTTTGTTTCTTTAATTCTCCTTTGTTTTGATGCACACTTATTGAATAAACAATTTTGAATAAGTCATATTGGAAATATTTAGGACATGATCCATGATCAAATATCCTATAGTTAAAGAATCCCAAAAAGCAATATGTTTTAAGGATCACAAGTTTAGTTGTCAAACTTTAAGGGTTATTCAAATAAACAATGAACAGAATTAAAAATAGTTAAGGATCATACCTGAGGGTCCAAGTTAGGATCCTAACCATAATAAGGATAACTATAAGATAAACCTTAGAGAGAAGTAAGGATCAAGGATCCTAGTTGCTTATCTTCAAGGACCTGAAATAGATCATAACTTGGGACTAAGCCAATATAAGATAAGAGTTAGCAACTGGGGACAAGCCCAAGGATAACTGGGGACAAGCCCAAGGATAACTGGGGACAAGCCCAAGGATCGTATGTAAACTGGAGTATGGCCCTAACTGGCGACTATCCAAACTTAGTGACATGAAAATGCCAAAACCTTAGCTAACGTGAAAACGTTAGAAACCTTAGGAACGGATGTATGGTACGTCTACCATTATACGTAGGATCCTAGGCATAGCCAGTACAATGGAATTATCAGCCCCTAAAGCGAGTACTGGTCCCACTGCCTTGAACTATACCAGGATCATCATGCGCTACAGGCGGAACTGGGGTCAAGCCCAAATAACTGGGGTTAAACCCAAGGAACGGATTGCTTCTGCAGATAACCAATGTTATGCTAAGGATACCTGAACTTTCAAAACTTTAAATCACGTGAGAGATGGATAAAGGACACATGATCCTTATCCGTATATGAGAAAATAAAGAAATGAAATAGTTTAAGATTAGGATATTACCAAAGTAAGAATCACCGATACTTTAAGGATCCTTCAAGGATACTCCTAACGTAAGGGTCATCTGTGCCATGAGGATCCTGGTCACATGAAATACTTCTTCAAGTGGACAGCATTCCAAGCTCTTGGTAGCAAATCACCTTCCATGGTTAGCAATCTATATGCCCCCTTTCCTGCTTCAGCTTCAATCAAATAAGGGCCTTCCCATTTTGGAGCCAATTTTCCATCAGCAGGATTGGTGGTATTCTGAAATGCTTTCCTTAATACCATATCTCCAACTTGAAACTTCCTGATCCTGACATTTTTGTTGTAAGCACCAGCCATTCTTTGTTGATAACTGGCCATCCTTATCCTAGCCATATCCCTGATTTCTTCAATAGTATCCAGGTCTTGAGCGAAGTTCTCATCATTTTCCTCAGGATCACGAGTACTTGTTCTAGCAGTTGGAACCACCATTTCTGTTGGGATCACTGATTCTGTCCCAAATACCAAAGAGAATGGTGTTTGACCAGTAGCATTCTTAGGGGTTGTCCTATCAGCCCAAAGCACATAAGGTAGTTCTTCTGCCCATTTCCCTTTTTTGGATCCAAGCTTCTTCTTCAAATTGTTGATGATGATCTTGTTGGATGATTCTGCTTGACCATTAGCTTGTGGGTGGACTGGTGTTGATGTTATCATCTTAATCCCCTAGCTGTCACAAAAGTTAGTGGTTCTGCCCCCAATAAATTGGGAACCATTATCACATATAATTTCAGAAGGAATTCCAAATCTAGTTATAATATTTCTTTTAATGAAGGATATAACTTCCTTTTCTCTGACTTGGGCAAAAGCTTCAGCCTCTATCCACTTGGAGAAGTAATCAGTCATAGCAAGCATGAATACTTTTCCACCAGGTGCCTTAGGGAGCTTACCAACTATATCCATACCCCATCTCATAAATGGCCAAGAGGAGGATATAGGATGCAATAATTCAGCTGGTTGATGAAGGATATTGCTGTGTCTCTGACAAGGATCACATCTCTTAGCATACTCCACAGCATCTCTCTTCATGGTTGGCCAGTAGTATCCTGTCCTCAGGATCCTTGAGAATAATGCCCTGCCCCCAGTGTGGTTTCCACAATCTCCTTCATGGAAGTCTTTTAAAACTTCTTGGATTTCAGGATCCTCAATGCATCTCAAGTATGGTCCTGCAAGAGATCGTCTATACAACATATTATCTAAAATTGTGAATTGAGATACCTTAGATTTGAAAGCCCTAGGGTTTTCTCCTGTAGGAATCTCTCCATGTTGTAAGTATCTCATAATTGGTGAGATCCATGATCCTGATCCTGAATGGGATTGAGTATCCTCACTAGGGATAATTGCAAAATTCTTTCCTATCTCCATAGCCACATGATCCTCGATAGCCGGGGTCAGGATATGGATAATAGGGATTTTGATATCCTCCGGGATCTTCAAGGATGATCCTAAGTTAGCCAATGCATCAGCTTCTGTATTTTCTTCCCTTGGTACCTGCGTCAAACTAAAGGAAACAAAAGAGAGTGCCAAATTTTTGACTATCTCTAAATATTTGGTTAGCTTTTCACCTTTAACAGCATAGGATCCATTAAAGTGGTTTGTAATTAACAATGAATCTACATGTACCTCAAGATACCTGATCCCCATATGCTTTGCAATTTGCAAACCAGCAATTAAGGCTTCATATTCAGCCTCATTGTTAGTGGTTTGGAACTCACAAGCTATAGAGTGGGGTATTATGTCCCCCTGTGGCGATTTTAGTAGTATTCCAAGCCCTGTGCCTTTGACATTTGAGGATCCATCAGTATAAAGTATCCAAGGATCCTTGGTATCCTCTAGCTGCTGGACTTCTAACTCAGCTTCTTTTTGTAAATCACTACTGAAATCAGCCACAAAGTTAGCTAATGCTTGGGATTTGATGGCTGTCCTAGGCTCATATCTTATATCATAGGCACTAAGCTTCACTGCCCACTTAGCCATCCTTCCTGACATCTCTGGTTTCCTGAGGACATTCTTAATTGGAAAATTAGTTTTAACAACAATAACATGAGTTTCAAAATAATGTCTCAACTTAGTGGATGCCATAATTAATGCAAGAATAAGCTTTTCAAGGTGTGAATACCTGGATTCGGCATCAAGTAAACTTTTACTTACATAATAGACAGGATGTTGTGTACCTTCGTGATCCTTAACAAGGACCGCACTTACTGCTTTTGAGGATACTGCATGATATAAGGATAGCACATCGCCTTTTTCTGGTTTCATCAAGGCCGGGGCTGAGGATAGGTAATCTTTGAGGGCTCTTAAAGCATTTTCATGCTTCTCAATCCACTCAAATTTCTTGTTCTTCCTTAGGATATCATAGAATTCTTTGCACTTCTTTGAGGATTTGGATATAAATCTGTTCAAAGCTGCTATCCTGCCTGTTAGCCTTTGAACATCCTTAGCATTGGCCGGAGATTTGATGTTCACTATTGCTTTGATTTGTTCCGGGCTAGCTTCAATGCCTCTCTTTGTCACCATATATCCTAAGAATTTACCTGCTTTAACACCAAAGTGACATTTTGAAGGATTAAGTTTCATGTTATATTTGTCAAGGATATCGAATGCTTCCTCCAAGTCCCTTAGGTGATCCTCAGCTTTTATGGATTTTACCACCATATCATCTATGTAAACCTCCATAGTTTGTCCAATCAGATCCTTGAACATCATATTCACCAGCCTTTGATATGTTGCACCTGCATTTCTTAGTCCGAACGGCATAGCAATATAGCAGTATATACCAGTTGGAGTCATAAAGGCTGTATCCTCTTGATCGGATGGTTCCATTTGGATTTGTTGAAATCTAGATGAAGCATCCATAAAAGTTAACAGTTCATGACCCGCAGTTGCATCCACCATGGAGTCAATGTGGGGTAATGGGAAAGGATCCTTGGGACATGCCTTATTTAAATCGGTAAAATCGACACATACCCTCCACTTTCCGTTTTTCTTTTGAACAACAACCACATTGGCCAACCATCTTGGATACTTGACCTCTCTAATCATACCTGCCCGGAGCAATTTCTCTACCTCTTCCTGGATAATGGCATTTCTTTCCGGTGCAAACTTTCTTCTCCTTTGATGGATTGGTTTGAAGGACCTATCAATGCCAAGTTTGTGAGTGATTACATCTTTAGATATGCCTGTCATGTCTTCATGTTTCCATGCAAAGGTAGTCTTTCTCCTTTTGAGGAAGGATACGAGGTCTTCTTTCATATCGCCAAGGATCCCTGATCCGATATAGATTTTGGATTCAGGATCATGAGGATCCATGAGGATTTCTACCACATCCTGCTCTCTTGCCTCCAAGACATCCCTTGGAGGATACTTTGATTGCTATTGCTCCCTTGACTTTGAGGCTGGTTTCATCGATGAAGTATAGCAATTCTTGGCCTCCTGCTGATCACTATCAATCTTGACTATTCCCCAAGGACTAGGGAGCTTCACACATTGATGGTAAGTAGATGGGACTGCTTTCATATCGTGTATCCAGGGCCTGCCAAGGATAACATTACAACAAGATAAACAGTCAATAACACAAAATTTTTGATAAGAGTGTAGGCCTTCGATGTATATTGGGAGCTTAATGTCCCCCAGGGTATTCTTAGTTTCGCCACTAAATCCCACGAGCACGGAGGATCTTGGTATGATATCTGATTCAGGGATACCCATCTTCTTTAGAACATCAAGCTGGATAATGTTCACTGAGCTTCCTCCGTCTATAAGGATCCTGCGGACAAAATGGTTAGAAATGAAAAGAGTAATAACTAAACCATCGTGATGAGGATCCTGGATATCAACACGATCATCCTCATCAAAGGTTATGACTTTTCCTTCGGAAACACTTGATGTTCGAACGGGTCTTTCTCCACTATCCAATTTAGTTTCCTTTGCATGCCTTTTAGCTGCTGAGAAGGATGTGCCACAAATGTCTGATCCTCCAGAAATGAAGTTTATTACTTGTGCATCTGCTGGAGGGGCTGGAGCCTTCTTAGGGATCCTTTCAGGATCCTGAGTCCTTGACTTTTTTCTTCCCAACAATTCTTTCAGATGCCCCTTGCTCAACAAGTATCCAATTTCCTTACTTAGTGCAATGCATTCTTCTGTGAGATGCCCAAAATCTTCATGGTATGCACACCACTTTGATTTATCCTTGGTTGCAGCTGGCCTATCATTCTTTCTGGGCCATCTGGCTTTATCACCTAGATTCTGCATCGCAAGGATTAGTTCATTGTTATCAACAGAAAAACAATATTCAGAAATTGGAGGATAATCCTCATCATCCTCCTCTTGTTCAACAGCATGCACATTCTGGTTATCAGATCTGTTATAGGATCTGAACTTGTTCTTGAACGAGGATCCTTGCTTATCTTGCTTTGAGGATCCTGCTAACCTCTCCTGGATCCTTTTGTCATCCTCTAGCCGGATGAATCTAAGTGCCCGGGTTCTTACCTCATCTAGGTTCCTGCATGGTGTCATAACAAGATCATCATAGAACAATGAATTCCTAAGTAATCCCATTTTGAAGGCCTCAACAGCCGTGGCTATATCCAAGTTGGGAATGTCTAAGGATTCTTTACTGAATTTGGTAATGTAATCCCTTAATGATTCATTATGACCCTGGGTTATCCTATATAGATCACTAGCTAATCGTTCAAATTTTCTACTACAAGAAAACTGATTATTAAACAGGTTAACTAGATTAGCAAATGAGGTAATAGAGTAGGGGGGAAGACTTAGCAGCCATTTGAGAGCTGATCCAGTAAGAGTGGATCCGAATCCCTTGCACAGGCATGCTTCCTTTAACCTTTCTGGGATTGGATTGATCTCCATCCTCTCCCTGTATTGTGCTATGTGTTCTTCAGGATCCGTCGAACCATCATACAGCTTCATTGTTGGCACATGGAACCTCTTGGGTATCTCAGCATCACAGATTGGTGGTGCAAAACGAGATATCTTGTGGCTCCCATCTGCAATCTCTGGGATAGGTTTGACCACTCCTGGAACACTTGATATCATATCCTTTAGCTTTTGCAATTCTCTGGCCATGGCATGATTGATACCAGGATCCTGCATAAGACCATGGTTAGTAGTATAAGAATTATTAAAAGTGTTACCTCCCATTGGATTCAAATTAGGAAGAATGGATGTGAATCCGTATTGTTGGGGCTCTGGAATGATCGATGGACCAGTAGAAGCAATGGTCTGCATTGGAATGAAATCTCCCTGATGGATATCGGAATTCCCTGATTGCAAACTCTTTAAGGATCCATGAAACTGAGAGGATCCTTGAACCTGTGAGGATCCTGGGACGTAAGAGGATCCTTGAACCTGGGAGGATCCTTGAAACTGAGAGGATCCTTGAACCTGTGAGGATCCTGGAACATAGGAGGATCCTTGAACCTGAGAGGATCCTTGAACCTGGGGGGATCCTTGAAACGGCCAGAACCCTTGAATCTGCTGCGCTCCTGAGTATCCTCCTGAGCTGGCGAAGGATCCTATATGCTGAGGATGGGATCCTGCTGGTTGGAAGTGTAACCCTGAAGCCTGAGTCATTGCTGATGATCCGTAATGCACTCCTTTTGGTCCTCCCACATATTGAACGTCTGGAACCACTGAAGGCTGAGAAGTTATAACCGGAGTATCGAAATTCAAAGATCTGGGCATCAGTGGAGAATGATCCTCTGCCGATCTCTTTTGTTTCTTGATGTCTCCAATTTCTCTAAGAATCCTCTCATTGGTCTTATCCTGCTGCTGTATATGCTCCTTCATCTGCAAAATCAGAGTAAACAAGTCACTAGTAGTGGGAGTGTAAGAAGCAGAAGAAGTTGGAGGTTTTGAGAAAATGGGAGTTGGTTTCTTCTCAGCATTCTTCTGGGATCCAAAGGGGGAACGCCTTATGAAGAAGTGAATGAGGGCATCAAATTTGAAGCATTCTTCGCTGAGGAAGCCATTTGCTTGGTTGTAGTGAACTGAAATGAGCACAGAAATACGAATTTTTCTAAGAGTGAAGCACCAATTGCCCCACGGTGGGCGCCAAACTGTTTTGGTCAAAAAATCTGATGAGGATAATGCAACCAAACTCTCTGTTACAGGGTATGATGCTTAAAATGTAGAACAATGACAAGGATCACTTCAATGTAAATTGCACAAATGACACAAGGATTTATACGGGGAAAAAGCCCTTGATCAAGAGTTGATCTCCGGCACAAAAAACCCCGGGTGATGGAAACTACCGATCACCAAGCTCAAATAAATCAATAAATGTTTACAACTTCGGATAGTAACGAGCTAGGTACAAGGATCACTATGGTGAAATGTGTAAAAATGAGTGAAAACTAATAAGTGTTCGTCGAGAGTTTCAAGAATGCGATTATATGAGAGTGTGTGTAGCTGAAAATGGCTAAGTGTTCTAATTCTAGCTCGTCACCCCTTTAAAAATAGAAGTTAGCTACAATAACAAACTATCCGACTTTTGTGCTAAGCTCCCACGTTCTCCACAACGTCCATTTCCAGTCAAACGTGTGCGAAATACCCGTGGAATATTCCATGGTAACGTTGCCAAGACCAAGTCAGGCTTGTTACTCCTGCGAAGTAATACAAAACACAAACAAACAATCGTTAGTATGAGGATCCTTAAGGTGATCCATGATCCTGATCCTGAAGCTCTTCTGAGGATCACTATCTGTCACAGAAGTAAGGATCATTAATTAGGATAACAAGTAAGGATCACTAATTGTTAGAAAATCCTCCCCTAACAATATCCTTCGTTAAAAGAAATATCATTACTAGATTTGGTATCCCTTCTGAAATTGTTTGTGATAATGGATCCCAATTTATTGGGAATAGAACTACTAACTTTTGTGACAGCTGGGGGATTAAGATGATAACATCAACACCAGTCCACCCACAAGCTAATGGTCAGGCAGAATCATCCAACAAGATTATCATCAACAATTTGAAGAAAAAGCTTGGATCCAAGAAAGGAAAATGGGCAGAAGAACTACCTTATGTGCTTTGGGCTGATAGGACAACTCCCAAGAATGCTACAGGCCAAACTCCATTTTCTTTGGTATTTGGGGCAGAATCAGTGATCCCTACAGAGATGGTGGTTCCAACTGCAAGAACAAGCATTCGTGATCCTGAAGAAAATGCTGAAAACTTGGATACTATAGAAGAAATCAGGGATTTGGCAAGGATAAGGATGGCTAGTTATCAACAAAGGATGGCTGGAGCCTACAACAAAAATGTCAGGATCAGGAAATTCCAAGTTGGTGATATGGTATTAAGGAAAGCATTTCAAAATACCACCAATCCTGCTGATGGAAAGCTAGCACCAAAGTGGGAAGGCCCCTATTTGATTGAAGCTGAAGCAGGAAAGGGGGCATATCGATTGCTAACAATGGAAGGTGATTTGCTACCAAGAGCTTGGAACGCTGTCCATTTGAAGAAGTATTTTATGTGACTAGGATCCATGATCCTCATTTAAAAAGTATCCTTGAAGGATCCCTACAGACAGATGATCCTCTTTCTGGTAACATTCTAATCTCAAACTATTTCATTCTTTTATTCTCTTATATAAGGATAAGGATCCTCCATCCTTTATCCTCCGTTTACTTGATTCTGAGTTTTGAAGGTTCAGGTATCCTTAACTAAGGATTGAGTATCCACAGAAGTATCCAGTTATTTGGGCTTGACCCCAGTTATTTGGGCTAGTCCCCAGTATGGGCCTGTCCCCAGTTTCGCCAGTAGCGCACGATGATCCTGGTATAGTTCATGGCAATGGGACCAATACTCGCTTTAGGGGCTGACAATTTCATTGTGCTGGCTATATTCAGGATCCTACGTATAATGGTAGACGTACCATACATCCGTTCCTAAGGTTTCTAACGTTTTCACGTTAGCTAAGGTTTTGGCATTTTCATGTCACTAAGTTTGGATAGTCGCCAGTGAGGGCCATACTCCAGTTTACATACGATCCTTTGGGCTTGTCCCCAGTTATCCTTTGGGCTTGTCCCCAGTATATTGGGCTTGTCCCCAGAATTGTTGGGCTTGTCCCCAGTTACTAACTTTCATCTTATATTTGCTTAGTCCCAAGTTATATCCTATTTCAGGTTTTTGGAGATAAATGACCAAGGATCCTTGATCCTTACCTTTTACTAAGGTTTGTCTTTTGGACTATTCTGTTTACAACTGTTAAAGGTTAGGATCCTAACTTGGATCCTCAGGTATGATCCTTAACTATTTTGATTCTATTCATTATTTATTTGAATAACCCTTATCCTCTGACAACTGAACTTGTGATCCTTAAACTGTATTACTTTTCAGAACTTATCAATTATAGGATATGTGATTCTTGATCATATCCTAAAAGTTTTTGAGGATATTTCTTAATTTTTTTCTCTATTTGATAAGTTTAAACAAAATAAACGTCACAATAGTTGGAAAGTAAAATACTAACAAGGATATCAACACGGGATATAGCCAAAAAGTTAAAGTTATTTTATTCACAAAAGATTAAACCCTTTAAGGTTGTCAAAATTGCCAACCCACGTTTCTACCAGCAAAACGTGGCCCGTCCACATGGGTTGGCAAAGGGTGTCCATTGTCTAAGGGTCTTGATAGTGCAGGAATTAAAAGACAGCAGGATCACAATGGCTTCATCCCCCAAACAGAGGATCCCTCCACCAATTGTAATCCTACCTATTGTTCAAAGGATCATCCATGATCCTCAACCCTAATTACTATTGTTTAAGTACAGACCAACCATTGTTCATCAAAACATCATCAAAACAAAAAAACCATAACCAAACTAAAAAATGGGCTCCGGCTACGTCTAGAAATGTCCTTCATCGCCCATTGCTGCAGCCTATGCCTTCGCTGCATCATCATCCCCTCCAGCTCCAGTCTCCTTCGCCTGATCCTTGCCACTACCACTAGCCTCGATTGCCAGAACCTCGTCAGCCTCATCTTCATCCTCCAACTCAGCCAGCCTGGCCTTCCAGCTTTCCATGTCCCAGCTGCTCCTATCA
Source organism: Helianthus tuberosus (assembly GCA_030545235.1). Taxonomy (NCBI): domain Eukaryota; kingdom Viridiplantae; phylum Streptophyta; class Magnoliopsida; order Asterales; family Asteraceae; genus Helianthus; species Helianthus tuberosus. Next base: position 11,803,013 of record CM060364.1, read on the forward strand.
AATGAGGGATCCTGAGCTTCTTGAGCCATCTGTAGCTTGGTCTTGTACATGGCAATGGCAGTGGAGACCTTGGCATCCTCTGTGATCTCGTGCTTCTCATAATCAAAATTGATCAGGATAGCAGCCGTCTGAGCTTTGGCATCAAGGAGATCCTTTTCAAGGGAAGCAATCTTGTGATCCTTGAGTACCGGCACCTTTTGGAGATCTGAGTATTTCTCCTCAAGCTCCTCAACATTCCCCACATAATCCTCGATCTCAGCAAATTTCTACAAAAAAAGACAATGCAAAGATTAGGATCAAGTGATCTTCAAGTGGATAGGATAACTAGTCTGAGTTAGTGATCCTTACATCATTAAAGTACTCGAGGAATTGATGGCGGATCAGAGGCAAGCCTTGAAGGTTGTCAGCTTCAGAGGTTTTTCTTTTCTTTCCACCTCTTCCCTTTGAAGTGGTAGCCTTGGGGATTACAACAGAGGGGCTAGCAGCAGACTTCTTCTTTGAGGATCTGACAGTATCAAGCTCGGCAACACTGAATTTAGAGGCAGATCGTGAAGACTTTCCAGCACCTACATATTTAAAACAGATAAGTATCCTTATCCTATTTCTATTCAACTATTTATTTAAATATTTGACTATACAAAATACAAGATACTTACTTGACATAGTGACAGAACCTGAGGATACTTCTTGTGAATCCTGGGTGTTTGTTTTGAATGACCTTATTGCAGAATCAAGTCTTCTGAAAGCAGCAAGTCTCTCCTTGGTGGCAGGTGAAGGTATGATATGTGAAAATGTGATAGCTGCACAAAAGAAACAGAAGCATATTAGTAATCATCATCAAAAATGAGCTTACTCAGTGATCCTTCTAAGGATCCTCTATCCTACCATGGGTGCTCCACTTCCTTGGCAGATCCTTTCCATCCGGGATAGAATCTCTTCTGACAAAGAAGAATCGCCATTTCCAATTAGTATCATTCTTAGTGTCTTTGAAGATGGGATGTTCTTCACCGGGTTTACGCTTGAACAGATATCGGTGGGATCCAAATGTTGTGAGATCATACATCTCGGCCAATTCCGACATTCCCAGGTTGATTCCTTCTTGCTCAATGATCCTCTCAAGGGTATATAAGACCCTCCAGATCATTGGCATAGCTTGAATATAGGAGATGCCGGTGAGGGAGAAAAAAGACTGGGTGAATTCAGGGAAAGGATACGAATATCCTATTGTGAAAGGGGTGACCGGGAAAGCTACCCAAGTTTCTGAAATGTAGTCACTTAGAACGGTAGGATCAAACGGTTTGAAATAGGTGTTCGCCGGAAAGCAATGCCGAATTTTGTCTATTTGCGGATCAGTGAAGCAGCACCTCTCATTCGCTGAATCCTTGATGATCCCCTGGCTCTTAAGAGGAGTGTCCTTCTTATGATCCTTCGCCGGTGAGGATCTCAGCATCATCTTGATTGTGAAGAAGGTGAAGAAAGAAGGAGCAGAGAAAGAAAACGTAAAGGAGGAAGGGGAAGAGAAATACCTGCTTAATCGTCGGATGTGAATTTAAAGGGAGTTCTCTTGAATTTAAATGTGAAATGATCCCTATCTCTAACTCCTATTTATAATGATGATTTTGCAGGATAGTCACCTCAGTGACGTCATGTTCGCAACGGCTAGTCCGATTATAACGGCTAGTTATCCGTTGGTTAATTGCGGATAAGAACAAAATATAACTCATTTATTTACATAATTACTCCTTATATTTTGGGGGCAATTGTTAGGGGTGGATTTCTAAATGATCAGTGATCCTCATTTACTGTTGGGTTTAGTGATCCTCAATTCTGTCTGAAGTAGTGATCCTCAGAAGTGTTGCAGGATCAGGATCATGGATCATCATAAGGATCCTTGTACTAACGGTTGTCTACTTTGAATTCGAAATTGTTTTGCAGGAGTATCAACTTGGACTTGGTCTTGGCGATATTCCTGGAGAATATTCTAAGCCTATTCCGTACGTGCTTGGCCAGAAATGGACGTTATGGAGTCGTGGAGGACTTGCACCATTTGTGGAATGTTAGTTAGAGTAGATATTTTCCATTTTTAAAGGGGTAGCGAGCTAATTAGAAAACACTTGGCTATTTTTGGCTACACACACACTCTTACAACTGCTCTCACCAGTTCTCGTTAACTCACTTGGCGATTACACACTTTTCTACACAATACACTATAGTGATCCTTGTACTTAGCTCGCTATCATCCGAAGTTGTAATACATTTCTTGTTTAATTTGAATTGGTGATCGGTAGTTTCCATCACCCGAGGTTTTTTATGCCGGAGATCATTCATTGTTCAAGGGCTTTTTCCTCGTATAAATCTTCGTGTCACTTGTTCATTACGTTTCAAAGTGATCCTCATTGTTGTTCATCAATTCAAGCATCATACCTCACAACAGAAAGTTTGGTTGCATTATCATTGCTTGATTTTTGACAAAAACACCTATAATCAATAAGTTCTGAAAAGTAATATAGTTTAAGGATCATAAGTTTAGTTGTCAAAGGATAAGGGTTACTCAAATGAATAATGAATAAAATCAAAATAGTTAAGGATCATACCTGAGAATCCAAGTTAGGATCCTAACCTTTAACACTTATAATCAGGATAACCCAAAAGACAAACCTTAGTAGAAGGTAAGGATCAAGGATCCTTGGTCATTTAGCTTCAAAAACCTGAAATAGGATACAACTTGGGACTAAGCCAATATAAGATAAAAGTTAGCAACTGGAGACAAGCCCAACAATTCTGGGGACAAGCCCAATATACTGGGGACAAGCCCAAAGGATAACTGGGGACAAGCCCAAAGGATCGTGTGTAAACTGGAGTATGGCCCTCACTGGCGACTATCCAAACTTAGTGACATGAAAATGCCAAAATCTTAGCTAACGTGAAAACGTTAGAAACCTTAGGAACGGATGTATGGTACGTCTACCATTATACGTAGGATCCTGAATATAGCCAGTATAATGAAATTTTCAGCCCCTAAAGCGAGTACTGGTCCCATTGCCATGAACTATACCAGGATCATCGTGCGCTACTGGCGAAACTGGGGACAGGCCCAAACTGGGGTCAAGCCCAAATAACTGGATACTTCTGTGGATAATCAGTCCTTTGTTAAGGATACCTGAACCTTCAAAACTCAGAATCAAGTGAAAGGAGGATAAAGGATGCAAGATCCTTATCCTTATATAAGAGAATAAAAGAATGAAATAGTTTGGGATTAGAATGTTACCAAAATGAGGATCATCTGTTCTGTAAGAATCCTTCAAGGATACTTGTCATGTAAGGATCATGGATCCTGATCACATGAAATATTTCTTCAAATGGACAGCATTCCAAGCTCTTGGTAGCAAATCACCTTCCATTGTTAGCAATCGATATGCCCCCTTTCCTGCTTCAGCTTCAATCAAATAGGGGCCTTCCCACTTTGGTGCTAGCTTTCCATCAGCAGGATTGGTGGTATTCTGAAATGCTTTCCTTAATACAATATCACCAACTTGGAATTTCCTGATCCTGACATTTTTGTTGTAGGCTCCAGCCATCCTTTGTTGATAACTAGCCATCCTTATCCTTGCCAAATCCCTGATTTCTTCTATAGTATCCAAGTCTTGAACCAAGTTTTTAGCATTTTCTTCAGGATCACGAATGCTTGTTCTTGCAGTTGGAACCACCATCTCTGTAGGGATAACTGATTCTGCCCCAAATACCAAAGAGAATGGAGTTTGGCCAGTAGCATTCTTGGGAGTTGTCCTATCAACCCAAAGCACATAAGGTAGTTCTTCCGCCCATTTTCCTTTCTTGAATCCAAGCTTCTTCTTCAAATTGTTGATGATGATCTTGTTGGATGATTCTGCCTGACCATTAGCTTGTGGGTAGACTGGTGTTGATGTTATCATCTTAATCCCCCAGCTGTCACAAAAGTTAGTAGTTCTATTCCCAATAAATTGGGATCCATTATCATAAACAATTTCAGAAGGGATACCAAATCTAGTAATAATGTTTCTTTTAATAAAGGATATAACTTCCTTTTCTCTGACTTGAGCAAAGGCTTCAGCCTCTATCCACTTGGAGAAGTAATCAGTCATAGCAAGCATGAATACTTTTCCACCAGGTGCTTTAGGAAGCTTACCCACTATATCCATTCCCCATCTCATAAATGGCCAAGAAGAGGATATAGGATGCAAAAGTTCTGTTGGTTGGTGAAGGATATTACTGTGTCTCTGACAAGGATCACACTTCTTGGCATACTCCACAGCATCCTTCTTCATAGTTGGCCAATAGTATCCTGTCCTCGGGACCCTTGAGAATCCCTGCCCCCAGTGTGGTTTCCACAATCTCCTTCATCGAAATCCTTTAGGACTTCTTGGATTTCAGGATCCTCAATGCATCTTAGATATGGTCCTGCAAGAGATCGTTTATACAACATATTATTCAATATTGTAAATTGAGATACCTTAATTTTGAAAGCCCTAGGGTTTTCTCCTGTAGGAATCTCTCCATGTTGTATGTATCTCATGATTGGGAGGATCCATGATCCTAAATGAGATAGAGTATCATCACTAGGGATGATTGCAGAATCCTCTCCTTTCTCCATAGCTACATGATCCTCGATAGCAGGGGTCATGATATGGATAATAGGAATCCTTATATCCTACGGGATCTTCAAAGATGATCCTAGATTAGCTAATGCATCAGCCTCTGCGTTCTCTTCCCTTGGTACCTGTGTCAAACAAAAGGAAACAAAAGAGAGTGCCAATTCTTTGACTATCTTTAAGTATTTGATTAGCTTTTCACCTTTAACAGCATAGGATCCATAAAAGTGATTAGTGATTAATAATGAATCTACATGTACCTCAAGATACCTGATCCTCATATGCTTAGCAATTTGCAAACCAGCTATCAAGGCTTCATACTCAGCCTCATTGTTGGTAGTTTGAAATTCACAAGCTATGGAGTGGGGTATTATGTCCCCCTGTGATGATTTTAGTAGTATACCAAGCCCTGTTCCTTTGACATTAGAAGCACCATCAGTGAAGAGTATCCAAGGATCCTTAGTTTCTTCAAGCTGTTGGACTTCTAACTCAGCTTCCTTTTGCAAGTCACTACTGAAATCTGCCACAAAGTCAGCTAAGGCTTGAGATTTAATGGCAGTTCTAGGCTCATATCTTATATCATATGCACTAAGCTTCACTGCCCACTTAGCCATCCTTCCTGACATTTCAGGTTTCCTGAGAACATTCTTAATTGGAAAATTAGTCTTAACAATAATGGCATGAGTCTCAAAATAATGTCTTAATTTGGTAGATGCCATAATTAATGCAAGGATAAGTTTTTCTAAGTGTGAATACCTGGATTCAGCATCAAGTAAACTCTTACTTACATAATAAACAGGATGTTGTGTACCTTGGTGATCCTTAACAAGGACCGCACTTACTGCTTTTGAGGATACTGCTAAGTATAAGGATAATGCATCCCCCTTTTCTGGTTTCATCAAGGCAGGGGCTGAGGATAGGTAATCCTTAAGAGCTTTGAGGGCACTTTCATGCTTCTCAGTCCATTCAAATTTCTTGTTCTTCCTCAGGATGTCATAGAATTCCTTGCACTTTTCTGAGGATTTGGATATGAACCTGTTCAAAGCTGCGATCCTGCCTGTCAATCTTTGCACATCCTTAGCATTGGCAGGAGATTTGATATTCACAATAGCCTTGATTTGCTCTGGACTTGCTTCAATGCCCCTCTTTGTCACCATATAGCCTAAGAATTTACCTGCCTTAACACCAAAATGACACTTGGAAGGATTTAGTTTCATATTAAATTTATCAAGGATATTGAATGCTTCCTCCAAGTCTTTAAGGTGATCCTCAGCTTTCTTGGACTTAACCACCATGTCATCAATATAGACTTCCATAGTGTGTCCAATTTGTTCCTTGAACATCATATTGACTAGCCTTTTATAAGTAGCACCTGCATTCCTTAGTCCAAATGGCATAGCAATATAACAATATATACCAGTTGGGGTCATAAAGGTTGTATCCTCTTGATCAGATGGTTCCATCTGAATTTGTTGAAATCCAGACGAAGCATCCATAAAAGTCAACAACTCGTGACCCGCGGTAGTATCCACCATGGAGTCAATGTGGGGTAATGGGAAAGGATCCTTGGGACATGCCTTGTTTAAATCAGTAAAATCGACACATACCCTCCACTTTCCATTTTTCTTTTGAACAACAACCACATTGGCTAACCATCTTGGACACTTAACCTCTCTTATCATACCTGCCTGAAGTAGTTTATCTACTTCTTCCTGGATAATAGCATTCCTTTCAGGTGCAAACTTCCTCCTCTTTTGATGAATTGGCTTGAATGACCTGTCAATGCCAAGTTTATGAGTAATTATATCTTTAGATATACCTGTCATATCCTCATGTTTCCAGGCAAAGGTAGTTTTCCTTCTTTTAAGGAAGGATACTAGCTCCTGTTCAATGTCGCTAAGGATCCCTGATCCTATGAAGATCTTGGATTCAGGATCATCAGGATCCATGAGAATTTCTTTCAAATCCTGTTCTCTTGCCTCCAAGACATCTCTTGAAGGATACTTTAATTGCTATTGCTCCCTTGGTCTTGAGGCTGGCTTCATTGATGAGGTATAACAATTCTTAGCCTCTTGTTGATCACTCTCAATTTTCACCACTCCCCATGGACTTGGAAGCTTTACACACTGATGATAGGTGGATGGAACTGCCTTCATATCATGTATCCATGGCCTGCCAAGGATAACATTGCAACAAGATAAGCAATCTATAACACAAAATTTTTGATAAGAATGCAATCCTTCAATATAAATAGGGAGTTTGATGTCCCCCAATGTGTTTTTGGTTTACCCACTAAATCCCACAAGCACTGAGGATCTTGGGACAATATCTGTTATGGGTCATTTTCTGAGTATACATATCCTGACTAATATCCTGCTTTTGGTTGTTTGCTTGTGATCATGATACTGGATTAGGATATTGCCAATCCTGGGCGATATCCTGGGGTTAATTGAATTAACCACGTGCAAGTTAGAAGCTATGGGTTACTAACGGTCAGATGGACTTCTTCTCCTCAAGACTTGGGCGTATCTGTTATGTGAGAGACGTTGAACCCGAAAGACCAGGTCTACAACATTCGAGTGGGGAATATTCGTCGGATCCCGGTTTATTAGGATAGTTTGTTACACTTCTTTTACTATAAATAGATGGGGGCGGATCAGATTAAGGCACGCAACTTATACACGCATTCTCGAACACTTTTGCTCTCTAGCTCACTGCAAACACTACACACAAACACTTGTATTCAAATCACATTGTAACACCTAGTTGATCCGCTCTACATCCTGCACTGTATCCTGATATTTAAAGCAATAGAAGAACAAGGCAGCTGCGATTGTCAGCTCCCGAGGTTTTGTGCCGGCGATCTAGATTGATCAAGGGCTTTCCTCGTACATCACGTGTCAACCTTTACTTTTTTGCTTATTGTTTGATCATAGATACAGCTCTATATCCTGAGCCGTATCTTGAAACTGTTTTTACAACTAACTTGGTTAACATATTTTTCACACATAATTTTAGCACACTACCCCACTTAACTAATTTGATCACTAAATTGCTTCGGTAATTTTTTACCAAAACAATTTGGCGCCCACCGTGGGGCGAGTGGTGCTATTTTTGCTAAAAACTTTAATAAAATCATTACTCGGTTTTATTTTGTCAAAACTCTTTTCTAAATTGTTTTCAATGGCCTCGAGATCAAACATGAGCTCTTCCACCATGTCTGCTATAACCTCTGCAACAATTGGTTCGGTGCTTCCACCTCCTCCTCCAAGAATGCAAGCTTCATCACACGGAGCTGAAAGCCATGTAGCTCGGGATGTTATTCCCGTTCCTAGAACCCAGGGATGCGGTCCTGTTTTGGCATCTAATGATGAAATTCTGAATTTGTTTGGTAGTGTACAGGAACAGATGAGGCAGCAGCCGGAAACTAATCGGGCACTGATGAGAGAAATACAACTCTTGAAATCCGGCCCAAGTAGACCAGCTGAAGAAACTGTCACTCATATACAACCTAGGGCTTTGAACTTCAGTTCTGCAGTTTACACTGAGGATAACCGGGGGAATTCGTCCCAAGCCATTCTCAGAATCAGACCCCTGAGATACCCTCCTCGGTCAGGATGTCAACTATGAGGAGCTCAGGATACACTTCAGGATATGGCCAGAATCCTCAGACCGGTAAGGTGTCAAATAATAATATTCTTGCTACAAACAATAATGAGTCTTTGCAGGATGCAGGCATGACGTCAACATTTACTAGGGAGCTTCGGAAATTGAAGGACATGATATCCAGTGTACCTGGAGTGGTCCAGCCAATTCCGGAAGTATCTCAAGACAGCCACAGGATATCCCGCTTTGCATATCCTATCTGTGATGCTGAAATCCCAAAAAGATTTCAGACCCCCAACATGAAACTGTATGATGGAACTACAGATCCTGAAGAGCATATTGCCCAGTATAAGGAAAGGATGGAAATCAATCCTATCCCTCCAGATCTCAAGGAAGCATGCTTATGCAAGGGTTTCGGTTCTACCAGGATCAGCCCTAAAATGGCTGTTAAATGTTCTTCCTCGCTCAATTACTTCGTTTTCTCATTTGGTTAATTTATTTAATAGTCAGTTTTCTTGTAGTCGGAGTTTTGAGAAACTAACCAGTGATCTTTACAGGATAACTCAAGGACCTCAGGAATCCTTGAGGGATTATGTGAACAAGTTTAGTCGAGAATCCTTGGATATCCCACATCTTAATGTTGCAACAGCTGTGCAGGCTTTTAAGATGGGGTTACAAAAGGATTCTCAGTTTTATCAGGATCTTGTGATGAATCCCTGCAGGAATCTCGACGAAGCTCGTAACAGGGCTTTGAGATATATCCGCTTGGAAGATGACAAAAAGATGCAAGAGAGGATGAATTCTACCTCAACCTATGAATCAACCAATAGGAAATCAGAATCCTCGTATAAACCATATCGCCCCAAGCCATATGGCAGAAATGACAACAAGAAAGTGAATGCTGTGGAAGACGAGGATCTTGAAGAATATCCTGAATTATCTGAATATTTCTTTTCTGTTAATATACCTGAGTTAATGTATGCTATGCAGGGTTTAGGAGACAAAGCTAGGTGGCCTCGAAAGAATCAGCAGAAAGCTGATTGGAGGGATAAATCCAAATGGTGTGCCTTCCATGAAGACTTCGGACATGTGACCGAGGATTGCATTGCTCTAAGGAAAGAAATAAGCTACCTGTTAAGTAAGGGGTATCTGAAGGATTTGCTGGGAAGAAAGAAGAATAAAGGGCAGGATCCTGAGAAGGATCCTGAACGAGCAGCATAATCCCCAGCAGATGCCAAAATAATTAACTTTATTTCAGGAGGATCCGACATTTGTGGGACTTCGTATTCTGCGGCCAAGAGACATGCAAAGGAAGCAAAGACTGAAAGGGGAGATAAACCAGCTAGGATGACTACCCTTACAACCGATAAAGTGATCACTTTCGATAGTGATGACAGGGATACTGTCCAGGATCCTCACCATGATGCTCTCGTAATAACATTATATGTTGCTAACCATTTTGTACGCAGGATATTGGTGGACAATGGTAGCTCCGTCAACATAATTCAGCTGGAAACATTGAAGAGGATGAATGTATCTCCGATAGACATTACTTCGAAGTCCACTGTGCTCGTTGGTTTCAGTGGAGAAGCTAGAAATACTATAGGAGAGATAAATTTACCAGTATATGTTGAAGGGGTCAACTCGATACAACGCTTCTGTGTGATGGACTCAATATCCTGCTATAACATCATACTAGGCAGGCCATGGATCCATGACATGAAGGCTGTGCCTTCGACTTATCACCAGTGCATCAAGATTCCTACCCCTTGGGGGGTCGTCAAAGTTGATAGTGATCAGCAGGAGGCGAAGGAATACTACTCATCCTCAATGAAATCCTCAACCAAGCCTAATCTAGCATAGCAATTAAAGATGCGGGCCCGGGATATCTTGGAGGCTTCAGAGCAGGATGTGAAGAAAGTTATCCTGGATCAGGATAATCCTGATATCTCGGTGCTCGTAGGAACCAATATCCCTCAGGATATTGAAGAACAATTAACTAGTTTTTTGAAGTGCAGGATGTCAACATTTGCATGGAAGCATGAGGATATGACAGGTATATCCAAAGACATTATTGTGACAACTCGAAATTAGAACCTTTCATGTATGCTTAAACGCGTGGCTAGTTAACTTATGTGATAATGACAAATGAACCTTTATGTGATTATGTGTTGTGTTACATGTATGTTTATGTGTATGTATGCGAGTAGGTATATGAACCGAGACAACACGAACCCGACTCGAGACCATGTGGTCTCGAGTGAACGATGAAACAATGGGCCGGATGGGCCTTACACCCCATTCAACCCAACCGAGAGCCCATTAGGGTGTGTCACTTGGAGCGGGTATATAAACTAGATAGATAGCCATGTTGTCATTTTGGACAACACACATACCCTCCAACACACACTCTCCACTCTCTCACACTAAAACCCTAAACCACAACACTACTCTCCTTCATTCTCGGATCATATCGGTGACACTAGGAGCTCTCGGATCGGCTCACACACACACACATTTGGAAGCTCTATACTCACCTTTGAAACCCATCAATCGGTTAGTGCTTTACTATGTGTTAAGGATTATGTGTGCTTGATGTTTGAATGCTTGTCTTCATACATTAATAAGTGGAAAATGCATGATTACGGCTTTATCATATTCTCGGTTGTGTGTGTGTTGGTGATAATCGGTTGAGCATGTTTTGATAGTACACATTGATGTTAAGTTAGTGTTCAAGAAATCGATGCATAAATGTTCCATGTTATGTGGTTACATTCGGTTGAAGATGACTTATTGGTTATGTTGGATGAATAATGTATGCTTGAATATGAGTAAATGTTATCGGTTCCATATAGGCTTAAATCCGAGTGGCTTGGTTATGTTTAGAAGGTTTATTACTCATGAAATCAGATAAAGTACATGTGGGTTAGATGAATATGTTCAAGAGTTTGATTGTTGTTCATGATTTTTGTTAGACCTAGGTTCATATGAATGATGATGAACTACTTGAATATTTGAAGAACAAGATGAACATGATGAACACATGAAGAACTTGTTGAATATCATAAGAACATGCTTGAATATTTGAATTCTGATATGTTTGATCCAAAATGGTAAATTGTTAGACAAATAAACATGTTTAAGTGGATAGTACAAACCATTTTCTGAAATCAAATTCTCATTGGATAGTACACTGTTCCGAATCAGCAGTTGTCCAACCGAAACCATCAGTTGCGACTCGAAACCACTGCTTGATGAGTCGAAATCCCCGGTTGCGACATCAGTTGCGAGTCGCAAACACCTGGTTGCGACTCGAAACCACAAGTGATCAGCACATAAACCGTTTGACTCGAAACCCCGGTTGCGAGTCCAGTCGCGACTCGTAACCAAAACAGCATGAACCGAGACCGTAGTTGCGACTCCGGTTGCGAGTCGCAAACGCCTAGTTGCGACTCGAAACAATACGCGGATACACACTGTTGGACTTGTTTAATTATGGGCTTAGTGTTTGGGCCGGACCTTGGGCTTTGTTTAATTCTGGGCATGTTACTGTTCGTTCAACTCGTATGCATTACTTGCTAACTGCCATGATTAAACGTGTATGCCATACGTGCACTACTTGAATACGAACCTGATTGTATGATACACTATGATAGGACGTGAGTAGCCTCAACATTGCTTGTTTAACTTTTCTGTGTTTCTACCGAGCAACCCAAGGTGAGTTCACACCCTCTACAAAGCATGGGATTCCCAGGGGCCGGGAATTGGGGTTAAGGAACTGGGTTCCTCGTCCTCCTTGGGTAGGACAGCAAAGGTTCAGGAATGTAATTCCTCGTCCTCACGGACAGATAACTCGTACTAGACCAAAACTCTATCACGAAGTCCCTCATTTTTATATCGACTTAATCGCCGGGCCAATGGCGAGCGGGTCATTAGTTAGATAGCGCTATTTAGGTTTGACAAACCTCACACCGTGCCGCAGAGGACGGGCGTGAACTAATGGACTCCTGGCACGTCAATGATGATAGACATTGACAGTTCAGGGCACATAAACATGACTACAGTCAGCAGTCGATATGGTAACGAGTCTAGTAGATACATGGGGTAGCCCCCACGGCCGAAATGCCAGATAACTAACACGGGGTAGCCCCCACGGCTGGATAGCCAGAGTAACCGGGAATAAACAAGTCACGTTTTTAACTATGGGGTAACCCCCACGGCAGGATGCCAGCTAAAGGAAACTGTTTTCGAAACAACTTAAAACGAACACCCAACCGTGAACTCACTCAACTTGTTGTTGACTCGTTACTACATGCTTTGCAGGTCCTTAGGTTTCTTAGCTGGAGCTTGCATGGAGGAGGATCGTTGTGGGACATGGACGACTGTGTGCCATGTTAAACTTTGAAACAATTAAACTTATGTTTTGATTTAAGACTTATGCTTCCGCTTGCAACCTAATTATGTTTTGTTTGAACACCAATTGTATTGGTTGGATTTTTATAACTACTTATATGCTCGTTCAATATGATTGGTGGCTGGATCCTGGTCAGTCACGCCTCCAAGCGGTGGTACTCCGCAGGTGGATTTTGGGGGTGTGACAGATTGGTATCAGAGCCATTGGTTATAGAGAACTTGGTTTTAATAAAGGGAGAAACGTTTTTGTTAAAACCAGACTATAACCCGTACAGTGCTCAACGATCCACAACGATGCTTCACTCCACATGCAAGGCTCGACATTCTAGGTAATATGATCTGTGCATATATTGCCTACTTGTTAGATACATGGTACATTGCTTATGGTATGCTTGGTTAGTATAACTACTGTTGCTTGAACACGTGCGTGCTTACTCTATCCTATCGTTGTACTTTCGCGAACCTCTCTCACTCACGTTCCTCTTGATATGAAGATCATGTCTGGACGCGTTAACATGACACAAGCCCAGTTGACGGCTTTGATCAACGAACGAGTTGCCGCCGCACTTGCAGCTGCACACGCAGGAGGTATATCCTGCAGTCCGAACTCATTCTAGGATCTTTAGGATCCTACTCTCGTGAACCAACCTTTGTGTTAAACTCTGTCTTTTCTTTCACCTACGATAGGTCAGCATGTTCAACCACCCGTGTGCACTTTTAAGACTTTCATGGACTGCCGACCAACTACTTTTAGCGGCACTGAAGGAGCAGTAGGTCTCCTACACTGGTTTGAGAAACTAGAATCTGTCTTCGAAATGTGTGAATGCCCTGAGGCGCGCAGGGTGAAGTACGCTACTGGTACTCTCGAGGGTTTAGCCCTCACATGGTGGAACGCTCAGGTTCAAATGCTAGGGTTGGTTGCTGCCAACGCCACCCCTTGGGAAACTTTTAAGGAAATGATCAAGGAAGAGTACTGCAGTCGGGATGAGATTCACAAGCTGGAAGTGGAGTTCTTCAACCTCAAGATGACGGGGTCCGAAATTGAAGCTTATGTGAAAAGGTCGAACGAATTGGCAATTCTGTGCCCTACTATGGTGGATCCTCCCATCAAACGCATCGAACTATTTCTTCAGGGCTTAGTGCCGGAAATCCAAAGTCATGTGACTTCAGCGAACCTCGCCACCTACCAGCAAACCGTTCAGTTGGCTCACCGTCTCACGGATCAAGCGGTGGAGCAGAACAAGTTACCAAAACGCATTGGCGCTGCAACTACTACTGGTACCTCTAGTGACAACAAACGGAAATGGGATGGAACTTCAAGTAAGGGTTCGACTTCTGTCCAGTCCCAGTCTCAGCAGAGAAAGACTGAGGACTACAAGAGCCCTAATCAGCAATCGTCTGGTGGTGGATACAAAGGAAATCATCCCAAATGCAATCGCTGCAGCCTGCACCACAGCGGGCCATGCACCAGGGGCAACTGTCATCGGTGCAACAAGCCTGGTCACGCTGCAAAGGATTGCAGGAGCTTATACCCCGCTAATCAGAATCGTCAGCAAGCTCAACAGAACCAGCGCCAGCAACAGCAACAGGGTGATAACAAAGGGTGCTTTCAGTGTGGAGCTGAAGGCCACTTCAAGAGAGACTGTCCTCAACTGAACAGGAACCAGAACAACAACAACAACAATAACAACAATCAGGGGAATGGTAACAATGGGAACAACAACAACAATGGCGCCAGGGGGCGAATGTTTGTGATTGGCCAAGGTGAAGCTAGGAACGACCCCAATGTTGTGGCGGGTAAGTTCCTTCTCGACGACTTTTATGTTTCAGTTTTATTTGATTCGGGTGCCGATACTAGCTACGTGTCACTAGAAGTTAGTCGAATGCTTAAGCGTATTCCAACCCCTTTGAATAACAAGCACACCGTAGAGCTAGCAAATGGTAAGAGTTTAGAAGCCACACACGTAGTCAAGGGTTGTAAACTTATTCTCGCTGACCAAACCTTCTCTATCGACCTCATTCCTATTGTCTTGGGTAGTTTCGACGTTGTCATTGGGATGGATTGGTTATCCCAACACCGAGCAGAGATTCTTTGCAACGAGAAGGTTGTCCGTATTCCAGGTCCCGGTGGTGAACCTCTCATGATTCATGGCGACAAGAGGAGTGCTGTTGAGAACGTCATTTCTCTCCTTAAGGCCCAAAAGTGCTTGCGAAAGGGCCACACTGCTATTTTAGCTCTCGTTACTGACACCTCAGAAAAAGAGAAGAAGATAGAAGATTTTCCAGTTGTACGCGATTATCCAGAGGTATTTCCTGAGGAATTACCTGGTCTTCCGCCTCATCGCCAAGTCGAGTTTCAAATTGAACTAGCTCCTGGAGCTGCGCCTATAGCTCGTGCACCTTATCGTTTAGCCCCATCAGAGTTGAAAGAACTCTCCACGCAACTACAAGAACTCTTGGATAAGGGTTTTATTCGTCCTAGCTCATCGCCCTGGGGAGCTCCAGTATTATTTGTGAAGAAGAAAGACGGTACTTTCAGAATGTGCATCGACTACCGAGAACTCAACAAGGTGACGGTGAAGAATCGTTATCCTCTACCGCGTATCGACGACTTGTTCGACCAGTTGCAAGGGTCGAGCTACTATTCGAAGATTGATTTGAGATCGGGTTATCACCAGCTGAGAGTCCGGGAAGAGGACGTCTCCAAGACAGCTTTCAGAACTCGATACGGGCACTATGAGTTTTTGGTCATGCCTTTTGGGATGACAAACGCACCTGCGGTTTTCATGGACTTGATGAACCGAGTGTGCAAGCCTTACCTGGACAAGTTTGTTATAGTCTTCATCGACGACATCCTGATCTACTCTAAAAGTCGGGAAGAACACGAGCAGCATCTGCAACTTATTCTGGAACTCCTTCGAACAGAACAGCTTTATGCAAAGTTCTCGAAATGCGACTTCTGGCTTCGAGAAGTCCATTTCCTAGGCCACGTAGTGAACAGGGATGGGATTCACGTTGATCCATCCAAGATAGACTCGATTAAGAACTGGCCTGCACCTCGTACACCAAAGGAAATTCGCCAATTCTTGGGTTTGGCGGGATACTACCGGAGATTTATTAAGGATTTTTCTAAGATCGCACAACCTCTCACCTCACTAACGCAGAAGGGCGTTGTTTATCGCTGGGGAAACGCACAGGAGTTGGCATTTCAGCACCTAAAGGATAGACTTTGTAGCGCACCTATCCTTTCCCTGCCAGAAGGCACAGACGATTTTGTGGTTTACTGCGACGCATCAATTCAAGGTCTTGGCTGCGTGCTGATGCAACGAGATAAGGTTATAGCCTACGCCTCACGCCAACTCAAGGTTCATGAAAAGAACTACACTACGCATGATTTAGAGCTGGGAGCTGTCGTTTTTGCGCTTAAGTTATGGCGGCATTACCTGTATGGTACCAAGTGCGCGATCTACACCGACCACAGGAGCCTCGAGCATATCTTCAAGCAGAAGGAACTGAATATGCGACAACGACGATGGGTCGAACTTCTGAATGACTACGAGTGCTCAATCAGGTATCACCCGGGCAAGGCCAATGTTGTGGCTGACGCCCTCAGTCGGAAGGACACTGCACCTAAGCGCGTGCGAGCTTTACAGCTCACGATCCATTCTAGCCTTCCCTCCCAGATACGAGCTGCTCAGATAGAAGCACTGAAACCAGAAAATGTCAGGGCTGAAGCCCTACGCGGATCAAGGCAACGATTGGAACAGAAGGAAGACGGTGCTTACTACGTAACGGGACGCGTTTGGATCCCACTCTATGGCAACCTACGAGAGCTTGTGATGGACGAAGCACACAAGTCTCGCTACTCAGTACACCCTGGATCAGATAAGATGTATCATGACATCAAGACTACGTACTGGTGGCCTAGCATGAAGGCCCACATAGCAACCTACGTCAGCAAGTGTTTGACTTGTGCGAGGGTCAAGTCGGAATACCAGAAACCATCAGGCCTACTCCAACAACCAGAGATACCTCAATGGAAATGGGAGCAAATTTCCATGGATTTTGTTACTGGCCTACCTAGATCCCAGCGCGGGAACGACACTATTTGGGTGATCGTGGATCGACTCACAAAGTCTGCACACTTCTTGGCTATCAAGGAGACGGATAAGTTCTCCACTCTTGCAGAAATATACCTCAAGGAAGTTGTTTCGAGGCACGGGGTGCCCACCTCCATTATCTCAGATCGAGATGCACGTTTTACTTCTGAGCTGTGGCAAGCAATGCACAAATCCTTTGGCTCACGATTAGACATGAGCACAGCGTACCATCCTCAGACGGACGGGCAGTCCGAGCGCACTATTCAAACCTTAGAAGACATGCTTCGTGCATGTGTAATCGACTTTGGCAACCGCTGGGAAAAGCATCTGCCACTTGTGGAATTCTCGTACAATAACAGCTACCACACCAGCATTGGAGCTGCTCCGTTTGAGGCATTGTACGGACGTAAATGCCGGTCTCCCCTTTGCTGGGCAGAGGTGGGAGAAAGTCAGATCACTGGCCCAGAATATGTGGTAGATACAACCGAGCAAATCGCTCAGATACGAAAACGCATGACGGCCGCTCGTGAACGTCAGAAAGTTTACGCCGACATGGGCAGGAAACCACTTGAGCTCCAGGTTGGGGAGCGGGTACTACTCAAAGTTTCACCCTGGAAGGGTGTGGTTCGTTTTGGCAAACGCGGTAAACTTAACCCACGATACGTTGAACCTTTCGAGGTCATTGAGAAAATAGGCAGGGTGGCCTACAGACTAAACTTACCAGCAGAACTCGGTGCAGTTCACAACGTTTTTCACGTGTCGAATCTGAAGAAGTGTCCGTCAGATGAGACCCACGTAGTTCCTTTGAAGGAACTCACTATCGACGAGCAGTTACGATTCGTCGAGGAACCAGTTGAAATCACGGACCGGGATGTTAAGGTCCTCAAGAGCACTAGAATACCTCTCGTTCGAGTTCGTTGGAACTCACGTCGCGGCCCAGAGTTCACCTGGGAGCGCGAAGATCAGATGAAACAAAAGTATCCCCAACTGTTCGCAAACAGTACACCCACTACTGAGGCCGAAGCTACGGAATTTCGGGACGAAATTCCAGATCAACGGGGGGTGGATGTGACACCCCAGGAAAACCAGGAAAACCATACAACTTAACTAGCTTCCTCAGTGAGTGCCTACCAAATTTCGGGACGAAATTTCTTTCAACTTGGGGATGATGTGACAACTCGAAATTAGAACCTTTCATGTATGCTTAAACGCGTGGCTAGTTAACTTATGTGATAATGACAAATGAACCTTTATGTGATTATGTGTTGTGTTACATGTATGTTTATGTGTATGTATGCGAGTAGGTATATGAACCGAGACAACACGAACCCGACTCGAGACCATGTGGTCTCGAGTGAACGATGAAACAATGGGCCGGATGGGCCTTACACCCCATTCAACCCAACCGAGAGCCCATTATGGTGTGTCACTTGGAGCGGGTATATAAACTAGATAGATAGCCATGTTGTCATTTTGGACAACACACATACCCTCCAACACACACTCTCCACTCTCTCACACTAAAACCCTAAACCACAACACTACTCTCCTTCATTCTCGGATCATATCGGTGACACTAGGAGCTCTCGGATCGGCTCACACACACACACATTTGGAAGCTCTATACTCACCTTTGAAACCCATCAATCGGTTAGTGCTTTACTATGTGTTAAGGATTATGTGTGCTTGATGTTTGAATGCTTGTCTTCATACATTAATAAGTGGAAAATGCATGATTACGGCTTTATCATATTCTCGGTTGTGTGTGTGTTGGTGATAATCGGTTGAGCATGTTTTGATAGTACACATTGATGTTAAGTTAGTGTTCAAGAAATCGATGCATAAATGTTCCATGTTATGTGGTTACATTCGGTTGAAGATGACTTATTGGTTATGTTGGATGAATAATGTATGCTTGAATATGAGTAAATGTTATCGGTTCCATATAGGCTTAAATCCGAGTGGCTTGGTTATGTTTAGAAGGTTTATTACTCATGAAATCGGATAAAGTACATGTGGGTTAGATGAATATGTTCAAGAGTTTGATTGTTGTTCATGATTTTTGTTAGACCTAGGTTCATATGAATGATGATGAACTACTTGAATATTTGAAGAACAAGATGAACATGATGAACACATGAAGAACTTGTTGAATATCATAAGAACATGCTTGAATATTTGAATTCTGATATGTTTGATCCAAAATGGTAAATTGTTAGACAAATAAACATGTTTAAGTGGATAGTACAAACCATTTTCTGAAATCAAATTCTCATTGGATAGTACACTGTTCCGAATCAGCAGTTGTCCAACCGAAACCATCAGTTGCGACTCGAAACCACTGCTTGATGAGTCGAAATCCCCGGTTGCGACATCAGTTGCGAGTCGCAAACACCTGGTTGCGACTCGAAACCACAAGTGATCAGCACATAAACCGTTTGACTCGAAACCCCGGTTGCGAGTCCAGTCGCGACTCATAACCAAAACAGCATGAACCGAGACCGTAGTTGCGACTCCGGTTGCGAGTCGCAAACGCCTAGTTGCGACTCGAAACAATACGCGGATACACACTGTTGGACTTGTTTAATTATGGGCTTAGTGTTTGGGCCGGACCTTGGGCTTTGTTTAATTCTGGGCATGTTACTGTTCGTTCAACTCGTATGCATTACTTGCTAACTGCCATGATTAAACGTGTATGCCATACGTGCACTACTTGAATACGAACCTGATTGTATGATACACTATGATAGGACGTGAGTAGCCTCAACATTGCTTGTTTAACTTTTCTGTGTTTCTACCGAGCAAACCAAGGTGAGTTCACACCCTCTACAAAGCATGGGATTCCCAGGGGCCGGGAATTGGGGTTAAGGAACTGGGTTCCTCGTCCTCCTTGGGTAGGACAGCAAAGGTTCAGGAATGTAATTCCTCGTCCTCACGGACAGATAACTCGTACTAGACCAAAACTCTATCACGAAGTCCCTCATTTTTATATCGACTTAATCGCCGGGCCAATGGCGAGCGGGTCATTAGTTAGATAGCGCTATTTAGGTTTGACAAACCTCACACCGTGCCGCAGAGGACGGGCGTGAACTAATGGACTACTGGCACGTCAATGATGATAGACATTGACAGTTCAGGGCACATAAACATGACTACAGTCAGCAGTCGATATGGTAACGAGTCTAGTAGATACATGGGGTAGCCCCCACGGCCGAAATGCCAGATAACTAACACGGGGTAGCCCCCACGGCTGGATAGCCAGAGTAACCGGGAATAAACAAGTCACGTTTTTAACTATGGGGTAACCCCCACGGCAGGATGCCAGCTAAAGGAAACTGTTTTCGAAACAACTTAAAACGAACACCCAACCGTGAACTCACTCAACTTGTTGTTGACTCGTTACTACATGCTTTGCAGGTCCTTAGGTTTCTTAGCTGGAGCTTGCATGGAGGAGGATCGTTGTGGGACATGGACGACTGTGTGCCATGTTAAACTTTGAAACAATTAAACTTATGTTTTGATTTAAGACTTATGCTTCCGCTTGCAACCTAATTATGTTTTGTTTGAACACCAATTGTATTGGTTGGATTTTTATAACTACTTATATGCTCGTTCAATATGATTGGTGGCTGGATCCTGGTCAGTCACGCCTCCAAGCGGTGGTACTCCGCAGGTGGATTTTGGGGGTGTGACAATTATTACTCACAAGCTTGGAATTGACAGGTCGTTCAAGCCTATACAGCAAAAGAGAAGGAAGTTTGCTCCTGAACGAAATGCAATTATCCAGGAGGAAGTTGAAAGATTGTTGAAGTCCAAAATGATCAGGGAGGTCAAGTTTCCAAGATGGCTAGCGAATGTAGTCGTAGTACAGAAGAAAAATGGGAAATGGAGAGTCTGTGTAGATTACACAGACTTGAATAAGGCTTGTCCTAAAGACCCATTTCCTCTTCCTCATATTGATGCAATGGTGGATGCTACTGCCGGGCATGAGATGTTAACATTCATGGACGCATCCTCAGGATTTCAGCAGATTCAAATGGAACCTTCGGATCAGGAGGATACGGCCTTCATGACACCGACAGGTATTTATTGCTATACTGCTATGCCTTTCGGTTTGAAAAATGCAGGTGCAACATATCAGAGATTGGTAAACATGAAGTTCAAAGATAAGCTGGGGGACACCATGGAGGTATATATTGACGATATGGTGGTGAAATCTAAAAAGGCTGAGGATCACCTCCAGGATATCAAGGGAGCATTTGATATCCTGGATCAGTATAACATGAAACTAAATCCTGCTAAGTGCCATTTCGGAGTGGGGGCAGGAAAGTTTCTAGGATATATGGTGACAAAAAGGGGCATAGAGGCGAGCCCGGAGCAGATTAGAGCTATCCTGGATATAAAATCACCTTCGAATATGAAGGATGTTCAACGGTTAACAGGCCGAGTAGCAGCATTGAACAGATTTATTTCAAGATCCTCGAAAAAATGCAAGGAATTCTATGATATCATCAAGAAAAATAAGAAGTTTGAATGGGAAGCAAAGCATGAAGCAGCCTTGCAGGATTTGAAGCGATATCTCTCAACTGCACCCCTATTGATGAAGCCTGAAAATGGTGAACCACTATCCCTATACCTCGCTGTATCAGGGAATGCTGTAAGTGCCGTTCTTATAAAGGACCATGAAGGTCAGCAATATCCTGTTTATTATGTTAGTAAAAGCTTGTTAGATGCTGAAACTAGGTACTCCCATCTAGAGAAACTGATATTAGCCTTAGTTATGGCATCAACAAAACTTAGACATTATTTTGAGACACATAGGATTCATGTTAAGACCAATTATCCTGTTAAAAACGTGCTTAGGAAACCTGAGATGTCGGGCAGGATGGCTAAGTGGTCAGTAAAACTGAGTGCTTATGACTTAGTATATGAGCCTAGAAATGCCATAAAGTCTCAGGATTTAGCTGACTTTGTGGCTGATTTCAGTAGTGACATTCAAAATGAAGTGGATTTAGAAGTACAGCAGCTAGGAGAGAACTTAGAATGTTGGACATTGTATACTGATGGTGCATTTAACGTAAGAGGTGTAGGTTTAGGTATACTACTAAAATCGCCACAGGGGGACATATTACCCCAGGCTATTAGTTGTGAATTTCCTGCTACTAATAATGAGGCAGAGTATGAGGCTTTAATTGCAGGATTAGAGTTGGCTAAAAATATGAATATCAAGAATTTGCAAGTATATGTTGACTCCTTGTTAATCACTAATCATTTTAATGGAACCTATGCAGTTAAAGGAGAGAAGTTAGTCGAATACCTCGATATTCTCAAAAAATTAGCAGGATATTTCGATGTTTTTACACTTGAACAGGTACCAAGGGAAGATAATGCTGAAGCAGATGCCCTAGCAAACCTGGGATCATCGGTCAGGATACCAGAAGGAACCCAAATACCAATATTGCATATCTTATATCCTGCAACGGATCCTCAGGATACAGAAGTAGTGAATATTCAGGATCCTGTTGCTGAATATCCTAAGGAGGATCCTAAATCCTGGACGGCTCCAATCGTAAGATATCTCAAAGAAGGACACATCCCTAGAGACGAAAATCCTAAGGCATTTAGGATGAAGGTATCACGATTCACCATTATAAATAATATCTTGTATAAGAAATCTCTTGCAGGACCATATCTAAGGTGCTTGGAGGATCCCGAAACTAAAGAAGTACTTCAGGATATACATGATGGGGATTGTGGTAACCATACTGGGGGCAGGTCATTATTCTCAAAGGTGTTGAGAACAGGATACCATTGGCCAACAATGAGGAAAGATGCTACAGAATATGCTCGAAGATGTGATGCATGTAAAAGGCACAGTAACATACTGCACCAACCAGCTAAACCACTATATCCTATAGTATCCCCTTGGCCATTCATGAAATGGGGGATGGACATAGTAGGGAAATTACCAAAAGCTCCAGGAGGAAAAGTTTTCATGTTGGCAATGGCGGATTATTTCTCCAAATGGGTTGAAGCAGAAGCATTCGTTCAGGTTAGAGATCAGGAAGTGGTATCCTTTATAAAAAGGAATATCCTGACTAGGTTTGGAGTACCGGCTGAGATAATCTGTGACAATGGATCTCAATTTATAAGTAAGAGGACTATTGACTTCTGCAAGAGTTGGGGAATCAAAATGATTACGTCCACCCCGGTACATTCTCAAGCAAATGGACAAGCTTAATCCTCAAACAAGATAATTGTCAACAACTTGAAGAAAAGATTAGGGGCCAAGAAAGGAAGATGGGCAGAAGAACTACCCTTTGTTTTGTGGGCTGATAGAACGACGGTAAAAAATGCAATTGGTCAAACCCCATTTTCCTTAGTATTTGGAGCAGAAGCAGTGATCCCGACGGATATGGTGATACCCACAGCAAGATCCAATCTCAGGAATCCTGAGCAGAATCCTAAAGTCCTATGCCAGGAACTGGATACTATTGATGAGACAAGAGATGCAGCAAGGCTAAGGATGGCAGCATATCAACAAAGGATATCCAGAGCATATAACAAGAATATAAGGACCAGAAGGTTTAAAGTTGGAGATTGGGTGTTAAGAAAGGCTTTTCAAAATACTACTAATCCTGCTGATGGAAAGCTGGCTCCAAAATGGGAAGGACCATATGAGGTTGAACCAGAATCAGGAAACGGTGCATACCGACTCAAGAATATAGAGGGGGATATGCTGCCGAGATCTTGGAATGCTATACACCTTAAGCTTTATTTCAAGTGAGTTTGGAATTTAATTCCTAACTCACGATGGTATGAATTCTATCTCTTTTAAATATGTTTGATTTGATTTATTCTTTGAAACCCAATACTGACTTAAGCATCGGAGGGGTGTTAGCCAAGCTAACACCCACCTTAGTTTGAGGATGTTTTGCAGTATATGCTTCGGGATATAGCACCAGGATACACACTCAAGATACTTCGGAAGATTAGAGGATTGGCCCCCTCTCTCACGTCTAAGGGATATTGATCCCTTCACAGGTTTAAAGGTATTCACCTTTCTTCCGAATTGGGTTTAAACACCCCGCCTGGAGCGCAAGTTATTCGGGAATAGTTCAAGGTGGCGGGACCAGTCCATGTAAAAGTGGCTGACAATTCCGTTACTGTTGGCTATATCATGAATCCTAAAGGTATATGAGGATTGATCACCCTCTCTCACGAAAGGGTATTTTCATACTCTCTAAGGTTTGAAGGTTTTCACCTTTCTAAGTCTTGGAGTTTATACACTCCCGCCTGTAGCGCACGAAAATTTGGGATTTCCCCCAGGATACGAGGGATTTGTCTCCAGTAAATTTTGGGTTTTACCCCTATAACATGAAAAATTGTCTATACAATTGGAACTGACGTCCAGAAAATTTCTAAGTATTCGAAGATATTATGCACAGGGGACATTCCTACTGAGGCAATGGTGTAAAGCTCAAAGGATAAAGCTCGGACCTAATACACTAAGTGTCTCAGACAGGGGACATCTTCATTGGAAGAGTTGCAAATGGATTGAAGTTTGAAAATAGGGTTATACCCTATTCCTAGTATGATCTTTCCTTTGTAAACATTATTTAAGTTATTTGAGTTTTTGAAACTATGTTTGACAAAAGCTTAGACATCCTGATTGGGATAAATTCTCGGGATATATTCTCAAAATATATTTTCAAAATACTTTTCAGGATATTTGATTAAAATATTTGAAACTGATACTAGTTTGAAACTTTGATCAAACAAGTATTGTCAAAACAGGTTTTGGAAAATGGACTGTCTTTCATTCTTTAAAAAGTTTCCTATGAAGATTGATTGAATTTCTAAAAGCTCTATTTAAAGTTTTCGTAATATATCACTGAGTATATTGATCAGGATATTTTCAAAAGGTAGTTGTACAAAATTTTGCAAAGCTAAAATCTACATTAAGGAATGCATAACGGAAATTAAAAGGCAACAACAAATAAGTCAAAAGCAAGTTATATTATTAACATGTCAAAAGTTGTGCTTTTGGATTCACCTCAAACCGAGGCCCATCCACCAAAAGCACAATTAGTCTTTACCATACTTATGTAACGGTTGAAGGTTCTATCTCAAAACGGGACCTGTCCACCTTCAACCGATACGACATTCAAAACAGGTTATACTAACCGATGACCAAGGGCTTCATCCTGAAAACCCAGGACCCATCCACCTTTGGTCATCGTATTGTTCTAGTGTAGGAAATATAAATTGTTCAATGACAGGAAAAGTAAATTGTTTGTACAAACCACAACCATGAAATTTAAAAAAGTGGGCTCCGGCCTTGGCACGTATATCCATCATCGCCCACTTCGCCGCCTAAGGAGCGGCACCTTCTTGATCAGCAACTTCTTTCCCAGCATCTGCACCAGCATCCCCCTCAGGATTCTTCTCGGCATCATCACCAGCGTTGGCCACTTCCCCTGCCGCCTTAGAAGGCTCTTCACCCGCATGCTTTGCAGGATGAGCGATGGGATGACCTCCAAGATCTTGTAGTTTCGCTTCCCAAGCCTTTACATTCCAGGAGGGGCATTCGAAGCCCAAGTCCTTGGCTTCATAAGCCATCCTTAACCTGGCTTGGAGAAGAGATATGACCACGGATGCTTTGAGACTGTCCCGATATGAACTCATATCCTGCTGGTATTGGAGAAGGGCGGCATCTAGTTCGGCTTGAGCATCCTCATTGGCTTTGTGGAGGGCAGCTTGGTGTTCCTGGGTCATTGCCTTGTATTTTTCTTCATAATGCTGGGACTTGGCAGCTGCAATTGTTCCTTGATTAGCTATGGTGGCTTCAGCTTTTTCGAGCTTGATCTCCAGCATCTTGTTAAGCCCACAAGCATCTTCGTACAAGTGCATGAGACGTTCCAAGCCCTGCAGTTAAAGATACAGGTATCAGTGTAAAATGAGCAGGATAATGATTAACATGCATGTGCAGGATATTGGAAGGGAATTCTTACCTGCTTGAGGAATGAAGTAGCTTCATTAAACCCATGATTCTCGAGAGAGAATGTCTCAGAGGCGGCTGGAGAATCCTTTTCTTTTCTCTTCCGGGAACTAGACGCCCGGGTCCTGGATGCCGGAGGAGCTTTAGGAGCGGCAGTAGTCTTTGAAGAGGTAGGCTTTGGTGTGGCAGATGACTTCGGCTTGGATTCTTGTTTAGCAGGTACAAGGCTGGAGTAACTGTCCAACTCGTCAAGTTGGAAGCCTTCAAGGTTGACAACTGGTACTGCACAAGGGAAGATATTTTTAAACTTATAATACCTCTGAAAGATAATCGGTTTAATGGGTAAAGATAATTGCTGGGAATATACTTACCAGACATCTCTGAACTTGACTTTTGGCTTGAATCTGCAAGAGATAGGGAAAAGGTTCTTTCACTAGCAGGAAGTCGGTATATTTCTCTGATCCTGGACTCGGATTCCGCGCTTGGGGGTGCTAAGTCTCTGAAGTTTGCTGCATAAAACATCAAGATATAAGTTTAGGATATAGTTTAAGGATACACTTGGGGATATCCCTAAAACCCTAGATCCTACCCTTGGTTAACCATCTAATCGACTTCCTGCTAGTGAAAGAACCTTTTCCCTATCTCTTGCAGATTCAAGCCAAAAGTCAAGTTCAGAGATGTCTGGTAAGTATATTCCCAGCAATTATCTTTACCCATTAAACCGATTATCTTTCAGAGGTATTATAAGTTTAAAAATATCTTCCCTTGTGCAGTACCAGTTGTCAACCTTGAAGGCTTCCAACTTGACGAGTTGGACAGTTACTCCAGCCTTGTACCTGCTAAACAAGAATCCAAGCCGAAGTCATCTGCCACACCAAAGCCTACCTCTTCAAAGACTACTGCCGCTCCTAAAGCTCCTCCGGCATCCAGGACCCGGGCGTCTAGTTCCCGGAAGAGAAAAGAAAAGGATTCTCCAGCCGCCTCTGAGACATTCTCTCTCAAGAATCATGGGTTTAATGAAGCTACTTCATTCCTCAAGCAGGTAAGAATTCCCTTCCAATATCCTGAACATGCATGTTAATCATTATCCTGCTCATTTTACACTGATACCTGCATCTTTAACTGCAGGGCTTGGAACGTCTCATGCACTTGTACGAAGACGCCTGTGGGCTTAACAAGATGCTGGAGATCAAGCTCGAAAAAGCTGAAGCCACCATAGCTGATCAAGGAACAATTGCAGCTGCCAAGTCCCAGCATTATGAAGAAAAATACAAGGCAATGACCCAGGAACACCAAGCTGCCCTCCACAAAGCCAATGAGGATGCTCAACCCGAACTAGATGCCGCCCTTCTCCAATACCAGCAGGATATGAGTTCATATCGGGACAGTCTCAAAGCATCCGTGGTCATCTCTCTTCTCCAAGCCAGGTTAAGGATGGCTTATGAAGCCAAGGACTTGGGCTTCGAATGCCCCTCCTGGAATGTAAAGGCTTGGGAAGCAAAACTACAGGATCTTGGAGGTCATCCCGTCGCTCATCCTGCAAAGCATGCTGGTGAAGAGCCTTCTAAGGCGGCAGGGGAAGTGGCCAATGCTGGTGATGATGCCGAGAAGAATCCTGAGGGGGATGCTGGTGCAGATGCTGGGAAAGAAGTTGCTGATCAAGAAGGTGCCGCTCCTTAGGCGGCGAAGTGGGCGATGATGGATATACGTGCCAAGGCCGGAGCCCACTTTTTTAAATTTCATGGTTGTGGTTTGTACAAACAATTTACTTTTCCTGTCGTTGAACAATTTATATTTCCTGCACTAGAACAATACGATGACCAAAGGTGGATGGGTCCTGGGTTTTCAGGATGAAGCCCTTGGTCATCGGTTAGTATAACCTGTTTTGAATGTCGTATCGGTTGAAGGTGGACATGTCCCGTTTTGAGATAGAACCTTCAACCGTTACATAAGTATGGCAAAGACTAATTGTGCTTTTGGTGGATGGGCCTCGGTTTGAGGTGAATCCAAAAGCACAACTTTTGACATGTTAATAATATAACTTGCTTTTGACTTATTTGTTGTTGCCTTTTAATTTCCGCTATGCATTCCTTAATGTAGATTTTAGCTTTGCAAAATTTTGTACAACTACCTTTTGAAAATATCCTGATCAATATACTCAGTGATATATTACGAAAACTTTAAATAGAGCTTTTAGAAATTCAATCAATCTTCATAGGAAACTTTCTAAAGAATGAAAGACAGTCCATTTTCCAAAACCTGTTTTGACAATACTTGTTTGATCAAAGTTTCAAACTAGTATCAGTTTCAAATATTTTAATCAAATATCCTGAAAAGTATTTTGAAAATATATTTTGAGAATATATCCCGAGAATTTATCCCAATCAGGATGTCTAAGCTTTTGTCAAACATAGTTTCAAAAACTCAAATAACTTAAATAATGTTTACAAAGGAAAGATCATACAAGGAACAGGGTATAACCCTATTTTCAAACTTCAATCCATTTGCAACTCTTCCAATGAAGATGTCCCCTGTCTGAGATACTTAGTGTATTAGGTCCGAGCTTTATCCTTTGAGCTTTACACCATTGCCTCAGTAGGAATGTCCCCTGTGCATAATATCTTCGAATACTTAGAAATTTTCTGGACATCAGTTCCAATTGTATAGACAGTTTTTCATGTTACAGGGGTAAAACCCAAAATTTACTGGAGACAAATCCCTCGTATCCTGGGGGAAATCCCAAATTTTCGTGCGCTACAGGCGGGAGTGTATAAACTCCAAGACTTAGAAAGGTGAAAACCTTCAAACCTTAGAGAGTATGAAAATACCCTTTCGTGAGAGAGGGTGATCAATCCTCATATACCTTTAGGATTCATGATATAGCCAACAGTAACGGAATTGTCAGCCACTTTTACATGGACTGGTCCCGCCACCTTGAACTATTCCCCAATAACTTGCGCTCCAGGCGGGGTGTTTAAACCCAATTCGGAAGAAAGGTGAATACCTTTAAACCTGTGAAGGGATCAGTATCCCTTAGACGTGAGAGAAGGGGCCAATCCTCTAATCTTCCGAAGTATCTTGAGTGTGTATCCTGGTGCTATATCCCGAAGCATATACTGCAAAACATCCTCAAACTAAGGTGGGTGTTAGCTTGGCTAACACCCCTCCGATGCTTAAGTCAGTATTGGGTTTCAAAGAATAAATCAAATCAAACATATTTAAAAGAGATAGAATTCATACCATCCTGAGTTAGGAATTAAATTCCAAACTCACTTGAAATAAAGCTTAAGGTGTATAGCATTCCAAGATCTCGGCAGCATATCCCCCTCCATATTCTTGAGTCGGTATGCACCTTTTCCTGATTCTGATTCAACCTCATATGGTCCTTCTCATTTTGGAGCCAGCTTTCCATCAGCAGGATTAGTAGTATTTATAAAAGCCTTTCTTAACACCCAATCTCCAACTTTAAACCTTCTGGTCCTTATATTCTTGTTATATGCTCTGGATATCCTTTGTTGATATGCTGCCATCCTTAGCCTTGCTGCATCTCTTGTCTCATCAATAGTATCCAGTTCCTGGCATAGGACTTCAGGATTCTGCTCAGGATTCCCGAGATTGGATCTTGCTGTGGGTATCACCATTTCCGTCGGGATCACTGCTTCTGCTCCAAATACTAAGGAAAATTTGGTTTGACCAGTTGCATTTTTTACCGTCGTTCTATCAGCCCACAAAACAAAGGGTAGTTCTTCTGCCCATCTTCCTTTCTTGGCCCCTAATCTTTTCTTCAAGTTGTTGACAATTATCTTGTTTGAGGATTCAGCTTGTCCATTTTGGTTGAGGATGTACCGGGGTGGACGTAATCATTTTGATTCCCCAACTCTTGCTGAAGTCAGTAGTCCTCTTACTTATAAATTGAGATCCGTTGTCACAGATTATCTCAGCCGGTACTCCAAACCTAGTCAGGATATTCCTTTTTATAAAGGATACCACTTCCTGATCTCTAACCTGAACGAAGGCTTCTGCTTCAACCCATTTGGAGAAATAATCCGTCATTGCCAACATGAAAACTTTTCCTCCTGGAGCTTTTGGTAATTTCCCTACTATGTCCATCCCCCATTTCATGAATGGCCAAGGAGATACTATAGGATATAGTGGTTCAGCTGGTTGGTGCAGTATGTTACTGTGCCTTTGACATGCATCACATCTTCGAGCATATTCTGTAGCATCTTTCCTCATTGTTGGCCAATAGTATCCTGTTCTCAACACCTTTGAGAATAATGACCTGCCCCCAGTATGGTTACCACAATCCCCATCATGTATATCCTGAAGTACTTCTTTAGTTTCGGGATCCTCCAAGCACCTTAGATATGGTCCTGCATGAGATTTCTTATACAAGATATTAATTATAATGGTGAATCGTGATACCTTCATCCTAAATGCCTTAGGATTTTCGTCTCTAGGGATGTGTCCTTCTTTGAGATATCTTACGATTGGAGCCGTCCAGGATTTAGGATCCTCCTCAGGATATTCAGCAACAGGATCCTGAATATTCACTACTTCTGTATCCTGAGGATTCCTTGCAGGATATAAGATATGCAATATTGGTATTTGGGTTCCTTCTGGTATCCTGACCGATGATCCCAGGTTTACTAGGGCATCTGCTTCAGCATTATCTTCCCTTGGTACATGTTCAAGTGTAAAAACATCGAAATATCCTGCTAATTTTTTGAGAATATCGAGGTATTCGACTAACTTCTCTCCTTTAACTGCATAGGTTCCATTAAAATGATTAGTGATTAACAAGGAGTCAACATATACTTGCAAATTCTTGATATTCATATTTTTAGCCAACTCTAATCCTGCAATTAAAGCCTCACACTCTGCCTCATTATTAGTAGCAGGAAATTCACACCTAATAGCCTGGGGTAATATGTCCCCCTGTGGCGATTTTAGTAGTATACCTAAACCTACACCTCTTACGTTAGATGCACCATCAGTATACAATGTCCAACATTCTAAGTTCTCTCCTAGCTGCTGTACTTCTAAATCCACTTCATTTTGAATGTCACTACTGAAATCAGCCACAAAGTCAGCTAAATCCTGAGACTTTATGGCATTTCTAGGCTCATATACTAAGTCATAAGCACTCAGTTTTACTGACCACTTAGCCATCCTTCCCGACATCTCGGGTTTCCTAAGCACGTTTTTAACAGGATAATTGGTCTTAACATGAATCCTATGTGTCTCAAAATAATGTCTAAGTTTTTTTGATGCCATAACTAAGGCTAATTTCAGTTTCTCTAGATGGGAGTACCTAGTTTCAGCATCTAACAAGCTTTTACTAACATAATAAACAGGATATTGCTGACCTTCATGGTCCTTTATAAGAACGGCACTTACAGCATTCCCTGATACAGCGAGGTATAGGGATAGTGGTTCACCATTTTCAGGCTTCATCAATAGGGGTGCAGTTGAGAGATATCGCTTCAAATCCTGCAAGGCTGCTTCACGCTTTGCTTCCCATTCAAACTTCTTATTTTTCTTGAGGATATCATAGAATTCCTTGCATTTTTTCGTATCGTCAATATATACCTCCATGGTGTCCCCCAGCTTATCTTTGAACATCATGTTTACCAATCTCTGATATGTTGCACCTGCATTTTTCAAACCGAAAGGCATAGCAGTATAGCAATAAATACCTGTCGGTGTCATGAAGGCCGTATCCTCCTGATCCGAAGGTTCCATTTGAATCTGCTGAAATCCTGAGGATGCGTCCATGAATGTTAACATCTCATGCCCGGCAGTAGCATCCACCATTGCATCAATATGAGGAAGAGGAAATGGGTCTTTAGGACAAGCCTTATTCAAGTCTGTGTAATCTACACAGACTCTCCATTTCCCATTTTTCTTCTGTACTACGACTACATTCGCTAGCCATCTTGGAAACTTGACCTCCCTGATCATTTTGGACTTCAACAATCTTTCAACTTCCTCCTGGATAATTGCATTTCGTTCAGGAGCAATGCAATCCTCGGTCACATGTCCGAAGTCTTCATGGAAGGCACACCATTTGGATTTATCCTTCCAATCAGCTTTCGCTGATTCTTTCGAGGCCACCTAGCTTTGTCTCCTAAACCCTGCATAGCATACATTAACTCAGGTATATTAACAGAAAAGCAATATTCAGATAATTCAGGATATTCTTCAGGATCCTCGTCTTCAACAGCATTCACTTTCTTGTTGTCATTTCTGCCATATGGCTTGGGGCGATATGGTTTATACGAGGATTCTGATTTCCTGTTGGTTGATTCGTAGGTTGAGGTAGAATTCATCCTCCCTTGCATCTTTTTGTCATCTTCCAAGCGGATATATCTCAAAGCCCTGTTACGAGCTTCGTCGAGATTCCTGCAGGGATTCATCACAAGATCCTGATAAAACTGAGAATCCTTTTGTAACCCCATCTTAAAAGCATGCACAGCTGTTGCAACATCAAAATGTGGGATATCCAAGGATTCTCGACTAAACTTGTTCACATAATCCCTCAAGGATTCCTGAGGTCCTTGAGTTATCCTGTAAAGATCACTGGTTAGTTTCTCAAAACTCCGACTACAAGAAAACTGACTATTAAATAAATTAACCAAATGAGCAAACGAAGTAATTGAGTGAGGAGGAACATTTAACAGCCATTTTAGGGCTGATCCTGTCAAGGTAGAACCGAAACCCTTGCATAAGCATGCTTCCTTGAAATTTGGAGGGATAGGATTGATTTCCATCCTTTCCCTATACTGGGCAATATGCTCTTCAGGATCCGTAGTTCCATCATACAGTTTCATGTTGGGGGTCTGAAATCTTTTTGGGATTTCAGCATCACAGATAGGATATTCAAAGCGGGATATCCTGTGGCTGTCTTGAGATACTTCCGGAATTGGCTGGACCACTCCAGGTACACTGGATATCATGTCCTTCAATTTCTGAAGCTCCCTAGTAAATGTTGACGCCATACCTGCATCCTGCAAAGACCCATTATTGTTAGTAGCAAGAATATTATTATTTGACACGTTACCGGTCTGAGGATTCTGGCCATATCCTGAAGCGTATCCTGAGCTCCTCATAGTTGACATCCTGATCGAGGAGGGTATCTCAGGGGTCTGATTCTGAGAATGGCTTGGGACGATATTCCCCCGGTTATCCTCAGTGTAAACTGTAGAACTGAAGTTCAAAGCCCTATGCTGTATAGGAGTGACAGTTTCTTCAACAGGTCTACTTGGGCTGGATTTCAAGAGTTGTATTTCTCTCATCAGTGTCCGATTAGTTTCCTGCTGCTGCCTCATCTGTTCCTGTACACTACCAAACAAATTCAGAATTTCATCATTAGATGCCAAAACAGGACCGGATCCCTGGGAACTAGGAGCGGGAATAACATCCCGAGCTACATGGCTTTCAGCTCCGTGTGATGAAGCTTGCATTCTTGGAGGAGGAGGTGGAAGCACCGAACCAATTGTTGCAGAGGTTGTAGCAGACATGGTGGAAGAGCTCATGTTTGATCTCGAGGCCATTGAAAACAATTTAGAAAAGAGTTTTGACAAAATAAAACCGAGTAATGATTTTATTAAAGTTTTTAGCAAAAATAGCATCACTCGCCCCACGGTGGGCGCCAAATTGTTTTGGTCAAAAATTACCGAAGCAGTTTAGTGATCAAATTAGTTAAGTGAGGTAGTGTGCTAAAATTATGTGTGAAAAATATGTTAACCAAGTTAGTTGTAAAAACAGTTTCAAGATATGGCTCAGGATATAGAGCTGTATCTATGATCAAACAATGAGCAAAAAAGTAAAGGTTGACACGTGATGTACGAGGAAAGCCCTTGATCAATCTAGATCGCCGGCACAAAACCTCGGGAGCTGACAATCGCAGCTGCCTTGTTCTTCTATTGCTTTAAATATCAGGATACAGTGCAGGATGTAGAGCGGATCAACTAGGTGTTACAATGTGATTTGAATACAAGTGTTTGTGTGTAGTGTTTGCAGTGAGCTAGAGAGCAAAAGTGTTCGAGAATGCGTGTATAAGTTGCGTGCCTTAATCTGATCCGCCCCCATCTATTTATAGTAAAAGAAGTGTAACAAACTATCCTAATAAACCGGGATCCGGCGAATATTCCCCACTCGAACGTTGTAGACCTGGTCTTTCGGGTTCAACGTCTCTCACATAACAGATACGCCCGAGTCTTGAGGACAAGAAGTCCATCTGACCGTTAGTAACCCACAGCTTCTAACCTGCACGTGGTTAATTCAATTAACCCCAGGATATCGCCCAGGATTGGCAATATCCTAATCCAGTATCCTGATCACAAGCAAACAACCAAAAGCAGGATATTAGTCAGGGTATGTACACTCAGAAAATGACCCATAACAGTTTCGTTTTAATTGTCTTGATTTACGAGATAGAAATTTTAAAATATACCCATTGGATTGGTATACCAACAGATATATTTGGGGACAATTGTTATGGGTCATTTTCTGAGTATACATATTGTCACAACCCCCGATCCCTGATCCCCGGGAACGGGCGGACGTGATCACAGAGTTTGGTGGTATCAGTTTGTTTAGTCTTGCTGCGGAATTTACATCAGGACCGTAGTTAGGAAATGTTTATCAGAGTAAAACCACCATATTTTATATTAATAACCAAATGGGTAAAACCCAAGTTTTTTATTACAATACTTTTATAAGGACAAACCCTATTTTATTGAATTTAAAACATCTTGTTTTAGATAACTTTTATAGCCACTTATTTTCCAAGCCGTCAGTGCTCTCGAGCTGGCTTTTTCCCAGTTGGCTTTCACATTGTGTTACCTGAAACATGTTTTAAAAATATTTTGTCAGCGGGAAATACTGGTGAGTGAATCCCAATTTAATCAAAACAAGTTTTATCAATTACCACAGTATTGAGAGCGATCACATTGTTTATTTCTACACAATTACTCATTCAGTATTGTCAATCCTTGACTTGTGGGTCATATTACACATTGGCTAACTCGTCGTCCAATGGTAACGTACTGTCATCCCGACTTACTACTCGCAAGTAATAAATTTTGTATACAAAACCCCAAATACCGGCAGTAATTGAAGAACTACAAGGACTCAATCACCGCTTAATCACATTGTAAAATAATTAAGGTTTTATAAAACATTCCAAAAAGGTTAACAAAAAGAGGATAAACTCACTTTGCTGTCT
Organism: Helianthus tuberosus; assembly: GCA_030545235.1. NCBI lineage: Eukaryota > Viridiplantae > Streptophyta > Magnoliopsida > Asterales > Asteraceae > Helianthus > Helianthus tuberosus. The sequence continues at coordinate 11,837,993 of CM060364.1, forward strand.
TAGGCTTTTCGTAAGGGTTTCCTGGATATAATCTATAATTTATACAAATATACAGTGGTTAGTATCATAACCCTTTAAAGAATATAAATGATACCCTCCCCGAGACGGCATTCCAACAACTACGTCGGGTAGAACCACGACAGTTGTTACGGAACCCTAAATCAATCGGGCAGCGTAACTATTATGAAACTGGGGTTATAATACTTACAACGGAGCAGAACCTCGCTAATTAGGGGTATAATACCTGACTATAATTCCTCTACTACAGAAATTGAGAGTTGAGATTGAAATGTGAGCGACGAAAATTGTAATCCGATGCTATCTATTTATATGGCTGGATTCTGGTCCTGTCGCGGCCCGCGTAAGGTAAGGCTAAGCCTTACGCGGCCCGCGTAAACATCGGTCAACGGCGTAGCTTGTCCTGGTCATCTACTAGGGTCGACACGTGTCAGCACCGGATGTCTTTGCGTGTATAGGTTTCTCGCGGCCCGCGTTAACTAAGCATAACCCTTACGCGGCCCGCTTCAACTAAAGAAGTCAGCGAAATCAATTCCAGTCTTGATACGGCCCGCGTAAGATTTGAGATGGGTTCTACGCGGCCCGCCTAAGCTAAAAAATCAGATTTTATATTTATTTCTAATACTATAACAGATTTTGGGCTCGGTTTTCACATACGGGGTGTAATATAAGACATATAAGGGTATTTTAAGATATAATGGGGTGTCGGAAAATATTCGAGGGTGTCGGTTTTCTTGAGGGTTGTTACACATATCCTGACTAATATCCTGCTTTTGGTTGTTTGCTTGTGATCAGGATACTGGATTAGGATATTGCCAATCCTGGGCGATATCCTGGGGTTAATTGAATTAACCACGTGCAGGTTAGAAGCTATGGGTTACTAACGGTCAGATGGACTTCTTCTCCTCAAGACTCGGGCGTATATGTTATGTGAGAGACGTTGAACCCGAATGACCAGGTCTACAACGTTCGAGTGGGGAATATTCGCCGGATCCCGGTTTATTGGGATAGTTTGTTACACTTCTTTTACTATAAATAGATGGGGGCGGATCAGATTAAGGCACGCAACTTATACACACATTCTCGAACACTTTTGCTCTCTAGCTCACTGCAAACACTACACACAAACACTTGTATTCAAATCACATTGTAACACCTAGTTGATCCGCTCTACATCCTGCACTGTATCCTGATATTTAAAGCAATAGAAGAACAAGGCAGCTGCGATTGTCAGCTCCCGAGGTTTTGTGCCGACGATCTAGATTGATCAAGGGCTTTCCTCGTACATCACGTGTCAACCTTTACTTTTTTGCTCATTTTTTATCATAGATACAACTCTATATCCTGAGCCGTATCTTGAAACTGTTTTTACAACTAACTTGGTTAACATATTTTTCACACATAATTTTAGCTCACTACCTCACTTAACTAATTTGATCACTAAATTGCTTCGGTAATTTTTGACCAAAACAATATCAGACTCCGGTATATTCATCTTCTTGAGGACATCAAGCTGAATGATGTTCACAGAGCTTCCTCCATCTATAAGGATCCTGCGAACAAAGTGGTTAGAAATAAACAATGTAATTACAAGACCATCATGATGAGGATCCTGGACATCAACACGATCATCCTCATCAAAGGTTATGACTTTATCCTGGGTAACAACGGAGGTCCGAACGAGTCTTTCTCCATTATCCATCTTGGTTTCCTCAGCATGTCTTTTTGCTGCTGAAAAGGAGGTACCACAAATGTCTGATCCACCGGATATGAAGTTTATAACTTGTGCATCTGCTGGAGGAGCAGGAGCCCTTTCCGGGATCCTTTCAGGATCCTGGAACCTTGACTTTTTTCGTCCCAAAAGCTCTTTCAAATGCCCCTTGCTTAACAAGTAGCCAATTTCCTTTCTGAGTGCAATACACTCTTCAGTGAGATGCCCGAAATCCTCATGATATGCATACCACTTGGACTTATCCTTTGTAGTAGCTGGTTTATCACTTTTTCTCGGCCACCTAGCTTTCTCTCCTAGATTCTGCATTGCAAGGATTAGCTCATTGTTATCAACAGAAAAACAGTATTCAGAAATAGGAGGATAATCCTCATCATCCTCTTCTTGTTCCACTGCATGCACGTTCTGGTTATCAGATCTGTTGTAGGACTTTGATTTGTTGTTCCTGAAGTAGGATCCTTGCTTCTCCTGTTTTGAGGATCCTGTCAATCTATCCTGGATCCTTTTGTCATCCTCTAGGCGGATGAACCTAAGGGCCCTGGTTCTTACTTCATCAAGATTCCTGCAAGGTGTCATAACAAGATCATCATAGAATAGTGAATCCCTAAGTAATCCCATTTTAAAGGCTTCTACAGCCGTAGCAATATCCAAATTAGGAATATCTAAGGATTCTTTACTAAACTTAGTGATATAATCTCTAAGTGATTCATTTTGACCTTGTGTTACCCTATATAGATCACTAGTTAATCGTTCAAACTTTCTACTACAAGAGAATTGACTATTAAACAAATTAACTAGATTAGCAAATGAAGTAATAGAGTAAGGGGAAGACTTAGCAGCCATTTAAGAGCAGATCCTGTGAGTGTGGATCCAAATACCTTGCATAGACATGCTTCTTTTAACCTTTCAGGAATTGGATTGATCTCCATCCTTTCCCTGTATTGAGCTACATGCTCCTCTGGATCTGTTGAACCATCATACAGTTTCATGGATGGTATCTGGAACCTTTTGGGTATCTCAGCATCACATAAGGGTGGTGCAAAACGAGATATCCTATGGCTACCATCTGTAATTTCAGGAATGGGTTTAACCACTCCTGGTATACTGGATATCATATCCTTAAGCTTCTGTAACTCCCTAGCCATAGCCTGATTAATACCTGTATCCTGCATAGAGCCATGGTTAGTGTTATATGAAGTATTAAAAGTGTTACCTCCCGGGGGATTCATGTTTGGAATTGCGGATGTGAATCCATATTGACGGGATTCTAGTATGATCGAAGGACCAGATGAAGCAATGGTCTGCATTGGTATGAAGTCTCCTTGATGAACATCCGAACTTGGAGGCTGCATACTCCTTAAGGATCCTCGATCCTGAAAGACGTTGGATCCTTGAAGCTGTGATGATCCTTGAACATGAAAGGATCCTGAAACCAGAGAGGATCCTTGGGCCGGGAAGGATCCTTGGACCTGGGAGGATCCTTGGACCTGGGAGGATCCTTGGACCTGGGAGGATCCTTGGACCGGGAAGGATCCTTGGACTGCAGGCATTCCCAAATATCCTCCTGACGTGAAGTATCCTTGATGCTGAAAAGAGGATCCCGATGGTTGAGAGGAGGATCCTTGAGGCTGGAAGTGATAGCCAAATGCCTGACTCATAGTTGCTGTTCCATAATGCCTTTCTGATGGACCACTTTGATACTGGATGCCCGAATCTGCCAATTGTAAGGTAGTTACAACCGGAGTGTCAAAATTCAAGGACCTTGGCATCAGAGGAGAGTGATCCTCCACTGATTTCTTCTGTTTCTTGATCTCAGCGATCTCCCGGAGGATCCTTTCGTTGGTTTTGTCCTGCTCTTGTGCGTGATTCCTCATCTGCAAAATCAGAGTGTAAAGATCATTAGTAGTAGGATGAGAAGAAACAGAAGATGTTGGTGGTTTTGTGAAAATGGGGGTTTGACTCTTCGCAGCATTCTCAACAATCTTCAGGGATCCAGAAGGTGGTGGAGGCAAAGGAGGAACGCCTTGTGAAGAACTGATTGCCGGCATAGAACTTGATGTATTCTTCGTTGAGGAAGCCATCTGCTTGGTTGTAACGAACCGAAATGACCACAAAAATATGAATCTTCTTAGGAATGAAGCACCAATTGCCCCACGGTGGGCACCAAACTGTTTTGGTCAAAAATCAAGCAATGATAATGTAACCAAACTTTCTGTTGTGAGGTATGATGCTTGAATCAATGAACAATACTAAGGATCACTCAGAAATGAAATGAACAAGTGACACAAAGATTTATACGAGGAAAAAGCCCTTGATCAATGAATGATCTCCGGCATAAAAAACCTCGGGTGATGGAAACTACCGATCACCAACTCAGATTAAACAAGAAATGTATTATAACTTCGGATGATAGCGAGCTAATTACAAGGATCACTATAGTGTAATGTGCAAACAAGTGTGTAATCGCCAAGTGAATTGTCAAGAGCTGGTGAGAGCAGTTGCGAGTGTGTGTGTTAAGCTAAAAATAGCCAAGTGTTTCTATTTAGCTCGCTATCCCGTTTAAAAATGGAAAATATCTAAGCTAACAAACATTCCGCAATTGGTGCAAGTCCTCCACGACCTCCATAACGTCCATTTCAGCCATGCACATGCGGAATAAATATGGAATATGCTCCAGGAATATCGCCAAGACCAAGTCCAAGCTTGTACTCCTGCAAAACAACATCATATTCAAAGTAGACAATCGTTAGTATAAGGATCCTTATGATGATCCATGATCCTGATCCTGCAATACTTCTGAGGGTCACTAATTCAAACAGAAGTGAGGATCACTAAACCCAACAGTAAATGAGGATCACTGATCATTTGAAAATCCTCCCCTAACAATAACTAGGTTAGAACCCCGTGTATTACACGGGTTGAATAAATTTAATTTTATATATTAAATAATAAAAACTTATATCTTTATGAGCCTTGTGTTTTGGTCAAAAATCAAGCAAAGATAATGCAACCAAATCTTTTGTTGTGAGGTGTGATGCTTGAATCAATGAACAATACGAAGGATCACTCAGAAATGTAATGAACAAGTGACACAATGATTTATACGAGGAAAAAGCCCTTGATCAATGATCCTGATCCTACAATACTTTCTAAGGATCACTATGATGATCCATGATCCTACAATACTTTCTAAGGATCACTATGCAGACAATCGTTAGTGTAAGGATCACTATGATGATCCATGATACTGATCCTACAATACTTTCTAAGGATCACTAACTCAAACAGAATTGAGGATCCCTAAGCCCGGCAGTAATTGAGGATCACTGATCTTTGGAAAATCATCCCCTAACAATTGCCCCCAAAATATAAGGAGTAAAGTGTAAATAAACGAGTTATATTTTCTCGTTCTTATCCGTAACAAATCAAAGGATATATAGCCGTTGCATCCTGACTAGCCGTTGCCAACATGACGTCATTGAAGTGACTATCCTGCAAGATCATGATTATAAATTGAAATTAGAGATAAGGGTTAGGAAGCATTTAAATTCGTGTGTTTCATCCTTTAAATCTTCATTCGAAGATCTGATCAGGTACTTCTCTTTCCCTTCTCTCTTCATATTCTCCTTTTGTTTCTTCTTCTCCACTATCATTATGCCCAAGATGATGTTAAGATCCTCACCGGCAAAGGATCACAAAAAGGACAGTCCCTTGAAGAGCCAAAAGATCATCGAAGACTCTGCAAAGGAACGATGTTGCTTTACTGATCCACATATAGATAGGATTCGCCATTGTTTTCCGGCGAACACCGTTTTCAAAACTTTTGATCCCACCGTCCTGAGTGACTATGTTTCTGAAACCTGGGTAGCTTTTCCGGTTACCCCATTTACAATAGGATACTCGTATCCTTTTCCTGACTTCACCCAATCCTTCTTCTCTCTCACCGGCATCTCCTACATCCAAGCAATGCCAATGATCTGGAGGGTCTTGTATACCCTTGAAAGAATCATTGAGCGTGAAGTTATTGATCTGGGAATGTCGGAGTTTGCAGAGATGTACGACCTCGTGAGCCACGGATCTCACCGATATCTACTCAAACATAAACCTGGTGAAGAACACCCGATCTTCAAAGCCACTAAGAATGACACCAACTAGAAACGGCGATTCTTCTTTGTCAGAAGGGATTCTATCCCTGATGGAAAGGATCTGCCTAGAAAATGGACCACCCATGGTAGGATAGAGGATCCTGAGAAGGATCATAGGATAACCTTGTTTCTGCTGAGGATCACTAACATCCTTTTGTTTCTATTTTGCAGCTATTACTGTTGCACACCTTATTACAACACCTGCAACGAAGGAAAGGCTTGCTGCTTTTCGGAGGCTCGATCCTGCAATAAGAACATTTCAAGCAAATACCCAGGATTCTCAGGAAGTATCCTCAGGCTCTGTCACAATGTCAAGTAAGTATCCCATTTTGTGCATAACTAAATGTTTAAATTAGAATGAAATAAGGATACTTATCTGTTTTGGATGTGTAGGTGCTGGAAAATCATCGAAGTCTGCTACTCGTTTCAGTGTCACCGATCTCACCACTGTTGGTCCCAGGTCTGGAAGGAAGAAGGTTGCTGCTAGCCCAAGTACTGCCATCCCCAAGCCTACCGCCTCCAAGGGAAAGAAGAGGAAAGCCTCTGAGGCCGACAATCTAGAAGGCTTGCCTCTAATCCGCCACCAGTTCCTTGAATACTTTGCTGATGTAAGGATCACTGACCTAGCTTAGTTATCCTGCCCACTTGAGGATCATGTGATCCTAAACTTTACATTGTCTTTTTACAGAAATTTTCTGAAATTGAGGACTACGTAGGCAGTGTTGAAGAGGTTGAGCAAAAGTGTGTGGACCTCCAAAAGATCATGCTGGCCAAGGATCAGAAGATTGCCTCCCTCGAAAACGATGTCAATCTGGTGAAGAGGGAACTTGTCCTGGCTCATATCACTGCTGATCAGGAGAAGAATGAGATCACAAATGATGCTAAAGTCTCCGCTGCCATTGCTATGTACAAAACCCAGTTACAGATGGCCTAAGAAGCTCTGGATCCTGATTTTGACAAGAGCAACTGGGACATAGTGGGCTGGAAGGCTAGATTGGCTGAGCTGGATGATGAAGAAGAGGCTGGTGAGGTCTTAGCAATTGAGGCGAGTGGAAGTGGAAAGGATCATGTTGATGCTGATGATGCTGGTGGTGATGCAGCCAAGGTTTGAGCTGCTGAAATGGGCGATGATGGATATTTCTAGACGCGGCCGGAGCCCATTTTTTATAGTTTGGTAGGGGTTTTTTGGTTTAATGATGTTTTGAAACAATCTTGGTCTGTAATAACTTAGACAATAGTTTCTAGGGTTGAGGATCATGGATCCTTGGACAATAGGTAGGATAATGGGTGGTGGATGGATCCTCTGTTTGGGGGATGAAGCCACTCGTTATCCTTCCGTCTTTATTTCCTGCACTCTTAAGACCTGTTAACAATGGACACCCTTTGCCAACCCATGTGGACAGGCCACGTTTTGCTGGTAGAAACGTGGGTTGGCAATTTTGACAACCTTGAAGGGTTCAACGTTTTGTGAATAAATAAAATCTTAACTTTTTGTCTATTTCCCATGTTGTTATCCTTGTGAATACTTTACTTTTCAATTGTTGTGGTATACATTTTGTCTGAATTTATTAAGTACAGAAGAAAAATTTAATAAATATCCTCAAAAAGTTTAGGATATGATCAAGGATCACATATCCTATAGTCGACAAGTTCTGATAAGTAGTATAGTTTAAGGATCATAAGTTCAGTTGTCAAAGGATAAGGGTCACTTAGGTAAATAATGAATAAAATCAAAATGATCAAGGATCATACCTGAGGATCCAAGTTAGGATCCTAACCTTTAACACTTATAATCAGGATAACCAAAAGACAAACCTTAGTAGAAGGTAAGGATCAAGGATCCTTAGTCGTTTAGCTTCAAAAACCTGAAATAGGATACAACTTGGGACTAAGCCAATATAAGATAAAAGTTAGTAACTGGGGACAAGCCCAACAATTCTGGGGACAAGCCCAAAGGATAACTAGGGACAAGCCCAAAGGATAACTGGGGACAAGCCCAAAGGATAGCTGGGGACAAGCCCAAAGGATAACTGGGGACAAGCCCAAAGGATCGTGTGTAAACTGGAGTATGGCCCTCACTGGCGACTATCCAAACTTAGTGACATGAAAATGCCAAAACCTTAGCTAACGTGAAAACGTTAGAAACCTTAGGAACGGATGTATGGTACGTCTACCATTATACGTAGGATCCTGAATATAGCCAGTACAATGAAATTGTCAGCCCCTAAAACGAGTACTGGTCCCATTGCCATGAACTATACCAGGATCATCATGCGCTACTGGTGAAACTGGGGACAGACCCAAAACTGGGGTCAAGCCCAAATAACTGGGGTCAAACCCAAATAACTGGGTCAAGCCCAAATAACTGGATACTCCTGTGGATACTCAATCCTTTGTTAAGGATACCTAAACCTTCAAAACTCAGAATCAAGTGAAAGGGGGATAAAGGATGCAGGATCCTTATCCTTATATAAGATAATTAAAGAATGAAATAGTTTGAAATTGGAATATTTACCAAAATGAGGATCCTCTGCTCTGTAAGGATCCTTCAAGGATACTTGTTAGCTAAGGATGATGAATCCTTATTACATAAAGTATTTCTTCAAATGGACAGCATTCCAAGCTCTTGGTAGCAAGTCACCTTCCATTGTTAGCAATCGATATGCCCCCTTTCCTGCCTCAGCTTCGATCAAGTAAGGGCCTTTCCACTTTGGTGCTAACTTCCCATCAGCAGGATTGGTGGTATTCTGAAATGCTTTTCTCAATACCATATCACCAACTTGGAATTTCCTGATCCTGACATTCTTGTTGTAAGCTCCAGCCATCCTTTGTTGATAACTGGCCATCCTTATCCTTGCCAAATCCCTGAGTTCTTCTATAGTATCCAAGTCTTGAACCAAGTTTTCAGCATTTTCTTCAGGATCACGAATGCTTGTTCTTGCAGTAGGAACCACCATCTCTGTAGGGATCACTGATTCTGCTCCAAACACCAAAGAGAATGGAGTTTGGCCAGTAGCATTCTTGGGAGTTGTCCTATCAGCCCAAAGTACATAAGGTAGTTCTTCTGCCCATTTTCCTTTCTTGGATCCAAGCTTTTTCTTCAAATTGTTGATGATGATCTTGTTGGATGATTCTGCCTGACCATTAGCTTGTGGGTGGACTGGTGTTGATGTTATCATCTTAATCCCCCAGCTGTCACAAAAGTTAGTGGTTCTACTCCAAATAAATTGGGATCCATTATCACAAACAATTTCAGAAGGGATACCAAATCTAGTAATAATGTTTCTTTTAATAAAGGATATAACTTCCTTTTCTCTGACTTGAGCAAAGGCTTCAGCCTCTATCCACTTGGAGAAGTAATCACTCATAGCAAGCATGAATACTTTTCCACCAGGTGCCTTAGGAAGCTTACCAACTATATCCATTCCCCATCTCATAAATGGTCATGAAGAGGATATAGGATGCAAAAGCTCTGCTGGTTGATGAAGGATATTACTATGTCTCTGACAAGGATCACACTTTTTGGCATATTCCACAGCATCCTTCTTCATAGTAGGCCAATAGTATCCTGTCCTCAGGATCCTTGAGAATAATGCCCTGCCCCCGGTGTGGTTTCCACAATCTCCTTCATGGAAATCCTTTAGGACTTCTTGGATTTCAGGATCCTCAATGCATCTTAGATATGGTCCTGCAAGAGATCGTTTATACAACATATTATTCAATATTGTAAATTGAGATACCTTGATTTTGAAAGCCCTGGGGTTTTCTCCTGTAGGAATCTCTCCATGTTGGATATATCTCATTATTGGAAGGATCCATGATCCTGAATGGGATTGTGTATCATCAGTAGGGACAATAGCAGAATCCTCTCCTATCTCCATGGCTACATGATCCTCGATAGCAGGGGTCAGGATGTGGATAATAGGAATCTTGATATCCTCCGGGATCTTCAAGGATGATCCTAGATTGGCTAATGCATCAGCCTCTGCATTCTCTTCCCTTGGTACCTGTGTCAAACTAAAGGAAACAAAAGAGAGTGCCAATTCTTTGACTATCTCTAAATATTTGATTAGCTTTTCACCTTTAACAGCATAGGATCCATTAAAGTGATTAGTAATTAATAGTGAATCTACATGTACCTCAAGATACCTGATCCTCATATGCTTAGCAATTTGCAAACCAGCTATCAAGGCTTCATATTCAGCCTCATTGTTGGTAGTTTGAAATTCACAAGCTATGGAGTGGGGTATTATGTCCCCCTGTGGCGATTTTAGTAGTATTCCAAGCCCTGTTCCTTTGACATTAGAAGCACCATCAGTGAAGAGTATCCAAGGATCCTTAGTTTCTTCTAGCTGTTGGACCTCTAACTCAGCTTCCTTTTGCAAGTCACTACTAAAATCTGCCACAAAGTCAGCTAAGGCTTGGGATTTGATGGCAGTCCTTGGTTCATATCTTATATCATAAGCACTAAGTTTCACTGCCCACTTAGCCATCCTTCCTGACATTTCAGGTTTCCTGAGAACATTCTTAATTGGGAAATTAGTTTTAACAATAATGGCATGAGTTTCAAAATAATGTCTTAATTTAGTAGATGCCATAATTAATGCAAGGATAAGTTTTTCTAAATGTGAATACCTGGATTCAGCATCAAGCAAACTCTTACTTACATAATAGACAGGATGTTGTGTACCTTCGTGATCCTTAACAAGGACCGCACTTACTGCTTTTGAGGATACTGCTAGGTATATGGATAATATATCTCCCTTTTCTGGTTTCATCAAGGCAGGGGCTGAGGATAGGTAATCCTTAAGAGCTTTGAGGGCGCTTTCATGCTTCTCAGTCCATTCAAATTTCTTGTTCTTCCTCAGGATGTCATAGAATTCCTTGCACTTTTCTGAGGATTTGGATATGAACCTGTTCAAGGCTGCAATCCTGCCTGTCAATCGTTGCACATCATTGGCATTGGCAGGAGATTTGATATTCACAATAGCCTTAATCTGCTCTGGACTTGCTTCAATGCCCCTTTTTGTCACCATATAGCCTAGGAATTTCCCTGCTTTAACACCAAAATGACACTTGGAAGGATTCAGTTTCATGTTAAATTTATCAAGGATATTGAATGCTTCCTCCAAGTCTTTAAGGTGATCCTCAGCTTTCTTGGACTTAACCACCATGTCATCTATATAGACTTCCATAGTGTGTCCAATTTGTTCCTTGAACATCATATTGACTAGCCTTTGATAAGTAGCACCTGCATTCCTTAGTCCAAATGGCATAGCAATATAACAATATATACCAGTTGGGATCATAAAGGCTGTATCCTCTTGATTAGATGGTTCCATCTGAATTTGTTGAAATCCAGATGAAGCATCCATAAAAGTCAACAATTCATGACCCGCGGTAGCATCCACCATGGAGTCAATGTGGGGTAATGGGAAAGGATCCTTGGGACATGCCTTGTTTAAATCAGTAAAATCGACACATACCCTCCACTTTTCATTTTTCTTTTGAACAACAACCACATTGGCTAACCACCTTGGATACTTAACCTCTCTTATCATACCTACCCGAAGTAGTTTATCTACCTCTTCCTGGATAATAGCATTCCTTTCAGGTGCAAACTTCCTTCTCTTCTGATGTATAGGCTTGAATGACCTGTCAATGCCAAGTTTGTGAGTAATTATATCCTTAGATATACCTGTCATATCCTCATGCTTCCAGGCAAAGGAGGTTTTTCCTCCTCTTAAGGAAGGATACTAAATCCTGTTCAATGTCGCTAAGGATCCCTGATCCTATGAAGATCTTGGATTCAGGATCATGAGGATCCATGAGGACTTCTTTCAAATCCTGTTCTCTTGCCTCCAAGACATCCCTTGGAGGATACTTTAGTTGCTATTGCTCCCTTGGTCTTGAGGCTGGCTTCATTGTTGATGTGTAACAATTCTTAGCTTCTTGCTGGTCACTTTCAATTTTCACCACCCCCCATGGACTAGGAAGCTTCACACATTGATGATAGGTAGACGGGACTGCCTTCATGTCATGTATCCATGGCCTGCCAAGGATAACATTACAACAAGATAAGCAATCTATAACACAAAACTTTTGATAAGAATGGAGTCCTTCAATATAGATAGGGAGTTTGATGTCCCCCAATGTATTTTTGGTTTCCCCGCTAAATCCCACAAGTACTGAGGATCTTGGGACAATGTCTGATTCAGGGATATTCATCTTCTTGAGGACATCAAGCTGGATGATGTTTACTGAGCTTCCTCCATCTATCAGGATCCTGCGACCAAAATTATTAGAAATAAATAGAGTAATAACAAGACCATCATGATGAGGATCCTGAACATCAAGACTATCATCCTCATCAAAAGTTATGATCTTATCCTTAGTGACAGTTGAGGTCCGGATAGGTCTGTCTCCATTATCCATCTTGGTTTCCTTGGCATGTCTTTTGGCTGCTGAAAAGGAAGTACCACAAATGTCTGACCCACCGGATATGAAGTTTATAACTTGTGCATCTGCTGGAGGAGCAGGAGCCCTTTCCGGGATCCTTTCAGGATCCTGGATCCTTGACTTCTTTCGTCCCAAAAGCTCCTTCAAATGCCCATTGCTTAACAAGTAACCAATTTCCTTTCTAAGTGAAATACACTCTTCAGTGAGATGCCCAAAATCCTCATGATATGCACACCACTTGGACTTATCCTTTGTAGCAGCTGGTTTATCACTTTTCCTTGGCCACCTAGCTTTTTCACCTAGATACTGCATTGCAAGAATTAGTTCATTGTTATCAACAGAAAAACAGTATTCAGAAATTGGAGGATAATCCTCATCATCCTCTTCCTGTTCCACTGCATGCACGTTCTGGTTATCAGATTTGTTATAGGACTTTGATTTGTTGTTCCTGAAGTAGGATCCTTGTTTTTCCTGTTTTGAGGATCCTGTTAGTCTTTCCTGGATCCTTTTATCATCCTCTAATCGGATGAATCTAAGGGCCCTGGTTCTTACTTCATCAAGATTCCTGCAAGGGGTCATGACAAGATCATCATAGAATAATGAATCCCTAAGCAAACCCATTTTAAAGGCTTCTACAGCCGTAGCTATATCCAGATTAGGGATATCTAAGGATTCTTTACTAAACTTAGTGATGTAATCTCTAAGTGATTCATTTTGACCTTGTGTTACCCTATAAAGATCACTAGTTAATCGTTCAAATTTTCTACTACAAGAGAATTGACTATTAAACAAATTAACTAGATTAGCAAATGAAGTAATAGAGTAAGGAGGAAGACTTAGCAGCCATTTAAGAGCAGATCCTGTGAGTGTGGATCCAAATCCCTTGCATAGACATGCTTCTTTTAACCTTTCAGGAATTGGATTGATCTCCATCCTCTCCCTGTATTGAGCTACATGCTCCTCTAGATCCGTTGAACCATCATACAGCTTCATGGATGGTATCTGGAATCTCTTGGGTATCTCAGCATCACAAATAGGTGGTGCAAAGCGAGATATCCTATCGCTACCATCTGCAATTTCAGGAATGGGTTTAACCACTCCTGGCACGCTGGATATCATATCCTTAAGCTTTTGTAACTCCCTGGCCATAGCTTGATTGATACCTGTATCCTGCATGGAGCCATGGTTAGTGTTATAAGAATTATTGAAAGTGTTACCTCCCAGAGGATTCATGTTTGGAATTCCAGATGTGAATCCATATTGACGGGACTCCGGTATGATCGAAGGACCAGATGAAGCAATGGTCTGCATTGGTATGAAGTCTCCTTGATGAACATCTGAACTTGGAGGTTGCATACTTCTTAAGAATCATTGATCCTGAAGGATGTTGGATCCTTGAACCTGAGAGGATCCTTGAACATGAGAGGATCCTTGAACCTGAGAGGATCCTTGGGGCTGAGAGGATCCTTGAACTTGAAAGGATCCTGGAACCAGAGAGAATCCTTGGACCTGGGAGGATCCTTGGACCTGTGAGGATCCTTGAACCTGGGAGGATCCTTGAATCGCGTGCGTCCCCAAATATCCTCCTGAGCTGACAAAGGATCCTTGATGCTGAAAAGAGGATCCCGATGGCTGAGAGCAGGATCCTTGAGGTTGGAAGTGGGAGCCAAATGCCTGACTCATAGTTGCTGTTCCATAACGCCTTTCTGATGGACCACTTTGATACTGGATGCCCGGAACTGCCTATTGTATGGTAGTTACAATTGGAGTGTCAAAATTTAATGACCTTGGCATCAGAGGAGATTGATCCTCCACTGATTTCTTTTGTTTTTTGATATCACCAATCTCCTGGAGGATCCTTTCATTGGTTTTGTCCTACTCTTGCATACGATCTCTCATCTGCAAAATCAGAGTAAAAAGATCATTAGTAGTAGGATTAGAGGAGACAGAAGAAGTTGGTGGTTTTGGGAAAATGGGGGTTTGTCTATTCGCAGCATTTTCAGCATTCTTCTGGGATCCAGAAGGTGGTGGAGGCAAAGGTGGAACGCCTTATGAAGAGCTGATTGCCGGCATCGAACTTGAAGTGTTCTTCGCTGAGGAAGCCATCTGCTTGGTTGTAACGAACTGAAATTACCACAAAAATATGAATCTTCTTAGGAATGAAGCACCAATTGCCCCACGGTGGGCGCCAAACTGTTTTGGTCAAAAATCAAGCAAAGATAATGCAACCAAATCTTTTGTTGTGAGGTGTGATGCTTGAATCAATGAACAATATGAAGGATCACTCAGAAATGTAATGAACAAGTGACACAATGATTTATACGAGGAAAAAGCCCTTGATCAAGAGTTGATCTCCGGCATAAAAAACCTCGGGTGATGGAAACTACCGATCACCAACTCAAATTAAACAGAAAATGTATTACAACTTCGGATGATAGCGAGCTAGTTACAAGGATCACTAAGGTGTAACGTGTAAAAGAGAGTGTAATCGCCAAGTAAACTGTCAAGAGCTGATGAGAGCAGTTACGAGTGTGTGTGTTTAGCCAAAAATAGCCAAGTCTTCTAATCTAGCTCGCTATCCCCTTTTAAATTTGGAAAATATCTAAGCTAACTAACTATCCGCATTTCGTGCAAGTCTTCCACGATCTCCATAACGTTCATATTAGTCAAGCACGTGCGGAATAAATATGGAATATGCTCCAGGAATATCGCCAAGACCAAGTCCAAGCTCGTACTCCCGCAAAACAACATCATATTCAAAGCAGGCAATCGTTAGTGT
This sequence comes from Helianthus tuberosus, assembly GCA_030545235.1. Lineage (NCBI taxonomy): Eukaryota > Viridiplantae > Streptophyta > Magnoliopsida > Asterales > Asteraceae > Helianthus > Helianthus tuberosus. Next base: position 11,853,123 of record CM060364.1, read on the forward strand.
AAGGATCACTATGATGATCCATGATCCTGATCCTACAATACTTTCTGAGGATCACTAACTCAAACAGAATTGAGGATCCCTAAGCCCGGCAGTAATTGAGGATCACTGATCTTTGGAAAATCATCCCCTAACACCTTGTATATTTTACGGGTTAAATAAATGTAATTTTATATATCAAATAATAAAAAAAGTATATCTTTAAAAACCATGTGTATTACACAGATTAAATAAATGTAATTTTGTATGCTAAATACTAAAAACGTCGTATCTTTAAAAAAACTAGTGTATAATCGGGTTGAATAAATCTACCAAATAATAAAAATTACATCCTTAAAAACCCCGTATATTACACGTGTTGAATAGATATAAAAATAGTTATATCTTTAAAAAGCATGTGTATTACACAGATTAAATAAATGTATTTTTGTATATTAAATACTAAAAACGTCCTAACTTTAAAAAACTCGTGTATAGTCGGGTTGAAAAATCTACCAAATTATAAAAAATTATATCCTAAATAAATGTAATTTTGTATATTAAATACTAAAAACGTCGTATCTTTAAAAAAAACCCGTGTATAGTCGTGTTGAAAAATCTACCAAATAATAAAAAAAATTATATCCTTAAAAACCTCGAGTTTTACTCGAGTTGAATAAACATAATTTTGTATACCAAATAATAAAAAAAAAATTATGTTTTTAAATAATTAGGATAACATTTAATATTAATTTATTATTTATATATTTAATACAAGATAAGTAGATAAGAGAGGTATTTGTTTTAAAAATATATTAAATTAACAATTTAAATTTGAGGATAATATTTTAATTAAAGTATGATAAGATTTAATATTAATTTATTATTTATTTATTTAGATAAACTAGTAGGAAACCCGCGCGATGCTGCGGGGGCGACAATTTTCAATGCGATACTTGTTTTTTATTAGTTTACAAATCATCCCGTGTTATATTGTATAAGTATTTCGGCTATTAGGAAGTACTTGCGCGTTGCGGTGAGCATTCGGTTGGTATCGGTGTTGTTCGTTAATTATTAAGCGGACCGCAATCAAACCAAATTAACTTATAACAAGGATTAGCCTAGCCGACACTTTAGGGTTGAGGCCAAGGCAAGTAGAAGTTTGGTTTTGGAACATAAGAGCGGGGTGGGGTGTGTATGTGTTGGTTTGGATCGGTCTAAAGCTATAACGCTAACTATAACCAAGGTATCTAGTTATCATTTTTAAAACCAAAATGAACCGCGATTCGGTTATGAAACCATGAAGTGAGTAAAAGAATTAAAAGGACCACAAATTTAAGCCAATGAATATACAAAATAATAAATGTATCCTAACATGTGAAAAGATTTAACTTGGCTACTCTTTTATAAACAACCAATACTAAGTTATCTAATTAAGCCAGCGATGTTGGTTGCTTTTATAAGGGATTAATTTGTCATAAAAATGGCTTCAGTTATTGATGTGGGGTAATGAAATTAACATTTCTTGCTGGCAGAGAATTAGAAGGTTAAACAAACCAAAGTGAATATAGAGATACTGGCAAAAAAAAAAAAATTAAATGCATTCGTTGGCAATTATCAAGATACAAGAATATGTAAAATCAACACATTATATGTTTCCTATTACCAAAATCAATACCGCTCGGGTGGTCTGGATATCCAACATGTCTACATGCTTAACATGAACAAAAAACTCACTAACTTAACATAAAAACAACAAAACTTTAAAGGACTAAATGACATGCGAAAACTAACAGGAGAGATTCAGTCTCTTCATCAAGCTTTCTTGTGTTCAGGGAAGTACTACTGCTAGATTACTTTCAAAACGTTTTGCTCAGTCATTCCTCCATTCGTAATCAAGTTTTGTTGATTAAACAATTGCAAGCATTAAATCGTTGTTCCTCCTATCATCTTACCTTTCCTTTGAAGTACCTTTACTAACAGATTCTCAAGTTCATTTGTTAACCTTGATGTCTGTTTGATATACTAAATAAATGTCTAGACCTATAAGAACACATGATCATTGAGATACATCACATCATGAAATGATTAGAATGCATCAATTTCTGTTAGATATTTTAGTGTAATCGGGGATTGACTTGGTGATCAAAGCGAATAATAATACACATCAAGCAAGTTAGGAAGTGCGGAAGTGCACGCTTGTTTGAGTTATTATTATTCGAAGTGTACGGGCGGAGCCCGTACTATACGGGGGTTCCAAGGGGGCAGCGCCCCCTTGGCGGGGGTCCGGGGGCAGCGCCCCTGGGAGCAGGGTCCAAGGGGCGGCAGCCCCTGGCGGGGTTCAAGGGGCAGAGCCCCTGCAAGAAACCCCAAAATTCGTATTCAGATTTTGGTCACAATTCTCTGGTTCATCAATTCACGCAAAACACATACCCAGGTTCAATTTCTCGAAATCAGAGTTGTATCCGATTGAATTATTCGGGTGAACCACCGAAATAATTTGATCTGAGAGTGATTACACGCCTCTCTGATCATCCGGCAAACCGAAATTCCCCAACAATTTCAAGATCAACGGACAAAAGATCATGACTTGATTGGGTCACAAACACAAATCAGTAGTCGATTGTATCAAAGCAAACTTTCGATGCCAGCCTCTGAGATGTCAGAGATGATAACTTTCACAGAAGGAAGAAAAACTTTAAACAATATTATATAAAAAAGATATGGTAATGCAGTTTGCATACTCCAGCTACGCTCTACAATAGTGCGAGAACTATTATATCAGGTGTAACTGTTGCAAACAACGCACTGGCCCACCTGTGATGATTCATGAAAATTTTGAAGATCAGGTAAAACAATCCGTATAAACTTCAAATGTTCAAGAAATTCAAGGTTTAAATTAAAGTAGTTAAACATGAAGCAACAAGGAATATAAAAGCAAACCATGGTAAGCAAGTATAGCTTGCCCCTAGTGCAAAATTGGCATCCATCCATTCTGTTTGAGCTACAACCACACAAAATTTATTATAACAGGCGTGCCATGGTGTTTTTATTCCAAATACATCATATATAGTGTTTCAAATGTGGTTTGTCAAGTAAATTACCATATTACCCTTCTATCATCCAACTGATCAACATAGTAATCTCCCTCTGGTAGATTGTCAAACCGATACCAAAACTCCCATATTCTTGCTGTATGGTAAATGAATGAAACATCACCACACTCGGCTATACGTTCGTTCATTTAAAATATGCCACCCCCTTCAAAATACTTATCCACTACCAAGTTTATGTTTGAATCACCAATTTGGTCTTGGCTCCAGCATTCACAAACAGAGTAACTTCACCTTATGCCAAAAAGAAAATGAAATAAACAATAATATTAATATTTTTTATAGAATTTGTGTTTGGTGAATAAGATACAACTAAGTAATTAAACGAATCAAACAAAATAAATGAATATAGTAATAAAAGATGAAATAAAAAGTTACTACAGAAGGCCTAAATTTGAATCATTTTACGGTAAATAACTAAATATGATACCGTGGGAAGCTTGTATTGAAGTTGTTCCTCCAAAGTGCTTGAAATCATCTTGCTAAGCATCTTGACAGAATCCTATTTATCAATGATTCGGTTATACGCTATAAACATTTTCCAGATATACTAACAAAAAATCATAGAAAAGTAAAGACCACACTGATAAGATATTAGAAAAACTTGGTCCATGACCGTAGGAAGCCTACTACCGATCAAGGTCTGCAAAAGGGTGTTCAAACATTGAATTACCCAAGCCTTACCTTCCTATAAAAACATAAAAAACAACAAACTTTAGTAAGAATAAGATCAAATTCAAGCACTTATTTTAAAACATTGATTAGTTGATTTGAACTAAATGGGTAGATATGTAAAAGACTCACATGATTATCACCCATTTGTGGAACAAGCTTTGTAGAGATCATAACAACACTTGCCAGCATCACAAAATATAGTGTCGGAATCCACGCAAAACCGTTTGGGTTGTCAACAAGATTATTTTAACAATTACAAACCTTAAGTGATATCAAACAACAGGTTGAATAATTTCACATAATTAAAATAATAACGAGAATAATAAATAAGGAATACACAGTAATCATATTATATTCAAAATTGATATGGATTCATTTCAAAATTAACGATTAGACAGATTCAATCACGCACCGATCATTTTGCCAGTGACCTAGATTTCATCATGAGCCTTTTGGGTGGTTCTTAAACTTGACCACATCGAAGTCATTTCTCAATAACCTCCTATTCTTCTTCCTCTTTGCACACATGCGTTCGGTGGTGCGTGATGCTCTCAACGACCTTACAGTAGCCTTCATCCTTGGGTACTGATCTCGGTAAGGTTTTGTTATAAAGACCGATTAACACCTCCTTTGCATTGGGGACCACATCGAGACCGACAATCCTATATTTTTTACTTCACCCAGGCATCAAAATCAAGCAAAGTAACATGAAAAATTTCATATGGAAGTTTGAAGATGATGATACTCACAGATTCATGCATCCATTTCCACTTTTCAGCAACTAAGTACAAACATTGTCATAAAATGATATGAATAGAAAATGGTGAAAAGTAAATAGTGAAGAAAGCAATGCTTACCACGGAAACGAATCTGTGAAACGACTCTAAACAAAATCATATTAACCCGGCGGAGCAAAAGAATCGCCCCGCAGTTTTGTGGAGTAAAACCATAATTCAAAATTCAAATTGAAGGATCCAAAAGTAACGATAGATATAAATGCTTTAATTAGATTTTAGATTCAATAGCTTGTATCTTGTGCGCTTAAAAATTTAAAGGAAAAGAATCTTTTGCCCTTTTATTCTAAAAGTACAGTGGGCTATTAAATTTTCTGTGATGTTATAAATCAGATATACAAACCACCCTCTATAACCGTTTTGGCAGTTATCATATAGAGGTCCATTTTGACAGTTACTAGATATACTGATATTTACATTTGTATCAATATACGGGCATATAGTTTACATGTGAAGAAGATTGCAGATTTAAAACAAATTCTAGTTTGTTTCTTATCACGTTATCAGCACGATAAGAACAAAGAAAGACTGGTAACACAAGAAATAACGTGGAATGCATCATCGCTATCAAATCTCGACTCCCGAAGTGGTCAATGTGAATATGAAGTCCAAAAGATTATACATTTGCAAAGAATAGCGAATGAATTACCAGATGCATTCACAGACACGAATAGAGTGACAAAGTCACATGTACCAGCATCAAACGCACCTGCTCAAATTGAAGTAATCCCAGAAGCGATTACTATACAACGAAAGCGTGGGAGGCCAATCGGTTCCAAAGACAAAAACCCACGGAAACGAAAAGAGCAAAGTAACGCAGTTGGTGAAAACTCACAAAAGGTTATAAATGAAACCCCGGTAGAGGCAAATGTCCCGGAAGAGACAACTATAATTCCAGAGGAAAATGAAGTTTCAGAAGAAACACCGGTACCGAACGAAAATGAGATCTCTATTAATTATGTACAAGATAGTACAATGTGGAACCGGAATAAAACACGTGTTGATGATATATTCGCATATGCTATAGCAACGGATGTAATCAATGAAAATGATTACGTACCTAAAACTTTAGAAGAGTGCATGCACAGAAATGATTGGCCAAGATGGCAAGAAGCCATAAATGCCGAATTAAATTCGCTCGAAAAGCGACATGTTTTCGGACCTGTAGTCCGAACACCCATAGACGTCAAACCAGTAGGTTATAAATGGGTGTTTGCAATAAAAAGAAATGAAAAGAATGAGATTGTACGATATAAGGCTCGACTTGTAGCACAAGGGTTTTCCCAAATCCCAGGAGTTGATTATGAGGAAACGTATTCCCCTGTAGTGGATGCGATAACCCTTAGGTTCCTAATCAGCCTCACAATCTCTGAAGGGCTTCATATGAGACTAATGGATGTCGTCACCGCATACTTATACGGGACACTTGAAAATGACATCTACATGAAAATCCCTAAAGGATTAAAATTGCCTGAAGCATTAAAATCAACACCTCGAGATATGTGTTCTATAAAGCTCCAGAGATCTTTATATGGTCTCAAACAATCTGGTCGTATGTGGTACAATCGACTTAGTGAATATCTCGAAAAAGAAGGATACAAGTCTGATGTAATTAGTCCATGTGTCTTTATTAAAAGATCACTCTCAAATTTCACTATAATAGCAGTCTATGTTGATGATATCAACATCATCGGATCTCCTGAAGAGATAGAGAAAGCTGCTCAGTTGTTAAAGAAGGAATTTGAAATGAAAGATCTTGGTATGACAAAATTATGCATCGGACTACAATTTGAGTATCTGTGCAATGATACATTTGTCCATCAATCAAACTACATCCAGAAGATGTTAGTACGTTTCAACATGGATAAAGCACATCCGTTTAGCGTACCTATGGTTGTCCGACTGCTAGATCCACACAAGGATCCTTATCGCCCTCAAGAAAAAGGTGAAGAAGTACTTGGTCCAGAAGTACCGTACTTAAGTGCGATCGGTGCCCTTATGTACCTCGCAAATAACACAAGACCTGACATTGCATTTGCAGTTCATGTACTAGCGAGATACAGTTCGAATCCAACACGTAGACACTGGAATGGTGTAAAACATATATTCCGGTATATTTGCGGGACACAAGACTTAGGTTTTTTCTATCAAAAAGATTAAAAGTCCCAGCTTGTTGGGTATGCTGATGCCGGATATCTATCAGATCCTCACAAAGTAAAATCTCAGACAGGTTATGTATTCACATACGGTGGCACAGCAATTTCTTGGAAATCGACTAAGCAAACACTTACAGCAACATCATCCAATCATGCTGAACTGATAGCATTATATGATGCTGGTCGAGAATGCGTGTGGTTGAGATCAATGATTAATCATATACAAGAAGCGTGCGGATTGGAACAAATCAAGAAGGACCCGACGATTATCTATGAAGACAACGCTGCTTGCATAGCTCAAATAAAAGAAGGCTACATCAAAGGCTACAGAACAAAGCACATCTCACCAAAGTTCTTCTCAACATATGACCTACAAAAAGAAGGAGAAATCGATGTTCGTCAGATCAAGTCAAGTGAAAATCTAGCTGATCTCTTCACAAAATCACTACCTAGAAGCAGTTTTGAGTATTTATCACATAAGATCGGGCTCCGAAGATTGAAAGATGTTAGTTAAATTGAGGGGGAGCATTATACACGCTGTACTCTTTTCCTTGACTAAGTTTTGTCCCATTGGGTTTTCTTAGTAAGGTTTTTAACGAGGCAGCAGAACTGGTCCAGCAGTATCGGTTTATCTTATAGGTCCTGAAGTACCGATTTAACATCATCCTGAAGTATGTTGTTAATAATGTATAATGAATAATGATAATGTATATCTGAGGGGGAGTGCTATAAATCAGATATACAAACCACCCTCTATAACCGTTTTGGCAGTTATCATATAGAGGTCCATTTTGACAGTTACTAGATATACTGATATTTACATTTGTATCAATATACGGGCATATAGTTTACATGTGAAGAAGATTGCAGATTTAATACAAATTCTAGTTTGTTTCTTATCATGTGACAGTATTTTTATTTGTGATGATAACTAAAATTACATTAGCCTTAATATTACATTTTTAATTCGCACGTCAATATTGACTAAAACAAACATTGAAACATTGACAAAAATGAGTAGGTTGTCACGGTACCTTTGAATGTTTTTAAAACATCATAGTTTAAAAGATGTGACAAAAATAAATACAAGACTTATAAGTTTGTAGTGGAGAGGAAAAAAGTGTAACTACTACCTAATTATCCATAATTTTATTAAAATTGAGGGATTAAAGTGTAATAAGATGAGACGATTAAAATGTAATTAGTGTTTAAAGAACTAATTTACCCTATTTTAGGGATGTATTTATAAATTAAGAGAGAAAAAGTTTTTATTTTTTTGTATCTTAAAATACCACTCACTCATACTTTATAATATAGTATAGATAAAAATACTTTTTTTTTTGAAAATTTTCCCTGTATACCTTACAAAAAAAGAAATAAACATGTGCGTGGATACGCAATGTCTCCTGTTTGGTAGTAGACGCTCCTACCACTCTTTTGCCGACTATATTAATTGTTATTTTCTTTTCTAATCAATTGTATACTAAAGCATCACCGACTTGTACATTTTAATTCGTGCGTCGATATTGAACAAAACAACTATCAAAACGTCGACAAAAATGTGTAGGTCGTCATACTATCTTTGGATTTTTTTTAAACATTACAGTTTATAAGATATGTCAAGAATACGTAAAAAAATTATAAGTTTGTTGTGGAGGTGGAAAAGTGTAACTAATTATCTATAATTTTGTTAAAAGTCAAGGATTTGAGTGTAATAAGTTTAGGGGCTAAAAAATAAATAGTGTTTAAAAGACCAAAGTACCCTCATTTTAGGGGTCTTTCTATAAATAAAGGGGGGAAAGTTCTTATTTTTTTGGTATCTTAAAATACCCCTCACTCATGCATTATAATATAGTATAGATATAAATTTGATGATACCTTCAATGAATGACATGTGTCCAAAAGTTTGTTTCTTTTAGGGGACACGGGGTGGTCCGTTATACCACCCCATCACTCGTTGAACCATCACGGAACACCGCCGCCGGCGAAAAAAAAACGCGTTAAATTTTGAACGCGTTAAACTCATCACGCGTTGATATTTGAAATGTTTGGCTTCTTTTTGCTTGACGAACCTTCAAACCCTCGACGAACCTTTTACTTGACTAGTACATCAATTTGGGCTTACTATTTTGTCTTGGGCTTTTGGGTTGTTCATCAATTTGGGCTTTTGGAAATGAAAATTAAAAAAATTTAGTGATAAGCAGTACCTAATGAAAAATGGTTTCTAATTTTTATAATTAGTGAAATTTATAATTTAGTGTTTAATTTCTAATTTTAAAATGAAAATTAAAAAAATTTGGGAGTGATAGAAACTATCACTAGTGAACCACCCCTCCTCCCCTTATTATAGTAGTTAGATTAGATATAATATAATATAATATAATATAATATAATATAATATAGAGTTAGTTGACAAAATCGTCCCTAAGATTTGGGCAGGTTTGCCATTTTCGTCCAAAATGACACTTTTGTACCAAATTGCCCCCAACGTTTGTAATTTTTTGTCATTGTCATCCAAACCACTAACATAGTTATTTTTTCTGTTAAGTTGGGGATATTTGGATGAAACTGGCAAATATAAAACCACAGGGACGATTTTGACAATTTACTCAAACTCTTTTAAATTTCTTTTATTTAATTAATTTTGTTACATATATAATAAAAAATATACATGCAATTTTTATATTGAAAAAAAATAGCTTTGTCACATAATTTTTATAACTTTTCATCCAACCACTAACTAAGTTAATTTTTCTATTAAGGCGAATGATGTTTATAAACCAAGACAGAAATTAATTTCTAATTTTTTATATTTGTAATTCATCTTCTACTCTTTTAAATTCGCTCCTAAGGAAAAACAGAAGCCAGTGCCCCCCCCCCCCCAATCAAACAACGTATCGTTACCAAAACTTAAAATTACCAACCAAATTGTAATTATAATGCTATGAACCAAAAGTTTCTTTACTCAAGCCACTCAGAATAAGTATTAGTTAGTTACCCTCATAATCTTAATTAAATAAATATTTTATTTCTATCAACATATTTCCTAAGTGTTCAACACATTTAAAAAATATGTAATGCTTTACAATTTTTTCTATCTCTACAACCGATAAATACTAAAAGTTGTAATCGATTGTTATATGTTGCACACCAATGACGTTTTCTCTTTATAAAACTGATTTATATAAAAAAGCTGTAAATTAATTTGTCTTAATTTAAAAAATTAAAAACATCCTTCACCTTAATAGAAAAATAAACTGAGTTAGTGATTTGGATGAAAATTTATAAAAATTATGTGACAAAACTATTAATTTTTTTCCTAAAAACTCCATGTATATTCTTTTTTATTATATATGTAACAAAAATAATTAAATAAAAGAAATTAAAAAGGGTTTGAGTAAATTGCCAAAATCGTCCCTGTGGTTTTATATTTGCCAGTTTCATCTAAATATCCTCAATTTAACAAAAAAATAAACTAAGTTAGTGGTTTGGATGAAAATGGCAAAAAGTTACAAACGTTGGGGACAATTTGGTACAAAAGTGTCATTTTGGACGAAAATGACAAACGTCTCCAAACCTCAGGGTCGATTTTAGCAATTAACTCTATAATATAATATAATATGATATAATATAATATAATATAATATAATATAATATAATATAATATAATATAATATAATATAATATAATATAATATAATATTTTTTCTTTGTTCATGAATGATAAGCAGCCATTTATGTTCCTGAGCAAGGAAGGGCCATATGAAGGTTTTTGCTATTACCACGAAATCATATCTATCGAATCACAAACATTATTCACAACACATTTTCTTGCAAAAACACTGCATCACCAGCAGTAACTTTACCCAATCAAACCCCTTTAATTCTTATTCTAAACACACTTCAAATCTCCACGAAAATGTCTACCACAGTGAAATTGGTAACAAACCAAATGCATATGATCTGATTAACAAGATCCGAGAATGCACACATTCAGGTCTTCATAACCATGGCCAACAGCTTCATTGCTACGTTTTGAGATCTGGGTTCATTTCCAATGTATATGTTTCATCTGCACTCATCAACTTCTATGTTAAACTGGACCTAGTAAAAGATGCACATAAAGTGTTTGATGAAATTCCTGAACCAGGTTTAGTTGTTTGGAACTCGTTGATCTCCGGGTATGTTCGATCAGGGAAGTTCCGTCAAGCTTTGAGTTTGTTTCTTGAGCTGGAAAGGTCAAGTATTTGTTCGGATTCATACTCGTATACTGCGGTTTTAGCTGTTTGTGGACAGCTAAGGTTTATACAATTAGGCGGAACTGTGCACTCCATGATTGTTAAATCTGGTGTAGAATGTAGTAGTTTTGTGTCCAATTGTTTGATTGATATGTACGGAAAATGCGAGCTTGTTGATGACGCGATCAAGATTTTTGACAAAATGTGGTTCCGGGACGCGGTTTCTTGGAACTCGGTGATTGCTGCGTGTACTCGAAACGGAAGAATCGAGCAAGCGGTTGGTTTTCTGAACCAAATGCCAAACCCGAATACGATATCATACAATGAGATAATCACTGGGATTGCACAGTTTGGGAACATGGAAAAAGCCGTTGAGATTCTGTCAACAATGCCAAACCCGAACTCATCTTCATGGAACTCGATTATAACAGGGTATGTGAACCGTAACAATCCAAAAACCGCACTTAAGGTGTTTGATCAAATGCATTTGAATGGCGTACGGATGGACGGGTTCACATTTTCAAGCATTTTAAGTGGCGTAGCGCGTGTTGGAGCGCATAGATGGGGGACGTTAATCCATTGTTGTGTGGTGAAGCTCGGTTTCGATGAATGTGTAGTCGTTGGCAGTGCTTTGATCGATATGTACTCTAAATGCGGGCAGGTAAACGCAGCCGAGTTCATTTTTGAATCATTACCCGATAAAAATCTAGTAACTTGGAACGCTATGATATCGGGATTTGCTCATAATGAGAATTCAACGAAAGTGATTGAACTATTCGAGCAGTTGAAACACACGAAAGATTTACAACCAGATGGGGTCACGTTTCTGAACGTGTTATCGGCTTGTTGGCATAACAAGACGCCATTAGAAGTTGCAACCCGATACTTTGAATCAATGATACACGATTACCAAATCGATCCAACGGTTGAGCATTGTTCTTGCATGATCAGGCTTATGGGTCATGTAGGGGAAGTTTGGAGAGCCGAAGGGGTGATAAGGCGGCTCGGGTTTGAGTCATGTGGGGGTGTTTGGAGGGCGTTGCTTGCGGCTTGTGGGATTTGTGGGGATTTAAAGGTGGCTGAAACTGCAGCTAGAAAGGTGGTTGATCTTGAAGGTGATGGTGAGTTTGTTTATGTTATGATGTCGAATATTTATGCGCGCTTTGGTAAGTGGGAAGATGCGGGTGCGATGAGGAAGATGATGAGAGACAAAAATGTGTCGAAAGTGACTGGTTATAGCCGGATTGAATGATACCTTGCTCTTCCTTAGGTCTCATTTGTATGTTGATTTTGGTAATCTTCTTTATAACACATTTGTTCATTTTCGTTCTTTTAACCCTAACCAAAAAATGCACGAAAACAAACAGTTATACAAAATCTTGATTGTGTTCATTAAGAAAATGATTGCCCGTGTGTGTTTATGTTCTGTTGTTAATTTTTCAAACGAACATAAAGCATAACTAGTAACCCTCAACAGCTAGTGATGCAGATTGTAACTTAAGATGTAATGTTACTGTGTTGGTATGGAATGTTTATAGAAACATGTTAGCGTGTAAAAGTAGCAGCGGAAGACACATACGAAGAAGAGCAAAGCAAGAATAAGAAATCTGGAGACTTGCATAAGCGTAAACTGCGTCGCTTAGCCATATGACACCTCTTTATCACATACTTCAGCGTATTCTTGGTGTATGAGACATGGCATATGATACACAGCTCCAAGGCTAAAAATAATCTGCATGTGGTTTTGTGAGTATGGTTTAGTTTCACCCGGTCTTGGTGAAGTCGTACGTTTACTAATAGCAGTTCTTTAGGTGAAGGCGCATATTGCACTATTATCTAAAACTTTTAGCAATTTTGATGTGAAACAGTAAGCAAAACAAAAGTAAAAGAAAGCAATTTTGATGTGAAACATTAAGCAAAACAAAAGTAAAAGAAAAGGTGAAAACAGAAGACAGCAATGTCAACACAAGAAACATCTTAAAGTTGTATGTAATAAACATCTTAATGCATGACTTGTTGTAGTTCAGCCATCTTTTATGAACTGCAAAAATAATTGGGATGAATTACAGAACCTGCCTTCTTGTTCAATGATTTCCGTCTGCTAACGGGTCACCTTGGAACCGATAAACCCAGCTCTAGTTCAAACAAAAAGAACCCATATCAGAGACGGATACCACCTTCTATGTAGTCATTTTACAACCAAAATGTCATGCAAAAAGGTAAAAAACATAAAATAAAATATTCTTGTGAATCTATCTAATAGTTTTACTTCCTAAGAATTGTGAACGTCGATAATAATTAAATATATATAATCCAAGTAGAGTTCCGTCTTATTAGCACGATGAAGCAAGCCCGCCTCTAGAAACAGCATAACGTATCACGTTCCATCAAATTCATCTGAGGAAAACGAGAATCTCGTGTTACTACAAATACTCTACTCTCAGCTATACGGATATCACACCATGAATGCAAATACTTGTAGATTTAGATTATTTCAACGATTATGTTGTTATCAAATAACAAGGACCCTACTTTCAAACAAATCACGGGGTTCAACAAACAGTTCACATTTCAAGATCAAGATAATTAACGATTTTGCAAATTATTAGATGAGTATAAAGTTCCTCGCTATTAGCATGACGACTTGAGCCCACCTCTACATACAGCAAAACGTATCACGATCCATCAAATGCATCTGGGAAAACGAGAAGTCTTGTTACTATATACTCTAGTTTCAGCTAATTGAGCACCATACATTGCTTATGGAAAAATTATGTCGCATTCAAAAACACAATGAATAACATACTAAAATACAATAGACAACAGACTAAAACACAATGGACAACAGACTAAAAACACAATGAACAGACTAAAACACATAAAATATGCATCCAATAGGTAAACCACCACAACACTACTATGAAAGTCAATGTATTAAATATCAATAAAATAAGGTTAAGTAACCGATAGAACGAACACTAATAGCTTCTAGCCAAATAAATAACAAATCTTTGTCCGTTTGCATATAATAGCAGATAAATCATATAGCTAAACACTCAGAGTTTTCCTCGTTGACTTGCGCCCAGAGTCTATTATTAATCCTAAAACTTTTAATTTTGTAAATACTCGTACTTGACACGAAGACAGGTCTTGTAAATCCCAGTTCATTTCTTTCATGCATTGAGAAAATTATGTGCCTGCAGGAACCAAACTCCAGTCAGATACCTGATCAATGCATCCTCTCACACTCTAGATACTAATTCAACTAGGAAACGTGTTTCTAAAATCTCTCACGCACAAGAATTTTAACTATACTCATTTTCATAATATAAGCAAGTGTTGTTTATGTTCTCGTTGAGTATGAACATGTATCATGTACTGGGGTTTTTTTATACCAAATCAACTGCGAAATCAATGGGGCTTTGTTTGGTACGCCGTATACAATTATTATTATCTATTCTACACTGATTCTCATTACGTCATCTTTGAAAAAGACATACAAACTTATTTAGTACTTACATGTATAAACTGTTAAAACGGTACTAAAGCACTAATCTTTGCACAGTAGAAATCGAATCGATACATACTACACCCATAATGCACATTTAATATTAAGAATGACAGAAAAAAATGACGATCATGCCATTGACTCATAATCTATAGCCTTAGGCTGAGAAACATGCAACACTCCTGTTTCATATAACAAGCGCACACAAAAAGCACCTTCAAAGTTAAAAAGCAACGAATAAACATTTTCACGTATCAAAGAACCATGTCCACCGCCATGTAATATTGTAATACAAATTCAGCAAAAGTAACACAATGGGGAAAACATATTATCGTGCAAGCAACGTATAGAGCACACATATCGCACGGGAGAAGTTGTGACTCACTGTAAAATAACACAAAACATATTAGAGGCCAGGAGAGGTACGGCAGAGTGTACCCTGTGAAAGAGATCTGCAACTCCTTGAAGTAGTGCTCAAGCAGGATGTCAATCTCGCTGCAGCAACCGCATTATGCAGAGGTAATAGTGACTGCACACATCCAAGCTCTGATGGACACCTATTAGATACATTATCACAAACTCTTTAATATTGTGTATTTGCAATGACTCGATAGTACAATATCAACCACATCACATTAATAGCAAAAAGAGTCAACTGTCATTTCCGTCTCTATAGTTTGTCCAATTATGCCAGTTTAGGCCAAAATTCAAATTTGTACAAAATCCGTCCTTGACATTCTTGAAACATGCCGATTTCGTCCAAAAAAAACATGAGTAGACTACCATTTTCGTCCCTGTGGTTTGTCCAATTATCCGATTCAACCTTAGTTTTTTGGACGGAACTAGCATGTTTCAAAAATGTCTGGGACGTAAATGGTACAAATTTGAAATTTGGCCTGAACTGGCATAATTGGACAAACTCTAGGGACGAAAATGACAGTTAACTCTAGCAAAAAAATACACAAGCACATGAATATAACATGAGATATATGAGGGTCAGTTAACTAGTTATAAACACACAAATATAAACTTACTATATGAACCAGTACCTCATGTTTAAGATCAAATACGCCTAATTTCTGAACTTGTCTATTCAAACTCCCATAAATTATAAAAAAAAAAAAAAAAAAAAAAAAACACTTCTTTAACTAATTTGCAACTTCAACCCTTTAATTCCCCCAACAACGTATCAAGATCAACTGAGTGCACACACATGAACAGTAAAACTGAAATTGACAAGCATATGGATGGTGTTTTTATACCTTGAAATTGAAAAGCGAGGGGCCGGTGAGGCGGTTGGAAGGGGAAACTTTGGGGATGAAGGGGCAGATTTGGGAACAGAGGCGGACCGAAAAGCGGATTTGAGATTTGAAATTGAAGCTTTGTTAATGAATCTGTTGCATCTTGAAGCCATTGCGAGATTGGAGGAGATCTGATGAAAAAAAATTCAATACAATTTAGGGTTTTGATTGATTTTAGGGTTCAGGGTTTGAAGGTTAGTGGATATCAAGATGTCGCATATCGGGTACTGATGAAATCCGACCCGATATGGGTGGCCTGTGACTCCGTGAGCCCAACAAACAATCAAAACTTTTTTGAACGATTTTAAAAAAAGAGTTAAATGTTAGAGTTAATTGCCATTTTCGCCCCTGAGGTTTGGGCACATTTGCCATTTTCGTCCAAAATGACAGTTTGGTACCATTTTGCCCCTCACGTTTGGCCATTTTTGCCATTTTCATCCAAATCTCTAACCTAGTTAAAAAGTTCTGTTAAATGAGAATTTTTTTAATTTAATTTTTTATATTAAATAGCTATTTAAAGTTAAAAAAATCTCTAACCTGAGAATTTCTGTTAAAAAAGTTCTGTTGAACTTCTTGTTATAAACCCATATGAGCAAGATTGTACATAATGCTAAAAAGAATGCACCGGCGGTGACAACTCCGGCCACCGCTCCGGCACCCTGTTTACACAACTTATTATGACATTTACTCTGTTTTTGTGACGCATGAGCCGTTTGTGCTGACACCGTTGGCGCCATTGACGGCGGCGTTGAGTTAACGGCGTTAGCAGCTGGGTTCATAAAAGTGGTGGTTGGTGATGGTGGGCCCGGCGGCGACGGTGAGTTCGAGTTTGAACCTGAACCGGGTTCATCAAAAAAAGAACTAAAACTCCACCACTCAACCGAGTGGACTTCAGTGATTCCCTGAGTTGACCCGGCGAACCCGACAAACATGAACTCGGTCAAAAACTCGTTTAAATTTGTTTCAACTGATAAAATTGGAGATTTGGGTTTTGAACTAGAGTACGAAACGGAGATGTTGAGTTGCTGAGTTGACCCGGAGTACTCGACCCACGAGTTTACCCGGTTACCACTTTTCAAATTCACATTAATCAAATCCAAATCAGCAGCTTGATTCGACACCATTGAATCCAAATCAAACTCCACATGGTTCCCATTAACATCTTTAAACTCAAAGTCCATCAACGTATCAAACTCAACGGAAACAGAGCTCGCCGGAATCCCCAAAAACCCACCGGAATCTCCCACCGTTTCATCGTCCGGCGAGATGACAAAAGCCAACCCACCACCAATCGAATCCGGGTTCAAATTATTAATCGAGAATGAAAAATAAGTTATAAAGCTCGCCGGAGTTGGGTTTTCCGGTCGCCGAAATCTTACTGGTTTGTTGTATAAAACCCTGCCGGCGCCGGAATTCGGGACAGGAAGATCTTTGGTGAGTCGGACACTGTTGTGGGCATCGCCTAAGAACTTTAAATAGCTATTTAAAAAAATTAAGTTAAAAAAATTCTCATTTAACAGAACTTTTTAACTAGGTTAGGCATTTGGATGAAAATGGCAAAAAGTGACAAACGTGGGGGGCTAAATAATACCAAACTGTCATTTTGGACGAAAATGGCAAATGTGCCCAAACCTCAGGGGCGAAAATGGCAATTAACTCTAAATGTTATTTTCGTCAATGTGGTTTGAGCCATTTTGGCAGTTTAGTCCAAAGGTTTCATTTTTTGCATGTGAGTCCAAAAAGATTTCACCGTTGCCATTTTAATCCACTAGGTTAACTTCATCCATTTTTCTGTTAACGAGAAGGGCAATTCGGTCATTTTATATGTAATTCTGTGAACTAGAAGGGCAATTCGGCCATATAAAATGACCGAATTGCCTTTCTCGTTAACAAAAATAACGGATGAAATTAACCCAGTGGACTAAAATAGCAACGGTGAAATCTTTTTAGACCCACATGCAAAAAATGAAACCTTTGGACCAAACTGATAAAATAGCCCAAACCACAGGGACTAAAATGACATTTAACTCTTAAAAAAAGGAGATTGTGTTAAACGTATCCTAATCTTTTGTACTTTTTTTAACATGTCATATTAGTAATTTCCATCTCTTTTCATTCTGAAACACAACACAAACCTACTTTTTTAACGGTGAAAAAATTTATTTCATAAGAGCTAGCCATGAACTAGCAAATTAACGGCGAAATGAATTATTTCATAAGAGCTAGCAGGGACTAGCAAAAAGAGTACAAACACCAAGATACAAAATGGGTACATGTCGCAACCCCCGATCCTTGATTCCTGGGAACGGGCGGCCGCGAGCCAGTTTCGGTGGTATCGTGTATCGTCTGATTTGGCAGCGTAATTTTTCATCAGTACCGTAGTTAGGAAATATTTTAATCAGAGTAAAATACCACATTTTCATAATATTAAACATATGGGATAAATCCCAAGTTTGCATTACACACAATTTCATTGGAATAAATCCTAATTTATTTAAGAAAAAACATCTATTTCTTTTTAGGTAACTTTATTGCCACTTTTTCAAGCCTTCAGCGCTGTCCAGCTGGCTTCTATTTGGCTCTCACATTTTGTTACCTGAAACGCATTTTACAAACATTTGTCAGTGGGAAATACTGGTGAGTGAATCCCAGTTTAATCAAGTTTAATTAAAAACCAATTCACAGTATTGAGGGCGATCCCGCAATTATATTTCTTTCCAAGACATCACAATTTAACATCCATGGTACTGTCGAACCCGACTTGTGGACATGTTACTCCTTGACCAGGTGGTAACAAATTTTGTATACAAAACCCCAACATACTCATGATAATTGTACTCTTACAAATACTCAATCACTGTTTAATATATAATTAATTAAATGAGGTTTTGTAAAAACAGTTAACAAAAAGCGGATCAACTCACATTGCAGTCTTAGATTTTCCGTAAGGGTTCCCTGGTGATAATCTAAAATTTACACAAATGTACACGCGTTAGTATTAATAACCCATTTTAACATTAGCAATACCCTCCCCGAGACGGCATTCCAATGACTACGTCGGGCAGAACCACGACATCCATTACGGAACCCTAGATCAATCGGGCAACGTATCTAATACGTATCCAGGGGTTATAATACTTACAACGGAGCAGAACTTCGCTAATTAGGGGGGTATAATACCCGCTTTATAAAGCCTATATTCAGAATTTGAGAGAAAGAAACGATTTTGAACGATCGGAAATGAAATCCCGAGGCCATTCTTATATAGTTGTTGATTCTGGGTTTGTCGCGGCCCGCGTAACATACGGGCAGGGCTTACGCGGCCCGCGTTGACTCCAGGTCAACGTATAGCTTGTCCCGGTCACTATGTAGCCCCGCCACGATGATGACAAGTGTCATCACCGGGCTGCGCCACTATTTCGATCTCTCGCGGCCCGCGTAAACTTAACGGAGATCTTACGCGGCCCGCCTGAACTTAAGAAATCAAATGAATTCAGGTCGTGACCTTTATACCGCCCGCGTAAGGTTGGGGTGGGGTCCTACGCGGCCCGCCTCGACTGATATTTCAGATTTTTATTTATTTTTAATACTATTTAATATATTTGAGGCTCGTATTTGCGTATGGGGTGTATTTTGGGACATTTTGGGATATTTTAAAACATATTAGGGTGTCGGAACAATTATAAGGGTGTCGGTTTATTGAGGATTATTACATCCTCCCCACCTTGTTTTAGAGCTCGTCCTCGAGATCTACTGGAACAAGTGTGGATATTTCCTTTGCATTTCAGATTCAAGCTCCCATGTATACTCAGGTCCTCTTTTGGAATCCCACTTCACTTTGACTAGAACTAATTTCTTATGCTTGAGATTCTTGACTTTCCTGTCTTCAATCTGTAGAGGCCTTTCTACAAACTTGAGTTGTTCATTTACCTCTATGTCCTTAAGAGGTACTATTAGCGATTCATCAACTAAACATCTCTTGAGATTAGATACATGAAATACATCATGTATTCCTGCCATTTCCTCTGGCAGTTGTAGCTGATAGGCTAAAGGTCCTATTCTTCTAATAATCTCAAAAGGTCCAATATATCTAGGACTTAGCTTTCCTCTTTTGATGAATCTTACTACTCCTTTCCAAGGAGAGACCTTCAACAATACTTTGTCTCTTATTTGAAATTCCAATGGTTTGCGTCGATTGTCAGCATAGCTCTTTTGTCGATCACGTGCTGCTTTCAATCGTTCCTTGACTTGAATAATCTTGTCGGTTGTTTCCTGCACTATCTCAGGTCCAGATAGTTGCTTTTCCCCAATTTCTGCCCAACAGACTGGGGTTCGGCACTTTCGTCCATAAAGTGCTTCGAATGGTGCAGCTAGGGCTGGCAATTTTTACACGATACACGAATACACGACACGAACCTACACGACCTTAACAGGTATCGTGTATGGGCTTATCGTGTATCGTGTACTAAACAGGTAGACACGAAAAAACCTGTTAATTTTCGTGTCGTGTTCGTGTATAGCGTTTCGTGTTTTCGTGTCTTATCGTGTCTGTTCGTGTATAGCGTTAATATATGTTAACACTTAACATCGAGTGGGTAAGATACCTGTTTACCTGTTAAATACCCGTTAAGATACCTGTTTACCTGTTAGATACCTGTTAATACATGTTAGATACCCGTTAAGATACCCGTTAATACATGTTAATACCTGTTAGATACCCGTTAATACATGTTAATACCTGTTAGATAGTTAGATACCCGTTAATACATGTATTACCTGTTTTCCTGTTAGATGCCCGTTAATACATGATTATTCTAGTGTTCGTTAACAGGTACTAACAGGTAATTTTCGTGTTTTCGTGTCGTGTTCGTGTTCGTGTTCGTGTTTGAAAAAATGGACACGAAATCTTATCGTGTCGTGTTCGTGTATGGCTTATCGTGTATCGTGTCTTATCGTGTCGTGTCTTATCGTGTACGGGTATACACGATTTGACACCCCTAGGTGCAGCATTGATACTTGTGTGATAACTATTATTATAAGAAAATCCTATTAAAGGTAAGTGATCGTCCCAATTGCCTCCGAAATCAATTACACAAGCTCTAAGCATGTCTTCCATTGTCTGAATTGTTCTTTCGCTTTGTCCATCCATTTGAGGATGATAAGCTGTGCTTAGATTTAACTTGGTTCCCATTGCTTTTTGGAAACTTGACCAAAAATGAGAGGTAAATCGGCTATCCCTATCAGAAACAATTGATAAAGGAATTCCATGTAATGAAAGAATTTCATTTACATATAATTTAGCTAGCTGCTCCATACTGAAAGTTTCCTTCATTGGTAGGAAATGAGCTGACTTGGTTAGCCTATCTACAATCACCCAGATTGTATCATTACCTTTCTTTGTTTTGGGTAATTTAGTAACAAAATCCATTGTTATCAATTCCCATTTCCACACTGGCATTTCTAACTGTTGTAGCAATCCTGAGGGTTTCTGGCTTTCAGCTTTAACTTGTTCACAAGTTAAACATTTAGAAACATAGGCTGCTATGTCCTTCTTTATTCCTATCCACCAGAAATTTTTCCTTAAATCCTGGTACATTTTATCGCTTCCTGGATGCATCATATACTTAGACTTATGGGCTTCTTCTAATATACGATGACGTAGATTTCCTAATTTAGGTATCCACATTTTCTTTTCATGGAATCTCCAAATCCCATCTGTTCCTTGTTCTAATTCCTTAATCATTCCTTTCAATTTTTCAGTATCATCCTTGATTACTGATTCTTGTGCTTTTCTTATTTGATCATTTAAATCTACTTGTAGATTTAATTTAAGAGAACGTACCCTTTTTGGCTTTTCGTGATACTTTCGACTTAAAGCATCTGCCACTACATTTGCTTTTCCTTCATGATATTGAATATCACAGTCGTAATCATTAAGCAATTCCATCCAACGTCTTTGCCTCATATTTAACTCTTTTTGCCCGAAAACATACCTTAAACTCTTATGATCAGTGAATATGGTAAACTTACTACCATAAATATAATGCCTCCAAATCTTAAGGGCAAAAATTATAGCTCCTAACTCTAGATCATGGGTTGAATAATTCTCTTCATGATTCTTAAGTTGTCTAGAGGCGTAAGCTATAACCTTTTGACGTTGCATTAATACACATCCATAACCAAACTTATAAGCGTCACAATAGACTACAAAGTCTTCAGTTCCTTCTGGTAACGCTAGTATGGGTGTATGGGTTAATCTTTGCTTAAGAATTCTACATGCTTCTTCTTGTTTTGGTCCCCATTCAAACTTAATGGATTTACAGGTTAACTTAGTTAAAGGAATGGCTATTCTAGAGAAATTTCGAATAAATCTTCTATAATAACCGGCCAATCCTAAGAAACTTCTAACCTCGGTTGGTGATTCAAGGGTTTTCCATTTAGTAATCGCCTCGATCTTTGTGGGATCCACATGAATTCCTTCATGATTCACTAAATGTCCAAGAAATTGTACTTGTTCTAACCAAAATTCACACTTAGAAAACTTAGCATAAAGCTTTTCCTTTCTTAAAAAATTCAAAAGTGCGTGCAAATGCTTTGCATGATCCTCTTTACTTTTAGAATAAATTAGAATATCATCTATGAAGACAATTATGAATTTATCCAAATATGGCTTACATATTCGGTTCATCATGTCCATAAATGTGGCTGGGGCATTGGTTAGACCAAATGGCATGACAGTAAATTCATAATGACCATACCTTGTTCTGAAAGTGGTCTTAGGAATGTCCTCTTCCTGTACCTTTAATTGATGATATCCTGATCTTAAATCGATTTTAGAGAAAAATCGAGCTCCTTGTAGTTGATCGAACAGATCATCGATTCTTGGTAATGGATACCGGTTCTTAATCGTGACCTTGTTTAATTCACGATAATGAATGCACATACGCATTGATCCGTCCTTCTTCTTAACGAACAGTATCGGCACTCCCCATGGCGACGAACTTGGCTGTATGAATCCCTTTTCTAGTAATTCATCTAATTGTTTCTTTAGTTCCTGCATTTCGGCGGGTGCCAAACGATAAGGTGCTTTGGCAATCGGTGCGGTTCCAGGTAGTAGGTGAATTCTGAATTCAACTTCTCTGTCTGACGGTAGTCCTGGCAATTCTTCTGGAAAGACATCTGAAAACTGAGACACTACTGGAATGTCTTTTAGTTCTTTTCTTTTAGTGTTAGTGATTATGGAAATCAAATACACTATAGAACCTTTTCTTATATAACTTGCAGCTTTCATCACAGAGATGAATTTTGTGGATCGAGATGGTTTATCTCCCTTAATTGTGATCGTTTTACCTTTTGGTGAATTTACTTGGATTGAATTTTGATCACATAAAGTACTGGCTTTATTGGTTATTAACCAATCCATTCCTAAAACGACATCAAACCCTGCCAAATTCATGGGATAAAGGTTTGCCATAAACTTTTGATTTAAAATTTCTATTCTTGCTCCCTGCAAGATTTCAGAAATTTTAACAGTTTCTCCATTAGCTGTCTCTACGTGACATTCTTGTGGTAGTTTAGTTAATGACTGATTTAGAAGTTTGCAAAACGAAGTATTAATAAAACTTTGGTTTGCACCAGAGTCAAATAATACTTTAGCAAAAACATCATTAACTAAAAACGTACCAGCTATCACGTCCGGAATCATCTTGGCTTCATCTGCAGTCAGCACAAATGCTCTAGCATTTTTGGTGTTCCTGTTGTTCACAGCTGGAGCCAATTTTGGGCAGTTTGTCCTCATATGACCTTTTTCTCCACAGTTGAAGCACATTCCATTACTGGATTTCCTTCTGCAATCTTCTTCCTTGTGTCCTGGCATCTTGCAAAAATTGCAAAGAGTGGAGCATTTTCCTGAATGCTTTTTCTTGCAGACCTTGCAGAATGGTGCAGAGGTAGAACCCATATTCCTACGGTTGAAATTCCCAGAACGGAATTCTTGAGTAAGCCTCTGTGCTAGGTTTTTCCTCTGATCTTCTTCTCTAGTACGTACCAATTCATCAGTCAAGGTGTTTGTTAGTTCTACAGCTTCTTCTATAGTTTGAGGTTGTCACACCCCGATATTTCCACGTTTTACCGGTGGGCCCGGTAGGAGAGTATCGTGACGTAGTTGATATCATTATAGTTAAACAACACAATATTTAAATGCACAGCGGAAGCAAAAGATAGATTCATTTCAACCAAATAATATTGTAATGCTAAGTATCACAAATAGTTGAAAGTAGTCCACAGGTGGATCAAAATAAAAAGGAAACATTGTTCAATAGTTTTATGTCATCCAAGCTTGCGAGACTTATTGTGGATGCTAGGAGAAAGCCAGCCTATTTCGAGTAGTACCTGCACTTAACCTTTTTGAGAAAATACATCAGTTTACACTGGTAAATACAATTAACTGACTCATTTTGAAAAGGTTTAATAAAAATTGATTTGAATACACGTGTCACAAACTTTTTATAACTTGGGATAATTATTTGAATATAATCTTGTAAAATAATTACATGTCCCTTATGCGTTCAGTAGCCCGATCCGTAGACCGGGTTAAAGATTAATAGACACACCACATAATTTATTTATGCACTGACGGGTGTACGCCTACACCCCGTGCTCAGGTCGTGGCCATCTCGTAAGATGATGCCAAGGATATCAGGGACATGGTCATTAACCCCCCAAAGGCTTTAAGCAACAAAACATTTCCAAATGGAACATCTCAATGAATTAACCTCTATTCGATTAAAGATTCAATGCCCGACCAAGCGGTATTTTATATACCATACCCCAAGCCCGTATAGGGAAAATAAGTTAAAAGTATTTACCTTTGCAAGTAATGTTCACAACAAGCAAGTGCACGTAGCTTTTACCGGGTCTCCTATTCTGGAATGAAGGTTTATAATAACCTATTAGAATCCTAACGGGTCTTTAATTAAGCCTAAACTTAGACCGGTTAGTTTTAAATAAAGATACGGTTCGTACGCATGATTAAGCGAAGGCCGGAATAGAATGTGATTTAGGCCCGACAAGTTTGAAGACTTGTGTAATATGGGTAAACTAAACACATTCTGGATTTCGAGATAAGAATGATAAGGTTTGACCCGTTTCGGCTAATTTATGCAAACTAGTTACATAAACCGAACCGAACGCGCAAGAAGCGTAACGGGTAACCGTAAGAGTCATATACAGGTTTCCTAAGTTAATATGCCTTAAATATGTTGTGATATCAGTAGGATACCTTCCATTATGCCCAAAATGAGTCTAATCGCGAATTAAGCCCCGTAGGGGTATTTTGGTCATTTAAAAGATTATAAAAGAGACTAATTATAATTCTGAGACTCGGGTCTGAAATAATCAGTGGAACAACTTATTTTAACAAGTTATATCAGTTGGTGATAAGTCTTATGTGACAAAATGGTTTTAAACCCATACTAGGTGTTTAATACGTGTAAAAAGCCATTTTAAGCGATTTCCGGATCATACAGGAAATCTGAGTTTTCTTATCAGGTTATAAAGTTCAAAATACTTCATTTATTATATAAAATCAGTAGCAATTGAATTGGTGTCAAAATATTACGTAAAGCTCATTTTATACACAAAAAGGGTATAATCGGTATTTACCGAATCGAGACCATAACCTTAGGTTATGATCAGGTTAAAAATAATTAAAAATCTTCAAAAATCCCAATATATTATATTACATCAGTGGGTAAAAGGTTTGGTGTTAAAATTCGGGTTTAGATAGGCTTTATGCTAATTACGCCGTTTTATTTATAAAAAGCGTTCTAATTACGCTATTAAGCATAACTCCTAATCTAGACCTCCAACTGATGTGAAAATTTAGGGACATATTTATAAATCAGTAACAAAGATTATTGTCCTCTCATATTTCCAAAATTCTCGTTTTATGGTCAAAAGGGCATATTGGTCAACATTAGGCATTTAACGGAAACGTGTAAATGAATCGGACAATCAACGAACCAATCACAGAGGGCTATACTATCATGTAACCTGGTCCTAAGGAAGCTCTAAGGCATTTCTAAATCCATCTAAATCGGGTCAGAACTGAAGCCAAAGCAAAAGTAAAAGTGTTGCGACTTTCGGCTCCGAACCGAGCTTAAACAGAAAATTGTCGGGTCGGACATGCTTAGACATGTTCTTGTATTGATTACCAAGTTATATGAGTGATAAAATAGGTTATACGTGTTCTACATTGCTAATTAGGTGTTAATTCAAAAATTAATATTCTGTTGACTTTTTATAACGAACTTTGACCCGACAAATGATCTAGTTAGAGCGGGAATCAGAGGGTGCCCTTTTAAGGGTTTAATACCCACATAAATACCAACTTATAACTACTTTCAATTTAACTAAACATCAGACCTTTAATGATTAATCGATAAGTCAAACCTTAATTACGACTGTTTGACTTTAAGCTAATTAGCTAAGTAAAACACGATTAAGGAAGGTTAAGGAAGCTTACCAAGGTCCAATGCACGACTAGTGATGCTTGGGGAATGGCCTTGAGCTCCAGAAATGATCAGAAGTTGAGTTGGGAATGAATGATCAAAAATGAAACAATGTGGGTCTTTATATAGTGTTCTTGATTGCTTAAGATCATGCCAAACAACTCTAGGATTGATCCCTGATCAATAACAAGTGTCCCTAAGCCTAAGAACTAGTTTGCGCTGCATATGGTGATGAAAAATATCCATTTAAGTCGGTTAACTTGTTCATAATAGGCACCTGCCTATTTTCTGTCGCTGGGGATGCCTTACGGACCGTAAGGGGTATCCTTTGCGGTCCGTAAGCCTTTACCAGAAGGCAAAAATTTGTAACCTTTCAAGCTTCGAACAGGCAACATAGGTAATTATCAGTATGGGCCACATGAACATGCCCTGAACAGTTTAGACCACCTTGCCATGATTTAAAGTTACCTTGGATTCTTTTGAAAGGGCCCTAACGAAGGTTCGTCAAACGCATTCTCGTAGGATCCCATTTCTTGCACTTTGAATCAATTATTACTAGTATTTACCGGATGTGAGTATATATCAGATGTTTATAATATAGATTAGGGTCTTGGGATTCATAACAAGGTCGTTCAGAGCTATTAATTAACATGTCGACGCTTTTAAATCCTACCATACATCTTTGACTAGATCCGGGTTTATAACACTTTTGTCTTACATGACACGTGTCGTTATTTCATTGGACACAAATTTTCGAGGTGTTACATACTCACCCCCTTAAAAGAAATATCGACCTCGAGATCTACTGAATAAATGAGGGTACTTTTCTTTCATTGTGGACCCAACCTCCCACGTGTACTCGGGACCTCTACGGGCATCCCATTTAACTTTTACGATCAGTACATGCTTCCTTCGAAGCTTCTTAACCTGTCGATCCTCGATCGACACAGGTTTTTCAACAAACTTCAAGCTCTCTTCTATGTGCACATCTGTATGTGGTATGACTAGTGATTCATCAGCTAGACACTTCTTCAGATTGCAGATGTGTAATACATTGTGAATACCACTGAGCTCTTCAGGTAATTTTAACTTATAAGCAACTGATCCGACACATTCGATGATCTCGAATGGTCCTATGTACCTTGGGCTTAGCTTACCTTTCTTACCAAATCGCATCACTCCTTTCCAGGGTGATACTTTAAGCAACACTTTGTCACCTACCTCGAATTTCAGAGGTTTGCGCTTTAAATCAGCGTAGCTTTTCTGCATATCTCTGGAAGCTTTCAGGCGATCATGAATCTGGACAATCTTGTCCGTCGTTTCAAAGACTATTTCAGGTCCTGTCAGTTGAACATCTCCAACTTCCGCCCAACAAACGGGCATTCTGCACTTTCTACCGTACAAGGCCTCGAAGGGTGCAGCCTTGATGCTCGTATGATAGCTATTGTTATACGAGAACTATATTAATGGCAGGTGGTTATCCCAACTACCACCTAAGTCAATCACACATGCACGAAGCATGTCTTCCAAAGTTTAGATTGTACGCTCACTCTGCCCGTCCGTCTGAGGATGGTAAGCCGTACTAAAATTTAAGCGCGTGCCCAAAGATTGTTGGAAGCTTTTCCAAAAATGTGACGTGTATCTAGTATCTCGGTCAGAGATAATAGCCACTGGTACGCCATGCAGAGATACAATCTTATCTACGTACAATTGGGCTAACATGTCGGAGCTATAGGTCTCCTTAATGGGTAGGAAATGTGCTGACTTAGTCAGTCTATCTACTATCACCCATATAGTATCATTTCCTTTCTTTGTCTTTGGCAACTTGGTGATAAAATCCATTGTCACCATTTCCCACTTCCACGTGGGAAGTTCAGGCTGTTGTAACAAACCTGACGGCTTTTGGTGTTCTGCTTTTTCTTGCGCACACGTCAAACATTTAGCTACATAGGCAGCTACAGACTTCTTCAAGCCTATCCACCAATAGTTTGCCTTTAGATCCTGGTACATCTTGTCAGCTCCAGGATGAACGGAGTATTTAGAACTGTGGGCTTCCTGGAGGATAACATCTCGAAGCCCTCCATAAACTGGAACCCATATTCGTCCATTTAACCTTAGAATTCCGTCCTTGCCATAGGATAACTGTTCTTCAGTTACTCCTAACTTTTCACCAGGATAGTTAGCTTCCAGCACAGCTTCTTTCTGCGCAGCTAACAACCTTTCATTCAAACTATTCTTTATCTCAATGCTCTTGGCATTGATTCTTATAGGCTTTACCCTTTCCTTTCGACTCAAGGCATCGGCGACTACATTCGCCTTGCCAGGATGGTATCTTATCTCACAATCATAATCATTCAAAGTTTCCATCCAACGTCGTTGCCTCATGTTCAAATCCTTTTGGTTAAACAGGTGCTGGAGGCTCTTGTGATCAGAATAGATCACACACTTGATACCATATAAATAGTGCCTCCATAGTTTCAGTGCAAATACAACGGCACCCAACTCCAAGTCATGGGTGGTGTAATTCTTTTCATACACCTTTAACTGACGTGAAGCATAGGCAATAACCTTGCCTTTCTGCATAAGCACACACCCCATGCCAGTGTGTGATGCGTCGTAGTAGACCATGAATTCTTCGGTACCTTCAGGCAATGTCAAAACAGGAGCATTGCTCAACTTTTGTTTGAGAATATCGAAGGATTCCTGCTGCTTAGGACCCCAATCGAACCTTACATTCTTACGAGTCAATGAAGTTAGGGGTGCAGCAATTCTTGAAAAATTTTCTATGAAACGTCTGTAGTATCCTGCCAATCCCAAGAAACTGCGAATTTCTGTGGGCGTCTTCGGCTCTTGCCAATTCATGACAGCTTCAACCTTAGCGGGATCTACTTGGATTCCGCGTTCACTAACCACATGTCCAAGAAATTGGACTTCACGAAGCCAAAATTCACACTTAGAGAATTTGGCGTAGAGCTTTTCTCGATGAAGCAGTTTCAGAATGCAATTGAGGTGCTTCTCATGGCCAGCTTGATTCTTTGAGTAAATAAGAATATCATCGATGAAGACGATGACAAATTTATCCATGTAGGGCTTGCAGACGCGGTTCATGAGATCCATGAATGCGGCTGGTGCATTAGTGAGTCCAAAAGGCATCACTAAGAACTCGTAGTGACCATAACGAGTCCTAAATGCAGTTTTATGTACATCTTCATCCTTGACCTTCAGTTGATGATATCATGACCTTAAGTCGATCTTGGAAAAGTAACTCGCTCCTTGAAGCTGATCGAACAAGTCGTCGATCCTGGGCAATGGATACCGATTCTTGACAGTAACTTTGTTAAGTTCGCGATAATCGATGCACAGACGCATCGAGCCATCTTTCTTCTTCACAAAAAGGATTGGTGCTCCCCAAGGAGATGAGCTAGGTCTAATAAATCCTTTGCTTAACAAATCATCCAGTTGAGTTCTCAACTCTTTCATCTCTGTTGGCGCCAATTTGTAAGGTGCTCTTGCAACAGGTGCTGCGCCAGGAATAATGTCAATCCTGAACTCCACTTGCCTATCTGGGGGTAAACCAGGTATTTCTTCAGGGAATACTTCTGGATATTTAGAGATAATAAGTATGTCTTCGATCTTAGGCTTTGGTTCATCAATAGTTACTTGCGCCATGTAGATAACACAACCCTTCGTCAAACACTTTGATGCCTTGAGCATTGACACTTGCTCGGGCATTCCATACTTAGTATCTCCTTGGATTGTCAAGGGCTCGCCATGAGGAGCTCTGACAACCACTTGCTTCTTAGCGCAAACGATCTGGGCTTGGTTGCGAGACAACCAATCCATGCCTATTACTATATCGAAACCGGCTAATTTCAAAGGAAGTAAGGACAAAGGAAAAGAGTGGTTCCTAATGGATATGAAACATCCATCTAACACGGTTGATGCGGTTTCTATGGAGCCATCGGCTAATTCCACCTCATATTTCACACTTAAGGTTTTAACAGGTAATTTCAACAATTCACAAAACTTATTATCTACGAATGACTTATCAGCGCCTGAATCAAAAAGTACTCTTGCATAGACATCATTTATGAGGAAGGTACCTGTTATCACATTGTCGTCCTGGACGGCTTCCTTTGCATCCGTCCTAAAGACCCTAGCATTGGTCTTTTTCCCATCCTCAGCTTTCTTAGCGATCTTTGGGCAATTGGATTTGATGTGCCCTTTTTCGTTGCTGCTGTAGCACGTAGCATCCTTGATTTTCTTATAGTCTAAGGTCTTGTGCTCAGAAGACTTGCAGATCCCACATGCCATTGGCTGTGACTGGGATTTCGACTCAAGTCTGCACTTCCCGAAATGGTGCTTCTTACAGATTTTACATTTGGGCTTATCACCCGACTGATGACCATCTTTCTTGGATCCAGAACTCTTTTTGTGGTCATTGCTTCCTCTATGCCTCTTGTCTGAACGTCGTGAGTTGTCGTCCTCACGCTTCCTCTTTTCGGCATCGGTGTTCCTCAGTGATCTCTGCCTGACCGCGTCCAAAGTGAGGAACAATGATATATCAGCTGCAGACCGAAAAGTAGCTGGTATAGAGGCTTCCACACTGGCCTTAATCTCGGGGGCTAAACCTCCGATGAAATGAGCTATTCTCTTGGGTTCTGGCGTCACTAGATAAGGAACCAACCTTGACATTGTATTGAAGCTGGTAAGGTAGGCTTGGCAATCCAGGTTCTTCATAACCAAGGATAAGAAATCAGATTCAATCTTTTCTACCTCATGCTGAGGGCAGTAGTTTTCCCTAATCAATGTCATAAACTGATCCCATGTCAGATTGTACAATGGGATTTTCCCCGTAGCCTGGATCAAAGATCTCCACCAAGCTAATGCCTCCCCCTTGAATGACTGAGACACGAACTTTACCACGTCCTTATCAGCGCACCCGCTGATATCAACCACGGTGTCAATCTCATCCAACCATGTCATGCAGTCTATAGCTCCTTTTTCCCCAGTAAAGTCTCTGGGTTTGCATGAGACGAAGTACTTATATGTGCAGGACTTACCACGCGGTTCCTGCTTAAGCTCGATCTTCTTTGATGGGACACTTTGCTGATTTGAAGAGTGACGATCGTCATCACCTTTCTTTGGCTCTTCCTTCTTGGAGGGTAGGGCTATAAACGAACCAAACGTTCAGCGAACAGTTCGTGAACCATTCGGCGGGAAGTTCGTTTGTGTTCGTTTGTTTATTAAACAAACGAACACGAACAAGAAATTTCGTTCGTTTAGTTAAATGAAAAAACATGAACATAGGTTGCGTTCATTCGTTTATGTTCGTGAACGTTCGGTAACATGTTCGCTTGTTTTCGATAGTTCGTTAGTGTTTTTAGTTTTTATATTTATTTAAATATATCAAAATTCTGACAAATTAACTATCTAATAAGTGTTAGTTTATTATATATTCTGTTCATGAATGATTGTTTGCGTTCGTTTGTTTTCATTTGTGTTCATGAACATTAGTTTGTGCTCATTTGTGTTCGTCAACATTCGTTGCCTAAAATTAACAAACAAACACAAACGAACACGAACAACTTCATTTCCTTAACAAACGAACACAAACATAAAATCCCGTTCGATAAGTGTTCGTGAACGGTTCGCGAACACATATATTTTTTAACAAACGAACACGAACAAGGTCTTGTTCGTGTTCGTTCGGTTCGTTTACAGCCCTATTGGAGGGTGGCTTGCTGAGAGCCTCAGAATGAGTCTTAGGCTTGGAATGCGGTGCGGATAGGGTCCTACTTCGAGTCCTGCTATATTCATTATACTGCAGCTCTATTGCCTTTGTAACAGCATTGTCTATCAATGCTTGCAGTTCTGCACCCGCGATGTTAATTCGGGTATTATCATGATCCTCCCTTGGGTGACTGTTGATCTCATCCGAGTCAGCCATGTAGTTTGAACTGTTACATAAGATATGGACAATAATTTACTTGGGAGTTTATTACGGAATTGTCTTTTATGGCAATTCATTAACCATGGTAAACACAGACCATATCTGGTCAATTTGTTAATCATATCTATTTAGGATTTCTATTATAACTTATCCTAATTATAAAATAATAACAGTATTATTAGTAGCACAAAAGGCCTAGTCACAGGGACATTTTTAAATCATAAGCCATGATTTCAGAGAATCAAGGCATGAAGGTTTGAACATAGTTCTTTACCTTTTTCTGACAGTGAGTCGTAGACTACTACTGTCTTTTGTCTTATATGACAATGAGTATGGCCCGTAGGCACTATATTACTAATGGATGGTCAAAATGATCATCTTAATGGATGGTTTAAACCCAATGATTTATAGATCATTAATTTAGGTTAGGAATCTTTTGAAGAATCCAATAATAAGGATGACTTGTGTGATTTTAACGAATCACGTCTGCCAGGAGCGTTAACATGTATACAAATGTTAATAGCGGTTTGAATCTTTTAAACAGGTCTTACCATCTTGGCCAAGTCTTATTATGACATGCAGGCTAGGTTATACCTTTAAGATTCTTATTTAATATTTAATAGGCAGACTATTTTTAAAAGGAATGATTTTTGATTTATTTATTTCATGTATAATATATTTATGCATATAATGACAAAATGAAATTTATAAACTTAACATTCCATTAAACATTAAAGGAGTACACATTGCCCTAAACGGGACTTTTAACAGAACAACTTACCCATGCAGGGGCTAAACCGAAATACAAGTCCACGCAGGGACCAATTACTAAAATAGACGTCCTCGCAGGGACTAAAAAGACAAAGATGAATGTCCACGCAGGGACTTGATTGAAATAAGGAAATACAACAATACATATAGGGATTTAATGATCCCTCTTCTTCTTCCCCTTTAACAAGCTTGCTAGGCCCTTGAGAAATCCTTTGTTGTTCCTACGTTCTTCTTGAAATTCATGTTCCACCCAACTTAGTCTTTGGAGGATTTCCTCCTGTTCCGGTGGGGAAAATCGTGGTGGCTGTGACTGTTGCCGAATCGGAGGTCGAGCGGGTATTTGATATCCATGAGCTGGATATCCCACTCCCCAAGGGGCTCCATATGGTCCTTCGGGATGAAGGGCGTTGTAGTTGGCCGCTACAAGGTACGGGTCGGCTTCAGCATAATTATAATGAGTGTGAGCCGGCTGCTCAAACGGATTGTACGTCGTTGAACCGGCGTATGTAGGAATCGGGTTATCAAAACCCAAGGGTGGCGGCTGTGGTGCAACTGGTGCAGAATTCACCTCTGGAATTGGGTTTGAGGGCCCACCCATTTGTGGGTCTTCATGCAGTGGCGGGTAGTGACTGCCACTGGAGTGTTGAGGGGTGCTAAAGTGAAAACCCCCTCCTCGCGCGGATATTCGTGCGCCTGTTCTCCTACGCCTTGGTGGTTCTGGAGGTGCTTGATGAACTGGCGGCGGTGGAGGCGGTGGCGTGACTGCCACGAAACGTGAATCCTCGGAGGGATCCTGCTGCTGCTGTGGGTTATGAGAGGGTGTAAAATGCCACTCATACTGGTTAAACCTCGCTTGGTAACTGTCTGGACCACTGTAGGGTGATCCGTGAAAGGATGATCCATCAGAGATCTCGATGGGATGGTTGGGGGTCCCGGTTGCAGGCTCGACGGGATCCGTGTCCTCGTCCATGTCCATTGCTTGGTCTCCCGAGAAATGGTCTTCAGGTCCTAGTGGGTTAAAACCCACCGGTTCTTCGATATAGTTTGCCGGGTTGAACCGGCCCTGAAAGACAGGAGTGGGGTCGCCAAAGGAATGATGCGAAAGGGATCGCTGCAATGGCAAGAAGGAGTGGCATGTATTTTCAGGCTCGTTCTCTGATAACGGTCCAAAGGAATGGTGATAGGGAGGCGTTGAGCTATACAAGGTAGATCGCCTAGCGGGCTCCGTATAGGTCCTCCAGGCTCCTTGCGGATCGGCACTCAGAGTAGTAGAAGGAGTTCGCCGGTGTGAAGGCCCGGCTTCGTGATCGCTGGGGGCGTTGATCGGCCCCTTACCTCGTCCCCCTCTTCTAAATCTTGGTGGCATTTCCTGTCAAAACAAATAGAAGATACAACAAGAAATATAAAGGACAAAGTTAAGATTAAAAACAAATTTGGATTTGTCCTAAGTTCTTTGTCTAGACTCGAAAATTTAGGAATGTGCAATTGTGTCATTGAGATTAAACACAAAAGGCTAGTGTTTAATTCACTCAATGTTGGCTCTGATACCAACCAGTCACATCCCGATATTTCCACGTTTTACCGGTGGGCCCGGTAGGGGAGTATCGTGACGTAGTTGATATCATTATAGTCAAACAACACAATATTTAAATGCACAGCGGAAGCAAAAGATAGATTCATTTCAACCAAATAATATTGTAATGCTAAGTATCACAAATAGTTGAAAGTAGTCCACAGGTGGATCAAAATAAAAAGGAAACATTGTTCAACAGTTTTATGTCATCCAAGCTTGCGAGACTTATTGTGGATGCTAGGAGAAAACCAGCCTATTTCGAGTAGTATCTGCACTTAACCTTTTTGAGAAAATACGTCAGTTTACACTGGTAAATACAATTAACTGACTCATTTTGAAAAGGTTTAATAAAAATTGATTTGAATGCACGTGGCACAAACTTTTTATAACTTGGGATAATTATTTGAATATAATCTTGTAAAAGAATTACATGTTCCTTATGCGTTCAGTAGCCCGATCCGTAGACCGGGTTAAAGATTAATAGACACACCACATAATTTATTTATGCACTGACGGGTGTACGCCTACACCCCGTGCTCAGGTCGTGGCCATCTCGTAAGATGATGCCAAGGATATCCGGGACGTGGTCATTAACCCCCCAAAGGCTTTAAGCAACAAAACATTTCCAAATGGAACATCTCAATGAATTAACCTCTATTCGATTAAAGATTCAATGCCCGACCAAGCGGTATTTTATATACCATACCCCAAGCCCGTATAGGGAAAATAAGTTAAAAGTATTTACCTTTGCAAGTAATGTTCACAACAAGCAAGTGCACGTAGCTTTTACCGGGTCTCCTATTCTGGAACGAAGATTTATAATAACCTATTAGAATCCTAACGGGTCTTTAATTAAGCCTAAACTTAGACCGGTTAGTTTTAAATAAAGATACGGTTCGTACGCATGATTAAGCGAAGACCGGAATAGAATGTGATTTAGGCCCGACAAGTTTGAAGACTTGTGTAATATGGATAAACTAAACACATTCTGGATTTCGAGATAAGAATGATAAGGTTTGACCCGCTTCGGCTAATTTATGCAAACTAGTTACATAAACCGAACCGAACGCGCAAGAAGCGTAACGGGTAACCGTAAGAGTCATATACAGGTTTCCTAAGTTAATATGCCTTAAATATGTTATGATATCAGTAGGATACCTTCCATTATGCCCAAAATGAGTCTAATCGCGAATTAAGCCCCGTAGGGGTATTTTGGTCATTTAAAAGATTATAAAAGAGACTAATTATAATTCTGAGACTGGGGTCTGAAATAATCAGTGGAACAACTTATTTTAACAAGTTATATCAGTTGGTGATAAGTCTTATGTGACAAAATGGTTTTAAACCCATACTAGGTGTTTAATACGCGTAAAAAGCCATTTTAAGCGATTTCCGGATCATACAGGAAATCTGAGTTTTCTTATCAGGTTATAAAGTTCAAAATACTTAATTTATTATATAAAATTAGTAGTAATTGAATTGGTGTCAAAATATTACGTAAAGCTCATTTTATACACAAAAAGGGTATAATCGGTATTTACCGAATCAAGACAATAACCTTAGGTTATGATCAGGTTAAAAATAATTAAAAATCTTCAAAAATCCCAATATATTATATTACATCAGGGGGTAAAAGGTTTGGTGTCAAAATTCGGGTTTAGATAGACTTTATGCTAATTACGCCGTTTAATTTATAAAAAGCGTTCTAATTACGCTATTAAGCATAACTCCTAATCTAGACCTCCAACTGATGTGAAAATTTAGGGACATGTTTGTAAAAACGTTTTATGACCTGGATCTGGACTTAAGTGGTATGCAATGTAAAAATGTTTTCGTGAGAGCCCTAGTGATCATAGTCTAGACTCGAGAAGGAATCCTAGTTCGCTATGATCAGAGCTC
The DNA here is from genome assembly GCA_030545235.1 of Helianthus tuberosus. Lineage (NCBI taxonomy): Eukaryota > Viridiplantae > Streptophyta > Magnoliopsida > Asterales > Asteraceae > Helianthus > Helianthus tuberosus. Next base: position 11,889,590 of record CM060364.1, read on the forward strand.
TGATACCAAGCTTTCACACCCTGGCTTTTGCGGAAGCGTGGGTTTATTTGGTGTGACTTCTTAATACCATAGCTTAATCATAACAAAGCTATATGAAAATAAAACCATGTAGATCATCCATTGATTTAAGTTTGAAAAGTAAAATACCACAACATTGTCTTAATGCGTTGACACATGCAACGGAAATTACAACCTAATGACATAAAAACATTGTTCGAAAGACACAACCACAAACTCAAGATAGACGTAGTTTAAGAACTGTGACTCGTCCAGGTAAAAGCCACAACCCCTAAACTCGGATGATCCCATAACTCTACGCAGCGTGAAAACGTAGCATACCGTGCCAGATCCTTAGTTCCCTGAAATACATGTAAGTTGGAAAAAATCAACAAAAATGTTGAGCGAGTTCATATGTAAGTGAGTATGTAAAACCTTTGTAAGTATAAAATCCTGGTATGTAGCAAATAAGGAAATAAAGAGATCACCAATGGTTTGCAAGGCCATTGATATGTGTGAAGTGCAGTAGGAAGACTCAAAACTAGCAGATTTTTGCGTCGGGTACCAAGTCACCCCGAGGTCCGTACTGTTGGGCCTGGGGGTGGGCTCGCTACACCCAGATAGATCTACCGCTATTGTCCCTCGGTCCTACACTGAGGATTAATGGCCTTCAGTTCCCGCCTACCCACTCACATGATCTAAGTAGTAACCCTCCTTACGCTAATCATACCATGTGTAAAGTACTCGTAATCATAGTAACATGTATTTCACCCCCGCAGTTTAAAAACTGAAAACAGTTAAGAGAAAAGGGGGACATGAACTCACCGAAGTGCGTCTCTAACAAGAAATCTCCTGGTCAACCTGCTGTGCGACGACCTACACGTACTAACTTCTATTAGACGGACGGCCGTGCCTTAGCTTAAGGTTTAATGTCTTTGGGAAATAGTTAGGCAACTATTTCATAATTACACTTCGTAATTATTTTGTAAATATATTCCTTCCCAAGGAATATACACAAGTGCTATTATGAAAAAAAATATATATTCTAAATATATATTTTAGCAAGTTTTACTTGTGAAAATCCCACCTCCGACACCTAGAAGTTTTGTAATATAAATCATGGCGAACTTTGTTTGGAAAAACAAGTCGAAAATATATTAATAACAATTGTTGTAAAAATATTTTCCAAGTGTTATATTTCTGGAAAAATTTCGCCAGAGTTTCCTCTGTAACTGGAGGTGGCCACGCTTTCAAGCGTATCATTTTCTTTTATAAATTCAACCAACAATGTTCCCAACATCAACAAACAATGTTTCAACATCAACTAGTTCAAAAAATATTCGTAAATCGCAAACACATGAACATGTGGGTTATGTAAAAGTGTGTAATAACTTTCCATTATTTTTAATAGATCTTTCTATTTTTATAAATGAGATTGGTTTCTCGAAAATCTTATTTTTACAGAAAATGCATTTGTACATCTTCTAGTCAAAATTTACAGAAATAATTCCTTGTTGAAACTTTTTGTTACACAAGCGTCTACGCACTAGTTTGCTCACAAAAACACCTTTGTTTAGGAAAGATCCGGTTTTAAAACATGGTTTCGTCTTACGCTTGGTTCTTTGAAAATACCAGTTGTAGATCTTTAGATCTACTAGTTTTAAACTCCATTTTATAAGAAAAATCACTTTTACACAAGTTCATGTTCATAAGTAGTAGTGTTCATCATCTAATCACTTTCATACTTAAACATACACTAGTTCATGCTTCTTGAACATGACTTAGCCGGGTTAGATGACGATCCGAACTACTACTAGCATCCAACAACAATAAATAATCGTAACAAAACTAGTTTCACAAGTTTTACACTAATATTCATCCATTAACCACCTTGTTCATCACTTTAGTAGACTTTTTTTTTTAGTTGGTGATCTTTAGTGTTCATGATTTTCAACCGACAAAATTCTTATTAACCACTTTAGAATATATCAAGAAGGTGTTTAGAGTCACTTACTACTAGCTCGAGGCTAGGGAAGAAACTAGACGAAAAACGGGTGGTTAAAAGCGGCGTAGAGAGGTCCTTGGCAATCCGCAAGCACCGGGCTTCCTCGTATGAGATCCTTCACACTTGTATGAGCTTGGAATAGCTTGAATGAAATCGAAAGTTGGTGGTGGTGTGGCCTATGTCTTTGGCCGAGAATGATGAGAAGATGAGAGAAAAGTGAAGTTTTGTTGTGGTGATGTGAATGATCATGAGGGACCCTTGTTTACATTTATAAACCAATCATCCTTGATTAACCAATGGAAATTATGTCATCTAGATATATGACATGAATCATTATAATAATCACAAACTTGTGGGGTGTCCCCACATGGGAACCGAACTCGTTAGGGGGGGGGGGGGTGCAAAAATGGTTGGATTTCCACTTCATATTTAGTGATTAGTTAGATTTGTTAGGTGATTTAAATTTAGTGTAATATTGTGTTGTAATATATAACGGGTGTTAGGGTATTCGGGTATCCTAACTGGCTCAGAAAAAGAAAAACAATGTAATGACAATATTTTTATGTCCCGGGTTAAGTCCGGTTGTACGGTTGGATATTACTCCGTTAAAGTGCTAAATAAGTGTATAAAGTGTCGTTATTATTTCTTTTAGTGACACAATTTAATCCCGACACTTTGGAAAGTGTCTAGTAATATTTTTCTCATATTTTGGCACTTTATTAGTTAAATAAATGCTGAATTTTTATTTAAAGTGCAGAATTTTGTACACAAAGTACGTTTTAGGCACATCCGGTCATTATAACTATCGCCTAGTGACGCAGTTTTACATTCCTCACCTCCCTACACTCCCTACTAGTGTAGTAATCTATTCCCGGCTCATACTGGCCTCAGAGACAGTAACTGTCTGATGCTGGTTATGTCAGCATGTTTACTGGGTTATCCGTATAGTGTGCTCACTGTGCTTTTGTGCATCAAGGTTGTCACTGAAGTTTTGTGTAAATAATGGAGTGACAGTAGTAAAGTATGATGCATGTATAAGTATGTATCAGAATTCAAGTAGTAGATTAATCACAGTTGTAAGCAAGCACAGTAATTAAGCAGTAATTAAATATTAATTAGTTCGTACGGATACCTGGTTTGTTGAGGGTTGTCACATTCTCCCCCCGTTAAAGAAATTTCGTCCCGAAATTTAAGTTCTGCTTCTATTTGCAGGGGTCTTTAGAAATAAATGGGGGTACTTCTCCTTCATTCGATCCTCACGTTCCCACATGAATTCAGGCCCATGTCTTGCATTCCAACAAACTTTGACGAGTTTGACACTGCTCCTGCGAGTTTTATTAACTTTCCAATCCGTAACCTCGACGGGTTCTTCGATGAAGTGGAGCGTGTCGTCGATATGTACTTCGTCGGCAGGAATGATCACTGTATCTTGTGTTGGACTCTTTCTCAAATTTGATACATGGAATGTATCGTGAACACCATGGAGTTCAGCAGGTAGGTCCAACTTGTAGGCTACAAGCCCAATCCTTTGCAGAATTCTGAAAGGGCCAATGTAACGCGGATTCAACTTCCCACGCTTTCCGAAGCGTGCCACACCCTTCCAGGGTGAAACTTTCAATAAAACCATATCTCCAACTTGGAATTCCAAATGTTTCCGGTTTGGATCTGCATAGGCTTTCTGTCTGTCGCGAGCTGCTTCGATGCGTTTTCGAATCTGCGCAATCTTGTCTGTCATCTCTTGGACGATTTCGGGAGCAACAAGCTGCCTATCACCTGCGTCAGCCCAGCATAGGGGTGATCGACACTTGCGTCTGTAAAGAGCTTCAAATGGCGCGGCTCCAATACTGGTGTGGTAGCTGTTGTTGTATGAGAATTCGGCCAATGGTAAATGCTTATCCCAGCTACCACCAAGATCCATTACACATGCTCTCAGCATATCCTCCAATGTCTGAATTGTTCGTTCGCTTTGACCGTCAGTTTGCGGATGGTATGCAGTGCTCATATTCAACTGTGAGCCAAAAGCTTCTTGGAAGGATTGCCAAATCCTTGATGTGAAACGTCCATCTCTATCAGAGATGATCGAGAGAGGCACTCCATGACGTGCAACAATCTCTCGCATGTAAATTTCCGCAAGTTTACTCGTATTGTCTTTCTCTTTGATTGGCAAGAAATGTGCGGACTTTGTTAGGCGGTCAACTATCACCCAAATAATATCATGACCTTTGGGCGTCTTTGGCAACTTCGTTATAAAATCCATGGAAATTTGTTCCCACTTCCATTTGGGAATCTCAGGTTGTTGCAGAAGTCCTGAGGGCTTCTGGTATTCAACTTTAACCTTAGCACACGTTAAACACTTGCTCACGTAAACAGCAACGTCGCCTTTCATTCTAGGCCACCAATAGTAATCTTTAAGATCCTGGTACATCTTATCCGCACCTGGATGGATAGAGTACCGTGATTAGTGTGCCTCATCAAAAATAACTTTTCTCAAACCACCAAACAGAGGAACCCAAATCCTTTTCATAAAACATAACGTTCCTTCCTCGTTTGGCACTAATTGCTTCTCCATCCCACGGAGATATTCTTCTTCAAGGTTTCTTTCCTTAAGAGCTTCTTTTTGCGCGGCACGAATGCGCAGGGAAAGATCTGTTTGGATAATCATTTCTAAAGCCCTAACCCTTATGGGCTTGATCCTTTCTTTTCGACTTAGGGCATCGGCGACCACATTCGCCTTCCCTGGATGGTACTTTATCTCGCAGTCGTAATCGTTCAATAATTCGACCCAACGTGTTTGTCTCATATTCAGTTCTTTCTGGTCGAATATGTGCTGCATACTTTTATGATCCGTAAAGATTGTACACTTCGTACCGTATAGGTAATGTCTCCAGATCTTCAACGCAAATACCACTGCGCCTAGTTCCAAATCGTGCGTGGTATAGTTCTTTTCATGTACCTTCAGTTGGCGTGATGCGTAAGCTATAACTTTCTGGCGCTGCATCAACACGCAACCCAATCCTTGGCACGAAGCGTCACAATATACCACAAAATCGTCTGTACCTTCCGGTAGTGTTAAGATCGGCGCATTGCAAAGCTTGTCTTTCAGTAACTGGAATGCTTCTTCCTGTTTGATTCCCCAATCAAACTTCTTATCCTTCTGTGTGAGCGCGGTAAGAGGTTGAGCGATTTTTGAAATATCCTCAATGAACCTTCGAATAATAGCCAGCCAAGCCTAAGAATTGTCGAATCTCGGTTGGCGTCCTTGGAGTCTCCCAACTCTTGATCGCCTCGATCTTTGTGGGATCAACATGGATTCCATTTCCATTTACCACATGTCCAAGAAACTGGACTTCACGTAGCCAAAACTCGCACTTTGAGAATTTGGCATATAATTGTTCCTTCTTCAGCAACTCCAAAATAGCTCTTAAGTGTTGTTCGTGTTCTGCCTTTGTCTTTGAATAAATCAAAATATCGTCGATGAATACAATCACGAACTTATCAAGATACGACTTGCAGACTCGGTTCATTAGGTCCATAAAAACAGCAGGCACGTTTGTCAACCCAAACGGCATAACTAGAAACTCGTAGTGTCCATAACGAGTTCTGAAGGCTGTCTTCGGGATGCTCTCCTCTTGTATCCTTAGCTGATGGTATCCAGATCGAAGATCGATCTTAGAGTAAAAGCTTGAACCTTGGAGCTGATCGAATAAGTCATCGATCATTGGCAGGGGATACCTATTCTTGATAGTCAACTTGTTCAACTCCCGGTAGTCAATGCACATACGAAAACTACCGTCTTTCTTCTTAACAAACAGGACCGGAGCTCCCCAAGGTGAGAAGCTTAGTCTGATGAATCCTTTGTCTAGCAACTCTTGGAGTTGTGTCGACAATTCCTGCATCTCTGACGGTGCAAGTCTATAAGGTGCCCTAGCTACAGGCGCGGTGCCTGGAACTAAGTCGATACGGAACTCCACTTGCCTTTGGGGTGGCAATCCTGGCAAGTCCTCAGGGAAGACTTCAGGATACTCCCTTACGACAGGGATGTCTTCGATTTTCGGCTCAGCAGCTTTCTTATCCACGATGTGTGCCAGGAAGGCCGCACATCCCTTCTGTAAACATTTTCGCCCTTTCAGGCAGCTGATGATTCTTAAAGGCGTATCACACTTTTCACCATGAACCACAATCGTTTCACCATCTTCGGTTGGGATGCGAATGATCTTCTCGTGGCAGACAATTTATGCCTTGTTACTTGATAACCAATCCATTCCTACTACCACGTCGAAGCTTCCCAACTTGACTGGTAGTAGATCCAAAGCAAACTCACGCTCTCCCAATTCGATTACACAACCTCTGACTACTTCATTAGCTTCTACTAACTTTCCATTCGCCAATTCGATTGAGTACGGGATATCTAGTTTACTAGCGGCTAAACCAAGCATATTCTTAAACTCTAACGATACGAAGCTATAATCGGCACCGGTATCAAATAAAACGGATGCAAAGCGTTGGTTTATAGGGAACGTACCAGTAACAACTTTGGGATCCTGGCGCGCTTCCCTCGCTTCGATATTGAAAACCCTTCCCCGTGCTTGGTTCAATTCTGGACAGTTCCTCTTATAGTGCCCAATGTCACCACAGTTAAAACAACCAAGTCTTTGACCATTTCCACCTCCATTCCCAATTGTTTTGGTTACGATTCACAGAACCAGCTTGATTCGCGTTGTTGCCTCGAATGCCATTTCCTCCATTATTCCCTTGTGCACGATTTCCATTACCACCACGATTATTGTTTCTATTTCCAAAACCTCCTTGGCCTCCCCGGCCGGCGTTAGCCCAACAGTTATCCTTCAAATGTCCGGTTTTTCCACAAGCTTCGCATACTCTTGGCCCACATCGGCCAGAATGGTGACGCTTGCAGGTGTTACACTTGGGGTGTGTACCCATATACCCTTTTCCTTTCCTTCCACCACCGGTTGTAGCTTGAACCGGTGCACTTGGTTCTCCTTTCCTGCCATCACTGCTTGTGCCTTGTTTGAAGTTCGAGAATTTTCTTTTGTTACCCCCGGACGACTCTACGTGAGTCTCCTTCTTCTTTTGCTCAATATCAGAAAACTTGTTTAGGCGGATAGCCTCCTCAGTAAGAGCCACGCTCAGGTCAATTGCCTCAGTGATTGTTGCCGGCTTTGAAGAGGTCACCATACTTATGATTTGAGGAGCTAAACCCCAAATGAAGCGCTCGATTCGCTTGAATTCCGGTGTAACCATGTAAGGAACCACATGAGATGAGTCGTGAAACCTCTGAACATATTCCGCAATTTTCGGACCTTCCATCTTCAAATGCCAAAACTCAGTTTCCAACCTTTGGATTTCAGCGCGTGAACAATACTTTCTTCGCATGAGCTCTTTCAGCTCGTTCCATGTCATTGCGTAAGCAGCGGCTTCACCAAAAGTCTGAACTTGTAAGTTCCACCAGGACAGGGCTCCGTCCAAGAATAGCCCAGAAATGTAAGTCACTTGCTGGTCTGGAGCGCACTTGCTCATTCGAAGAACAGAGTCTGTTTTCTCAGCCCATCTTACAAAAGCAACAGCACCTCCGGTGCCGTCAAAGTTCACAGGCTTGCAGTCTAGGAACTGCTTGTAAGTGCACCCTGCACATACGTTAGAATATACGGATGGTATTAGCAAACGTGCTATAAAATGTATTGTAATCCATCTTAACGACTTAACATTACCATGCGGTGGATTGTTGTTGCCGTTATTGTTCGAACTGCTTCCGCTGGGTCCTCCTTGTGAGGCTGCGTACTGCGCTATGGCGGCAGCGATGATTTGTTGAAGTTCTGCCTCGTTGGCAGGCATGCGCGGATCGCGTTTCGGTGGCATCTTCTAAAAGATGTGTTCACGTAAGTCAGGTCATGGTAGGTAAAGTGTACGTATATAGCGATAGTAATAATACATAACATCTCATGTTAAAATAAACCAAACACATAACATCTCATGTTATAGAACATAAACAATCAATCAAACATCACATATGATGAGAATACTGCGATTGCATTACCATAAATCGAGACCACCATGTAAAGTATACAAGTACACAACTGTATCATACAACATCAATGACTAAGGGCTACATCACCCCAATCCAAAATATCAAATCAGTGTCAACAACATCCTATATACATAACAACAAAAGTCAGGATCAATATGCAGTCTCCCAAAAGCTGTGCAATCTGTGCAATCGCCGTCTTCTCAACAAAAGTCTACCCGTGTCATACAAAATAGCCCTACGCTGATGGCGGTGGAAGAGGGGGAAAATGAGAAAAGAGCAATCGTCGCATGTGAAGCCAATCCTCCTCCATGGCTCGATGAGAACGCAACAGATATGCGATCTGCTGCTCCGGAGTCCAAAAACGAGCAGCAGAGTCGGGAGATAACGGGCGAGGAGGGTGCGATATCGCAGGGTGAGTCTGGCCCTGGCACTGGCATGGTGGTCGCTGTGCTCTCTCAAGCTCCTGCACGCGACGTGTCAGTGCCTCCTGCTGGATCATGAAAGAAACAAGGACATCCTCGGTAGAAGACCCCACATAATATGGGTGATATGGATCCGTCGGTGGCATAATGGGTGGTGAAGTCCAAAGAAAAGGCTCACTGGATGGAGCAAAGGATGGTACCGTAAACGGTGCAACAGGGGGAACAGTAGTAGAAAACTGTGGTATAACCGGGACAGATATCGGCACATGACCAACGGGATGAGTCGAGGAACCCTCTCCAGGTCGTGCTAGAGGTGTAAACTGACGGAACATAACAGGTAAGTCGGTGTGAAGAATACCGATAGTATGAACGGGATGCAAAGGAACATCAGTAGGAACTGAAACAGGTGCTGTAACGGGTACCACAAAAGGCGGGTAGTCATCATCATCGTCTATCCACCCATTTCGGGTGTGCGCATATCGAGGGTCAACATGGGTCGCAAAGGGTGCATGATCAGGCTGCACAGGCACGGGATCAAGAAGAGGGGCGACAACAGGATCAGCGGGAACATCAGCAATCTGATCGTCCACTAACGGTGGAGCAACAACAGGATCCCCTAACATAACTGGAACGTCAACATGAGCATCAACAACAACAAGATCACCCTCCAACAGTGGAGCAATAATAGGATGATCGTCAACAGGCAAATCAGCAATCAAAGGATCAATAGCGGGTACATCAGCATGAATAGGATCATGCTCGAATGCGGGGTCTGGAGCAACTACTGGCTCGGGGGCAACAGCAGGCTCCGGATCGTCCAACTCCATCTCGAAATCAGCGGGATCAGCAAATACAGGATCAAAAGGGTCAACAGGGTCCTCCATGGGCTGATCTAGGTGTACAAACTCAATATCATGATCTGGGTCAAAGCCAAGAGGGAAAACAGGGTCTGAATCAACATCAATGTCATGATCGATCATAAAACTAGGGGCAGGGGCAGGTGCAGCGGACGATGCTCTATCAGGGTCTGTATCATGCGAATAGTGATGCGCTCCCTGCGCGTGTGATGGTGCAGATGCCACAGACTCGAAAGAGTCTGGGACAGGTGAATGGATGGGTGCCTCCTCTGCAGGAGCATCCTCGAGAAGTAAGAGATCACCAGCAGCTATGTGGGCCTCGCCCTCAAAGTCATCCTCTAATGGATCCTCGTCAAACAAGTCGACGTCGTCGTCAGCGACTACGTCAAGGGGCATGTCAACAAAAGGGTACGCGGCAAGGGGTACAGGGGCAGGGATCACCGCGAGTGGCAAATCCCCGGTGATAGGGCCATCAGCGGGCTCAGCAATGATATCGGGCAGCGCGAATGGCTGAAAATCGTCCTCATCCGTGCTGGTGGTGTCTGACGTGTACACCTCACGCTCTGATGACACCATGTCGTCCGATACTATATGCATGGGGTCCGTGGCGTCCGACTCTCCGGTGCCTGAAGAGGAAGCCATGTCGTCTGTAATACAAACACACATATGCACAAATAATCAATCATATAGCACGTTAAGCAACAATAAGCAATCAATTAGCCCTCCTAGTCCCACTAGCCTCCCAGCCTCTCAGATTGACTCCCTAGTCCCACTAGACAATTCTCTCAGCCTCCTAGACTAACTCCCTAGTCCCACTAGATAATCCTCTCAGCCTCCCAGACTGAGCCATAACTAACAAATAAAATGTGCTCAACTTTTGTTTGTAAAAACGTTTTTTTACCTGGATCTGGACTTAAGTGGTATGCAATGTAAAAATGTTTTCGTGAGAGCCCTAGTGATCACAGTCTAGACTCGAGAAGGAATCCTAGTTCGCTATGATCAGAGCTCTGATACCAAGCTGTCACACCCTGGCTTTTGCGGAAGCGTGGGTTTATTTGGTGTGACTTCTTAATACCATAGCTTAATCATAACAAAGCTATATGAAAATAAAACCATGTAGATCATCCATTGATTTAAGTTTGAAAAGTAAAATACCACAACATTGTCTTAATGCGTTGACACATGCAACGGAAATTACAACCTAATGATATAAAAACATTGTTCGAAAGACACAACCACAAACTTAAGATAGACGTAGTTTAAGAACTGTGACTTGTCCAGGTAAAAGCCACAACCCCTAAACTCGGATGATCCCATAACTCTACGCAGCGTGAAAACGTAGCATACCGTGCCAGATCCTTAGTTCCCTGAAATACATGTAAGTTGGAAAAAAAATCAACAAAAATGTTGAGCGAGTTCATGTGTAAGTGAGTATGTAAAACCTTTGTAAGTATAAAATCCTGGTATGTAGCAAATAAGGAAATAAAGAGATCACCAATGGTTTGCAAGGCCATTGATATGTGTGAAGTGCAGTATGAAGACTCAAACCTAGCAGATTTTTGCGTCGGGTACCAAGTCACCCCGAGGTCCGTACTGTTGGGCCTGGGGCTGGGCTCGCTACACCCAGATAGATCTACCGCTATTGTCCCTCGGTCCTACACTGAGGATTAATGGCCTTCAGTTCCCGCCTACCCACTCACATGATCTAAGTAGTAACCTCCTTACGCTAATCATACCATGTGTAAAGTACTCGTAATCATAGTAACATGTATTTCACCCCCGCAGTTTAAAAACTGAAAACAGTTAAGAGAAAAGGGGGACATGAACTCACCGAAGTGCGTCTCTAACAAGAAATCTCATGGTCAACCTGCTGTGCGACGACCTACACGTACTAACTTCTATTAGACGGACGGCTGTGCCTTAGCTTAAGGTTTAATGTCTTTGGGAAATAGTTAGGCAACTATTTCGTAATTACACTTCGTAATTATTTTGTAAATATATTCCTTCCCAAGGATGGGGGTTTTAATACATGTGCGTTCGTATAACTTCGAAATATATTATTAAGTCTCACTTAATGTAATATATTTTATTTCCTTTGACCAAAATACTTTACTTCCAAAATATAAATATTTTTCCCAAAAATATTATATTTTATTCCATATACCTTTCCAAAATAATATCCTTGTCAAAATACACACTTATGAGTATTTTCTGGAAATACGTAAGTTACGTTGTAAGGTTCGGGTGGTATAAATAATACCGGTGTAACTTAGACACTTATTTGTGGAGGCGTTCGTATTATTTTGGAGCCGTGAATATTCAGTGTGTTCCAGTAGTATTATTTTTACTCTAAAAATAATATTTGTATAGTTTACAAAGTAATCATAAAAAATTACACAAGTGCTATTATGAAAAAAATATATATTCTAAATATATATTTTAGCAAGTTTTACTTGTGAAAATCCCACCTCCGACACCTAGAAGTTTTGTAATATAAATCATGGCGAACTTTGTTTGGAAAAACAAGTCGAAAATATATTCATAACACTTGTTGTAAAAATATTTTCCAAGTGTTATATTTCTGGAAAAATTTCGCCAGAGTTTCCTCTGTAACTGGAGGTGGCCACGCTTTCAAGCGTATCATTTTCTTATATAAATTCAACCAACAATGTTCCCAACATCAACAAACAATGTTTCAACATCAACTAGTTCAAAAAATATACGTAAATCGCAAACACATGAACTTGTGGGTTATGTAAAAGTGTGTAGTAACTTTCCATTATTTTTAATAGATCTTTCTATTTTTATAAATGAGATTGGTTTCTCGAAAATCTTATTTTTACAGAAAATGCATTTGTACATCTTCTAGTCAAAATTTACAGAAATAATTCCTTGTTGAAACTTTTTGTTACACAAGCGTCTACGCACTAGTTTGCTCACAAAAACACCTTTGTTTAGGAAAGATCCGATTTTAAAACATGGTTTCGTCTTACGCTTGGTTCTTCGAAAATACCACTTGTAGATCTTTAGATCTACTAGTTTTAAACTCCATTTTATAAGAAAAATCACTTTTACACAAGTTCATGTTCATAAGTAGTAGTATTCATCATCTAATCACTTTCATACTTAAACATACACTAGTTCATGCTTCTTGAACATGACTTAGCCGGGTTAGATGACGATCCGAACTACTACTAGCATCCAACAACAATAAATAATCGTAACAAAACTAGTTTCACAAGTTTTACACTAATATTCATCCATTAACCACCTTGTTCATCACTTTAGTAGACTTTTTTTTTTTTAGTTGGTGATCTTTAGTGTTCATGATTTTCAACCAACAAAATTCTTATTAACCACTTTAGAATAGATCAAGAAGGTGTTTAGAGTCACTTACTACTAGCTCGAGGCTAGGGAAGAAACTAGACGAAAAACGGGTGGTTAAAAGCGGCGTAGAGAGGTCCTTGGCAATCCGCAAGCACCGGGCTTCCTCGTATGAGATCCTTCACACTTGTATGAGCTTGGAATAGCTTGAATGAAATCGAAAGGTGGTGGTGGTGTGGCCTATGTCTTCGGCCGAGAATGATGAGAAGAGGAGAGAAAAGTGAAGTTTTGTTGTGGTGATGTGAATGATCATGAGGGACCCTTGTTTACATTTATAAACCAATCATCCTTGATTAACCAATGGAAATTATGTCATCTAGATATATGACATGAATCATTATAATAATCACAAACTTGTGGGGTGTCCCCACATGGGAACCGAACTCGTTAGGGGGGGGGGTGCAAAAATGGTTGGATTTCCACTTCATATTTAGTGATTAGTTAGATTTGTTAGGTGATTTAAATTTAGTGTAATATTGTGTTGTAATATATAACGGGTGTTAGGGTATTCGGGGATCCTAACTGGCTCAGAAAAAGAAAAACAATGTAATGACAATATTTTTATATCCCGGGTTAAGTCCGGTTGTACGGTTGGATATTACTCCGTTAAAGTGCTAAATAAGTGTATAAAGTGTCGTTATTATTTCTTTTAGTGACACAATTTAATCCCGACACTTTGGAAAGTGTCTAGTAATATTTTTCTCATATTTTGGCACTTTATTAGTTAAATAAATGCTGAATTTTTATTTAAAGTGCAGAATTTTGTACACAAAGTACGTTTTAGGCACATCCGGTCATTATAACTATCGCCTAGTGACGCAGTTTTACATTCCTCACCTCCCTACACTCCCTACTAGTGTAGTAATCTATTCCCGGCTCATACTGGCCTCAGAGACAGTAACTGTCTGATGCTGGTTATGTCAGCATGTTTACTGGGTTATCCGTATAGTGTGCTCACTGTGCTTTTGTGCATCAAGGTTGTCACTGAAGTTTTGTGTAAATAATGGAGTGACAGTAGTAAAGTATGATGCATGTATAAGTATGTATCAGAATTCAAGTAGTAGATTAATCACAGTTGTAAGCAAGCACAGTAATTAAGCAGTAATTAAATATTAATTAGTTCGTACGGATACCTGGTTTGGTGAGGGTTGTCTCATAAATGATCTAGTTAGAGCGGGAATTGGAGGCTGCCCTTTTAAGGGTTTAATACCCATATAAATACCAACTTATAACTACTTTCAATTTGACTAAACATCAGACCTTTAATGATTAATCGATAAGTCAAACCGTCAACCTTAATTACGACGGTTTGACTTTAAGCTAATTAGCTAAGTAAAACACGATTAAGGAAGGTTAAGGAAGCTTACCAAGGTCCAATGCACGACTAGTGATGCTTGGGGAATGGCCTTGAGCTCCAGAAATGATCAGAAGTTGAGTTAGGAATGAATGATCAAAAATGAAACAATGTGGGTCTTTATATAGTGTTCTTGATTGCTTAAGATCATGCCAAACAACTCTAGGATTGATCCCTGATCAATAACAAGTGTCCCTAAGCCTAAGAACTAGTTTGTGCTACATATGGTGATGAAAAATATCCATTTAAGTCGGTTAACTTGTTCATAATAGGCACCTGCCTATTTTCTGTCGCTGGGGATGCCTTACGGACCGTAAGGGGTATCCTTTGCGGTCCGTAAGCCTTTACCAGAAGGCAAAAATTTGTAACCTTTCAAGCTTCGAACATGCAACATAGGTATTACGATTTTGGGCCTCTATTATCAGTATGGGCCACATGAACATGCCCTGAACAGTTTAGACCACCTTGCCATGATTTAAAGTTACCTTGGATTCTTTTGAAAGGGCCCTAATGAAGGTTTGTCAAACGCATTCTCGTAGGATCCCATTTCTTGCACTTTGAATCAATTATTACTAGTATTTACCGGATGTGAGTATATATCAGATGTTTATAATATAGATTAGGGTCTTGGGATTCATAACAAGGTCGTTCAGAGGTATTAATTAACATGTCGACGCTTTTAAATCCTACCATACATCTTTGACTAGATCCGGGTTTATAACACTTTTGTCTTACATGACACGTGTCGTTATTTCATTGGACACAAATTTTCGAGGTGTTACAGAGGTCTAGCTGCCTTGACTATATGCCTAATCTCTCCGATTAATCCTCAGATGTAACGGGAGATTAAGACTAGTTCGGGTGATGCAAGGGTTGGTACTATTCTAGCATATTCAAAGAATAACTTTCTGTATCCCTTACTATCCACTCCATTCATCCTAAGATTTAGGAATTTGTTTGCTATTTGCTCTTTTTCATTAGGAGGGCAGAATTTCCTTTCTACCATGTTCCTAAATTCTTCCCATTCCATGTTATATACCCTATCACTTCCTCTCGACTGAAGGATAATGTTCCACCATTCTAAGGCTGAGTTCTTAAATAGATTAAAAGCAAACATTATCTTGTCCCCTTCCGCACATTTACTTATTTTTAGAACAGCCTCAGTCTTTTCTATCCAGCGTAGAGCTGCAACGGGTTCTTCATTGCCCGAGAATTCTATTGGTTTGCAGGACCAGAATTCTTTGTAAGAACAACCGTAAGACACGGTCCTTCTTCTTTTGGGAATGGGCATCTGAAGTACAGGGCCATTGTTCACGCTGTGTTCTGGTTCAATTGGTCGCTTACTGCTATGCTTACTTTTATTATTCGCTTCTTGAATCGTTTGAATAATAAATGACATTGCATCTATAATTCCTTGTGCCACTATGTGTTGAATGGAACTATTATCCATTTGGTTTCCATTGTTATTGACGCTTGGATTCTCATTAACCACGTTAATGTTACTATGGTTATCGTTATTCAGATTGTCTTGATTTCCTTCATCGGCCATCTGAATTTTAAACATTTACCCCGTATTAATATCACAAAATAATATTAATATAGTCAATCACATGACACGCATTTTTGTCAAAAGCGTCGATCATTGCGACTTTACTCTATTCATATACTATTATGCATCTATTACATACCAGTACTGAAATGAAAATTACAATACCAACTGAAATAGAATTATACTAATAGTAATAGGCATCCATACACACATATTTTATTTTATTTTATTATTATTATATTATTATTACTACCGTTTCACCATCTTATTCAAGGATATGGATTCATCCAGAAATCCATATTGCGCTCATCGTATTTCCATACGAGTCGCTCTCCCACCTGTCGCATTCGCTCACTACTCTCTAAAATTTCCTCACCAAAAGTCCTAAGTTCTTGGACGTTTTCTGCACTCGTTGGGGGTGCAGGTTCTAGGACTGGGTTCGGAATCTGGGGTGCGGGTTCCTGTTATGGGGGTGAAAGTGCCTGAAATCGGTAAGGATATTCTAAGATCTTCCTAATGTATTCATCGTGGTAATAGGGA
This sequence comes from Helianthus tuberosus, assembly GCA_030545235.1. Lineage (NCBI taxonomy): Eukaryota > Viridiplantae > Streptophyta > Magnoliopsida > Asterales > Asteraceae > Helianthus > Helianthus tuberosus. The sequence continues at coordinate 11,905,744 of CM060364.1, forward strand.
TCTAAAGGGTCCATACCTGGGTAGGCTCCTATGTTCTGTATGGGTGTGTCTTCATGGATAGGGTAACGTTGCACAAAGTCCCTATTGTCGTCCCACCAGGGGTCGTAATTTGGGTCTAGGGGGTTTGGTGCAGGTACCCTAGGGATTTCCTCCGGGTTGAAGTCATGCATCTCCACTTGGTTTTCAGGGTTTTCTATCTCCATGGGTTGGTCAGGGATTGGCAATTGTGGTTGGGGTGCTATTATCTGTTCCAGATTAGGGTCAGCTGCAGTGGTTGCTAGTATGTGGATATTGGCTATACCCCTATTTATCATATCCTGGGCATAGGCATCTGTCTCTCTCTTGGCTGCTGCTAGTACCCTCTGTTCCTGTAACTTTTTCATATGTTTTCTACGCTCGTGTGCCCCTCGACTGAACCATCCCCTCTTTTTCTGAGGAAACGGCTCCTCTGACTGAGCCTTAAACACAAAGATTCCTTCTTCCGTATCAGCAGAGTACCCTGAGAGGGTAGGCTGAGAAGAGGAGGTGTCTTCACTTCTAGGCGAACCAGACAATTGACGGTATGCGTCAGATGGTCCTTAGTCGCTCATACTGCAAACTAACAGATAGTCAAATAACACATAACAATTAAATACAGTTATGCACGTATTTCTGTAATTTATTTCCTAACACTTTGCATTTTGATCTCAGCAGAACACCTCTATGGCTGAATCAGTGGCTTAGCTCTGATACCACCTTCTGTCGCAACCCCCGATCCTTGATTCCCGGGAACGGGCGGCCGCGAGCCAGTTTCGGTGGTATCGTGTATCGTCTGATTTGGCAGCGGAATTTTTCATCAGGACCGTAGTTAGGAAATATTTTGATCAGAGTAAAATACCACATTTTCATAATACTAAACATATGGGATAAATCCCAAGTTTGCATTACACACAATTTCATAGGAATAAATCCTATTTTATTTAAGAAAAACATCTATTTCTTTTTAGGTAACTTTATTGCCACTTTTTCAAGCCTTCATTGCTGTCCAACTGACTTCTATTTGCCTCTCACATTTTGTTACCTGAAACGCGTTTTAAAAACATTTGTCAGTGGGAAATACTGGTGAGTGAATCTCAGTTTAATTAAAAACCAATTCACAGTATTGAGGGCGATCCCGCAATTATATTGTTTCAAAGACGTCACAATTAACATCCATGGTACTGTCGAACCCGACTTGTGGACATGTTACTCCTTGACCAGGTGGTAACAAATTTTGTATACAAAACCCCAACATACTCATGATAATTGTACTCTTACAAATACTCAATCACTGTTTAATATATAACTAATTAAATGAGGTTTTGTAAAAACAGTTAACAAAAAGCGGATCAACTCACATTGCTGTCTTAGATTTTCTGTAAGGGTTCCCTGGTGATAATCTAAAATTTACACAAATGTACACGCGTTAGTATTAATAACCCATTTTAACATTAGCAATACCCTCCCCGAGACGGCATTCCAATGACTACGACGGGCAGAACCACGACAGCCATTACGGAACCCTAGATCAATCGGGCAGCGTATCTAATACGTATCCAAGGGTTATAATACTTACAACGGAGCAGAACTTCGCTAATTAGGGGGGTATAACACTCGCTTTATAAAGCCTATATTCAGAATTTGAGAGAAAGAAACGATTTTGAACGATCGTAAATGAAATCCCGAGGCCATTCTTATATAGTTGCTGATTCTGGGTTTGTCGCGGCCCGCGTAACATACGGGCAGGGCTTACGCGGCCCGCGTTGACTCCAGGTCAACGTATAGCTTGTCCCGGTCACTATGTAGCCCCGCCACGATGATGACACGTGTCATCACCGGGCTGCGCCACTATTTCGATCTCTCGCGGCCCGCGTAAACTTAACGGAGATCTTACGCGGCCCGCCTGAACTTAAGAAATCAAATGAATTCAGGTCGTGACCTTTATACCGCCCGCGTAAGGTTGGGGTGGGGTCCTACGCGGCCCGCCTCGACTGATATTTCAGATTTTTATTTATTTTTAATACTATTTAATATATTTGAGGCCCGTATTTGCGTATGGGGTGTATCTTGGGACATTTTGGGATATTTTAAAACATATTAAGGTGTCGGAACAATTATAAGGGTGTCGGTTTATTGAGGATTATTACAGTACACGATATAGAGCTAGACAATATTATCAAAATCTAAACCTCGCCATTTTCCTTGTCGAGAGAAGGTAACTTGGATCTACTCGTTACTCAAAGAAAGCTAAGGGGGCGTTTGGTTCGCAGGAATTCAATGGAATTGAAATTTGAATTCTATCTCTTAAGATGTTTGGTTCACAGAATTTGTTGGAATTGGCATTCCAATTCCAATCTTCATGTATTTGATTGACAATGGTATTGGAATTAGGCATGAATTCCTTCAAATTCCTTTAACTAAAGGAATTCAAAATCCTTCGTATATGTGAAGGAATTAAAGTAAATTCATTAGAATCTTCGACCGTTTCAACCCGTACTGTTTTGATCCGAACCGTACCCATACTGGTTTCGATCTGAACGGTTTCGACCCGTACCGTTTCGACGCGAACGGTTTCGACTCATACCGTTTCGACACGAACGGTTTCGACGCGTACCGTTTCGACCTGAACCATTTCGATGCGAACCGTTTCGACCTAAACTGGTGGTTGTGGGTGCCGGGGTGATGGATTCCAATTCATTTGACAACTAAACACAACAAAAATGGAATTGAGATTCCAATTCCAACAATTTTCAATTCCAAATCCAATTCCTTCAAATTCTAATTCCTATACAAATTTCAATTCCAATTCCAAATCATTCCACGAACCAAACGCCTTCTAAGTGTTTTAATGTCATCTAAGATATTGAACGGGGTAGACTAGTTGAAATGCTTGTCATTACAAGCCCTTCAAATGCATCAACATGCCGTTATTATGACCGTGTTTGACAACTTTCTTTTTCACTTTGTTGACCCGAAGACTATCATGTAGCCGAAATAGGTCTCGAACCTTAAAGGCAAAAATAGCCAGAATTTTACACCATCAACTCACCCATCCAAATATACGTTGCAAATCTACTAAACCAACCTACTTGACTTGATGTTTTCAAAGATGAGATACAATGGCAACTTAGGGGTTGAAATATGTTTAGCTAGCCCCTCTACACAAATCGTCTATATGTTTTATTTATTGTGAAATTGGTTTATATAACAAAATCAAATTTGTCTACACAAGATGTTTTATAGTTTTTGTTTATGATGTTTCACTGTATATATTGTCTTTATATATTTTTACTATTCAAAGACAAAATTGAACAAAGCAACATTTATGTAAGGTGACTTAACCAAGAAATTTAATAGTGTTAGTCTAAAAGGTTGATCTCTATGATAAAATATTAAGTTAAAGGTTGATCTGGTCGATTTTTAAACCGAAATATTGTTTTATCCAATTTTGTTTATAAAAATAAAAAATAAAACTTCAAAGATTGGTTTTTTCTTTTTGTTTTTTAACGACTTCAAAGATTAGTTATCAACTGAAATACTAAAATGCAAAATCAGTATCAGAATTACTATCAATACATAACACTTATATTTACATTATCATTTGAGATTGGTTTGGATAAAATACACCTCTTCCTCCTTATATTTTCATAAATGCTCCCTTGAAAACATCAACGGTTTCGAAACCACGACAAGTATATATAACCAGGGGCGCAACTTTATACGGGCCGGAGACCCCGAAATAAAAAACCTTAACATGCCTTATTTATTCTTGTAAATTACTTGTTTTTTTTTCTCTTATTTATTTGGCAAATTGGATTTAAATAATCCTAACTCACTGTTATTGGCCAATAATAATCCCAACTCATTTAATCACCAATAATAATCCGAACTATTCACTTTTGTTTGTAAAATACTCCCAGTTAAAAAAACACTAACTAGGTTAAAAAAATGCTGATGTGGCATCTGACGTGGCCCTTTTAGCTGATGTGTCATATGACGTGGCAGTTGATGTGACATTTTTTTGATGGCGTGGCAGCTGATGTGGCAGTCTGCGTGGCATTTTTCGATGACGTGGCAGCTGATGTGGCAGTCTACGTGGCATTTTTCGATTACGTGGCAACTGATGTGGCAGGTGACGTGGCAAGCCACATCAGCAATTTTTTAACCTAGTTAGTGTTTTTTTAACTGAGAGTATTTTACAAACAAAAGTGAATAGTTCGGATTATTATTGGTGATTAAATTAGTTGGGATTATTATTGGTCAATAACAGTGAGTTGGGATTATTTAAATCCAATTTGCCTATTTATTTCCACGAGGTCAAACACATGAAATAAAAAACAATAAGACTTGATTTTATCTGACCCATTTCACCATACCATTTCCTGCTCTATAATCATTATTAGATCCTTATTATGTTATTAATAAAAAGAATAAATTCAATGTCACCAAAATAATAAACCCACAAGTAAACCAAACAAAGTCATCAATTTAAACCATCTATTTCTCCCGGGCCGATACCCGGGAGAAATATCCGACTCCATAGACGGACTATACCTAAAATTCGGGTTCGACCCGTATAAATTCTGTACCCCCATAATATCATCAATCTTTAGATCCACTTTTCTAGTCCTCGGACCCAAACTCGGGTACATGACCGCTTCCTTAACCGAAGAATGGGCCAACCCGAGTATATGCCCGATCTCATGAGTCGCAACCGACTCCAAATCAACGGCCACAACCGATTTACTAGCTTCCAAATCAACGGCCCACGTTTCCGCTTCATCTAAATGTAGCCTACCGTTTTCCGGTGAAAATGCATGAGCCAACACCCCTAAAACACCATCAAACGGCACTCCATCGCCGTGATCGCCTCCGTAAACCGCGATTTTTATATCCGCTTTTCGATAATCGTCTACCTCGGTGAAATTAACCGGGATCGTAGACGCCCACCGGGCGAAAGACCGTTGGAATGCACCTTGTATTTCGGTGTAACTAAGGTAGTTAATCATATGATTGTCCGAAAAGGCGTACGTTAGCGTCAAGGTATCCATTTTTTCGCCTTTTCGCCACCTCGGCTCGCCGCTAAAATACGCATAGTGTTTACTCACGTGGAATTTAAATTTAAATTTATTTTTATGTTTATGTGGGACATCATCGGAGACGCCGCACCGCGGCGACATGATCTGACCGACGGTGCCGGAATCGAGTTTTCCGGTGACCGGTAACCCGAGTTTTTTTTGGTAGGTTAAGACAGCGGCTTCGAGGTTGTCGTCGAAGGTGTCGGAAAAGTCGTCGGAGTCTAGGTAACCGAATCGGTGGAAGTATCGCTTTAGCTCGGACATGCCGGAGAAGTGATCGCCTTTGCCGGCATCGGTGAATTTTGAAAATTGTTGCCACTTGTTGATATGAGATAGGTCGTTGACGGTCAACTCCGGTGGGGTTGCCGGAGGAATGGTTCTGGCGGGAAAAACAGTTTGGAGGAGAGAGAGAATGAGAAGTATGCCATAACAGAAAAACCTGTGCATGGCGGTTAAGTTGGTTTGTTTTAGGATATCGTACGTTTATATATTATACCTTGAGTATAATAGGAAGTAAACTTGTAACTTTTCTTAGGGGTTGTTTAAAACTTCTGAATGATTAAGCACTGAACTAGTAAGAGGTCTAAATCATTAAGTGTTGAACCAGTAAGATGTCTGAACCATTAAGAGCTAGTGTAATGTTTAACTGTTCAGAGACAAATGTCTGACCAATTCAGATTAAAGGTTTTAACCATTCGGACTCAGTAAAATGCTTAACCATTTAGAGGCAAATGTCTGAACCATTTAGATATCTGCTCGCAAAACAAACAGTCTGAACCATTAAGTGCTGAACTAGTAAAATGTCTGAACCATTAAGAGGTAAACAAACAACCACTTATATTGTATAGAAAGATATATTATTATAATACCTTTGATTATGTATTATTAATACGATGATATATTTATTTTGTTTTTGTCATAAACTTTGTGAAGTGACCCAATATTGGTGACAACGTCCCAAGTTACAAAAATGCATTGGGAGGGTTGGTTGGAGTTGGACAAATTGAATGCAACAAGAAAATGGGTGGAGAAAGTTAGGAAGATTCTTTGGCTTACATGAGAGAACCACTTGGGTGGGATTCTATATATGTTTTCTTTAGTAGTATTTTATATATTACCTGATATTCCTTAATGTGCGATGATACGATATGAAATTACGCATGTTATAAAATTTAAAACCCTAATTACGTATGAACAGAAAACCATAATCATGCATGGTTATGATTTTTTTTTCATGTGTGATTTATGGTTTTGTTCATGCGTGATTAGGGTTTTGAGTTTTATAACATGCATAATTTCATATCGTACCATCGTACGCTAAGAAATATTCTACGTTAAACTTGCCATGTATATTATATTAGATTAAAAACTCATTACGGGGTTTAAGTATTAATTACTTTGGCTAAATATAATTTAAATAAAAACCTTTTTGTTTTAAATTCTTTTTAAAACCAACGGTTTTTGATAGTAACTTTTAGTGCTTTTCTATAAACTCAAGTGCTGTTTATATGGTAAACATTAATTTAGCTAAATACAAAATAGTCCCTCTAGTTATTGCAGGGCATTTCGATTATTTAACGGAAGCTGACGTTAATACCTAAAAGTGTTGCAAAATTGAAACCACAAGCCCTGAACATGTTACAAAAAAAAAGTCAGTACCCAAAGTTGTTACTTTTGGTAAACCACAAGAACTATCTTTGTAATTAACTCTTTGAAGTTTTTTAGAAAATGGGAAAAGTATTGTACACAAATAACTATACATAACTATTATTTATACAATTATCATTATCATTATTATCAATTATCATTATCAATATATTAAAAAACAAAGCTTATGAATAGTAAATATACATAACTTTACGTCATCTTTTGTTGACTTTTTTCCCCTATACCCTTTTTAAGTGTGTATATATATCCATTTTCTTCAAAGTTAGTTAGATTATTCATCATGGTGGAGTGGTTTTGTGGTTGTATGTGTTTTAAAGAGACTTAAGTTCAAATCATGGGGTCTTTTTTTTTTCTTCCATTTTATGCTTACATAACTTCACGTCATCTTCCTTTTTCTCCTCTTTCACACGTTTTTCTGATTGTATTTATACAATTCTTATTCCTTATTTGTTGGGTTAGTGGATGCTTAGACATCGCAATAGTCGCCATCACCAGGAGTTACTAACTCGCTTGCTACCAACGGCTCTGTTGTATGAAAACTCCACTTGTCAACTTAAAAATAAGACACTAAATAGCACAGCTTTAATAACAACCAAGTATTTAGTCGCAATAAATAGTTTTACAATGACTTAGTTTTGTCGCGCCGCAACGCGGCGCGCAGCATTAAAACCTAGTTATATTGAATAATGGATTTATGATTTTGTGGATGAGAATTTCCCAAAGTAGATAACAAATGTTGTAAAATAGAGCTAGCACTAACGAGAGATTAATACTAAAAATTGTGTTTTCAAAAGTGTTGCGGTGAGAACATTTCCTATATGGAGGAATGAATAAACTTTGAACAAGTAAGGAACCAACATGTTTGGCAAGCATTTTGTTTTACTTGAATTCTTGCCACGTAATAGGTTGCAAATTTGGTTAGGATGGCATAAAATTTGTGCATAAGCATCCATGTCCGGCAATACGTATTTAGGCCCTAAAGGGGCATACGATCGATCACTCTTAAAGGAGTTATTTTAGGCGACCCGTGTTTATCACGAAAGTGTTGTGATACGTGTCTAGACTAGTTTGTTTTATTTATTTGCTTTTGTATATGTATTTCTTTACTAAAAGTAGCATTTTCCTAAGCTTTTTAGGAAATTCAACACATGCATACACCGCTATGATCACTACGATGAGGGGTGAAGATCTCACATTTACCAAACTTCGACGTGAAATATGAGTTATGGGAGATATCTAATAGGGTATGTGTTAAATACAATTGAATGCACTTTCATATACCTTGAGAACTTGAGAAGGGTTTTTATAGGGTAAGACCAGTAGACCACTTTTGGACTATTGTGCTATAAATGTTGTATGATGTTTGATATTGTTGCAGCACCAAACATGACTCTCTCTTGGGGTATGCCCTAGGGTTTGAGGTGTTACCCGGTGGGTGTTGATTGTAGTTCGGTGTGTTGGTGGTTACTTTTTATCAGTGAGCCGAGTCAGGGTCTTTAGTGTTATTCGTAGATCACTCAATGCTTATCGTACGTACTTCATAGGCTTAAAGCTTTACAGAAAGTAAACCATAAGTAAAGGAGACTAAACTATGTGTTTATTGGCTTCAATCAACAAACCACAAAACTAACTCGTTAAACCATTTAACATTTTTTTAGTTAGAACTTATGTTAGGCCAGGCCACAGTAGTGGTGCACAAATCGGGTTTTTTTAAAAACCGGTTCCGGGTATGGAACCGGGTTCGGGTAGAATCGGGTTTTACAAAATCGGGTTTTACAAAATCGGGTTTTTTTAAAAGCCGGGTCTGGTCCGGGTCCGGGTTTTCTACCAAAAATGTATACCCTATATACCCGGGTTCGGGTAGGGTTCGGGTCGGGTTTTATAAAACCCGGGTATTATAATACCCTATTTCCGGGTTCGGGTCCGGTTCGGGTATTCATCGGGTAGGGTTCGGGTATGCATCGGGTTGGGAAAAAACCCGCACCGGGTAATAAAAAAACCCGACCGGGTATTAATGCGTCTTTATATGTTTTAGTGGATGGTGCCTATTGAAATTTTAATCACATTTCTAAATTTAAATTTGATAGTGCTAGATCGAAGGAATAGTCCTGATTTGAATCCTTTTGGATTACATAAACAACAATATATTTTATTTGCTATGTTATGTTTTAACCAAGTTCCAACAATTTTTCATTTTTTTGTATTAGACAAACACCAATCGATCTTTCCAGCAAATAGAGGGGAATAATGACCAAATACTTCAAATATCATTAGAAACCTAATAATTAAACAAGATTACATCAAAGTGCATACATAATTTTGTTAAATCATAAGAACTAGAAGTCTTAATGCTTAAAAACATAGATAAAAAAACATAGCTATATAACCGGGTATAAAAAAACCCAGTTCCGGGTATTTATAAAAACCGGGTTTCGGGTATAAACCGGGTATAAAAAAACCCGGTTCCGGGTTCGGGTTTTAGTTCAAATATGAATACCCGGTCCCTACCCTATGGGTAGGGTCGGGTTCGGGTATAGAAAACCCGGTTTTTATAATACCCGGTTCCGGATTTTTTTCGGGTCCGGGTTCGGGTTTTTTGTGCACATTGAGGCCACAGTGCTACACCAGTACACCCTGCACAAGTGGGCTGCAATCCAGCTTAAGAAATAAGCAGGCCTTATATTGGCCCACTTAAAAAGATACGTCTGAAAACCTTTTTTCAATATACAAATTTGATTTCTAAATGCTCTAACGGCTGGTGCGTAATGGCTAATGGACTAATGCTAAGCACTTGAGTCTCTCTGGCCTACTTAAAAAACAAACAGGCCTTAATCCAGCTTAAGAAATAAGCAGGCCTTTATTCAGCCCACTTAAAAGAATTTGTACCCTCTTTATCATAAACTAAAAAAATTGTAAAGGTTAAAATTAGGGATGAGTGTGGTACCGGTACTGAAAATTGTCAAAATTGGGTATCCGTATCGAACATCGGTACAGGACCGTTATTTGAAGGTAAAAATCGGTATTTTATAGTTACCATATCGAAAATGCCAAAAAGTGGGTACCGGTATCGGTACAGAAAATACGGTACCGGTACCCAGTACTAAATGCTTATCCCTAGATAAAAGTTTTTGTTTAATATACAAATTTGATTTCTAAATGCTCTAATGGGTGGTAGTGGTAAACGTCTGAATCAGAGCCGTCTTTGAAATCACAAAAAAGGCCATGTGCGAGATAAAAAAATTTGGGCCCTATTCGAAAATCTCCATTTAATATAAACTCATCAATAACTAAAATTTATTTGGATGTAATTTAAATAGTTATTTTTAGATAAGTTTAGGAAGTAATTTATTAATTAAAGGAAATGATATAGTTGACAAAACTAAACATTAAATGCCACTAACAATAAAAAGCCAAAAAATAAGCTAAAACAAAGAATTTGGAGACACCGGGATTAGAACTCACGTCTCTTTGTCGTTTAAGCAAGGCAGTAACCAATAGTACAAGAGCTCATTTATGTTATTTCTTAATTCAGTGCATATATATATTATTTTATACAACGTAAATTGTATACAAAATTAAAAAGATTTGGGCCCTCAAAGGGTTTGGGCCTTGTGTCGTCGTCTATCCCGCACCCCCTACGAGCCAGCCCTGGTCTGAGTTTCTTTACCAGAGATCATAGATATAGATCCAGTTTTTATTGGCTTTTATTGCCTTTATTCACTTTTGAAGGCAACACTTCCAATTCAATTTGCAATTTACATGAATTTATTGGCAAGTAGAACATCGGTAGTGTGTTATAAATCACATTCTTTGGTATTAGTGTGGTCCTGTAATTTTCAAATACAGGTTCTAAATATTGTACCCAACCATTTTATCTATTTATAGCCTGTGTTAAAAAATCACCTACCCTTTTTTAAGAGTAATTAAGTTTTTTATTGGGGTCTCACTATCACGTGCAAGAATTTGTTTGAGACTGTCCCATGTGCATCGTAATAAAATGTCGATTAAGACACTCAAGCACACATAACACTCATTCTATTATATTCCATACAGTTATACAAATAAAGTCATACATAATTATTAACTAAGTAAAATATGATTTCACCAATTTAATTAACCTTTTGGATATGAAGTCAAAACACATAATGTGCTTTACAAGGCAGTTGCTTTAAGATCCAAACAAAATCATGACTATGATACTTTATTATTTTTTATTAAATTTTTATTGAATTATATAACACTTTTCACAGTATATGCTTGGGATATAGTTTTTATCATGGGTGTAAAAATTATGACCAACCTTTGATTAGTCGTCAATTAATTGCTAGTCGGAGACTTATTGAGTATTTTTTAACAGTGGTCAAATCCAGTCTTAATTGGACAAATCGGTGGCAGTCTAGTGATTCCGGCCAAATTATTGACCCAAACCTGTAAATTACGACAATTAATCTTATCTACTTGAAAATATGGGTCGAAGAAAGTGTCAAAACATATCTACATTAAAAGAAATACATATAAAAATGTGTGTATATACCAGTGTTGTAAGAATAGGTAGGCGATAGTCGGTCTGTAAGGTATCGACTAGCGGTTAATCGGAATTAATAGGATTGAGATTTTTATATGTAATTTTAACCGTGTCCCAAAATTAACAATATTAAATTAGGATTAAGATATTCTTTCATAATTTATTTAAAAAAAGAAAAAAAAAAACTTTGTCTAGAATCATGGAGGATTTGGATGGGCAAAAAATTATGAGATAAAATATGATGGTAACAGATGTCTAACTTTGTATTCATTTATTAATTAGGCAATAGAACTAAATACATAATAACAAATAAAAACTATATGCATGTATTGGTAAAGATTAAAAAAAAGGTAATTATATAATTCAAATACAAATATTATCGAATTGGAAACTCAAATTCGAAGATTATTTTGTCAATGTGAAGCATTATTGATTTATTTTACACTTTCACTTTAGTTTAATTTTTGTTTACACTTCTATACATTTTAGTTGGTTTATTATTTTCTATTTTTTTTCTTTAATCATTCACATTACAGTCTTTAAACTTTAATAAAGCTATTATTTTGATTTCTTAACGAATTCTCTATTAAGTGAATTATCTAACGATTTCGTTTTTATATATCAACGCTCCATGTGAGTTATTCTTATCTACGTTTCAATATGAACTTCCGTAACGTTGTATTAAAACCGATCGGTTATTTTAAAAGTAGTTTTAAACCATTCGACGCTCAACTCTAAATATACCATTGCAACGTATTTTTTATTTACATTTAAACTGACATGTTGTGATGCGTGGTCGTCGTGCTTATCATGATATACGTTTTAATGTCGAATTTATTCAAATAACTTGGCTTACGTATGCGACGTAAATTTTCCATTACTTTCAATTATACTGTCGCGACATGGTCTTTATCGGTATATAAGATGTCCTTTCGCAATTTGCTTATTTTTATCTACGTTTTAAACCCATCACGAAGCATAGATAATATCCCACTACTTCAATATAGAAACCGACTCTGAAATTCACTTAAAACAAAAATATTGAATCGTATTTAAATAAAGAAAGCAAAGGTTGCCTCGAACTGGCGTCTTTTATTTACATTCTTGGAAATGAATGCTTTTAATTTAGTAATCTTTGAATTCAGTATAAGAAAATTATTAGATTATTATGATTGAAGTTATACGTTATCTCATATACTTTTTTTAACGGTAAACGGGACAATTTTATTCGACCAAAACAACAATACAAAAGCTTTCCATAGCAAGATGTACACAAATACAAGGAAATACTAATACATCTAATAAAACAAGAGTTAACTATCATTTCCGTCCCTATAGTTTGTTTACTTTTAACACTTCAGGCCAAATTTCAAATTTTTACCATTTTCGTCCCTGACATTCTTGAAACATGTCAGTTCCGTCCAAAAAACTAATGTTGAATCGAATAATTGGACAAACCACATGGACGAAAATGGCAACTAACTCATGTTTTTTTTGGACGGAATTGACATGTTTCAAGAATTTCAAGGACATAAATGATACATATTTGAAATTTGGCCTGAACTGACATATTTTGTGTCATGCTTAATGGGCATTACATGGGCATAAAAGAGTTTGATAACGCCCCCAGCACCATCTCCTGAACGTTATAGAGGCATTAAGAGAGATATATATTTCTAGAATAATGCCCAAAAAAAATGGAAAGTATTTTGAAATGGACATTAATACATATTTTTATATCAACCCGTTGCATAAAAAAAGCTACCTACAATAGTTAATACAGTTTTTTTTTTTTTTTTTTTAATGTGAGATAACTTATCAATGTTATACCATTTTTTATACTTTTACAAATATTTATTTAATGTATAGTCATAATAATATTTAAATACATATTTATATCTACGAATTAAACTCTTATCTGTCAAATAACAGTATAGTTAATATTATTTAATAAATACTGAGTTCTTTTCATTATTGTTTTTTTTTTCATAGTCAATGTATATTATTAACATATATAACCGCCAACTTGGTTAAAACTTAAGAGAATAATTAGTTAATTACCGTAAGGCGTAAGTATTTCTAGGACTTATTGCGTACGTTAGTGATCACCAACAATGATCTTTGGTAAATTATAATACTACATAAAATAATTAAAAAAATTGCACCGAGGCCGTATTAGTGTATTACTACTTAGCTGTATTTGTGTTTGAACTTTTGATGTGCAACATTTGACTTTTATCCATGATCCTTATATTAAGGCTCATTCTATACGCAACCCCCCCCCCCCCTCCTGATTATACCCCCCTTGTAAGAGGAAAACTGTCGGTCCCACGCAGGCCCCACCTGTAAGTATGTGAGAGGACGGGGGTGAAAAAAGTAAATAGGGGGGATGTAGAAAGTAGCACCCTATATTAAACATTGATTAATATTTATTTTGTATATTTAATATAACCAATTTGATGAAGTTTAAAAACTTACAGGATTAAAATAGTTGCCCCAAATTTATAATATAGCAAACACCTAGTGTTTTGAATACCTTACGACTACGAGTATAACAAGGCGAGCCGCTCATGAGCTACTCGAGATTGAAAGTCTTATAATTAGGGCTGTAAACGAACCGAACGAACACGAGCAAGGCCATGTTCGTGTTCGTTCGTTAAGGAAATTAACATGTTCGCGAACTGTTCACGAACATATACCGAACATAAGTTTATGTTCTTGTTCGTTCGTTAAGGAAATTCAGTTGTTCACGAACAGTTCGTGAACATTGGTCTTGAACACAAACAAACTCAAGCGAACACAAACGAATGCAAGCGAACACAGACAAATAAAAAAGAATGCAAACGAACATTTAACTTGAAAATAAAAAAAATAAAAAAATTGTTATCCTTAAACATTGGATATAAGTACTTAAATACAACCATCAAATGATAAATCAAAATACAAGAAGTCTAATACACCACCAAACGATGAATCAACTTTAACTAACTTAGACATAATTATCCCCAAAAATGTCTTAGCATGTCCAAATTTTAGCTAACTTAGAAAAAAATAGGGTTTCAAGTTTTCAATGTGTTTAGATAAAAGTTTTATTATTTATTATTTTTAATATAATCAAACGAACACGGACGAATGTAACCAAATATGTTACCGAACGTTCACGAACGCAGTCAAACAAACGAGACCCATGTTCGTGTTCGTTCGCTAAGCTAACCGAACGAATTTTTTTTTCGTGTTCGTTCGTTAAGCTAATCGAACGAACACAAACGAACTTCCCGCCGAACGGTTCACGAACTGTTCGCTGAACGTTCGGTTCGTTTACAACCCTAGTTATAATTTACAAATGGTCTGGCTATCTCAAAAACTTTATATGGATCACTGTTTGATTGAATATATGGTACTCTCTAAAACCGAATCGGATAATTCAATCCGATGACCATTTACTACTGATGGACCAAGTTGCTACTGATTATTATTATTAACTTACTACTAATTATTACAATTGATAATCAGTTACGACGACTAACACTCGGTCTCCATCTAACTTTCTACCACTCAAGCGAATTTCGAAACAACTTTCATTAATTTTGCCATTTAGACCGCTCATGGGGCGTTCCATTAGCTTTGCCCCTTGGCCCCCTTGGATCCTCGGGTTCGTTGGTTCATCAAGTTACAATAGCATCAAACAAGTGTGCAGTACATTCATATTAACTTGTAGCGATGTTATTATAATTTTCTTTAAGTCTTCAGTAAATTCAATTATACAAAAATGATTTTGATGATACTAAAATCACCAATAGAGATGTCTTGCTTAAACTTCGGAACGAACTAATTAGGTCAAATGAGCTTGAGCTTAAATTAGATCGTCTCGCCTATACATTTTTTGGGCTACTCGTATTACTAGCTGATTTTAGAGTAAAACCCGATTGCATTATATGTTCGGCTTGATGAGGTGAAGGCTTGAAAAAATCTTGATGACTAGTATTAGATGCATAATTTAACCCAGTTTTAGAGGGTGTTTGGGGTTCCTTATTTTAAGGGTAAAAGGACTTTTGAAGGGCAAAAGGACTTTTGAAAAGTGTTTGGCTTTCCTTTTGAAGGGCAAAAGTCCTTTGGATTTGCCAAAAGTCAGGATTTCCTGACTTATTTTGGGCAAAAGTCCTTTTGCAAAAGTTGAAAATAAGCTAAGCCAAACATGCCCTTAATATGAACGGTCATCCTTAGTTCTACAGATTGACCCTATTATAACAATAAGTTGCTTATGTTTCCTTATGTCGAACATCTTTTAGACGTGTCTCGCTTAATTTCTTGACCAGGGGCGGACCTAGGTAGAGGTCTGGTTGGGCGGGCGCACCCCTTGAAAAAAAGAATTATGGTATTTTATAGGGTAAAATTCCGATCTCACCCCTTAAAAATTGGTTAAACCCCTTGTCGCACCCCGTGAAAATATTTTCTGAATCCGCCAGTGGTCTTGATAATGAAATCAAGTATACAAGATGATTAGATATGATGATCATCATTGAAGTGGAGCATTAATTTTGTAGTTTCCGTATCGATTGGGGGGATTGTTAATGAAACCCAACCTACATCGAAAACACATAATCTCAAAGCTAACAGCCTAACATCAAAAACTAAATAGCTACATCAATTAGTTTTCGAATGAAATTTCATGTGGAGTTTTGTATTGGGCTTATGACGTTCTATTTTAAAAAAATAAATACCATTTAAACAGTAAAACTAACACTCATAATTGATAATTAGATGTGAAATTACAATATATCGTTAAAAAGATAATTCAATTTTTTTAAAGCCTAACAATACAAACTCACTACAGTACTCTTAAATTACATCTTGCCTAAAATTAGAACTTTCGTCTTCTCCAAAGAAGATTTGCTTTTTACTACAGGGTTACAATCCAAGTGGTTAAAAAAAATCAATTATTGGTTTTTTACCCTTTGCTAGCTTTAACGAGGCGATAACATAGCGGTGCGGTTCTATAGACTAGCTTACCAAACCACAACAAAAGTGGTTAAAAATTTTAAAAACCATAATGATGAATAAAGAAATAGGACCACTTATAAGGACTAGAAAGACCTTTGTGGTCAAGGTCCCCCCCATTCCGAATACATACCCTCCCAAATATATAGACTTATTTGTTCTATTTTGTTGTATTAATCTTTGTTTTATTTTCTTGTCTTCATCGTACTGGTTTTGTCAAATATTTATTCTATTTTGTTGTCTTAATCTTTGTTTTATTTTCTTGTCTTCATCGTACCGGTTGTCAAAGGTTGTCGTTATCTTTTTGGGGTAAGAACAACCCTACCTCAAGCTTTCTTTTTGATAATTTTGGGCTCACGTGAAGACGATGCGCGGCTATTGTGAATTAGAGAGGGAGGAGAAACGTTTTGCTAAAATCGCCCAAAATCTATACTATATAATAAAAGGGGTTGAGTTATAATACAAAAGATTTAAAAATAAGAAGGGTAAGAAGGCACCAGAGAGTGACAAGTGTCCTATGGGTAATTAAATGGAAAGGGTAATTTTGTCTACAAGAGGAAAGAGAATATGCACATGCAATTCACATGCTATTTCCCCCCTAACTTTTAAACGTCCATAACTTTTTTATACATCATTTGTTTTAAAAAAAAATTATACCATAAAATCGAGCGTTTTTTTATCTTTAATATGAGTACCATATTGTTATATTTTTCAAAAAAAAATTCAAAAACTCAGTTGCATATTACACAATGGACATGATGTAAAACACAATGTAAATTAGATTAAAAGCACAATCAATGACAACAGATAAAGCCACAATGGACAACATACTAAAACACAATGAACATAACGTATAACACAATGACGATAACATATAACACAATAAGAATCAGACTAAAAAAACACAATTGATGACAACAGATAAAAGACACAATTAATGACAGCAAATAAAAGACACAATGAAGAGCAGATGAAGACACAATGAAAAACAAACTAAAAACACAATACATAACAAACTAAAACACAATGGACAAGATAATAAAAAAAATTGAACAAATTATTAAACCACAATGGACAACATATTAAAACACAATGAATAACATATTACACAATGGACATGATGTAAAACACAATGTAAATTAGATTAAAAACACAATCAATGACAACAGATAAAGACACAATGGACAACATACTAAAACACAATGAACATAACGTATAACACAATGGCGATAACATATAACACAATAAGAATCAGACTAAATAAAAACACAATTGATGACAACAGATAAAAGACACAATTAATGACAACAAATAAAAGACACAATAGAGAGCAGATTAAGACACAATGAAAAACAAACTAAAACACAATACATAATAAACTAAAACACAATGAACAAGATAATAAAAAAAATTGAACAAATTATTAAACCACAATGGACAACATATTAAAACACAATGAATAACATATTACACAATGGACATGATGTAAAACACAATGTAAATTAGAATAAAAACACAATCAATGACAACAGATAAAGACACAATGGACAACATACTAAAACACAATGACCATAACGTATAACACAATAAGAACCAGACTAAATAAAAATACAATTGATGACAACAGATAAAAGACACAATTAATGACAGCAGATAAAAGACACAATGGAGAGCAGATGAAGACACAATGAAAAACAAACTAAAAATACAATACATAACAAACTAAAACACAATGAACAAGATAATAAAAAAATTGAACAAATTATTAAAACACAATTGACAACATATTAAAACACAATGAATAACATATTAAACACAATGACCTGAACTAATAACACAATTTATAGAAAACCCAGATATAACAAAATCTTCATTGTGTCATATATTGTGTTATAGGATTTTATAAAAACGCAATGGATAGAACTCAAATTAACATTGTGTTATAGGTTTTGATAATAACACAATGTATAGAAACTCTACTGACCAAAACCCAGTTAAAAGACACAATGACCTGAACCTTTAACACAATGCCAAAAAACCCAGTAAAAATGAAAATTTTTATTTTATTTTTATATGATAATATGGTACTCATATTAAAGATAAAAAAACGCTCGTTATTATGGTGAAATTTTTTTTGAAAAAAATATCGTATGAAAAAGTTATGGACGTTTTAAATCGATGGGGGAATTGGCATGTGACTTGCATGTGGAGAGAGAAAATCAATAAATTTGGGATTCATTTTATGCCCTTCTATTATCTTCTTTTCTCTACAACCAATCTCAACCCTCCAAATCTAAGATCAATGGACTAGAATCCTTCTTACACTTCTTATTTATTTTATCCTTTGTATTTGATCCTAACCCATAATAAAAGAAACCATGTTTGGGACACATGGCGCTCTATGAAGGCGTTCTTAATTATTTTTCTAAATATTTATTATGGAAATTCAATTATTGATAATATTAAATTTAAAATTTAAAATTTGTAAAAGAGATTTTAATGATAAAAACAAAGATAACTGATAATAATATATTAATTATTATAATCATATATTAGTTATTAAAATCTAAAAAAAATATAATAGCGTTTTAAATAATTATAAAGATAAAGATTTTATTTAATTGGTAGTTTGAGTAAATTGTCATTTTAGTCCCTGAGTTTTTGTCCAAATTGTCATTTTAGTCCAAATAGTTTTTTTCTCCTCTGAGTCCCTGACTTTTCCTTTTTCTTGCCATTTTAATCACATTGTCTAACTTAGTGTAGAAAGCATGTTATAATCAGGGGTATTTTTGGCATTAAACTATATGAGGTTTTTAAATTATGTTGTAAACTACCCCTGGTTATCACTACACAACAGTTATGCCAAAAATACCTCTGGTTATAACCATATTTTTAGACTGAGTTAGGCAATGCGATCAAAATGACAAAAAAATGGAAAAGTCAGTGACCCGGAGGAGAAAAAAAACTATTTGGACTAAAATGACAATTTGAAACAAACCCCAGGGACTAAAATGGCAATTTACTCTTGGTAGTTTTAATTGTTTTTATATTTTGATGATAAGGAGAAGGATAACTGATAATCACATATTAAAATGAAAATATTTATTTTAATCAACCGTTTCGTTAAAAGGATTTATTCAATACATCTAGAACATATATATTTTTTATACATGTGGTATATTTAGAACCTATTTCTAATAAAGGATCCCATTATCCCGTTTTACACTCCAATGAAATGATAATATTAAATCCTAATATCCAGCTTATCTCTTGTATATTTAATATTTTTTACTAAAATATTTCTTTTATTTTTTTCTCTGCTAATTATCCAACATCAGGTAATACGTAAGTTTCTAACCTAATAATAAATAAATAAAAAACAAAGTAAAATGTTATAAACCACGTAATACACAACTCTCTAACCTAATAAAAAATAATGTGAGATATTACAATAAGTAAATAGTAACACAAAGTTCATTTTGTTAGAAGACGCATCTTGATGACTAAATGTGTTAATGATTACATTATTCGTGTAAGACATGTGTTTATTCAAATTGTGCAATACACGAGTTTTTAAAAGATGTAACTATTTTATTACTTAGTATATAAAATTATATTTATTCAACCCGTGTAATACACGGGGTTCTAACCTAGTTTGATTATATAGGAAGGGGAGGAAAGAGGAAAGTGGGCGTTTTTGAAGCTGTTTTTGTTATAAACTATACATTTTAGGCACAACCCATTACTTATGGGCTTTAGGGTTTACAGTTAGGTTTATCTATATATTGTAATGTTGAATAGAATGAAGATATAAATTCAGTTTTATCTCTATTTCTCTTTGGTTTTTATCACGTTATCAGCACGATTGCTCCACCCCCTTAATTTGTTATGTTTTCGATAACATATCTATTCAAACATGTCAACCTCTTTATCCATCTATTGGTACGAGTAAGATGAGGATATCAAGAGATATTCAGAAAATTACCAAGCATGTTATTGAAAAACTAGATCTGTGTTGCATTTGCCTTTTGATTTTGCCTCTACTCAACAAGCAAAGGTCGGCCGTATCCATCAATTGAGTTAACAATTCGAACCTTCTTCCGTGATTAAATGCGTAGTATGTATATCCTATATATATGGATATACATGATATAAATTTACGTTATGATTCTGCGAGTTATTTTTTGGTTTCCGGCCACGAAGAGTATGTAAATTAGAAACTAAAAGTCAAGAAGATAGAATCATAGAATACAAATCTAAGATATCCAGAAACCAAATCTATGAAATACCCACATGAATTTTTTTTAGAGGTTGAACATACATGTAAAACTATAGTGGTATGATTAAGAAAAAAAAAAGATTTTGGAACGAGTCGGTTTTGACGAAATCGTCGGCAAAACCATTGGTGACGTTACCATGAAATTCTATTTTCCAGGATATAACTTTGACCTAGTCTTGCATGATATATTTTACTTTATTGTGAAATTAATTATGAAATGCACCATCAGTTATTATTTCTTTTAAAACATTCTACATGATGTGTGTCTAAGGTAGAAAAAATGATAAGATATAACTACGATTTTTGTGCTATGTTACAAGTTTATGCTTAGCAAATTAATAGCACTCATCATGTTTAAAAAAAATTATCTAGCATTGAATAGAATAATTGTCCATAAACCTTGGGTTGATTTATTCATAAAGTATATCAGATTTGTTTTGAAAAAAAAATCATCGTTCAAATACTTATATAAAACATACATACTTAATGATTTCACGGAAATCTGCTAAATTCAGGGACGTATATCACATATAATATTGCATGTTATTTATATTATAATATACACATTCACATTCTTACTTTTAATCCATAAGTTCATTTATCGAGACCCCGAAGGTCTCCTTAATCTATTAAAAGGCATAATTTATAATTATAATGATTTTTTCATTACAAGATACAATTTTAACACCTTTCAAACACAACTATATCTTATTTTATTTTAGTAAATTTCATATATAGTGTTACGTATATATTCCACAATTATGATATTGACTTATCATCAGTAACTAAAACTTTGGATTATTATAATCATATTTTTTTAAGGAAAATACATATATTATGATGTGTTACTTTTATAACATATAAAAGATATTTTGATTGGACTAGAGAAGTATATGGAGTTCTAAATAGATGGTACGATCATATTAGATTACTAGTAAAAGTTGATTATTAGTTTATATATACATATTATATCTACACATTCAAACACACACTATTTTGCCTAGATACACGCTTTGAATTTAGAGATTGTGATGTTTTAGTTTTAATTTAGAAAACTAAGTGAGTTACAAGTAAATTCGTATTCTAATATCCAGGAGTTTTGCTTTTAGTTGGTCGATTATAGTACTCACAACCTTTGATTGTAAAGTTCTTAATCTTTTAGTTAAACTAATTAATATGGTGTCATTGTTTTTGTTTGATAAAAAGTTGAAACTTTACAATCACCATAAATATGAGATTTGATTGGCATCAACATGATTTGTTAAGTTAGTTAAGTTTCTAGTATGAATTTCATATATGTAGATATATAACTTAATTTCATATGATCTTATCATAAATCAATTTTGTATGATTTCATGGTACATTTCATCATATATTAGTTTTTTTTAATGAAGTGACAATGCTTTGAAAGTCACTATTGCAAGTGTATATGATTTGTTCCATTATCATTCTTAAAAAAAGTAGAGATATGGTTAGATGTGACACCTAAGCCGTCGACCTTGTGACATTTATATATTTTTATAATATTATGCATCAGTACAAGCCACGTATTTACAGATATTTTATTTTAATGATATTTATATTATTATACATTACTTTATTATTTAATTATTATTATTATTATTTATTATTATAATTTTTTTCACATATTAATATTATACAAAAACTTTTTAACCACAGTTAACTGGCTTCTCAGAAACGACGCTCCCTCTCGTCGTACTTCCACGTGATGTTTTCACCTACTTCCCGAATCCGATTTCCCGCATCCTCCAGTTCCTCGCTGTAGCGGCGCAATTCGGCAACCTTCTCCGGGTTGATGGGTGGAAAAGGTGCAGGTTCAGGATCAAACTGGGGAAAGTAAACATTGGGGTTATTCATGAAGTTCTGAAAATGTCAGTCGCTTGTCCACCATTCTTCCAATTGCCCTGAAAAAGGTTGAGGGTTGACAATAGGGTCCGGAATAACAGGTTCCAAATTAATTGGAAGTTGTGATTGGGCAGGGAAATTGAAAAGGTTTTCGTCGGCAGGTCCGATGAGGTCACAATTCGCCAGTTTCCTATCAAGTTCTTCCCAAGGTGGCATCTCATGGGCTTGACCGGAACTTTCCCCTACTTTCTTTCCTTTTCCTTTGTCTTTTGGATCCTCTGTCTTTTTCACCTATTGGGCAGCTGGCTTCTTCCTTCGTCCGTGTTTCCAGTCCAGGGTTCTTCTCCTCTTTTTAGGCTTGGGTTTCTCCTGGGCTGGGCCTAAAATACCAGTGGCTCCTCAGTATCCGCCTGATATCCGGATTGAGTTCCTGTTGTATCCATATTAGTGGTATGGATTGTAAAGTTTCGGAGTGCTTCCGACAGTTCATTCATGCTGTTAGCGCACATGAAGAAACATACAAAATTCAAATTAAAATTTTATTTGTTGTGAATTCAAATTTTCACAGAATCACAGAATGGCAATCTGAAAAATTAAGTATTTCTAAATACTTAATTGGCTTAAATTAGTGGCTCTGATACCACCTTTTTCTGTCACGGCCCCCGACCCGGTTTTATCCGGTTCAGAAGCCGCGGGACAGAAAACCCGTGGTATTGGTGTTTATTTAGGTAGCGAAAATTTCAACAGGATCGTTTAACTGAAAACATCCATTTATTTTATTCCAAATTTCGGGACAAGACCCGTAATTTACAATAAAGGAATTTCACTGGGAAACCCTTTGTTTACAAAACATATTTATTTATTTACTTACTGAGCCACTTTATTCAAGCTGGAGTGCTACGCGGCACTTTTCCTTTGTTCACGGTAAATCCCCTGAAACATGTTTAAAAGGATTTTATCAGCGGGGAAATACTGGCGAGTCACTCAATTTGCATAAAACGACACATTGTTATAGATTACAGTATTAAGAGCGATTACAATTGCCCCTATCTTATAATTAGCTGGTTCAGTTGTCACTCGACCGGATCTATGACTGTGGTCATACCACTATTGGGTCCGTTCACCCAATAGTGACGAGCATCACTATTTAGGTCCTTTCACCTAAAAGTGATAAAACAGTAGTAATTGTGCACAATACTCCACTTACTGCCAGTAATTTAAGATAACAACGACTTAATCCCTGTAAAATATAACTGGAAAACATTTAGGTATTGTAAAACACTTTTGATAAAAAGAGAATGACTCACATTGCAAGTTTAGTTGGACAGAGTCTTGCCTACTGATTAAGCCTGGTAACCTAGTTAAATAACGCAAACGAAACTAGGTTAGTAACTTAATACAACATTTACGATAAATTCACGAAATCAAAACCCTCACGACGAATGACAAAGTATAGCCCGAATTCGGGCAGCACTTAAACATCCATCGGATCGGTTTCAATCGATCGGACATTGTATCGTAGCAGTGATCGAGTTATTACCCTGTTATCGTAACGGCGTTTCGACTTTTTGAATGTGATTTTAAAGCAGAAAGATAGTGATTTTGAGAAATTTTTCGAGCACAGAAGCCTAGCCATGCAACGTCCTATTTATAGCAAATTTTTGAGTTCTACGCGGCCCGCGTAAGCTTGAAGGCAATCCTTCGCGGCCCGCGAGGGCCACCCTAGCTACGGCTAGGGGTGCCGTGTCATGGTGTAGGTCTGCCACGTGTCTGACACGTGGCCCTGATCATTATCCGAAGTGTTTCAAGGCTGTCGCGCCCCGCGTAAGCCTTGCTTAATTCTTACGCGGCCCGCGACAGACTAATAAAATTTGATTTTCTTGATTTTTCATAAGGATTGGGGATTTAGGGGTCTGGGTTTCTACTTACGGAGTGTTTTAGGACAATTTTCGTGCAGGTCCTTACATCCCCCCCACCTTATTTAAAATCTCGTCCTCGAGATTTACTGAAATAAGTAAGGATATTTTCGCTTCATTTCCGATTCCAGTTCCCATGTGTACTCAGGTCCTCTTTTTGAATCCCACTTGACTTTGACCAGTACCAATTCTCTTGTGTTTGAGGAATTTGACCTTTCTATCCTCTATTTGGAGAGGTTTCTCAACAAATTTCAACTTTTCATTTATCTCTATCTCTTGAAGAGGTACTACTAGTGATTCGTCAGATAAACATTTCTTGAGATTAGATACATGAAACACATCGTGTACCCCGGCTAATTCTTCTGGTAGTTGTGAGTGATAAGCAACCGGTCCTATCCGTTGGGTAACTGTGAATGGTCCTATGTACCTTGTACTTAGCTTTCCCTTCTTACCGAACCGAACTACCCCTTTCTAAGGAGAAACTGTCAAGAGTACCTTGTCTCCAACTTGAAATTCTAATGGCTTACAACGATTGTCTGCATAACTCTTCTGGCGATCTCGAGCTGTTTTCAGTCTTTCCTTGATTTGAGTTATCTTGTCAGCGGTTTCCTGTACAATATCGGGACCTGATAATTGACTTTCTCCTATTTCTGCCCAGCATACTGGAGTTCTACACTTTCGTCCATACAGTGCTTCGAATGGGGCAACACTGATACTTGTATGGTAACTATTATTATAGGAGAATTCAATTAATGGTAAATGGTCATCCCAATTTCCACCGAAGTCGATCACACATGCTCTGATCATGTCTTCAAGGGTCTGGATCGTCCTTTCACTTTGTCCATCTGTTTGGGGATGGTATGCAGTACTTAGATTCAAGCGCGTCCCCATAGCTTCTTGGAAACTCGTCCAGAAATGCGAAGTGAAACGACTATCCCTATCTGATACAATGGAGAGTGGGACTCCATGTACGGATACTACCTTATCTACGTACAACTTTGCTAATCTTTCCATGCCAAAGGTCTCTTTCATTGGCAGGAAATGAGCTGATTTGGTTAATCGATCTACAATCACCCAGATTGCATCGTTGCCTTTCCTGGTTTTGGGTAACTTAGTAACAAAGTCCATTGTTATTAGTTCCCATTTCTATACAGGCATTTCTAATTGTTGAAGTAACCCTAAAGGTTTCTGGTGCTCTGCCTTAACTTGTGAACAAGTTTGACACTTAGAAACGTATCTTGCTATGTCCTTTTCATTCCTATCCACCATAAGTTATTTCTTAAATCTTGGTACATCTTATTATTAACAGGGTGCATTGTATACCTAGATTTATGGGCTTCCTCTAAAAATTTATCTCTTAAA
The DNA here is from genome assembly GCA_030545235.1 of Helianthus tuberosus. NCBI lineage: Eukaryota > Viridiplantae > Streptophyta > Magnoliopsida > Asterales > Asteraceae > Helianthus > Helianthus tuberosus. The sequence continues at coordinate 11,931,454 of CM060364.1, forward strand.
TTTCCTTGCCTAGGTACCCAAATCCTTTTCTTATTGAATCTCCAAATTCCATCAGTCCCTTGCTCTAATTCCTTTATCCGTCCTTTCATTCCATCTGCATCATCCTTGATTGTCGTTTCTTGAACGTTCTTCAGTTGTTCCAATAAATCTAATTGGAGATTTAATCTAAGAGCACGAACTCGTCTTTGTTTTTCATGATACTTACGACTCAAGGCATCTGCTACTACATTCGCCTTCCCTTCCTGATATTGAATATCATAGTCGTAGTCGCTTAGAATTTCCATCCATCTTCTTTGCCTCATGTTTAATTCTTTTTTCCCAAATATGTACCTTAAACTTTTATGATCTGTGTAGACAGTAAACTTACTTCCATACAGATAATGTCTCCAAATCTTAGGGGCAAAAATTATTGTTCCTAATTCTAAGTCATGAGTCGTATAATTTTCCTCGTGCTTCTTTAACTGCCTTGATGCATACGCAATTACCTTTTTACGCTGCATTAGCACACACCCTAATCCCAGCTTAGAAGCGTCGCAGAAGACTTCAAAATCTTCGGTTCCGTCTGGTAAGGCCAGAATTGGGGCATTTGTTAATATTTGCTTTAAGATCCTAAAGGCCTCTTCTTGCTTAGGTCCCCATTCAAACTTAATAGTTTTACAGGTTAGCTTAGTTAATGGAACAGTTATCTTAGAGAAATCTCTTATGAAGCGCCTATAATATCCGGCTAATCCTAGGAAACTTCTAACTTCCGTAGCTGATTGTGGGACCTTCCAATTTATGATTACTTCTATCTTTGAGGGATCTACGTGAATACCTTCGTGATTCACCATGTGTCCTAAAAATTGCACCTCTTGTAGCCAAAATTTACATTTTGAGAATTTGGCGTAAAGCTTTTCTTTTCTCAACAAAGTTAAGAGTGCATGCAGGTGTTCACAATGCTCATCTTGGCTCTTGGAGTAAATAAGTATATCGTCGATGAAGACAATTACAAATTTATCCAAATATGGTTTACAGATCCTATTCATCATGTCCATAAATGTTGCAGGAGCATTCGTTAATCCAAATGGCATGACTGTAAACTCGTAGTGACCATACCTAGTCCTGAAAGCAGTTTTAGGCATGTCTTCTTCCTGTACCTTTAGCTGATGATATTCGGAGCGCAAGTCTATCTTAGAGAAATATCTAGTTCCCTGAAGTTGATCAAAAAGATCATCAATCCTAGGTAACGGGTATCGATTCTTAATTGTAACCTTATTCAATTCCCTATAATCGATACACATTCGCATCGACCCATCCTTCTTTTTCACAAACAATACCGTTGCTCCCCAAGGGGATGAACTAGGTTGTATAAATCCTTTGCTTAGCAATTCATTTAACTGCTTCTTCAGTTCTAAAATTTCCGTGGGTGCTAATCGATAAGGTGCCTTAGCTATTGGTGTAGTTCAAGGAATCAGATGAATTCTAAACTCTACTTCTCTATTGGGCGGTAATCCTGGTAACTCTTCTGGGAATACATCCGGGTATTCTGACACTACTAGGATTTCTTTAAGTTCCTTACCTTTAGTGTTAATGATTACCGAAATCATATACACTATTCCTTGTTTTCGTTCATAACTAGCAACTTTCATTACCGAAATGAACTTCATTGGTTTACGTGGCTTATCTCCTGAAGTCAAAATTACTTCTCCTGTTGGCGTATGAATTTCTATAGAATTCTTATCACAGAGGATTCGAGCATGGTTGGCTACTAACCAATCCATTCCTAACACCACATCGAATCCAGCTAAATTCGTGCATGTTTACAGAAAATTTATGTCCGGAGAGTTCTATCTTTCCTTCTTGCAAAACCTTATCTATTTTAATAGAATTTCCATATGCCGTTTCTACCGTATAAATCTGCCTAAGTTTGGTTAAAGGTTGCTTAAGAGCTTGGCAAAATGAAGTATTTATAAAAATTTAGTTTGCACCAGAGTCAAATAATACTTTTGCGTAAACGTCATGCTCAAGAAACGTACCCGCTATCACATCTGGAATCAGATCCGCTTCCTGTGTGGTCAGCTGGAAGGCTCTTGCATTCTTCTTGTTAGTTCCTTCAGCAGGTTTGGCTTTGTTGTCAGCTGCCTTGACCAATTTTGGGCAGTCGGGCCTGAAGTGCCATGTTTCTCCGCAGTTGAAGCAGATCATGGATTTCTTCCTGCAATTCTCCTCTTGGTGCCCCGGGATTTTGCAGAAATTGCAGTACCCCTTACATTTTCTAAAATGCGTTCTTTTACAGGTATTGCAGAATGGAGCAGTGGAGGATTGCCCGGTTCCCTTTTTCTTGAAGTTACTGGCATTATTACCCCCATGAAAACCTTGGGTAATCTTTTGGGCCAATTCCTTTTTCCTGTTCTCTTCTCTAGTGCGTACCAGCCCGTCGGTTAAGGTGTTAGCCAATTCAACCGCATCGTCAATCATGCGGGGTCTCGCAGCTTTGACTATGTCGCGAATCTTGCTAATTAATCCCCAGATATAGCGAGAAATAAGTACCCGTTCTGGCGAGGCCAGAGTTGGTACAATTCTAGCATACTCGAAAAATTTCGAAGTATACCCCCCCCCCCCCGACAATCCACGTCCACCATCCGGTGATTCAGGAACTTATTTGTCATTTGTTCCTTTTCGTAAGCATGACAAAATTTCCTTTCCACTAGTTCCTTAAATTCCTCCCAGCTCATGGCATAAGCCACGTCACTTCCCTTGGCTTGTAGCACCGTGTTCCACCATTCTAACGCTTCTTCCTTGAAAAGGTGGGATGCATACATAACCTTGTCTTCCTCTGCACATTTACTGATTTTAATTACTGCTTCGGTCTTTTCTAACCAACGCAGTGCGGCAGTCGCCCCTTCATTGCCTGCAAATTCGACTGGCTTACAGGCAAGGAATTCTTTGTAAGTGCAACCAGGTGTTGCAACTTTCATTTTCTTAAGGAATGGGGCTTGAACCACATTACTATTATTGCCGCCACCGTTTACACTGTTACTAAAATTATCATCGCTAGTGCATTTACTATGGTTGGCTTGAGAAGGTTCAGCAGGATTTTTAACAGCAGCGACGATTGCCGGGATAGCATTGGCTATTCCCTGAGCAACAATATTTTCTATATCTTGCCTATTAAGAAAATGGTCTTCATTATTTTGTTCGGATTGGTTAACTTCATTTGCCGGTTGATTTTCTGCGTTTTTCATTTGAACCATTAATAATATATATATATATATATATATATATATATATATATATATATATATATATATATATTATTGTCAGAAAATGGATAGCAATCCAACACAATAAAGCAATCAAACATAATCACATCAACACATATAGCCAAAATCGTTGACCTTGTGACATTTATATATTTTTATAATATTATGCATCAGTACAAGCCACGTATTTACAGATATTTTATTTTAATGATATTTATATTATTATACATTACAAGCGGTAAGACCCGTGTGCAAACATGGGTCGTTTCTTAGAAAACCATGCATAACATATATTGACAGAACATATAGATATGTGTATAGATATTGTACCAAAACGTGTTATCTATTATAGCTAAAAGACAACTATAAGTAAATATAAAAGATATTTAACAAAGTTGATAAAAGATGTCTAAAAGATGTCTAACAAACTTAAAGTTTAGATTGTGCAAACACGTGTCGTTTCTTAGAAAACCACGCATAACAAATATAAACGATGAGTATAGTTATATTTATATAGACTTATAAATAAAATAAATAAATAAGTCAGTCAGTAAATACTTAAAGTTTAGAGTATAAAAACTTAAAGTTTAGATTGTGATGAGTTTTGTTTTTCTTCCGTAAATGTCTGAAGAACCATTTTGATGACATAGTCTTCTTGAGCCTTGTCTTCTTTTGTTAATTCATCCATCTGCTTTTCTTTCCTTATTTTATAAAGGATGCTAGCATGTCGAGCAGTGGGTCTTCTGATTGGCAATTTTTGTTGTTTGACTGGAACCACTGCTTCCGGATAATCAGGCTTTTTAGGAGCAGTGGGATCTCTCTTCCTTAACTCTTCCAAATTTTTGTAGGTAGCAAACACCTTTTCTTCTCTCCACCTTGTAACCTGGTTCCTTGACCCATAATCAATAGTTATCAGCTCTTCTTTCATTCTTTTCAGTTTCAAGGTCCTTTCTGGTACATTTTTCTTGTAATTGGCCCAAACTGGAGGAGTTTGCTTTACGTTGTCTTGAATCATCTTTTGAATTCTGGCTGTCTCCTCTTGCAGTTCACTGATGGTCCATTCTTTGTATTGATACTTTTCTGCCCTGTACTTCTTGTATGCCATTATGTATTCAAGATAGTCATTTCTCATGCTTTCATCATCTTTTTCTGATAATTTCTGACAAAGGACTTTTGAGAACTGCTCTAAAGTTCTAACTTTGGTGAGCAGGTATTGATAATTTCTTTGAATCTCTTTGTCAGACTTTCCCTCTGTATCTCTTTTAGATATATCCTCTGCTTGTTGGGCCTTTATTTTGAGATATTCTTCTATATTTCTTGGCAAAGGATAACCTTGAACATATGGGAGTTTCCACTTTTTTAGGATCATCTCCAGAGTAGAGGATATTGTACTCCTGCAGGGTCTATGGCAGTGGTTTGATTGAAGGGTTGAACGGAAGATAATGGAACAGGGTTTGGAATGGTGACAAGGGACAGTGGTTGTGTAGATATTAGAGTTGGGGAAGTGTCATCTTCCAGTACAATGTTTGTTATCTTTCTCCTTTTGTGCTTTGGAGAAGTTGGTGGTGTATTTGTGGGTTGAGTGGCAGTGATTGAAGTAGTTGGTATCTGACTAACAACTATTGAAACAACTGGTGTTTCAACCACTGTGGTCACTACAACAGTTGATGTGTCAACTGTTGTTTTCTGCTTTTTGGCAGATGGTTTTTGTGGTGGTGATATTGTTTTTGGTATGGCAGTGGATTGAGTGTGGGTTGATGTAGTAGTGATGGCAGTTGTTGAGATAACATCTGTTGAAACAACTGAAGTACCAACAACTGTTGATACAACATGAGTTTTAACATCTGTTGGTTTGGAGGTTTGATGAGAGGAACTTTTGGGGATTTGAGGAGTTTGTTTGGTGGTTTTGGAAGGTGTGGTTTTGGGTTGGCTTACTTTTCTGGTAGGCTGTCTTCTTTTAGGTTTAGAAGTACCCTGCTCTTCTTTTTCCATCAAAACTTTCTTCTCCTCCTCAAACCTTTTAGACCCTTTCATGTTTGCCTTTAATGTAGCAAATGCATTTTGAGTCTCATCAACCTTTTTGGAACCATCTGGCCTTAGGATTTCTACCACAAGTTTGGACATTTGATCTGGTGGCATGTATAAACCATCTTTTTTTCCCTTCTTCCCTTTAGTTTTCTCCCCCTTTTTGACATCATCAGGATTTTCAACATAGATGATTGAAGGAGGAGCAGTGCCAGTAGTTTGAAGCAGATGAGCTTTAATGGCTTTGATATATGCTTGAGTATCTTTGTACCTAGCTTCCATGACATTTCTGACCATTTGAAGTTGAACTTCATGTTGTTGATCTGCATATTGTCTTTGTTTGTGAAACAGAGGTTGAAACAGATGCCATAGCTCAGCAGCGGATGGAGCAGATGTTGCGGATGGTGCAGCAGTGGGTGTAGCCTTTTGAGCTTGTAACAACTGTTGCAGCATAGTTTTGATTTCTGCAGCAGATGAGTCAAGTTTATCAACCCTCTCTGTCAATTCTTTGTAGTTTAAACCATCACCCAAGTTAATGGGATCATCTGATTTCCCACCAGTGGTGGTTGTATCAGTGGTTGACTTAGGAAAAGTTTCCCAAAAATCATCCACTGATGCCCCTTGTTCTCGGTACTAGGGACTTCTTTCTTCAGCAGAGCTTACCATTTTAAGGTCACCAGTGTATAATGGAAACACACAAGTGGACACTATGGTTCCCAAAGAAGAAATTGCCTTCAAGGGAGTCTCACTAATGAAACTACTGTCCAGGTGTAAATCAGTGGGTTCAACACCTGTAGTAGCTGCTCCACTTGAACTACTGACAGGAATTACTTGTAATTCCTGCAGTGTAGCCTCCTCAATTGTTCGTGGGTTAACAGAGATAGAGACACCAGACTCAGTCACTTGTTGTGGTATATTCTCATTGACAGGTGATTGAGAAGAACTGATTTTTATCTGAGCTATATCAAGTGTATCCAACAGAGGTATCATTGATTGTGGTGTCCCTGTTGATACAACCTGATCCTTTTGAGAGGATGTAGGAGGAGTTTTAGGCTCAGGTTGAGATCTTTCTTCCATCTGCTGTGAGGAAGTAGCATCAGTGGTTTTAGGTGACTTTTGTGTTGTCACAGGTGTTACCTCTGGGATCTCGTCTTCCAGAGTCACCTTTTTGGTGGGTTTGGGGGATTTTGGATAGTTTTCTTTTTGGTCTTTTTGGTGATTTTTGGTGTGGGTTTCACAGATGAGGTTGTGCTTCTGTGATCACCAGGAGCAGTGGGCTCAACAGCAGGGGCCTGAGGAGCAGTTGTTGCTGCTAAATTCTGCTCAGGTACCTCTGTTTGGGTTTTTGAAGGTTTTGACAGCCTTGTGAATGTTTCAGAAGTTAGACTGTTTATTTGAATAGGATTTCCTTGGATAAGCACATGTGCATTATCCTTAGAAAATTTCCTTTGAAGATAAAAACTTAAAAACCTTGGAAACAATAAAAATGATTTTTTATTAACATTCTTAACCATATCATTGAAAAATTCCTGAGAGTAGTTAAAAAAAATTTCATCCATGATAGCATTGCCCAGGTATTGAATTTTCAAAGGTATTTCATTAAAAGCTGTTGTTTTATTTGACACACACATCAGGAGGGTATAGAATAAAAACCTCGGAGCAGGTGGAAAACTGCCCTTTTCTAAAGTATCCTTTTTCATTTCTTCTTCATACCCTCTCTCAATGAAATCAGTTTGGTACTCTGTTTTTGGGAAAGAGCCTTTACCTGTAAGATCATTGATTTCAAAAACCTCTGAAATGGTTTGAGGTGTGATGACCACTGGAATTCCCCTTATTGATGAAGTAATAGCTAAGGTCTTTTTGTCCTTAGTTTCAAGCTTTGCATTTTTCCAGAACTCTCGTTGGGTATCCAGGTAGATGATTTCATTGCAGGTCAACAAAGTTTTGTACTTTAAAGATAAAAGTGCATCAATCACGGAATGAAAACCTGTGTTTTTACTTGTTTTTGCAAGTGTACTCACGTAGTTATGACGGGTTTTGAATGGAAGATCCATGATAAATCAAAGGTAGTTAAGAACGAAGGAAGAAGATGAGTGATTTGAGAGAATTTAGTGAAAACTGCTTTTGAAAGGAATTTCGAATTCGACTCGACAGTCAAAACCCTGTGTGGGGTTTTGATCAGGGTTTTATAGGTGAAAAAAGGGAATGCTGACGTGGCAGCGGTTACAAAAGATCTGACGGCTAAGTACTGTCCACGTGACAACCTCTGATGAATAATGGATGACAGTTGTTAGGAAACCACTGATGAATCAATATCAGTAGTTACAGTGACGAAAATGAAAACAATAGCTGACTATAACTATTAGTGGATAGCCTATCAGTGGATTAAAACACTGAGCTTTAACAACAGTCATTATATAAACAGTAGTTCAAGCATGTTCCTTCTTAAAAAAAACTATATTTTAACCCAACAGTCGTTTCAATCCCCTTCAACCTCCATAAAACACTATTTTAACCCAACAGTGGTTTTACACCACCATTTTAACCAAACAGCGGTTTCAACCACAGCTTTCTTAACAGTAGTTCCAAACATCTGTTTTCATCCATCTGTTGACCCAAGTCAACAGATGTATCAACCACTGTTTTATTTTCAAATAGCTGTTCCTAATAACAGAGCTTTGATCATTTAAACATACATTTGCCAATATTACAAGCTTTTACACTCTCAAACCTAAATATTTATTTACTGAATTTAAATAACAAACATGGTTAATAATTTTAACACAACTAATTATATAAAAACTACAAGTGTCAAACATAGGTAACTAAATAATAAACAAAGTTCAAAACAGCAAACAACAATCAATAGAATACAGCATACTAATTGTAAATCAATGGGCGAAACAACATACAAAGTTCATCCATCTGTTGACCCAAGTCAACAGATGTATCAACCACTGTTTTATTTTGAAACATTTGTTCCCAATAACAGAGCTTTGATCATTTAAACAGACCTTAATTTAAATAACAAACATGATTAATAATTTTAACACAACTAATTATATCAAAAATACAATTGTCAAAACAGCAAATAGCATTCAATAAAATACAGGATCCTAATTCCTAATCAATTGGTGAAACAGTAGTCTCGATAAGTAAAGCTCCTTTCGGACCATTGTAGTTGTCAACATGTTGGAGGTATTTCAGAAGTTCGTTGCTCAGATCAACTTCAATCATATCCCCCCAGATGCTTGTTATCAGCCACTTGTTCTTCAATTATATTAGTCCTTCGACGCCTATCTACATAATCAACTACACGAGGATTATTGAAAACAAACACCTTCATCCAGCCTTCTTCTTCATATCTGAGCAAATCAGCAGTTAGCTCAGCAGACTTTCCAATAACAATCAAATGCAGCCTTTTTGCGATGGTCAAAAAATGCGCTTGGCAAGGATTGACTACAATATGCTCTGGAAAATGAAGCATTCTGAAAGTCTCACTCAGAACATCAAAAGCAACGATGTTCCTCTCACCTAGTGGATACCAATAATTTGAAACCATAAAATATATGGTTTTATCAGCATAAACTCCTGTAGACCATGAATAACCACTTGAACCATAATTGTTTACGCTACCGAAATTTATTGTTCTCCATGACTCACGACGTCGTGAGTAAACACGAGCAGCAGTTACATTACGGTAACATCTGATGTTCAGCACTTTCAGATCATTGAACTGATCAAAATAAATTCCACCAGTATCAGAGTTTTGATCATGATTGTAATTGAAGTAGTCATCACACAAAACCTTATAGCACCTGGTAGTTGGATTACAAAGAATCAGCTGACAGCAAATCCCTTCATTGCAAACTAACAACAAACCATTAAATGACGATAGAATACGTAAATAGCTAGGGTGGACATTGTTAGGAAAACTTAAGGTTTTGCTTCTAACAACATCCAAATTACCAGCAACTACGTCGTCAACGACAATTGACGTGTCTTTAAAGGAGAGTAGTTTCTTTTGTACTGAATCTCCACTTCGGAGAGCATGCATCATCTGAAATCCATGACTTGACAATTCCCTATAAAAATTCTTGGAAAGACATTTGAAACGGCCAATATCTTCTGCAGAGAGCCTTGTGAAAATCTCGTAAACAATCACTTAAAACCCAGATTTTTCCATTTTGCAGTGAACCAATGCGTCTTTGAAAGTAAAAGAAATTGTAATGATATTGATAAACAAAAACTTTTGAAGATGATTGAGTAGATGGATGAAAACGGTAATGATCAAAACCTCTGCCCAATGTATTTTATATACCCAATGAAGGCGGTTATGACTAAATACATCGTCAGACGAAAAAATATGATACGACAGTCGTTAGGCTTTTAATAGATTTCCATGGGAAAATATAAAATTAAACACGTTATTATAATTACAATTAACCTCTTCATTGACCTATAAGACGCCTTTACCATAAAACAGAACTGACTGAGTGACGTGCATTAATTGCAAAGTACATATCCCCATGCATTTTGAATTTGAAATTACCGGCAATTTCAAAACCACTGCTATGGTATATGTTTGCCAAAGGAAACATCTGTTAAGTTATACTTTCTTGGCTATGGGTAGTAGTTTGCACTCTTGAATGTGGGCCAGACCTTTGACCTCTAAATATAGAGCAGTAGTTTGAAATTAAATGTATTTTAACTCAGATAAAAAAAGTGACACATCAGCAATCATCATTTAGTCATAACTCAGATAAAAAATCTATTCATTTGGAATACAAAGATATTGCGAACATCTGTTAAAGCCTCTCCTGTTCGCAACAGTAGCAAGTCAAACAGATGTTGGCAACAACAGATGTTTAACAATTGAGAGGAGGAAATTCTTCGAAAAGCTCTATTAGGCAACAACAGATGTTGGCACCAGTAGCAAGTCAAGCAGCCGTTAGATCAGCAGAGGATGATTTAGAGCAGATATTCTCTTTTGGCAACTTTAACTTTGACAGATCTATACACTAACAGAAATTGATACAACATCAACATAATCTAATAAAACTCAGAGACAATTTCACTTCTACATCAAAAGTACCGATCTGTAATAATCAGATGATATTAAAAATTACATAATAATACTTATTCAGCTTAAAATTACAACGAAACTTTAAAATCTAACAACACCACCAAGAAATTTACGAACCTAACAGTTCAAATTTAGTGCTTTTAGCTTAAAATTTAGTGCTTATAGCTTTAAAGTCCATCAATGTATATCTTCGACAATCGCCATGAACTCAATGCATCCAAATCAGGTTTCTAGAAACCTGATCTCTCGTGAACAGACCAAGATGCAGTACATGAAAACACTTCTTCAGCTGTTGAAGAGTAGCCCTGTCCTCACATACTCAATCCTTAACTTTGTTCATAAAGAGCTGCTTTAAACCAAACTTTATGCTTCTTTTAAAACAAAAAAGGCAGGAAAGACCATTACTCTAGTAAGATAAAATCTTATCTTACAGCAGTAGCAGATCCTTTCTTGCGTTTAGTAGGAACTACTGCGGGTTCTACATCATCATCATCTGCCCAAAATCATATATAATCATCATTTAGTCATAAGCAAAAATTATTTTAAATGTATATTTAATAATCTTTCTTTGTGTTTAATTTAACTTTATGCTTCTTTTAATACAAACCTATAATAACCCGCATCAGATTGTATAAATTTCAAACAACTGTGATTAGACTGAAATATAAAGCGAGAATTAGAGTATATCACCTCAAAATTAAAAATTCAAAATTTTAAAACTGGAGTAGCAAAAAACACATACTTTAAACAATGTTGAAACAATGACACTGGAAACAACCGTAGAACAATCATCATCATCATCTGCAACAGATCATTCACAATCATCATTTAGACATAACTCAGATAATAAAACTTTAGTAAAAATGTCACACCCCGATATTTCCACGTTTTACCGGTGGGCCCGGTGGGGGAGTATCGTGACGTAGTTGATATCATCATAGTCAAACAACACAATATTTAAATGCACAGCGGAAGCAAAAGATAGATATATTTCAACCGAATAAAATTGTAATATTAAGTATCACAAACAGTTGAAAATAATCCACAGGTGGATCAAAATAAAAAGGAAACATTGTTCAACAGTTTTATGGCATCCAAGCTTGCGAGACTCTTATTGATGCTAAGGAGAAAGCCAGCCTATTTCGAGTAGTACCTGCACTTAATCTTTTTGGGAAAATACGTCAGTTTACACTGGTAAATAAAGCATTTCCAAACGGAGCATATCAATGATTTAACCTCTATCCGATTAAAGATTCAATGCCCGACCAAGCGGTATTTTATATACCATACCCCAAGCCCGTATAGGGAAAATAAGTTAAAAGTATTTACCTGAGCAAAGTAATAATCACAACAAGCAAGTGCACGTAGCTTTTACCGGGTCTCCTATTCTGGAACGAAGGTTTATAATAACCTATTAGAATCCTAACGGGTCTTTAATTAAGCCTAAACTTAGACCGGTTAGTTTTAAAGAAGCTACGGTTCGAACGCATGATTAAGCGAAGACCGGAATAGAATGTGATTTAGACCCGACAAGTTTGAAGACTTGTATAATATGGGTATACTAAACACATTCTGGATTTTGAGACAAAAGTGATAAGGTTTGACCCGTTTCGGCTAATTTATGCAAACTAGTTACATAAACCGAACCGAACGCGCAAGAAGCGTAACGGGTAACCAAAAGAGTCATATACAGGTTTCCTACGTTAATATGCCTTAAATATGTTGTGATATCAGTAGGATACCTTTCATTATGCCCAAAACGAGTTTAATCTCAATTTAAGCCCCGTAGGGGTATTTTGGTCATTTTAAAGATTATAAAAGAGATAAATTTTAAATTCTGAGACTCGGGTCTGAAATAATCAGTAAAACAACTTAATTCAATAGGTTATATCAGTTGGTGATAAGTCTTATATGCCAAAATGGTTTTAAACCCATACTAGGTGTTTAATACGCGTAAAAAGCCGTTTTAAGCGATTTCCGGGTTATACAGGAAATCTGAGTTTTCTGATCAGGTTATAAAGTTCAAAATAATTCATTTATTATATAAAATCAGTAGCAATTGGATTGGTGTCAAAATACTATGTAGAACTCATTTTATAAACAAAAAGGGTATAATCGGTATTTACCGAATCAACGCCATACCCTTAGGTTATGAGTAGGTTAAAAATAATTAAAAATCTTTAAAAATCCCAAAATATTATATTACATCAGTGGGTAAAAGGTTTGGTGTCAAAAATTGGGTTTAGATAGGCTTTACGCTAATTATGCCTTTTAATTAACAATTGGTATTCTTTTATCAATTGTTTCTGATAGAGATAGCCGCTTTACATCTCATTTTTGGTCAAGTTTCCAAAAGGAAATGGGAACCAAGTTAAAGCTAAGTACGGCCTATCATCCACAAACAGATGGACAAAGTGAAAGGACAATTCAGACAATGGAGGACATGCTTAGAGCTTGTGTAATTGACTTTGGAGGTAATTGGGACGATCACTTACCTTTAATAGAATTTTCTTATGATAATAGTTATCACACAAGTATCAATGCTGCACCATTCGAAGCACTTTACAGACGAAAGTGCCAAACCCCAGTCCGTTGGGCAGAAATTGGGGAAAAACAACTATCTGGACCTGAGATAGTGCAAGAAACCACCGACAAGATTATTCAAGTCAAGGAACGACTGAAAGCAGCACGTGATCGACAAAAGAGTTATGCCAATAACCGACGCAAACCATTGGAATTTCAGGTAGGAGATAAAGTATTGTTGAAAGTCTCTCCTTTGAAAGGAGTAGTAAGATTCATTAAACGAGGAAAGCTAAGTCCCAGGTATATTGGACCTTTTGAGATTATTAGAAGAATAGGACCTGTAGCCTATCAGCTACAACTGCCAGAAGAGATGGCAGGAATACATGATGTGTTTCATGTATCAAATCTCAAAAAGTGTTTAGCTGATGAATCACTGATAGTGCCTCTTAAGGATATAGAGGTAAATGAACAACTCAAATTTCTAGAAAGGCCTCTACAGATTGAAGACAGAAAAGTTAAAAATCTCAAACACAAGAGACTAGTTCTAGTCAAAGTAAAGTGGAACTCCAAAAGAGGACCTGAGTACACATGGGAACTCGAGTCTGAGATGCAAAGGAGATATCCATATTTATTCCAGTAGATCTCGAGGATGAGCTCTAAAACAAGGTGGGGAGAATGTAACAACCCTCGGTAAAACCAACACCCTCATAATATTTCCGACACCCTATTATATCTTAAAATGTCCCAATATGTCTTATATTATACCCCGTATGTGAAAACCGAGCCTGAATTATGTTATATTATTTAAATAAAATATAAAAGTTTAAATTTAGGGCTGAGGCGGGCCGCGTGAACCCAGCCCAAACCCTTACACGGGCGGTATGAAGGCTAGAATCAGAAATCGTTGATTTCTTTAGTTGAAGCGGGTCGCGTAAGTGTTCTCGATAGTGTACGCGGGCCGCGATAGACCTACAACGCGGAGACATCCCAGGCCAACACGTGTCGACATCGTGGCGGACCTACACATCGACTCAGCCAAGCTATTCTGTTGACCAGGGTTGACGCGGGCCGCGTAACCCTGGCCTGTGCTTTACGCGGGCCGCGTGAGGGTCGGGTTTTACAACTATAAATAGAACGCATCAGTTTTCGTTTTCCGTCGCTCATTCTCAATTCTCAAATCACAATTTCTGTAAGAGAGGCATTATAGTCGGGTATTATACCCCTAATTAGCGAGGTTCTGCTCCGTTGTAAGTATTATAACCCTAGTTTCGTAATAGTTACGCTGCCCGATTGATTTAGGGTTCCGCAACAACTGTCGTGGTTCTGCCCCACATAATTACCAACTTATAACTACTTTAAGTTTGACTAATTACTGGACCGTTAGTGATTAATCGATAAGTCAAACCTTAATTACGACGGTTTGACTTTTAAGCTAAAAACTAAGCAAAACTCGATTAAGGAAGGTTAAGGATACTTACCAAGGTCCTATGCACGACTAGTAATGCTTAGAGAAGGCTCTTGAGCTCTAGAGATGATCAGAAGATGAGTTATGAGTGAATGATCAAAGTTGCAACCAATGGGGCTTTATATAGTGCTTTTAATTCCTTATGATCATGACAAACTGTCACACCCCAACCGATGGCGGAATCATCGGGGCATGGCACTGAGCGAAACAGATTGTCCAGAAGTTTCCATAACAATTATCAATACTATTCAATTTAAATAATACGTCCCATACCGTATCTCAAACAGCAAAATAATTATTACAGACAAAAATCTAGGCAAATATTCTGTTCCGACAACTCAGATTTCAAAATAGAGCAATTGTTTATCTGCTTCTAGAGACCCTTAGTTTGACCACTACAGACAACTATTTGTTGGGCTCTAAAGCTTTATTCTAGCTTCAAATTCCTACCGAGTGTGCGTCCTAAGCACCTGTCACATACGTTAAAATAAAAGTCAATACATATAATGTAAAGGTGAGCATACAAGTTTGATAATAGCATATAGAGTTCGAATTCGTTTACGCATAACCAGCACGTACACATAGAGAAATGAAGCACGTTAGCTATCGACATAGATCCATCGATACCAATGACTGCGGGTTAACTGCCCGAGGCAGTTCGCAATACATGATTACCACCGTAATACATGCAAGTAAATGATCCTTAACAACCCCCGTGTGAACGGGTGCTGAGTCCAAACTATAGTACTATCGTTGCTAAGGCAGGTAGACAGCATTCCACGTCTAAACATAACAAACAAGCATTCATAAGCCACGTATAACATGCATTAACAGTTAGCGTTCAAATAGTATTGAGTAGTGTGATTATTGTAGTTTGAATATTCGTAACGTATGCAACACCCAAAAGTGCTGAAAGCAAAAAGGGATCGGGTATACTCACAGCGATTGATGGATTGAAGGGAGCGCTTAGCAAGTAAGATTAGCCTGAATAGATTAGGTTGTATAACGATAAGTGATGCGTAAAACGACACAAGGTATGAGTGAGTCGGATGGTAGTTCGATCGGATGGTAATCCGAGCTGACAGCAATCCGTGCGGATAACAATCCGTTTGAATGGTCATCCGGTCGGATAGGTTATCCGGTCGGATGACTATTCGAGTGATTGTTTCTTCCTACAAGAAGGATGTGTTTGTGTATGATGGTTTGACTTTTGAAGTTTTCGTTGTAGTATTTTGAAAACATCGAAGTATCTCTGTCTTCCAAGTCGGTCGATCGGATGACAAGTCGTGCGGATGACAATCCGTTCGGATGGTCATCCGGTCGGATAATCATCGGTCGGACGGCGGCTTTGTAATGAGGTTACTTACTGAAAGCATGTTCATGACAAAAGTGTCGTTCGATCGGATGGCAATCCGATCGGATGGCAACCTTGTCATTGAACACGTTGAAAATTGTTCAAGTCTTTAAAGTCTTAGTATCTCATGATCCGAAGAGTAATCCAGTCAGATGGTCGTCCGATCGGACTGCAATTCGTCGATACTCAAACTTCAGTTAAGATTGTTTTGAAGGTGGGACCCAAGTGTGATCCGTTCGGATGACAATCTGTTCAGATGACCTATCCGATCGGACAGTAATCCGTTCAGACAGTAATCCGTCCTGATTGTCCTGCTCGTCCTACACTTGGTCGTTTTTAGTTGTTTGTCGTTTTATCGAGACGTGGTGACGACGTGTTAACCAATGGAACTCCGTTTTGTCCCAAGTGACCAGACCGACCAGGAATCACCCTAGTTCGGCCGGTTGCTGGCTCAGTACGGTTGTTCTTGTTTAATCCGAAATCGGTAGTCTCGTCTGTAGAATTCAGATCTGAGCCAGTACAACACTAAGAGTGAGTAGGAGACTAGATCAGAACCTGATTCAACCGGTTTTGAGTGTTTTAAGTGTAAAAGAGTTGAAAGAAAGTTAAAACCATCTTTCAATCCTTTTTCACCATTCTTGTGTCGAGATCTTTACAAGATCTTTGTATGTTTGCGTGAAAATCGGTTAGATCTCGGTTGTTCTTGGTGGATTGAAGTCAAAACATGAAGTTCTTGAAGAACACATGATGACGTCACCCTATAACACCCGAAATCTAGTGATTTCACGGTTAAAAGTTAAGATTTAAAAGATAGAAAGGTGTAGGAGTGCGTGTAGATCATGAAAGTACAAGATTTAGGGCGAGATCTTACCTGGATTTGAGAGAAATCGAAGAAAAGGGGAGGAGCACGACTGGTTCGGACAGAGAGTTTCCAGAAATGGTAAGAATGACAATGACAGGGGTATTTATAGGATTCCAAAAGAGGAAAGTGTTATCCGATCGGAAGACACCTGGGTCGGATGGCATCTGTTTGGTTAGTGAGGCTGCTATCCGATCGGATGGCACCTGGGTTGAGTGTTTGACGCGACGATTTTTAGCGTTTCGATTTCGATTGCGAGCGGTTCGTTACGATAGGGTTTCCAAGTCAAATTACTTTCAGTCCCAACTACTTCATGTCTTGCATAATCTCTTCTCCACTAATTATCATAGTTCGATTGAGATTCGAGTTCGAGTTGATTGCGTTTCGAGTTTCGATTGAGTTCGATTGATTTCCACAACACACACATATAAACACGCACAAGTAACACATAAGGCACACTCACACGTATAATTAACCAGATTAAGTCGAGTTGCGGTTCGTATCATGATTCGATGTCGAGTAGCATAGCTTGATTATTGATTAGTTAACTTTATCGCATTGTTACTTCCTATTATTCACAGTCGTAAGTCGATTTGATAGCGGTTAACAAATATCGATTTTTTTGTAAGGTACAACACTTACTCCACATAATACAATTAAAATAAAAAGATTACTATAAGTCAAATCCGTTTAAGCGGTCGTTGACGTTGACCTTGACTTTGACTTTGACTTGTGAAAACACGGGGTGTTACAGCCTCCCCTTGTTTAGGGAATTTCGTCCCGAAATTAAGCTGTAAGTTGTCCCATACCGTGAATCACGTTTGAAAACTTTCTGTTCAGACCGGTTTTGACTCCGAAACGATTGCGAACTGAACGCGTGACGTGCGGAATCCGTACATGAACGTGATCAAACACACAAGAACGTACTATAATCGGTGATTCTTTAGATTGATATGGAATCGTACAAAGCACTAGAATCACATTGTCACTTTCTCTCTCTAGTTTCTCTATCTAAACAATTGCGGGTACTTCGTCTTCATGTCGCTTTCGAGTTCCCAAGTGAATTCTGCGCCTTGTTTGCCTTCCCATCGGACTTTCACAATAGGAATGTGAGAGCGTCTGAGCTGCTTGGTTTGGCGATCCATGATTTCGACAGGCTTCTCCACGAAGTGTAATGTTTCGTTTATCTGTAGGTCATCGAGGGAGACATGTAAGTCGTGGTCGGCTAGGCACTTTCGGAGGTTTGACACGTGGAAAGTCGGGTGGACGTTACTAAGTTCCTCCGGTAGTTCGAGTCTGTAGGCGACTTTTCCGATTCTTTCCAAAATCTTAAAAGGTCCAACGTATCGAGGCGCGAGTTTTCCCTTTTTGCCGAATCGGACTACACCCTTCCAAGGTGATACCTTTAGGAGTACGTAGTCACCAACGTCAAATTCACGGGGCTTGCGCTTTTTATCGGCGTAACTTTTCTATCGGTCCCGAGCTTTCACTAGGTTGTCTCGAATTTGGAAAATTTTGTCTGTTGTTTCTTGTAGTAGATCAGGACCGGTTAATTGCGAATGACCAATCTCGTGCCATACAATAGGCGATCGACATCTTCTTCCGTATAATGCCTCGAATGGTGCCATTTGGATGCTAGAATGATAGATGTTGTTGTACGAGAATTCGACTAACGGCATGTATTTATCCCAATTACCACCGAAGTCTAAGACACACGAACGGAGCATGTCTTCAAGAGTACGAATCGTTCTTTCAGTCTGACCGTCGGTTTGTGGGTGGAAAGCGGTACTTAGATTGAGCGTTGTACCTAGAGCTTCTTGAAATGTTTCCCACAGTCGCGAGGTAAACCGAGCATCACAATCAGAGATGATGTCCCGAGGCGTCCCATGATTACAAATGATCTCGTCGGTGTAGACTCGGGCTAATCGTTCTACCTTGTAGTCTTCTCGTATCGGCAGAAAGTGAGCTGATTTAGTCAAACGGTCAACAACAACCCATATGCTTTCGTGACCTGATGACGTGTGTGGAAGCTTCGTTACGAAATCCATAGCTATACTTTCCCACTTCCACATAGGAATTGGGGGTTGTTCGAGTAAGCCAGAGGGTCTTTGGTGTTTAGCCTTGACTCTAGCACAAGTTAGGCATTTTCCAACGTAGAGGGCAATATCCCTTTTCATGCCGGGCCACCAGTATCTGTAGCGAAGATCCTGGTACATTTTATCAGCACTGGGATGAATAGAGTAACGGGATTTGTGGGCTTCGTCCATCAAGATTTGTCACAAATCGGTCCGCTTAGGGATCCAGATTCGGTCCAGAAAGTGGAATATCCCATTGGATTTGCTCACAAGTTGGGCTCCATCGTGGTAGATTCGTTCCCTCTTCAGCGTGCGTTCGTTAAAACACCCATGTTGGGCTTCACGAATAAGGGTTTCGAGATCGTGTCGGGCTTGAACATTACGGGTGCTAAGCAGATAACTCCGTCTGCTGAGTGCGTCGGCAACAACATTCGCTTTGCCTGGGTGATAACGGATCTCACAGTCGTAATCGTTGAGAAGTTCTACCCATCGGCGTTGACGCATATTAAGTTCCTTTTGATTAAAGATATGTTGTAGGCTCCTATGATCGGTGAAGATCGTACACTTGGTACCATATAGGTAGTGTCGCCAAATCTTTAATGCAAAAACAACCGCGCCTAGCTCGAGATCATGGGTTGTATAGTTCTTCTCGTGGATTTTGAGCTGACGAGACGCGTAAGCTATAACCTTGTTCCGCTGCATGAGGACACAACCGAGACCAAGGTTAGAAGCATCACAGTAGACAATGAAATCGTCGTTTCCGTCGGCTAGAGTGAGAACAGGAGCATCGCAAAGCTTATGTTTGAGGGTTTGAAAGGCAGTCTCTTGTTTGGTTCCCCAGACAAAAGGCTGATCTTTGTGCGTGAGAGCGATAAGCGGCACAGCAATCTTCGAGAACCCTTCGATAAATCGTCGATAATAGCCTGCTAGTCCGAGAAAAGAACGGACCTCAGACGGGTTCTTAGGCGTAACCCAACTCTTGACAGCTTCAATCTTCGTAGGATCGACATGAATACCTTGACTATTAACGATGTGACCCAGAAACTGAACTTCCTCCAACCAAAATTCGCACTTGGAGAATTTGGCATAGAGTCGATTCCCCTGGAGCAACTCGAGGACCAAACGTAGATGTTGCACGTGTTCGGCCTTCGACTTGGAATAGATCAAGACATCGTCGATGAACACGATGACGAAACGATCGAGATATGGTTTACACACGCGATTCATAAGATCCATGATGACCGCTGGTGCATTGGTTAAACCAAAAGGCATTACAACAAATTCGTAATGGCCGTATCGGGTGCGAAACGCGGTTTTGGGTATATCCTCCTCTTGTATGCGCAGTTGATGATATCCTGAACGTAGATCGATCTTCGAGAAACACGTAGCGCCCTGTAGCTGATCAAACAAGTCGTCGATGCGAGGTAGGGAATAACGGTTCTTGATAGTTAACTTATTCAATTCCCGATAGTCGATGCACATCCGGAATGATCCGTCCTTCTTTTTGACGAAAAGGACTGGAGCGCCCCATGGAGAGGTGCTCGGGCGAATGAAGCCTTTCTCAAGTAATTCCTGGAGTTGGTTTGAGAGTTCACGCATTTCGGATGGTGCTAGTCGATAAGGAGCTTTAGCAACAGGATTCGCTCCAGGAATGAGGTCGATACGAAAGTCGATATCACGACTTGGCGGTAACCCTAGAAGATCATCAGGAAACATATGAGGAAATTCACGAACCACAGGAACGTCTCTTACTTCCTTCTTCTCTTTCTTTTCCTTCTCTGCTACTACAATGTTTGCCAAGAAAGCTCTGTATTCCTTGCGGAGATACTTGCTAGCTTGGACACACGACATGAGCTTGAGTCCTTTCGAGGCAGTTTCACCGTATACACACATTAGATCACCATTTGCGAGCGAAAATCGAATCATCTTATCGTAACACACAACTTCAGCATGGTTTTCGCGGAGAAAGTCCATGCCTACTATGACGTCGAAACTTCCGAGTTGCATCGGAATGAGGTCGATTGGAAAAATGTGATTGTTGAGCTCAAGAGTACAATCATGAAGAACAGAATTGACGGCGACGGTTCTTCCAGTGGCGACTTCAACGTTGAATGTTGAGGAGAGTTTGGAGCGTTTACGATTAAGGAGCTTCTCGAATTCGAACGACACAAAGCAATTATCGGCTCCATTATCAAACAAACATGATGCATAAATACCATTCACAAGGAACGTACCATTAACCACGTTGTCGTCGGCTTGTGCTTGGCGCACGTTGATGTTGAAAGTTCTGGCGCGTGCGGCCTGTTGTTGTTGTTGCTGCTGTTGTTGCTGGTGTTGCTGGTGTTGCTGCTGCTGTTGAGGCTGTTGCTGCTGGGGCTCTTGTTTCACAACCCTGTTTGGGCACATGTTGGCGAAATGGTTCGGATCGCCACATGCGAAGCAAGCTCTGGCTTTGACCGCGGTTGCCGGAGGAGCTTGTTGACCCTGTGGGGCAGTGAGCAGAGCTTGATGAGCAGGAGCTTATCGGATGCGGCAGTTAGCAGTAAAATGCCCGTACACATTGCAATGAGCACAGAAACGGCAAGGAATGGCAGTATGGTGATGGTAGGTACAAGTAGGGCAGAGCGGGTGTGGCCCAGTGTATGCACGTTTAGCAGGAGGTGCATTGGTCACAGGCGCCGCTACTTGACGCTGTTGAGCTGGTACGGATTGAACTGGTGCAGCAGTGATCGCACAGTTCTTGTTGCTGGAGCTGTTCTTTCTCTTGTTCTTCTTCTTGTTGCTTGGTGTGGTGGGTTCAGCAGTTGGTGTGGTAGCGGTAGCTTGATGCAGATGCTTTGAAGTCTTATCCCAGACACCAGCCTTAACCCGCTTGTCATTGATTTCAGCGGCCAGTAGATAAGTTTCCTCGATCGTCGTAGTCTTAGCCGCTTGCACGAAATCGGCGACGCAGTCGGGCAGGGCCCGGATGTACTTTTTGATCGCCATGTCTGGAGTCTTGACTTGGTCAGGACAGATAATGCTGAGCTGTTTGAAACGAGCAGTAAGGCCAGCATTGTCTCCATCCTTCTGCTGTATGTGCCAAAATTCATCTTCTAGCTTTTGACGTTCGTGAGGAGGGCAGAATTCCTCTAGCATAACTTCCTTGAGCTCGTCCCACGACATACCATAGGCTGCATCGTTTCCTCGCTTGTTCCTCTCAGCCGTCCACCAGTCTAGTGCACGGGACTGGAAAACGCCGGTAGCATTCAGAGTACGAAGGTCATCAGGGCAACCACTCTGTCGCAGAGTAACCTCAATAGAGTCAAACCAGTGAAATAATGCAGTGGGACCTCCTTCGCCAGTGAATTCCTTTGGCCTACACGACTTGAATTGCTTGAAACTGAAGGGCCTTGCGGCAGCTTTTGGAGTTTCGGTTCTCGATTCCTCAGACGATTTGCTGGCATTCTCATAAACATCACTCACGGCCTTTGCCACGCTCTTAGCGATGATGGCAGCAAGACGTTTGTCTCTCTTTTCCTGACGAGAAAGTGCGTGACGGGATCCAGACGACATTGTCTGCAACAGACACCGTCACAGGACTCAACACATGTATTCGAATCTCACCTCACACGTCTATTACTACTAAAGCTCAGGAACACATATCACGTAATCACATGGACGTATAACCACGTAGGACACAAAACCACATAAACAAATAGGCACATAGAGCACAGAATCACATTAACACATAAGCACATAGAGCACAGAGGCATTTTCACACAAGAGGCAGTCAGAATACAGAAACCTATCATTCAAAGCTTGCGATCGTTCGACCATAGCGATCGCATTTTAGTATACCGAATAGCGTACCGTAGCCTAAGGTTGTCCACAATTCAACGATTTGTTAGCGGTTTGAGATAGAAAAGCAATGCGAGTCGTATGTGTCGATCGAAGTGAAAGCAAAATCGAGTAAATCTCCAAAAATTTAAACACATAAACAGGTAAAACACATATAAACTCATAAAATCGACGAATTATCAAAGTCAACAGTTGCGTGTTCAGGGCTTGAAAAAATCGAGAGATAGACTGTCTGCGGCTAGTAGACTTCGACTACCCAAAGCGATTCAACTATTCGCAAGGACTTGTTGCCTACCTGATTCTACCGGTTTTGAGTGTAAAAGAGTTGAAAGAAAGTTAAAACCATCTTTCAATCCTTTTTCACCATTCTTGTGTCGAGATCTTTACAAGATCTTTGTATGTTTGCGTGAAAATCGGTTAGATCTCGGTTGTTCTTGGTGGATTGAAGTCAAAACATGAAGTTCTTGAAGAACACGTGATAACGTCACCCTAGAATACCCGAAATCTAGTGATTTCACGGTTAAAAGTTAAGATTTAAAAGATAGAAAGGTGTAGGAGTGCGTGTAGATCATGAAAGTACAAGATTTAGGGCGAGATCTTACCTGGATTTGAGAGAAATCGAAGAAAAGGGGAGGAGCACGACTGGTTTGGACAGAGAGTTTCCAGAAATGGTAAGAATGACAATGACAGGGGTATTTATAGGATTCCAAAAGAGGAAAGTGTTATCCGATCGGATGACACACCGCCCGGATTGACCATCCGGTCGGAAGACACCTGGGTCGGATGGCATCTGTTTGGTTGGTGAGGCTGCTATCCGATCGGATGGCTATCCGATCGGATGGCACCTGGGTTGAGTGTTTGACGCGACGATTTTTAGCGTTTCGATTTCGATTGCGAGCGGTTCGTTACGATAGGGTTTCCAAGTCAAATTACTTTCAGTCCCAACTACTTCATGTCTTGCATAATCTCTTCTCCACTAATTATCATAGTTCGATTGCGATTCGAGTTCGAGTTGATTACGTTTCGAGTTTCGATTGAGTTCGATTGATTTCCACAACATGCACATATAAACACGCACAAGTAACACATAAGGCACACACACACGTATAATTAACCAGATTAATTCGAGTTGCGGTTCGTATCATGATTCGATGTCGAGTAGCATAGCTTGATTATTGATTAGTTAACTTTATCGCATTGTTACTTCCTATTATTCACAGTCGTAAGTCGATTTGATAGCGGTTAACAAATATCGATTTTTTTGTAAGGTACAACACTTACTCCACATAATACAATTAAAATAAAAAGATTACTATAAGTCAAATCCGTTTAAGCGGTCGTTGACGTTGACCTTGACTTTGACTTTGACTTGTGAAAACACGGGGTGTTACAGCCTCCCCTTGTTTAGGGAATTTCGTCCTGAAATTAAGCTGTAAGTTGTCCCATACCGTGAATCACGTTTGAAAACTTTCTGTTCAGACCGGTTTTGACTCCGAAACGATTGCGAACTGAACGCGTGACGTGCGGAATCCGTACATGAACGTGATCAAACACACAAGAACGTACTATAATCGGTGATTCTTTAGATTGATATGGAATCGTACAAAGCACTAGAATCACATTGTCACTTTCTCTCTCTAGCTTCTCTATCTAAACAATTGCGGGTACTTCGTCTTCATGTCGCTTTCGAGTTCCCAAGTGAATTCTGCGCCTTGTTTGCCTTCCCATCGGACTTTCACAATAGGAATGCGAGAGCGTCTGAGCTGCTTGGTTTGGCGATCCATGATTTCGACAGGCTTCTCCACGAAGTGTAATGTTTCGTTTATCTGTAGGTCATCGAGGGAGACATGTAAGTCGTGGTCGGCTAGGCACTTTCGGAGGTTTGACACGTGGAAAGTCGGGTGGACGTTACTAAGTTCCTCTGGTAGTTCGAGTCTGTAGGCGAATTTTCCGATTCTTTCCAAAATCTTAAAAGGTCCAACGTATCGAGGCGCGAGTTTTCCCTTTTTGCCGAATCGGACTACACCCTTCCAAGGTGATACCTTTAGGAGTACGTAGTCACCAACGTCAAATTCACGGGGCTTGCGCATTTTATCGGCGTAACTTTTCTGTCGGTCCCGAGCTTTCACTAGGTTGTCTCGAATTTGGAAAATTTTGTCTGTCGTTTCTTGTAGTAGCTCAGGACCGGTTAATTGCGAATGACCGATCTCGTGCCATACAATAGGCGATCGACATCTTCTTCCGTATAATGCCTCGAATGGTGCCATTTGGATGCTAGAATGATAGATGTTGTTGTAGGAGAATTCGACTAACGGCATGTATTTATCCCAATTACCACCGAAGTCTAAGACACAAGAACGGAGCATGTCTTCAAGAGTACGAATCGTTTTTTCAGTCTGACCGTCGGTTTGTGGGTGGAAAGCGGTACTTAGATTGAGCGTTGTACCTAGAGCTTCTTGAAATGTTTCCCACAGTCGCGAGGTAAACCGAGCATCACAATCAGAGATGATGTCCCGAGGCGTCCCATGATTACAAATGATCTCGTCGGTGTAGACTCGGGCTAATCGTTCTACCTTGTAGTCTTCTCGTATCGGCAGAAAGTGAGCTGATTTAGTCAAACGGTCAACAACAACCCATATGCTGTCGTGACCTGATGACGTGTGTGGAAGCTTCGTTACGAAATCCATAGCTATACTTTCCCACTTCCACATAGGAATTGGTGGTTGTTCGAGTAAGCCAGAGGGTCTTTGGTGTTTAGCCTTGACTCTAGCACAAGTTAGGCATTTTCCAACGTAGAGGGCAATATCCCTTTTCATGCCGGGCCACCAGTATCTGTAGCGAAGATCCTGGTACATTTGAATGTATATCATATGTTTATAATATAGATTAGGGTCTTGGGATTTATAATTAGGTCGTTCAGAGGTATTTAATTAACATGTCGACGCTTTTAAATCCTACCATACATCTTTGACTAGATCCGGGTTTATAACACTTTTGTCTTGCACGACACGTATCGTTATTTCATTGGACACAAATTTTCGAGGTGTTACATCCTCACCCCCTTAAAAGAAATCTCGACCTCGAGATTTACTGAAATAAATGAGGGTACTTTTCTTTCATTGTGGACTCAACCTCCCATGTGTACTCGGGACCTCTACGGGCATCCCATTTAACCTTTACTATTGGCACATGCTTCCTTCGAAGCTTCTTAACCTGTCGATCCTCGATCGACACGGGTTTTTCAACAAACTTCAAGCTCTCTTCTATGAGCACATCTGTATGTGGTATGACTAGTGATTCATCAGCGAAACACTTCTTCAGATTGCAGATGTGGAATACATTGTGAATACCACTAAGCTCTTCTGGTAATTTTAACTTATAAGCAACTGATCCGACACATTCGATGACCTCGAATGGCCTATGTATCTCGGGCTTAACTTACCTTTCTTACCAAATCGCATTACTCTCTTCCAGGGTGATACTTTAAGCAACACTTTATCACCTACCTCGAATTTCAGAGGTTTACGCTTCAGATCTGCGTAGCTTTTCTGCCTATCCCTGGCAGCTTTCAGGCGGTCACGAATCTGGACAATCTTGTCCGTTGTTTCAAAGACTATTTCAGGTCCTGTCAGTTGGACATCTCCAACTTCCGCCCAACAAACGGGCGTTCTGCATTTCCTACCATACAAGGCCTCGAAAGGCGCGGCTTTGATGCTGGTATGATAGCTATTGTTATACGAGAACTTGATTAATGGCAGGTGGTTATCCCAACTACCACCTAAGTCAATCACACATGCACGAAGCATGTCTTCCAACGTTTGGATTGTACGCTCACTTTGCCCGTCCGTCTGAGGATGGTAAGCCGTACTGAAATTTAAGCGCGTACCCAAAGATTGTTGGAAACTTTTCCAAAAATGTGATGTGTATCTAGTATCCCTGTCAGAGATAATAGACACTGGTACGCCATGTAGAGATACAATCTTATCTACGTACAACTGGGCTAACATGTCGGAGCTATATGTCTCCTTAATGGGTAGGAAATGTGCTGACTTAGTCAGTCTATCGACTATCACCCATCTGGTATCATTTCCTTTCTTTGTCTTTGGCAACTTGGTGATGAAATCCATTATTGCCATTTCCCACTTCCACGTGGGAAGTTCAGGCTGTTGTAGCAAACCTGACGGCTTTTGGTGTTCAGCTTTGACTTGCGCACACGTCAAACATTTAGCTACATAGGTAGCTATAGACTTTTTCAAGCCTATCCACCAAAAATTTGCCGTCAGATCCTGGTACATCTTGTCAGCTCCAGGATGAATGGAGTATTTAGAACTGTGGGCTTCCTGGAGAATAACATCTCGAAGTCCTCCATAAACTGGAACCCATATTCGTCCATTTAACCTTTGAATTCCGTCCTTGCGATAGGATAATTGTTCTTCAGTTACTCCTAGTTTTTCATTAGGATAGTTAGCTTCCAACACAGCTTCCTTCTGTGCAGCTAACAACCTTTCGTTCAAACCATTCTTTATCTCAATGCTCTTGGCATTGATTCTTACAGGCTTCACCCTTTCCTTTCGGCTTAAGGCATCGGCGACTACATTCGCCTTGCCAGGATGGTATCTTATTTCACAATCATAATCATTCAAAGTTTCCATCCAGCGTCGTTGCCTCATGTTTAAGTCCTTTTGGTTAAATAGGTGCTGGAGACTCTTGTGATCAGAATAGATCACACACTTGATACCATATAAATAGTGCCTCCATAGCTTCAGTGCAAATACAACGGCACCCAACTCCAAGTCATGGGTGGTGTAATTCTTTTCATGCACCTTTAACTGACGTGAAACATAGGCAATAACCTTGTCTTTCTGCATAAGCACACACCCCATGCCAGTGTGTGATGCGTCGCAGTAAACCACGAATTCTTCGGCACCTTCAGGCAATGTCAGTGCAGGCGCATTGCTTAGCTTCTGCTTAAGGATATCAAAGGATTCTTGTTGCTTGGGTCCCCAGTTGAACTTAATATCCTTCCTAGTCAAAGAAGTTAGGGGTGCAGCAATCCTTGAAAAATTTTCAATAAAGCGCCTGTAGTATCCTGCCAATCCCAAGAAACTGCGAATTTCTGTGGGTGTCTTCGGCTCTTGCCAATTCATGACAGCTTCAACCTTAGCGGGATCTACTTGGATTCCGCGTTCGCTAACCACATGTCCAAGAAATTGGACTTCACGAAGCCAAAATTCACACTTAGAGAATTTGGCGTAGAGCTTCTCCTGCTGAAGTAGTGAAAGAATACATCGAAGATGTTTCTCATGGTCGGCCTGATTCTTTGAATAAATCAGAATGTCGTCAATGAAGACGATAACAAATTTTTCCAAGTATGGTTTGCAGACACGGTTCATGAGATCCATGAATGTCGCTGGTGCATTAGTGAGCCCAAAAGGCATCACTAGGAACTCGTAATGACCATAACGAGTCCTAAATGCAGTCTTGTGTACGTCTTCATCTCTAACCTTCAGTTGGTGATAGCCTGACCTTAAGTCAATCTTAGAGAAGTAACTTGCCCCTTGAAGCTGATCGAACAGATCGTCGATCCTGGGCAATGGGTACCTATTCTTGATAGTGACCTTATTAAGCTCACGGTAATCGATGCACAGACGCATCGATCCATCCTTCTTCTTAACAAATAAGATTGGTGCTCCCCAAGGAGACGAACTAGGTCTAATGAAACCCTTGGCTAGCAATTCATCTAGTTGTGTCCTCAATTCCTTCATCTCTGTTGGTTCCAACCTATAAGGCGCCCTTGCTACCGGTGCTGCTCCAGGGATGATGTCAATTCTGAATTCCACTTGCCTATCTGGTGGTAAACCAGGTAGTTCTTCAGGAAAAACTTCAGGGTATTCAGAAATGACAGGGATATCCTCAATCTTAGGCTTCGGCTCATCAATAGTCACTTGTGCCATGTAGATGACACAACCCTTCTTTAAACACCTAGAGGCCTTGAGCATAGACACTTGCTCAGGCAGTCCATACTGAGTATCTCCCTGAATGGTAAGTGATTCACCAGACGGAGTCTTGATCACCACTTGCTTCTTATTGCAGATAATCTGGGCCTGGTTATGAAATAACCAGTCCATACCTAAAACTATGTCGAAACCGGCTAACTTCACAGGAAGTAAGGACAAAGGAAAAGAGTGGTTCCTAATGGATATAACACATCCATCTAACACAGTTGAGATGGTTTCTATGGTTCCATCAGCTAATTCCACCTCATACTTCACACTTAAGGATTTACAGGCAATTTCAAGAACTCATAAAACTTGTTATCCACAAAAGACTTATCCGCTCCAGAATCAAACAACACTCTAGCATAAACATCATTTATGAGAAAGGTACCTGTGATCACATTGTCGTTCTGGATAGCCTCCTGTGCATTCATCTGAAAGACCCTGGCATTGGTCTTCTTTCCTTCCTCAGCTTTCTTTGCAGATTTTGGGCAATTTGTCTTAATGTGCCCTTTTTCGTTGCAACTGTAGCACGTTGCGTCCTTCAGCTTCTTGCACTCTAGGGTCTTATGTTCCGAAGATTTTCAAATCCCACATGGCCTCGGCTGAGACTGGGATTTCGACTCATATCTGCACTTCCCGAAGTGTTGTTTCTTGCAGATCTTACACTTGGGCTTATCTCCAGATTGATGCCCATCCTTCTTAGATCCAGACCCCTTCTTGTGGTCACTGTTTCCCCGGTGCTTCTTGTCTGGCCTTCGTGAATTGTCATCTTCACGCTTCCTTTTCTCGGCATCCGTGTTCCTCAGCGATCTCTGTCTGACCGCGTCCAATGTGAGGGACAAAGATATATCAGCTACAGATCTGAAAGTAGCTGGCCGAGAGGCTTTTACACCTGCCTTGATCTCTAGGGCTAAACCCCCAATGAAACGAGCTATTCTTTTGGGTTCCGGGGTCACAAGATAAGGAACCAACCTTGACATTGTATTAAAGCTCGTAAGGTAAGCTTGGCAATCCAGATTTTTCATTACCAATGACAGAAAATCCGACTCAATCTTTTCAACCTCATGCTGAGGACAGTAGTTCTCCCTGATCAATGACACAAACTGTTCCCAAGTCATATTGTACAATGGGATTTTCCCTGTAGCTTGGATCAAAGACCTCCACCAAGCTAGTGCTTCACCTTTGAACGACTGGGATACAAACTTTACCACATCCTTATCAGCGCACCCGCTGATATCAACCACGGTGTCCATCTCATCCAACCATGTCATGCAGTCTATAGCTCCTTTTTCCCCAGTGAAATCCCTGGGTTTGCATGAAACAAAATACTTGTAGGAGCAACCCTTATCAAGGGGTCCTTGATTCAGTATGATCCTTTGAGATGGAACACTTTGCTGATTTGAAGAGTGACGATCGTCATCGTCTTTCTTTGGTTCTTCCTTCTTGGAGGGTGGCTTGCTGTGAGCCTCAGAATGAGTCTTAGGCTGGGAATGGGGTATTGATTTGGCTCTGCTTCGAGTACCGCTTGACTCACTATACTGCCTATCCAAGGCTTTTGTAACAGCATTGTCAATTAATGCTTGGAGCTCTGCGCCAGTCACATTGAACCTGGTGGCGTCATGATTCTCCCTTGGCCGACTGTTGATCTCGTCTTAGTCAGCCATTTTAGTTTGAACGGTTACATAAGACATTGACAATAATTTATTTGGGAGTTTATTAAGGAATTGTCTTTTATGGCAATTCATTAACCATGGTAAACATAGACCAGATTTGGTTAATTTGTTAATCATATTTATTTAGGATTTTTATTATAATTTATCCTAATTATCAAACAATAATAGTATTATTAGTAGCACAAAAGGCCTAGTCACAAGGACATTTTAAATCATAAGCCATGATTTCAGAGAATCAAGGCATTAAGGTTTGAACATAGTTCTTTACCCTTTTTCTGACAGGGAGTCGTAGACTACTACTGTCTTTTGTCTCATATGATAATGAGCATGGCCCGTAGGCACTATATTACCAATGGATGGTCAAAATATGATCATCTTAATTGATGATTTAAACCCATGATTTATAGATCATTAATTTAGCCTAGGAATCTTTTGAAGAATCCTGTTATAAGAATGACGTGTGTGATTTTAACGAATCACGTCTGCCAGGAGCGTTAACATGTTTTCAGATGTAAACAGGGATTTGAATCTTTTTAACAGGTCTTACCATCTTCTCCAAGTCTTATAATGACATGCAGGCTTGGCTATACCTTTAAGATTCTTAGTTAATATTTAATTGGCAGATTATTTTTAAAAAGGAACTATTTTTATTTATTTATTTATTTCATGTACAATATATTTATGCATATAATGACAAAAATGAAATTTATAAACTTAACATTCCATTAACATTTGAGAAGTACACATTGCCCTAAACGGGACTTTTAACAGAACAACTTACCCACGCAGGGGCCAAACTGAAATACAAGTCCACGCAGGGACCAATTACTTAAATAGATGTCCACGCAGGGACTTGATTGAAATAGAAAATACAGCAATACATGTAGGGATTTAATGATCCCTCTTCTTCTTCCCCTTTAGCAGGCTTGCCAGGCCTTTGAGGAATCCCCGGTTGTTCCTACGTTCTTCCTGAAAGTCTTGTTCCACCCTGCTTAGCCTTTGTAGGATTTCCTCCTGTTCTGGTGGGGAAAACCGTGGTGGCTGTGGCTGGTGCTGCAACGGAGGTTGAGCAGGTACTTGGTATCCATGAGTTGGGTATCCAACTCCCCAAGGGGCTCCATATGGCCCTTCTTGGTGGAGGGCATTGTAGTTTGCTGCTACGAGGTACGGGTCGGCTTCAGCATAGTTGTAGTTTGTGTGAGCCGGCTGCTCAAACGGATTGTACCTCATTGAACCTGTATACGTAGGAATTGGGTTACCCATTCCCGGCGGTGGTGGCGCAATAGGTGCAGAATTCACCTCTGGAACTGGGTTTGAAGGCCCACCCATTTGCGGGTCTTCTTGCAGTGGTGGAAAGTGACTGCCACTTGAGTGATGGGGGGATGCTAAAGTGAAAATCCCCTCCTCGCGCGGATATACGTGCCCCTGTTCTCCTACGCCTTGGTAGTTCTGGAGGTGCTTGATGAACTGGTGGCGGTGGCGTGACTGCCACGAAAAGCGAATCCCCGAAGGGATCCTGCTGCTGCTGCTGCGGGTTATGAGAGGGGGTAAAATACCACTCATATTGGTTAAACCTCGCTTGATAACTGTCTGGACCACGGTATTGTGATCCGTGGAAGGATGAACCATCAGAGACCTCAATAGGGTGTGTGGGGGTTCCAGTCGGTGGTTCCATAGGGTCGGTGTCCTCATCCATATCCATGGCGTGATCGCCGGAAAAGTGATCCTCCGGTCCCAATGGGTTAAAACCCACTGGTTCTTGAATATAGTTTGCCGGGTTAAACCGGCCCTGAAAGACAGGAGTGGGGTCGCCGAAGGAATGGTGCGAAAGGGATCGCTGGAGAGGTATATATGAAGGTTGTGGGTTATCGGGCTCGTTTTCTGATTGTGGCCCTAAGGAGTGTCGATAAGGAGGCGTTGAGCTATGCGAGGTAGATCGTCTAGCGGGCTCCAAGTGGGTCCTCCATTTTCGTTGCGGATCGGCACTCATAGTAGTGGAAGGAGTTCGCCGGTGCGAAGGCCCGGCTTCGTGATCGTTGGGGGCGTTGATCGGCCCCTTACCTCGTCCTCCTCTTCTAATTCTTGGTGGCATCTTGTTCAACCTGTCAAAACAATAGAAAGATACAACAAAGAAATATAAAGGACAAAGTTAGAACTAAAAACAATTTGGATTATTCCTAGGTTCTTTGTCTAGACTTGAAAATTTAGGAATGTGCAATTGTGTAACTGAGATTAAACACAAAAGGCTAGTGTTTAATTCACTCAGTGTTGGCTCTGATACCAACCTGTCACACCCCGATATTTCCACGTTTTACCGGTGGGCCCGGTGGGGGAGTATCGTGACGTAGTTGATATCATCATAGTCAAACAACACAATATTTAAATGCACAGCGGAAGCAAAAGATAGATATATTTCAACCGAATAAAATTGTAATATTAAGTATCACAAACAGTTGAAAATAATCCACAGGTGGATCAAAATAAAAAGGAAACATTGTTCAACAGTTTTATGGCATCCAAGCTTGCGAGACTCTTATTGATGCTAAGGAGAAAACTAGCCTATTACGAGTAGTACCTGCACTTAATCTTTTTGGGAAAATACGTCAGTTTACACTGGTAAATACAATTAACCGACTCATTTTGAAAAAGGTTTAAAATTGATTTGAATGCACGTGGCACAAACTTTTTATAACTTGGGATAATTATTTGAATATAATCTTGTAAGAGAATTACATGTTCCTTATGCGTTCAGTAGTCCGATCCGTAGACCGGGTTAAAGATCAATAGACACACCACATTATTTATTTAGGCACTGACGGGTGTACGCCTACACCCCGTGCTTAGGTCGTGGCCATCTCGTAAGATGATACCAAGGATATCCGGGACATGGTCATTAACCCCCCAAAGGCTTTAAGCAAACAAAGCATTTCCAAACGGAGCATATCAATGATTTAACCTCTATCCGATTAAAGATTCAATGCCCGACCAAGCGGTATTTTATATACCATACCCCAAGCCCGTATATGGAAAATAAGTTAAAAGTATTTACCTGAGCAAAGTAATAATCACAACAAGCAAGTGCACGTAGCTTTTACTGGGTCTCCTATTCTGGAACGAAGGTTTATAATAACCTATTAGAATCCTAACGGGTCTTTAATTAAGCCTAAACTTAGACCGGTTAGTTTTAAAGAAGCTACGGTTCGAACGCATGATTAAGCGAAGACCAGAATAGAATGTGATTTAGACCCGAAAAGTTTGAAGACTTGTATAATATGGGTATACTAAACACATTCTGGATTTTGAGATAAAAGTGATAAGGTTTGACCCGTTTCGGCTAATTTATGCAAACTAGTTACATAAACCGAACCGAACGCGCAAGAAGCGTAACGGGTAACCAAAAGAGTCATATACAGGTTTTCTAAGTTAATATGCCTTAAATATGTTGTGATATCAGTAGGATACCTTCCATTATGCCCAAAACGAGTTTAATCTCAATTTAAGCCCCGTAGGGGTATTTTGGTCATTTTAAAGATTATAAAAGAGATAAATTTTAAATTCTGAGACTCGGGTCTGAAATAATCAGTAAAACAACTTAATTCAATAGGTTATATCAGTTGGTGATAAGTCTTATATGCCAAAATGGTTTTAAACCCATACTAGGTGTTTAATACGCGTAAAAAGCCGTTTTAAGCGATTTCCGGGTTATACAGGAAATCTGAGTTTTCTGATCAGGTTATAAAGTTCAAAATACTTCATTTATTATATAAAATCTGTAGCAATTGGATTGGTGTCAAAATACTATGTAGAACTCATTTTATAAACAAAAAGGGTATAATCGGTATTTACCGAATCAACGCCATACCCTTAGGTTATGAGCATGTTAAAAATAATTAAAAATCTTTAAAAATCCCAAAATATTATATTACATCAGTGGGTAAAAGGTTTTGTGTCAAAAATTGGGTTTAGATAGGCTTTACGCTAATTATGCCTTTTAATTAACAAAAAGCGTTCTAATTACGCCTTTAAGCATAACTCCTAATCTAGACCTCCAACTGATATGAAAATTTAGGGACATGTTTATAAATCAGTAACAAAGATTATTGTCCTCACACATTTCCAAAATTCTCGTTTTATGGTCAAAAGGGCATTATGGTCAACATTAAGCAATTAACGGAAACGTGTAAACGAATCGGGCAATCAACGAACTAATCACAGAGGTTTATACCAACATGTAACCTGGTCCTAAGGAAGCTCTAAGGTATTTCTAAACCCATCTAAATCGGGTCAGAACTGAAGTCAAAGCAAAAGTCAAAGTTTTG
Organism: Helianthus tuberosus; assembly: GCA_030545235.1. Lineage (NCBI taxonomy): Eukaryota > Viridiplantae > Streptophyta > Magnoliopsida > Asterales > Asteraceae > Helianthus > Helianthus tuberosus. Next base: position 11,965,914 of record CM060364.1, read on the forward strand.
CGACTTTCGGTTCCGAACCGGGTCTAAACAGAAAATTGTCGGGTCGAACATGCTTAGACATGTTCTTACATTTATTACTAAGTTATATGAGTGATAAAATAGGTTACACGCCTTCTACATTGTTAATTATGCGTTAATTCGAAAATTACGTTTATGTTGACTTTTTATAAACAACTTTGACCCGTCAAATGATCTAGTTAGAGCGGGAATCAGAGGGTGCCCTTTTAAGGATTTAAAGCCCACATAATTACCAACTTATAACTACTTTAAGTTTGACTAATTACTGGACCGTTAGTGATTAATCGATAAGTCAAACCTTAATTACGACGGTTTGACTTTTAAGCTAATAACTAAGCAAAACTCGATTAAGGAAGGTTAAGGATACTTACCAAGGTCCTATGCACGACTAGTAATGCTTAGAGAAGGCTCTTGAGCTCCAGAGATGATCAGAAGATGAGTTGTGAGTGAATGATCAAAGTTGCAACCAATGGGGCTTTATATAGTGCTTTTGATTCCTTATGATCATGACAAACAACTCTACTATTGATCCCTGATCATTACCAAGTGTCCCTAAGCCTAAGAACCAATAGGGGTCGCTCATGGAAGTGAAAAATATCTTTTTAAGTCGGTTACTCGTTCATAACAGGAAGCTGTCCCGTTTTCTGTTACTGGGGATGCCTTACGGACCGTAAGGCAGGACCTTTATGGTCCGTAAGCCTTTACCAGAAGGCAAAAAAAAATTTAACCTTTCAAGCTTCGAACAGGCAACTAGTGTATTACGATTTTGGGCCATGAATTATCAGTATGAGACCTTTAGATCATGCTTGAACAGTTATGTCCACCCTACTATGTTGTAATATTGTCTTGGACTTTAACGAAAAGCCATAAACGAAGGTTTGTCGTGCATATCCTCATAGGATCCCACTCTTGCAAATATGAATCAATTATTACTAGTAATTACCGGATTTGAATGTATATCAGATGTTTATAATATAGATTAGGGTCTTGGGATTTATAATTAGGTCGTTCAGAGGTATTTAATTAACATGTCGACGCTTTTAAATACTACCATACATCTTTGACTAGATCCGGGTTTATAACACTTTTGTCTTGCACGACACGTGTCGTTATTTCATTGGACACAAATTTTCGAGGTGTTACAAAAAATCAAAATCAAAAACAAAAACAAAAACAAACATAATCATATATATCACATTACCATGATCAAGGCAAACCACATATCCCCAAAAAATTTTCTGAAAGTGGGACAGAGAGAGCTTCAGTTTTAGGTTATCCTTTATGAACAAATGCCGAGTATTGAGAAGAAGGGATTTGAGGGAGAGATACATTAGAAATGTGGTTTGAAAATTCAAAAGTAGAGAATACGTTTATATAAGAAGATAATTGACAGAAGTGAGTGAGTGACATGCATTAATTGAAAATTACATATCCCCATGCATTTTGAATTTCAAATTACCCACAATTTCAAAACAGCTGCTGCTAGGTATACGTTTGCCAAAGGAAGCATCTGCTACTTTCTTATAGAAGAGCAGTGGTTTGCCCTTTGGAATGTGGGCTAGACCTTTAACATTTGAATACACAAGGCAGTGGTTTTAAATCAAATTAAATCTATTTTAAAGTGATTTATATATTAGACTTTATGATAAAATAATGACATAAGAAAAGCATTGTTGGACAGCCTCTCCTGCTGACACATCAGCTTTTCTTATGTCATTGGGATTTCTTCTTTTATAGAAAGTATAGATTATTATTATTATTATTATTATTATTATTATTATTTATATTTTATTATTATTTTTTCACATATTAATATTATACAAAAACTTTTTAACCACAGTTAACTGGCTTCTCAGAAACGATGCTCCCTCTCGTCGTACTTCCACGTGATGTTTTCCCCCCACTTCCCGAATCCGATTTCCCGCATCCACCAGTTCCTCGCCGTAGCGGCGCAATTCGGCAACGTTCTCCGGGTTCATGGGTGGAAAAGGTGCAGGTTCAGGATCAAACTGGGGAAAGTAAACATTGGGGTTATTCATGAAGTTCTGAAAATGCCAGTCGTTTGTCCACCATTCTTCCAATTGCCCTGAAAAAGGTTGAGGGTTGACAATAGGGTCCGGAATAGCAGGTTCCAAATTAATTGGAAGTTGTGATTGGGCAGGTAAATTGAAATGGTTTTCGTTGGCAAGTCCGATGAGGTCACAATTCGCCAGTTTCCTATCAAGTTCTTCCCAAGGTGGCATCTCCTGGGCTTGACCTGAACTTTCCCCTACTTCATTTCCTTTTCCTTTGTCTTTTGGATCCTCTGTCTTTTTCACCTTTTGGGCAGCTGGCTTCTTCCTTCGTCCGCGTTTCCAGTCCAGGATTCTTCTCCTCTTTTTAGGCTTGGGTTCTCCTGGGGCTGGGCCTGAAATACTAGTGGCTCCTCAGTATCCGCCTGATATCCGGATTGGGTTCCTTTTGTATCCATATCGGTGGTATGGATTGTAAAGTTTCGGAATGCTTCCGACAGTTCATTCATGCTGTTAGCGCACATGAAGAAACATACAAAATTCAAATTAAAATTTTATTTGTTGTGAATTTAAATTTTCATAGAATCACAGAATGGCAATCTGAAAAATTAAGTACTTCTAAATACTTAATTGGCTTAAATCAGTGACTCTGATACCACCTTTTTCTGTCACGGCCCCCGACCCGGTTTTACCCGTTTCAGAAGCCGCGGGACAGAAAACCCATGGTATTGGTGTTTATTTAGGCAGCGGAAATTTCAACAGGATCGTTTAACTGAAAACACCCATTTATTTTATTCCAAATTTCGGGACAAGACCCGTAATTTACAATAAAGGAATTTCATTGGGAAACCCTTTGGTTACAAAACATGTTTATTTATTTACTGAGCCACTTTATTCAAGCTGGAATGCTACGCGGCACTTTTCCTTTGTTCACAGTAAATCACCTGAAACATGTTTAAAAAGATTTTATCAGCGGGGAAATACTGGCGAGTCACTCAATTTATATAAAACGACACATTGTTATAGATTACAGTATTAAGCAGTGTTGTAAAAGTCGGATTCCAAGGCCGAGTACTCGGTCCTCAGAACCCCTCCGAGGCGACTTCCTCCTAAGCGGACTCAATTAGTCGGCCTCGGTCAAACTCGGCGCCTAGTCGGACTTAGTCGGAAAGAGTCGGCCTAGTCGGTCTAGGCGGTCAACGTGGTTTGTTGACTTTTAATTAGTCAAAATCGGTCAACATCGGCCTACTCGGACTACTCGACCTTGTACTCAGACTAGTCGGACTTGTATTCAGAATATTTGAACTTTAAACATGTTTCATTTTAAATTATACTCAATTGACATGACTTATGCTTATTTTAACATATATATAATATATAACAATTAATTTTCTTTATAGTTACCATGTCCGCGTACTCCCCGAGTACTCCGATTACTCCCAACTCCCCAGTCAGCCGACTAGGGACCGCCTAGCGACTTTTACAACACTGGTATTAAGAGCGATTACAATTGCCCCTATCTTATAATTAGTTGGTTCAGTTGTCACTCGACCGGATCTATGACTGTGGTCATACCACTATTGGGTCCGTTCACCCAATAGTGACGAGTATCACTATTTAGGTCCTTTCACCTAAAAGTGATAAAACAGTAGTAATTGTGCACAATACCCCACTTACTGCCAGTAATTTAAGATAACAACGACTTAATCCCTGTAAAATATAACTAGAAAACATTTAGGTATTGTAAAACACTTTTGATAAAAAGAGAATGACTCACATTGCAAGTTTAGTTGGACAGAGTCTTGCCTACTGATTAAGCCTGGTAACCTAGTTAAATAATGCAAACGAAACTAGGTTAGTAACTTAATACAACATTTACGATAAATTCACGAAATCAAAACCCTCACGACGAATGACAAAGTATAGCCCGAATTCGGGCAGCACTTAAACATCCATCGGATCGATTTCAATCAATCGGACATTGTATCGTAGCAGTGATCGAGTTATTACCCTGTTATCGTAACGGCGTTTCGACTTTTTGAACGTGATTTTAAAGCAGAAAGATAGTGATTTTGAGAAATTTTTCGAGCACAGAAGCCTGGCCATGCAACTTCCTATTTATATCAAATTTTTGAGTTCTACGCGGCCCGCGTAAGCCTGAAAGCAATCCTTCGCGGCCCGCGAGGGCCACCGTAGCTACGGTTAGGGTTGTCGTGTCATGGCGTAGGTCTGCCACGTGTCTGACACGTGGCCCTGATCGTTATCCGAAGAATTTCAAGGCTGTCGTGCCCCGCGTAAGCCTTGCTTAATTCTTACGCGGCCCGCGACAGACTAATAAAATTTGATTTTCTTGATTTTTCATAAGGATTAGGGTTTTAGGGGTCCGGGTTTCTACTTACGGAGTGTTTTAGGACAATTTTCGTGCAGGTCCTTACAGAAATTGATGTTTGCCAGATTAAGTCAAGTGAAAATCTAGCTGACCTGTTCACGAAATCTTTACCAAGAAGCAGTTTCGAGCAGCTATCACACAAGATCGGTCTTCATAGATTGAAAGATGTTTGTTGAATTCAGGGGGAGAATTATACACGTTGTACTCTTTTTCCCTTAACTAAGTTTTGTCCCACCCAGTTTTCTTAGTAAGGTTTTTAATGAGGCAGCATAGCTGATCCAGTAGTATCAGTTTATTTATTCAGGTCCTGAAGTACCTATTTAACATCATCCTGAAGTATGTTGTTAAACTGTGTATAATTCTAAATGTCTGAGGGGGAGTGTTATAAACCAGACATTTTAGGCCCAACCCATTACTTATGGGCTTTAGGGTTTACAGATAGGTTTATCTATATATTGTAATGTTGAATAGAATGAAGATATGAATTCAGTTTTATCTCTATTTCTCTTTGGTTTTTTTTTTTTTTTTTTTTTTTTTGAGACGCAAATCCCGAACAGAATGGACATGGGGTGATGTGAATGTACTTTTATAGTTTCTCGTTGTGGATGTTGCGAGTAAAAAAAACACACAAACAAATAAGTATGATATTTTTTTTTGAACGGCAACTTTTATTAAAAGGCTAACACGGAGTTAGCGCAACAAAACAACAATTAGAGAGAGAAGTTACACAAATTGTTTCATGAGATAGACTTAAACGGAGACCTATTTTTATTAAAAGGTACCCAAGTGATTTGATTTCCTCCATAGTTTTAGAAACGCTTGTCGTTTTATTATACTTGTGGTTAAAACATGAAATATAAAATCAATAAAAGATAATAAACCTAAGAGGAAATCAATTTAGTTCAATTAGATATAGGTTTTATTACCGTTTAGCCTAATTCTTCTCTAAAAGAGAACTTTATATATAAGATAGATTAGGTTACTATAGCATAATTAAGTACAATGGGTAATGAAGGGATATTATTTATCTTTAAAAATTCAGGACATCTTTTCAACAACAAAACTAGTTATTTACGCTAGTGCATTGCGGCGACGTTAAAACGTACAGTACTTGAATTTATACCGTCTAATGAAAACATATTATATTTGACTCAATTTGTTACACTAATGACATCAACTTGTTGTACACTCACACAACACAACACGTTTGTGACTTCGTTACATTCATTAAGATTTGAAATTAATGTGGTTAGACACATATAAGAAAGAGTATTATGTGTCATACGCCGCGGTTTGGACTTGTAAACGTAATTGAAAAAAAGAATTAAGAAAAGGGAAATAAAAGGAAAAACCAAAAGACCAAAAAAAAGAAAAAAAAAGGAACAAAATAATGCAAAAAAAAAAAAAAGAATTCGTTACATTCATCAAGATCATGGTATTAGTACGGTTAGACATAGATAAGAAAGAGTTTTATGTGTCGTATGTTGCGGTGTGAAGTCGTAAACGTAATTTACAGAGCTGTCCTTGAGAACTCTCATAAAAAATTTAGACCATAGACGCCAAAAAGAATTGGGCCTAAAATTGTGGTTAAGGGGAAATGAAATAAAAACATAAAACCTTGGTGGTGGAGCCAATAATTGAACTTAATAGCTCTACATTATCTTTAGATGGTTTTTTTCACTCCACCAACAACATTTTTTGCATAATAACTGGATATATATATACACACACACTTTCGGTCCCTTTGAAAATTTGAGCATCGGGCGACGGCACGGATTGACAGACTCAAGAGCCGGCCCTGGTAATTTACAAAAGAAAAAATAGGAGAAAACATTTTTTGCATAATATTGGATATATATATATATACACACTTTCGAGCCCTTTGAAAATTTGAGCATCAGGCGACTGCACGGATTGACAGACTCAAGAGCCAGCCCTGGTAATTTAAAAAAGAAAAATCAAAAGAAAAAATAGGAAAAAAAATGCCAAAAGAAATCAATAAAGTACAAAACAGGGGTCGAACCCGAGTCACTTGGCTTCAATATGAAGAACTTATCCACTTAATCACAGAACTTTTCTGTTAGTATATCAGATAGGGGAAGGTTCAAATGAAAACCACTAGTTATTGTGAAAACTCGAAAACAAATTAAAAAAAAGCCAAAAAAACATACCAATTTTTTTTTTTTTTTTTTTTTTTTTTGCAACCTAATTTTCGCAGCTTTTTCTATATAAAAAAAATTTTCAAAAAAAAAAAAAAAAATTTTGTGTAGTGCACATGTGTAATACTACATATGTGTATGTGTACTACACATGTGTATGTGTACTACACATGTGTATTATTACACATGTGTACTACAAATTTTTTTTTTTTTTTTTTTGAAAAAAAGTTTTTTTTATATATAAAAACCAGCGATTTTTATAAAAAAATTGAAAAAAAAAAAAATTTGTGTGTTTTTAGGCTTTTTTTTAATTAGTTTTCGAGTTTTCACAATAAAAGTGGTTTTCATTTGAACCATCCCCATATCAGATAAAAATATACATATATAAACACACTTTTGTTTGTAACACACAGAAGGAAAAAAAAATTATAAGGTGTCTCGATAAGAACATATAATAAACTAACTAATACACATTTCAATAAAATATAACCAACAAAAACAAATAATTATCTAATTTTATCTAAGTTTAAATATTAGCTATAACTTCACCGGATTTTTAAATTTTGCTCTTATGATATATCAGGAAGCTTATTAGTATGGGTGGTTCAAAGATGATTTTAAAAACATTTGGTTGCTTTCCCTTCAAAGATAACAAAAGAATAAGCAAGTATTTTCATCTTTAGAACAACATCAACAATAGGTTGCCTTACAAACATCGTCACATCAGACTCTATCCGATTGTCCTTACCTTTATCGTCCACCTTCTTTCACAACCCGTTCATGTGTTATTTCACAAGAATAACTCTTTTCCCTCTTTCATCCAAACAGGTGGCCACAGAGCCGTCTCCGATAACTCTTGAAAACATTTAAGCTTCGGGCGACGAAAAGAATTGGGCCCAAAATTATGGTTAAGGGTAAATGAATTACAAAAATAAAAACTTAGTGATGAAGCAAAGACTTGAACTTGGGACCTTTACATTATTTTGAGATGGTTTTTGCCACTACACCACCGATATGTTTTTTGCATAATAAGCGGATAAATATATTAAATATATAATTTAATAAATATATACAAGCTTATAAATATTTTTCGGGCCCTTTGAAATTTTGGGCCTTGGCCGTCGGCACGGGTTTGCCGGACCCAGAGCCGGCCCTGGGTTGCCATCCCCTGCTCTCTACTGCACGTGGGCTCTGTTGGTGATTTAGTGTCTTTAATGTTATTTAGTGTAATTGCATTACCTATATATTAGAAATCGAATGAAATGAATAGTAACAAAATAGAATTGAATGAATGGTATCGGGTACCAGTGCCGGTATCAAATTTACTAAAACGGGTGTATTTTCGGTACCGGTCTGCTACCGGTATTCATCGGTTTTTACCCTCAAATACCGGTGTCGTACCAGTACCGACCGGTACTGTACCAGGTTATTCGGTACCGGTACACACTTTTGGGGATTTCGGTAACGATATTTTCGGTACCGGTTAGTACCGAGCTCATCAACTCCTGTAGCAACGTAGCAATGCAAGTAATTGCACCGTTTAGATTACTTTTCATACACAAAGTAAGTAAAATGTATTTCGTTTGAATGAGGTTTTATATACACAACATATTTTGCTTTATTTTTTGTCTTTTTCTGTAATAAATGAATTGTAACATGTAAAATTAACTTGGATATTTGGATTATTGATGAGCAAATCGTATCAAATCCTGTAATCAAACCGGTATCGTATTGGTACCAAATTTACTATACCAAATCATTTTCGGTACTAATTTGGTACCCACCTTTTGGCGTTTTCAGAATCATTACTTTCGGTTCGACACCGGTCTAGCACCATACCTGTATTTATTGATTTTTACCTTCAAATACCATACCGTATTGTACCGAGCATTTTCGGTGCCGGTACCTAATTTCGTTGATTTTCTGGATCGGTACTTTCAGTGTCGTTATCGGTACCGAACTCATCCATATTTTAACGTGTTAGCACTGTAATAACTGAACTGAAAATAGATTATGCGTTTTCAAAATAGATTTTGCGTTTTCAAAATATTAGGTTATTTAGGGGGTGTTTGGTGTTGCGTTTTCAAAATAGATTTTGCGTTTTCAAAAAGCATGTAGGTACATGCTTCTCCAAAACTACGTTTTGGAGGCAGGTAATCATTTTTTCATTCAAACATTTTTTTAGATTATTTAAGTTTTACAAACGCAATAATCAAATAATCACTTCAAAATGTAATTCCAAAGACCCTCTTAAAATCGTTTTTTTTTTTTGGATTGAGTGACTATCCTTTTCACGACATTTTTATTTATGTTTTGATATTTGGTATCTGCTTGCCGTTATCGACACGCGTTTTGCAGTCATTAGGTCCCCGCCGCAACGCGCGGGTGGAAAATCAACTAGTTTTTATAAACCAACATGTAGTTTCCAAATTTAATTTATTTTAGAGAATGAAATAAACATTAACACACGATTACCAATGGGGTGGTGGTTCATTGGCAAAAGCGAAACCTTTAAACACCTTAGGAGATGGAGGTCTTGGGTTCAAGTCCTACAAACGACATGAATAAAAGAAATTTACTGTTAAAAAAAACATTAACACATGATTAGGTTGATGTCAAGCACGAATCCTAGTATTTCTATATTATAATTATACTATACATACTATACACAACAATAATAAAAAATCATAGAAGCCATCGTCATCTACAATCTATCTTGTGAGCTTGTGCCACTACCCATCTACCACTTGATGTATTAAAGATCTAAAGGTAAAGCAAGGACTTTGACCTTCTATTCATGGAGATCGCATGACTACACCCACTAAAGACTTTTCTAATAGTTATCGTCATCAAATATTTTCTATATTTACATTCATCGTGAGGGGAATAGTTCCCTTTTGTTATTGGCTTATATGGACGGCTAGCAATAATGCCCCATTAGTATAGTCAAATTACGATTTTGTCCCGTTTAAATTTACAGTTTTACTATTGGTTTTGTTTTTTTCTTCTCCTAGCCAAATTATGATTTTGCACTCAGCTATTGGCTTATATGGACGGCTAGCAATAATGCCCCATTAGTCCAGTTAAATTACGATTTTGTCCTGTTTAAATTTACAGTTTTACCATTGGTTTTGTTTTTTTCTTCTCCTAGTCAAATTACGATTTTGCACTTAGCTCAGCTGCCTTGCACTTCCCTACTAGTCCTGCCAAATTACGATTTTACCCCGTTTAAATTTACTGTTTTGCTATTGGTTTGTTTTTTTTTCTTCTCCTAGCCAAATTTCAAATTTGCCCTCTGCTCAAATTTATAGTTTTGCCATTGTTTTTTTTCCCAGTCAAATTACGATTTTGTCCCAATGTAAAATTCGTTTTAGTATTTTTTTACAAGACTATGATAGTGTTTTGTTTTAATTGATTGACTCGATGTAATTTTTGTTCGTGCCAAGCGGTAGTTTTTCCATCGTGTTAGTTTTTTCTAGCAAAAGTATGGTAGTGTTTTGTTTTAATTAGTTGTCTCGATGTAATTTTTATGATTGTGTTATGAGTAGCATGTACAAGTAACCGAAACACAGACATACATGCTATGAGAGTGAAATATTCGACTTAGTGCCCCGCAACACGGGCGGGGCAAAAACTAGTTTACTTTAAATAAAATGAGATACTAAAATAAACATTGGTTCAAGTTAGAATATGTTAAGTACACACAAATCAAAACCCCTAGACCATGAGGGGCTCCAAGGGGTTACCACCTCGATGGAGTCCAAGGGGAAAGTCCTTGGCGGGTATCGCGTAAAAAATGCTTAATTATAAATACTTCAAATTTGTGTGGATGATTAAAAGTTGCATAAAAACTTAGAACAATTGGAACAAAAGTGAGCGACAACTAACCATAATAACGTTTTCAACCCCCGGTTCTATAGAAATTTTTTAGTACATACGTTTTCGACCCCACATCAGAAATCTCAAGGTTCGCCATTTACACGAACATCATGAAATAGGAAAGCTACAACTCAAAACTGTGCCAAAACTGCCCCTCGGTGGATGCTTTGAGAACAAATACGGATGGATTGTGGTGTCTCCCAATAGCTTATCCCAACCACACTTTTTTTACCTTTAAACACCACATTGCACGTGATTCCACTCCGTTAGGTCAGTGATAAGAGGATGTGACCTCACATAGGAGAGAGAAAATATTCTCATCCATCTTTTCTCAAAATACATTTTGGTTATTAATTTTTTTTCATTTTTCTTGATTTTAGAGCGCGCCTTTTTGCGGCATCTCTTCTGTATTCAGGCTTGTTTGGCGAATCATCCAGAAAGTCCTCCAACTCTTGATCTCGTGCATCCGATTGGGCTTGGGACGAGGGTGTCCTTGACCTTTTGGAAGACGTGTTAGTTTCGCTACCACTGGGGATATTCGCCCACTTGGGATGGAACTTACAAATCTCCCAACAATGCATGAAACGGAAGTCGCTCCCCACATTCGTTTTGTATGTAACCAATGCATTGTCACAAAGTCGGCTTCGGTTTCACCGCTTTTTGGGTTTTGCTTTGCTTTATTTAAAAAACCACTAAATTTGGTGAGTTGCCCGCTTATCTCTGTCCACTTCGAGGATAAGCTATCGTTTTCACGATAAATCTCCCTTTCCATTTCTTCATGGAATGCTTTACTAATCGCTTCCCACAAATGGCTTCTATGTTGAGAATTTCCTATTTTAATCAAAACAAAATTTAATATATTACAAAGTTATATAAAAAAAACATAAATATTAAAATAAGGGCTACAAAATATTTAAAAATATCTAAAGTTGGATGTTGAGATTGTTGAAGCCAAGCCCTCACCAATGCAAGTTCTTCATTAACGACCCATCTTTGTTGTTTTCATTTGGCGCTTTCAAGTGCTTTCTCGGCCTCGGTTTTTTTCTTGTGACTTCTCTTTTTGATGGGTTTAGATGCGGAAGGACCATCGATGGGGGGTTGAGTTTCGGGGACGGTTTCGGTTTGGGAAAGGTTGATGGAGGTTGGTGAAAGGTTGATGGGCGTTTGTGAAAACAGGCTAGGTATAGAATCGTCGGTGTGAGGGAAGTTAGTATACAGACGATTCGAGAGATACGATGCGTAACCCGCCACATCGGGCATAGTGGAGTGTATTAAAAATGGAGGAGGCATTGGACGATTGGGTGGTGGGCTAGGATTTTCTTGGAATGCCCACGGGTTGTTCCGGTCAAAACCACGATTACGATGATTCATTTTTCGTATTGTAGAATGAGAATAGAGATGATTATAGAAGAGGTGGAGTGTATTGTGGTTGGATGTGGTAAAAAAAAGAATAGAAGTGTGAGTTTTATAGTGAAAAAATAATTTTTTTTTACACATAGCCGTTGGCCAACGGCTAGTTTGGTTTGGCCATTGAGAGCCCGCCATGTCATATTGATAGACCCGCCCCACGCCCGGCCTTAAACTCCCGCCCCTTGGGCCACACCCAAACCCAAGCCCACCCGGGGTGGTGGCTTGGGTGTTTTCAGCCACCCCCCCCCCATACCCCATAGTCTAATGTTTAAAAACGTTGACGGTGGTTTACCTAATGGGGTTTAGGTAAAGTATTTAAAAAAAATGTGTAATTAGTTGAGAATGAATGGTAAAAAAAAATGTGTAATTAGTTAAGAATGAATGGACCCCAGTCCTCACCACACACCCAACTCTCTCCCCCTTCCCTCCCTCTCACCGACTCGATAAACCTTCACCGAAAATGCCCCCCATTTCGGTAACATTTGATCGGTAAAATTATTGGCGGTGGATGAGGGGTCGGTACCGAGTGGGTTTACCGCCCCACTCTGCTCACCCTAATGAGGCTCTTAATGGTTCAGACCTCTTACTGGTTCAGCACTTAATGGTTCAACCTGTTTGTTTCACGAGCATATGTCTGAATGGTTCAGACATTTGCCTCTGAATGGTTAAGATTTATACAGAGTATGAATGGTTAAAACCTCTAATCTGAATTGGTCAGACATTTGCCTCTGAATGGTTAAGATTTATACAGAGTATGAATGGTTAAGACCTCTAATCTGAATTGGTCAGGCATTTGCCTCTGAAAGGTTAAGCATTATACAGGCGCTTAATGGTTCAGACATCTTACTGGTTCAGCACTTAATGGTTCAGACCTCTTACTAGCTTAGCACTTAACCATTCAGATGTTGCCAAACAGTCGCTTAGTTCAGAATTTGCATAAACCCACACTTTATAGTTTTTGTTTTATATTATTTTTTCAAATTCTTATAAACTATGATTATTTAATATCTTAGGCAAAATTCATATCGTTATGCACCACATAAATAGTTTTTGTTTTATATTACTTTATCAAATGCTTATAAACTATGATTATTTAATATCTTAGGAAAAATCCATATCGTTATGCACTACATAAATAGTTTTTGTTTTATATTACTTTAACAAATTCTTATAAACTATGATTATTTAATATCTTAGGCAAAATTCATATCGTTATGCACCACATAAAAGATAACAAATACTTGACAATAAGGAATGACCACCTCAAATATCATAAACGCGTTTTGAACACAATTGTTGTCGATGAAAGGAGAACTTCACAATTAAACGTGGTTACCTATGACTTGGTGGACTAGTGGTATCTCCACAAAAGTGGTGTAAGTTCAAATCCTGATAAATATATGATTATGTGGTATCCACGTGTAACAAGTTGTTGTTCCAATAAAGAATTCAGTGCTATGATGGTACAATTATAAAAAAATAAATTCGTAAGCAAAACGGGTAATAATGAAGGTACGAGATGTCGCCCCATTTGTGGTCTAGTGGTAGGAGACTTGGGTAGTCTAACGGAGACTCAAGTTCGATTCTCACTTGTGTCATTTTGGGGTGTATATAGGTAATGAAATATTTGAACTAGGCCTTGTGCAAGGTTGTCAGTTCGATTCCCGAACCCACCCGGGATTTCGTTCCATTGTGTGTTATGCCAGAGAGTTCTGCTCTTGTGGTGGCACAATGACTATCAAGTGGCAGCCCACGGTATAGTTTTCCGGGTAACACCAAAAAAAAAGCCAAACTCTGAGTCCAGGGTGGGCCCGGTTAAGACAACATAGTCTGGCCAGAGTGGGGCAATATGAAGCTCTCCGATTTGGGAAGTACGATAACCTATACCTGAAGTTCACCGTTTCAAAAAAATGATGGTACGAGATGTTTGATTTTACGTATCATATGTATATGAAATAAAGCCAAAAAACTTAATAGATCCTTTTGTACGTATATGGGTCATGGTCAAAAAGCAACTGATTTCCTTGTTGCAATTTTTGTCGCAATCTTCCAAATTGCTTATAAAGACCTCATCATTATCAATCTTTAATAATGGGTTATTTATCCAAATGTAAAGCTAAACGTTCAAACATATACTTTATTAGGGGAAAAATGCTATTAACTCATGCAAATATGTTTTTAAAAACTTACAATAATTATTTATAATTATTTTATATATAGTTCGGATTTACATCGAGATAGTTGGTAAACGGGCAACAAACTTATAAATTAATTTTAAAATGAGAAATGACAACTAAGAAATCAATTATTAATCTAACTTATAAATTAATTATTATCAAGATTTTTGTGAACATTTTTAGTGCGCTTTGATTCTTGATAGGTGTATTCACTACTCGATATTTGATGTCTTTGATTGATTTATTTCACTTGCGTTTGAGTTTGATTCTTCGTTTTGAATGCATGTTGTGGTTATTATTTCTTTTGAAATTATCTCATTGTATGGTCCTTAATATAATTGAATATGATTCGCATGCTCATATGATACCATTGTTGGACACTTGTGATATAGCACATCTAAATATTCTATATTTTGCAGAGGTTACTTTAAATGACAAGAAACTTGTGATATAGCGCATCTAAATATGCTATATTTTGCAGAGGTTACTTTAGATGACAAGAAACTTGTGATATAGCGCATCTAAATATGCTATATTTTGCAGAGGTTACTTTATGGATACTTGTGATATAGCGCATCTAAATATGCTATATTTTTCAGATGTTACTTTAGATGACAAGAAGAGGATATTTAATCCACTCTAACCAACTAACTAATTATTTACTATCTTTGTTACTTAACCACCAACTAGAATTGAGACCCGCCGTAATGCGGCGGGGATTCTTTAGTTATAACTAAGTCGATTTAGGACCCACACGTTATGTTAAACCTATCAAACGGGAAAAAAATAGACGATGTAAAAACGTTCACCCACACACGCACGTTGCGTCGTGTTAACTCACAAATTTAGAACGAAACGTAAAAACGTTAAACCAAAGACGCACGTTGTGATGTGTTAAGTCACAAAATCTAGAACCAAGCATAAAACGAAAAATTTTCGGAAAATGAAAACTATAAAGGACCAAAGTTGAAAGTAAAAAAAGTTGCGAGCATAGATTGCAAAAGATAAAAAAATTTTGGGTTAAAAGTAAAAAAAACAAATACTTTTGGGTTAAAAGTAATTTATGAAATATTTTTAGTAAAAAGTAAAAAAAAATCAATTTTTTTGAAAAACCCCTAAAGCCAAGGTCACGAGAACCATATGCATAACCATTTTTTCTTTAGACAATCTTTCCATGTGAGGAAGCTTTCAACTGTGAAAAAGAATGTAAGAGGTAACTTAAACTTGTAGTTTAATCTCCTTGCTCCAATTTGAGGGGAATATATTTATAACTGAACGAACCATTGTGTTAACAGAAAACATTTACTGTAGTTACAGCGTCATGAATCAATTTGTTCAACCATAAAACAAGACATAAGATAGAATCTTTAGCTCAAGTTCAAAAAAATGTATTTCAAACACACAGCCCCAATACGATTGTGGAATAAAAGCAACCAAAAGGTCAACAACTAATTCAAGTTTAACCTTAAGCCTCACAATATACAACAACTCTAAACCCTAACCCTTTGCCCCTAATAACTCCATGCAGAAAACAAAGTCTATCCATGAGCTTCAAAGCAAGAAAAGAGATCCATCTGATAGCAAAAAAAAAATTCAAAAAACCAACCATCATAAGGTCAACAAATACCAGTCAAATGATTCTTATTTACACCCAAACATACAAGATAACAAATTCTATGCTGATATTGCCAGCTTCACACACAACCAATAACACATGCAGGATAACAAACACAAAATCCCCAACATAAAATTCAATTTTCATTTCAGAATAGAAAACCCTAATCTACTAAAAACATCAAAAATCACTTGAAACAAAATCAAATTTAACAAACACTCTACCATTTACCCCAATTTTCACATCACCATATCCAAAATCTTACACACACACACACACATAAACCAAATCATATTCTCACAACAATTTAACAACAACAATAAGTCAATAACACATATGAATAAAGCAAAATAAGTACAGCTATTACCAGAAGAAGTAAGTGAAGAAGATGAAGAATAGGTACAACTACCTCCCTCCATTCGGTGACTGAATCTGACCGTTTGATCAACGTTGCAGCTGCTTATTCACAAAAATTTTGATTCTAGGGCTCGAAAAACTCGCAAACCTTTTTTTTTCCAATCAAACAAGCCCTAATTTAAACATAAACACAAGTTGTCAGCAATTAGCATGTGATTCGATCGAAAACCGGTTGTTGAAATCGAATTGATTATAATTTTTTTCTTCGATGAACTGACAGATGAACTGAAACCTAGAGAGAGAGAGAGTAGAGAGAGAGAGGATGGTACTACACACTGTTTATGGCGTTTGTGAGATGACGGGAATATGGAATATGGTAAGAGGGTATTTTGGTAAATGGGTATTTAAACGTGGAGGGGTTTGATTTGGTGGTAATTAAACGGCTTGTTTTTCTAATTTTAATTATGATGTTTGAGTAATTAGTTTTAGCCAACAAATTGAAAAAAATTATGGTTGGTTGATTTTATGGTAAGGTGGATTGGTGGAATGAGATTTTTCTATGAAATGTATATTTTACCTTGTTAAAATATATATATATATAGAGTGAATTGTAAGAATTGTCCTTTATTTTTATGCCTTTTTGTAGGCGGTGTCCTTTATGTTTAAAATTGATGAGTTTTGTCCTTTATGTTTAAAAATCAAGCACGTTTACCCTTTGGGCCTAACCCAGTTAGTTTTTTCCGTTAAATCTTGTCATGTGACTTGCATGTGAGGGCAATTTTGTCATTTCATCTTTCTAGGAACTAAATATATAAATAACTTAAATACCAAAACATTTAAAACAAAAAAATAAAATATATATAAATAAAAAGTTCTCCCTCTTTCTCTCTCTATCACCATCCACCCCCACCACCATCCACCCACCCACCACCACTTACCACCACCACTTATCACCACCTCCAACCCAACCCAACCCACCCATCTATCTCTCTCTTTTTCCCAGCCGTTAACCACCCACCGTCACACTCTTTTTATCTTAATCAACAAACACATACATGTCTGTTGAAACCCCACCAAAATCAAAGCTGCAATTTCATCCATCATACACAAATCTGTTACCACTAACTTGAACCTTCCCCATTTAATTATTCATTTGCCTATGTCATCATCCACCCAACTTCATTCACTTGTTTCAAAACCTCCAACCCCACGAAAACACCAACTGTTGAAGCCCTTTTTAGCTGCACTCCCATCTACCTAATAAATTTCGAGATTAGCAAGTTGAAAAGTATAATCGTCGGTGTACTAGTGTTAGAATCAAACGCTTAGCCCCAACCCACTAGAAACCATTTAGCCCCAACCCGCCGGAAACTTATTTGCGACCACCACATCAGCAACGTGATGGCAGCAACAGTAGCAGCAGCGACGTGACGACTGCGGTGATAGGGTTAGTGTTTTCCGGTTGATTGCTTAGAGGATTGGTTTGGTGGTTCCTTCGCCATCTCCACCTTACGCCGTCACCCAACCTCACAAAAACACCTCTTCCACCACCTGTTGTTTCGTCAGACGCCACTGCTCAGAATGATGGCCGACGGTCATCTAGGGGCACAGAGAGAGCAGCGAGATAAGAGATGGGGGCCAGTGTGTTTATTTAATCGAGCAACTGAAGGAGGTGGTGGTGGTGGTGTTGTTGAGAGGTGTTGAGAGGTGATTTATTGAGGATGACAGGTGATATAGAGAGAGAAGAGAGAGGGGGAGAGAGAATTTATATCTTTTTACACATTTAGTCCCTGCTTCGTTAAAATGATAAAATTGCCCTCATGTACAAGGCACATGACAAGATTTAATGAAAAAAACTAACTGGGTTAGGCCCAAAGGGTAAAACGTGCTTTATTTTTAAACATAAAGGACAAAACTCGTCAAATTTAAACATAAAGGACACCGCCTGCAAAGAGACATAAAGATAAAGGACAATTCATGGGATTCATTCAAAAATATATATAAAAAAGATATACAAATAATTATATTATTAAAATTAATAAACTTTAACTGAGCCTCATTTTCTGTTTACACTTAATTTATAATTACCCTCTACACACACATACACACCATCTCCACCTCCACCTTCACAAACAACCACCTCCCCCCTCTACCACACAACCATTATTATCCACAGTGTTGCAGAAAGAGTAAACGGTCATCGGAGGTCTGCCGCCAGGATTTTGGCAAATAAGTCAAACTAGGCGGCAGTGGTCAAAATCAAAGAAAATAGGTCAAAAATCGGACCTAATCGTTCAAAATTGGACTTAATCGATCTAATGGAATGAGTTCTTACCTCGTTTGGAACCAAATTGGAAACAAAATTCGGGTTGCGGCTTCCTTCTTGTGCGCCGTGTAATGAAACAGATGAATAAAAGAGATGGTTGGTTAGGTTTAATTAAGTTTGGGTATTTTAACTTTTAAATCCCTCTATCTTTCACAACTTTACATATGGTTCCCAAACTTGTAAATTTGTATATAAAAAATATAAAGTTAACTATATATTTATATAATTTTGTAAAAATATACATAAAAAGTCCAATCCGATTAATCCCTAAGCGTTAACTAGCGCCTAGCGCCTTCTACAACATTGGTCATCTACCATCCCCTGTCGTCGCTCGGAACCTTAGAACATAACCCACTCATCGTTGCACCACCAACCGAGCCAACTCCCACACTATCATTGTTCTCCATTCTCAACATTACCACATCTCCATCGCCGATTGGGTTCATCGTCCACCTTCACAACCACCGCTCACTCACACATGCAAAAAATCGCTTCAATTGATCCTACACTTGCAACAACTTCGCCGCTCACCTGTAACAAACTCTCTGGTCCCATAACCTGCAATAACCCTTAGTTTTCCCAACAAAACTTTTCCGCTCACCCACACTTGCATGTTATGAACTTATGATAGAGATAAAGAAGAAAGACGGGATAGGTGATGGTGATGGAGTCGGTGGTGAACCGTTGGGTGTGGTGGTGGATGCAAAATATGATGTAGAAAGAGGGATATATGGGTGAGGGTGTGCTAGGATTAGGGGTTTTAGGAAGAGGTTGAAGAAAATGTGAGGATAGGTGTGATATTGTTATACTATATAAAAAATGTGGGGCACCTTAACTCTTATATTTATCTAACTTGGTTTTTTTTTACTGAGGGTAGTTTGGTAGTTTCACATGGATTTAATTGAAAATTTTAACGACGTTAGCTGGTAAAGGACCATCAATGTTATGAAAATACAACCATCGGGCCATTTGTGAACATTTTCCAACCATTAGGATCAATTGTGCAATTATTAAACAATGAGGACCAACGATGCAAGATATGCAAAGCACATTGACCAACCAAACAATTAACTCTTAAAAGTATAAGTTTTGAACTCTCATTTCAATCAATATTACCTGTTTTGTAGAATATAATGCTACTCATCCATGGGTTACTTCCACACAACCATGCTACTAATCAATATTGTTTGTTTTGTTCACTAAGAGTTCACTATTTTTTTTGTTAATCAATTGGAAACATTTAAGGAGATTACCCATCTTTGAATACCTTTACCTAAGCACACTTAACTATAGAGTTTTTCTTTTATCCAAGTCCATTGTGCTATAATGTGACGTTTGCCTAAATGTTACAGTTTTATAGTGTGTTGAATCGTCAAGAGATCTTACTATAATGTAATCATTTAGATTAACCGTTTCATTTGTAATTATACGACTTAAGGTGAAAAAAATATAACTACTGATTTTGTATCAAATCTAGACGTGTCATAGTTTTTCATGTTAAATATGTGAAACCAAAATCATGTGTGTTTCTCAAGCATGTCACCACTGAAACATGGTTTTAGTTTTGTTCAATCAATTGTTTGGAGGCTCGAGTATCGCTATAATGAGATGATCCAAACAAGTCATCACACCCTTGTGGTTAGTATCTTATCTTGGTTGCACACCCTTAAAGGGGGCGATTATACAAGGCCAACATGTTGGGCTTATCAACCTAGGCTTGAGACTAGGGCCATCAAAAAGAGAAGGGCCTCCCATTTCCATTTTTTTTTTCTTTTCATATATTAGACTTGTTTTGGCTCATTTAAACAAAGTTTCTAGCTCCAAGATTTAGGATTTTACTCTAGAAGTCCACACTATCTAAACACGCTTCAATCCAAAATCCGGAAGCAACGACACAACACACCAACCCTTGTTACTTGCGGCGTCTTTTGAGTAACCAATGTTAAATTGATTACCGATTGAGCGAAATTAGGGCCGACATTAGGGGCGGTCATCGCTATGGTTATTCAATGTCTTAAATCTCAATCTCAATTGCAGATACTCAACAGGGTTGTCAAGTATTCAAGAGTTAAAAAAGGGATTGGACGACTGTTGATTCGTATTGCTGATTTGCTATTCAGGTTAGTTATAGAAAGAGTTGGTTTGTTAATTTTCTTTATACCAATTCAATAGGGCCTATGTAGTTCGCTTAGGGCCTTCAAAAATATTGGAAAGTCCCTACAATTAGACATGCTTTTTAAAAATATATAATGAGTTATCAACAAAACTGTTTGTAAATACATATAGCTTGTTATGTTTTTTTTTTAAGTTATAATAATTAGATAAGCATTCATTTAATGTTGATTATCTCATGAAGTACCATGACATGCATTTGAAAATGAAATACACATAAAATAAGACTTCATAATATGTGAAAATAAGTTAAAACGTATATATTTATTTGTAAAGTTCATATAACTAGGTTTTAATGCAACGCGCCGCGTTGCGGCGCGACAAAACTAAGTCATTGTAAAACTATTTATTGCGACTAAATACTTGGTTGTTATTAAAGCTGTGCTATTTAGTGTCTTATTTTTAAATTGACAAGTGGAGTTTTCATACAACACAGCCGTTGGTAGCAAGCGAGTTAGTAACTCCTGGCGATGGCGACTATTGCGATGTCTAAGCATCCACTAACCCAACAAATAAGGAATAAGAATTGTAAAAATACAATCAAAAAAACGTGTGAAAGAGGAGAAAAAGGAAGATGACGTGAAGTTATGTAAGCATAAAATGAAAAAAAAAAAAAAAGACCCCATGATTTGAACTTGAGTCTCTTTAAAACACATACAACCACAAAACCACTCCACCATGATGAATAATCTAACAAACTTTGAAGAAAATTGATATATATACACACACTTAAAAAGGGTATAGGGGAAAGAAGTCAACAAAGACAACCAATAAGAAAAGTTTACTATTCATTATGATGTGACAGCTACTATTCATTAGCTTTGTTTATTAATATATGTATAATTGGTTTCGAAGTAGGTACTTATCTGACCCGAGAAATATATTTATCCAACCATTAGACCATGCGTAGTAGTTTGAGTAATAATGCCCCCACCCTTGGGCGTTTTGCGCCACGTGGCAGTCCAGTCAGCATGGGGGCGTTATTGCAAAAGTGGCGTAGTGGGAATAATGCCCGATAACGCCCATTCCAATCATTAAACAATTATTTTTTTAATTAAAAACTTAAAATACTTCATTAAATTAAAAAAATACAATACTAGAAATAAAAAAAATCCGACTAAATTAAAAAAAAATACATTATTTCACTTGCGGTTGAGTTTGATTCTTCGTTTTGAATGCATGTTGTGGTTATTATTTCTTTTGAAATTATCTCATTGTATGGTCCTTAATATAATTGAATATGATTCGCATGCTCATATGATACCATTGTTGGACACTTGTGATATAGCACATCTAAATATTCTATATTTTGCAGAGGTTACTTTAAATGACAAGAAACTTGTGATATAGCGCATCTAAATATGCTATATTTTGCAGAGGTTACTTTAGATGACAAGAAACTTGTGATATAGCGCATCTAAATATGCTATATTTTGCAGAGGTTACTTTATGGATACTTGTGATATAGCGCATCTAAATATGCTATATTTTTCAGATGTTACTTTAGATGACAAGAAGAGGATATTTAATCCACTCTAACCAACTAACTAATTATTTACTATCTTTGTTACTTAACCACCAACTAGAATTGAGACCCGCCGTAATGCGGCGGGGATTCTTTAGTTATAACTAAGTCGATTTAGGACCCACACGTTATGTTAAACCTATCAAACGGGAAAAAAATAGACGATGTAAAAACGTTCACCCACACACGCACGTTGCGTCGTGTTAACTCACAAATTTAGAACGAAACGTAAAAACGTTAAACCAAAGACGCACGTTGTGATGTGTTAAGTCACAAAATCTAGAACCAAGCATAAAACGAAAAATTTTCGGAAAATGAAAACTATAAAGGACCAAAGTTGAAAGTAAAAAAAGTTGCGAGCATAGATTGCAAAAGATAAAAAAATTTTGGGTTAAAAGTAAAAAAAACAAATAGTTTTGGGTTAAAAGTAATTTATGAAATATTTTTAGTAAAAAGTAAAAAAAAATCAATTTTTTTGAAAAACCCCTAAAGCCAAGGTCACGAGAACCATATGCATAACCATTTTTTCTTTAGAAAAACCCCAAAGCACACCCCGCGTTGCGACGGGGCGTAAAACGGTGTCAAATAGTACTAATGTCACACAACCGTCATCGACCAACAACACTGACTTGACCTAGGATCTGCGTGTTGCGACGAACCTGTCCAACATGAAAAAATAGAGGTAAAAAACGTTGAACCACACATGCACGTTGCGCAGTATTAACTTGCAAAATTTGAAACAGAACATAAAAAAGTTGAACCACACTCGTACGTTGCGTTGTATTAACTTGAAAAATTTAGAACTATACGTAAAACGAAAATTTGCCAAAGATGAAAAGTATAAGTGACAAAAGTTGTGAAATTAAATTGCAAATAATGAAAAGTTTTGGGTTAAAGTTAAAAAAACAAATTATGTAAGGTTAAAATTGCAAAAGCTAAAATCCTTAGGTTAAAAGTAAAAAAAGCAAGTCTTTTTTTTTTTTTTAAACTCTCAAACCACAAGGTACAAGTGGTTATGCACAAAAAACTTGCTTATTTATATACGAAATAATATGGGTAGCTGAGGATAGAGTCAAAAATAAAATCTTTTCTCCTTCTTTCATGTGGAAAAAACATCATTCCGAAACCTCCAAATCATCCACCAATTCGCATTCCAAAACCTTATCCTTTTTAATAAGTATAATTACTTAGTACTTATTAAAAATGATAAGGAATGTATTTATTATTAAGTTTAAGTTTTACCCTATATATTTAAAAAAATATACATTTTTAACCTATTTATTTTTCAATTAATTTGATTGTTTTATAATAACTTACGTAGGTTAACTTAGATAAAAAATTGAATTCGTAGTTGTATATTGAAATAAAATTAATTAAAAACTTCGTTGTACTTAAATTTGATTTCTTAAACCATATCAAGTATTGATTCCGTAACCAATCAAACTATTACCGACCGAAACCAAGTTCGTCGAAATAAGTATCTGAATCCAAAAACCCACTACTATAATCTTATAAAACAGCCTATGATCTCTAGATCAAGTGATGGAAGGCTTGCATTTCTCTTGAGAGATGCAGGTTCAACTATCACTTTGTGCACAAAAACCCATTACTATAATCTTATAAAACAGCCTGTGATCTCTAGATCAAGTGGTGGAAGACTTGCATTTCTCTTGAGAGATGCAGATTCAACTCTCACTTTGTGCACAAAAACCCATTACTATAATCTTATAAAACAGCCTGTGATCTCTAGATCAAGTGGTGGAAGACTTGCATTTCTCTTGAGAGATGCAGATTCAACTCTCACTTGGTGTAGAGTGAGACAATAATGGGCAATGATAGGAGACCCAAGGAAACATGGGTTGGATCCTTGAGACAAAACGAGTTTTACCGGTAATTTCACCGTCGTGCCTACGGGCGGGTGGGTTACCAGGTTTTCCCCGAAATTGGTGGTGAACTCAGGTTACTCTCGGAATACTTCGATTGTACAGTGAGTACCCAAGAAAGTACTCGGGATTAATTCTTTTTAACGGTTAAAAAAAATCTTTTAAAACTTCATAAAAGGATACACGTGTCGCAGTCGACACTCACAATCCACTAGCCCATAAACCACTAATAAATTCCTGAAATAAATCCAAAAAATAATTTCCCAAATTAATTTACGTAATCATTTAAATCACAAAATCCAAGACACCTTCTTTCTCTCACTCCACATTCCCCTATTCTCTCTCTACATCCCCCACTTCCAATCTTGATTTCTTCTTATTTGCAATTTGCAATAAAAAATCACCCTTTGACCCGCGATCACAGCTTCAAATTTCGGCCCAATATATACACCCATTCCCACAAACATCCATCTATGATATATGTAACATGTAAATATGTAACATGAAACACTTTATTATTATTAATATTATTAATATTAATATTAATATTATTGTTATTATTAGTGTTGCATTTACTTTTGATCAATGGGTGTTGCTAAATCTTGGATATACACCGGAAAAGTGTATGTTGTGGCTAAACAAGGCAGTTTAAAGCAGCAGAATTTGTTGCCGGAGTTTGATCAATGTGTGTTATGGGAGACGGCGGCGGTGGTGGGCGGAGGTCCACAGCGGCGGAGGATATCGTGGACGGTGGTTTGTGGGGTGATGTTGTTTGTGTTGGGGTTGATATCTTTTTTTACTGGTCATGTGGCTTCTGATCTTGAGTGGTGTTCACAAAGAGTTGTTGTTAAACGAAGATTGTTGAAGAAAAAAGTGGTAAACTTTCTCTCTCTCTTGTTCTTTCTCTCTCACATACATAAATGTATACGTACATGATACATGGACAGCCAATGATCTCTAGATCAAGTGGTGGAGGGCTTGCATTTCTCTTGGGAGATGCAGGTTCGACTCCCACTTGGTACAGAGTGAGGCACTGGTGGACAATGATAGGAGACCCAGGGAAACCTGGGTTGGATCCTTGAGCCAAACGGGTTTTACCGGTAATTTCACTGTCGTGCCTATGGGCGGGTGGGTTACCGGGTTTTCCCCGGAATTGGTGGTGGACTCGGGTTACTCTCGGAGTACTCCGTTTGTCCACTGGGTGCCCCGAGAGTGCTCGGGATTGAGTTTGTTGGCCATTAAAAAAAACATGATACATGGACACGTGTCGTGAAATGTATGAAAGATAAAAGATGGAAGATCTGGGTTGTTGTTTATCTGAAACTGTATTCATGTTGTTTGGTGTTTTTCAACTTTTTTATGTCTAATTTTAGTAATGTTGTTTTGGTGTGTGAATGATCTCTGGATCAAGTGGTGGAACGCTTGCATTTCTTTAGATAGATGCAGGTTCAATTCTCACTTGATGCCGAGTGAGGTACTGGTGGGCAATGATAGGATACTCAGGGAAACTTAGGTTCGATCCTTGAGTCAAATGAGTTTTACCGGTAATTTCACTGTAGTGCTTACGGACAGGTGGGTTACCCGGGTTTTCCCCGGAATTGGTGGTGGACTCGGGTTACTCTCTGAGTACTCTGTTTGGTCTAGTGGGTGTCCCGAGAGTGCTCGGGATTGATTTTGTTGACCGTTCTTGAAAAAAAAAAAAAAAAAAAGATGCAAAATCTGGGTTGTTGTAATCTGAAACTTTTTTCATGTTTGTTGTTTTTTTAACTTTTTTATGTCTAATTTTAGTAATGTTGTTTTGGGTCTGTGTTTTTGTGTTTGGATCTGAAGTTTGTTGAATGATGTGATTGGTATCTTTGAGTTTGGATTACTATTACTATTATTGAAGAATTTGTATTGTTGTTGTTCTTGCAAGATATTGAAGAATTTGTTATTTATTTATTTTTATTTTTTTTGTTAAATGTAGGAGGGGTTTAATGATGGACAACAAGTTAATATATGGGAAACTAAATTCTCAAAATCATACTATGGATGCAGTGAGAGAAGCCCTTATTATGCAAGTAAGACTCTTTTAAAGGTTTTTTTTTTTTTTTTTTTTTATGATAATTAAAGCATTTATCTTTAATTTGTCCTTGATGATCTTTGAATGTGAAATCTCTAACTTGACCCTAATGATTACTCTTTCTTTTTAAATTGTCTAGCAAAAAGTTGTTTGTCTGTTTGTTTTTGTTTTGTTTTTGTGTGTGTGTGTGTGTGTGTGTGTGTGTTTTTCCATAGATCCTTGAACTCTCAAAATTATGACAAATGCAGCTCATACTCATCAAGTGATGTCAAATGGTTATCTGCTAATTGCTGCAAGTGGTGGGCTGAACCAACAAAGAACAGGGGTAAACATTTCTACTCTTGGTCTTTCTTTGATCATTGTTGCATCACTCAATTATGAGATGTTTGGGTCTTTTAGCATCCCTAATTTGTCATAGGAAGAAATACCTTAAAGGAAACATGTCAAATGGGTCGAACAGACTGAAAGTTACTTGAAGTGTATTTAAAACGCACACGACCTCCAAAGTCACTTTATTAAAAGATGTTGATTATTATTATTATTATTATTATTATTATTATTATTATTGTTGTTGTTGTTGTTTTTGTAATCATATTTCATGTATCAATTATTTAAAAAAAAAAATCCATAAAGACTAAAAATGACATGTTTCAATCCAACCTTGTTTTATCTGTTATGCATCACACTCATGTTGCACCTCTAGCATGGAAGTTTATTTTGAAATATTAAAATGTCTTTTTTAATACAAATTTCTTTGATGCAGATTACTGATGCTGTAGTCGTGGCGCGGATTCTAAATGCTACTTTAGTGATTCCCGAGTTGGATCATCACTCGTACTGGAAGGACGATAGGTGAGGGAGTAAAGATATTATTTTTTTTAACTTATTGTTGATTGTAGAACTTACCATAACTTATATTCAAATTTGCAGTGATTTTGCCAACATATTTGATGTCGATTGGTTCATATCTTTTCTCGCAAAGGATGTGCCTGTTGTCAAAAGAGTCCCAGAAAAAGTCATGAGATCACTTGAAAAACCACCGTACACGATGCGGGTCCCACGGAAATCAGAACCTCAATTTTACCTTGATGAAGTACTGCCGATACTTACGAAGAGACAGGTAAGATATACAGTCCATACAAACTATAGGTGGTAAACTGGGCAGATCGAATGGGTTGGGTAACGGACTAAAAGGGTCGGGCTGACCCTAACACTTTATGGTCCATATATATATTTTTAAAAATATATAATAGCGTGTGACGAATATGACAACAAATTTTAATCATTACAATAATAATCTTATTATTTTGAAAATACAGGCTGATAAATACACTTAGGGAGATTTTTCTTACCCGTTTGACCCGTTTGACGTGTTTCCATTTTATCCAAATTTTTAGCTTTAATCCATTTGACCCATTAGAGATACTTTGTTGTGCTATACATGCATATATGGTCATATATTCTGTTTATGATCTTTTTAATCTTTGTGATTTGTATTAATTTTTGTTATTCCTTTTGTTGTGATGTCTATAATCGTGCAGGTTCTTCAGTTAACAAAGTTTGACTATAGGCTTGCTAATGATCTTGATGAAGAGCTACAAAGAATGCGTTGTCGGGTCAATTATCATGCTTTACGGTTCACCAAACCAATACAAAATCTTGGTCAGAAAATCGTTATGCGTATGAGAAAAATGGCCCCTCGCTTCATTGCAGTTCACTTGAGGTTTGTTACTTCAATACCGCATATATTCATGGTCCTGCATTTTACTGTAGAGTGAAATTATTGACCACTCACCACAGATACAAAATGTTCATATGAAAAAACTTAACGGGTTGACCACCCGTAAAATAATGTAAAGGTGGCAGAATAGGCGGGTCGGGTGGGATGGGTAATGGGTTGCACCGGGTAATTTTTAATGCGGGTCTAAATGGGCGGGTAGGGTTGCCCCACAACTTTTACTTGTTCACTATTTGTGTTAAATGACTATTGAATGTAGTAACATGGTCATAAAAACCATCACATCAATACAATATGTCAATATCTAGTTTAGTTCAATAACTTGACTGAGGAAGTTAAAAACGTTCGAGTGACAGTTGGGTTACTTTTAACCCATTTGACCTGCTTGACCCGTTAAAGATAAAATCTAACCCGTTTAAAATTGAATGGGTTAAAATTGCCAACTCTAAATAAATGGAACGACAGAAATCCGTAACTTATTGTCTTGTGATTTACAGGTTTGAGCCCGATATGCTTGCGTTTTCTGGCTGCTACTATGGTGGTGGCGATAAAGAAAGAAATGATCTCGGTGAAATCAGGAAAAGATGGACGACATTACCTGTGAGATTGTCATAAAAAATTTTATATAAAAAAGAGTACAATGCCATTTTCGTCGCTGAGGTTTGGCCAGTTTTGCGACTTTCGTCCAAGGATTTGTTTTTTCACATCAGGATCCAAAAGGTTTGAAATCTTGTCATTTTCATTCGGCTCGTTAACTCTTGACTTGACGGTGAAAAATGGATGGAGTTAACGAGCCGGATGAAAATGGCAAGATGACAAACCTTTTGGATCCAGATGCGGGAAAACAAACCTTTGGACGAAAGCCGCAAAACTGGCCAGACCTCAACAATGAAAATGGCATTTTACTATAAAAAAGTTGCTTCTTTTGCACGGCGTTTTTAAATTATAATCTTTCTTGATTAGGAAACAAGTCCTGATGGAGAGCGGAAGCGAGGAAAATGTCCTCTGACACCTCATGAAGTAGGTTTAATGCTTCGGGCACTCGGTTTTGAGAATAACACGTATCTTTATGTTGCATCGGGTGAAATATATGGCGGGGAAGAAACTTTAAAGCCTCTTAGGGAATTGTTTCCAAATTTATACACCAAAGAGATGCTTGCAAATGAAGAACTTGAACCTTTTCTTCCGTATTCTTCTCGGCTTGCGGCCATTGACTACATTGTTTGTGATGAAAGTGATGTTTTTGTCACCAACAATAACGGGAATATGGCGAAAATTCTTGCGGGCCGAAGGTACGAATGTAGATTATCAATCATGCATTTGTTCGTCTCTTTAATTCATGTAAAATGACTAAAATGCCCACATGTATTTTAACTATTTTGTATGTTCCCTATTCTTGAATATTGATTTGGTTATTATTAAAGGACCATCTAACTCTTTGTTGTTGCATTCAATAGGAGGTACATGGGCCATAAAAGAACCATTCGTCCAAACGCAAAAAAGCTTAATGCTTTGTTTCTTAAACGCGAGAAAATATCATGGGAATCATTCGCTAAAAAGGTGAAAGCGGCCCAACAAGGATTTTTAGGCGAGCCAGACGAGGCGAAAACGGGCCGTGTTGAATTCCATGAATACCCTTCGACTTGTATTTGCAAAAAGCCCTTCGAGTTTTCCGGTCTTGAAAGAATTCATCACAAAAACCAAACAATTTCAAGAACGCTCGAAGCAGAATCTGAGTACGGGCATAATGAAGAAGATCAAGGTGTGCATAATGTGCAATAAATAGAAAATGCAGGTTTAATTGAAATTCAAGGGGGTCATGATCATTAGTAGAACAGACAGAAGGATGGTGTTGACTTTTTGGTTGACTAATTGCAACAAGAAACTTGGTGGCTTTAGGTTTGAGTTTTGTTTTTCTTTGATTTAGATCTTGAGCTAAAGTTGGCTCAGTGTTGTATTTATTTTTTCTGGATGTCCATTTTACCCTAGTGTCATTAGGGTGTGAAGAATTGTGTATAAGAAAGTGTTGACTTTTTGATGGACCAGTTGAACCGGTTCAAGCCAATCTATAATGCAGAACCGGATAGAACCATTGCTAGTTTTTTATTTTATTAATTTATTTACATTTATATTATTAAGAGTAAAATGCCATTTTAGTCCCTGTGGTTTGAGCCATTTTGCCAGTTTAGTCCAAATGTTTCATTTTTAACCTGTGGGTCCAAAAAGGTTTCACCGTTGCCATTTTAGTCCACTGGGTTAACTCCACCCATTTTTTCTGTTAACGAGAAGACTAAATCGGTCATTTTATATGGCTGAATTGCCCTTTTAGTTAACAGAATTAAATACAAAATTACCGAATTGGCCTTCTTGTTAACAGAAAAAATGGATGAAATTAACCCAGTGGACTAAAATGGCAACTGTGAAACCTTTTTGGACCCACAGGTTAAAAATGAAACCTTTGGACTAAACTGGCAAAATGGTCCAAACCACAGGGACTAAAATGGTATTTAACTCTATTATTAATGTTTATTATGTTACCTATAATATTTATAATTAAATGATTCAAATCTAGCATCTATATCATATCCACTGCCAGGCATACCATCAGAATGTCAACACCACATATCCCACAACTCACATGCATACATACATATTATGATATACACATATTGCATTAACTCCTCACATCTACTACACACCCCACAGGCTCACATGCATACATATGTATATATACACCATTTAATTCAACCACACCTACACCCATCACATGATACAAGCTGACAAGCACATACATATTTTGCTGTAAGTATGCAACATATAAACATCATTAATTTAATATATTTCTGAAAATTTTCTTTCCTATAAACTACATAGATAACACTGTTATATTTATGTGTCCAGCTAAAGATTTGAGGTTACAAATTGGTCCAGTGTAGTAACAGAGACTTTAATAAGTTTAGAATTTTAACAAAATCAGGGGACTCGAACGGTTTTTTTCAAAAGATGCGACTATGTTGAACAAACAGAAGCTCACAGCAATCACATAAATCAATAACTCGATACGGATATGGCAATGATCTTTAGAACTATAACACAATCATGATATTGTAACCTCAGAAACAACGATATACAGCACAATTTGGTAAGAAATTTATGAACATCTTCTACAAGCTACGTTATTAAAGCTTATTTTAACCAGAGCCATTCCTAGTTCTAAAACCTCTGCTTAATTTACACACAACATTGGACTTGGACCGCTTCCCGTCTGGTCTAATTGCTACTCCCTGTTAAAAGCCATGTAAAGTATCGTTAAGAAACTAAATGCATAGATAAAAAAAGAATCTGAAGACATCAGCGTCGGGGTTAGCTCAAACTCGACTTGATATTAGGGGTGTTCACGGTTTGATTTAAAACCCTGAAACGGTCCAAACCAGTCTGCGGTTTTTTCAATTTTCTGTTTCAGCTTCAAATTTTCAACCTGTAGCGAACGGTTTGGTGTGCAGTTTATACCAAAGTCCAACCATATAAAACTGAACCGGTCCGTAAGATTGAGATATATATCATTCTTTTAATCCTTCACACACACACACATATATTATATTTGAGTAAAATGCCATTTTCGTCCTTGAGGTTTGGCAAGTTTTGTGACTTTCGTCCAAAGGTTTGTTTTTTCCGCATCTGGATCCCAGAGGGTTTGAAATCTAGCCATTTTCATCCGACCCGTTAACTCCATCCATTTTTCTCCGTTTAAGTCAGGGGTATTTTCATTTTTTTTTTGTTGACTTAAAGGGCAATTCGGTGTTTTTCACTTAAGGACTCGCTTGTACATAAAGTGAAAAAGGCTGAATTGCTCTTTAAGTTAACAAAAATGACGAAAATACCCCTGACTTAACGGAAAAATGAATGGAGTTAACAAGCCGGATGAAAATGGCAAGATTTCAAACCTTTTGGATCCAGATGCGGAAAAACAAACCTTCGGACGGAGGTCGCAAAACAGGCCTCAAGGACGAAAATGGCATTTTACTTTATTATATTTATATCGGGCTTAATTCAAATTGGGCCAAGCGTCTTTACCTTTTGATGTAACCTTGTTGTGGCTTCTTGGACTTGGATGTGAAACAGTCAACGAACTTTGCAAGCCTTCTAATAACTGCAAGAAACAAAGCTCGAACACTCAGTTTAGAACAAAACTTCAAAATCATAAGTAACAATCACCAGTTTACCCTTGAAGTTGGTTGGATTCTGCGAACTGATCTACGCGGTTCTATTTCCGAAGTTGACTTATCTTCAACCTCAACTTTAGTTGCCTTTGATATTGAAGTTTCCTTTGCGTCCTCAGTATTAGAAGAGTCAACATCCATCCTGTTAGGTTGACCCGATAAATTCTCATCACTTGTAAAAGTATCATGTGAAGTGGGTTTAGAACCTTTCGACTTATCCTTTTGGGTCAACGTTTTGACCGAAGGAACCGGTGGTTTTCTAGTCTTGATAACTTTGGGTTTGACTTCAGCAACTTGCTTTTCTTTGACTTCGGTTTTAGAATTGTTTTTCGACCCACGGGCCCCGGATGCTTGAGGCATCAAATAATTTACAAGCTTGACTGAATCACTTGGTGTATTACTTTTATTGTTTCTATCATCAACACGATGCGTGCTCACATCCATGAACTTCTGTGTCTTCCCGGGTTTAGGAACACCAAAAACCACCCTTGATTGTTTCTTCTGCGTACCGCTATTTATGGTTTTAAGAGTGTCGAACTTGTTCTCACTTCTAGCGCTTTTACCTAGGTCAATTGATATTCCTATGGATGATATAGGAATATTCCTTGATTCTTGATGTCTCCCTGACTCAACAAGATTAGCATTATTTGACGGTTTAGCCGTATCTTTCCTTTCTATAACAGGGCTACTACCAATCTTATGTCGCTTTTCACGTGGTGTATCACCCTGTAACCATATAATTCATAAAAAAATAATGTGAAACCCAAATAATCCATCAACAAATTATAAAGCAATGGGGTGTTTGGATGTGCTTTTCACGTGGTGTATCACCCTGTAACCATATAATTCATAAAAAAATAATGTGAAACCCAAATAATCCATCAACAAATTATAAAGCAATGGGGTGTTTGGATGTGTGATTTGAAAATGATTACGTGATATTGAATTATCAAATTTCAGTTGTAACTTGAAATAATATGTGTAGCATGGAGATGGTGTTTAGATCAGCTTCTGTTGTATGAACTATGAAGTTGTAATAATCAAAAAAACATCGAGTGTAATGCAAATCTGGTTATTATGAATAAGATAAAAATATCAAAACAAATATCTTTAATTACTTGTATATTATTGTACAAATTCCAAGAATTATGTATTCACTATTCACTGGCAATGAAAATGTGGTAAATAGAAAATATTAATATTCCTTAAATAATCAAATAAACATAATTTTCAAACACTAGAACCTGATTATTAATTCTTTTTGCAATAATCAGAAAATCGATTTTAGAATCCACATCCAACCCTAGGCCTGTAAATGAACGGAACGGACGCGAACACGGGTATGTTCGTGTTTGTTCATTTAACTTTAACCGAACACGAACATATGATCGAACACATTTTTTGTTCATGTTCATTCTTTAAGAAAATGAGCATGTTCATGTTCATTTATATCCGTTCGTTTAAAACATAAACAAACTTATACGAACATAATGAACATAAATGACCAAACATAAACGAACATAAGATAGTTTTTTTATATAAATTAGTGATTAACTGCGTTAGCTTCAATTCAAAAGCCCACTTTTTATTATTAGCAAGCCCAATTACTAATTAGCTATTTTTATATAAGTAAGAAATCACGTTTAATGTTTATCTTTATACGGGCCAGGATCATTTCAGAACCATAAATATTTACAGAACTTGCAGAACTCCTAATAAACAATCTTTTTATTTATATATTTTTATGTTTAGGATAATTTTATCATTTATTATGTGTATTTTTACGATTACATCATGTTAAGAGTAATTTTATCATTTTTTATATGTAATTTTATAATTACACATATGTAAACTAGTTTTTTTACATATATGTAATTAGTTATGACACATATAATTTTGGCAATTAAACATATGTAAACTACTTTTAACATGTATGTAATCAAAGAAATACATATAATAGATGATATAAAGATTCTAAATACAAAAACTTATATATAAAATGATTGTTTATTAGGAGTTCTGAAAGTTCTGTAGTTATTTAGAGTTCTGAAATGAACTCAACCCATCTTTATACAACTATAACTATTTATGAATTTATTAATAATTAAACAAAATAAAGGAACGTAAATAAACGAACTTTCACAAACATAAATAAACGAACAAAACGTGTGTTCATGTTATTCGTTGGTTTATTAAAAGAAACGAACTTCCCACCGAACAGTTCATGAACGTTCAGTTCATTTACCCTATCCAACCCACCAACACCTAACCACCAAACACAAAAATAATAATAAATAATAATACTACACAGATTGCCTTACCTCTGAAGAGTGGGATCCTTTCAGACTAGACCACTCGATCCACTTGCCATCTTTCCAGATAAGCGTTGGCCTGACATGCCATGACCGAACAACGGACGTCTCTCCTTGGGCTGCAAGCCAAGGTGGGGTACAATCAGATTTCAGCACATGTCATTAAAAAGATTGAAGGCCGTTTTATATAACCATACATACCAGGAAACTGAACAGTTAGAGAAGTTAAATCAGTCTTATTTGTCTCCACAACAACTGCTTCGCACCAGCTACAAAAAGAAACAACATTTATTGAAGAGCTTCTTCTCAGTTTAAATACAACGGGAATTGGTTATTTAAAATCCAATGATAAGAACAATAGAGATGTGAAATGGTTACCAATCTTGGACCCACACATCAACACGGTCCCCACTACACCAACCATAATCTGTAAGGGTTGTTCTGCCTCTCTTTCTCGTGCCTTCAGACCGCATGGTAGTCATAGGATGAGCAATGCGTATCCTAGGTGGCTCAGTGCCTTCACCTTCAAGTGCGATCCATTCCGTTAATTTACCTGACCCTGTAAGGATGAATATAGAATCAGTACCAAAGGTCCAAAACTAAGGTTTTGTTACTTTGTAGTTTGTAGGACGATGCTCCAATAAATAGAAAAGATGCCAGCTACATATTTATAAAATATCGAATCTTCATAGAAAAGATTATTTTTTAACATCTTACCATCATTTGATTGAAGTTCAGTGTAGCAGACAAATGCTTTTCCATCTTTCAGAGTTGATACATTTGCGGCAAACCAGGCACTTTTCTTCTTGTCATCGTCTTTACGTACCTAAAAAATAATGAAAATACTTCAGACAGGGTATCATTTTGCTAAAAAAATTATAATAATAAAATAAGCATAGCGCTTTAAAATAAACTGCCAAACATCAGTACATCACAAGTGTGACTAAGCAAGTGAGATCGATCGCATATCACTATTGATTCGGGTTGTGTTTTTATCTCAAAACAGGTCATACAAAATATTAATAAATACAAGAGAAATGGGATAATTAGGTCAAACAGGTTGAAAATCGCCTGGAGACTAGTTTTAATGCATACAACCTCCTAAATCACTTATTAAAAAATCTAGATATTGTTGTAATTATATTGTTTTGTAATAAAACGTAGCTCGTTTCGATGGATACAATTCCCTTACCTCAACAAGACAACCTTCTTTAATGATGTTATCTTTCCACGTGCTTGAAGTACTCAGAAGTATGTTTGGGTCAACATCCGAAGTATGAACTGATCCAGCAGTTTTGGATAAGTTAGGACCGTTACGACCCTTTTCATTGCTTGCAACAATCATTTGATCCTTGACCAAATCTTCTTTATCATTAAGAGCAGTTTCAACATTCTGTTTATCAGAACGACCCTTCTGAACGGATGACTCCGGAAACTTCCAGTAACCCTCAGGACCAGCTTCCACCAATTCTCTTATAGACAAAGGATTACCAATTGCAACAATCTTCCCAGCTTGTGATACCGCTTCTGCTGCCAGCTCAGCAGCTTTTACAATAGCATCTAAATTTTCAGCATGTTTTGAAGCAGCAGAAGCAGCTTCAATTCTCCTACGAGCAGCTTCTTTAGCAGCAGAAATGATTGAAGTAGCGCCACTTTGATTATAACTATCAGTTTTGTTTGATAAAAAAACTTCGTCAGCCATCAATCTTGCTTGTTCTGCAACGTCTGATGCGATTTTAGCAGCAGCTGCAGCCACTTTAGCAACAGAAGAAGCAGCTGCTATTGAGACAGCCGAAGACGCTAGCTTCGCTTCATCATCGGAAACCAGACCGGAATTCTTTCGACTTTCCAGTTGTTTCCAGACGTTTTCGCAATGATTGACGGCAGCAGCAGCATGCACTGCTGCGTCTGCTGCCTGAACCTTTGACTCCTCAATTTTGCTCACAGTGTTCTCTCTTGTTACAATCTTCTCCATGTTTTGGTCAACACGAGTCACATTGCTAGGTTGACCATGAGTAGATGCAAAAGATATAGGTGGAACAAAATTACCGACAGGTGTCGATAAGGCAGCTGATGTTGTAATATTACTATTGACAACCTTCTTCCTCTTTCTGCTTTTTGGATCACTTGAAGTTTGACCAGAAGTTTGACCAGATGACAGCATAGGAGAAACGGTTGGAGAAGCACTAGGGCCCATAGAAATCACCGGCATACTTACAGCACCTGATTCTTTCACTGTAGTTAGTTTTACAGACTCGGTTATAGGCAATGCAGAAAGACGAGCATTAAACGAAGCAACCGGTGAAGACGCAACCCATTGACCAGGAAACACGCCTTGCGATGGCCACATAGGGTTATGTCCAGCAAAATTCTGCACCACCGGGTTTTGAAACGGGCCAAAAAGATCACTTTTGGGCATAGCGTTAGACTGTGAGCCATCACTAGGGGTAGGAATATTCCAAAGAGGAGATGAAATGGGAATAATGGGATTAACGATCGGTGAAGAAATACCGGAGAGAATTTTGCTTTGGGCGGAACCTATTTTAACTGCTTGATTAGGGGTACTTGGGCCAGGGTTATTGGGTTGGGCTTTGGGCCCACGAACCCTTTCTTGATAAGCATGCCAAGTAGCCTCCCAGGCTCTCCTTCCACCGTCTGTAAACACATGTGATGAAACTAATATGAGTCATCCGGTTTTTTAAACATAAATAATGCTAAATAAAAAACTGTAAAATAGACTAACCAGATTGGCCAAACGCAGCAATCATATGAGGCTCTTCAGGTGGTACTCCAGACCTGAAATATTCAGTCATGCGTATAGAAAATTAAAAACTGAATGATAACATACATGAGTATATGTATGAAAAGTGTAAGTACTAAGTACTTACAATATTGAACCGTATACTAAAATTTGTGCCCGCAATTGCACTTGCTGATTGTCGGTAAAAGAGTGATGAAATACAGAGGTTGAGTTATTCAGAATGGGTAGAGTTGATGTGGAAATAGGAGTCATGCCACCTGGCTTAGGATTGCTGACTGGAGTAACATGTCCAGTTGTAGGGGGTGTTTGTAATGGAGGAGATTTTTCTGTTTTACGTGAACGTCTAGCGGGAGTCTTTTCCTTCAAGTTGTTACTTTGCTTAGCGGTTTCGGTCCCAACAGATTTTTTCCTCGGTTTACGTTCAGAAGTTCCTTTGGCTCTTGTTGCAGCAGAGGTAGTGATAGGTGATTGAGTAACTGGAGAATCCTCATGCAATTTGTAAGGATCTAACTGGCTACCATGAGAACTAACAGATGACACCGTATTCTAAGCAAAAGTTAATAAAAAAGCCTTGTTAAAGAGGGTTATGACGCAATGAAAAACAAAATACGCAAAGCACAAAACTAGAAATAAAAAAATGATTACCGTTGAGAAATTAATATTTTGACTTGAACTAGCATTGACCTCGAAAGTAAAGTTCTTGTCTTCTTTTGTACCCTTGGTGACATCATGTTTATCTTTTGCAGTTTGAGAAAGTTCAACGCTTTTTGTGTCTGACAAAGAAGTTTGAGGTTTATCCAAAGAAGAAGGATTAGTGTCGCATCCAGATGGACTATCTATATCAACAGACGCCTGCTGCTGATCTGGCATATTAACTGCAAAAGCCAGACCAGTAATCAGAATCGTATTTGCAAAAAAAATGTATCTGAACATTTTTTATCTGGCATAAATCCATAATAGCCTTGTATGTATATATAAATAATGATCACCTGCTAAATTTAGAGGTTCCGCTCCATCTCCTGTCATTGATTCCTTAGGATCCGGTAAACTTCCTGATTCATCATCTCCGGTTTGTTCACTTTGGCCCGCATTGATGTGTACAATCTTTTCAGCACCGTCAGAAACCATGCCTTTTTCAACTTCTGGGGACTGCTTCTGGAAAGCTCCTTCACTGGTAGATCCTACTTCCACTTTTTCTTTATTATCATCCGACAATAAACTGACCCCAAGTATAGGTGATCTTGGTTGGTCATCTGTAACAACATCAGATGTAGCAACGGTTCCAGATGGTAGCTGTACACCGTCAGTTGTGTCAGGAGATGATAATTTACTTGATTCCACAGCCACAACTGATTTACGTAAAATTACTAAGAATTAGTCCAAATATTATCGTGAGTATCTACATTAATACTTATAATCATACGTTAATGAGTAAAATGCTATTTTCGTCCCTGAGTTTTGGCCAGTTTTGCGACTTTCGTCCAAAGGTTTGTTTTTTCGCATCTGGATCCAAAAGGTTTGAAAGCTTGCCATTTTCATCCGGCTTGTTAACTCCATCCATTTTTCTCAACTGTCGTCTTTTCTGTTAACTTAAAGGGCAATTCGGTCTTTTTCACTTTATGTACATTATGCTAAATGCTTGTACATAAAGTGAATAAGACTGAATTGCCCTTTAAGTTATCCAAAAAAACGAAAATACCCCTGAGTCCCTGACTTAACCGAGAAAAACGGATGTAGTTAACAAGCCGGATGAAAATGGCAAGATTTCAAACCTTTTGGATCCAAATGCGAAAAAGAAAACCTTTGGACGAAAGTCGCAAAACTGGCCAAACCTCAAGGACGAAAATGGCATTTTACTCTGAGTAGTTAATATACCAGCATCTGTTAGAACATCCATATTAGATTCAGCATGAGCTATTGCATTAACTCCTTTATCATTCTTTGGGCTATCAGCAGCTCCAACAACATTTACGTCCGTATTTCCAGATGTACCATCCTTGTTTAAGATGTCTTCAGACGGAATTTCAGCTGAAGTAACATGTTGGGCATCACTAGTGACGCCATTTTCTGTTTCCTCGTTAACAGAAACACCACTTTCAACTAACGGTTTGGCCACCGATTCCACGTTTAAAACACCGCCTTCAGCAAAGGTGTCACTGTTGGTTGAATTATCCACACTATTCTCTTTGCTCTTATCAATATAATCAGAGTCATTATTACCGCTAGCATTTTCAACATTCTGTGAGGAACCTGCATTTCCACATTCTACCTTAGACACAGAAGAATCTACTTGTAATTCATCAACAACAGATTCGGTTGCTATTTTACTGTCACCTAAAACTACTGATTCTAATTCCCCCTTGGGATCCATAACATTAGTTAAGCTACTGTGTCTATTACTTTCTTCTAGAACCTTCTCTTCTTGTCCAACGGATTTTAGAAGCATTTCAACAGATTCTGAAGATGTTGCTTCAGACCATACATTTTTCCGTGTTGATTTCGAAGCAGTTGAATATTCCTCAATCCAGTGATTATCTTCCTGAAGGAAAACCTCGTTGTTAACAAGATTATCAAACCTTAGATGCCCCTGTAAGCTATCATCAAACTCGAATTTGGGAAGAGAAAATGATTGCAATACAGGAGAAACTTTCGAGCTCTCTTCCCCAACTATGTGAAGATTTTGGTCTTGAGCATCGTTGTCATCAGTATCCATTGAGTATCACTAGATTTGAAATAAAGTAGTAAGAAAGATATATTTATACACAAAAACAGTTATGTGTACATTTGATAGATAATCA
This sequence comes from Helianthus tuberosus, assembly GCA_030545235.1. Taxonomy (NCBI): domain Eukaryota; kingdom Viridiplantae; phylum Streptophyta; class Magnoliopsida; order Asterales; family Asteraceae; genus Helianthus; species Helianthus tuberosus. The sequence continues at coordinate 12,005,727 of CM060364.1, forward strand.
CAACGTATGAGAACAAAATGCTCCAGCTTTAGATGGCTAATTATGTTGATTGATAAAGAAAAACCAACAAAACTCAAGAATAACATAATACTACAGTTTCATCTATGCTTCCATAAAGAGCCTTTTGACATTTTTTATCTTATTCACTTAATTAACCATTTTTTTATCATTTAATTTTGCCTCTTTCATATAACGAGATCTAGCAAGCATTATCCTCGCTACGCATCTGTTCAAACTAAAACTTCTAGATCTGACCACGCCTCAAAATCAAGCATTTACTACCTTAAAATAAAAAAATAACTTTGAAGCTGTGAAATTTATTCTCCTTTGACCGGGTTATCAATTCATCACCATATACTACGTTAGGATCACTACCACATTACATCTTAAAATATATCTGGTTATTCATGTTGCCTGTGTCAATGCTCTAATACTCTAAATTCATAGAGCAGTCACTTGCACTCCAAGTTCATCCTCAGACCTCATGAGAAAATATTTTGGTATTTCTTGTGATCTTAAAATGTACATTACTGGCCTTATAAAACTTAGATAGTGATACCCAATACAAGACAATCTTTCCATGTGAGGAAGCTTTCAACTGTGAAAAAGAATGTAAGAGGTAACTTAAACTTGTAGTTTAATCTCCTTGCTCCAATTTGAGGGGAATATATTTATAACTGAACGAACCATTGTGTTAACAGAAAACATTTACTGTAGTTACAGCGTCATGAATCAATTTGTTCAACCATAAAACAAGACATAAGATAGAATCTTTAGCTCAAGTTCAAAAAAATGTATTTCAAACACACAGCCCCAATACGATTGTGGAATAAAAGCAACCAAAAGGTCAACAACTAATTCAAGTTTAACCTTAAGCCTCACAATATACAACAACTCTAAACCCTAACCCTTTGCCCCTAATAACTCCATGCAGAAAACAAAGTCTATCCATGAGCTTCAAAGCAAGAAAAGAGATCCATCTGATAGCAAAAAAAAAATTCAAAAAACCAACCATCATAAGGTCAACAAATACCAGTCAAATGATTCTTATTTACACCCAAACATACAAGATAACAAATTCTATGCTGATATTGCCAGCTTCACACACAACCAATAACACATGCAGGATAACAAACACAAAATCCCCAACATAAAATTCAATTTTCATTTCAGAATAGAAAACCCTAATCTACTAAAAACATCAAAAATCACTTGAAACAAAATCAAATTTAACAAACACTCTACCATTTACCCCAATTTTCACATCACCATATCCAAAATCTTACACACACACACACACATAAACCAAATCATATTCTCACAACAATTTAACAACAACAATAAGTCAATAACACATATGAATAAAGCAAAATAAGTACAGCTATTACCAGAAGAAGTAAGTGAAGAAGATGAAGAATAGGTACAACTACCTCCCTCCATTCGGTGACTGAATCTGACCGTTTGATCAACGTTGCAGCTGCTTATTCACAAAAATTTTGATTCTAGGGCTCGAAAAACTCGCAAACCTTTTTTTTTCCAATCAAACAAGCCCTAATTTAAACATAAACACAAGTTGTCAGCAATTAGCATGTGATTCGATCGAAAACCGGTTGTTGAAATCGAATTGATTATAATTTTTTTCTTCGATGAACTGACAGATGAACTGAAACCTAGAGAGAGAGAGAGTAGAGAGAGAGAGGATGGTACTACACACTGTTTATGGCGTTTGTGAGATGACGGGAATATGGAATATGGTAAGAGGGTATTTTGGTAAATGGGTATTTAAACGTGGAGGGGTTTGATTTGGTGGTAATTAAACGGCTTGTTTTTCTAATTTTAATTATGATGTTTGAGTAATTAGTTTTAGCCAACAAATTGAAAAAAATTATGGTTGGTTGATTTTATGGTAAGGTGGATTGGTGGAATGAGATTTTTCTATGAAATGTATATTTTACCTTGTTAAAATATATATATATATAGAGTGAATTGTAAGAATTGTCCTTTATTTTTATGCCTTTTTGTAGGCGGTGTCCTTTATGTTTAAAATTGATGAGTTTTGTCCTTTATGTTTAAAAATCAAGCACGTTTTACCCTTTGGGCCTAACCCAGTTAGTTTTTTCCGTTAAATCTTGTCATGTGACTTGCATGTGAGGGCAATTTTGTCATTTCATCTTTCTAGGAACTAAATATATAAATAACTTAAATACCAAAACATTTAAAACAAAAAAATAAAATATATATAAATAAAAAGTTCTCCCTCTTTCTCTCTCTATCACCATCCACCCCCACCACCATCCACCCACCCACCACCACTTACCACCACCACTTATCACCACCTCCAACCCAACCCAACCCACCCATCTATCTCTCTCTTTTTCCCAGCCGTTAACCACCCACCGTCACACTCTTTTTATCTTAATCAACAAACACATACATGTCTGTTGAAACCCCACCAAAATCAAAGCTGCAATTTCATCCATCATACACAAATCTGTTACCACTAACTTGAACCTTCCCCATTTAATTATTCATTTGCCTATGTCATCATCCACCCAACTTCATTCACTTGTTTCAAAACCTCCAACCCCACGAAAACACCAACTGTTGAAGCCCTTTTTAGCTGCACTCCCATCTACCTAATAAATTTCGAGATTAGCAAGTTGAAAAGTATAATCGTCGGTGTACTAGTGTTAGAATCAAACGCTTAGCCCCAACCCGCTAGAAACCATTTAGCCCCAACCCGCCGGAAACTTATTTGCGACCACCACATCAGCAACGTGATGGCAGCAACAGTAGCAGCAGCGACGTGACGACTGCGGTGATAGGGTTAGTGTTTTCCGGTGGGTTGTTTTTTAGGCGGGGTTAGTGTTTCCGGTTGATTGCTTAGAGGATTGGTTTGGTGGTTCCTTCGCCATCTCCACCTTACGCCGTCACCCAACCTCACAAAAACACCTCTTCCACCACCTGTTGTTTCGTCAGACGCCACTGCTCAGAATGATGGCCGACGGTTATCTAGGGGCACAGAGAGAGCAGCGAGATAAGAGATGGGGGCCAGTGTGTTTATTTAATCGAGCAACTGAAGGAGGTGGTGGTGGTGGTGTTGTTGAGAGGTGTTGAGAGGTGATTTATTGAGGATGACAGGTGATATAGAGAGAGAAGAGAGAGGGGGAGAGAGAATTTATATCTTTTTACACATTTAGTCCCTGCTTCGTTAAAATGATAAAATTGCCCTCATGTACAAGGCACATGACAAGATTTAATGAAAAAAACTAACTGGGTTAGGCCCAAAGGGTAAAACGTGCTTTATTTTTAAACATAAAGGACAAAACTCGTCAAATTTAAACATAAAGGACACCGCCTGCAAAGAGACATAAAGATAAAGGACAATTCATGGGATTCATTCAAAAATATATATAAAAAAGATATACAAATAATTATATTATTAAAATTAATAAACTTTAACTGAGCCTCATTTTCTGTTTACACTTAATTTATAATTACCCTCTACACACACATACACACCATCTCCACCTCCACCTTCACAAACAACCACCTCCCCCCTCTACCACACAACCATTATTATCCACAGTGTTGCAGAAAGAGTAAACGGTCATCGGAGGTCTGCCGCCAGGATTTTGGCAAATAAGTCAAACTAGGCGGCAGTGGTCAAAATCAAAGAAAATAGGTCAAAAATCGGACCTAATCGTTCAAAATTGGACTTAATCGATCTAATGGAATGAGTTCTTACCTCGTTTGGAACCAAATTGGAAACAAAATTCGGGTTGCGGCTTCCTTCTTGTGCGCCGTGTAATGAAACAGATGAATAAAAGAGATGGTTGGTTAGGTTTAATTAAGTTTGGGTATTTTAACTTTTAAATCCCTCTATCTTTCACAACTTTACATATGGTTCCCAAACTTGTAAATTTGTATATAAAAAATATAAAGTTAACTATATATTTATATAATTTTGTAAAAATATACATAAAAAGTCCAATCCGATTAATCCCTAAGCGTTAACTAGCGCCTAGCGCCTTCTACAACATTGGTCATCTACCATCCCCTGTCGTCGCTCGGAACCTTAGAACATAACCCACTCATCGTTGCACCACCAACCGAGCCAACTCCCACACTATCATTGTTCTCCATTCTCAACATTACCACATCTCCATCGCCGATTGGGTTCATCGTCCACCTTCACAACCACCGCTCACTCACACATGCAAAAAATCGCTTCAATTGATCCTACACTTGCAACAACTTCGCCGCTCACCTGTAACAAACTCTCTGGTCCCATAACCTGCAATAACCCTTAGTTTTCCCAACAAAACTTTTCCGCTCACCCACACTTGCATGTTATGAACTTATGATAGAGATAAAGAAGAAAGACGGGATAGGTGATGGTGATGGAGTCGGTGGTGAACCGTTGGGTGTGGTGGTGGATGCAAAATATGATGTAGAAAGAGGGATATATGGGTGAGGGTGTGCTAGGATTAGGGGTTTTAGGAAGAGGTTGAAGAAAATGTGAGGATAGGTGTGATATTGTTATACTATATAAAAAATGTGGGGCACCTTAACTCTTATATTTATCTAACTTGGTTTTTTTTTACTGAGGGTAGTTTGGTAGTTTCACATGGATTTAATTGAAAATTTTAACGACGTTAGCTGGTAAAGGACCATCAATGTTATGAAAATACAACCATCGGGCCATTTGTGAACATTTTCCAACCATTAGGATCAATTGTGCAATTATTAAACAATGAGGACCAACGATGCAAGATATGCAAAGCACATTGACCAACCAAACAATTAACTCTTAAAAGTATAAGTTTTGAACTCTCATTTCAATCAATATTACCTGTTTTGTAGAATATAATGCTACTCATCCATGGGTTACTTCCACACAACCATGCTACTAATCAATATTGTTTGTTTTGTTCACTAAGAGTTCACTATTTTTTTTGTTAATCAATTGGAAACATTTAAGGAGATTACCCATCTTTGAATACCTTTACCTAAGCACACTTAACTATAGAGTTTTTCTTTTATCCAAGTCCATTGTGCTATAATGTGACGTTTGCCTAAATGTTACAGTTTTATAGTGTGTTGAATCGTCAAGAGATCTTACTATAATGTAATCATTTAGATTAACCGTTTCATTTGTAATTATACGACTTAAGGTGAAAAAAATATAACTACTGATTTTGTATCAAATCTAGACGTGTCATAGTTTTTCATGTTAAATATGTGAAACCAAAATCATGTGTGTTTCTCAAGCATGTCACCACTGAAACATGGTTTTAGTTTTGTTCAATCAATTGTTTGGAGGCTCGAGTATCGCTATAATGAGATGATCCAAACAAGTCATCACACCCTTGTGGTTAGTATCTTATCTTGGTTGCACACCCTTAAAGGGGGCGATTATACAAGGCCAACATGTTGGGCTTATCAACCTAGGCTTGAGACTAGGGCCATCAAAAAGAGAAGGGCCTCCCATTTCCATTTTTTTTTTCTTTTCATATATTAGACTTGTTTTGGCTCATTTAAACAAAGTTTCTAGCTCCAAGATTTAGGATTTTACTCTAGAAGTCCACACTATCTAAACACGCTTCAATCCAAAATCCGGAAGCAACGACACAACACACCAACCCTTGTTACTTGCGGCGTCTTTTGAGTAACCAATGTTAAATTGATTACCGATTGAGCGAAATTAGGGCCGACATTAGGGGCGGTCATCGCTATGGTTATTCAATGTCTTAAATCTCAATCTCAATTGCAGATACTCAACAGGGTTGTCAAGTATTCAAGAGTTAAAAAAGGGATTGGACGACTGTTGATTCGTATTGCTGATTTGCTATTCAGGTTAGTTATAGAAAGAGTTGGTTTGTTAATTTTCTTTATACCAATTCAATAGGGCCTATGTAGTTCGCTTAGGGCCTTCAAAAATATTGGAAAGTCCCTACAATTAGACATGCTTTTTAAAAATATATAATGAGTTATCAACAAAACTGTTTGTAAATACATATAGCTTGTTATGTTTTTTTTTTAAGTTATAATAATTAGATAAGCATTCATTTAATGTTGATTATCTCATGAAGTACCATGACATGCATTTGAAAATGAAATACACATAAAATAAGACTTCATAATATGTGAAAATAAGTTAAAACGTATATATTTATTTGTAAAGTTCATATAACTAGGTTTTAATGCAACGCGCCGCGTTGCGGCGCGACAAAACTAAGTCATTGTAAAACTATTTATTGCGACTAAATACTTGGTTGTTATTAAAGCTGTGCTATTTAGTGTCTTATTTTTAAGTTGACAAGTGGAGTTTTCATACAACACAGCCGTTGGTAGCAAGCGAGTTAGTAACTCCTGGCGATGGCGACTATTGCGATGTCTAAGCATCCACTAACCCAACAAATAAGGAATAAGAATTGTAAAAATACAATAAAAAAAACGTGTGAAAGAGGAGAAAAAGGAAAATGACGTGAAGTTATGTAAGCATAAAATGAAAAAAAAAAAAAAAAAGACCCCATGATTTGAACTTGAGTCTCTTTAAAACACATACAACCACAAAACCACTCCACCATGATGAATAATCTAACAAACTTTGAAGAAAATGGATATATATACACACACTTAAAAAGGGTATAGGGGAAAGAAGTCAACAAAGACAACCAATAAGAAAAGTTTACTATTCATTATGATGTGACAGCTACTATTCATTAGCTTTGTTTATTAATATATGTATAATTGGTTTCGAAGTAGGTACTTATCTGACCCGAGAAATATATTTATCCAACCATTAGACCATGCGTAGTAGTTTGAGTAATAATGCCCCCACCCTTGGGCGTTTTGCGCCACGTGGCAGTCCAGTCAGCATGGGGGCGTTATTGCAAAAGTGGCGTAGTGGGAATAATGCCCGATAACGCCCATTCCAATCATTAAACAATTATTTTTTTAATTAAAAACTTAAAATACTTCATTAAATTAAAAAAATACAATACTAGAAATAAAAAAAATCCGACTAAATTAAAAAAAATACATTAGTTTTCGTCTTCGCTTTCTTCACCCTCGCCAACTTCGTCTTCCTCGTCCTCCGTTTCTTCTTCACCCTCAGGTGGTACATACCGAACCGACCATGCGTGTTGTACCAAATCAACCGTTAATGCGGAATGGTACGGTTCGTAACGCAACTCTCGCGCATTATTCACTCTTTCGTTCATTGACGCCTGTGGATGCTCCTCTTGAACGGCTTCTGGCACATAATTCTGGCATATCGCCTTTCCTTCGTCTTCCAAAATCATGTTGTGCATGATTATACAAACATACATAGCATCTCTCATTTTTTGCTTGGTCCATGCACGACAAGGATTTCTCAAATATTGCCAGCGTTGTTTAAGAACCCCAAAACATCTCTCAATGTCTTTTCGTGAAGACTCTTGAGCCTTTTTAAAGTATGCTCTTTTTTCATCAATAGGATCACTAAATGTCTTCACGACAATCGAATACCTAGGATAAATTCCGTCGCACAAATAATATCCATGAGGGTAGTAGTTTCCATTTGCGTAAAACGACGCTTTTGGAGCTCTGCCAGAAATCCAGTCCTCTAACAACGGAGATTGTTCAGAAATCCATGCTCCGCCGAATGTACCTCGTAGATCTTTTGAAGGTCGTCCCATGTGGGCGTTCTAAGATAACGCGCACCATACAAATCAATAATACCTTTATAAAAAAACATACACAAACATAAGCTTTAAAAAAATTTGTAAACATTATAGTAAAGTATAGGAATTGTACTGCGACAAAAATTCTCCAAGGTGTCTCGCGTTGTTTTCTCGCCCATTTTTAAATACTCGTCGTTGATGTCGGTTATGTTTCCATAAGCAAGGATTCGTAGCGCCGACGTACACTTTTGGATACCGGTAAATCCAAGTGCCCCTCTCGCATCCGCTTTTTGTTTAAAATAATCGTAGTTGGCTTCCAAGTCGTCGACTATGCGTAGAGACAACCGCTTACTCATTCGGAAACGACGCCTAAAAATCTGGTTCGAAAATGTCGGCGCCTCATCAAAATAATCTTTCATCAAACGATCGTGTGCCACGCGTCGGTCTCGTTCAATATAACCTCTTTTTTTATTTCTGGTTCCGGCGGCGACAATGCTTCACATATCTCACCGCTAGTTGACAAGCACTCGTAACCGCCTCTTGCTCGACCTCCTCATCGGTGGAATCATCGCCATCCGCAAAAAACTCTTTGTAGTAAAAATTTACCATGGATGAAGAACTAGGGGAATCCATCAATTTTTATAAAATGGTAGTGTTTTTGAGAGAGTTTTGATTAAATTTGAAGGAGTTTATATATATATATATATAGGGGCTGGTTAACGTACAAATGCGCTTATCGTACATTACGTACGCTACAATCTCAGCCGTCAGATCATCTTCCCGCATTGAAAATCGCATGTGAAATTGAATTACCACATGCGAAATTGTTACCAAAATTATCACATGCGAAATTGAATTACCACATGCGAAATTGTTACAAAAAAAACAACCTGCTATTTCATCAAAATTATCACATGTGAAATTGAATTAACACATGCGAAATTGTTACAAAAAAACAACCTTCTATTTCATCAAAATTATCACATGCGAAATTGAATTACCACATGCGAAATTGTTACAAAAAAACACCTGCTATTTCATCAAAATTATCACATGCGAATTTATTACAAAAAAAAAAACTACATGCGATTTTCATTGCGGGAAGATGATCTGACGGCTGAGATTGTAGCGTACGTAATGTACGATAAAGGAATTTGTACAGTACCCTTTACCTATATATATATATATATATATATATATATATATAGGTAAAAGGTTAAAAAAAATCAAGTAGCCGTTATACTAGCAGTTGCTAGTTTCTGATTGGCCAGTCAACCCCCATCGAAGCGTGATTCAAAAAACGCCAAATCCAATTTTGCCCAAAATAACGCCGAAACACGCCGGGGTGTAGCGGCATGTGGGCGTTTTCCGGCGTTTTGTTCGAAATTTTTTTATAAATCACGCCCCATTACGGGCGGTCTTAGGGTGGAGGGTATGATTAATCACTCTAGGGTGATTGAGTGAAATCCTACCCAATAATATTATGCCATGTCAACTCCCCATTTCACTCCCCATTTTGCACTCAATAAGGGGGTATGGTTAATCACCCAAGGGTGTTTGAGTTATATATTTTTTATTTTCTAGAAATTATAAACTATGCATAAATAAATAAAACATATTTTAAACTAAATAAAAGTACTTTTAATTAAAAAAAAACACATTACATTTAAAACTAAAAAATTAAACCATTAAATAAACCTAATATTTTAAACTAATATTTAGAAATTGCATGCCAATTATATTTTTTTGCGATATCTCGTTTCCTCGCGAGAATAAACGGCAACATCTCGGGTGGAGTATGGTCGTGTGGCTCAGTAAATGTCTTCAAATCCCGATCATACATAAGTTGTTTCACCGCCTCGCGTTGTTCCGCCACTAACGCTATGGTGTCTTCCTCGCGTTTCTTTCATATACTCGTTAACTCTATCGCCCGTGCTTTTTTTTCTTCTTTCATAAGAGTGTATTGCGCGAGCTTCTCGGTGAGGGCCTCTTGGCTATCGTTTGATGAAGTTGCTGGCCTCTTTTCTTTCCTTTTTTGTCTTGTTGGTGACGGGTCTACGTTTATGTCCGGTATATCGATCGGTGACTCAGTTCCCGGTGTACCCATATTGTAGTTGCCCGAATCGGACGACTTTCTTTTTTGTCCCGAACTTCCACTATCTTCACCCAACAATGGTACCGGTGCCCATTTGTCATGTTTACGAACGACCTCCCATGCCTCAATATGTTGAAAACCACTCGGATATTTGGGTTTAAAATCACTTAAAGCCCTATTCATGATGTCGAGGTCGCTAACCCCACTACCACGAATACGATCCTACATAGATAACAAATATAAAGTAAAAAAAATAAACATAAACAATGTTATGGAAAATATTTTTTAAATGTTTAAATAAAATATTACCGCTTGTTGCCAAAGACCGTTGAAGTGGTTTATCTTAGTCAACATAGGCATCCATTTTGAACGTACTTGATGAACTGTTCGAGTACTTACGCCGACCGTTTCGTTGTAATGGGCGAGAACGTTTTTCCAAAAACTGTCCCTTTTTTGTGCATTTCCTTGTTTCTTGTTTAAAGAACAATGAACCCATGCCTTGGCTAAGGCCTCTTCATGTGTTTTCGTCCAACTTTGACGCTCCGCCTTGACTCCTTTTTGTTTCGGGTCACTTGCTTCACCAATATCATCGTCTTCATTCTCATATTCTTCTTCGTCCTCGCCACTATCTACATCCAAATGTTGTGTTTCGGGGACAACCTCTAAATCTTGGTGGTCATCGTAGATAGGAAATGGGCGCCCGACATTCTCTCTTGGTGATTGAATTGGCGGGGTCCTAAATCCAAATGGATCGAACTCGGTTGTGAAGCTTTGGGGGTAAAAAAATTGAGGTTGAGTGCTAAAAAAAGATGGTTCTGAAGTTTGGGGGTAAAAAAATTGAGGTTGAGTGGTTGGTGAATATCCGTAGGAGGTTTGAACCGGTGCTGAAGAAACACGGAACTAATTAAGGGGCTAATCAGTTTGGTTTATGTTCCTACCATAGTGGTTAATCTTCTTTATGGTTTCCTGAGCTCCTTAATGACTGGGTTATCCTGCAAAACAGAACACCGTTACTCGTTAAGAGGGGAATGTGGGGGTTTCCCTCTTAACCGGGCTCCGGCGTGAGAATAAGCGACTGCTTTGGGGAGATAATTAAGTATCAAGTGTGAGAGTAGAGGGAATGGAATGTTTAACCTGTGAAATGAGGTCCCTATTTATAGCCGGAGAGGTGTAAGAGGATGTGGGCTGATGGGCCTTGGGCCGGAAGGCGACAACATGGAGGATATGCTCCTTGTCTCACTGGTGTCGACCGCTAGTGGCTTCTAGGAGCTTTCTGGAGCTGGCGCAATGTGATTGGAGCCACGTGTCACTGTTGTCGGCCTGGCCGCCCTTCTGCCATCAGTAGGTAAGTGGAGATCGTGGGGCAGTTGTCTCTGCCTTATGATTGGTGCCATGTAGACGTCCTTAAGTACTTGTTGTCTCCTGCATGTCAGATGATCGTGGAGCACGATTGAGCAGGGCCAGAAGGACGTTGATTGGTTGTTTTCTTCTGCCGCTTGTACCTTTTGTACTATCTGGGACAGCCTTGCGCTGCTGACCTGTGCGATTCTTGCGGGGCACGCAACTAACTCGCGCAGGGGTATGGATGACTGAGAGCTCCTTCAGAAGACTAAGTGTCGTGATTGGAGTTTCTTATTGTCCAAGACTCGCGCCTGGTTAAAATAGACTGTGCTATAACCCGCGCGAGGTTATCACTAAGAAATTTGTTGGATAAGGAGTATGGTCTCGCGCGCGATCCTGACGGAGGTTTGCGTGGCTTTTTGGGACCATACCCCTTCAAGTCCCCCTAGTCCAGTGCTGCACCATGCGCGGGGTAAGTGGTTGGAGCTCTGGACTTAAAATAAAAATTGTAGAAAAATGCTTGTTTTTTGGTTGGTAGGCGCGCGCGTGCAAATGTTTGACATGTGTTACGGCGCGACTACATATCTGGCGGGTGGTGATTATTTGCTTTGTGTTGCCATGGTGCCTACCCTTGGTAACTTCTTCATTGAGTTTGTGTTAATTTTGGGCTGGAAAACCTTTGAAATTTGAAATCTGGCAAGTTGGTGAGAAACGTCGTTGATGGTGACGTTTGAGTTGACCACTTACACGGCTGTCATCAAGTTGTCTCTGACGGTTGGTCATTCCGTCAGGAGAGTGACTTCCACGCGCGCGTGGTAACCGTCACTCCGGGATTCTCGCCTTACGTGTCGTCTTCTGATTGGTCACGTGCGCGGCGACTTCGGCACGTTTACCCACCGCATTAAATGCGATGGGTATATATATCCGAAGAGATGTGGGAAGTCATCACTTTCTCTTCTACTATTGTTATATTTCTCTCTATTCATCTCCTTTATATCTTCAAATCTTCAAGTTTCGTTGCAGATCTTCGAGATCTTTCTTCATATCTTCAAGTTCTTCCAGAACTTGAAGCTTATTCACTATGGCTGAAGAACATCAAGAGGATATCCCTGTTGAAGAAGGCCCTGTTCCCGTTCTCCGGTGGGACTTAGGACTTTTTGAACAGATCATACGTGGTTTCCGGTTCCCACCGGAATGGGATGCCAAATACCCCGGTCAGAATCAGACGGCCGCCGACGCACCACCAGGGTATATCACGTTGTATGAAGATTTCTTCCATCAAGGAAACTTCCGGTTGCCGGCAACGAACTTCATGGCACATATCCTGCAGTTCTATGGCTTCCATATCTCGCAGTTGAGTCCTCCTGGGATGGTTAGGGTTCGACACTTCGAATTCCTTTGCCGATCTCATGATATAGAACCAACTGTGGAAAGATTTAGGGTCTTTTATCAGTTGTTGATCTGGAACATGGGTTTCTTCTCGTTTGCCAGTCGGGGAGCTGCAAAGAAGATACTTCTTAACCCTCCAAAGAGTTTCCATGACTGGAAACCAAAATTCTTTTATATTCGCGAGGAGGTGATCCCGATCGCTAAGACATTTCGCGCCTGGTCTGAGCCGATTGTGAAGGAAGATTTGGCGATCCACAAGGCTGAGGCTTGGTATAGGACGCTTACTGCCACCCCAAACCGAGTGTTCGGTGAGAATGTCTTTGTGGCGGCGCGGATGAGTGATCAATGGCTGCCTGACAGCAAGGAAGTTCCCATTCTGATGATCGACTACAGAGGTTAGTAATTTTCTTAGTTTTGTTCATTCCCTGTTTCATACTTGTGTTTATTTTTATAATCTGTTGTGTAGAGGCGCATCTGTATCAAGCTGCCTTCCCCACCTTTGGTGGTTCCATGGGCGTGCGCCCGCTCCAGGCTGGAGAAGAATACTGGTATGACCAGATTAAGGGTAACTTCATGTACCCAGTTGCCGATGCCTTCGCCGCTCCGCCTACTGCGACTGAAGGTGCGCACATACCTAAACCTCGTCCTTTGCGCTCTGTGACTTCTGTTGGGAAAGAGATTGTCTATCTTTCCAGCGAGGAGTCTGTAGGGTCTTCGAATGGGGAGCTAAGTTCGTGGTCTAAAGTCTTTGCAGGTGTGTTGCGCGACCTGGGTATTGACCCTGAAGATAAGAAGAAAAAGCCTGTGAGAAAGAAGAAAGTTATCACCTTGGATCCTGAGGTGACCAGCAAGGGAGCTGGGAGTAGTCGCGCAACCGCTAGCGCTGCTGACAAAGGTACTCTCCGCCTTCGTCAAAGTAACTTGGAGGATTACGTTATGATCAGTGATTCATTTGAAGGTTTGTCGCGTATAGGCGAGAAGAAATCTAGAGGAGCTGGTTCGAAGAGCTCCGGAAGCGCGGGTTCTCGCAACCCGGATGCTGGTGCTACTCCTTCCTCTGTTGCGCACGAGGAAGAGGAAGAAGAAGAAGAGGAGGTGGCTGCTGAAAAGTTGATCAGCAGAAAAATAAATAGAAGCGAGACCACGGCTGGTGTGGTTGCTGCGCCAAAAGCTGGTGCGGTTCCCTTGATCGGGAAAACGAGCAACTTGCGCTCCCTTTATCGGTTTTCTCCTGGTTAGTTTTCCTTAGCTTCTCATTCTTTGTATCCTCTTTTTGACACTTTTTATCTTCTGCAGAGGCCAAGCAGAAAACGCCCGAAAAGAAAGGTGTTATGTTGACGGAGCCTTCGGAGCCGGAGCCAAAGAGGCCCAAGATTACCATTAAACCTTCAAAGACTGCTGGAGTGGAGTCTGAGAAAGGAAAACAGGCTGCTGCGGGGGATAAGGAGAAAGTTGCTGAAGAGAAGCAGAAGGCTGAGGAAAGGAAAGCCGAGGAAGACAAGAAGAAGAAAGCTGCTGAGGAGCGCAAGAAGAAAGCTGAGGAGGATAAGAAGAAAAGAGCTGACGAGGAGAAAAAGGGGCGGGCTGAGCAGGAGAGAGAGAAACGGGCTGCTGAAAAGCCTATTGCTGATGTTGAGAAGGAGAAGGAAAAGAAAAAGTCTCCTGAAGAGCCTATTGATGATGCTCTAAAGTACACCGGTGCTGCTTCTATCACTGCTCATGAAGAGACGAGGAAGGCATCTGGGGTGGATAAGCCTACCCGCCCTGCGCGGCCTGATGCCTCCCATCGCTTCAAGGGAACTACTGGGGGATCGGGTCCATACGTTTCTAGTGGCGCGAGTTCTGGTGGCGCTGAGGGTTACAACCCACAAGTTATCAGGGCGAGGGATACTCCTGGTGACATTTATTATAAAACTTATACTGAAGAGGAACGTGGGAATGCCCCCCACCAAGCTCCCTGGGGTTTGAAGCAGAAAGACACCTTTCAAGAGTTCGGCCCTTGCCGCTATTGGTTCTTAAATTCCTTCCCTCCTGGTGAGGTTAATCGGCAGAGGGCGAAGACTCATGATGGGCTGTATCGCACCTATGTGATTGGGGAGGCCAATGCTCGCGCCGCCAACCACCAAATCGTTCGCGAATGGCGAACGATGGTTAGGGAGCGGGCCGATTGGGAGAAATATCGCGAGCGCCTTGTGCGGTAAGTTAAGGAGTTTGAGAAGGCTAATGCCAAGTTTGAGGAAGAGAAATCCAAGTTTGAGGCTGATAAGAAAGCGGAGGAATGGGGGCGCGAGGGCTGAAGGGCAAGCTTCGAGCTGCCGAGGATCTGTTGGCAAAGGAGAAGGCTGAATGGAAGAAGATCTGCGAGAAAGACAACCAGCGCACTTATGCTGCTCGCACTAAAATTACTGAGCTCGAGGGCAAGGTAGCTGAGTTGACAACGCAAGTCGAGGATGCGCAGGCTATTCGTGCTGCTAAGGAGCAAGCTGAGGTTCGAAAGACTTTCTCTTTTCAATTTATGCTTTTGTTAGCAGAGTTAAGTGAGTCTTTTATCCCTTGCAGGTTGAGCTGGCTGAGGTGAAGGTGCAGCTGTCGAGCAAAGACAAGGATCTGACGGCCAAGGATGTCGAGATTGCTGAACTGAAACGCCGCCTGAATGAGCAGGTTGAAAAATGCGAATCCTTGGAAATCGATCTTGAGGCGGAGAAAGTTAAGGCCGCAACTGCTGAGCAGGCCAAGCAGAGAGCTGAAGAAGTGCGTGATGTTAGTACCGCGGCCCTTAATGTAGTGCAGACTAACTATTCTGAAGCTCAGGGCATCGTTGATACTCTTGTCTCTGAGGCCGAGTGGATGCGCGGCCGCGGAGTAGTGCTGGTATGCTATTCTTTTCCCTTAGAAGTTTTATTTGTTAAAAACTGTTTTTAATACAGTCTTCGCTGTAGGTTGCCAACTCTGTCCTTAATGCTGGAGAACTGGATCGCGTTGTTGCTGCTCTGACAGATGCCGCACGCGCAGTTGGTCATCGTGGAGGCTATCTGGAATGTGCGCAGCACGTTGAAGAGGTATTCGGACAGGAGTTTGACACTAGTCATTGCTCAGTGACTGACCAGGCTAGTGCCGAGTTGACAAGTGCTGAAAATGCTTATGATCACTTATCACTGCCCGTGATGGACTTGGTCGCGAAGGCTCTAGAGCATGATGACTGGTGTCAGCGCCTTAAGACCATTCTTGACCCACCGATAACTGTTGAACTATCAGATGAAGAGGAGCCAGCTGGTGATGATGGTGGAAACGATGGTGATGATGGTAAGCCTGGCGATGATGATGAATTTGAATAGGCTTTATCGACA
Source organism: Helianthus tuberosus (assembly GCA_030545235.1). Taxonomy (NCBI): domain Eukaryota; kingdom Viridiplantae; phylum Streptophyta; class Magnoliopsida; order Asterales; family Asteraceae; genus Helianthus; species Helianthus tuberosus. The sequence goes on from CM060364.1 coordinate 12,021,569, forward strand.
GGCTTTGTGCCTTGTAATTTTTTGTTTGTTTTGAATGTAAGCTCTTGCGCGGTCGCGCTTAATTGAATGAATTGTGGTTTCTATGTAACCGTTGCGCGCTTGCGCTTATTCCAATGTGATGTTTGTTTATTTTGATCTGTTACAATTATTGCACTGTTGTTAGAAACTTTGGTTAAGTTAGCGCGAATGAATGTAAGTGTGGCTCTTGCGAGAGTGTGACTGCCTGGTCTCGCGCTATGTTCGCGGAGTACCTTGGAGGCGTAAGTCAAGAGCTGGTAATTCACTGAAGTGTTTTCGTGCTAATCAAAAGTTTAACATGCATTTGTAACTCAAGAAGTATTGTTTAAAGAAAACATGTCGTATGCTTTCATTCATTGGAAAACAGGCGCTTAGGCCAACATACATCGCATAGGTAGCAAAGGGAGCGTTTAGCCAACATAGGTAATTAAAGGGGCGCTTGGCCAACAAGAGTGAGTAATGGCGCAAGGCCTAGAATAGTTACATATAGCACTTGCGCAGTTGTTGTGCATTCCACGTGCGCGGGATGATGTGTCCATCCAGGGTGCGCAATTTGTATGCCCCTTTTCCTAGCACTTCGTGAACCAAGTATGGGCCTTCCCATTTGGGTGCTAGTTTTCCTGGGCGTTCAGCATTTGAAGCTTCGTTATCTCTGAAGACGTATTCTCCTGGAGTGAAGGTACAGATGCGGACTCTCGCATTGTAGTACCTTTCCAATTGTGTCTTGTATTTCGCTTCTTTAATACGCGCATTCTCGCGTCTTTCTTCCAAGAGATCCAAATCGAGACGGCGCTCTGCCTCATTATCAACCGTGCTGACTGCTGTCAAGCGCGGTGAGGGGAGGCCCACTTCTGCCGGTATAACTGTCTCCGAGCCGTATACTAGGCTGAAAGGAGTTTCGCCGGTGCTCGTCTTCGGCATGGTTCGATGAGCCCACAGGATGCTTGGGAGCTCATCTACCCAGCCTCTTCTCTTTGTGCCCAGACGGGCTTTTATCCCCTCGACAATACTTTTGTTAACGCTTTCCACTTGACCGTTGCCCTGGGGGTGCGCAACGGAGGAGAAGGTATGCTCGATTTTCATTTCCTTCATCCAATTTTGAAGGTCCTCAGAAGCAAAATTGGTACCGTTGTCTGTGACGATTTTGAGTGGGAGACCAAACCTGCAGATGATGTGTTCCCAAATAAACTTACGCACCATCATTGCAGTGGTTGAGGCGAGAGCTTTGGCCTCCACCCACTTAGTAAAATAATCAACGGCCACAATTATGAACTTGACAGCGCCAGGAGCTTCTGGGAAAGGTCCCACCATATCTATTCCCCACTGTTGGAAAGGCCAAGTAGTGGATACAGGAATAAGATCGTTTTTTGGGCGCAGGGTTTTTGGAGAATGTCGCTGACAGGAGTCACATTTGCGCAACTCCTTCAGGGCGTCGACGTGCATCCCAGGCCAATAATATCCAGCATTCATGATCTTCGCGACAACCATGCGTGGTCCTGCATGGATGCCGCAGATCCCTTCGTGGATCTCCCTGATCAAGTAATTCGTATCTTGGTAGTCCACGCAACGCAGTAGTGGCCCCAAGAAGGACTTGCGGTATAAGATACCACCATTCATCTCATAGTGCAGAGCTTTGTTTTGAATCTTTCTTGCCTCTGCCTTGCTCTCGGGGAGTATTCCTTCTTGCAAATACTGAATTATAGGGGTCATCCAGGATGGCTGCCTTATTTCGATCACATTTACCTGGCGCAGCAGGACTGATGGATTTTTGAGTACTTCAATCCTTACATCTTTCGCTAAATGTTGAAAGGAAGTTGAAGCAAGCTTGCTCAAAGCGTCAGCTGGTTTGTTTTCGGAGCGATTGATGTGGACTACCTGGTAAGACTTGAATTTCTGAAGCAGTTCTTTCGCCTGATCCAAATATAGGGCCATAACTTCGCCCTTTGCGTCATATATGCCGTTAATTTGGCTGGCTATCAAGAGTGAATTAACGTGCGCTTGAATATTATTTACTCCCATTTTTATGGCGAGGCGTAAGCCTACCAGAAATGCCTCGTACTCTGCCTCGTTATTGGTATTCTTAAAATCCAATTTGATGGCGTACGTAAATTCATGTCTTTCAGGGCTCACGAGGCGCAAGCCTGCTCCTGCGCCGTCCTCATTTGAGGCCCCATCTGTGTACAGTAACCACAACTCATCAGATGTATCTTTCAAAGGAGTTTCAACAATCTCGCAATCCTTGATTTTTTCTGCTGGGACTTCCGTGATAAAGTCGGCGAGAACCTGACCCTTGATGGCTGGGCGTGGCCTGTACAAGATGTTGTGGCCCCCCAGCTCGATCGCCCATTTTGCTAACCGCCCAGACGTCTCTGGCTTTTGCAATATTGTTCCAATGTGGAAGTTGGTTAGCACTGTGATCTCGTGCCCTGTGAAGTATCTTCGCAGCCTTCGAGAGGCATGTAGTAGTGCAAGTACCAACTTTTCCATTGTTGAATATCTTGTTTTTGGGTCGGTGAGTACCCTGCTGACGTAATAAATTGGAGTCTGGACTCCATTTCTTTCCACTAGTAATACCGACCCAACTGCCTTGTCAGATGACGACAAGTACAGGATGAGCGGCTCTTTTTCGAACGGTGCAGTCAGGGTAGGGAGTTCGATCAAACACTCCTTCATTTGCTGAAAAGCCTTCTCTGCTTCAGGGGTCCACCCGAATTCTTGTTTCTTCACACAGTTGCGCAGAGTGCTGATAAAAGGGTATGACTTCGCGGCGTGATTTGATAGAAAGCGGTTAAGCGCGGCTAGGCGGCTGGCCAACCTTTGCATCTCTTTGATTGTTCGTGGCGACGGCATTCGCTCTATTGCCTGGACCTTTTCTGGATTCACTTTAAAGCCGCCATTTGTGACTATGAAGCTTAAGAACTTCCCTTCTTCCATGCCAAAAGAACACTTGGCTGGATTCAACTTCATATTCACGCTGCGCAATGAATTGAATGTTTTTTCGATGTCCTTCAACATCTGGTCCTCTTCGGGACTTTTGATCACCAGATCATCGATGTAAACCTCGATATGCTTCCCGATATCTCCAGCGAAGGTCTTATCCATCAGGCGTTGATACGTTGCGCCAGCATTTTTTAGGCCGAAAGGTATCTTTGTGTAGCAGAAGATCCTTAGATCGGTTCGAAAAGCTGTCTTGTCTTCGTCTTCTAGCTTCATTTGAACCTGATGGTACCCTTTATAGCAATCTAAGAAGCATTTCCATCTGTATGGCGCGAGAGAGTCTATCTTTTTGTCGATCTGAGGCTAAGAGTAGCAATCTTTAGGGTATGCCTTGTTGAGATCGGTATAGTCAACACACATTCGCCATCCTCCACTAGTCTTCTCTACCATCACGGGGTTCGCAACCCAACTTTGATAACGGACCTCTCGCAAGATTCCCGCTTTGAGTAGTTCGCATACTTGCTCATTCATTGCCTTGGTTTTGTCTGCCCCTAAGCTGCGGCTCCTTTGGACTTTCGGCTCAACAGAGAGGTAGGTGTTTAAACAATGTTCAGTAATGTCGTGCGGGACACCGGTCATGTCAGCCGGGGTCCAGGCGAAGATATCCATGTTTTTGAACAGGAGCTGCTCGAGGTGAGTTCTGACATTTGGTAAGATTGCGTGGCCTATCGTCACCGTTTGCTCCGGGTACTTGCGGTTTAAAACCCATTTTTCAGGCTCGGTTGTTGAAACCTTCGCCGCTTTTGTTGGGCGCATCTCTTCTGTCGACATTATTTCCTTCTTGGCATAGATAATCGCCACCTCCGTCTTGGTTGGAAACCCGATCACTGAGTGGGGCGTGGAGGTTACCATGTTCAATTCGCCTTGGGTCTCTCTCCCAATCAACACATCATGCCTCGATTTGACAGGCATCACCATGAAGTTTACATTTGTTGTTCTCGAATGCTTCCCGTCAGAGAACATGACGGGGAAGCTGATATGGCCTAGCGGGAAGACCATTTCGTTGCAAAATCCAGACAGTGGATAATCAACTGGCTCAAGTCTCGCTTTGTCATCCTCATCAAACTGGTTAAAACACTGCTCATAGATGATATCAGCCGTACTCCCTGGGTCAATAAAGACATACTCCGTTTCATAATGGCCGATAATGCCGGTAATGACGACGGGTCGAGTGGCGCGCGGACCGCTGCGCACTACCGGGAAGATGACCTGTTGCTCCTGCCATGAGGGTTCATAAGGGCGCTTGCCTTTCTCTTTTGCGCTGTATCTTGGTCCGTTGACCATATGGGTTTCTAGGCGTCTGACTTTCTTGTAATTCCCCTCATCGTGGCGTTGGAGCTGTCGAGTTTCCTTGCGCATGTTTTTCACCAGGTGACTTAGCTTCCCGCTTTTTAGTGCTCTTTCTATCTCTTGACGTAAACCATAACAGTCATCTGTTAGGTGTCCGGTATCTTTGTGGAAGTCGCAATACAGGTTGGGGTCTTGCCCCTTCTTGTTCGTCATAGGCCTTGGAGCTTTGAAATCATGATTCTCCGTCATCAGTACCTCTTTCGGTGTTTTTATGAGCGGAGTCCAGTGCTTTTCTCGGTTGTCATCCCTGACTGCTTTCCGATAACCGATGCGATCAATAGTATCTCGTGCGTCCTCTTTGTAGCGGGACCGTTCTTCAAAACGAGGTCTCTCACTATAACCGCTGGAGTGATTGGCTTTCCACCCAGGGTTTTTGCCTTTGTTTCGTCTGTTGTTGTCGCGCGAGTGGCCCCCCTTAGAAAAACGATCTTCAGCGTAATAATTCTTGTTTGCGGCGAGTGACTCTTCAGTTTGCGCGACTATCTTCACGGCTTCCATGAGCTTATCCCACTCTTTGGGCATTCCATCTTTCCCCGTGATAGTTCTGATGAGACTATCACAGCGAATGGCTTTCTTGAAGTGGCAACGCATGAGTTGTTCACTTACGCCACCGATTTCTAAGCACTCTTTGTTAAAGCGAGTGATGAAATCCTCCAAACCCTCGTTATCTCTGCGCCAGATGTCCTCAACCTCGGCTGTGTCGCGCTGGTATCGCCTCTGTTGACTGAAGTGACTCAAAAACTGAGTCCTGAAATCCACCCATGACTTTATCTTTCCCGGAGGAAGGCTGTCGAACCAGGCGCGAGCAGCCCCTGTTAGCGTTTGAATAAACAGATGGCACCACATGGGCATATTCCATCCTCCCATGCAGCCCACGCTTGTGAAAACTCTGACGTGATCATCGGGATCAGTCAATCCGTTAAACTTTCCGACTGTCGGAGGTAACTTCTCTCTTTTAAGCGGCGCTAGCGCGATCTTTGGAATGAACTTTGAATGTTCTACGGCTTCAGCTGGTCGATAGGCGAGGCGAAAGTCTTGCTCTGCCTCTTCAGTATACCCAACGTGTTGTCTTGGTTTATAGTATTCATGGTTTCTCTGTAAACGATTGAAGACTGAGGATCCTTAATCGTCTTGCCAAGTTGGATCATTCGGGTCAGTATCTTCCCATTCATTGTTCATGTTGCGCGGCGTGAGCCGGCTATGAACTAGGCCTCTTTGGACGTTTGACGGATAGTCATAATAGCTTTCTGTTTCCCCCCGTGTATCGCACGTATCATGCACGCTGAATCTTCTGGTAGGGGGGCTATTAATTCTGCCTTGGATGTTTTGCTGTGGGGGTATCTGACGCGCCCCCTGACTCTGTCCCTGGGGAGTAACCAAGGACGGTTCTGCCGTTAAGACTGCTTGCTGTGCGATCAGGGATTGATACGCCGCGTTAATGGTGGCAATATTCTTGGCGTACCACGAGGCTGGAGTTTCGCCCTCTGGTAGCCCTAATAGCGCCGAAACATTCTGAGGTGGAGCTGGGTTTGAAGGCCCAACGCCATTGCTTCCTGGGGATACCGTCTCAGTGATGCGGGTGATGCTCCCGCGCGGTCCCCCAGTGTTGGTTACTTCGATTTCGCCAATTTATTCAATGTGTTGGGGTTGGACGTTTTGATTATCCACCCCCAACGCTGCATTAGAGTTTGCTCCAAAACCAACAAACTCAGGAATGATTCCTTGACCAGCCATGATCGAAGGAAGAAAAACCATGAAAACTCAGAAAAAGAAGATGAAAGTGATTTGTAGAAAACCGGTGGGCGCCAACGAAGAAACACGGAACTAATTAAGGGGCTAATCAGTTTGGTTTATGTTCCTACCATAGTGGTTAATCTTCTTTATGGTTTCCTGAGCTCCTTAATGACTGGGTTATCCTGCAAAACAGAACACCGTTACTCGTTAAGAGGGGAATGTGGGGGTTTCCCTCTTAACCGGGCTCCGGCGTGAGAATAAGCGACTGCTTTGGGGAGATAATTAAGTATCAAGAGTGAGAGTAGACGGAATGGAATGTTTAACCTATGAAGTGAGATCCCTATTTATAGCCGGAGAGGTGTAAGAGGATGTGGGCTGATGGGCCTTGGGCCGGAAGGCGACAACATGGAGGATATGCTCCTTGTCTCACTGGTGTCGACCGTTAGTGGCTTCTAGGAGCTTCCTGGAGCTGGCGCAATGTGATTGGAGCCACGTGTCACTGTTGTCGGCCTGGCCGCCCTTCTGCCATCAGTAGGTAAGTGGAGATCGTGGGGCAGTTGTCTCTGCCTTATGATTGGTGCCATGTAGACGTCCTTAAGTACTTGTTGTCTCCTGCATGTCAGATGATCGTAGAGCACGATTGAGCAGGGCCAGAAGGACGTTGATTGGCTCTTTTCTTCTGCCGCTTGTACCTTGTGTACTATCTGGGACAGCCTTGCGCTACTGACTTGTGCGATTCGTGCTGGGCACGCAACTAACTCGCGCAGGGGTATGGATGAATGAGAGCTCCTTCAGAAGACTAAGTGTCGTGATTGGAGTTTCTTATTGTCCAAGACTCGCGCCTGGTTAAAATAGACTGTGCTATAACCCGCGCGAGGTTATCACTAAGAAATTTGTTGGATAAGGAGTATGGTCTCGCGCGCGATCCTGACGGAGGTTTGCGCGGCTTTTTGGGACCATACCCCTTCAGGTGCACTTGGACCTCTAAAATCACCTTGTCTCGTTTGCGAAACCTTTTTTCTTGAATCCGATACTCGGCTAGCGGAACCTTTTTTCTTGGGTTTACCTTTGTTTTGTTTATCCATGGTGTTTGTGGGTGTAGAAAGAGAGATTTTTGAAAGAGTTGTGTGTTTAAATTGATTGAAAATATGGGCTTTTTATATAAAAAATCTGGAATGGTCAAAAAACAACGTTTAAAAAAAGGCAACGGTCAAAAATAAGGGGAAACGGTCAAAAAATTACATCACTCTCTCTCAATCAATTCGGTGAACTATCACCGATTTTCACACCCTCTCTCCAACTCACCGATCAACTTCATCAACCGGGTATAGTCACCGATCGGTGACTCCCACTCCCCACATCACTCACCGCACATTATACCCTCCACCCTTAGGAAACTACCTAATGTTAGTTGAAATCACAATTATATGTTCAAGAACATAATATAATTTTCAACTCTGATTGTATGGTTCTTTGTAGCATCTGGTGTTAACAATTACTTGTATACATTAACTCTATTACATTTTCCAAATGGGATGAATAGTTTTGTATTCTTTTTTTTATTTTTGCTTTTTGAGTTCCTTTTTCGGCCAAACCAATTTACGGTTTTGTTCCGTTTTAACATTACGTTTTTGTCATAAGTTTAAAATTACGATTTTACATACAGTTCAAAATAAAATTATGCTTTTGCCCCCGGTGAAAAATTACAATTTTGCCCTCGGTTCAAAATTACGATTTTGCCCCGTTTAAATTTAGAGTTTCGCCATTAGTTTTGTTTTCTTCCTCCCAGGTAAATTACGATTTTGCCCTCAATTTAAGTTTACATTTTTGTCATCGTTTTTCATTGCTTTCCCAGTCAGATTACGATTTTGCCCCCAGTGTATAACTACAGACACAAGATGGAGGAGTAGTGCCAGGCAGCTGCCTGGAACTCCCCCATTGGCCCAACCAATTTACGATTTTATCACCGCTTTAAAATTACGATTTTGTAATCAGTTCAAAATTACGTTTTTACCCCAATTCAAAATAAAATGATGCTTTTCCCACAACTAAAAATGACAATTTTGCCATTGGTTAAAAATTACGATTTTACCTCTTTAAAATTAACGTTTTTTTTTTCTTTTTCTGCTTTATGTATATATTATAGTTATTATTGCGCGAAACTATTAAGAAAAAATTTCGCAATTAAGTTGATTGTATGAACATTCAAATATAGTGAGTGTCTCGGGTTCGAAGCCTTTCATGGGAAAGAAAATTTTTTTATTACCTGTTGCCAAATCTTTTAAAACAAAAACCTTTTTAACATACATTCATCTTCCTACAGTATATCGCAGATTAGAGATGAACATTTGGTTCAAGGTACCGAACTGTACCGGGTATATCTGGCACCGGTACCTGTTTCCGTTTTCCCCTTTTTCGGTACCGGTACGGTACCGATATTTACAAGTAAAACACCGGTAAGTACCTATACCGTATCAGTACCGGTACCGAACCGGTGTATTCGGTACCGGTACCACATTTCCCCCTTTTTCAGTACCGGTACTTTCGGTACCGAACAGGTACCGTGCTCATCCCGTTACATAAGAAACGAATTGATAACGTTCGAATTCCCCGCCGCGTAGTGCGGGGAATTAATTTTTATAACCAACCGGTACGGTACCAGTATTTACGGGTAAAACACAGGTAAGTACCGATACCAAACAGGTGTATTCGCTACCGGTACCACTTTTCCCCGTTTTCCGATACCGTTACTTTCGGTACCGATTCGGTACCGAACGGGCGTTACAAAACGAAACAAATCGATAACGTTCGAATTCCCCGCCGCGTAGCGCGGTAAATTTCACTAGTTTACAATATATCAAAACATAAATAAAAAAAATAAACATAATCTTTTTAATCATTTATTACAAGTAGTGTTAACAGTGGCGGAGCTAGCCCATTAATTTAGGGGTAGTCCGGATTTTTTTATTTTGGGTCTTGGGCTAACTTTACAATTATATTTTGGGTCTCATTTCAATTCTATTATTGTTAATTCGAGCTTATTTTTTCATTCGGGCTTAATTATTATACAAGTTTTCGGGTTGTAAAATGTTTGGGCTTATAAAAAAATTGGATTTTACTAAAATCAAGTATCCTATTTTTTGGTTAGGGGTATCGTCGTATTTTTTAAGGGTATCCTTTGTATAAAACCGAAAAAATAACACCACGAATACGGGGTTAAGCCGTAGCCCGTGCTACGGCTACTAATACTATAGTTCCGCCCATGAGTATCAAGCCCCCTTGCGTTGCGGTGGGGGTGTAAAACCGTGCTATATAGCATCAACGTCACACAACCGCCAGCGACCACCAACACTGAAGTTGTGGCGTGTTAATGCAAATAAATTAGACCGAAACGTAAAACATAAAAATGATTATTAAATCGATTTAGGACCCGCGCGTTGTGACAGACGTGTCAAACGGAAAAAAATAGGCGACGTAAAAACGTTAACCCACACATGCACGTTGCGCCGTGTTACCTCGCAAAAGTTAGAACGGAACCTAAAAACATTGAACGACACAAGCATGTGTTAACTCGCAAGATCTAGAACGAATCGTAAAACAAAAAAATTGCGAAATATGAAAAGTACACAGGACGAAAGTTGAAAGTAAAAAAGTTGTGAGGTTTAAACCGTAAAAGATGAAAACTTTTGAGTTAAACGTAAAAAAAATCAAATAATTGTGGGTTAAAAGTGTAATATATTTTTTTAAACCTCCTTAAGCATTTGGTACAACTCCTCTATCCAAAAAATGTTGTAAATTTATAGTTTGTAATGTATTTAAAGATTAAAAAAAATACAATCATATATATAATTAAGGGTACATTTGGATTTAAGACGATACAAATTTCAAGGTATATGCTAAGAAATTTAAGCAGGTTAATGTTCTCCAATCAAATACTAGTACTTATGAGCCACAAAATAACAATGAAGGTTACGCCTAGGTTGCAAGGTATTTTTTTTGCTTGTACACACACGATAATGAGGAATGGTTATCTACCAAAGGTAGTGATGATACATGATTTGATAAGTATATAAACCTTGTTTTCATAGTTTCTAGCTTTTGGATCATAGAGGAAATCATTAATGAAAAAGAGCAAAAAGCAATATAAATTTATTAATTAAGAAAATATTTAAATATGCTCAAATTGAAAAGTATAGAGTATAATGTAATTTTAGTCCACGTGATTTGGAAAGTTTTGTCAGTTTAGTCCAAATGTTTCATTTATCGCTTGTGGGTCCAAATAGTTTTCAACATTATCATCTTAGTCCAACTGACTTAACCTCATCCATTGTACTCAGTTACTCGGGGACATCTTTGTCATTTCGTTTATTATTTTAATCAAAGGAGGAATAAAATGAGGGTGAAGACATAAATCTTTAATTAGATGAATAGATGAAATAACAAAAATGCCCCAGCGTAACTAAGGACCATGGATGAGGTTAAGCCAGTTGGACTAAAATGACAATGTTAAAAACTTTTTGGACCCACAGGTGATAAATGAAACCTATAAATATGCAGCACATTTTATACAGAATTACATACCGTGTTTGTATCCTCAAAATAACACACACCCACATCAAGAAATAACATCGAACTTAAGCCTATTTATCCAACACATTTTCTTGCATGCAGCACACACAATGTAATGAGGCATGGCTTTCCTCCTTGGCCTCTATTTAAGAAGTTGTATCATCAGATCATAAGTAACATTGCAATCAATACACAACAACAAGCTTTGAGACTAAACAAACATATCCAACGCCTCGACTATAATGGGTGATAACCGGCAGCAGAACTACCAGGCGAATATGACCGGAGGAGAGACATCGAAGAAAAAAGGGGCATCTGTGATCCCCGTGCCCAGGAAGCAAGTGTCAACCATGATTGCTGAGAAAACAGCAAAGTTCGTTATGGGAGCGGCCAAAAATGTTAAGAATAAGAATAAAATCAATCCAGGTGGTGATTAGATTACTAATGATTTTCATACTTATGAGTTCCTGATTGTTTCTGGTTTTGTTCAATCTTTTGTATTTTTGTGTTGTCATATGTAAAGTAGTTGCTAAAATCTATATGTGTAATAATGTTATTAAGTGTCTTTTATATTGTTTTTATGTAATAAACACTATGACTTTGTTTAATGTACAAATAATACTAATGTATTAAGTGTCTTTTGTACTGTTTTTATGTAATAAATACTATAAACTTTGTCTAATGTTTTTCTTTCATAAATTTGCCACGAACAGAAAGTTGTTTGTTTATAAAGAAACTAGTTTTAAGCCCCCCGCGTTGCGGGGCGGAGGCGTAAAACCGTGCTACTAACGCCGTGTGCGGGGTAGAACGATGCTAAAAAGCAAGCCTACAACGACCAAAATCGGGTAAAAGCGAAAGAAACATACGAATTTATAGCACCTAGTAATTCACGTGACGTAAAATGTAGACGGACTCACATTTAAACCAACGTATTAGAAAATCGAGAAGGTTAAAAAGATTTTTTTTTAAATGAGGAGAAACACGACAACCTGTAACTGAAAGAAAAACAAAAGGAAAATAGAAAAATCCTTGAGGAACCAATGACCACTTTGGTGTCAAATCGGCTTGGTGTTGGTGGGGGTTTTGCGAAAGAAAGTCTTGTGGCATGATTGTAATTAATATTCCAATGTTGTCCAATTAACACAATGTAGCTAAGAATCTACAGAAAATGTTATATTTAGTAAAGTAATAGTAGTAATATAGTGATTTTATTTTGTAGTGTTTGGCTTATTAAATTATTGGACAACCACATTTTTTTATAAAACAAAAGAAGTAACAACGGAAAGGAAGATCGTGTATTACGGTGTCATGGTTGTGGTGGTGGCTCCCATGGTGGTGGCGGCCATGGTGGTGATGGTAGTGAGAGAGGGAAGGTAACTAATTAGGTAAGGAAGATGGTGGTGGGTTGGTGGTGATGGTGGTGGCTGCCACTCCAGATGTGATTTTTTTCCACATTAGCTTCAAAGTCATTATCCACGTCAGCAAAAACTAACCGGGTTAAACCTCAGTTAAAAAAGCTTGTTGGGAGAAAATATGTTTGAAGGTGTGACCATCCGGAAATATTTTTGTAGTTGAGACTGTTGGCGGCCAATTACTAATAGTTTAGGTTATTTAAATCCATTATTTCTTTATTTTATCTTGTTTTTAAGTTTTGTATATAGTTAATTCAAGTTACATAGCCATGTTAACATCAATTTTCAAGGTACAACAATTGTTCCACGTATCAAATGGATAGATGGCTTTATTTCGATTAATAACACAATCGTGGTTCAAAATAAAACTTTTTCTTGTAATTATATTATCCCGAGTTAAATTTGGATCAAAATGACTGAAAGAAAAGTGAGGAATATGTAAATGCATTTCATTTTAGGTGGTAGTAAACTATTGATAAGCTTCGTTGCGCGAAGCTTCTAACGTGTTATACTGCGTGAAGTCGTGAACCGAGGATCGTATGTCAAGAGTTTACTAAAAGTAATTGGGAATTTATAAGTTTTACACCGCTTAAGATGGGTCGCTCATGTTGGATAATAGGTCAATTGGATTCGGGTTAATCGATAACTCTTTATCACTTCTTATAGACATTTTTATTTTGGCCAGCCTTTCTTATAGACATTTAATGTTCAATTATGAACAAAAATAATATTTGGGTTATACCAAATTACAGGGAATGCTCGTTGCCTTTTAAAATTACAAAAATCATCTTTTACGTTTTAAAAACATTACACCATTTGTCTTTTGTCATTAACCCGCTTAAAATTTTTAGTCAAATTTAGACATCATATCCATATATAAATAAAACATAAATAAAAATAACATAAGAGCTATAAACGGATTCAGGTTGAAACGGGTCTGGGTCGGAATAGGTTTCAGGTCGGGTCGGGTCGGGTCGGGTCTGTTTAACAGTCAGGGGGCAATCCTAATCTCCTAAATTGCGTAAATTCTATATAATTACAATCAAAAGATGGATGACCAGTGCCATGTTGTGGATTTGACGTCTCAATAACCCTTGTGGTTAGTATCTTATCTTGGTTCACACCCTTAAAGGGGGCGATTAGACAGAGCCAACTTGTTGGGTTTATCAACCTAGGCTAGAGCCTAAGAGCATTCACATTCTATCCATCAAAATATGTGAGGGGGAGTTTTTATATTATAAAGGGTATAAAAAGTGGTTGTGAGTGGAGGAGAGAGAAAATGTTACTGTTCATCTGTATATTTGGGGGGGACACTGTTCACCCAGTATAATTTTTTTAATATATATTGAAAGTGGTTGTGAGTGAAGGAGAGAGAAAAATGTGATGATAATATTATTTAATTGAAAAGGAGAGAGAAAAAGTATTTGTTTTTAGTGGAAATATATTGATATAGGAGTTGTTTTTTAGTGGAATGTATGTATAATTTGATGATTTGGATGTGAATGCTCTAAGGCCATAAAAAAGAGAAGGGTCTTCCATTTTTTTTCTTTTCATATATTAGACTTGTTTTGGCCCATTTAAACAAAGTTTCTAGGCCAAAGATTTAGAATTTTACTCCTGGACTCCACACTATCCAAGCACACTTCATTCCAAAATCCAGAAGCAGCGACACAACACACCAACCCTTGTTACTTTTGACGTTTTGAGTAACCAACGTTAAACTGATTACGGATTGAGCGAATTTAGGGCCAACATTAGGGGTGATCATTGCCATGGTTATTCAATGTCTCAAATCTCAATCTCAGTACCTATACCGTAAGTACCTATACCGTATCAGTACCGGTACCGAACCAGTGTATTCGGTACCGGTACCACTTTTCCCCCTTTTTCAATACCGGTACTTTCGATACCGAACAGGTACCGTGCTCATCCCGTTACATAAGAAACGAATTGATAACGTTCGAATTCCCCGCCGCGTAGTGCGGGGAATTAATTTTTATAACCAACCAGTACGGTATCAGTATTTACGGGTAAAACACCGGTAAGTACCGATACCAAACCGGTGTATTCGCTACCGGTACCACTTTTCCCCTTTTTCCGATGCCGTTACTTTCGGTACCGAACGGGCGTTACAAAACGAAACAAATCGATAACGTTCGAATTCCCCGCCGTGTAGCGCGGGAAATTTCACTAGTTTACAATATATCAAAACATAAATAAAAAAATAAACATAATCTTTTTAATCATTTATTACAACTAGTATTAACAGTGGCGGAGCTAGCCCATTAATTTAGGGGTAGTCCGGATTTTTTTTATTTTGGGTCTTGGGCTAACTTTATCAATTATATTTTGGGCCTCATTTCAATTCTATTATTGTTAATTCGAGCTTATTTTATCATTCGGGCTTAATTATTATACAAGTTTTCGGGTTGTAAAATGTTTGGGCTTATAAAAAAAATTGGATTTTACTAAAATCAAGTATCCTATTTTTTGGTTAGGGGTATCGTCGTATTTTTTAAGGGTATCCTTTGTATAAAACCGAAAAAATAACACCACGAATACGGGGTTGAGCCGTAACCCGTGCTACGGCTACTAATACTATAGTTCCGCCCATGAGTATCAAGCCCCCTTGCGTTGCGGTGGGGGTGTAAAACCGTGCCATATAGCATCAACGTCACACCAACACTGAAGTTGTGGCGTGTTAATGTAAAGAAATTAGACCGAAACGCAAAACATAGAAATGATTATTAAATCGATTTAGGACCCGCGCGTTGTGACAGACGTGTCAAACGGAAAAAAATAGGCGACGTAAAAACGTTAACCCACACATGCACGTTGCGCCGTGTTAACTCGCAAAAGTTAGAACGGAACCTAAAAACATTGAACGACACAAGCATGTGTTAACTCGCAAGATCTAGAACGAATCCTAAAACAAAAAAATTGCGAAATGTGAAAAGTACACAGAACGAAAGTTGAAAGTAAAAAAGTTGTGAGGTTTAAACCGTAAAAGATGAAAACTTTTGAGTTAAACGTAAAAAAAATCAAATAATTGTGGGTTAAAAGTGTAATATATTTTTTTAAACCTCCTTAAGCATTTGGTACAACTCCTCTATCCAAAAAATGTTGTAAATTTATAGTTTGTAATGTAATGTATTTAAAGATTAAAAAAAATACAATCATATATATAATTAAGGGTACATTTGGATTTAAGACGATACAAATTTCAAGGTATATGCTAAGAAATTTAAGCAGGTTAATGTTCTCCAATCAAATACTAGTACTTATGAGCCACAAAATAACAATGAAGGTTACGCCTAGGTTGCAAGGTATTTTTTTTGCTTGTACACACACGATAATGAGGAATGGTTATCTACCAAAGGTAGTGATGATACATGATTTGATAAGTATATAAACCTTGTTTTCATAGTTTCTAGCTTTTGGATCATAGAGGAAATCATTAATGAAAAAGAGCAAAAAGCAATATAAATTTATTAATTAAGAAAATGTTTAAATATGCTAAAATTGAAAAGTATAGAGTAAAATGTAATTTTAGTCCACGTGATTTGGGAAGTTTTGTCAGTTTAGTCTAAAGGTTTCATTTATCACTTGTGGGTCCAAATAGTTTTCAACATTATCATTTTAGTCCAACTGACTCAACCTCATCCATTAGTCCGAACGTAGTGGGGCGGCATAATTGGGCGGTATGCCCTCATAGCGCCGGCACACCGCCACAGGGGGCGCCATCAATCGAATTTTTGGGGGTGGCGCGATGTCTATAGCGCGGTTATGGATGGAGCTTTCAAACCTTGGACCAATCAGAAACAAGCAAACTTTTTTATATTAATTAATAAAACTGAAAATTATTAAATAGGTAATGATGGGTAGGGGCTTTATGACTACGGGCTTAAAATGCATAACGCCCCATAACGCCCACCCACACACGTGGCGCGCCACGTGTCGCATAACGCCCACAAAGGGGCGTTATGACTACACATGGCCTTATACTTAGTTACTCAGGGGCATCTTTGTCATTTTGTTTATTATTTTAATCAAAGGAGGAATAAAATGAGGGTGAACTGTGAAGACATAAATCTTTAATTAGATGAATAGATGAAATGACAAAAATGCCCCTGGGTAACTGAGGACCATGGATGGGGTTAAGCCAGTTGGACTAAAATGACAATGTTAAAGACTTTTTGGACCCACAGGTGATAAATGAAACCTATAAATATGCAGCACATTTTATACAGAATTACATACCGTGTTTGTATCCTCAAAATAACACACACCCACATCAAGAAATAACATAGAAGTTAAGCCTATTTATCCAACACATTTTCTTGCATGCAGCACACACAATGTAATGAGGCATGGCTTTCCTCCTTGGCCTCTATTTAAGAAGTTGTATCATCAGATCATAAGTAACATTGCAATCAATACACAACAACAAGCTTTGAGACTAAACAAACATATCCAACGCCTCGACTATAATGGGTGATAACCGGCAGCAGAACTACCAGGCGAATATGACCGGAGGAGAGACATCGAAGAAAAAAGGGGCATCGGTGATCCCCGTGCCCAGGAAGCAAGTGAAAACCATGATTGCTGAGAAAACAACAAAGTTTGTTATGGGAGCTGCCAAAAGTGTTAAGAATAAGAATAAAATCAATCCAGGTGGTGATTAGATTACTAATGATTTTCATTCTTATGAGTTCCTGATTGTTTCTGGTTTTGTTCAATCTTTTATATTTTTGTGTTGTCATATGTAAAGTAGTTGCTAAAATCTATATGTGTAATAATGTTATTAAGTGTCTTTTATATTGTTTTTATGTAATAAACACTATGACTTTGTTTAATGTACTAATAATACTAATGTATTAAGTGTCTTTTGTACTGTTTTTATGTAATAAATACTATAACTTTGTTTAATGTACTAATGTTTTTCTTTCATAAATTTGCCACGAACAGAAAGTTGTTTGTTTATAAAGAAACTAGTTTTAAGCCCCCCGCGTTGCGGGGCGGAGGCGTACAGTAGCGGAGCTTGACCAAAAGTTTCGAGGGGGCGTAAAGTGATGGGACCCAATTTTTTTTTTCCTATCCTTATGTTTCGGGTGGGGTTGGGTTGCCTATTCGATTCAAATCGGGTCAAATAATAATAGTTCCAAATAAAACAAAGTGTATATCTACCAAACTACCCATCATTTATATACAAAGTTTATAAATATTTAGGATATACAATTTAGGAAAAATAATCAGGGGGCGATCCTATATAATTTTAAAATTTTCGGACGAAAAATCGGAACTTATACACTTCTAACCGAAATATAGGGGTGGGCGGGTGCACCCCCGGGCATCCACAATACTTCGCCCCTGGAAGCGTAAAACCGTGCTACTAACGCCGTGTGCGGGGTAGAACGGTGCTAAAAAGCAAGCCTACAACAACCAAAATCGGGTAAAAGCGAAAGAAACATACGAATTTATAGCACCTAGTAATTCACGTGACGTAAAATGTAGACGGACTCATATTTAAACCAACATATTAGAAAATCGAGAAGGTTAAAAAGATTTTTTTTAAATGAGGAGAAAAACGACAACCTGTAACTGAAAGAAAAACAAAAGGAAAATAGAAAAATCCTTGAGGAACCAATGACCACTTTGGTGTCAAATCGGCTGGGTGTTGGTGGGGGTTTTGCGAAAGAAAGTCTTGTGGCATGATTGTAATTAATATTCCAATGTTGTCCAATTAATACAATGTAGCTAAGAATCTACAGAAAATGTTATATTTAGTAAAGTAATAGTAGTAATATAGTGATTTTATTTTGTAGTGTTTGGCTTATTAAATTATTGGACAACCACATTTTTTTATAAAACAAAAGAAGTAACAACGGAAAGGAAGATCGTGTATTACGGTGTCATGGTTGTGGTGGTGGCTCCCATGGTGGTGGCGGCCATGGTGGTGATGGATAGATGGCTTTATTTCGATTAATAACACAACCGTGGTTCAAAATAAAACTTTTTCTTGTAATTATATTATCCCGAGTTAAATTTATAACACAATCGTGGTTCAAAATAAAACTTTTTCTTGTAATTATATTATCCCGAGTTAAATTTGGATCAAAATGACTGAAAGAAAAGTGAGGAATATGTAAATGCATTTCATTTTAGGTGGTAGTAAACTATTGATAAGCTTCGTTGCGTGAAGCTTCTAACGTGTTATACTGCGTGAAGTCGTGAACCGAGGATCGTATGTCAAGAGTTTACTAAAAGTAATTGGGAATTTATAAGTTTCACACCGCTTAAGATGAGTCGGTCATGTTGGATAATAGGTCAATTGGATTCGGGTTAACCGATAACTCTTTATCACTTCTTATAGACATTTTTATTTTGGCCAGCATTTCTTATAGACATTTAATGTTCAATTATGAACAAAAATAATATTTGGGTTATACCAAATTACAGGGAATGCTCTTTGCCTTTTAAAATTACAAAAATCATCTTTTACGTTTTAAAAACATTACACCATCTGTCTTTTGTCATTAACCCGCTTAAAATTTTTAGTCAAATTTAGACATCATATCCATATATAAATAAAACATAAATAAAAATAACATAAGAGCTATAAACGGATTCAGGTTGAAACGGGTCTGGGTCGGAATAGGTTTCAGGTCGGGTCGGGTCGGTTTAACAGTCAGGGGGCAATCCTAATCTCCTAAATTGCGTAAATTCTATATAATTAGTTAATTACAATCAAAAGATGGATGACCAGTGCCATGTTGTGGATTTGACGTCTCAATAACCCTTGTGGTTATTATCTTATCTTGGTTCACACCCTTAAAGGGGGCGATTAGACAGAGCCAACTTGTTGGGTTTATCAACCTAGGCTAGAGCCTAAGGCCATCAAAAAGAGAAGGGTCTTCCATTTTTTTTCTTTTCATATATTAGACTTGTTTTGGCCCATTTAAACAAAGTTTCTAGGCCCAAGATTTAGAATTTTACTCCTGGACTCCACACTATCCAAGCACCCTTCATTCCAAAATCCAGAAGCAGCGACACAACACACCAACCCTTGTTACTTGCGACGTCTTTTGAGTAACCAATGTTAAACTGATTACGGATTGAACGAATTTAGGGCCAACATTAGGGGTGATCATTGCCATGGTTATTCTGCAGATTCCCAATAGGGTTGTAAAGTATTCAAAAGTCAAAAAAGGGATTGGATGATTGGTGATTCGTATTGCTGACTTGTTGGCTTGGAAGACACTACTCAGGTTAGTTATAGAAAAATGTTGATTTGTTGATTTTCTTTATACCAATTCAATAGGCCCCGACTCTTATAGTTTGCTTAGGGCTTCTAAAAACGCTGGACTAGCCTCATGATTAGACATGCTTTTTTAAAATATATAATGATTTATTAACAAAACAGTTTGTAAACACATATAGCTTGTTATGTTTTTTTAAAGTTATAATAATTGGATAATCAGTTTTTAATGTTGATTATCTCATGAAGTAATATGACATGCATCTGAAAATGAAATACGCATAAAATAAGACTTCATAATATGTGAAAATAAGTTAAAATGTATATATTTGTAAGTTTATATAATTGCTTTCGAAGTAGGTACTTATCTGACTTGAGAAATATATTTATCCAAACACTAGAAAACTACTTAATGTTAGTTACCTTAGAAAACTACTTAATGTTAGTTGAAATCACAATAATATGTTCAAGAACATAATATAATTTTCAACTTTGATTGTGTGGTTGTTTGTAGCATTTGGTATTGACAAGTACTTACTTGTATATATTTACGATAATAAAATTAAGCACAATTTTCTTTTATTATTTATTTATAATTTATAATTTACAACTAGTATTAAGCCCGTTCGCCTTACGGTGGGGGCATAAAATCGTGCTAAATAGCACCAATGTCACACAATCGCCAACTCAAAATTAGAATGAAATGTAAAAACATTAACCACAAAAGCATGAGTTAACTCGAAAATTCTAGAACGAATAGTAAAACAAAAATTTGTGAAATATGAAAAGTATAGAGAAACAAAGTTGAAAGTAAAAAAGTTGTGAGGCTAAAGTGTAAAAGATAAAAGCTTTTGGATTAAAAATAAAAATTCAAATAATTGTGAGTTAAAAGTGTAATATCGAATTTTTTTACACCCTTCTCTAACCCAACATTTTAATAAAAAACTAATTTCTCTCTCTTACACCTACACAACCCAACCCAACCTTCTACTCACATTCACAACCCAACCTTTAAAACATTTTTTATTAAATATATATTTTTATTTTTGCCAGTCCAACTGGTTGATGCACTTGGGTTTTACCCATGGTGCCCGAGTTCGATCCCCACCTGAGACGGTTTATTCCTCTCTGTGGCGGCTCTCAACTCATCAAGCCCTACGATGGGCGAGGTACCTGTGGGGTTTTTCCTTGGACGCCGGTCACTCTCTGATGCCAATTGTGTCACGATTAAGACACTCACGTCTGGCCGGAGAGGGACGACGGACCTCCCCAATGGGGGTGGGGGGGGGGGGGGGGTGGGGTGTGTCACACCCAAAAAATTTGTGACACCTTGCCATTCAAAAAAAAAAATTATCCATTTCTACTCACATTCACAACCCAACCTTTAAAACATTTTTTATTAAATTTATATTTATATTTTTATTATTTATCCATAAATATGTTAGAAATAATTATAATTAATATTTTCTTTTGAAACCGATTTATTTTAAAAGCAAAATAAATAACAACAATATAAATAATCTTTTAATTAAAAAAAAACACACATACATTCATCAAATCTTTTAATAAAATGCATTTTTTATAAAATTTTTTTTAAAAAATATACTTTTTTAAGGAACTCGGTTTTTGATAAAATTTATATCGATATGTTCACACAAAAAAAGAGTTAAACAACATTATGTTTTCAGATTTTTTAATAATTAAATATTAATAAGTTATTAAATAAAATCATGTTTTAGGTAGAATTAATTGTTATAAAAAAATGAAAAACATAATAAAAATCTAACCTAACATTTGCCAACAAGTGGCATCTATTATTAAATAATTGATAGTGAAAATTAAATGCATTTTTTATTTTATTTTTTACTTTTTGGGCAATCAACCCACCAATTGGTCACCGATGAATGTAGCCTAAATATTTAGTACAACTCTTAAATACACAAAAATATTGCAAATTTATAATTTGTAATGTATTTAAAAAGTAGCTTATTGAAAAAGATACAGTCTGTTGATGCAACAAATAATAGACCAAAGATAGTAGCTTGGCTGGTTAGGCAAAAGGGTTGAAGGGTTCAACTTTGCCTAACACAGGTCGTGGGGTCCCCCCACGTTTGCAAGACGTGGAGAGAGGTTCACTAGTTTATTTTTGTTGTTTGCTGAAGGTCCTCCTCTGAAGTGTGTTCTGATTCGGATGATGGAGCAAACAGAATGTGTGTGTGTTGGATGTGAAAGGAAGTAACTTGCATGAAGCAAGTACTCGTAGTGAATGACCAGAGATTTCAGGAATCAGGGCTGGCCAGGAATGTCTTGCTTAGTAAATGAAGTGTCTAATATATAGGAGAAGACATTGCTCAAAGAGGAAGGCATTTGACTAGTGACCATGCTTGCAGTGGGGGTTTTGCCCTTTTTGGGGGTTGAAGGCTTTGACCTGCGGGTAAAAGAGTGTGTTCTGTGGAACCGAGTTGCTTTTGCGGCTGGTGGGTTGGTGAAGCAATCCAGGGATGTGACTACTTACTGTTCCCGTATTGCTTTTCCCCATCTCCCAGCTTTTTAACCTTCGAACCGTTTTAACCTTTCGAGCGTTTATGTATTTAAGTCATTTTTATTTGATCTTGGGCTACCCCCATCATCAGCCCCCCAAGTCAGAGGTTTTTGGGGAATGAGCTCAAAGACTTCTGACTTTCATACATGCTTTATTGCTTGAAGGTTTCAAGGGTTCAAAGCTTGAAGGCTTAAAGGGTTAGGATCAGTTAATTTTTTGAATTTTAAATAACTGACAATCGATTTGATTGATGTGTGGCAGTTCATAGGGCGGCGGTTTTGCAGGAAGTAACTGTTTGCAATTATCACCACTATTTTGAGTTTTATTTTCTTTTATATTTGGAGATATCATCCAATCTCTACATTATCCCTTCAAGTTTTCCTCTGCGATTCCTTTCCTTTCATCAAGGTTAGTTCCGGCTTCTTCCTTATTTCCTTACTTCATATTTTCTAGAAAAATGGGTGCTCGTAAGGATTTGGCAAAGTCCTTTTCTCGATTAACCCAAGAAGAGGTAGAATTATTTTGTAAGGAATATGGTATTGGGAAAATGTTTAAACCGACTGCTCCTACTTGTGATGTTCCGATTGACAAATGTCCGACTGGTTTTATTGCTCTTTATTGTCGTCATTTTGAGTTTTCCAACCTCCGTTATCCATTTTCCCTCTTTGTTCTGAATTTATTGGAGTATTACCAAGTCTCCTTTGGTCAGATTCACCCAAAGGGCATGGCTAGGGTTTTGCATTTTGAGGTTTTGCGCCGTGCCCTTGGATATGATCCTTCATTGTTGCTTTTTCGCTGGTTTTTTCGTTTGGCCAAAAATGGTGACTGGTTCACCTTTGAAACATCCAAGGTTGATACTTGTCTTATTTCGTCTATGGTTACAACACTTGGTACTTGGAAGGATCGCTTTTTCTGGGTTTCTGATTCTATTGTCCCATTCAAAATGGTGTGGAGGCACCCGGATGCCGTTCTCAATGAACCGGAACCCTCTGAATCTGTGTTGAATGATGCTTTTCTCAAAGCCATCCGGGATTGCCCTTCGAGGGTTCGCCCCTTCCCTGAACATTTGCTAGTTCTATTAGGGGTTTGTAAATTATGGGAAAGTGCCGATCGGGATCCGGTTCTAATGAGGAGTTGCACGGGTATGCATTTTCCTTTTTTGCCCTCTTTGCCTTTTTCTTTATTTATGCCTTATGTGTTTTTGTTTTTTGTTATTTGCAGTTATGTCTGCCCTGGATTTTATCAAGAGTGACGACACTTCTGATGTTGCGTTTGGGGATGTCCCATCTGTTCCTGATGAAAACGTTGTAGTTAGGACTGCTGAGCAAAGGTTTGAGGGTTCGGGTTATGTTAGTACTTCCAATGTCAAAGGTTTTTCCAAGTCTCATGCTCCCAAGGCTTCAACCCATCGATCTACCCGCCGTTTGTTGAAGGCTGCTCCTCAATCCACTTCTACTGAACCAGTGGAGTTGAGTGATGATATTGAAGCTTCTGAAGATCAAGGTGTTGAAGCGGGTGCTGAAAAGGAGAAGAAACTGGTTATTCATGGTAAGAAGGCTTCAGCCAAGAAGGTTATTGCTACCCCTATTCAGGGTTCTTCAAGCAGGGATGTTGAAGGGTTGGATCCAGACGAAGTTTATGTGACTGGTTGGTCGGTGAAAATTGATGACAGTTTCAAGGATGCTGCTGTTTGTGAAGATGCTCTGAGTCACATTGCTCCTCCTTCAGTTCACAACACCATTGCTGAGATGGATGATGCCTTGATGTTATCCCGCATGATTTTGAGTACCTGCAACCTTGCTACCATGCTTCCTCAGGGGATTGCTCGTTTTCGTAATAGGATGAAAGAATATGAAGAATTCTCTAAAAAGAAAGATAAGATGAAATCTTCAATGGCTGCGATGAAGAAGGAGATAGCAGGGTTTGCTGAGAAAGAAGAAGCGTGGGATAAGAAGGTTAATGAACTGACTAGGAGGTATGACATTGAAATGAGTGATTTGAAGAAGAGCTTTGAGGCCGATCGGTTGAAGCTTAAAGCTGACAGGGAAGCTTTATCTGTTCAGCAGCGGGCTTTTGATAAGGAAAAAGAAGGGTTGAAAGCTTCGGTTGCTCAAACCACCGGTGATAATCAGTGGTTAATTGAGCAGGGTTTCCAACAGGTTGTTACGTACCTTTTATACTCCAAGGAGTTCAACTCTGCCCTTGGTGAAGTTTACACTAAGTTGCTCAACTTGGGGAAACATCAGGGCCTCATCGCTAGTTATAAGCTTCATGAATCCGGCCATTCTTTGGAGAAGTCTCCCCTGTTTCATCCTGAGGCTTCCGATGTTTTCAAGGGCTCCGTTGAACAGATGGAGAGACTGACCTATCCTTATATCCATCAAGTTTCTGCTTGTTTTGTGATGTGCTAAAAGTGGGTTAACTAAATTAACTAAATTTACCCTAATTCTAGACTCTCTAAGTTTTAAATTTATAAAACTAAGACTTTCTAAACCCTAAATCACACAACCGGCAAGTGTACCGATCGATGAAGTATAGCCTAAGGAAGTCCGAGTATCGAACCCAAGAGACTCTACTGATCACGATAACGACTCTATCTAGACTTAGACTGACACGACTTAACTAAATGTTTATTGATTGGGGGGGTTTTCTAAAAATCCTAAGAATGCAAATAACGAATACTAACTAGACTAGACGAACTAGACACGAACTCACACGAAGGCTGAACTCAAGGATGATGAAGGAACTACCTAGACAGGAATCCTGATTGCTTTTAGTTATGATTATAATTGGAAGTCGTCTGCTATGGAACCGGGATCTTGAAATTCTCACCTCTCGGGAAATCTAAGGACCCCTAATCCTTCTCAAGAGCACGCTAAGATCCCCTAAAGGTTGTTAAATTACCGGTTATTAGACTCCTTTACAAGACATCTAATGGGTTTATAAAAGTATCCTACAAGGCTCACTCCCTTACGAGACCTAAACCTAGGATAGGTTTGTTTTCTCAGCTAGACTTGCTAGACAGCAGCCAAAAGGTTAACTTCCTAAGAAGGACCCACCTTGCGGTTTAATCACTTAGACCTAGCAATAATCTCGCACCTTACAGCTATTGACGATTAGTAGAACACTTGATTTTATTAAATTACTGATTATTACTTCTAAGGTTACTTACTAGATTTTCACCCTAAAGGATCAAAGATTTATTATGTGATATAGACACTCACCAAAACCTAAAACCCTAGCCCGATTCTATTCCGTGATAAAGACCGTCACCAAGATTCGAACGAAGCAATAAACAATAATAAAACAATATCAAGCAGGCAAACACATCTAACTGATAGAACAAACCGTTTACAATTTATAAACTATCCATAGCATTCAAAAATCCAAGAATAATCAAAACATATGCAATCATTCAACCATGTCTAGGTAGTACGAAAAGTTTAGCCAATAATCATTGTATCAAAAGACATAACAATCATCAACAAATCAGAATTCATCATCAAATAACAAGAAAGAAACGAAAACGAAAGATTACGAAAGTATAGAACCCGAATTCTTCGATCACGTATGCTCCCGCGCTTCAACAATGATTCCACGCCTTCCCAAACACTTCCCAAGCTCCAAAACAGCCTTCAAGATGTCCCCAAAGAAATCTAAAATTCGTCTATCACGGCTGTTCTCGTATACGTGCGTCCAATATATATGAGTATATATGTATGGGTCAATAACCTTCATGTAGGGTTTTCTAATGATCACATGACATAATATTTACAATTATTAAAAAGGCCCACCGTAATGATTCTGCTAAAATAATTGGGCTTAACCCCTTTCATGATCATGGCGTGTAATAAGCAGCCAACCACCTCATTATTATATAATGCAGCTTTTTATTGTTAGAGATAGCGGGCTCGGTCCACTCATAGAAAATAGCAGTGAATTTTACTCTGGTCACTGGCATTCTACTCTGGCCAATTAGCAGGTCATTTCCATATTACTCGTTTTCGCTTCATTTGCCCAGAACCTGTCCCACCACCAAATAATATAAAATAACACTAAAACTAAATAAAAAATAAATAAAACCTCTACAATAATTATACAATTTACACGGGGCAAATATGTGTATTTTACCACACATCAAATATCCCCACACTTAACCTTTTTTCGTCCCCGAAAAAGAATTATGCATAACGGAATCATAGTCGAAATAATTAATCGGGACAAAATATAAGTTATTTCATTTAAAACCGAAACTCGTGTTAGCCGCGATTGCAAATATTTTGATCCACTTAAACCCAACCCGGTTCCAAGCCCTCATCATGCAAGTTAGTTCAAGTTCGGTCAATCTACCTAGGGTCTCACACTAAGAATTGCAAGTCCACCTAATCCCCCCTCAAGCTTATAGGACAAAAGGAACAACCACTGGGTTATTTCCTAACCGTTTTATACCAAGATAAAGAGAGTTTAAAATCACATCTATTTTTTTTCCATTTTTTTTTCTTTTGCTTGCTTTTTTTCTCTTTTTTTTTTTCATTCGTGAGACTAGACGATGCTTTCCCTAACCAAGCGGTAATCCGACTGTAGAGTCGCTATCCCCAATCACAGACTACATAGGTTTCGGTACTTTTATTCGGCAAGTCGATTTCACACATCCCAGAGGCATTCCGGCTGTAGAGTCGCTATCCCCAACTCGGATTACATAGGCCTGTGCTACTTTCATTTAGTTTCTAGCTCACTTTTTATTCTATTTTTTTTCTTTTTCAACGAGATAATGACTAAAAACTCTAACGATCTTAGCTTATAACGGCATCCCTTATACTATTTTTGGCGGTTTCAATTTCCCCACTCTCCCTAGATGAGAACCCACTAGTAGACCGACAATTAGGTATAATTAAGATCAAAGGAACCCAGAACCGAACCAAGCCTACCCGCATATCCCAAACTAGACACAAGCTCGGTTATTTTATCTCATATTATTATTATTTGAACCCGAACAAAAACCCGACTTTTCTATCATTTTCCGTTTTTATTTTGCAAACTTCTTATTTCAAAAGACATTTTTTTCATTTTTTAATTTTTTTGGATTTTTCAATTTTTTAATTTTTTTGTATTTTTCGATTTTTATGACTCAAAAGACACTAACTAAACGATAGTTCCCATTCCCACACTTAAACTTTACATTGCCCTCAATGTAAGATGGAAACCGACTCAAAAACTAAAAATAAATAAGAAATAAAAGACAAATGGCATAATTGGAAAAGACTTAGCTGGTTTAATTCATGCGTAAGCTCCAAATCTCTCGTCCAATCCAGCTCGATCGTATAGCATTTCATTCGCTATCGGCTTTGACTCTGACTGACATGCTTGATAAATGCCTTGAATTTGAATAAACAGCTCCAAACTCACCCGAATGGAGATTGAGTACGGGTGGTACATATTCGAACCTGCATCAACAAAAACAAGCAAAATACCAAAGCAATACCGACTCGACACAAAATGACTCAAAAACTACTAACTTAGACGCATGGTACAAAATAAAAGACTCAAAATTACACCACCGAATTACCATCTTACCCCCCTCCCGGCACTTTGCTCGCCCTCGAACAACCCAAGTGCCAAGACTAACCAAAATGTGGATGCAACGGATACGGGCCGAATGTTTAGTGAAAAATCACAATTTAACGCCTTAAAAATATGCAACCCGTTTCCCCACACTTAAGATGGAAATAAACCCGGTAACAAACGACTCAAATACAACAACAACAAATGCAGGAAAACATACCTGAACGTCGACCCGAACCAACCCGAAAGATGATGGTGAAATATGGATGAAAATGGGTCGAATATGGATGATGGATCGAAACATGAAATATGGTGAAATTGACCAGCCCGTTTGCAACCTTAGTGGGCTCGCGGCCCGCATGAAATATGTGATGAGTCGAGGCGGGCCGCCTCAACTTAAACAACCGGTCCCCCTTCTTTCAGTCCGCGCGGCCCGCGTGAAATATGGGGTTAATGTATGCGGGCCGCCTGGACAGCAGATATCAGCAACATCATTACAGCAAACGCAGAACTGTGCAGAATTTTTTTTTCTGTATTCCTAGATTACCCCTGCATGTATTTCGTCGGTTTTTTAACGTTCAGCAACCTGGTAAACTGCTCGGGTGTCGTTCTCGGCCATGTAAAGGTGATGCAACCTGCAAAACATACTCACGACACACAAAAGACGCAAAAATACGAAAATGACGCAAAATACGCTAAAACACATAAACACTAAGCTAAAGACACGACACGGACAACGACTCAATATACAAACTCTACAAGTGGGTCACAACTACTCACGCACTCACGGAGGGTCATATACGCGGGGCTCACCTTCTAACATCGCCCGCACCTTACGGGCTGTAACACTATCATTCCCAACATCGCCCGCACCTCTCCAAACTCTCTCATACTCTCTCAAATCGTCATCGGGCGGTTTGAATCTAGACGTTTCATATCGAAACCTATCCCCACACTGAGCCTTGCTCAGTTTCTCTATTTTAGATTCTAAACTCGTCACTCTTTCTTCCAACTCTTCAATTCTCTTATCCGGCGGATCCCCACACTTGGGTTTTAACATCTCCTCTAGAGTCGGCTCACTCAACATCTCTTTCTCGTCTCTCTCACCCTTCTCACTCTCCTCTACCGATGCAATCGCCTCAACTCTCGCACTCGCCCCTCTCGCATTATTCATCTCAAACACTACCGACTCGTCACCCGCTCTAAGTGTAATTGTGCCTAAGAAGACATCTATCAACGCTTTAGCCGTGTTCAAGAACGGGCGCCCTAAAATTAACGGAACTCTATCATCGGCCTCCATATCTAACACTACAAAATCAGCCGGAAAAACAAACCTATCAACTTTTACCAACAAATTCTCTACTATCCCCCTAGGATACTTAACTGACTTATCCGCTAACGAGAGGGTCATACGAGTCGACTTCAAATCACCAAGGCCCAATTTTTCGTAAAATGAATAGGGCATCAAATTAATAATAGCACCAAGGTCAGCTAACGCGTGATTTTTAACATCACCACCAAACAAACACGGGATCGTGAAAATGCCCGGATCAGTAAGTTTCTCAGGAAGTTTATTTAGGATCACTGCCGAACACTCTCCACTCACTGACTTACTTGAACACTTTCCTCCCCCATCCTTACGCTTGAGGAAATCCTTAAGGAACTTAACGTATTTGGGCATGGATCTCAGGGCCTCTATGAACGGAAGATTCACCTTCAACTGGGTGAACATCTCAAGAAATTTCTCGTATTCACTAGCATATAGCTGCTGCCTAGCACGAGCGGGAAACGGAAGGCGAGAAATATCAATCACTCGTGGCGGTGGCCGAACCTTCTTCGGCTGCTTCTCTACTTTCTTCTCTACTGGCAACTCCTCTAACTCATCAGCAAATTCGCTCTCCCAAAACAACTCATCAGAGACATATTGGTCAATAGGATCACCTGCCATTAAGAGAGTAGAAAGAGCAGAGCAACGTAGAGAGAATAAAAGAAAGAAAACTAACTAAAAAAATAAAAAATTTACACAACTATACAAGTAGCACAGATTATGTCAATCAAGTCCAATCAAAGCTAATAAACGCAATCGCCAAGAGTCCCCGGCAACGGCGCCAAAAACTTGATGTGCTAAAAGTGGGTTAACTAAATTAACTAAATTTACCCTAATTCTAGACTCTCTAAGTTTTAAATTTATAAAACTAAGACTCTCTAAACCCTAAATCACACAACCGGCAAGTGTACCGATCGATGAAGTATAGCCTAAGGAAGTCCGAGTATCGAACCCAAGAGACTCTACTGATCACGATAACGACTCTATCTAGACTTAGACTGACACGACTTACCTAAATGTTTATTGATTGGGGGGGTTTTCTAAAAATCCTAAGAATGCAAATAACGAATACTAACTAGACTAGACGAACTAGACACGAACTCACACGAAGGCTGAACTCAAGGATGATGAAGGAACTACCTAGACAGGAATCCTGATTGCTTTTAGTTGTGATTATAATTGGAAGTCGTCTGCTATGGAACCGGGATCTTGAAATTCTCACCTCTCGGGAAATCTAAGGACCCCTAATCCTTCTCAAGAGCACGCTAAGATCCCCTAAAGGTTGTTAAATTACCGGTTGTTAGACTCCTTTACAAGACATCTAATGGGTTTATAAAAGTATCCTACAAGGCTCACTCCCTTACGAGACCTAAACCTAGGATAGGTTTGTTTTCTCAGCTAGACTTGCTAGACAACAGCCAAAAGGTTAACTTCCTAAGAAGGACCCACCTTGCGGTTTAATCACTTAGACCTAGCAATAATCTCGCACCTTACAGCTATTGACGATTAGTAGAACACTTGATTTTATTAAATTACTGATTATTACTTCTAAGGTTACTTACTAGATTTTCACCCTAAAGGATCAAAGATTTATTATGTGATATAGACACTCACCAAAACCTAAAACCCAAGCCCGATTCTATTCCGTGATAAAGACCGTCACCAAGATTCGAACGAAGCAATAAACAATAATAAAACAATATCAAGCACGCAAACACATCTAACTGATAGAACAAACCGTTTACAATTTATAAACTATCCATAGCATTCAAAAATCCAAGAATAATCAAAACATATGCAATCATTCAACCATGTCTAGGTAGTACGAAAAGTTTAGCCAATAATCATTGTATCAAAAGACATAACAATCATCAACAAATCAGAATTCATCATCAAATAACAAGAAACAAACGAAAACGAAAGATTACGAAAGTATAGAACCCGAATTCTTCGATCACGTATGCTCCCGCGCTTCAACAATGATTCCACGCCTTCCCGAACACTTCCCAAGCTCCAAAACAGCCTTCAAGATGTCCCCAAAGAAATCTAAAATTCGTCTATCACGGCTGTTCTCGTATACGCGCGTCCAATATATATGAGTATATATGTATGGGTCAATAACCTTCATGTAGGGTTTTCTAATGATCACATGACATAATATTTACAATTATTAAAAAGGCCCACCGTAATGATTCTGCTAAAATAATTGGGCTTAACCCCTTTCATGATCATGGCGTGTAATAAGCAGCCAACCACCTCATTATTATATAATGCAGCTTTTTATTGTTAGAGATAGCGGGCTCGGTCCACTCATAGAAAATAGCAGTGAATTTTACTCCGGTCACTGGCATTCTACTCTGGCCAATTAGCAGGTCATTTCCATATTACTCGTTTTCGCTTCATTTGCCCAGAACCTGTCCCACCACCAAATAATATAAAATAACACTAAAACTAAATAAAAAATAAATAAAACCTCTACAATAATTATACAATTTACACGGGGCAAATATGTGTATTTTACCACACATCATTTTGGTAAGCCTCTTACTGTGTTGCAGGAGTTGAAACCGGAGGGCCTTAATGAAAAAGTTTGTGCTGAAGTCTTGGGTTCTCTTTCAAGGAAGAGATCCTACTCGGGAGATAGTGATGACACCCTTTCAGGTGGACCGGATGCTTCGAAGGATGCAAGCTTGGAGGCTTCAGCAGTAGGTGGTGATGGTGGTGTAAAAGCTAAGAAGTCCAAGAAAGCAAAGAAGGTCAAGGGTGAAGGTTCCGGGGTTTCCAAGCCTTCTGCTGATGTTTAATGGGTATTCGTAGCTTTCTTAGCACTCAGAAACAATTTGTGGTTTGTAATGTTAACTTTAGACAATATTAGGTTTTGCAGGAACCCCTAAGGTTCTTGTTATGTGGTTGTGCTTTTAGGCCTGTATGGCCGTTAGAACAATATCTAAGCTTGCAAGTCACTAGGACTTGTTTTAACTTGTGTTTGAATGGTTGAAAGTCTTTCAGGGCTTTCTTTGTTATGATATTATGTTTAACTTATTTTCTTTGTGTTGTGTTTTTATACTTGTGCCTATTTCGTTAAGGCAGCTTGGTTGGTTTCAAGCTTTTAAGCTTTTTGGCTATCCATAGGTAGGTTGAAGCCTTTAAGGTTTTGAGTTGTCACATATGTGGCTTGAAGCCTTGAAGGCTTCTTAGTTTTGTAACTTGACTTGGTTTGTATTTCAAGCTTTTATAATTCTTTGTTCAAGTTGTTGTATTACTCTTCGAGTTATACCTTTTTCTTGTAACTTTGTCTTTGTCGAGTTTGTGTTGTCTTTATGTGTTTTATACCTTAAAGGGTTCAGTGCTGCAGTCACTTAGCCTTGGTATTTTTAACAAGAAGACATAGCACCTATCCTATTTGTTTTCTTGCTTTTTATTTGATTTCGTAAGCCTGTTGGTTGATTATTCTTCTAAGGCTTAAGGAACATTTGGTGTAGACTGTTCAAACCTGTCTATGAGACAATTTTGTTTTTAATTAATAAGTCTCATGGAGTTGTATTGATTTAGGAACTCACCCTTTATATAGGTTCATTCAACCCTTGAACCTATTGAGCGATGTGGCCTGGGAGCTCATCCCCTTACATGGCCCTTGCCATGGAGTTTTTTGCTAGGTTCTCAACCTGATCGTAGGATAGAAAGACAAGTTTGATAAAATAACTTCATTCATTCAATAGATACTTGTTCTTACAAAAGTTGTTCGTAGTGCCATTCTCGAAATACAACTTGTGAAATACAAACCAATCTTTCCTATTTAGACATGGAACCTTTTCAAGGTCTTTCCATTCCAATGCCTTGGAAGCCTTTTACCCTCTGAGTCTGCTAGCTTGTAAGATCCACCCTTATGTGCCTCAAGGATGGTATACGGGCCTTCCCATTTTGGGCCAAGCTTTCCTTGGTTCTCTTTTTTGCTAGCTTCATTGTTTCTAAGTACCAGATCTCCTGGCTTGAAGCGTTCGTTCTTGACTCTCTTGTTGTAGTAGGCTTCCATTCGTTGCTTGTACTTTGCTTCTTGAATTGCCGCTTGGTCTCGTGCTTCCTCTAGGAGTTGTAAGTTCAATATGGTCTCTTTTTGGTTTGTTTCGGGATCCATGTTGACAATTCGTTGTGTTACAACTCCTACTTCAGCAGGGATCACGGCTTCGGACTCAAATACCAAGCTATAGGGTGTTCTTTTATGGCTTGTTTTTTCGGTTGTTCTTATGGCCCATAGAACACTAGGCAATTCTTCAAGCCAGTTGCTTTCGTATCTTCCCAATCTTGTTTTGATACCTTCCACTATGCTTCGATTTGTTCTTTCAACTTGACCATTTGATTGAGGATAAGCCACTGAGCTGAAAACCTGATCGATTCTGTATTCTTTGCACCAAACGCTGAAAGGCTTTTCAGCGAATTGCTTTCCATTGTCAGTGACAAGTACCCCCGGTAATCCATAACGGCAAATAATGTTTTCCCAAACAAAGTCAATGACCTGTTTGCCTGTGATCTTTGCGAGTGGTTTAACCTCGGGCCACTTGGTGAAATAATCTATGGCCACCAGCAAGAATTTTACTCCACCTTTGCTTGGGGGAAACGGACCGACAATGTCCATTCCCCATTTATAGAATGGCCATGCTGAGGTTATTGGAACCAGGTCATGCTTGGGACCTTTTGGGATTGGTGCATGAATTTGGAAAGCATCACATTTCCTTAACTGCTCGGTGGTATCCCGATGCATTGAGGGCCAAAAATACCAAAGGTTCATTAGTTTTGAAACCACCGACCTAGCTCCAAAATGAGCTCCGCATATACCTTCGTGAATTTCTTTGATCAAATATTGACTTTGCTCAGGACCAACGCATCTTAGCAAGGGTGCAAGATTACCCTTTTTGTAAAGGGTTTCACCTTGTAGCACATATTGCCTTGCTTTGATCTTAACCCTTTCGGCTTCTATTTGATCACTTGGCAATTCACCATTTTTAAGGAATTTCTTGATTGGAGTCATCCAATTTGGATCTTCCTCGGTGATTACGTCTTGAACTTCCAATTCGTCGATTGATGGAGTCTTCAACACTTCTACCAACACCTTCTTGGTAAGGTGGGCAAAAGTGAGAGATGCAAGCTTACTCAAAGCATCCGCTTTTTTGTTTTGAGATTTGGGAATTTGTTTGATGTTGCATGTTTGAAAGGTATTCATCAGTTCCTTGGATTTTTCTTTGTATCTTTTCATGTTGGGCTCCTTTGCAACGTAGCTATCGTTCACTTGGATCGAGACCAACAACGAATCTGTGAACACTTCAAGCTTTTGGACCTTCATTTCTTTAGCCAATCTTAGGCCGGCGATCAGTGCCTCGTATTCAGCCTCGTTGTTGGTGGTCTGAAAATCAAAACGGAGAGCGTACGTGAATTCCAACCCTTCTGGGTTGATCAAAACGAGCCCAACCCCTGACCCTTCAACGCTTGAAGCCCCATCGGTGAAAAGCTTCCAGGCTTCAAGGTCTGAAGGTTCAGTGGTGGCGGTGTTCACTTCAGTGACTGTTTACCCTGGGACTTCTACAATGAAATCAGCCAAAACTTGGGCTTTAATAGCTTTTCTTGGGACGTAAGTGATGTTATGCTCACCTAGTTCCACTTCCCATTTGACCAATCTCCCCGAGTTTTCTGGTTTTTCAAGCACACTCTTAATAGGTTGGTCGGTGACCACTTGTATAGGGTGTGCTTGAAAATACCTTCGAAGCCTTCTAGCTGTTTGAACTAGGGCTAGGGCAAGTTTTTCAAGAGGAGGATATTTGATTTCAGCCAATTTTAGAGTTTTGCTGAAGAAATAGACGGGTACCTGGGCCTTTTCTCGCTCGATGGTGAGGACCGCGCTTATGGCTTCCTCAGCGACTGAAAGGTACACCGAGATTGACTCCCCCATTTCTGGAGCTGCAATGTCAGGTAAGGAAATGAGATGTTGTTTCATTTGGTTGAAGGCTTCTTCAGCCTCCTCAGTCCATTTGAAGTCTTTTTTATCATAGCAGTTCTTGAGCGTTTTGTAGAAAGGCAAAGACCTTTCAGCCAACTTGGAGGTAAAACGCTTCAAGGCTGCAAGCTTCCCATTTAAGCTTTCAACCTCTTTCTTGCTCCTTGGTGGTTTGGTTTCTAACACTGCTTTCACCTTGTTTGGATTGGCTTTGATGCTTTGTTTTCCCACTATGTGTCCAAGGAATTTTCCTTCCTCAAACCCAAAGGAACATTTTTCAGGGTTGAGTTTCATATTGACCTTCCTTAGGTTCTTGAAGGTTTCTTGGATGTCATCGAGCATTTGATACTCTGTCTTGCTTTTAATCACCAAGTCGTCGACATATGCCTCCATGTTTTTACCGATTTGACTTGCAAAGGCCTTATCAACTAGGCGTTGATAGGTTGCTCCAGCATTCTTGAGGCCAAAAGGCATCTTTTGGTAACAGAATATCCCTTTGTCCGTATGAAAGGCTGTCTTTTTTTCATCCTCTTCCTTCATGAGGATTTGATGGTAACTGACATGATGTCGTGGTCACAATCAAATTTAATCCAAATACTACTAGATAGCTAGTGGCAAGTGGGTATCGAACACAGGGAGTTTGTGGAATGTGTGTTATTTAAAGGTTTGTCTAGGTTAACTAAAATTAAACTAAATGCAATGAAATAAAATTCAAGAGTTGGTTTGATTGATTTGATTTTTAAAACTAAGATTACTATTCTAATTGCAAAATGAAAGTGTTGGTTTGTAAACAATTTAGAGACAAATGACCATCTTTAGTTTCCGGTTTGCTTCAACGTTTGTGCTATCATCCACTAGAAAGAACTACATAGACACAGTTCATGTGTAATTACTTGTTGTGATAAAAGGGAACAAAGTACTCAGATTCCTAGAACGTGAGGTTGTTACCCGATGACCAATTAACCCTTAACCCAATCCTAATTCTACCCATGATATCTCGATTGCCAACGGCACCAAGAACGTATGGTTTCAAACTAGAATAACATAAGAATCAACAATTTACAAGCAAATAATCACACACCATAATAAACAAAACATAGATAAAGTTTACCATTCTAGAAATACGAAATCAAAGCACAACCGTCTCAAACAAACCTTCAACTAAAGATGACCACCATAAGTTTAGCCGCACATGGCTTGGATAATCATCATAACAAAAGTCTTAATGTTCATCACAATCAAAAACATAAAAACAATGATTCAAGATGTCTTCAAGCTCCCAAGAACAAGCAAAATCGTCTCCAAAATGATGTGTAACCGAATGGGAATGATTGGTATTGAAAAGACACCATAAATCCGCATTAAAAGGTGGAAGTTACACATTTACGCAGGTCACCGCCGTAAGCTACGGTGGCCACCGTAGCTTACGGTGACAAAAAGTGCCAGTCGGCACCGTAAGCTACGGCCCTTGTCGTAGGTTACGGCAGGCTTCAACATGAAAACTTGTTTTCAGCATAACTTTTTCGTTTCAACTCCGTTTTCTTCACTGTTTTCGCCTACGTTCTCGTAATTTCGTCCTCTAACATGCTATCCTCTTAATTCTTCAATTCCAAAAATTTATTTTTTCATTGATGCTCCAAATTACTTCCCTTTTAAGCTCCATTTGCACCTGCATGTCCAAACAACTAGTAGTTACCAAGTTCAAACAATTAAACGTGTAAAGCATGGGATTTTAATCTTTTTAAGGAACTTAAGGGTTGTCCTACGGACCACCCGTCACATCCCCACACTTACCCGTTGCTTGTCCCAAGCAACTCATTCACTAACCATTTCAAAACCACAAGCGATCAACATGCAAACCAAGCTAAAATGTACCATCCTTTTACTAACTTTTTATCATACCACAAGACACACCCCTCACAACAACTCTCGGTGACAAGTAATATTAGCAACATTATGCTAACACGCTCAATGCAAGTGTGTGATTGTGCGACAATAAGCTTGTATACAAATCAAGTTTCCTCCTATCAAATACCTAGCATGCTTATGAATCAAAAGGACTTACGGGTTATAATGGGGCTATGTGTAAAGGTAGGAAAATGGTGGGATATATATGCAAGAGCTAATTGATTTGACCCGGTTTTTATTTCTACTACTAAACAAAGCAAACATCAACTATATACACAACTTCTTCAACATTCTCAACTACTATTGCAACTAAATACTTTTTTTTTGTATTTTTCTCATATTTTTCTCTTTCTTTTTTTTTTCTTTTTTTTTTTCATTTTTTTCATAACACATAAAACTCAACAATATATACAAGAACATCAACAATCACAAACTAAATTCCTAAACCGGGTCGTCTGAATAGGTAAAGTTTTTTTTTTTTTTTTTTTTTTTGTAAGAAGTAGGTTTGGGTCACAACCGAATAGTATAAGGCTCAAACATGGCTTTCTAAAGACCAAACCCCACCCCTCACAATACCAAGCTCATATATGTAACGTATGAGGTCCAACCCCCAATTAGGAATGGCAATGGGCCGGTTTTGGGCCGGGTATTGGTAATCCCAGGCCCGTACCCGGTTCTAATTCTTTGGCCCATACCCGGCCCGTTACCCGTCGGGTATTTGTCGGGTAATTACCCGTCGGGTATCGGGCTTACCCGCGGGTACCGGGTATACCCGTTAATTTCTTAAAAATACCCGTTGCGACAAATGTGCATTTTTTACTTTGATGTTTATATAATTTACAATTTTAATAACTATAACAAATGAAAATATGATTAAATACTTTCTTATCATATTCAGACCACATATACCAAACTAAGTCAAAACGATTACTTAATTAATTAATTGTATTAGGACCTAATTGCATAAACATTCACATAATAAAAGGTGATAGCTTCCATATCTAATATACATGCTCAAAAATAACTTATTTGTTCACTTAGTAAGCTTATACATGCTTAAAAATAAGCTAGTACTTCCATATCCATATGAAGTAGTAGCTTCCATATCCAATATAATTTTAAAGAGATGACTACCGGTAAAGAGAAGACTAGACCCTAGTACTATAGAGAAGTTAATAAGTGCATGTACTAAGTTCATATATATGGAAATTTATAATATGAT
This sequence comes from Helianthus tuberosus, assembly GCA_030545235.1. Lineage (NCBI taxonomy): Eukaryota > Viridiplantae > Streptophyta > Magnoliopsida > Asterales > Asteraceae > Helianthus > Helianthus tuberosus. The sequence continues at coordinate 12,059,454 of CM060364.1, forward strand.
ACTTTCGAGTATTATTCGGGTAAATGGGCCAAATATCGGGCCGGGTATCGGGCGGGTATCACTAAATCCCATACCCGTACCCGTACCCGAATTTTTTCCTTTCATAAGCCCATACCCGGCCCATACCCATCGGGCTTCGGGTATACCCGGCCCATATGTTTCGGGTTTCGGGTAGACCCGTCGGGCTTGGGCTTTTTTGCCATCCCTACCCCCAATTCCCACACTCTCACACATTCGGACGAGGCTACCTAAAAATCCCTATCATTTTCACAAGCATGCTAACTCTAGGATTTAACAAGCATTCATGCACAAGTTCTATTAACACAATACACACACCGCCACTCAAAATAAGGAAAGCATCTTTAATAATCATGTGTGGCTCAAACACTCACCAAGAAATGACTAAAAAGGGGTGTCGGTGTGTCAAGTGGAACAATATCAAGTGTTCAAATTTCGATAATTTTTCGCTTAGTTTCACAAATTTTTTTAAAATTCTCAAAAATTTTCCCCCATCCCCACACTTGGGATACATTGACCCCAATGTATGGTTTTGAAAGGAATTGATCGCTAAAACCCATTCAAACTTTTTTTTTAAACAAACATAAACAAACTAACTACCAAAATTTCAAAGCTAAAGAACATAACAAGACTAAGGAAAGAGTACAATGACCTGGTGAAGTTTGACACAACAGATGTTGTAGACAATCCGACTTCCTATCACCACCTTCACACAAATATCCGCACATCTTCCCCACACTTGAATGTCGCCATGGCCCTGAAACATAGAAAAATAAACACAACAAGATCAATATAAAACCCCGGGTTGCCTCCCGAGCAGCGCTAAGTTTCGAGTCTTCAGCCAGACCATGCCACCCCTATTTATGGTGGCTCAAAGAATCGGTTCCTATCACCTCCCCCCACTGTAGCTTGTCATTGGTTGAAATGCATCCATCAAATATCCATTCGGTGGATAGTCAACTACATACCTGCTCGAACCTTCATACTTCTTTTCACACCCCGGTGGTTTTTATTCTCTGATGCACACTTTTCATATGGTTACTAGACTCTCTACCCTTCTCTTCAATAAGTTCATAACTAATCTCCCTAGTATGAACATCAAAGTATAACTTACGGTTCTTTTCGGTCATAGTAATGATCCCGTCTCTACAGTTGATTTGAGCACTTGCCGTATAAAGAAACGGTCGACCTAAAATTACCCTTTGTTGTGATGCCGTTTTGGTAGAAACATAATCTAAAACCAGAAAATCCACCGGATAGTCGAATTCTCCCAACCGAATCATAACATTCTTAACCATTCCCCGTGGACGCCTCCAACTTTCATCTGCCAAACTCACCATGGTGTCTATATCTTGAAGCGGACCAAAGTCGTACATATCGTATAGATCGCTTGGTAGCACACTCATACTCGCCCCGTAGTCCAACAATGCTTGAGGAATTTTTAATTTTCCCACTTGAATAGGCATGAGTGGTGCTCCATGCTCTTTGTCCGTTTCAACCTCGGCATCCCTTCCTATACCTGCACTCACTTGACAAAAAGATGTTAAAAATGTTTCATTGAATTGACTATTAGGAACGGTACTTACCACATTGATATTAACACTTTTAATGTTTTTGGGATTTGTCACCGTGTCACTTTGTAGTTGGCCTTTTGCTTTCTTCAATATTGCCACATCACTCGCAAGTTGACTCATTGGGTAGTCAACGACTGAATTGCTTTATCACGGATTTCGTCTTTTTGAATGCGAGCATCATCAAGCTGATTCCTTCGTTGCATCTCAAGTTGCATCACCTTCAACATCTCCATTACTTCGTTTCCACCTGAAAAGCTTTGACCCGTTTGATATTGCCTTTGAAATCCTTGGTTTCCTTGGAAGTTCGGGTTGGCTTGATTTGATGAATTCCCGTATCTAAAGTTCGGGTGATTTCGTAAACCTGGGTGGTAAGTATTGGAATTAATGTTGTAATTTCTATCACCCCCGCCTTGCCCTTGCAATGCATTCACCTCCTCATATTTCCCTTCCACTCCTTGGTAATTTTCAGCCGCATGCCCTATCTCATTACAAAGCACACAAACATTATAAATTTGATTAGAAGTTTGAACATTACCATCGTCTACCGCGTGCACTTGAGTTTGGGTAATGGTCGGTCGTGCTCTCCTTGATGCTTGAGCTTTTCTTTTTGATGTGACCGCCATTTGTTCCAAGAATTCCCAATCATCATGCTCATAATTCGTGCCAAAAGTGCCATTCGTGATAGACATTAAGTCACGAGCATCTTCGGCACATAACCCCTCATGAAAAGCATTCATCAACTCCCATAGCTCTATCCCATGATGAGGGCAATTATTTATCATCATGTTAAACCATTCAAATGCCTCATGGAACATCTCACCTTGTAGTTGTTGGAAACTTCTCAATCCTTTTCTAGCATCATTTGTCTTTTGGGCGGTATAAAATTCATCCAAAAAGATTTGTTGCATTTCCGCCCATGTATAGATAGATGCCGAAGGTAGGGTGTAAAACCATTTTTTCGCCTTATCTTCTAAAGAGAATTGAAATAATACCAATTTGACATCATCAGCCGAAAATCCTTGACTCCCAAGAGTGTTGCAAATCGAATCATAAACTTCCAAGTGAAAATAAGGTTCCTCCGTTGCAAGACCCTTATACTTCGGCAAACTTTGCAATGAATTGGTTCTCACTTCAAAGGTCCTCCCTTGATCATTGTGAGGAATAACTACCGGTGAAGGATTGTGAGTGATTACCGGCCTAAAATGCGCTTCAATGCCTCTCGCATGTTCTCTAAGATGCCTTCTTGGCACACCCAACCGAACCCTTGGTCGAATAGGACCCATTGGCCTTTTCATAGGCCCTGGTGGTACATGTGGTTGAAATTGTTGTTGTGGCATCGGTTGGTGTTGAATTGGCCTTTGGAATTGTGGTTGTACATTTTGTGGACGAACTTGTTGCAATGGTATAGGACGTTGCACTTGTGGCCCTTGTGGTCTTGGCTGAATATGTTGTGGTATAATTTGTTGTTGTTGAAACCCACCAACATTTGGCATTCTTTGAGTTTGCCCTTGCACGTACGTAAGTTCTCCTTGTTCCCCATCACCCATATATGCATATCCTTCTTCCTCATAACCCTCAAAATCTTCATATCCTTCCTCATATCCATCTCCTCCTATACCCGATGATTACCCAAATGGAAGAGTCGTATATTGAAAACCCGACTGGTTCGATGGTCTAAATGTAGAAGTAGCATGAACGATAGTTGAACCTTGTGGTAATGTATAGGTTGAGTATGATTGTCCTGAAACTGGGAAGAAATGAGTGAGTGGTGGAATTGTAGTAGAAGGATTGAAAGTGAGTGTAGGCTCTTCTTGAGTGGTAATGGGTTGGGTGGTGTTAGTTGGTGTTACATCATGAGGTAAAATAGGGTTGGTAGTGGTGTTTGGCATGGTAGTCTTTGGTGAAGGTTGAGTGGATGATGGTATGAAAGGTGGTATAAGTTCACCCGTAGTGGGTGGTGGTGGTGGTGGATCCATGTATCGAATTGGTGTGATTGGTGTAGTTGGTGTTGTTGGTGAACCGTTGATTCTGTTTTCCCTTAACAAAATTCTGTTTCCTCTTAATGTTCGCTCAATTTCCAGATCAAATGCCAATGGTGATAGCTTGTGAGAGCTTCTAGTACGCATGCACCTGTAAATACCTGCACACTAACACACCTAGCGTAAACCAGAAAAATAACAAACTTAAAAGGATAAAAAATAAAACACGTTGCGCACTACTCCCCGGCAACGACACCAAAATTTGACGTGATATCGTGGTCACAATCAAATTTAATCCAAATACTACTAGATAGCTAGCGGCAAGTGGGTATCGAACACAGGGAGTTTGTGGAATGTGTGTTATTTAAAGGTTTGTCTAGGTTAACTAAAATTAAACTAAATGCAATGAAAATAAAATTCAAGAGTTGGTTTGATTGATTTGATTTTTAAAACTAAGATTACTATTCTAATTGCAAAATGAAAGTGTTGGTTTGTAAACAATTTAGAGATAAATGACCATCTTTAGTTTCCGGTTTGCTTCAACGTTTGTGCTATCATCCACTAGAAAGAACTACATAGACATAGTTCATGTGTAATTACTTGTTGTGATAAAAGGGAACGAAGTACTCAGATTCCTAGAACGTGAGGTTGTTACCCGATGACCAATTAACCCTTACCCAATCCTAATTCTACCCATGATATCTCGATTGCCAACGGCACCAAGAACGTATGGTTTCAAACTAGAATAACATAAGAATCAACAATTTACAAGCAAATAATCACACACCATAATAAACAAAACATAGATAAAGTTTACCATTCTAGAAATACGAAATCAAAGCACAACCGTCTCAAACAAACCTTCAACTAAAGATGACCACCATAAGTTTAGCCGCACATGGCTTGGACAATCATCATAACTAAAGTCTTAATGTTCATCACAATAAAAAACATAAAAACAATGATTCAAGATGTCTTCAAGCTCCCAAGAACAAGCAAAATCGTCTCCAAAATGATGTGTAACCAAATGGGAATGATTGGTATTGAAAAGACACCATAAATCCTCATTAAAAGGTGGAAGTTACACATTTACGCAGGTCACCGCCGTAAGCTACGGTGGCCACCGTAGCTTATGGTGGCTTGGAATGGCTTACGGTGACTTTAAACTGTCATATGGTGACAAAAAGTGCCAGTCGGCACCTTGCCGTAGCTTACGGCAGGCTTCAACATGAAAACTTGTTTTCAGTATAACTTTTTCGTTTCAACTCCGTTTTCTTCACCGTTTTCGCCTAAGTTCTCGTAATTTCGTCCTCTAACATGCTATCCTCTTAATTATTCAATTCCAAAAATTTATTTTTTCCTTGATGCTCCAAATTACTTCCCTTTTAAGCTCCATTTGCACCTGCAGGTCCAAACAACCAGTAGTTACCAAGTTCAAACAATTAAACGTGTAAAGCATGGGATTTTAATCTTTTTAAGGCACTTAAGGGTTGTCCTACGGACCACCCGTCAGTAACCTTTGTAGGCATCGAGAAAGCATTTGAACGGGTAACCAGTAAGGGAGTCGACCTTGAGATCAATTTCTGGTAACGGGTAGCAATCTTTAGGACAAGCCTTGTTAAGATCCTTGAAATCTATGCACATTCTCCATGAATTGTCTGGCTTTCGGACCATCACCGGGTTTGCAACCCAAGATTGATACTTGACCTCGCGGAGAATGCCGGCTGACACAAGCTTTTCAACCACTTGGCATGCAGCCAAGCTTCTTTCGGGTGCTAGGCTTTGTTTCTTTTGGACGACATGCTTGACGTTGGGTGGTATCTTTAATTCATGTTCAGCGATGCTTCGAGGGATGCTTGTCATATCTTCCGGGCACCAAGCAAAGACATCACTGTAATGTGTTAATAGCTTTTCAAGATACGAGAGGGTCTCTTGTGAAAGGCTTGGATTGACCCTTATCTTTTGCTCGGGGTACTTGGAATTTATCGTCAGCCTTTGTTTGTCTTCTTCACTTTTGGAACTTTATCCTTCAATCATGTAGGCCTCCTGGGAAGGTTGAAGGGTTGCAATCCCCCTTTCGGTGGGAAACTTGACAGAGCCATGGCCAACAGACACAACCATGTAAAATGCATACTGTCCCGGCCTTCCAATGATCACGTCATAGTTTGAAGGTATGTTGATGACCACAAAGGTGAGCGGTTGGACTCTTTCCTTCGGACCTTCGCTGAAATGAACATCAAGTGTCAGTTGCCCTAAAGGTTTGAGGGGTACGTCGGCAATACCTTTTATGGAGGTTCCGGAGGGTTGAAGCCTTGAACGTTCTTCATTGCTTAGACGGTTGAAGAACTTTTCAAACATGATTTCGGTAGCAGCACCAGTGTCTATGTATGCTCTATTTGTTTGCAATGTTCCCACAGTGGACTCAACCACAAGAGGGTTTGAAAGAGGGTCTTTTTCAGTTGGGGGGAAACAAACACACTGAAGCTCCCAAGCTTCCAACCGCTGCCTTTTGTTTGGAACCTGATGAAACAATGGTTAACCAGGTGGGTTAACTCACTGGTCTCGTCAAGAGGGTTAATCCCTTCTTTCCGAGGATCGCCGGCTGGATCGTCAGGGGGAGGGTTTCCTGCACAAGGAAACAAACCGTGACTCGCAACAAGGAGGATGAGGTGGGGGGTGCTCCTTGTTACCACTCTCCGACGTGAGAATCAGTAGTTTGCTTGGGAAGCAAAGTGTGATTGTAGTAGTATTGAGAAAGTTGAGAAGTGATACCTCAAACCTGGTTTGGGGTCAGTATTTATAGCCGAGGAGTGGAGGAGGGTAATTGAGTAGCTAGCCTGACATCGCACAGCTACTTGCAGGTGTGTCAGACCTGTCGGTTACTGTGGTGATGCCACGTCCTGCTGTGGTGTCAGACTGTTGTATACACGTGGGCCGGTAGGCGACTGTTCCCAGTGCCACTTGCACTGTGGTGTCAGACCCACTTGCCTTGTAGGCAGGATGCGGTGCCAAGCCGCATCACTGCTTGCGGTCATTGATGTTGTTCCCGCGTTGGTTGTTCCATCCATGATTTACGCGGGATGCGGTGTTATGCCGCATTGCCTGCTGAGTGACTGTTACTGTTGTCCAGATCCCTTGTCGTGACGAAAATGTTCATAGGATGCGGTGCGGGGCCGCATCGCTATGCGTAACATTAGTTTCCGTCCTTAAGGTAAGTCTTCTCATCACTGGACAGATTGGACCGCTGTGTTCGCGTGTGCCCACGCGGACACAGGTGAGTTTATTGCTGTTGGAGGTTTTTGATGAGGGTAATGGTCATTCGCGGTCATGCTGACGCGAGATCTGGGACCATACCCCTTCAAGTCCCCCCAGTCTAGTGTTCCTTCCGTATGCAAGTTGCATGTGTGAGGGATACTGGACTATGTTGTCTAGAAGGTTAAATATGGGCCATGCAGATGGCTCCTTCTTTCAGTAAGTAGTAGGCCTTTCGAGTGGATTGTTCCTTCCTTCCTTTGAGAAGGGTGTCTGGTGAGCAAGTTCCGTCTGATGCGGAATTCTCAGCCAAGGACTTGACTCTTAGTCTACCTTTTCTTGATGTCATCAGCCACCTGTTGGTGTTTCGAACCAACCTTTGAGACGGTGACTAAAGGTGTTAGCAGGGTTCGAACCAACCTCTGAGATCGTGACTGAAGATGTGCGTCTTCGTCAGTCTAGTTGTAACCTCTGCGTCAGCTAGTGCAAAGTTGTAAATACTTTGCTCAAGCTCTATGTTCAGCAACTGGACATGCAATGATGATCCCTGTTTTGTGGGGTATTCGTGTTCTCCAGTTAAGCTTTCTAGTAACCGCACGTCCTCTGCGGTTTATCCCTTAAGTAACCGCACGTCCTCTGAGGCTTAGCTCTCTAGTAACCGCACGTCCTTTGCGGTTACCTCGTTGCCGTACCTTGTTAGCCATGTTTGTATGAGGAACGTGGGGTAGTTGCGCCATTGTTGGCCGTGTTTGGTCGAACAATGTGAATCTGAACTATGGGCAGATAAACATGGTCATAGGTAGGGTTGTGCCCACCATTGTTTATTCTATGCGGTCCATAGGTGGGTAACTAGTCATAAGCAGACTTGTTACCACTGTTCTGGAGCTACTTTCCTTCACGCTTTGGTGGAAAGTAACTTTTCTTTTAGTAGTGTTTACCGGAGGAGATCACCTTAGATACTTGGGAAGTTGGTTGAAACTCTTCCGCATTCGTTTTGTAGCCACTTTCCTTAATGTTTAGTTGAAAAGCAGTTTTCCTTGAAGTAGCTTTGCTCCTCTGCATGGTGCGTTAGTTGTGGCTCTTCCGTAGCTACCGTTCGCATAGTTGCGGTTTGTAGTAACTACTCACGAGTGGTTGCGGTTTGCAGCAAAGAACTCGCTTCTAGAAGTCTTGTAGCCTGGATGTAGCTCTTGAAGGTTCAGGAGACAGGGTTGCTGATGTGCGGTTGTTCAGCACACTTGTCCTTTTCCTTAAGGAGAAGCTGTTTGCGTTCCCTCCGTGGTTGTGAACCGGAAATGAGGGTTTTGAAGCTTGAAGAAGCTTACATGGAGTGCGGTTTACCGCATCCTGAGAAGCGGTTTTCGCAGTCCAAAGAACCATGCTGGTTCTGAGTATCTGACGCACCTGTGCGGGTTGGTGTGTATCCTCTCCGCATATTCCACGTGTGCGCGTGGGTATGTGCGGTTATTGCTTATACCCCCTTATATAATTTAAAGATATATATTTTTGCCTTTTTTGAGGGGTATGTAGAAAACGACATGCGGTATGGGTTATGGTGCGGTAAACCAGAAAAACCGCATGCCGCTTAAGTTTGGATAATGTTTGTCGCTTTTGTGTTGTCTACGTGGCTGATGGCACGTGTGGGTTGTTGAAAGTTGGTAGGATTCTGACATGTGATGATTTGAAAGGACGTTTGCACTAACCGAGGTCATAACTGCACTGTAGCAAGTAGTGTAAAGGTCTTTTCTGTCAGGCGCGTGGGCGGCCACGCGCGCGTGATAACCGTCAGCTGAAAAACCGCTGAACACGTGGCGATATGTCAGTGGCCCTTTTTGAACGTGGTAAGTCGGTTTACTGCATCGCATTAATTGCGATGAGTATATAAGGGGAAACCGTTTGGGTTCTCCTTACTTTGTTCAAAATTCAAAAATTTTCTCCGGTGAAAAGAGACCATACTCTTCATCTTCTCCGATAAATCCGCCTGTACTTCCGGTGATCTTCTGAGTTTTTCTTGTAAACTCATACTTCTTTCTTTTTCTTATTTCTGATGGCTGAACCATGTAGTCCACACAATGTGGAGGGTGAAAACCCTGCTCATTCTTCTCAGGTGGGCGGTGAAGACGAAGATGATGGTGGTAGTGCCCCTGGTGGTGGCTTGCCACCCTTGAAGTGGTCGAAAGCGTCGTTTGACCAACTGATGATTAGTACACAGATGCCCTCCGAGTTTGGGGCTTTTTATCCCCAAGACGGTGACACCGGTGCTTGTGCTCCAGCCGGTCACGTAACCATGTGGGCCGATTCTTTCATCGATGGTAACCTTCGTTTACCATTGACCGTTTTTGTTGCTGAGTTGTTGGAGTATTACAAGGTTCATATCTCTCAGATGAGTCCTTTTGGGTTTATTCGTATTAGGAACTTTGAATCAACTTTTCGTGCCCTTGGTTTGCCGGTAACCGTTGATAATTTCCGGGGGTTTTATCAGTTGACGGTGAACAGTGGGTTCTTCTCTTTCCGAGAACGGTATGGCAGTACCAAGTTGATGACCCCTCCCAAGGGTATTACAAAGTGGAAGAGCAAGTTCTTCTATGTTAAAGTTGCCGCGGTTGTTCTCAACACGGCTTTGCGGAATGTTAATGAGCCTATCCCTGCGGAGGATATTGCCATTCCTAATGCGGAGAATGCGGAGTGGTTCCCACAGTTGAGGACTATTGAGCATAGGCTGTTGAAGAACACTGAATTGTGGATGCTACGGATGTTATTGACTAAGGCCGATAAGCATGCAAAGCCCATTGTGCGGGAGAAAACTGGTGGTAAGTGTTCTTACTCTTGTGCGGTTTCATTATTCTCTTGTTTGTTATTAATTTGAACGTGTAATATCAGAAGTTGTTGTTGAGCTGTGGAAGATATTTGATCCAACCTTTACCGGCAAGGTTGATATTATCAAGACTGCTGAAGGTGCAGGGTTTAATTTGACCATTCTCCATAATTTTCGCGTTCCTACACGCGAGGCACTGAATGCACCCCTGCCGCAGGGCAAATGTATAATTCATAGCCTTCTTTTCTTGCCTTATAAGTTTCATGTTGCTGATATTCTACATGCAGGTACTCTTGGGGCCATTGGTAAGTTCGAGTCAAAGGGTGCTCCCAAAAAGCATGCAGAAAAGAAGCAAGTGGATAAACCCGTGCGGGGTCGCGGCAAGAAGAAAACTGAGACTCCTGTTGTTCCGCCTTTGGTTCCGCATGCAGCAGGTATCTCTCGATCTCATTTCCGCAGATATACCGATTACGTGGTAGTATCTGACACCCTTGAGGGCTTGGGTGTTCCAGGTGCTGGTGCAGCCACAGGTGGAACCCCTGCGGGTTCTAAGGCTGCTGATGAGAAGAAGAGGAAAGCAGGGAAAGCTGTTGATGCTGGTGAGAAAAAGAAGCCGAAGATTCAGACCAGACGCGGGGCTTTTGTGGGACAAAGGAAGCCTGCGGTTGTTCCTGGTACGTGATGCATATCTTGGACAAATATTTTGTATTTGTACTTGTAGTTTAACGTATTTTTGCTTTGATTGCAGAACCCCAAGATGAAGGGTTCTCCATCTTTGATGCTCCTCCTCCTCCCCCGCATGCACTGTTGCGGATGTGGGGGTTCATAAGGTTGTTACGCCTGAGTCCTCTGTGCGGGAGGAGGATACTGGGAAGGGGCCTACGGCCCAGATCCATGACACGGTGGATTCCCATGATAATGTCATTACCCCAGAGGATGCTGATGATCTGAACCTGAAATTTGCTTATACTGAAAGGCCAAAGTCTCCTGCTGAGAAGGCTTCTGGTTCCGGTTCTGGGGGTGCGGGTTTCGTAGAGACTCCCATTCAGCCTGAAGAGTCTGAATTGGAGTATTATTACCACACCTATACGGAAGATCGGGCCATGGCTTACCACCGCCCCCTGGACCGTACTGCAAGGGGATGATATTACTGCTGAACCCTCCGCAAGTAGGGAGATTTTGGGTGGTTTGGGCACCCCTTTTGAAGTCAACCGGGCCCATTCTTTGTCAAGTGAGGCCCAGATTAACCAACTCTCCTCCATGCTTGTTGGGAGTTTCGTAATGGCCAATGCCATTATGGAAAAGTATAAGCTGTTGGGGCGCAGGGAGGAGGAGAATGTGCGCTTGCGTGCCGAGGCTGAGGAGTTGGTGAAGGCTGCACGTGAGGGTGCCGAGCAGCTTGAAAGGGATAGGGCTGCATTTGAAAAGCGTAAGCAGACTGAAGAGTGGGCTGCAACTGCTGAGCTTAAACAGGTTCGTACCCTTGCAAAACCGCTTTCCACTGAGTGCAAGAGTTGGAAAGAATCTCTTTCTAATGAGCGCGAGACACTTTCTAATGAGCACAAGGCTTGGAAAGACTCTTGGGCCAAACAGAATGAAACTCTCTTTCGTGTTCGCCAGGAGCTTGTTAATGCTAAGGCAGCAAATGCTGCGCTGGTTAAAGAGAAAACAACAGCTATTGCGGCTGCCCAAGAGGCCAAAGAGGCCGAAGCTCGCCTTGCAAGGTCTCTTGAAGAGGCCAAGGAGGTGGTGGCCCACGACGCAAAGGCTCTTGAAGAGGAAAAGGAGGCGGGGGCCCGCACTGCAAAGGCTCTTGAAGGGGCAAATGTTGATCGTACCAACTTATCGAAAACTATCTTGGGCCTCCAGGTATAAGTCTTTTTTGCCTTTGAATTTGCGTATGTCTCACAAGTATGTTTGACAAAATTTGTATACTTGTATTCTTGAAAAAAGGATGAAGTGCGGACCCGGGGGGCCGCTATTGAGGAAGTCTCTGCCCGTGCTGCTGAAGCCGAAGTGCGGGCAAGAGAGGCTGAGGAGGCTAGAGATAGCCTTGCTTCGTCACTTGAGCTGCTCAAGGCTGACCGTGAATGGATGCGTATGCGCGGGATCGGGCATGTAAGTATCCGTTGCCTTTGTTATTTTTGTTGTAGGTTTGCCTTTGATAACCTTTGTATTCTTGTTTCGCAGATTGTTACGGCCATCCTTGACGCACCTGAGAATGTATCAGGTGTTAATGAGATTAAGGAGCGTGCCCGGGATGCTGGTTTTAAAGCTGGCTATAATCGCTGCATTGGCCATATGAATGTTGTGGCCCAGGGCGGATATACTGATGAGCGATCCGGGTTCCACGGTGTGGATACTGAAGCGCTTCTTGATGCTGCGGTTGCGGCGTATAACGACACAACCCTTTCCGGTCTTGAGGATCTTGAAAAGTGTCTAGAAGCGGAGGACTATGTGGACCGCTTGCGAGTGTTATACGCTGATGAAGAAGATGAGGAAAAACCTACTGTGGTGGGCAAGGATGGTGAGGGTTCCAGTGGCACAAAGAAAGACTAGGCTGGTCTGTGTGCCTTTTTTGTTTCCTCATGTAAATGTTAAGAAACTTTATGTAAATTCCATGTGCACCGCGCAGGTGTAGGAATTTTTTGAATATAAAGAATTGTTCTTCTGTTTAATGTTACCGTGAGTAGCACTAAATCTGTAATTGCCTTTTGCATATCTAGGTGATAAGCAAGTATGAAGAACTGTGTCTGGTTGGACAACAGTGTTGTCATTGCTGGCCTATTATAATAGTTGCGTGTGGTTACCACTCTGTGTGGGTATCAAGAATGAAGATTTTGCTAATCTGTTTTTGTGTATACCTCAGAGTGGAATACGCATTTGTAATAGAAATAAATAAACAATATTGCATTGAATCGTCTATTTATTTATTTGCAAATGGCCCGTGGCCTGATAGGTTACATGTTGCTTGTAAAAAACATGGCTTACATATAACAGCGTCGAAGCTGTTGTGCATTCCATGTGCGTGCGATAGTTTCGCCTTCTAATGTTTGAAGTTTATACGCGCCTTTGCCCAGGACCTCTTGGATGAGGTAGGGTCCTTCCCACTTGGGGGCAAGTTTCCCTGGGCGTTCCGCGTTAGATGCTTCATTGTCACGAAGGGCGTAGTCTCCCGGGTTGAAAGTACAAATGCGAACGCGTGCATTGTAGTACTTTTCAAGTTTGGTTTTGTATTTGGCCTCGTTGATGGCAGCGTTTTCGCGCCTTTCCTCCAAGAGGTCCAAGTCAACCCTGCGTTCCTCATTGTTGTCTATCTTGTTGAAAGCCAACATTCTAGGTGAGGGGAGGCCTACTTCCGCGGGGACCATCGCTTCAGTGCCATAGACCAGGCTGAAGGGTGTCTCACCGTTGCTTGTTTTTGGGCTAGTCCTGTGAGCCCATAAAATACTTGGGAGTTCATCAACCCAGCCGCGTCTGGCTGTTCCCAACCGTGCTTTGATGCCTTCCACTAAGCTTTTGTTGATACTTTCGACTTGGCCGTTCCCTTGCGGATGCGCCACTGATGAGAATATGTGTTCAATATTTAGCTCTTTTAGCCAATTTTGAAAGTCATCGGCGGCGAAGTTGGTACCGTTATCGGTGACGATGCACATTGGTAAACCGAAACGGCAGATGATATGTTCCCACACGAATTTCCTTGTTATCATAGCGGTGGTTGATGCAAGTGGCTTTGCCTCTACCCATTTTGTAAAGTAATCAACAACCACTATGATAAATTTCACTGCACCGGGTGCGTCTGGAAATGGTCCCACCACATCGATTGCCCATTTTTGGAATGGCCATGCGGTGGTGACGGGGATCAGGTTGTTCTTGGGACGCAAGGTATTGGGAGCATGTCGCTGACAATTGAAACACTTGCGTAAGATTTTGACTGCGTCCAGGTGCATGCCGGGCCAATAGTACCCGGCGTTCATGATTTTGGCCACGACCATGCGTGGGCCGGCGTGTATGCCACATATTCCCTCGTGAATTTCTTTGATAAGGTATATGGCATCTTGGGGGTTGACGCATCGTAGGAGGGGCCCCAGGTATGATTTACGGTATAAGATACCGTCTTCCATTTGGTAATGACACGCTTTGTATTGTAGCTTGCGTGCTTCTGCTTTGGTTTCGGGAGTAACACCTGATTGTAAGTATGCAATTATCGGTGTCATCCAGGATGTTGTACCGTACTGGATGACATTGACTTGGCGCAGGGGTACTGAAGGATTTTGCAGAATCTCGATGCGTACCTCTTTTGCCAGGTGTTGGAAGCTGGTGGATGCAAGTTTTGATAGTGCATCCGCAGGTTTGTTATCACTCCTGTTGATATGGCGAATATTGAAGGAGGTGAACCTTGATTTCAGTTGCAAGGCTTGTTCAAGGTAGAGAATCATGATATCCCCTTTTGCGGCATAGTCTCCGCGTATCTGCCCTGCCACCAATAGTGAGTCGACATGTGCTTCCAAATGTTTGACGTCGAGTTTGACTGCCAAACGCAGCCCTGCCAGCAGAGCCTCATACTCCGCTTCGTTATTCGTGCTTTTGAAATTGAGGCGGATTGCGTAGGTTAGCTCTTGGCCATCGGGGCTGACAAGTCGCAGACCTGCGCCAGCACCATCTTCGTTGGATGCACCATCTGTATATAGTGCCCAGGTTTCTGCGGAGGATGGTGGTGATGTAGGGTTTTGTTCTTCCTCGCATTCTTGAATGCGGTTTGCTGGTACTTCAGCAACGAAATCAGTCAAGACCTGGCCTTTGATTGCGGGGCGCGGCTTATAGTTCAGTGAAAGTGCGCCCAGCTCGATTGCCCATTTTGCTAACCTCCCAGAGATGTCGGGTTTGGATAGGATCGGGCCGATCCTGTAGTTGGTTAACACTGTGATGACGTGGTTTGCGAAGTAACGTCGTAAACGTCTCGATGCGTGCACTAGTGCCAGTACCAATTTCTCCATGATGGAGTACCTTGTCTCTGGGTCGTTGAGCATTTTTCTGATGTAGTAGATGGGTGTTTAGACTCCTTCCCGCTCCACTATGAGTACCGCGCCTACCGCGTTGTCCGCGGCAGACAGGTATAGAATAAGTGGCTCATCTTTTCGTGGTGCGGTTAAAGTTGGGAGTTGGATCAAACACTCTTTCATTTCCCGGAAAGCTTTTTCGGCCTCTGCGATCCATTGGAATTGTTCCTTTTTTAGGCAGCTCCGTAGGGTCTTGATGAAAGGGTATGACTTAGCTGCGTGGTTGGCTAAGAATCTGTTTAGTGCGGCTAGCCTGCCGGCTAGTCGTTGCATTTCTTTCATCGTAGAGGGCGATGGCATGCGTTCGATCGCCTGAACTTTTTCCGGGTTTACCTTGAATCCATTTTTGGTTACGATGAATCCGAGGAATTTGCCTTCTTCCATTCCAAACGAGCATTTCCCTGGATTAAGCTTCATGTTGACGCTTCGCAGAGTTTGGAATGTTCTTTCGATATCGTTGAGCATGGTGTCTTCCTCCATGCTCATGACGACCAGGTCGTCCATATAGATTTCGACACTTTTGATAGGTTGCGCCTGCGTTGCGCAACCCAAACGACATTTTGGTGTAGTAGTAGTTCTCGGTAGGAGTGCGGAATGCCGTTTTGTCTTCATCTTCGATTGCCATCTGTACCTGGTGGTAGCCTTTGTAACAATCGAGGAAGCACTTCCATCGAAACGGTGCGAGGTTATCGACCTTCTCGTCGATCTCTGGAAGTGCGTAACAATCCTTGGGGCAGGCCTTATTGAGGTCTTTGTAATCGACACACATGCGCCAGCCCCCGCTTGGTTTTTCTACCATGACTGGGTTGGACAGCCAAGTCTGGTATTTGACTTCCCGCAGGATGCCTGCGGAGAGCAGTTCCTGTACCTGCTCTTCCATCGCCGCGTTTTTTGCTGATCCAAGGTGGCGTTGGCCTTGGATCACCGGCTTGATACCTGGCATGGTATTTAAGAAATGTTGCGCGATTTCGCGTGGTACCCCTGTCATGTCTGCGGGTGTCCATGCAAAAATATCTTGGTTCCTGAAGAGGAGTTGCTTCAGGCGCGCTCTGATGGTAGGTGTCAAGGCATGACCCAACGTGACCGTTTGCTCTGGGTGTCTTGCGTTAAGCACCCATTTTTCTGGTTGCGTGTTGGGGGTGGGCCTTGCTACCTTGGCTGGATGCAGGTCGTCCGTAGACATAACTTCTCTTCGGGCGTATATTACCGGGACCCCCGTCTCGGTTGGGAAACCAATGGCGGAGTGAGGGACGGATGTGATCATGTTGAAGTCGCCCTGGGACTCTCTCCTGAGAAGTACGTCGTATTTGGAGGTGTGCGGTAAAACCATGAAGTTTACCTCCTCCGTTCTTGTGTGCCTCCCGTTGGTGAGGCGCACAGGAAAGGTAATCTGGCCCAGGGGGAATACGGTTTCCCCTGCAAACCTGGCCAACGGGTAGTCCGCAGGCAGCAGTCGATCTTTGTCTTCTTGATCGAACTGGTTGAAGCATTGCTCGTATATAATATCGGATGTACTGCCCGGGTCGATGAACAATCACTCGGTGTAGTAGTGAGCCAGGTGGCCTGTGATAACCACGGCGCGTCTATCGCGCAGGCCGCCTCGGACTTTTGGAAAGACGACTTGCTTGTCTTTCCAGTCATTGTCCGGTCTTCTTGCCGCCTTGCGCGACCTTCCTCTTCCCCCATTGATCATGTGGGTAGAGGCCACGTACATGGTCCTCTTACCTGTGGAGGTGCCCTCGTTGTGGGGAGTGATGCGCTTGGTAGCTTTTTGTGCGCCTGTCAACAGGTGTTGCAGTTTTCCCTCTTTTAGGGCTCGCTCAATCTCCAGTCGGAGACTGATGCAGCTGTTTGTTGTGTGGCCATTGTCCTTATGATACTCGCAGTAGAGTGCGAGATCCTGGTTCTTTTTGGACTTCATCGGTTGGGCTGGTTGCAGGAATTGTGCGTCGGTAAGGAGGACGTCACTTGGTGACTGGTTGATCTCGGTCCAGCTGCGGTCCCGAGACTCCTTCTTTGACGCCCGGTTCTCATGCTGGGCGTTGATTGTAGCCCTTGCGTCTGGCTGGTTGTTGCGTGGGACATATGGTCTGGAATCGCTGCCACGATTCCATGTGTCCCGGTTGCGCTTATTGCTGCGCTTCTGCTCTTGGCGGGAAGACTGGCCTTCCGCTTGGGGTTGTGCCTTTGACATGTGCGGTCTTAGGGACCGCTGAGTGTGGGCGTATGTTTTGACCGCAGCCATGACATCTTCCCATTTCTTAGGCAAACCATCTTTGCCAGAGATATTCATAACCGTTTGCTCGTCTTTAACGGCAACAATGAAATGGTTACGTGCCATCTGGTCGGCGACATCACCTATCTCTAGGCATTCTTTATTGTAACGCACCACGAACGCTTCAAGCGATTCGTTATCCCTGCGCCAGATGTTCATGGCGTCCATGGAATCACGTTCATGGCGTCGTTGCTGGCTAAAGTGCGCGAGGAACTTTTCTTGTAAGTCCTCGAATGAGTTCAGTGACCCTGGTGGTAGAGAATCGAACCATGCCCTGGCCAGACCTGTTAGGGTCTGTGGGAAAAAGTGGCACCAGGTGGGTTCATCCCATCTACCGTTGCATCCGGCGCCGACGAAGATGTTGATGTGATCATCTGGGTCGGTGGAACCATTGTATTTCCCAATGTTTAATGGGAATTTTGTGGTGGTGACATCGGCGTGGGCGATTTCTGGGACGAATTTGGAGTTTTCGGCCACAGATTTCGGCCTGTAGGGTTGGCCGCGGTGGTGCTTTGCAGCGCGGAGGTACGTAGTGCGGGGGTGAGTGGGAGGAACGTAGTTGCGTCCTCCTGGTCTGCTGCTGGTGGCATGGGATTCCGCACGGTATGTACCGTCATCCGGATCGGTATAGCCTTGCCCTTCACGGTGGGACTGGGGTCCCAGTCGGCTATGAATGCCTAGGCCGTGGTGGGCTGTGGACTGTCGCCTAGTTTCGCCATGTGTGCCTAGGCGACTCTGTATATGGCTCATGTGGCGGGACCCATATGTGGAGTCGTCCTTATCAAGTGTGCGGACGTCGCAGTAAGAGGAACCGCGATCTTCGTGCCTGCTTTTGGAGGCCGGATGTGTTGGGGCCCTGCCGTCGTACTGTAAAGTACGACCCGCAGGGGTGGGCCCCGCAGATACTTGCGCTTCTGCGCAAGCTCTGTTGTATGTTGCAGCCAGCATAGCTGCTTGTTGGTCGTACCAGGCATGAAGGTTCATGCCTGTAGGTATCACAGGAGCGTATTGTGATAAATCGTGTCCAAACGTAAGGGATGCGCCCCCTTGCGTTGATGTGCCAATGTGTTCAGCATTTGGGGCTAGGGGAATGGTTCCCGCAGGCCCTTGTTTTGCGGGGTTTAGGTTATCCCCGGTAGTGTTGTTTTGACGATCAGACATGATCTTTGGAGAGAAAGGGATGGTTGGAAAAAGTGCTAAGAGTAGCGGTGGGCGCCAATGATGAAACAATGGTTAACCAGGTGGGTTAACTCACTGGTCTCGTCAAGAGGGTTAATCCCTTCTTTCCGAGGATCGCCGGCTGGATCGTCAGGGGGAGGGTTTCCTGCACAAGGAAACAAACCGTGACTCGCAACAAGGAGGATGAGGTGGGGGGGGGGTGCTCCTTGTTACCACTCTCCGGCGTGAGAATCAGTAGTTTGCTTGGGAAGCAAACTGTGATTGTAGTAGTATTGAGAAAGTTGAGAAGTGATACCTCAAACCTGGTTTGGGGTCAGTATTTATAGCCGAGGAGTGGAGGAGGGTAATTGAGTAGCTAGCCTGACATCGCACAGCTACTTGCAGGTGTGTCAGACCTGTCGGTTACTGTGGTGATGCCACGTCCTGCTGTGGTGTCAGACTGTTGTATACACGTGGGCCGGTAGGCGACTGTTCCCAGTGCCACTTGCACTGTGGTGTCAGACCCACTTGCCTTGTAGGCAGGATGCGGTGCCAAGCCGCATCGCTGCTTGCGGTCATTGATGTTGTTCCCGCGTTGGTTGTTCCATCCATGATTTACGCGGGATGCGGTGTTTTGCTGCATTGCCTGCTGAGTGACTGTTACTGTTGTCTAGATCCCTTGTCGTGACGAAAATGTTCATAGGATGCGGTGCGGGGCCGCATCGCTATGCGTAACATTAGTTTCCGTCCTTAAGGTAAGTCTTCTCATCACTGGACAGATTGGACCGCTGTGTTCGCGTGTGCCCACGCGGACACAGGTGAGTTTATTGCTGTTGGAGGTTTTTGATGAGGGTAATGGTCATTCGCGGTCATGCTGACGCGAGATCTGGGACCATACCCCTTCAGAACCCTTCCATCGAAATCTACCATATTGACTTCCTTGCTTTTTTCCTTCAGCCATCTTGTCCCTTACTCCCTTAACCAAGTGAGCAAGTTCCCCGGACTTGACGGCTTATTAAATTCTCTTTTTAAGTTGGAAGCAATCATTGGTATGGTGCCCCTTTTCTTCATGAAATTCACAATATTGTGTGGAGTTTTCATTCTTCCTGCTTTTGGGGAGAGGCCTAGGAGGCCGAAAGTTCTGCTTGATTTCTTCCGTTGCCAGGATTTATTGAGGAGTCTTTGTGAGGGGTGTGAAACTTATGCCTTTCTCTCTGGTGGAAGGGTTCCGACTTTCAAGCCTTCGATGGTCTGAGCCCTTTTGACGTCTGTCATAGGAGTTAAAGTTCCCTCTTTTTCTGGCTGGGCTGTCGCTTCGCCAACTGGATCCTCTTTTCCTTTGCTCTTTGATATCTACTGCCTCCTCTCCCCGGATATGGGCTTCCGCCCTTTCGAGAGCTTCTTCCAGGGTCTTGGGCAGGGATTTGTTGAAATCTCTTGTGAGATATTTTGAGGTGATAACGTTCATAAAACCAGCTACTCTCATTTTTTCGTCTGCCCCTACATATGTTAGACCCTCATTCTTGTATCGTTCGATAAACTCTCGAAGGCTTTCATTATCACGTTGTTTTATCTGAAAGATTACTGTTGCATCTTTGACATATCGCCTTTGTTGGGAGAAATTGGCTAGAAAACCCTTGCTGAGGTCGTCGAAGTTTCGAATGCTTCGAGCAGGTAAATCGTTGAACCAGATCCTGGCTGATCCGACAAGGGTTTGCATGAACATTAGACAACATTCAGCGTTAGACCATTTCTCAATCCTTGCTGCACCGGTGAAGATCTGAAGATGGTCCTCAGGGTCTTCAGTCCCATCATACGTTTTGATGTGAGGAGGCATCTTGATCTTTGTTTGAAAATCATAATCAGCTATTTGCTGTGAAAAGCATGAAAGGTTACTCGGCTTGTAGGGTTTGGCCAAATCTTCTTCGACCCTTGCACTCGTGTTGTTGCCATTGTTACTGTTCCCTTGAGTGGCCAGCACCTGATTGACAAAATGCTGCCATGGGATGTTGGCCATCATCTGGGCCATCATCTGGGGCATAAGGTTGAAGCCTTGAAGGCTTCCGGGTGCAACAGGGTAACTAACTCCCAAAGGGGTACTCATCACAGCACTTCGTGCCAAGGGGAGCACGGACAAAGCTTGTTCCCATGAAGTTGTTGTGGAAGCCGAAAGGCTTGTTGCTGGGGATTGCAGGAGCTGGTCAAGGGTCAGCTCATGCCCCAAAGAAGCACCACTTGTAACTGGTTGGGAAGAGAATAGAGGATATGCTATAGGACTCGACCTTGTGGACAGATATGGATTAGGGTTTGGAGGATTACTGGGACCAGCCTCGTCCCTAGATGTAAAAGGAGGGACGGGGGGTCCGGGAGACAACGTCGGCTCTGGCTCATCATAGTCTAGACGAATCCTCACTCCCTTGTCCCTTTCCCTACTCACATATTGGTTGAGGAGAGACCTCAACTCAAGAAAGTTGTTGGCAACCCCCTCAGGGGTAAGTTCAACACTTGCTGGAGTGTCAGAGACACCAACGTTGGGGGAAGGGACTCCGGATCTGGACGGAGTTGGAGTGTTGAAATTGAGAAACTCGGGAGTGCTCCCTGGAGTTGAGAAAGAGGTTGGTATAGCCACATGAGCTTGGCTAGTACTCGGGGTTGAGGTGTTTGGGACCTGATTTACTTCTCCCGGGGATCCACTTTCTGACATGGTAGTTTCAAGAGAAAAGAGCTACACTACTAGGTCTTTTTGAGGAGAAATAGCGGCGTAGCCCCACGGTGGACGCCAACTTGTTGATGCAACAAATAATAGACCAAAGATAGTAGATTGGCTGGTTAGGCAAAAGGGTTGAAGGGTTCAACTTTGCCTAACGCAGGTCGTGGGGTCCCCCCACGTTTGCAAGACGTGGAGAGAGGTTCACTAGTTTATTTTTGTTGTTTGCTGAAGGTCCTCCTCTGAAGTGTGTTCAGATTCGGATGATGGAGCAAACAGAATGTGTGTGTGTTGGATGTGAAAGGAAGTAACTTGCATGAAGCAAGTACTCGTAGTGAATGACTAGAGATTTAAGGAATCAGGGCTGACCAGGAATGTCTTGCTTAGTAAATGAAGTGTCTAATATATAGGAGAAGACATCGCTCAAAGAGGAAGACATTTGACTAGTGACCATGCTTGCAGTGGGGGTTTTGCCCTTTTTGGGGGTTGAAGGCTTTGACCTGCGGGTAAAAGAGTGTGTTCTGTGGAACCGAGTTGCTTTTGCGGCTGGTGGGTTGGTGAAGCAATCCAAGGATGTGACTACTTACTGTTCCCGTATTGCTTTTCTCCATCTCCCAGCTTTTTAATCTTCGAACCGTTTTAACCTTTCGAGCGTTTATGTATTTAAGTCATTTTTATTTGATCTTGGGCTACCCCCGTCATCACAGTCATATATATAATTAAGGGTACGTTTGAATTTTAGAAGATGCAAGTTTCAAAGTATATGCTAAGAAATTTGAGCAGGTTAATGTTCTCCAACGAAATAGTAGTTATGAGCCACAAAATAACAATGAAGGTTACTCCTAAGTTGCAGGGTATTTTTTTGCTTGTACACACACGATAATGAGGTATGGTACTTGATTAGATAACTATATAAACCTTGTTTTCATATTAGATAACTTTTTTTTTAATATTTTGTATTTTACTTTTAAACCTTCAACTTTGTTAATATACGTCTTCGGCCTCTCTATTTAAAAACAACTTGAAGGTTTATTGGTTAACTTTATGTAAATGTGTGTTTAGTCCCTCTGCTTTAACTTTCAAAATATTGGCCCTGACAAATTACGATTTTGCCCCAATTAAAAATTACAGGCTCGCCATCATTTTAGTTTTTTTTTTTTTTTTGCAAAACTATGATAGTGTTTTGTTTTAATTGGTTGACTCGGTGTAATTTTTATTCGTGCTAGGAGGCTGCATGACACTCGCTCATTGGTCATGACAAATGACAATTTTGCTCCTAGTTCAAAATTACAGTCTTGCCATCGTTTTAGTTTTTTTTTTTATATTTAGCAAAACTATGATAGTGTTTTGTTTTAATTGGTTGACTCGATGTAATTTTTATTAAGATCGTGTTATGAGTAGTATGTACAAGTAACCGAAACATGTACATGTTATGAAAGTAAGAAATATTCGGCTTAGCGGCCCGGAACACGGGCGGGGCATAAAACTAGTTAATGAAAAAGAGTAAAAAACAATATAAATTTATTCATTAAGAAAATATTCATTACATGTTGCACATATGATATAGACTTACATACCGTGTTTGTATCCTCAAAATAACACACACCCACATCAAGAAATAACATCGAATTAAGCCTATAATATCAACACATTTTCTTGCATGCACACACACTGTAATGAGGCATGGCTTTCCTCCTTGGCCTCTATTTAAGAAGTTGTATCATCAGATCGTAAGTAACATTGCAATCAATACACAACAACAAGCTTTGAGACTAAACAAACATATCCAACGCCTCGACTATAATGGGTGATAACCGGCAGCAGAACTACCAGGCGAATATGACCGGAGGAGAGACATCGAAGAAAAAAGGGGCATCTGTGATCCCCGTGCCCAGGAAGCAAGTGTCAACCATGATTGCTGAGAAAACAGCAAAGTTCGTTATGGGAGCGGCCAAAAATGTTAAGAATAAGAATAAAATCAATCCAGGTGGTGATTAGATTACTAATGATTTTCATGCTGATAAACAAATTAGTTTGTTGATTATAACTTGCTTTGAATTATGAGTTCCTGATTGTTTTTGGTTTTGTTTATTATTTTGTATTTTTGTGTTGTCATATGTAAAGTAGTTGCTAAAATCTACTTGTGTACTTATTTATTAAGTGTCTTTTATACTCTTTTTATGTAATAAATACTATAACTTTGTTTAATGTACTAATGTTTTTCTTTCATAAATTTGCCATGAAGAGTAAGTTGTTTGTTTATAATGAATCATAGTGATTTAATTTGTAGTGTTTGGCTTATTAAAATGTTGGACAACCACATTCTTTTATAAAACAAAAGAAGTAACAACGCAAAGGAAGATCGTGTATTCAGTTGTTACGGCTGAAAAGAAGATCCATCTGCGATAGAGAATTCGATTTGTGGGTGCGGCTATTCAGTTGTTACGGCTGAAAAGAAGATCCATCTGCGATAGAGAATTCGATTTGTGGGTGCGGCGGTTTAGCTGCGGCAAAGAAGAGAGGAGAGAAAGGATTTGAATACGGAACCGGATAAGGGTTTATTCCTCGTTTGTGAATCATTCCAAATATCTAGATATGTTAGATTTTTTTAATGGCAAATTTCTTTTAATCTCTGTCGTCTGTGAGACTTGAACCCAAGACCTCCCCCTCCCAAACTTAAGTGTTTAAAGATTTTTCTTTTACCAATGAACCACCACTCCATTAATAGATATATTACTTTAATCTGCTAGAAAGTAGAAATTCAACGAACCATTTGTAGAGTGTTAGACAAGTGTTTTTGTGCGTGGAAGGACCCGAGTTCGAATATAGTTACCCCCTTTTTAATGTATGGGTCACAACTTTCCTATGCATTTACAACAAAATCATTAATAATATAATATTAATAATGATAATCATAATACTAAAAATAATATAAATGGTAATAAAACAAAATATAACAAAAACTAAAATAATAACAACACCACTACCACCACCAACCGCAACAACAAAAAGAATAATAATATAAGAAGTCTAACAACAATGATATTAATAATAGAATAAATAATGATAAACAACAATAATAATGGGTGAAGATCAAATGAGAAGTTTATTTTGGCTAGGAAGTGTAGGAAGCAATAGGATTATGATATGTGGCAATATTTAAAATAAAGAGCAAGGGTATTTTAGTCAATCGTATCATTTTTTCTTCCTTCTTCTCCCCAGTAACTTCAAAACCCACCATCTTCAACCTTTTCTTCACTTTCTATCTCAATAATCACTACATTATAGTGCGATTTTCGTCAACAATCAATGATTCAAACACCTGATCAACGTGTTCTTCAGCTTTTTTGAAGAAAACCCAGTTTAATTTCATACAAAATCTCGTTTTTTCTTATGATTTTGAAGATAATCACTCGATCCGTTCGATTCGATCGCTGATAAGTGTTTCTATCATTCAAATTTCGTCAATCGTTGAAGAAACCGGCTTCGATCCATGTAAGAAATTCTTTAATTTCAGTTTTACGATCTGGGTTTTTGATTTAGTCGTTGCGTTTTACGATCTTGGCGGGGGTCCGGGGGCAGCGCCCCTGGTAGCAGGGTCCAAGGGGCGGCAGCCCCTGGCGGGGTCCAAGGGGCAGAGAATTAAATTTTCTGTAAATTGCCTCTGAAAAACTGCATTCGTAGACAGTTTTTTATCTCCTGCTTCCTGGTTCAGACAATTCACATACAAAACTATTGTCCTGGTTCAATGCGTTTTAGAGAGAACACTTTCTTTGGTGTTTTTAGGCCATTGCATTTTAGAACTAAGACATTTTTATGTGTTTTCTGGCCATTCATTTTAGAAAAACATATTTTTGAAGTGTTTTTAGTCATTGCGTTTTAGGTAAAACACATTTTTAGGTGTTTTCAGTCAATTGCGTTTTAGAGAGAACAATTTCTTTTGTTTTTTTAGGCCATTGCGTTTTAGAAAGAAGACATTTTTAAGTGTTTTCTGGCCATTGCGTTTTATAAATATGACATTTCTTTGTGTTTTTGGTGCATTGCGTTTTATAGGGAACACTTTCTTTTGTTTTTTTAGGCCATTGCGTTTTAGAAAGGAGACATTTTTAAGTGTTTTCTGGCCATTGCGTTTTATAAATAAGACATTTTTTTTGTGTTTTTGGTGCATTGCGTTTTATAGAGAACACTTTCTTTTGTTTTTTTTGGCCATTGCGTTTTAGAAAGGAGACATTTTTAAGTGTTTTCTGGCCATTGCGTTTTAGAAATAAGACATCTATTTGTGTTTTTGGTGCATTGCGTTTTAGGTAAAACACATTTTTATGTGTTTTCGGTCCATTGCGTTTTAGAAAGTACACTTTCTTTTGTGTTTTTAAGCTATTGCGTTTTAGAAATAAGACATATCTTTATGTTTTCTGGCAATTGCATTTTACAAATAAGATATTTCTTTGTGTTTTTGGTGCATTGCGTTTTAGAAAAATGTCATTTTTAGGTTTTTTTTCTATTGCGTTTTACGCAACTGGGTTTTTTTTCCATTGCGTTTTACGCAACTGGGTTTTCAAAATTTTTTTCGAAAATATAGCAATAGTATACTCGTTTTAAAGATAAAAAATTCTCGTTTTTTTGGTGCAATTTTTATAAAAAAATAATGTCGTATGAAAAATAGTTATTAACGTTTAAAAAATGGGGGGGGGGGGGGAATTGGAGGAGGGAGAAACTATTGCCTTGACTTGACTAGAATGCCCCTGAACAAACCCACGCGCCTCCTTTTTTTCTTTCAATTTCACCCATTTAATCTTAGCCCTTGATTAAGTAAATGGATGGGCAAGATCACTTCTTAGCCTTCCTACCCAAATAAACTTCTATTATATCCTAACCCCAATAATAATAGTTAATAACTGTTGCTACAACAAATACAAGACCAATGCCTGTAGCGATATCTCCGGGTAAAAGGGTTCAAGGTTTCAGTTAGCCAAACGCAGGTCGTGGGGTCCCCCCATGTTTGCAAGACGTGGAGAGAGGTTCACTAGTGTTATTGTTGTTATCCTTGAATTCTAGACTGATATGAAACCAGCCCAGAATGTAATCATTAGAGAGGATGAATTATTTAGAGTAAAGAAGAGAAGCAAGCATGAAGCTAGTTCTCATTGGAGAAGAAGAAGAGAAGTAAGCATGAAGCTTGTTCTCGAGAGGGAGAAGGAGAATCAGAGAATTGAGATAGTTTTCTGCTGATTCCAGAATGTCTGGCATGCTTGTCATGGGCTGCAATTTATAAGGGAAGAGGTTTCTCAAAGGAGAAACCTTTAACTAGTGAACCTGGCTTGCAGTGAGGGACTTACCATTTTAGGCGTTGAAGGGTTTGGACCTGCGGACAAAAGGGTGTGCTCTCCCACATGTTCTGGTTGCGGCTGGGCAGGAGGTTTCACACGCAAAGAGTGATGTGACAAGGCTCTGACTTGTCTTTCTACTGTTCATGACCGTTGGACCATTTCCGAACCTTTTAACCTTTTAACCTGTTGTGTCTCTAATCAGTTTATTAAAGTTTGAGCTACCCCCGTCATCAATAACTAATAATAATTATCCTTAGAAACATATATTTATTGTTTTATGGGTAATTTGTAGCAAGTTGCTACACATCTATTCGTATTTCAAAATAGAGTAATAAAAAAACGCATTTTAACGCATATGCATTGTTGTTATATATACCCACATGTAATAGCACATGCACACACTAACCTGTGTGGTTAGCAGAAGCAATCAACAAATTGAGTTTATTCATAGGCTTTAAGAAGGTTAGCCAATGCGTCCCATAATACCACAACTAGAGGTGAACAAAATAACCGGTTCACTAATCGTAGGTTATTAATTGAAATCATAACCGATTAATAACCTTTCGAGGAGGAATAACCGGTTAGTGGTTATTTTTAATCATAGGTTAGTAATGGCTATAAATATTTAGTATAGTAATCAGTTATTAACCGGTAGACTAGTTCACTGAAAAATAAAAAAGACAAAAAAAACCGGTTATTAATCGAAAATAACTGGTTAATTAACCGAACCGGTTAAAGTAATTAACCCGACCAGTTAAAAAATAACCGATTAGAGTCAAAAAAGTCAAATTAACCGGTTATTGAAATTAACCGGTTTGTGCACCTCTAGCCACGACGGACTTACCAGTTACCACATATATTTGTTTGTAGTTAAATGACAAACCATGTATATGTCATGTTTATAAATTTACAGAAAAAAAAAATACTCGCTTCTTATAATTTTGAAAATCAACTTTCGATTCCTAGATTTAAAAAAGGAAAGATATGTATGTCATTATGTATGACACTATCATATAATTTCAGGAAAAGTAAGAACACCACATGATCAATGCTGAAGTTGAAGTTGCCACTTGACTTAAAAAGTAAAGTTTGATTTATGATATTAAACTTGGAATGTTTAGAATGTAGGTCTCGATTGATAGGTTTGGATCGGTATTGGGCTCTAACCAAACCATAACTGGGTTTGGATCGGTATCGGGCTCTAACCAAACCATAACTGAACACCCCGGTTATATCTATACTATATTATAAAGCATTTCAGAAGGATACCGACAAAATTTAAGTAATTACAACATTTGATTACATATGTGTTCGCTAACATGCTTCTTGTGGTCTATTATTATTTCACTAATAACTAGATTTACTACCCGCCGCAATTGCGGCGGGGTTCGGTACAAAGGGCAACAATTTTACAACAAAACGAAACAACACATTTAAAGACTAATTACTATTACAACACTTCACACAAACTACAATGGTAACAATTTTTTCTATGCTAAAAGACTAAACCTAATGCGCCAAACCTATGCTAATGTATCTTCATGACACAATCGGTTATCCCATCTTCGTTAAGCATCTGGTCCAACTGGTCTAGCCGTACATATTAACATACCAAAGCTCGTCCCATATCTAACATTCTCTTGATGGTTATTTACCTGAAATTACCATTAAACACCATTAGCTATGCCAAGTGATCTAAAAAAAACATACAGATCAGATCCCAACTACCCACAACAAAAATACACTTTAGAACATTCTATTCACCATTTGACCAGTACTTTTATAAACTTGAATATAACTCTAAAGATCAACTATTATACAAATGAATCAATAATTAATGCGGCTATGATTCTTCGGTACCTTAGAGCCTTGAAAATCCTCGTCCTATACATAATAGAATCTCATGTAAATATGACTTTTAAAATTTATAAACAAAGTGTAAACTAAAATTCAATATATATTACCCAGAAGCTTAAGCTTTTAGGATATTCTGTTTAGGTCATAAAACATTTTCCTTTGTGTACTTTTGTGACTATCAATTGATCTGCAAGAAATGACTTCAATATTTTAAATACGTAAGTTGAGATCCTAAAAACCAAACTATAATGATTTAAAATACATAGTAAATTGAAATGAGACAATTTAAAACTCTAGTTTCACCAAGTTAATGAGTAAGAATGAAACACAACACCACCTTATGAATAAGAATGAAATATGACACTACCAAAAGAATATCTTACCCATGTAATGTGATATCTGGTACAATAAGAGCTAGCAAATAACAATTTTATCACTAACCAGCCTTTCAAGCCTTGGTTCCCAAATTCTCAGCAAGCATAACAACAAACAATAACCTACAAAGTAATTAGCTGTAAAATCGACACGGAGTTCAGAACTCAGAAGTCAAAAAGAAATTATGCATGGATTATGTGTTTTATGGCCGGAGTTTTTGCAGAAAGGAAACAAATGATATGCAAAACAACGAATCTGCTACAAATATATAAAATATCAATGATTAAAAATGAAATTGGTCTGTTAGGCAGATAAGAAATCAAAGAAGACAACACCATAAAATAGCAACTTAAAGTTAAATCAGCCCCTGTGCGTTATCGCGAAAACATGGGTTCGTTTTTAGAAAACAACATTCAAAGCCCAAGTGGTGATAGAAGAAAACGTACCGAGAACAGGCAACACCAAGTACCTAGGAGGCTGTAATCGGAGACACGTCAAACTGAAGCATATATAATTTGATCAAGTTAGTAGTATGCATTTATAGCAAAAATATGTTAAATGTAACTATGCTAAATCATACATTTGAAACCATTTTTTTCCAATTTTCAATAACACATCAGAAGTCCTTTATTTTTTTTTTCTGAAGGCCTTTTAGCCACCAAAGCAGTTGGTTAAAAGTTGTTACAGCCAATCGATATTAGATTTCAAAGAAGGTAAGCTGAAGTCACCATTATATTTGCGAGTACCTAGTAAAATAGAAGTTGTTCTTATATTATAGCCAAATATTGAATTCTACTTATTCAAGATTAGCTTAAATCTTTCAAACCACACATCCAAACACTAACTAAACAATTTCATACTCTTCTTTACTACTTATTAACAACACGTAAAGAGTAAATCACCTGATCTTGCAAGTTCCTTCAACAACCTCCATGACTCAGTTTTTGCCAGTCTTCAACTAAAGATTTCCCTTAAAGCTCCTGGAGAACATCCCTAAGTTTCCTCTAGAAATAGTCAAATAAAGTATGATAATGAGGGCAAGCTTTGAAGCACACAGATTCAAGCCCAGATTACTTCGGTATCTGTAACAACTCTCATTAAAAGTATTAATTCTTATCTTAAATTTGTCCAATAGGAAACCCTAATTGAGACCCCCAAGTGATACTGCATAAACCCTAAAATTTTCAGAACAATCGGAATCAGGATCAGGGCCCCTAAAACTCAGGGGGGGGGGGTATTCCCCATTGACGATTATCATCACAGTTTGTTGTCTAAATTGAATTTCGTCGAATCGTCAACTCAGCTAAGCTAGTAACAGGCGTGGCTACCCTATGCTAAAAGGGTACCCGTCGCGTGGCGTGACAGGCTGTCGCGTGGCGCGACGGCGCCGTTTTTCCAGTATAAGTAAAGGAGTTTGGCACTTGAAAGTTGGCGTTGGTTCGACGAAAAAACTCGTTTCCTACACTGAGATATCATCAGTTTACTCTAAAAACACACACAGCACGACATTCTGCCGCGATAACAGGGTAATAACTCGATCACTGCTACGATTCAATGTCCGATCGATTGAAACCAATCCGATGAATGTTTAAGTGCTGCTCAAACTCGGGTTATACTTTGTCATTCATCGTGAATTCGATGGATGTTTAAGTATCGCACTTTGTCATTCATTGAGAGGGTTTTAATCTCGTGAGTTATCGTAAATGTTGCATTAAGTTACTGACATAGTTTTCGTGTGCATTGATTATTTGAATTAGGTTAACCAGGCTAAAATCAGTAGGCTAAACGCTGCCTATCTAAATCTGCAATGTGAGTCATTCTCTTTTTATCAAAGTGCTTTACAAAATCTTAAATTGTTTTCCAGTTATAAGCACAAGGATTAAGTCTTTGTAATCTTCAATTACTGCCGGTATGTGGGGTTTTGTATACATTACTTGTTTCCCGTCACCATTGGACAACGAGTTAGCCAATGGGTGATCTGACCATAGTCACAGATACAGTCGAGTGACAAATACCGATTTGGGGTAATTGATTGATATAAACAATGTAATCACCCTTAATACTGTATATTATAACAATGTGTCGTTTTGTGCAACTTGAATGACTCGCCAGTATTTCCCTGCTGATAAAACATTTTTAAAACATGTTTCAGGTGATCTGCTGTGATCAAGGAAAAAGTGCCGCGTAGCACTACAAGCTTGAAAAAGTGGCTCAATAAAATAAAGAAACATGTTTTTGTAAAATGAGGGATTTCCTTGAGAAATCACCTTTATTGTAAATTATGGGATTTATCCCAATTATGTGAAATAAAATAAATTGGGCATTTCAAGTTTTAAACGATCCTGTTAATAATTCCGTTGCCAAATTAAATAAATACCACGGAGTTTCTGTCCCGCGGCTCCTGAAACGGGTAAAACCGAGACGAGGGCCGTGACAGTATCATAGACACTTTATCACAAAAGTCAACCCTGGAACTATTCGTTGTTGATTAATGAACAAAAATAGAAAGAACATCTGTCTCGGATCATTCGCGATTATGTGCCAGAGCTCCAGCGATTTCTGTCTAACCAACACTCAATCACAACTCGTATTTGTCGCCGTTATTCCACTTATTGTTATTGCAAAGCCACCATTAAACTGCCGCTAAAACACAGATCTGAAATTGTTTCACTTTAAATTATAAAATGAAAACAATAAAAAGAAGAATTTTAGAAAGTACTCATAGATTAACACAAACAACAAAGGAAAACTCGTTTATACGAATCCAAAAAACAAAACAGAAATCCTTAGCGGTAAAAGTCCAACGAATGTTCCTCCCGTGCTCTTCTTATTGGGCAAAATTGGAGATAACTGTTCAATAATCAAAAGTTAATTAGTAAACTCATTTAGGAAAAACTGAAGTCAAATGTATTAAACAAAAGTCAATTAGTGAATTCCTGCTCAAGTTATAGCAAAACTGTAGCTAATTATTATTCACCAACAAAAGCCAATCAGTGAAATTCTGCTCAAATTATATCAAAATTGAAGATAATTATTCATCAACAAAAGTGAAGTCAGTAAATTCAAGCTCAAAACATCACAAAATGGGAGATAATTAACTAACTGTTAATCAGTAAAACTAAATTAACCAAATCCTACTCAGTTAGGTCAAAATCAGATTCAACAGTTCAAAAACCATAACTTCAAAACTGTTACCAAAACATGAACCAAAATAACAGATCAAACAAACATACCTGTATCTTCAAAAGCACAATTCTCCAAATCTGCATTTTCCTCTTTGATCCTCTATACAGCTCCTCCAAACGACCATCTCCGCTTTCCTCACACTCTTCTTCTTCCTCTAGTCAGAGTTACAGATGAATAACATGGTGTGTTGGAAAGTAAGCATATAATCAAAATTAAGTGATCAAAACAATATTATCTTACCTCAATCAACGATGGAGTCAACCCTAGACTTGGTAGAAACCCTAGTTACTGGTAACAAATATGAACCCTAGCCGCTAGCACTGCCGTCATCGTTCGCTTGAGTGAACCTAGCACCATTGTCTCAGCGTCGCCATCGCAAAACCACCGTCGTCCTCTATATATGAGAGAGAGAAGTGACCGGAGTTTTGGTAGAGGTAACATATCTGAGGTGTGAAAATGGGTAACCGAGCTTTTGTGGGACACGTTGGTTCAAAGTTTTGGTAGATCAAGAAAGACACGCGTCATCTTTAAAAACCTTTCAACCCTAAAACAACAGGCTACAACAGTTTACACCATCTAAGCATAACGTACAACCTGTTAAAGCCCAGCTGTGTTGCTAATTTATAAGTTATAATGTATTATTATGGTGGCTCCCATGGTGGCGGCCATGGTGGTGATGGTAGTGAGAGAGGGAAGGTAACTAATTAGGTAAGGACGATGGTGGTGGGTTGGTGGTGATGGCAAGTGGTGATGGTGGTTGCTGCCAGATGTGATTTTTTTCCACATTAGCTTCAAAGTCATTATACACGTCAGTAAAAACTAACTGGTTAAACCTCAGTTAAAAAAAAAACTTGTTGGGAGAAAATATGTTTGAAGGTGTGATCATCCGGAAATATTTTTGTAGTTGAGACTGTTGACAGCCAATTACTAATAGTTTATGTTATTTAAATCCATTATTTCTTTATTTTATCTTGTTTTTAAGTTTTGTATATAGTTAATTCAAGTTACATAGCCATGTTAACATCAATTTTCAAGGTACAACAATTGTTCCACGTATCAAATGGATAGATGGCTTTATTTCGATTAATAACACAATCGTGGTTCAAAATAAAACTTTTTCTTGTAATTATATTATCCCGAGTTAAATTTGGATCAAAATGACTGAAAGAAAAGTGAGGAATATGTAAATGCATTTCATTTTAGGTGGTAGTAAACTATTGATAAGCTCCGTTGCGTGAAGCTTCTAACGTGTTATACTGCGTGAAGTCGTGAACCGAGGATCGTATGTCAAGAGTTTACTAAAAGTAATTGGGAATTTATAAGTTTCACACCGCTTAAGATGGATCGGTCATGTTGGATAATAGGTCAATTGGATTCGGGTTAACCGATAACTCTTTATCACTTCTTATAGACATTTTTATTTTGGCCAGCATTTCTTATAGATATTTAATGTTCAATTATGAACAAAAATAATATTTGGGTTATACCAAATTACAGGGAATGCTCTTTGCCTTTTAAAATTACAAAAATCATCTTTCACGTTTTAAAAACATTACACCATCTGTCTTTTGTCATAAACCCGCTTAAAATTTTTAGTCAAATTTAGACATCATATCCATATATAAATAAAACATAAATAAAAATAACACACATACATTCATCAAATCTTTTAATAAAATGCATTTTTTATAAAATTTTTTTAAAAAAATATACTTTTTTAAGGAACTCGGTTTTTGATAAAATTTATATTGATATGTTCACAAAAAAAAGAGTTAAACAACACTGTGTTTTCAGATTTTTTAATAATTAAATATTAATAAGTTATTAAATAAAATCATGTTTTAGGTAGAATTAATTGTTATAAAAAAATGAAAAACAAAATAAAAATCTAACCTAACAATTGCCAACAAGTGGCATCTATTATTAAATAATTGATAGTGAAAATTAAATGCATTTTTTATTTTATTTTTTACTTTTTGGGCAACCAACCCACCAATTGGTCACCGATGATGAATGTAGCCTAAACATTTAGTACAACTCTTAAATACACAAAAATATTACAAATTTATAATTTGTAATGTATTTAAAAAGTAGCTTATTGAAAAAGATACATTCATATATATAATTAAGGGTACGTTTGAATTTTAGAAGATGCAAGTTTCAAAGTATATGCTAAGAAATTTGAGTAGGTTAATGTTCTCCAACGAAATAGTAGTTATGAGCCACAAAATAACAATGAAGGTTACTCCTAAGTTGCAGGGTATTTTTTTGCTTGTACACACACGATAATGAGGTATGGTACTTGATTAGATAACTATATAAACCTTGTTTTCATATTAGATAACTTTTTTTTTAATATTTTGTATTTTACTTTTAAACCTTCAACTTTGTGTGTATACGTCTTTCGGCCTTTTTATTAAAAAAAAACACTTCAAAGTTTATTGCTTAACTTTATGTAAATGTGTGTATAGTCCATCTGCTTTAATTTTCGTAGTATTAGCCCCGACAAATTACGATTTTGCCCCAAATAAAAATTACACGCTTGCCATCATTTTAGTTTTTTTTTTTTGGCAAAACTATGGTAGTGTTTTATTTTAATTGGTTGACTCGATGTAATTTTTATTCGTACTAAGAGGCTTCATGACACTCGCTCATTGGTTATGACAAATGACAACTTTGCCGCTAGTTCAAAATTGTAGTCTTGCCATCGTTTTAGTTTTTTTTATTTAGCAAAGCTATGATAGTGTTTTGTTTTAATTGGTTGACTCGATATAATTTTTATTAAGATCGTGCTATGAGTAGTATGTACAAGTAACCGAAACACAGACGTACATGTTAAGAAAGTAAGAAATATTCGGCTTAGCGACACGCAACACGGACGAGACATAAAACTAGTTAGTGAAAAAGAGTAAAAAACAATATAAATTTATTCATTAAGAAAATATTTAAATATGCTCAACTCAAATTGAAAAGTATACATGCAGCACATTTGATACAGAATTACATACCGTGTTTGTAATTTGTATACTCAAAATAACACACACCCACATCAAGAAATAACATCGAACTTAAGCCTATAATATCAACACATTTTCTTGCATGCAGCACACACAATGTAATGAGGCATGGCTTTCCTCCTTGGCCTCTATTTAAGAAGTTGTATCATCAGATCATAAGTAACATTGCAATCTATACACAACAACAAGTTTTGAGACGAAACAAACATATCCAACGCCTCGACTATAATGGGTGATAACCGGCAGCAGAACTACCAGGCGAATATGACCGGTGGAGAGACATCGAAGAAAAAAGGGGCATCTGTGATCCCCGTGCCCAGGAAGCAAGTGTCAACCATGATTGCTGAGAAAACAGCAAAGTTCGTTATGGGAGCGGCCAAAAATGTTAAGAATAAGAATAAAATCAATCCAGGTGGTGGTTAGATTACTAATGATTTTTATACTAATGAGTTCTTGATTGTTTCTGGTTTTGTTCAATCTTTTGTATTTTTGTGTTGTCGTATGTAAAGTAGTTGCTAAAATCTATATGTGTAATAATGTTATTAAGTGTCTTTTATATTGTTTTTATGTAATAAACACTATGACTTTGTTTAATGTACTAATAATACTAATGTATTAAGTGTCTTTTGTACTGTTTTTATGTAATAAATACTATAACTTTGTTTAATGTACTAATGTTTTTCTTTCATAAATTTGCCATGAACAGAAAGTTTGTTTATAAAGAAATATAGTGATTTTATTTTGTAGTGTTTGGCTTATTAAATTATTGGACAACCACATTTTTTATAGAAACGCAAAGGAACTAAGGAAGATCGTGTATTATGGTGTCATGGTTGTGGTGGTGGTGGTGGTGGCGGCCGCTACCATATGGTGGTGATGATAGTGAGAGAGGGAAGGTAACTAGGTAAGGAAGATCGTGGTGGGTGGTGGCTGGCAAATGTGATTTTTTTCCACATTAGCTTCAAAGTTATTATACACGTCAGCAAAAACTAACCGGGTTAAACCTCAGTTAAAAAAAGCTTGTTGGGAGAAAATATGTTCGAAGGTGTGACCATCCGGAAATATTTTTGTAGTTGAATCTGTTGACGGCCAATTACTAATAGTTTAGATTATTTAAATCCATTATTTCTTTATTTTATCTTGTTTTTAAGTTTTGTATATAGTTAATTCAAGTTACATAGCCATGTTAACATCAATTTTCAAGGTACAACAATTGTTCCACGTATCAAATGGATAGATGGCTTTATTTCGATTAATAACACAATCAAAATAAAACTTTTGCTTGTAATTATATTATCCCGAGTTAAATTTGGATCAGAAAGACTGAAAGAAAAGTGAGAAATATGTAAATGCATTTCATTTTAGATGGTAGTAAACTATTGATAAGCTTCCTTGCGTGAAGCTTCTAACGTGTTATACTTGAGCGGTGAACCAGGGATCATATGTGAAGAGTTTACTAAAAGTAATTGGGAATTTATAAGTTACGCATCGCTTAAGATGGGTCGGTCACGTTGGATAATAGGTCAATAGGATTTGGGTTAACCGATAACTCTTTATCACTTCTTATAGACATTTTTATTTTGGCCAGCATTTCTCATAGACATTTAATGTTCAATTATGAACAAAAATAATATTTGGGTTAAACCACATTAGAGGGAATGCTCTTTGCCTTTTAAAATTACAAAAATCATCCTTTAGGTTTTAAAAGCCTTGCATCATCAGTCTTTTGACATTAACCCGGTTAAAATTTTTAGTCAAATTTAGACATCTTATCCATATATTTAAAAAAAGTATGTTATAAATAAACAAAAATAAAAATAACATAAGAGCTATAAAAACCCCCTCCCTCTCTCTAGACATCATAAACACCCTCCCTCCCTTCTCTCTTTTCCAACCCAATCCCCAACACCACTGTTCACAAGATCCCAGCCACCGCCATCACCACCACATAGGGCTGTCAAAACTGCTCGACGATCGAAGATCGCTCGAAAAATGCTCGTTCGATTCCCGCTCAGTTTGTAAATGAGCCGATCGGATCGGTTCGATTCAAATTCAATCCGAGCATGAGCATAGCTCCGCTCGCTCGTCGATCGCTCGAATTATTTTTATTAATAATTAATATATATATTTATATTATAGATTTTATAGATTAAAAACCCAAAAAAATATAATAGCCCAAAAAAAATTAAAAGCCCAAATAACATTCAACCCAACTTAATATTTAATATGTAAATCTAACCCTAAATCCAATTCCTAAAAGAGTATTCACTATTCAGTGAGTCGTATCATATTCATACGCCGCTCTCTAATCTCTGACTCTCACTCTCTGGTCTCCACAGTCACACTCACACATATCGCCGCTCTCTAGTCTCCGACACATCGTCTGCAACATATCGCCGCTCATGTGTTCATTCTGCAACAGGTCGTCGGACCGTCTTTAATCTCCGGTCTTCAATCTGCAACAAGTGTTGGACATTATGTATTGCTTTTGTTAGTAAAGTGTTGGACATGTTTTAATTAAGTTAGAATTTGTTTTTGTTGAACGAAGCCTTATCATTCAATCGAGCGAAACCGAGCGAAAACGATCCGCTCGATTTTTTTAGGATTTGATAAAAACCGAGCCGATCGATTCAAATTCAATCCGAGCATGAGCATCACTTTTGCGCTCGGTTTTACAAATTTGATCCGCTCGGATCGGATCGGTTGTAATTCAATCCGAGCATGAGCAGACCCTCGATCGGATCGGATCGGCTCATGAACACCCCTACCACCACAAGAACGGGTTCAGGTTGAAACGGGTATGGGTCGGAATAGGTTTCGGGCCGGGTCGGTTTAACAGTCATGGGGCAATCCTAATCTCTTAAATTGCGTAAATTCTATATAATTACAATCAAAAGATGGATGACCAATGCCATGTTGTGGATTTGACGTCTCAATAACCCTTGTGGTTAGTATCTTATCTTGGTTGCACACCCTTAAAGGGGCGATTAGACAGGGCCGACTTATTGGATTTATCAACCTAGGATAGAGCCTAGGGCCATCAAAAAGAGAAGAGTCTTCCATTTTTTTTCTTTTCATATATTAGACTTGTTTTGGCCCATTTAAACAAAGTTTATAGGCCCAATATTTAGAATTTTACTTTAGGAGTCCACACTATCCAAGAACACTTCATTCCAAAATCCATAAGCAGCGACACAACACACCAACCCTTGTTACTTGCGACGTCTTTTTAGTAACCAATGTTAAATTGATTACGGATTAAGCGAATTTAGGGCCGACATTAGGGGTGATCATCACAATGGTTATTCAATGTCTCAAATCTCAATCTCAATTGCAGATTCTCAACAGGGTAGTCAAGTATTCAAGAGTCAAAAAAGGGATTGGACGATTGGTGATTCGTATTGCTGATTTGTTGGCTTGGAAGAAACTACTTAGGTTAGTTATAGAAAAAGGTTGATTTGCTGATTTTCTTTATACCAATTCAATAGGGCCCCGACTTTTATAGTTTGCTTAGGGCTTTCAAAAAAGTTAGACTAGCCCGCGATTAGACATGCTTTTTTTAAAACATATAATGATTTATTAACAAAACAGTTTGTAAACACATATTGCTTGTTATGTTTTTTTAAAGTTATAATAATTAGATAATCATTTTTTAATGTTGATTATCTCATGAAGTATGATGAAACATGCATCTGAAAATGAAATTAATCCGCATAAAATAAGACTTCATAATATGTGAAAATAAGTTAAAACGTATATATTTGTAAGTTTATATAATTGGTTTCGAAGTAGGGGGAGAGACCACATCCTTCGCGAATGTGGGGGAGAGCTGTTGGACTCTGATTACAAGGGTGCGTTGGACAATCTGCATAGTTCTCTTCCCGATCTTGATCTTGGTGGTTTCTACATTAAAGACACCGCCCCCATTAAAGCCCCGAAAATTCTGGCGAATGCCTTATATGGTGAAATCGTCAAGACAGTTGAAGAGAAGTTTGCCTTTTCCCCTCGCCAGCGAGCCGTGTTTGAGTGTTTGCGAGCCCCCCATGCTCAGGATTTCCTATCTGTTGTTCCCATCGAAGGTTTAGGGCAATGTATGTCGGCTGTGGAATACCGGGCTATCCTCAAGTACCGTTTAATGATACCCCTTTTCCCGGCTGATGACCCGTGTCCTGTATGTCGGAAGTGTTGCTTGGATTCTTTTGTGGAGCATGCAGTACATTGCAAAGAATTACCGGGCTTTAAATATCGTCACAATTTAGTTCGATTATCACTGTTAGGATTTATTAGCCTAACTGTGAGAAATTAGTAATGTGCACAATACCCCACTAGCCAGTGATTTAAGATAACCACGACTTAATCCCTGTAATTATAACTTTTGAAAATGATTGGAGTATTGTAAAACAGTTGATAAAAAGAGAATGACTCACATTGTAGATTTAATACGAACAGAGTCTAGCCTACTGATTAGCCTTGTTAACCTAGTTCAAATAACAATGCACACAAACACTAGGTTAGTAACTTTAATCCAACTTTTTACGACAACTCACGAGATCGAAACCTTCACAACGAATGACAAAGTGCGATACTTAAACATCCATCGAATTTACGACGAATGACAAAGTATAACCCAATTTTGAGCAGCACTTAAACATCCATTGGATTGGTTTCTATCGATCGGACATTAAATCGTAGCAGCGATTGAGTTATTACCCTGTTTATTGCGGCAGAATTCATGCTAGTGTGTGGTTTTGAAGTAAATAGGTGATATCTCAGCGTACAATTTGAGTTTTTACGTCGAACAAGTGCCAGAATTCGATTGCCAACCCCCTCTATTTATACCTGGAAAACAGCTCCCTCGCGTGGCGCGAGGGAGTGTCGCGTGGCGCGAGGTGTGACACCCTAACATAGGGTAGCCCCGTGTCTGCATAGCTCAGGTGAGTTGGCCGTTCATGCAAATTCAAATTACACGTAAAACTGTATAGATAATACTAACGGGGAAATACCCCCCTGAGTTTTAGGGGCCCTGATCCTGATTCTGATTGTTCTGAAAATTTTAGGGTTCATGCAGGATCAATTGGGGCTCTTAATTAGGGTTTCCTATTGGACAAAATACAATAAGAAATAATAGTTTTGGTGAGAGTTGTTACACGGTACACCAAAAACATTTCCCCTTTGCCCTTTTTAATTCAAGTTCATCGCTCGTCAAACGCCTCGAGCTAAGCGTTCCTGGTTTACTTGGCGACACGTTTGGAGTTGGTAGCAATGGAAGTTTTGAAGCGTTAACCGGAGGTGTTATTTTGACATCTTCGGGTTGCAGCCCATCCTCCTCAGCGTTGAAACGCTTCATCAAGCATGTGTTGTTGATAGTTTGAATTCTTGCTAACCCATACGCCTCACGTAGTGTTTGAGGCTTGAACATCTTTATCGGCCCTTTTATTTCCGGCTTCAAACCCTTCAAATATAGGCTAACAGCATAAGGTTCGCTAACGGTAACCTTGTTAAGCAAGCGATCGAAACCTGAATTATATTCTTGTAGACCCTTGGCGAGTTGGCGTCATCAGTAAGTTGAACGAGAGAAGCAATCTCTTCCATAGGGTTTTCAAACATTGCATCAGAAAAACGGGCAGAGATCGAACGAACATAGTCCGCCCATGGGACCTCGGCAACCGTGGCATTACGGGTCTTCAAGTAGGCACGGTGCCATTGGAGGGCATCGCCTTCCAAGTGAACCGCAGCACAACGTAATTTCGAGTCATCGGGGGTGTCATCCATCGAAAAAAATGTTCGCAGCGATAGACCCACCCCTCAACATCGTCCCCCGAAAATTTAGGGAAGTCGATCTTACCGATACGGAAGGGTTTGGATGTTCGTGAGTCACCATCTGGGCCGGAGAAGGACCCGAAGGAACTACCCGACGACTGCACGACTTTATCACGCACCGCCTTCAAAATCTCTTTCTGCTGCTTCGAAGATTGTTCCTGTTGCTTGACTAGGGCCGCTAACGCAGCTTAGATGTCATTGATTGCCTTACCATGGGACTTGAGGGTGTTGTCGATTTCATTATTGCGGGTGTTAGTCATGGCTGCGACAAGGAATTTCGATGAGGAATCGGAATGGCTCTGATACCCTTGATAGGGTACGAACTATATATCAAAGAAAGAAGCTAACTTTTAGGAGAGAAAAAGGAATTCAAATCTTCTTCTTATTATTATTGATACCGAACATGCATATATAATGCATAAACTTACAATAAGACCCCTTCTACTACCATAAAAGACTTGACACACCCATAACTAGAAAATAATAAGCAAGAATTGTTGGATCTGAGTTTGGTTTTGATTGTATTTTACGTTTGAGATTAAGATGAAAATGGATGAGTGTGCAGCGGAATTATGAAAACAAACTTTGCATACAATCAAACGAGAGTAATACTTTGATCAAACATCTTTTCACAATGAATCGAAAGATTGAATTTATTTCAACAACGATTACAATGATTGATGAATGAATGCAAACTCCCCCTCAGCCAGAGCTCAGTAGTTTGTTCGTGCAAAGAAGACTATGATGCAAAAGAGCTAATAGAACAGTACAAAGTACTGAACTATTTATAGGCACTTGCAAACCACTGAGCATCTTAGCTGACGTCACCATGAAAGTGACATCTAACCTCCTAACAAACTCTAACCTCTGATCTATACAAACACTGATGTACTAACTACTGCTATTACATTTCATTACATAAAAGACACTTAAACAGCTGCTGCATCCTTCCACTGCTGTGAACCCAGCAGTGCTTGTCCGGATCAGCAGTACTTGACTCAAGGCAGTAGATTGAATCAGCAGAGCTTTGGTCTTTCATCAGGTCTTTTCTTGAGCAGCAGTTGTAGGTCAGCACTTTGCAAGATCAGCAGATAGGAGGTCAGCAGATATGAAATCACTTTCAAGGGGAGAGATTTGTATGTAAACATCTGCTTATTCTGGATCCACTGCTCTGATCCAGTTTTGGCTTTAATTATCTGTTCCTCTGATAGGGTTCAATCCCAACAAGAATAATTAAAAGAAATAATATCGTAACATATTCTTCTTCGTCCTCGCCACTATCTACATCCAAATGTTGTGTTTCGGGGACAACCTCTAAATCTTGGTGTTCATCGTAGATAGGAAGTGGGCGCTCGACATTCTCTCTTGGTGATTGAATTGGCGAGGTCCTAAATCCAAATGGATCGAACTCGGTTGTGAAGCTTGGGTGTGAAAATATTTGTGGTGGAAAAGTAGGTTGGGTGCTAAAAAAAGATGGTTGTGAAGTTTGGGGGTAAAAAAATTGAGGTTGAGTGGTTGGTGAATATCCGTAGGAGGTTTGAACTGGTGCACTTGGGCCTCTAAAATCACCTTGTCTCGTTTGCGAAACTTTTTTTCTTGAATCCGATCCTCGGCTAGCGGAACCTTTTTTCTTGGGTTCACCTTTGTTTTGTTTATCCATGGTGTTTGTGGGTGTAGAAAGAGAGATTTTTGAAAGAGTTGTGTGTTTAAATTGATTGA
This sequence comes from Helianthus tuberosus, assembly GCA_030545235.1. Classification (NCBI taxonomy): domain Eukaryota; kingdom Viridiplantae; phylum Streptophyta; class Magnoliopsida; order Asterales; family Asteraceae; genus Helianthus; species Helianthus tuberosus. The sequence continues at coordinate 12,101,593 of CM060364.1, forward strand.
AAATATGGGCTTTTATATAAAAAATCTGGAACGGTCAAAAAATAACGTTAAAAAAAAGGCAACGGTCAAAAATAAGGGGAAACGGTCAAAAAATTACATCACTCTCTCTTAATCAATTCGGTGAACTATCACCGATTTTCATACCCTCTCTCCAACTCACCGATCAACTTCATCAACCGGGTATAGTCACCGATCGGTGACTCCCACTCCCCGCACCACTCACCGCACATTATACCCTCCACCCTTAGGAAACTACTTAATGTTAGTTGAAATCACAATTATATGTTCAAGAATATAATATAATTTTCAACTCTGATTGTATGGTTCTTTGAAGCATCTGGTGTTAACAATTACTTGTATACATTAACTCTATTACATTTTCCAAATGGGATGAACAGTGTTTTATTCTTTTTTTATTTTTGCTTTTTGAGTTCCTTTTTCGGCCAAACCAATTTACAGTTTTGTTCCGTTTTAAAATTACGCTTTTGTCATCAGTTTAAAATTACGATTTTACATACAGTTCAAAATAAAATTATGCTTTTGCCCCCGGTGAAAAATTACAATTTTGCCCTCGGTTCAAAATTACGATTTTGCCCCGTTTAAATTTAGAGTTTCGCCATTAGTTTTGTTTTCTTCCTCCCAGGTAAATTACGATTTTGCCCTCAATTTAAGTTTACATTTTTGTCGAATACTTCAAATAAGATTGAGGACTTGAGATAATAGAAATAATTAGGGTTAGGGCCTGAATATGTGAGCATTTAAGAAGAGAGAAACCATGGCATATATGAAGTCGAATCTGTGTCCTTAAATCCAAGTACGATTTAAGTGGATAGTAGGAAGTATTACTTGATTTAAGGTAATCACATCAGTGGTGAGCCTAACCGTTGTCATGGCCGTCGTCTCTCCTTCTTAAACCCTCTGCCGTTGTTTCGTCGCCGGAATCAGGTGGCGCCGCCGTGCTCCGCCACCGAGGGCGGTGGACCACCGCTATTCCCCAAGATTCTCAGTGTCGGTGTCTTCTTTTGTGTACACACCTCTTATCTGTTTCCAAATTTGACAAATGAGGTGTTAAATGGTCAATGACACACTGTAAAAAAAAAGAGGGGGAAAAATAGCTAGTATGGACTCGAACCGTGGTCCAGGAGTTTGAAATAATGCACATCCCCATTAGACCAGAAGACTACACATGTGGGAAGGTAAAAAAATAAAACCTAGATAAACAATAACAATGTGACCATATGTTACTATTCATTGGCTTTCTTTTTTAATATATGTAGAATAGAATAACTCTATTACATTTTCCAAATGGGATGAACAGTGTTTTATTTTTTTTATTTTTGCTTTTTGAGTTCCTTTTTCGGCCAAACCAATTTACAGTTTTGTTCTGTTTTAAAATTACGCTTTTGTCATCAGTTTAAAATTACGATTTTACATACAGTTCAAAATAAAATTATGCTTTTGCCCCCGGTCAAAAATTACAATTTTGTCCTCGGTTCAAAATTACGATTTTCCCCGTTTAAATTTAGTGTTTCGCCATTAGTTTTGTTTTCTTCCTCCCAGGTAAATTACGATTTTGCCCTCAATTTAAGTTTACATTTTTGTCATCGTTTTTCATTGCTTTCCCAGTCAGATTATGATTTTGCCCCCATTGTATAATTGCAGACACAAGATGGAGGAGTAATGCCAGGCAGCTGCCTGGAACTCCCTCATTGGCCCAACCAATTTACGATTTTATCACCGCTTTAAAATTACGATTTTGTCATCAGTTCAAAATTACGTTTTTACCCCAATTCAAAATAAAATGATGCTTTTGCCCACAACTAAAAATGTCAATTTTGCCCTTGGTTAAAAATTACGATTTTACCTCTTTAAATTTACGTTTTTTTCGTTTTTTTGCTTGATGTATATATTATAGTTATTATTGCGCGAAACTATTAAGAAAAAATTTTGCAATTAAGTTGATTGTATGAACATTCAAATATAGTGAGTGTCTCGGGTTCGAAGCCTTTCATGGGAAAGAAATTTTTTTTATTACCTGTTGCCAAATCTTTTAAAACAAAAACCTTTTTAACATACATTCATCTTCCTACAGTATATCGCAGATTAGAGATGAACATTTGGTTCCAGGTACCGAACTGTACGAGGTATATCTGGTACCGGTTCCCGTTTTCCCCTTTTTCGGTACCGGTACGGTACCGATATTTACAAGTAAAACACCGGTAAGTACCTATACCGTATCAGTACCGGTACCGAACCAGTGTATTCGGTACCGGTACCACTTTTCCCCCTTTTTCAATACCGGTACTTTCGATACCGAACAGGTACCGTGCTCATCCCGTTACATAAGAAACGAATTGATAACGTTCGAATTCCCCGCCGCGTAGTGCGGGGAATTAATTTTTATAACCAACCAGTACGGTATCAGTATTTACGGGTAAAACACCGGTAAGTACCGATACCAAACCGGTGTATTCGCTACCGGTACCACTTTTCCCCTTTTTCCGATGCCGTTACTTTCGGTACCGAACGGGCGTTACAAAACGAAACAAATCGATAACGTTCGAATTCCCCGCCGTGTAGCGCGGGAAATTTCACTAGTTTACAATATATCAAAACATAAATAAAAAAATAAACATAATCTTTTTAATCATTTATTACAACTAGTATTAACAGTGGCGGAGCTAGCCCATTAATTTAGGGGTAGTCCGGATTTTTTTTATTTTGGGTCTTGGGCTAACTTTATCAATTATATTTTGGGCCTCATTTCAATTCTATTATTGTTAATTCGAGCTTATTTTATCATTCGGGCTTAATTATTATACAAGTTTTCGGGTTGTAAAATGTTTGGGCTTATAAAAAAAATTGGATTTTACTAAAATCAAGTATCCTATTTTTTGGTTAGGGGTATCGTCGTATTTTTTAAGGGTATCCTTTGTATAAAACCGAAAAAATAACACCACGAATACGGGGTTGAGCCGTAACCCGTGCTACGGCTACTAATACTATAGTTCCGCCCATGAGTATCAAGCCCCCTTGCGTTGCGGTGGGGGTGTAAAACCGTGCCATATAGCATCAACGTCACACCAACACTGAAGTTGTGGCGTGTTAATGCAAAGAAATTAGACCGAAACGCAAAACATAGCAATATTATTAAATCGATTTAGGACCCGCGCGTTGTGACAGACGTGTCAAACGGAAAAAAATAGGCGACGTAAAAACGTTAACCCACACATGCACGTTGCGCCGTGTTAACTCGCAAAAGTTAGAACGGAACCTAAAAACATTGAACGACACAAGCATGTGTTAACTCGCAAGATCTAGAACGAATCCTAAAACAAAAAAATTGCGAAATGTGAAAAGTACACAGAACGAAAGTTGAAAGTAAAAAAGTTGTGAGGTTTAAACCGTAAAAGATGAAAACTTTTGAGTTAAACGTAAAAAAAATCAAATAATTGTGGGTTAAAAGTGTAATATATTTTTTTAAACCTCCTTAAGCATTTGGTACAACTCCTCTATCCAAAAAATGTTGTAAATTTATAGTTTGTAATGTAATGTATTTAAAGATTAAAAAAAATACAATCATATATATAATTAAGGGTACATTTGGATTTAAGACGATACAAATTTCAAGGTATATGCTAAGAAATTTAAGCAGGTTAATGTTCTCCAATCAAATACTAGTACTTATGAGCCACAAAATAACAATGAAGGTTACGCCTAGGTTGCAAGGTATTTTTTTTTGCTTGTACACACACGATAATGAGGAATGGTTATCTACCAAAGGTAGTGATGATACATGATTTGATAAGTATATAAACCTTGTTTTCATAGTTTCTAGCTTTTGGATCATAGAGGAAATCATTAATGAAAAAGAGCAAAAAGCAATATAAATTTATTAATTAAGAAAATATTTAAATATGCTCAAATTGAAAAGTATAGAGTAAAATGTAATTTTAGTACATGTGATTTGAGAAGTTTTGTCAGTTTAGTCCAAAGGTTTCATTTATCGCTTTTGGGTCCAAATAGTTTTCAACATTATCATCTTAGTCCAACTGACTTAACCTCATCCATTGTACTCAGTTACTCGGGGACATCTTTGTCATTTCGTTTATTATTTTAATCAAAGGAGGAATAAAATGAGGGTGAAGACATAAATCTTTAATTAGATGAATAGATGAAATAACAAAAATGCCCCAGCGTAACTAAGGACCATGGATGAGGTTAAGCCAGTTGGACTAAAATGACAATGTTAAAAACTTTTTGGACCCACATGTGATAAATGAAACCTATAAATATGCAGCACATTTTATACAGAATTACATACCGTGTTTGTATCCTCAAAATAACACACACCCACATCAAGAAATAACATAGAAGTTAAGCCTATTTATCCAACACATTTTCTTGCATGCAGCACACACAATGTAATGAGGCATGGCTTTCCTCCTTGGCCTCTATTTAAGAAGTTGTATCATCAGATCATAAGTAACATTGCAATCAATACACAACAACAAGCTTTGAGACTAAACAAACATATCCAACGCCTCGACTATAATGGGTGATAACCGGCAGCAGAACTACCAGGCGAATATGACCGGAGGAGAGACATCGAAGAAAAAAGGGGCATCTGTGATCCCCGTGCCCAGGAAGCAAGTGTCAACCATGATTGCTGAGAAAACAGCAAAGTTCGTTATGGGAGCGGCCAAAAATGTTAAGAATAAGAATAAAATCAATCCAGGTGGTGATTAGATTACTAATGATTTTCATACTAATGAGTTCCTGATTGTTTCTGGTTTTGTTCAATCTTTTGTATTTTTGTGTTGTCATATGTAAAGTAGTTGCTAAAATCTATATGTGTAATAATGTTATTAAGTGTCTTTTATATTGTTTTTATGTAATAAACACTATGACTTTGTTTAATGTACAAATAATACTAATGTATTAAGTGTCTTTTGTACTGTTTTTATGTAATAAATACTATAAACTTTGTCTAATGTTTTTCTTTCATAAATTTGCCACGAACAGAAAGTTGTTTGTTTATAAAGAAACTAGTTTTAAGCCCCCCGCGTTGCGGGGCGGAGGCGTAAAACCGTGCTACTAACGCCGTGTGCGGGGTAGAACGATGCTAAAAAGCAAGCCTACAACGACCAAAATCGGGTAAAAGCGAAAGAAACATACGAATTTATAGCACCTAGTAATTCACGTGACGTAAAATGTAGACGGACTCACATTTAAACCAACGTATTAGAAAATCGAGAAGGTTAAAAAGATTTTTTTTAAATGAGGAGAAAAACGACAACATGTAACTGAAAGAAAAACAAAAGTAAAATAGAAAAATCCTTGAGGAACCAATGACCACTTTGGTGTCAAATCGGCTTGATGTTGGTGGGGGTTTTGCCAAAGAAAGTCTTGTGGCATGATTGTAATTAATATTCCATTGTTGTCCAATTAACACACTGTAGCTAAGAATCTATAGAAAATGTTATATTTAGTAAAGTAATAGTAATATAGTGATTTTATTTTGTAGTGTTTGGCTTATTAAATTATTGGACAACCACATTTTTTTTATAAAACAAAAGAAGTAACAACGCAAAGGAAGATCGTGTATTATGGTGTCATGGTTGTGGTGGTGGCTCCCATGGTGGTGGCGGCCATGGTGGTGATGGTAGTGAGAGAGGGAAGGTAACTAATCAGGTAAGGAAGATGGTGGTGATGGCAAGTGGTGATGGTGGTGGCTGCCAGATGTGATTTTTTCCCACATTAGCTTTAAAGTCATTATCCACGTCAGCAAAAACTAACCGGGTTAAACCTCAGTTAAAAAAACTTGTTGGGAGAAAATATGTTTGAAGGTGTGACCATCCGGAAATATTTTTGTAGTTGAGACTGTTGGCGGCCAATTACTAATAGTTTAGGTTATTTAAATCCATTATTTCTTTATTTTATCTTGTTTTTAAGTTTTGTATATAGTTAATTCAAGTTACATAGCCATGTTAACATCAATTTTCAAGGTACAACAATTGTTATTGTTCCACGTATCAAATGGATAGATGGCTTTAGTTCGATTAATAACACAATCGTGGTTCAAAATAAAACTTCTGCTTGTAATAATATTATCCCGAGTTAAATTTGGATCAAAATGACTGAAAGAAAAGTGAGGAATATGTAAATGCATTTCATTTTAGGTGGTAGTAAACTATTGATAAGCTTCGTTGCGTGAAGCTTCTAACGTGTTATAGTGCGTGAAGTCGTGAACCGAGGATCATATGTCAAGAGTTTTCTAAAAGTAATTGGGAATTTATAAGTTTCACACCGCTTAAGATGGGTCGGTCATGTTGGATAATAGGTCAATTGGATTCGGGTTAACCGATAACTCTTTATCACTTCTTATAGACATTTTTATTTTGGCCAGCATTTCTTATAGACATTTAATGTTCAATTATGAACAAAAATAATATTTGGGTTATACCAAATTACAGGGAATGCTCTTTGCCTTTTAAAATTACAAAAATCATCTTTTACGTTTTAAAAACATTACACCATCTGTCTTTTGTCATTAACCCGCTTAAAATTTTTAGTCAAATTTAGACATCATATCCATATATAAATAAAACATAAATAAAAATAACATAAGAGCTATAAACGGATTCAGGTTGTATCGGGTCTGGGTCGGAATAGGTTTCAGGTCGGGTCGGGTCGGTTTAACAGTCAGGGGGCAATCCTAATCTCCTAAATTGCGTAAATTCTATATAATTACAATCAAAAGATGGATGACCAGTGCCATGTTGTGGATTTGACGTCTCAATAACCCTTGTGGTTAGTATCTTATCTTGGTTCACACCCTTAAGGGGGCGATTAGACAGAGCCAACTTGTTGGGTTTATCAACCTAGACTAGAGCCTAAGGCCATCAAAAAGAGAAGGGTCTTCCATTTTTTTCTTTTCATATATTAGACTTGTTTTGGCCCATTTAAACAAAGTTTCTAGGCCCAAGATTTAGAATTTTACTCCTGGACTCCACACTATCCAAGCACACTTCATTCCAAAATCCAGAAGCAGCGACACAACACACCAACCCTTGTTACTTGCGACGTCTTTTGAGTAACCAATGTTAAACTGATTACGGATTGAGCGAATTTAGGGGTGATCATTGCCATGGTTATTCAATGTCTCAAATCTCAATCTCAATTGCAGATTCTCAACAGGGTTGTCAAGTATTCAAAAGTCAAAAAAGGGATTGGATGATTGGAGATTCGTATTGCTGACTTATTGGCTTGGAAGACACTACTCAGGTTAGTTATAGAAAAATGTTGATTTGTTGATTTTCTTTATACCAATTCAATAGGCCCCGACTTTTATAGTTTGCTTAGGGCTTCTAAAAACGCTGGACTAGCCTCATGATTAGACATGCTTTTTTAAAATATATAATGATTTATTAACAAAACAGTTTGTAAACACATATAGCTTGTTATGTTTTTTTAAAGTTATAATAATTGGATAATCAGTTTTTTAATGTTGATTATCTCATGAAGTAACATGACATGCATCTGAAAATGAAATACGCATAAGATAAGACTTCATAATATGTGAAAATAAGTTAAAATGTATATATTTGTAAGTTTATATAATTGCTTTCGAAGTAGGTACTTATCTGACTTGAGAAATATATTTATCCAAACACTAGAAAACTACTTAATGTTAGTTACCTTAGAAAACTACTTAATGTTAGTTGAAATCACAATGATATGTTCAAGAACATATTATAATTTTCAACTTTGATTGTGTGGTTGTTTGTAGCATTTGCTATTGACAAGTACTTACTTGTATATATTTAGTTATTTACGATAATAAAATTAAGCACAATTTTCTTTTATTATTTATTTATAATTTACAACTAGTATTAAGCCCTTTCGTCTTACGGTGGGGGCATAAAACCGTGCTAAATAGCACCAATGTCACACAACCGCCAACTCACAAAAATTAGAATGAAATGTTAAAACATTGAACCACAAAAGCATGAGTTAACTCGAAAAATTTAGAACGAATAGTAAAACAAAAATTTGTGAAATATGAAAAGTATAGAGAAACAAAGTTGAAAGTAAAAAAGTTGTGAGGCTAAAGTGTAAAAGATAAAAGCTTTTGGATTAAAAATAAAAATTCAAATAATTGTGAGTTAAAAGTGTAATATCGAATTTTTTTACACCCTTCTCTAACCCAACCTTTTAATAAAAAACTAATTTCTCTCTCTTACACTTACACAACCCAACCCAACCTTCTACTCACATTCACAACCCAACCTTTAAAACATTTTTGTTAAATATATATTTTTATTTTTGCCAGTCCAACTGGTTGATGCACTTGGGTTTTACCCATGGTGCCCGAATTCGATCCCCACCTTAGGCGGTTTATTCCTCTCTGTGGCGGATCTCAACTCGTCAAGCCCTACGATGGGCGAGGTACCTGTGTGGTTTTTCCTTGGACGCCGGTCACTCTCTGATGCCAGTTGTGGCACGATTAAGGCACTCACGTCTGGCCGGAGAGGGACGACGGGCCTCCCCAATGGGGGGGGGGGGGGGTGGGATGTGTCGCACCCAAAAAATTTGTGACACCTTGCCATTCAAAATTTTTTTTATCCATTTCTACTCACATTCACAACCCAACCTTTAAAACATTTTTTTATTAAATCTATATTTTTATTTTTATTATTTATCCATAAATGTGTTAGAAATAATTATAATTAATATTTTCTTTTGAAACCGATTTATTTTAAAAGCAAAATAAATAACAACAATATAAGAAATCTTTTAATTAAAAAAAACACACATACATTCATCAAATCTTTTAATAAAATGCATTTTTTATAAAAAAAATTAAAAAAATATACTTTTTTAAGGAACTCGGTTTTTGATAAAATTTATATCGATATGTTCACACAAAAAAAGAGTTAAACAACACTGTGTTTTCAGATTTTTTAATAATTAAATATTAATAAGTTATTAAATAAAATCATGTTTTAGGTAGAATTAATTGTTATACAAAAAAATGAAAAACATAATAAAAATCTAACCTAACATTTGCCAACAAGTGGCATCTATTATTAAATAATTGATAGTGAAAATTAAATGCATTTTTTATTTTATTTTTTACTTTTTGGGCAATCAACCCATCAATTGGTCACCAATGAATGTAGCCAAAACATTTAGACCATCCGTAGTGGGGCGTGATTTTTAAAAAAAATTGAAAAATAACGCCCCAAAACGCCCCTATTACCATTACATAGGGCGTTACTTTTTAAAATTTTTGAAAAAAAAAGCTTCCAGCGTTTTATTAAAAACGCCCAAGAGGGCTGACACATGGGAAGGAGCAAGTGGGCTGACCAATGAATTTTGAGATGCCATCTGACGACTTTTACTTTTGCATTAAAAAAATAATATGCACATGGACCGAAAAGCATACTGAAAAGCATTTCTTTTCTTTTTTTTTTTATAATTGGAAGGGGCGTTATTGGCATAATGCCCCACTACGCCACTTTTGCTATAATGCCCCATCGCTGACTAGGACGCCACGTGGCGGATAATGCCCCAAGGTGGGGGCATTATAACCCACTACCACTACACATGGTCTTAGTACAACTCTTAAATACAGAAAAATATTGCAAATTTATAATTTGTAATGTATTTAAAAAATAGCTTATTGAAAAAGATAGAGTCATATATATAATTAAGGGTACGTTTGAATTTTAGAAGATGCAAGTTTCAAAGTATATGCTAAGAAATTTGAGCAGGTTAATGTTCTCCAACGAAATAGTAGTTATGAACCACAAAATAACAATGAAGGTTACTCCTAAGTTGCAGGGTATTTTTTTGCTTGTACACACACGATAATGAGGCATGGTACTTGATTAGATAACTATATAAATCTTGTTTTCATATTAGATAATTTTTTTTAATATTTTGTATTTTACTTTTAAACCTTCAACTTTGTTAATATATGTCTTCGGCCTTTTTATTAAAAAAAAACACTTCAAAGTTTATTGCTTAACTTTATGTAAATGTGTGTTTAGTCCATCTGCTTTAATTTTCGTAGTATTAACCCCAGCAAATTACGATTTTGCCCCAAATAAAAATTACACGCTTGCCATCATTTTAGTTTTTTTTTTGGCAAAACTATGGTAGTGTTTTATTTTAATTGGTTGACTCGATGTAATTTTTATTCGTGCTAAGAGGCTTCATGACACTCGCTCATTGGTTATGACAAATGACAACTTTGCCGCTAGTTCAAAATTGCAGTCTTGCCATCGTTTTAGTTTTTTTATTTAGCAAAACTATGATAGTGTTCTGTTTTAATTGGTTGACTCGATATAATTTATATTAAGACCGTGTTATGAGCAGTATGTACAAGTAACCGAAACACAGACGTACATGTTATGAATGTAAGAAATATTCGGCTTAGCGCCCCGCAACACGGGCGAGACATAAAACTAGTTAATGAAAAAGAGTAAAAAACAATATAAATTTATTCATTAAGAAAATATTTAAATATGCTCAACTCAAATTGAAAAGTATAAATTTATTCATTAAGAAAATATTTAAATATACTCAACTCAAAATGAAAAGTATACATGCTGCACATTTGATACCGAATTACATACCGTGTTTGTAATTGTATCCTCAAAATAACACACACCCACATCAAGAAATAACATAGAAGTTAAGCCTATTTATCCAACACACTTTCTTGCATGCAGCACACACAATGTAATGAGGCATGGCTTTCCTCCTTGTCCTCTATTTAAGAAGTTGTATCATCAGATCATAAGTAACATTGCAATCAAAACACAACAACAAGTTTTGAGACTAAACAAACATATCCAACACCTCGACTATAATGGGTGATAACCGGCAGCAGAACTACCAGGCGAATATGACCGGAGGAGAGACATCGAAGAAAAAAGGGGCATCTGTGATCCCCGTGCCCAGGAAGCAAGTGTCAACCATGATTGCTGAGAAAACAGCAAAGTTCGTTATGGGAGCGGCCAAAAATGTTAAGAATAAGAATAAAATCAATCCAGGAGGTGGTTAGATTACTAATGATTTTTATACTAATGAGTTCTTGATTGTTTCTGGTTTTGTTCAATCTTTTGTATTTTTGTGTTGTCATATGTAAAGTAGTTGCTAAAATCTATTTGTGTAATAATGTTATTAACTGTCTTTTATGTTGTTTTTATGTAATAAAGTAATAAACACTATGACTTTGTTTAATGTACTAATAATACTAATGTATTAAGTGTCTTGTGTACTGTTTTTATGTAATAAATACTGTAACTTTGTTTAATGTACTAATGTTTTTCTTTCATAAATTTGCCTTGAACTGAAAGTTGTTTGTTTATAAAGAAGAGTAAATTGCCAAAATCGCTCTTGAGGTTTTGGTGTGTTTGTCAGTTTCATCCAAAACGACTTTTTATATTGTCCCTTACTTTCGGGATTTTTTTGCCATTTTCATCCAAATGTCTAATTTGCTTTATATTTTCTATCAAATATTTGGATGAAAATGACAAAAAATCCATAATCTCAGGGATGATTTTGGCAAAAAAAGTTAGACGTTTGGATGAAAATGACAAAAAATCATAAAAGTGAGGGGCAATATAGTACAAAAAAAAATGTTTTGGATGAAACTGGTAAATACACCCAAACCTTAGGGACGAATTTGGCAATTTACTCTAAAGAAATAGAGTAAACTTCCGTTTTGCTCCCTGTGGTTTGGTCACTTTAACGGTTTTGCCCCAAACGTTTAAAAATAGCCATTTTCCTCCAATAATTTGCTTTTGTTTTTCCATTTTGCTCCATGCGGGGAGCAAAATGGAAAAACAGACAATTTGTATGGAGTTAGAGGTGAGGAGCAAAATGGAAAAACCATAGCAAACTATTGGAGGAAAATGGATATTTTTAAAGGTTTGGGGCAAAACCATTAAAGTGACCAAACCACAGAGAGCAAAACGGAAATTTACTCAAAGAAATATAGTGATTTTATTTTGTAGTGTTTGGCTTATTAAATTATTGGACAACCACATTTTTTATAAAACAAAAGAAGTAACAACGCAAAGGAAGATCGTGTGTTATGGTGTCATGGTTGTGGTGGTGGCTCCCATGGTGGTGGTGGTGGCGGCTACCACGGTGGTGATGGTAGTGAGAGAGAGAAGGTAACTAGGTAAGGAAGATGGTGGTGGCTGCCAAATGTGATTTTTTTCCACATTAGCTTCAAAGTCATTATCCACGTCAGCAAAAACTAACTGGGTTAAACCTCAGTTAGAAAAAAACTCGTTGGGAGAAAATATGTTCGAAGGTGTGACCATGTAAGACCCCCAAATCGGGTGCCCTATAGTCGGGTCACATCACAGTGTTCTGTTTGAAAATAAGTCTTTTATCAAAAACACGCAACGGAAATTTTAATTAAGACAGTACATGATTAAATAAAAACTTAAAATGTTATTTAGTTTCTAACTAATCGAATGCATTCCACCATATACGAATAATCTCATCTGCTAGCCGGGAGCAACACCGACTCGAATCACACACCTGCAAAACAATCTAACATACATGCAAAAGTCAGCTACGCTGAATGAGTTCTAACAGTTTAGTTGAAGCATTTAAAACACATCCCAAATGCTTTATTTGAAAACCCAAAACATCATCATTTTAAAACCACCATCGTTTATTAAAATACATTAACATCATTTTAAAGTTTATAACTCCAACCCGTAATCCAAAACTCCACCTATATCCTCGGTCTAATAATCCTACCACTAATCCTTTCCGATATGGATTAGATTACTTAGACACCAAAGGATAACCCGCAATGCATCTTAATTCATAGGACCATGAACCAAACCGACTCGTATCTAGAACATAACAATTAATGTCCTAAAAACTCAATTGTAACTTGATCTCGTCCGACAACTACACAATTTAACACCACTCGACAAACGCATAATAGAACATCATTCGTCACCCACATCATTTAACATCATTCGTCAAGTACACAAATAATCATCATTTACCCACCATTTAACTAACGTGAAACATATAAGCACATAAGGTGGGAACCTAACACATCGGTTGTTGCCCGTAGGCTATCATCATTTGCCCTCGTCAGGGTTTCGTCTCCTCCAAATTTGACTCCGAAGAGTCCGTCACCCGCATATTAACCCCGAAGGGTCCATCGTTGCCACTAGGGCTAATCATCTAAACACCTCAAAGGTGTTTCTCGTGACCTGACGCCACCCCGAAGGTAACGCCGCCATCACGAATAACCCGCATCTCGTGACCTGACGCCACCCCAAAGGTAACGTTACCATCACAAGTAACCAATATCTCGTGACCTGACGCCACCCCGAAGGTAACGCCGCCATCACAAGTAAACAACATCTCATGACCTAACGCCACCCCAAAGGTAACGTTGTCATCACGAGTAACCGACATCAAGCACCTCAAGGATGCTAATTCACATAAGGCACATATACACATACAATGTTAATAGCATGTCAACTACTCGGCAACTACTACCTTCACAATCTCACTACCACTAAGGTTCGCAACCTACGATAGAGTTACCAATTAATGTTTATCATGACACAAGTAGTGCTTTAATTATCAACAACTACCACGCCCCATACCTATATGACCTCGACATCACTAAGTAAAACAACATACGCCTACGCAGGACTAATAAATCCAGATTAATCACTACGTCGTATAAAAATATTGTTTGTGGAAAAATGTTTATAAAACATTTGTATCGCATAACTAGTTAATATGTATAAAAACATGTGAAAAACATGTATGCTAGCCCCAAAAATATTTAAGAGAAAGGGGATTAGAACTCACCTTATCGAAGCACTGACAAGATCAAGTACTAGCGGATTGAACGGCATCACAATCCAAGAAAATTTAACACCTGAGATGAAGTAGTCTAAATTACGAAAATTTATTTAGATCCTAATCCCCTATCGGGTCAAGTTATTCTACAAAGGCTTCTAATTGTAAGAAGTGTAAGAAGGATTTATAGAGTGACAAGTGTCTAATAACCTAAAACTAAACCCACTACATCACCACCAAAAACCTAAACACCCACCCCCACCCCACCCCCACCCCCACCCAAAAACCTAAACCCCCCCCCCCCCCTCCCACCCAAAAACCTAAACCCCCACCCACCCCCCACCCCCCACCTCCACCCCCCCAAAAACCTAAAAAAATCCTAACCCCCCCCCCCCCCCCCAAAAAAAAAACCTAAAAAAAAATATAAAAAAAACTAAACACCCACCCCCACCCAAAAACCTAAACCCTCACCCCCTCGGCAAAAAAAAAAAAAAAGTGGGTGTTTTTGGTGGTGGTGGATGTTTAAGTTTTTTTTTTTTTTTAGTGGGTTTTTTTTATAGTGGGTTTTTTTAGGTTATTGGACACTTGTCACTCTATAAATCCTTCTTACACTTCTTACAATTAGGATCCTTTGTATTTGATCCTAATCTCTATCATACAATCGCAAATTAGCAACCTGACATAATTAAATTCTACATGTGAGAGAATTTAGGTGTATGCATGTGTGCTTAATTAAATTAACACACATTCTCACATTTGAAAACCTCGTTTACTTTTAAGAAAACAAGCACACATGCACCTCAACATCCATTTCCATGCATACATAAACATCAAAACCATCGGTTTCTTTTTTTTTAATTCTTTTATTATATAGCTACCTCAACTTCACAATCATCAATGGCCTCTTGCAGAAACCCCTTCCTAAAACATGATATCCTATTTTCACTTACACCATGCTTTCAGGGGCGGATTCAGGCTGGTTCACCGGGTTCCCGGGAACCCAGTCGATTTGGAAAAAAACGTTTTTTTTTAGTGTAAACCTTGTATGATTTGGAAAAAAAATGTTTTTTTGTAGTGTAAACCTTGTATGATTTGGAAAAAGGAACCCAGTGAAAAATCTGGCTGGATCCGCCACTGCATGCTTTGTTTAAATGCTCCAACTTACAACTCGACCAAACAATCGTGACATTAACAATACTAAGTTACAAGCATGCATGGTACCTTTAACATCTTTGGAATAAGGGCGAACCCGAGAGCGCGGTGAAACTGACTCACACCTTCCCTTACTCGATAACTGAGATATTTGGTTAGCACACCAATCCGCCGCACCTGACTCCAACATTATCACCGTCACCACCGATGCGCACCACACACACCAGTGCTTTCACCTAAATACAACACCAACCCTCATCAATACATACAACCAAAACATGCAAAATCTAACCATTAAGTTAACGGAGTTGGTTCCAGATCCGCTAACTCAAACCCGCCACTCGAAACTACCTATACGAAAGCATTTGAAAGATACCTGGACCAAGTGTGTCTACTTGTCGTGGTCGTCAAGGGAGTACGTAGAACCGTTCCGCTCATCAAGTGTTAATCACAACACAAACCTCAAAGCTAGCATGAAAGTTGAGTATGTAGAACCGTTCCGCGCGTCATCAAACGTTGGTTTCACCGTCCAACTTCAAACCATCACTGAGAATAATCTGATAACGTAACCATGTAGAGACCTAGAATTCTTGGAGGCTATCGGAAAAGTGGGTCATTGCGAGGTCATGCGTTCGAATGAACAAAAGGTGGTGTTATCAACTTATCATGGTGATGACGGTTTCTAGGGTTTTAAAGCGAGATGAAAACTGCAAATTGACACCAAGATCTCTTAATTAGGTTGCAAAGTCTTGAAGTTATCATATTTACGCAATTGTCCCTTAAATTACGATATCATGCACTTTTACCACAAAGTCTTGCAAGTACACATAATATTGTTAGCACCGGGCCCCTCTAAATCCATTAATTCAAATCCATCATGTCTAAAATCGTGCAACGTCTTGTGATGAGTAAGTGTCACTATTTACTTGTTAAATGATATAGGATTAGGAAATTCAGGATGTTGCAGACCATCAGTAAACATTTTTGTAGTTTGGATTGTTGGCGGCCAATTACTAATAGTTTAGGTTATTTAAATCCATTATTTCTTTATTTTATCTTGTTTTTAAGTTTTGTATATAGTTAATTCAAGTTACATAGCCATGTTAACATCAATTTTCAAGGTACAACAATTGTTATTGTTCCACGTATCAAATGGATAGATGGCTTTAGTTCGATTAATAACACAATCGTGGTTCACAATAAAACTTCTGCTTGTAATAATATTATCCCGAGTTAAATTTGGATCAAAATGACTGAAATAAAAGTGAGGAATATGTAAATGCATTTCATTTTAGGTGGTAGTAAACTATTGATAAGCTTCCTTGCGTGAAGCTTCTAACGTGTTATACTTGAGCGTGAAGTTGTGAACCGAGGATCATATGTCAAGAGTTTACCAAAAGTAATTGGGAATTTGTAAGTTACGCATCGCTTAAGATGGGTCGGTCACGTTGGATAATAGGTCAATAGGATTCGGGTTAACCGATAACTCTTTATCACTTCTTATAGACATTTTTATTTTGGCCAGCATTTCTTATAGACATTTAATGTTTACTTCTTATAAAAAGAGAAGGGTCTTCCATTTTTTTTCTTTTCATATGTTAGACTTGTTTTGGCCCATTTAAACAAAGTTTCTAGGTCCAAAATTTAGAATTTTACTCCAGGAGTCCACACTAATTACGGATTGAGTGAATTTAGGGCCGACATTAGGGGTGATCATCGCCATGGTTATTCAATGTCTCAAATCTCAATCTCAATTGTAGATTCTCAACAGGGTTGTCAAGTATCCAAGAGTCAAAAAAGGGATTGGACGATTGGTGATTCGTATTGCGGATTTGTTGGCTTGGAAGACACTACTCAGGTTAATTATAGAAAAAGGTTGATTTGCTTATTTTCTTTATACCAATTCAATAGGGCCCCGACTTTTATAGTTTGCTTAGGGCTGCCAAAAACGTTAGACTAGCCCTGCGATTAGACATGCTTTTTTAAAATATATAATGATTTATTAACAAAACAGTTTGTAAACACATATTGCTTCGTATGTTTTTTTTTAAGTTGTAATAATTAGATAATCATTTTTGCGTAAGTTACACTTTTCGTCCTTTATGTTTGTATCGAATTGCAATGGATGACCTTTAACTTCAATAATTACAGTCACAGTCATTTATTTGGAAAACTCATAACAAATTTCGTCCTTTGACACTAACTAGGTTACAATTTTAAGTTAAGTCAGAACACGCGCGTTGCATATGAGGGTAGATTGGTAATTTCACTCGTTTGTTATATAAAACCCTGTCCAGCCATCTCTCTCCCTCTTTCTCTTAACCAACCTCCACCACCACGACCACTGTATCGCAGCCGCCGCCACCACCACCACCATATCACAATCACCACCACAGTATCCATCAACCAGTACCACCAAATCCGTCCACCAAGCCCCACCACCACCACCCGGGTTTGAATCGCATCTCCACGAACCCAGATTTCAATCATCACATTGTAAGATTCAGAATAGGGGAAAAGTAAAAGTGTTTGACGAATATTGACCTGAGAAATTAATGATTTGTGTTAGGAATCATGGGAATCTGTAAAAGGGTATTGGAGAAAGAACCGGCGAGACGGTTCACGGACCTAAGCCCGAAATCTGTTCCTCAATAGACGGGGGCGACGGCGATACCGTCGGAGAATCAACAGAAAGCACCGGCGAAACAGTTTAGAACTGTCACCCGTTACGATCTTACTCCATGGCGAACGTACATGAGACCTAGAACCGTCGTTAGAATGTAGGTTTACGACAACCATAAAAATCAGGTTTTAATCGAACAATGAAGCCTACCAAGTTGATCAGAGATTAATAATAAGAAGCCTGGTGTGTGTGGGGGAGATGGAGAACAAACGAATTGAGAATGTAGGTTGAAGAGAAGGAGAGAGAGCTGGAGATAGATAGATGAGTTTATGGTTTTTATATACATAAATATAGAAACGGGATCAGGAGAAAACGCTCAAAAGTGTGAGAACGGTGAGAACGCTTCCTGGCCTAACACGTGTCACGCGGCATATAGAAGGGCGGAGGGGCTTTTTGGTCCTTTCATATTTCTTTTTTTAAACGCGTGTCACATCCCTTTTCCATTTTTTGGCGTTTAATAAATACTCCGCGTTTTATTGTTTGTAAATCAGGATCATATTTATTTTTTTGGCGTTTTAATTATGTTTTGGCGTTTTTATTGTTTTTTTAAATCAGGATGCATGTCTATGATGTAAAAAACATCAGTAATTTTCTTGACAGACAATTATGGCGTTTTGAAAAGATAAATAAATTCAGTTTTCCATGTAGTGTTTTTTAATATAATAAATGTTTTGGCAATAATGTTACCGTCTCTTCATTTTACTGTTTAGCATTTACTGTTTCGTTCATTTTCATCGGTGAATTAGCGTTGATTTTTCAGTAATACCTTGTTTGGCATTTTTTTCGTTTTATAGCAAACATCGTGCTTTGCTAGCATCCGTTCTCTCAGTTTTTCACACTATCAGTTGTTTTTATGTTTTCGGCGTTTTATATTAAATTTTTTTAGTAGAAAATTAGATAACAAAATCAGAGAAATAGATAACAAACAATAGAAACTGAAAAAAAAATTATAATCTAATTTCTCTTCCAAATCTTCACTGTCATCAGCCTCTTTTACTTTAACCTTTTTGGCGTTTTGAACCTGTTTTCAATACCTTATGTAGATATTTTTTTTCCTACATAACGCCCGTCTTCATTAAGGGGTAAAAGTCTTTTTATCTTCGTTTTTTCATGAAAAATTGTCCATCTCATTCAGCAAAAGCTTATAGATATACCCACCTCATAGTAGAACCCATTCAGTGAAACTTCATTCAGAACAATACTCAATAAAGAAGAAATGACGTTCCGCATCTGTGGCTTTTTTAAGTACCTTTTTTGGCGTTTTAAAGTGAATGGTTTGTTGGAAAGATGGCGTTTATTTTTTTGGTGGTGTGATCAGTTGATTGTGCAGAGTCGTCTCTCTTATAGGATGTTTTTGGCACGTAGTTTAGGCGAGATTTTTATTTATAATAAATGATATTAATAAAGTAGCCGTCTTTTCAGTTACTATGTGTATTTTTTACTGATTTTTGTTCAGGTTTTTATGAGTTTTTATGGTCTTAGACATTCCATTTTCCAAGTTTTGGCGTTTTTAATGGCTTTAAGTAGTTTTTGGCGTTTGTTTCAATTTTTAGCTTTTAATAATTCTTCTCTAAATTTCTTTTATTATATGTTGGGAGTTTTTGGCGTTTTACTTCATTATGGCGTTTCACAATAATTATGTCTTTTGGCGTTTTATTAATATAATCTTATTTTTTTATTCTAAGTTTAAAAATACATAACAAACAACAGAAAAAGAAAATTAAAAAAATTAAAATAGAAACCATTCATTTTTTTCGAATCTTCACTGTCGTCAGTCTCTTTCTTCTTTGAAACATGTTCACTGGCGGTTTAGCTTTGTCATGCTTGTGTTTTTTGGCCGTTTGGAAAGACAATATGACATGAGTTTTTTGTTTGAATATGTATCTTCAAACTGACATAAGTCTGCCCCCAGTATCTTTTTCTTGATGTTTTGTCCATCTCATTCAGCAAAATGTTATTTGAGTCGCAGCACCCCAGGAAAGAATGCATTTTTCCGAAACTTCGCGTAGAACAATATTGAATATACAGGAAACCATTTTTGGCGTTTTTCTCAGGAAATAGTGTATCTGAAAGAAAGTCCATTTTTTGGAAATTTTTTATATTTGAGAGATTTTGGCGTTTTTCTTAGATGATTGGTATATAGTAAAATATGGCGTTTTTTTGAGTAGGTGTATTTGATGTTTTGGATTTTTGGCGTTGTAAGATGAATGTTATATAGTAGAAATATGACGTTTTCAGGTTGGGGGAGGTGTGTTCTTATGTATGAGAATGTTTTTTTATATAGAGATGCTTTTTGGGCAGTAATGGCGTTTTATTCATTAGTTGGCGTTTTGGTATAGAAGTGTAAAGACCTTTTTACCCTTAATGAAGCACGTCGACTCAATAGAATTCGTGTTATTTACGAAAATGTCACCGCGCCAATCTAGTCCATAGATTGTTTTGATCGGACGATCGATAAGCGTTATCACCGTTCTCACACTTTTCACCGTTTTCTCTAAATCTTGACCCATATATATACATACATATATATATATACATACATACATACATATATATATATATATATATATATATATATAAGTATCCGCTAAAATGAGAACCAACTCGAGTTGTAAGAACTGCGAGAACTTTTTGATCCGGGGCGAGGTGGACCAAAATTTTTTTTGGAAACGTAGATGCATGTATAAAAACAACATTTTTAAAAAAAAATTCAAAAAAAAATGTCGTGGGTGTAGTTTTGAGCACCACAAGTTTGTGTTTACGGGAGCCGTAAATTTTCCGGCCAGATTTACGGGTCTCGTAAACACAAACTTGTGGCGCTCAAAACTACACACACGACATTTTTTTTTTTGAATTTTTTTACAAATGTTGTTTTTATACATGCATCTACGTTTATGAAAAAAAAAATTGGTCCACCGAGGCCCCTACGGTGTAGTTCTCACGGTTCTTACAACTCGAGGTGGTTCTCATTTTAGCATTCCCCTATATATATATATATATATATATATAGTGTGAGGTTCATTGGGGAACACTAAAAAAATGGGGAACCGGGGAACACTCTTAAAAATTTAACTTAACATGTTAAAAATTAATTTTTTAAACATCTTTTTCGACGCTTCTCCTTATATATACTTGTAGAAGCATTTTTAATAAAAAAAATCAAAAACTAAAAATATTAAAAAAAACAATTAAAAAAAGGCTAAAAAATGTTTTTTTTAGAAAAATTATTTTTTTACTCGACTAGTTTCTCCTCCTTTTTATAAAGAAAAGCGCTGAAAAAAAATTTAAAAAAAAATATTTTTAACATGTTAAGTTAATTCTATAAGATATAACTGTTTTTTAAACATTTTTTTATATTTTTAGTTTTTGATTTTTTTTATCAAAAATGTTTCTACTTGTATTTATAAGAAAAAGCGCCGAAAAAAAATTAGAAAAATAATTTTTTTTTTAACATGTTAAGTATAATTTTTAAAAGTGTTCCCCCGTTTCCCACTTTTTTAGTGTTCCCCAATGAACCCTCCCCTATATATATATATATATATATATATAGAGGGGATCGCTAAAATGAAAACCACCTCCAGTTTTAAGAACCGTTGGAACCACTTTCTGGCCATTAGGGGGGTAGGGGTGGTTTGTTAGTGATAGATTCCAGTGATGGAAGCAACCAATCAAATGATGCCATGTGGCACCCAATATTCTAGTGATAGTGATAGAAATGTAGGAGGGGTGGTATCACTAGTGATAGGGATTCCAATGTACAAATATTAATGCACAATGTACAAGATATATGTTCCTTTTTTTATCTACAACGCGTTACCCACTCAACGCGTTATACTATCACGAGTGATAGAAACTAGTGGCGGCGGTGTTGAGTGATAGTTCCACGAGTGATAGAAACTATCACGCTACCACCCCGGGTGGCCTTAGATATTAAAAATAGATGGATGAGATTAAAAGTAGTTAAAAGTAATATTAAATTCTTTTTGTCTTATTATGTCTTTAATATTTTAATCTAAAAGGGTATTTAAGTAGTT
Organism: Helianthus tuberosus; assembly: GCA_030545235.1. Classification (NCBI taxonomy): domain Eukaryota; kingdom Viridiplantae; phylum Streptophyta; class Magnoliopsida; order Asterales; family Asteraceae; genus Helianthus; species Helianthus tuberosus. Next base: position 12,123,331 of record CM060364.1, read on the forward strand.
TGTTTGTTTTTTTGTCTTATTAAGTTTATTGTTTTTTATTACAATTTTGTCCTATTACATTAATTATTTTTTCTATATCAGATTTCTTTATTAAACAAATATTTTGAAATCGGATTTTTTTTAAAAAAAAATTTACGCGCGTTTTTTTACTACCCGTTTTTTTACCACCCGTTTTTTACGCGCGTTTTTTTACGACCCGTTTTACGCTTCGTTTTTTCACGCCGTTTTTGCGACAGTAGTTTTTAAGTGCCGGTTTTAGGCGCCATTTTTTGCCGCGCCGTTTTTTACGTCACGTTTTTTACAAGCCGTTTTTGCGCCCTATTTTTTACGTCCCGTTTTAACGCGCCGTTTTAGCGTCCCGTTTTTATGTCACGTTTTTACGCGCCGTTTATACGGCCCGTTTTACGCGCCGTTTTTTTACGCCCCGTTTTTTTCACGCCGTTTTTGCGACCGAGTTTTTACGTGCGGTTTTTTATTCCCGGTTTTACGAGCCTTTTTTACACTTTTTACGTTTTACGTTTTACGTTAACCTTTTTAGACTTTTTACATTTTAAATTTTACGTTAAAATTTTTACGTTTTACGTTTTACGTAAAACTTTTTACTTTTTACGTTTTACGTTAAAACTTTTTACGTTTTACGTAAAACTTTTAACAATTTACGTTTTACGTAAAACTTTTTACGCTTCACGTTTTTACGTTTTACGTTAAAAAGTTTACGGTTTACGTTAAAAAGTTTACGGTTTAATTTTTTTTTGTACAAAATTTTTTTTACGCAAAAACGAACGCACCCAGAAATCGCAAACTCGGGAGGTGTCTCAGATATATTGTTATCATCATCGACTAGGGGCGAAAAAAACCAACAACATCAAAACAAAGTGTATCTCGAAAAAAAGGGGTTTGGCTTAGATTATCCGATAATCAAAAAGGCTGCAAAAGTGGGGTTGCAGGTTCAAAAAACCTACCCTCCGCCATCCTTGCCGCGCCATCGTCATCTAAATTTACGTTTTTTTTTTCATCATCGCCGCCCAAATCGACCATATTAAAACCCACATAATCAAAAGGTAACCATGCCTTGATTTCGATATCTGTTTAAACAAAACCCAGCAAAAGGTAACCTGTTCAAACATTAAAAAAATTCACAAATCACCAAAAATCACTATCCAATATCCATCAAAACAACCACCACAGATTGTATGAAACCCCACTCATCAAAACAACTACCACAAATATGTATGAAACATTATACAAACCATCACAGATTGTATGAAACCCCACCCAACAAAACAACCACCACAAACACCCTTCAACCAACCCGCCTCCCCCCCCAATCGACAAACAACCACCGTACCCCCCACCACAAAAAGTCATTCACCCCCACTAAAACAACATCAACCGGAGAAAGGAGAAAAAGAAAACATCAAGTAAACATCGTTACCTTGTCGGCATCCCACCACCGCCGTCCTCTTTCTCTGCCGGAGCTGCAACGTCACCGCCCGCCGTCCTCTTTCTCTCTCCTCGGACTCTCTCTCTACAACGAGTGTGAACGAGTGTGAGAGAGAGACAAACAGGGGTGGGTGATGCCGGTGGTAAACGAGTTTGAGAGAGAGAGAAACAGGGGTGGGTGATGCCGGCGGCGACTACATCTGAAACTCCGGCGTCGGTGTGGTGCCGGTGTGGGTGTGGGTGTGGTGCCGGTGTGGGTGGGGTTCAGAGGGCTGAAGGTGAGGAAGATGATGATCTCTTCATCTTCATCATAGATGAAAGAGATAAAATCTCTGAAAGTTTCATAAAAATTGAAATGAAATAATGAAGAGAGAGAGTTAAATGAAAATGACTAATAAAGAGAGAAGACAAGACAGTCTGAACATTGAAAAGTGAAAATATGAAGTAAATTACCTAAATATCCTTTTGGTTGTCAAAATATGATTGGTAGAGAGTGGTTCTTACGATTCTTACAACTGGGGATGGTTCCTATTTTAGCGGCTCCCATATATATATAAGTATCCGCTAAAATGAGAACCACTTCGAGTTGTAAGAACCGCGAGAACTTTTTGATCCGGGGCGAGGTGGACCAAAATTTTTTTTCAGAAACGTAGATGCATGTATAAAAACAAATTTGTAAAAAAAATTCAAAAAAAAAATGTCGTGGGTGTAGTTTTGAGCACCACAAGTTTGTTTTTACGGGACCCGTAAATTTTTCGGCCAGATTTACGGGTCCCGTAAACACAAACTTGTGGCGCTCAAAACTACACACACGACATTTTTTTTTGAATTTTTTTTACAAATGTTGTTTTTATACATTCATCTACGTTTATGAAAAAAAAATTGGTCCACTGCGCCCCCTACGGTGTAGTTCTCACGGTTCTTACAACTCGAGGTGGTTCTCATTTTAGCATTCCCCTATATATATAGGTAAAGAGTACTGTACAAATTACCTTATCGTACATTATATACGCGAGCATAATAGCCATACACGAGTCCTGATTGGTTTTTTCATATATAAGGTTAAATGAGACAATCAGTTCAATCATCTGAGGGTAAATTCGTCTCTTCATTCAATCAGCGAGCGAGAAGTTCGTTACACTAATATCCCGGTATTTATCATTCGAATCAATTTCAAAATTTTCATAATTCTCAATTTGCAGTTATCGTTCTTCTGTGTTAGGGTTTTATTCAGTTGTTTTTTTTTTCGATGGATCTACAGAGCAGCGCTGGACGTGCAAATGTTGTTGATGTTGAAGAAAGTCGACCTATCGGTGATCATGATCAATTATCTGCATATCAGAGAGTTTCTATTGAGGATGTTTTAAATCCGCCATCTGCAAATTCAAATCCAATTGCAAGTTCAAGTGCTCTAAACGATTGTTTTAATGGTAATTATGTTAATTCAGATCTCTAAAATGTTCGTATACCTGTTTTTTGTTTAATCGCTCCTCTGATTTTACATTTTTGTAACTGTTTTTGAAGTTTGAATGTTGAGTATATTTTTTGACATGAAAGCAACATGTACAAATTCGCATGTTATTAGTCTTTTCAATTCGCATTTGATGTTTTTTTCCTTAACTATTTCGCATGCTATGGTATATTAAATCGCATAGATAAATCACATTAATCAAAATCATCAATTTCGCATGTTTTCTTTATAGATTTCGCATGTTTTTTTGATTTTTCTGATTTGATTCATTTAGATGAAAGGGTATACACTCCGGAGGTTCAAGCATCAGCTACACCTGTGGTTGGAATGCAATTTATCTCTATTGAACAAGCATATGTTTTTTACCAATCATATGCTAAGTTAGCTGGTTTTTCTATTCGGAAAGGTGGTGAAGTACACAGTGGTGGTATAATCAAAACTAAGTATTTTGTTTGTTCTAAAGAGGGACATAAGCCACTGTGTATTGACGATCGTTCGAAGTCAAAAAAGCAATTCAAAACAAGGAACAGGGGGACTATTAGAACTGGATGCAAAGCTCAACTTATGATTTGCACTGTGGATGGTAGATTATATACAGTAAAGAGATTTGTTGATGGCCATAATCATAAGTTTGTATGCCAAGATGATATTCACATGTTGCCAGCTTACAGACAATTGTCAGATGTCCAGGAGGAGATGGTATGGGAACTAGGCACTTTAAACCTTGGTCCTGTCAAAGCTTTCCATATAATGAGGAAACGTTATGGTGGTTTCGAGAACGTTGGTGCCACGGTTGATGATTGCAAATATTTTAGGAAGCGAATTAACAGCTATATAGGAGAATATGATGCTGACATGGTGATTAATAGGATGACTGACAAAAAACAGTATTTAGCTGATTATTCGTTTGAATATTCTGTTGATGATGGCAAACGTTTAACTGGTTTGTTTTGGGCTGATGGTTTATGCAAGCTTAACTATATGGAATTTGGGGATGTGATATCCTTTGATGCAACTTTCAAGACAAACAGGTTAGTGTTTGAAGACAAACATGTTTTTTTTTTACTATTTTCGCATGTTATATGTCTTCATGAGCTGTGTATATCGCATGTGTAAAATTTGTGTTAACTATATCGCATGTTTTACTTTTGTTTTCGCATGTGGTTTTTTGTAATTCGCATGTGGTTTTTTGTAATTCGCATGTTTTCAACGTATTTTCGCATGTGTTGTTCAGGTACAAGATGGTGTTTGTCCCGTTCACTGTCATTGACAACCACTGTCGAAATGTAACATTTGGAGCTGGGTTGTTGGCATCAGAGAGCATTGAATCATATAAATGGCTTTTGAATTCATTTTTAAAGTCATTTGGTCAGCAGCCAAAGGTTGTAGTGACTGATCAAGACCCTGCTATGAAACAGGCTATTGAGGAGGTTTTCTATGTCAGCAGACACAGATTGTGCATGTGGCACATAATGAAAAAAGTGGCAGATAAGGTATAGTATGCTATATTGTCTTCTGTTAGTGTTATTTTTTTGTATATTATATATATTTTTTATAGGTTGATATAAAGTGCATTTATTTGTCATAGGTTGGACACGAGTTGTGCAATAACGATGAGTTTAAAAGGAGGATGTGCGACATTGTATGGACTGATTCGATTGAGCCTGAAGAATTCGAGAGACAGTGGAAGTTGGTGATGATTGATTTTGGTCTCACAAAAAATAAATGGATCGATGATATGTTTGTGATGAGATCCATGTGGATTCCTGCTTTTTACCGACACGAGCCAATGTCGGGACTTATGAGAACAACATCAAGATCAGATAGTGAGAACCATTTTTTCTGCCAGGTGTCTAATTCACAACTCACTCTCGTAGAGTTTATGAATCATTTCGACGGTGCAATGGATGTCCAACGTTTTAATCATAGAAAGAATGATCATATTTCAAGATATACGGAGCCTGCTGATTTGACCGGAACTTCTTTGGAAGAAGATGCTGCTAAGAGATTCACCAGGTCTATATTCTTTGATCAGCAAATAGAGATTTGTGGTACAATTTCTGAATGTCTGCCGATGGACACCAAAGTAGAGGGTCCATAGATCAGGATAATGTTGAAGGACTTTAAAGCACATGGAAATGGTTTATTGGAGGTATTATAAGACATGCGAATTTATTATGTTACACATGCGATTTTAAAGTTATCCCTTCACATGTTTGTAAGACATGCGAATTTAATATGTTACACATGCGATTTTAAAACTGATTCATTTACATGTTTTTTAAGACATGTGAAATTGTCATGTTTCACATGCGAATTTAATTTTGAATATATATTTTTTTGTTGGTTTTTCCTAGGTGTGGTTCAAGAACCTTGAAAATGATGTAACTGCACAATGTAGCTGTTTGCGTTTTGAGCAGTATGGGCTGCTTTGCAAACACATCTATTTCCTTTTCAAGATGTTTGGTGTTAAAGAAATACCAAACAAGTATGTTACGAAGAGATGGACGAAGGATGTTGTTCTGAATGAGTTAAATGTGAAGTACAATCTAAATGTGGGTGGCAAGGATGTGCAACACAAGGCTAAACGGATTGCTCGTGAAATCATCCACACAGGGGAGTATTTGGTTAGCAATTTGATTTCCGACCTCGATCAACTTGTTTTAGTCAGGGATCAAATGATGCAGCTTAAAGAGAGAGTTGATCAGAGTCGAATAACCAAGCAACTTGGTCCAAAATTTGACCGATTTTCAAAGTTGATTGGTTATCAACAACCCGTAACTAATGCTCCTCCTACTGTCCGTGTGCCGGCTGGTATAAGAAACAAAGGTCGAGGCTCGCATAAAAGGATTAAATCTAAGAAAGAACAAATGATCAGCCGCAAGGAGAAAAGGTCAAGGACATGTAGCGTATGTAATGTAAAAGGTCATGACATTCGGACTTGCGAGGAGCTGAAAGCCAAACTACAAGGTAAACAACAAAAAAAGAAGAAGAAGGGCATCCAGATCGAAAATGTTGCTAGAGACAAAGACAATGAGGTTGAAGATGATGAAGAGGAAGATGAGTTTGAAGATTACAGTAGTGATGATGTATCTGAAGAAGAAGATCAGTGGGAGGAGGTTTCGGAAGATGATGAGGGTGAGTAGTTTTTTCTAAATGGACATGCGAATTTATACGAAACACTTGCGATTTTTTATATTCATCTGTTATATCTTTTTTCACATGCGATTTATAATGTATAAACATGCGATTTTATATGATTCAGTTTATAATAACTCTAACATGCGATTTCACTTTTATTACATGCGATATTTTGAGTTTTATTTTTTTTTTTTTATGTGACAAACAGGGCAATATCATTCATGCGATTTAATATTTTTTTAAGCAAGCATAATATGTGTTCTAAATATATAATATGTGTTCTAAATACATACCCAAAATATTAAATAATTGTTATTGTCTAACAGAGCCACAACCACAAAAGGATTAAAAAGATAATTTAGTTACTTGAAGAAAAGATTTTATCACGTTCAGAAGAGCTGAACTCCATCTTCTCCTTCACAGTGTTCAGAGCATCTGTCAGGAAAGAGAAGGCCAAGTCATCAGCTCGAGATTGCTCTTTTATGTGATCCAAAGCTCTGTCCTTGAAGCTTGATGGTGGTTCTTGAAGTAGGCGTTCCCATATATCTTGATTTTTCTTGATTTGTTCAAGAATTTTACCCTGCACATCAAGAACCAGATGGGATTTCGTGTATCATGTATTATCGTGTACGTGTATACACGATATGCCAGCCCTAACCTACACAACCCAACCCACGTCAACCTTCTACTCACATTCACAACCCAACCTTTAAAACATTTTTTTTATTAAATATGTATTTTTATGCTTATTATTTATCCATAAATGTGTTAGAAATATTTATAATTAATATTTTCTTTTGAAACCAATTTGTTTTAAAAGCAAAATAAATAAGAACAATAAAAGAAATCTTTTACTAAAAAAACACACATACATTCATCAAATCTTTTAATAAAATGCATTTTTTATAAAAAAAATTAATTAAAAAATATATTTTTTAAGGAACTCAGTTTTTGATAAAAATTATATCGATACGTTCACAAAAAAAAGTTAAACAAAGCTCTGTTTTCTTATTTTTAATAATTAAATATTAATAAGTTATTAAAGAAAATCATGTTTTTGGTAGAATTAATTGTTATACAGAAAAATAAAAAAACATAATAAAGATCTAACCATAAATTTGCCAACAAGTGGCATCTATTATTAAATAATTGGTAGTGAAATTAAATGCATTTTTTATTTTATTTTTCATTTTTTGGCAACTAACCCACAAATTGGTCACCGATGAATGTAGTCTAAGCATTTGGTACAACTCCTAAATACACAAAAATATTGCAAATTTATAATTTGTAATGTATTAAAAAAGTAGCTTATTGAAAACGATACAGTCATATATTATTAAGGTTACGTTTGGATTTTAGAAGTTGCAAGTTTCAAAGTATATGCTAAGAAATTTGAGCAGGTTAATGTTCTCCAACGAAATAGTAGTTATGAGCCACAAAATAACAATTAAGATTACTCCTAAGTTGCAGGGTATTTTTTTGCTTGTACACACACGATAATGAGGTATGGTACTTGATTAGATAGATAACTATAATTTATTCATTAAGAAAATATTTAACTATGCTCAAATTGAAAAGTATACATGCAGCAGATTTGATACAGAATTACATACCGTGTTTGTATCCTCAAAATAACACACACCCACATCAAGAAATAACATCGAAGTTAAGCCTATAATATCAACACATTTTCTTGCATGCACACAGCACACACAATGTAATGAGGCATGCCTTTCTTCCTTGGCCTCTATTTAAGAAGTTGTATCATCAGATCATAATTAACATTGCAATCAATACACAACAACAAGTTTTGAGACGAAACAAACATATCCAAAGCCTCGACTATAATGGGTGATAACCAGCAGCAGAACTACCAGGCGAATATGACCGGAGGAGAGACATCGAAGAAAAATGGGGCGTCGGTGATCCCCGCGCCCAGGAAGCATGTGTCAACCATGATTGCTGAGAAAACTACAAAGTTCGTTATGGGAGCGGCCAAAAGTGTTAAGAACAAGAATAAAATCAATCCAGGTGGTGATTAGATTACTAATGATTTTCATACTAATGAGTTCCTGATTGTTTCTGGATTTGTTCAATCTTTTGTATTTTTGTGTTGTCATATGTAAAGTAGTTGCTAAAATCTATTTGTGTAATAATGTTATTAAGGGTCTTTTATATTGTTTTTATGTAATAAACACTATGACTTTGTTTAATGATATATTAAGTGTCTTTTGTACTGTTTTTATGTAATAAATACTATAACTTTGTTTAATGTACTAATGTTTTTGTTTCATTAATTTGCCATGAACTGATAATGTACTAATGTTTTTGTTTCATTAATTTGCCATGAACTGAAAGTTGTTTGTTTATAAAGAAGAGTAAATTGCCAAAATCGCTCTTGAGGTTTGGGTGTGTTTGTCAGTTTCATCCAAAACAATTTTTTATATTGTCCTTTACTTTTGGGATTTTTTTGCCATTTTCATCCAAATGTCTAATTTGCTTTATATTTTCTATCAAATATTTGGATGAAAATGACAAAAAATCCAAAATCTCAGGGATGATTTTGGCAAAAAAAATTAGACGTTTGGATGAAAATGACAAAAAATCATAAAAGTGAGGGGCAATATAGTACAAAAAAAATTGTTTTGGATGAAACTGGTAAATACACCCAAACCTTAGGGACGAATTTGGCAATTTACTCTAAAGAAATAGAGTAAACTTCCGTTTTGCTCCTTGTGGTTTGGTCACTTTAACGGTTTTGCCCCAAACTTTTAAAAATAGCCATTTTCCTCCAATAGTTTGCTTTTGTTTTTCCATTTTGCTCCATGCGGGGAGCAAAATGGAAAAACAGACAATTTGTATGGAGTTAGAGGTGGGGAGCAAAATGGAAAAACCATAGCAAACTATTGGAGGAAAATTGATATTTTTAAAGGTTTGGGGCAAAACCATTAAAGTGACCAAACCACAGAGAGCAAAACGGAAGTTTACTCAAAGAAATATAGTGATTTTGTTTTGTAGTGTTTGGCTTATTAAATTATTGGACAACCACATTTTTTTATAAAACAAAAGAAGTAACAACGCAAAGGAAGATCGTGTATTATGGTGTCATGGTTGTGGTGGTGGCTTCCATGGTGGTGGTGGTGGCGGCTACCACGGTGGTGATGGTAGTGAGAGAGAGAAGGTAACTAGGTAAGGAAGATGGTGGTGGCTACCAAATGTGATTTTTTCCACATTAGCTTCAAAGTCATTATCTACGTCAGCAAAAACTAACCGGGTTAAACCTCAGTTAGAAAAAACTCGTTGGGAGAAAATATGTTAGAAGGTGTGACCATGTAAGGCCCCCAAATCGGGTGCCCTATAGTCGGGTCACATCACAGTGTATTGTTTGAAAATAAGTCTTTTATCAAAAACACGCAGCGGAAATTTTAATTAAGACAGTACATGATTAAATAAAAACTTAAAATGTTATTTAGTTTCTAATTAATCGAATGCATTCCACCATATACGAGTAATCTCATCTGCTAGCCAGGAGCAACACCGACTCGAATCACACACCTGCAAAACAATCTAACATACATGCAAAAGTCAGCTAATCTGAATGAGTTCTAACAGTTTAGTTGAAGCATTTAAAACACATCCCAAATGCTTTATTTGAAAACCCAAAACACCATCATTTTAAAACCACCATCGTTTAATAAGTCTACACACTTTGTTCTCTTGTCCAGGCATCACAAACCCTTCTGGTTGCTCCAAATAAATCTCCTCATTTAGATAACCATTTAGAAATGCTGTCTTTACATCCATTTGATGGATGTACAGCCCTTTCAAAGCAGACACCGCTATTAGAGTTCTAATAGAACTTATTCTAGCCACAGGTGCATAGGTATCAAAATAGTCGATCCCTTCTCTCTGCCTATACCCTTTGGCAACTAATCTCGCTTTATAGGCAGAGATGGATCCATCTGGATGATACTTCTTTTTGAAAATCCATTTGGATCCAATAGGTTTCTTTCCCTTGGGTAGATCAGCTAACTCCCAAGTTCCATTTCCCATAATGGAATCCATTTCATCATTGACTGCCTCCTTCCACAAAGGGGCATCTCTTGATGAAATTGCTTCGCTGAAAGTTTTAGGATCATCATCCAAATTTACAGCGAAAATGACCTCTCTCGTCACTTTCTTTTGAGTTCCTTCAACCAGGTAAGAAAAGAAATCATCTCCATAACTTTTCTCTTTTCTAACTCTAGTACTTTTTCTTGGTTCTTCAACTATTGGTGAGGGTTGAACCCTTTTTTCAGAAGTACTAGAAGTTGTGGTGCCATTTGAGTTTTCATCATCTCTAGAAAACTTGTTCTCAAAGAATTCCACATCTCTGGATTCTACAACTATACCTGATTCGTCATCCAACAATCGGTAAGATTTACTATGCGAAGCATATCCAATGAATACACTCTTGAAAGCTCGTTCTCCCAGTTTGAGTGTCTTTGGATCAGGTACGCGATAGTAGGCAAGACACCCCCAAACCCTCAAATGCTCTAGGTTTGGTTTTCTTCCTTTCCACAACTCATATGGACTTGTAGGTATCACACGACTAGTGATCCTATTGTGAACATAACATGCGGTTAACACAGCTTCCCCCCACATATTACGAGGTAGACCCTATTGATTTAACATACAGTTAGCCATCTCTACCAAGGTTCGGTTCTTTCTCTCAGCCAAACCATTTTGTTGGGGAGTATAAGGTGCAGTTCTCTCATGTATGATGCCTTCTTCTTCGCAGAATGCATCAAACTTTCGCCGAATGCATCAAACTTTCGGTTAATGCATCAAATCTCTCATGCCACTGTTTAGGAGCCTGCTTCAAACCATATAGAGATTTAATAAGTCTACACACTTTGTTCTTTTGTCCAGGCATCACAAACCCTTCTGGTTGCTCCAAATAAATCTCCTCATTTAGATACCCATTTAGAAATGATGTCTTTACATCCATTTGATGGAAATACAGCCCTTTCAAAGCAGACACCGCTATTAGAGTTCTAATAGAACTTATTCTAGCCACAGGTGCATAGGTATCAAAATAGTCGATCCCTTCTCTCTGCCTATACCCTTTGGCAACTAATCTCGCTTTATAGGCAGATATATATCTCATACGAATTCGAATGCTAGAGATAATGAGATAACCCCCACTGATTTCGAACTCATCTCTATCACCCTATCTCATTCGATCCACATACCTGACCTAAAAATAAAAGCTCCTCAGCTCCTAGCGACGATGCGCACGTGCGCACGTGCGCACGTGCGCACGTGCGAAGTGCAGTGTGCCTCAAACGCGCCCATTCGCGCCTCAAACGTGACCATTCGCGAGCTTGCGGCTCGGCTCGGCTCGGCGCGCGTGTGGGCTTCACCCACTTCTCAACCCATTTAACACTATGGAGGCCCATAAGGGGTAATCCCTTATAAACCACTCAAACTTCACTCACTCCACCGATGTGGGATGGAGGAAACATACCAACTTGTATGTTTCTCTTTAATATTTCCAACAAGTGTCAACCATGATTGCTGAGAAAACATCAAAGTTCGTTATGGGAGCGGCCAAAAATGTTAAGAATAAGAATAAAATCAATCCAGGTGGTGATTAGATTACTAATGATTTTCATACTTATGAGTTCCTGATTGTTTCTGGTTTTGTTCAATCTTTTGTATTTTTGTGTTGTCATATGTAAAGTAGTTGCTAAAATCTATATGTGTAATAATGTTATTAAGTGTCTTTTATACTGTTTTTATGTAATAAACACTGTAACTTTGTTTACTGTACTAATACTAATGTATTAAGTGTCTTTTGTACTGTTTTATGTAATAAATATTACAACTTTGTTTAATGTACTAATGTTTTTGTTTCATGAATTTGCCATGAACAGAAAGTTGTTTGTTTATAAAGAAATATAGTGATTTTATTTTGTAGTGTTTGGCTTATTAAATTATTGGACAACCACATTTTTTATAGAAACGCAAAGGAAGATCGTGTATTATGGTGTCATGGTTGTGGTGGTGGTGGCGGCCGCTACCATATGGTGGTGATGGTAGTGAGAGAGGGAAGGTAACTAGGTAAGGAAGATCGTGGTGGGTGGTGGTGATGGTAGTGGCTGGCAAATGTGATTTTTTTCCACATTAGCTTCAAAGTTATTATATACGTCAGCAAAAACTAACCGGGTTAAACCTTAGTTAAAAGAAGCTTGTTGGGAGAAAATATGTTCGAAGGTGTGACCATCCGGAAATATTTTTGTAGTTGAAACTGTTGGCGGCCAATTACTAATAGTTTAGATTATTTAAATCCATTATTTCTTTATTTTATCTTGTTTTTAAGTTTTGTATATAGTTAATTCAAGTTACATAGCCATGTTAACATCAATTTTCAAGGTACAACAATTGTTCCACGTATCAAATGGATAGATGGCTTTATTTCGATTAATAACACAATCAAAATAAAACTTTTGCTTGTAATTATATTATCCCGAGTTAAATTTGGATCAAAACGACTGAAAGAAAAGTGAGAAATATGTAAATGCATTTCATTTTAGATGGTAGTAAACTATTGATAAGTTCTAACGTGTTATACTTGAGCGGTGAACCGGGGATCATATGTGAAGAGTTTACTAAAAGTAATTGGGAATTTATAAGTTACACATCGCTTAAGATGGGACGGTCACGTTGGATAATAGGTCAATAGAATTTGGGATAACCGATAACTCTTTATCACTTCTTATAGACATTTTTATTTTGGCCAGCACTTCTCATAGACATTTAATGTTCAATTATGAACAAAAATAATATTTGGGTTAAACCACATTAGAGGGAATGCTATTTGCCTTTTAAAATTACAAAAATCATCCTTTAGGTTTTAAAAGCCTTTGCATCATCAGTCTTTTGACATTAACCCGGTTAAAAATTTTAGTCAAATTTAGACATCTTATCCATATATTTAAAAAAAGTATGTTATAAATAAACAAAAATAAAAATAACATAAGAGCTATAAAAACCCCCTCCCTCTCTCTAGACATCATAAACACCCTCCCTCCCTTCTCTCTTTTCCAACCCAATCCCCAACACCACTGTTCACAAGATCCCAGCCACCGCCATCACCACCACAAGAACGGGTTCAGGTTGAAACGGGTATGGGTCGGAATAGGTTTCGGGCCGGGTCGGTTTAACAGTCATGGGGCAATCCTAATCTCCTAAATTGCGTAAATTCTATATAATTACAATCAAAAGATGGATGACCAATGCCATGTTGTGGATTTGACGTCTCAATAACCCTTGTGGTTAGTATCTTATCTTGGTTGCACACCCTTAAAGGGGCGATTAGACAGGGCCGACTTATTGGATTTATCAACCTAGGATAGAGCCTAGGGCCATCAAAAAGAGAAGGGTCTCAAATCTCAATCTCAATTGCAGATTCTCAACAGGGTTGTCAAGTATTCAAAAGTCAAAAAAGGGATTGGATGATTGGTGATTCGTATTGCAGACTTGTTGGCTTGGAAGACACTACTCAGGTTAGTTATAGAAAAATGTTGATTTGTTGATTTTATTTATACCAATTCAATAGGCCCCGACTTTTATAGTTTGCTTAGGGCTTCTAAAAACGCTGGACTAGCCTCATGATTAGACATGCTTTTTTAAAATATATAATGATTTATTAACAAAACAGTTTATAAACACATATAGCTTGTTATGTTTTTTTAAAGTTATAATAATTGGATAATCAGTTTTTTAATGTTGATTATCTCATGAAGTAACATGACATTCATCTGAAAATGAAATACGCATAAAATAAGACTTCATAATATGTGAAAATAAGTTAAAATGTATATATTTGTAAGTTTATATAATTGCTTTCGAAGTAGGTACTTATCTGACTTGAGAAATATATTTATCCAAACACTAGAAAACTACTTAATGTTAGTTACCTTAGAAAACTACTTAATGTTAGTTGAAATCACAATGATGTGTTCAAGAACATATTATAATTTTCAACTTTGATTGTGTGGTTGTTTGTAGCATTTGGTATTGACAAGTACTTACTTGTATATATTTAGTTATTTACGATAATAAAATTAAGCACAATTTTCTTTTATTATTTATTTATAATTTACAACTAGTATTAAGCCCTTTCGCCTTATGGTGGGGGCATAAAACCGTGCTAAATAGCACCAATGTCACACAACCGCCAACTCACAAAAATTAGAATGAAATGTAAAAACATTGAACCACAAAAGCATGAGTTAACTCGAAAAATTTAGAACGAATAGTAAAACAAAAATTTGTGAAATATGAAAAGTTTAGAGAAACAAAGTTGAAAGTAAAAAAGTTGTGAGGCTAAAGTGTAAAAGATAAAAGTTTTTGGATTAAAAATAAAAATTCAAATAATTGTGAGTTAAAAGTGTAATATCGATTTTTTTTACACCCTTCTCTAACCCAACATTTTAATAAAAAACTAATTTTTCTCTTTTACACCTACACAACCCAACCCAACCCAACCCAACCTTCTACTCACATTCACAACCCAACCTTTAAAACATTTTTGTTAAATATATATTTTTATTTTTGCCAGTCCAACTGGTTGATGCACTTGTGTTTTACCCATGGTGCCCGAATTCGATCCCCACATTAGGCGGTTTATTCCTCTCTGTGGCGGCTCTCAACTCGTCAAGCCCTACGATGGGCGAGGTACCTGTGGGGTTTTTCCTTGGACGCCGGTCACTCTCTGATGCCAGTTGTGGCATGATTAAGACACTCACGTCTGGCCGGAGAGGGACGACGGACCTCCCCAATGGGGGGGGGGGTGTGGGATGTGTCGCACCCAAAAAATTTGTGACACCTTGCCATTCAAATTTTTTTTTATCCATTTCTACTCACATTCACAACCCAACCTTTAAAACATTTTTTATTAAATCTATATTTTTATTTTTATTATTTATCCATAAATGTGTTAGAAATAATTATAATTAATATTTTCTTTTGAAACCGATTTATTTTAAAAGCAAAATAATTAACAACAATATAAGAAATCTTTTAATTAAAAAAACACACATACATTCATTAAATCTTTTAATAAAATGCATTTTTTATAAAAAAAATTTACTTTTTTAAGGAACTCGGTTTTTGATAAAATTTATATCGATATGTTCACACAAAAAAGAGTTAAACAACACAGTGTTTTCAGATTTTTTAATAATTAAATATTAATAAGTTATTAAATAAAATCATGTTTTAGGTAGAATTAATTGTTATACAAAAAAATAAAAACATAATAAAAATCTAACCTAACATTTGCCAACAAGTGGCATCTATTATTAAATAATTGATAGTGAAAATTAAATGCATTTTTTATTTTATTTTTTACTTTTTGGGCAATCAACCCATCAATTGGTCACCGATTAATGTAACCTAAACATTTAGTACAACTCTTAAATACACAAAAATATTGCAATTTTATAATTTGTAATGTATTTAAAAAGTAGCTTATTGAAAAAGATACAGTCATATATATAATTAAGGGTACGTCTGAATTTTAGAAGATGCAAGTTTCAAAGTATATGCTAAGAAACAAGGCAAAACAGTTACAGCATACTAAGGACCTCAAAATCAATCCACTGATCCCATTTTAGAGATGGCTTCTTCGATCGATTAGATATCCAGATGAACGAATCTTCTTTAATCAAGTCGACCGCTTTCCGAACTGAAATGCCTTCCCCTTCGAAAACCTTTTTGTTGCGGACGATCCAGATTCTCCACACCGTAGCCACGGCAATCATATGGACCAGCCTTTTCCAATTCTTAGCACCCGGGCTGTTTTGAAGCACCCCCAAAATCTCCTTCAGGCTATCCAGAAGAGGAGGCCAAGGAATCTTCAGCCAACAGAAGACGTTCCACCAAATGCTTCTAGCCGTCAGACATTTCGCAAAAAGATGGTCGATAGTCTCCTCCTCAAATCTGCATGTCGCACAAATGACCTCCTGTATGTTTACTCCTCGTTTCCGTAACTCGTTTTTAGTTGCAACCTTTCCCATGAGAGCCCTCCAAAGAAAGTAATTCGCTTTTAAAGGAGCCCACGAGTTCCAGTAAAAATCCGAGCTACCCATCTGATCCTCCCCCTGTTTATACAGCTCCTTCCGAACTGCTCTAACCGAAAACGGGACTCCGTCTTCATTCTCCCATTGCCATTGGTCTTTTCCATCCTTTAGAACTGTATTTGCAAGCAGCCTAGTTAAGCCGGCTAAATGTTCCCATTCATTCGCCGTCGTCGGATCTTTATTCCATTCCCAAGCCCAAATCGGATTTTTCATAGACCCCTGCCAGTTGGAAGCCACCATAGCGTCTTTGTTTTTTGCGAGACGAAATAAGTCCGGAAACTCAAGCTTGAGCGGGTGGTTAGTGAGCCAAATGTCCTTCCAAAACCTTGTGTTTTTACCATCTCCAACCGTCACCTTAATCTTCTCACTGATGTTAATTCCTTCTTTGGAGAGGATTCCGTCGACCGAACCAATATCCTTCCAAACCCCCGGGATAGACTTTTTGATAGGAACCAGATTGTCTCTATGAGCCGTAGTATGGTAAGCCTTGATAACCGAAGCCCACAGGTGATTCGGTTCTTCCTTGTATCTCCATCACCACTTAGCTAGCATAGCAATATTAAAATCTCTAATACCCCCTAACCCGATTCCACCAAACTTTTTTGGACTGATCAGCTTCTCCCAACGGACCCAATTAATTTTATTTTTCAAATTAGTTCTTTCCCAGATAAACGACCTCCTTATACTTTCGAGTTTTTTCACAATCGACTTTGGCGCGAGGAAGAGGGACAAGTAGTAAGATGGGAGGCTCCAGAGGACCGCTTTGGCGAGGGTAACTCTCCCAGCGAAAGAGAGAGTGTTCGCTTTCCAAGACGAAAGTTTCTTATGAAATTTGTCGACCACCGGTTGCCAATACACCGCCCTTTTCATATTTGCACCGATTGGGACACCCAAATACGTGAACGGAAGGGAGCCAATACCACAGTTTAGAATCTCGGCCATTGCTTGGGTTTCAGAATTTCCTACCCCTAGACTGTTCATAAGGCCTTTCATCTTTTGTTAATATATAGAATTTGAGTAGGTTAATGTTCTCCAACGAAATAGTAGTTATGAGCCACAAAATAACAATGAAGGTTACTCCTAAGTTGCAGGGTATTTTTTTGCTTGTACACACACGATAATGAGGTATGGTACTTGATTAGATAACTATATAAACCTTGTTTTCATATTAGATAACTTTTTTTTTTTAATATTTTGTATTTTACTTTTAAACCTTCAACTTTGTTAATATATGTCTTCGGCCTTTTTATTAAAAAAACACTTCAAAGTTTATTGCTTAACTTTATGTAAATGTGTGTTTAGTCCATCTGCTTTAATTTTCGTAGTATTAGCCCCGGCAAATTACGATTTTGCCCCAAATAAAAATTACACGCTTGCCATCATTTTAGTTTTTTTTTGGCAAAACTATGGTAGTGTTTTATTTTAATTGGTTGACTCGATGTAATTTTTATTCGTGCTAAGAGGCTTCATGACACTCGCTCATTGGTTATGACAAATGACAACTTTGCCGCTAGTTCAAAATTGCAGTCTTGCCATCGTTTTAGTTTTTTTATTTAGCAAAACTATGATAGTGTTCTGTTTTAATTGGTTGACTCGATATAATTTATATTAAGATCGTGTTATAAGCAGTATGTACAAGTAACCGAAACACAGACGTACATGTTATGAAAGGAAGAAATATTCGGCTTAGCGCCCCGCAACACGGGCGAGACATAAAACTAGTTAATGAAAAGAGTAAAAAACAATATAAATTTATTCATTAAGAAAATATTTAAATATGCTCAACTCAAATTGAAAAGTATAAATTTATTCATTAAGAAAATATTTAAATATACTCAACTCAAAATGAAAAGTATACATGCTGCACATTTGATACCGAATTACATACCGTGTTTGTAATTGTATCCTCAAAATAACACACACCCACATCAAGAAATAACATCGAAGTTAAGCCTATTTATCCAACACACTTTCTTGCATGCAGCACACACAATGTAATGAGGCATTGCTTTCCTCCTTGGCCTCTATTTAAGAAGTTGTATCATCAGATCATAATTAACATTGCAATCAATACACAACAACAAGCTTTGAGACTAAACAAACATATCCAACGCCTCGACTATAATGGGTGATAACCGGCAGCAGAACTACCAGGCAAATATGACCGGAGGAGAGACATCGAAGAAAAAAGGGGCATCTGTGATCCCCGTGCCCAGGAAGCAAGTGTCAACCATGATTGCTGAGAAAACAACAAAGTTTGTTATGGGAGCTGCCAAAAGTGTTAAGAATAAGAATAAAATCAATCCAGGTGGTGAATAGATTACCAAAGATTTTCATACTAATGAGTTCCTGATTGTTTCTGGTTTTGTTCAATCTTTTGTATTTTTGTGTTGTCATATGTAAAGTAGTTGCTAAAATCTATATGTGTAAAAATGTTATTAAGTGTCTTTTATATTGTTTTTATGTAATAAACACTGTAACTTTGTTTAATGTACTAATACTAATGTATTAAGTCTCTTCTGTAGTGTTTTTATGTAATAAATACTATAACTTTGTTTAATGTACTAATGTTTTTGTTTCATAAATTTGCCATGAACAGAAAGTTGTTTGTTTATAAAGAAATATAGTGATTTTATTTTGTAGTGTTTGGCTTATGAAATTATTGGACAACCACATTTTTTATAAAACAAAGAGTTAATGTAATTTTAGTCCCTGTGGTTTGGGTCAGTTTAGTCCAAAGGGTTCATTTTTTGTATGTCGGTCCAAAAATGTTTCATTGTTGTCATTTTAGTCCACTGTGTTAACTTCATCCATTTTTCTGTTAACGAGAAGGGCAATTCGGTCATTTTATATGGTTGAATTGCCCTTCTAGTTAACAGAATTACATATAAAATGATCGAAATGCACTTATCGTTAACAGAAGAAATAGATGAAGTTAACCCAGTGGACTAAATTGGCAACGGTGAAACCTTTTTAGACCCACCGGCGAAAAATATAACCTTTGGACTAAACTGGCAAAATGACCCAAACCACAGAGACTAATATGACATTTAACTCTAAAACAAAAGGATTAACAACGCAAAGGAAGATCGTGTATTATGGTGTCATGGTTCATGGTTGTGGTGGTGTCTTCCATGAAAAATACCAACATTGGTCCATCACCTGAGTCTGAGCTTAGATGAGCTGAACTTGAAGCACTAGGTCGAAGGTAAATTAATGGGTCGGGTGATTAAGTGCCAGCCTGCCAGAATTTTTCTTATTTAATATATATGTTATTTGGTGTTTGTTTGCAGGATGTGCTGAGCTATATACCCCTTCATACCAAGGATAAAGCTAATATTATTGTGTGAATAGATTGTTCCAGACGCAAGATGATTTATTGAACGACCGCTAGCCTGCCAGAATTCTCTATACTAATTTTATACACTTGGCTTACTGTTGCTCATATGTTTTATTGTATTCTATGCTTACTGTTGTTTGTTCTCGAATTGCAATTTGGCCAATTCGTTGATTGAAGTTTCTTATTTTGGGTAGTTTTAGTTACACACGTGTGTTCTAATCGAAGGATATAAGATTTCAATGTTCAATATTGTTGAGACTAATTTTAAAGTGGTTGTGGTTGGACATGCGAACTGATTTAGTATAAGAAAACTTGACTTCATGACCCTTAAGCTAACTTGCTTGTAAATAGGAAAGACCAACATAAATTTTTATTTCTATATGTTTGTTGTTTTGAATAGCAACAGGTTAAGAAATGGAAAGAATTGACAATTGTCGCATTTTGATAGTTCGACTTCACATTGGATGGTAAATGGTTGTGCAACGAAATAATAAATTAAATGGCGAGTCTTAGATGCATATATTTTTTTTAATAGCCAACGCAACCTTTCATTAATCAAAACCAAAGCAAAAAACATAAAAGTTCCCGGCCAGGAGCTGAATAATAATACGCATACAGTAACGAGAAGGAAAGAAAAATATAAGACGGTTACATAACTAGATTAAAGTCCCACCATTCTTGTCTAGTTGTCGTATGAAATTTTGTTCTCTGTTTCACACCTTGAAAGGAGGTTTCCTTTATGTCTTCTATGGCCGTTTGTAACACACCTTGTCTTCCTGAAAAAACCTTTTCATTTCTAATTTTCCAGAGCATCCACATAGTTTGTACCACTACAGCGTGAATTACTTTCTTTATCTTCCGGCTCCTCTGAATTTCACTTATCTCCTGCAACAACTCCGAGAGGCTTCTGTTAATGTTTATCATCGGTATTTTTAACCAGTTGGTGATTGTTTCCAAGATCCTTTTTGCAAAACTGCATCTAAGTAGGATATGGACAGCCGTCTCATCCGCCGCGCCACATGTTTTGCAAGTTACATCAATCTGATTCATCCCTTTATTTCTTAATGCCGATGCCGATGGGATTTTTTCTTCTATTGCTCTCCAGACAAACATTACGCTCTTACTTGTTGCCCAATTGTTCCATATAAACGTGCATGGTGATGAGTTGATGTCTAAATTTTGGCTTAGTGATGTTCTAACATTCTTCACATTGAACTCCTCGTGCTCATAATTCTTCCAGAACCAAACATCACCGTCCTGTGTCAAATTTTGTTGTTGTAACCGCTCCTTTAATGTATCCATTTCTTGTCTTTCTTCATCACTTGTTGGTACCCGAATCCATTCCCAATCCCAAAACCGTCCCCCATTTAATACTCTATAATTCTCCGAAACCGTTGCCTTTTTATTGGAAGATAGTTGATATATGTTCGGAAATTGGATCTTCAACGAATCGTGACCCATCCAAGTATCCAACCAAAAGAGTGTTTTGTCGCCCAATCCAACTTTGCTTCTCAAGCTTGAGTTAATATTTATATTCCTTTTCATGAATTCCTTTTTTATCTCTCCGATATTTTTCCAAACTCCTGGTAGCGATTTTCTGCACGGGATAGGTTCCACTTTTCTTTGACTACTATGTATTGATTTAATAACCTTTGCACATAAATTATCCGGTTCCATTTTTAATCTCCACCACCATTTTATTAGAAGAGCCAAGTTCATATCCCTTATATTTCCGATCCCGAGACCCCCAAAATCTTTCGAAGCAACAACTTTTTCCCAATTCACCCATCTAATTTTATTATTTACATCACAACCTCCCCACAAGAACTTTCTTCGGATTCCTTCTAAAATCTTTATGACACCAATCGGGCATTTATAAAGAGAAAGAAAGTAGTTTGGTAAACTACCTAGTACTGCTTTTACAAGAACTACCCTCCCAGCAAAGGATAAAGTTTTCGCCTTCCAGTTAGTGAGTCTCTTGTTGAACAAATCTATAACCTCTTTCCAATTTGCTATTCTATTCATATTCGCACCGACCTTTAATCCTAAGTAAACAAATGGGAATTTTCCATGTTTGCAATTAAAAACTGCCGCCATATTAATCACTTCCTCCTCGTTCATTCCCACACCATATAGCTGACTTTTTCTTGGATTTACTTTTAACCCAGATAATAAGTAGAAGATACGAAGAATTCTTTTGAGGTTTATTACATTATTTTCCTCCCATTCCCCCACAAAAATTGAGTCATCCGCATACAACATATGTGTAAAGTATGGACCGTCCCTAGGTAGTTTTATACCAGATAAAATGTTACCTTCTTTAGCCCTCTCCATCATGACGTGCAGTGCTTCCATTGCCACAATAAAAAGAAAAGGTGATAAGGGGTCACCTTGCCTTAAACCTCTTTTATATTGAAATCCACCCGTAGGAGAACCGTTTACCATAATTGAACCCCTGCCTGCAAATAATATCCCCATGACCCAATTTCTCCATTTCGCCGGGAATCCGATATGTGTTAAAATGGAAATTAAGAATTTCCAGTTGAGTGTGTCATAAGCCTTTTCTATGTCAGCCTTAAAAACAAACATATTCTTCCCCGATCTCTTGGCCCAGCCCACTACTTCGTTTATTATCAAAGGGCCATCAATGATATACCTACCCGACATAAAGGCCGATTGAACATTTGATACAATATGCTTAATAACAACTTTCATTCTGTTGGCTAGGACTTTTGAAATAATTTTATTCACCACACCCTCTAACGATATAGGTCTAAAATATGAGAAAGAGATAGGATCTAGTACCTTTGGGATAAGGGAAATGAATGATGCACTGCATGATTGGTGTATCGACCCGTGAACAAAAAACTGATTCATTACTTCCATAATTAGACACTTCAGCTCCTCACAATATGCTTTAATTAGTTTGAAAGTGATCCCATCCGGACCCGGAGACTTGTCTATACCACACTCCCATATCGCGTTACGAACTTCTTCGACAGAGAAAGGGATAATCAATCCCTCGGCTTGTGCTTCACTTAACTTTTTAAACCCACCTGCTCCGATTCTTGGCCTTGAATCCACTGGTTCCTTAAATTTCGACTGAAAAGCCAGCAGGAATTTTGACTTAATTTCATTCGGGTCCGACACCCATTCTCCACCTGTCGCAACCCCCGATCCCAGATCCCCGAAAACGGGCGGACGCGATCACAGAGTTTGGTGGCATCAGGGTTATTTAATCTCGCAACGGAATTTACATCAGGACCGTAGTTAGGAAATGTTTATCAGAGTAAACCACCTCATTTAATATTAATAATCACATGGGTAAAACCCAAGTTTCTTATTACAATACATTTATAGGGACATACCCTATTTTATTATATTTAAAACATCGTTTATTAGGTAACTTTTATAGCCACATTATCCCCAAGCCTTTAGTGCTCTCCAGCTGGCTTTCTACTAATTGGCTGTCACATTGGGTTACCTGAAACGCGTTTTAAAAACATTTGTCAGTCGGAAATACTGGTGAGTGAATCCCAGATTAATCAAGAATTATTTTATCGATTAAAACAGTATCGAGGACGATTACAATGTTTATGTCTACACAATTACTCCATTTGGTACTATCAATCCACTGACTTGTGGGTCATATTACCCATTGGCTAACTCATTGTCCAATGGTAACGTACTGTCAACCTTGACTTACTACTCACAAGTAGTACAAATTTTGTATACAAAACCCCAACATACCGGCAGTAATTGAAGACTACAAAGACTCAATCACCGCTTAATCACATTGTAAAACAATTAAGGTTTTGTAAATTATTCCAAAAACATTAACAAAAAGAGGATAAACTCACATTGCTGTCTTAGGCTTTTCGTAAGGGTTTCCTGGGTATAATCTATAATTTATACAAATGTACATTGGTTAGTATCATAACCCTTTGAAATTATTAATAATACCCTCCCCAAGACGGCATTCCAACAACTACGTCGGGCAGAACCACGACAGTTGTTACGGAACCCTAAATCAATTGGGCAGCGTAACTATTATGAAAATGGGGTTATAATACTTACAACTGAGCAGAACTTCGCTAATTAGGGGTATAATACCCGAAATATTATAACTTCTCTACAGAATTTCAAGATTGAAAGAAAGAAATGAGCGACGGAAAACATAGACTGATGGCCTTCTTATATAGTTGCTGATTCTAGTCCTGTCGCGGCCCGCGTAAAAGACAAGGGACCCTTACGCGGCCCGCGTCAACATCGGTCAACACTATAGCTTAGCTGGGTCAGCTACTAGACTCGACACGATGTCGACACGTGTCATCACCGGATGCTTCCGCGTTTCATGAGTCCGCGCGGCCCTCGTCAACTTAGACGAGGTCTTATGCGGCCCGCTTGAACTAAAGGAGTCAAAGTCTGGTCTTAATACAGCCCGCGTGAAGTTGAGGTGAGGTCTTACACGGCCCGCCTCAGCCCTATATTTCATGTTTTTGATTTATTTTATAATTATAACATAGATCGGGCTTGGTTTTCACATACGGGGTGTATTATAAGACATATTAGAATATTTTAAAATATAATAGGGTGTCGGAAATATTATAAGAGTGTCGATTTTACCGAGGGTTGTTACATTCTCCCCACCTTAATTTAGAGCTCGTCCTCGAGATCTACTGAAACAAGTGCGGGTATTTCTTTTGCATTTCTGACTCAAGCTCCCATGTGTATTCAGGTCCTCTTTTGGAGTCCCACTTCACTTTGACTAGAACTAGTCTCTTATGTTTGAGATTCTTGATTTTCTTGTCTTCAATTTGTAGAGGTTTTTCTACAAACTTGAGTTGTTCATTTACCTCTATATCCTTAAGAGGCACTATCAATGATTCATCAGCTAAACACTTTTTAAGATTAGATACATGAAACACATCATGTATTCCTGCCATTTCCTCTTGCAGTTGTAGCTGATATGCTACAGGTCCTATTTTTTTAATAATCTTGAAAGGCCCAACATACCTGGGACTTAACTTTCCTCTTTTGATGAATCTTACCACTCCTTTCCAAGGAGAGACTTTCAACAATACTCTATCTCCTACTTGAAACTCCAATGGTTTTCGCCTGTTATTAGCATAACTTTTCTGTCTATCACGTGCTGCTTTCAGTCGTTCCTTGACTTGAATAATTTTATCAGTTGTTTCTTGCACTATCTCAGGTCCAGATAATTGCTTTTCCCCAATTTCTGCCCAACAGACTGGGGTTCGACACTTTCTTCCATAAAGTGCTTCAAATGGTGCAGCATTGATACTTGTGTGATAACTATTATTATAAGAAAATTCTATTAAAGGTAAGTGATCGTCTGTAGGGACCGTTTTCGCGACCTAAATGAGTCGGTTCAGAGGAATTCCATCAAATACAGGTGCGGAAAACAAGTATTTGACCTATAAACAGCTGAATCTACACTTTAACACTGATTTGTATTGATATGAATGCAATTACAATCAGTTCTCACACCGGCAGCACCTCGGTATAGAAATCACACAAAAACAACTTATGATTTCGCTTGACACTAACTTCCTATATATAGACTTCAAGGTTTCGCTTGGGATGGACATCAGCATGTCTCAAGCGAAATCTGATGAAATGATTTCGCTTGAGATGCTTCAAGCGAAACCTTCAACTTAAACTATTGTTCAAGCGAAATCTCACTAAATCTATCACATTTTCTTGTTTTACATGCCCTGATCTTTTCTAACTAGTGTAAGACTCGATACAAGACGAAGTCGACAGATGTAGTGCACCAGCATCGTCCCAATTACCTCCAAAGTCAATTACACAAGCTCTAAGCATGTCTTCCATTGTTTGAATTGTCCTTTCGCTTTGTCCATCCGTTTGCGGATGATAAGCTGTGCTTAATTTTAACTTGGTTCCCATTGCCTTTTGGAAACTTGACCAAAAATGAGATGTAAATCGACTATCTCTATCAGAAACAATTGATAAAGGAATACCATGTAAAGAAACAATTTCATTTACATACAATTTAGATAATTGTTCCATACTAATTGTTTCCTTCATTGGTAAGAAATGAGCTTACTTAGTTAGTCTATCTACAATCACCCAGATTGTATTATTTCCTTTCCTAGTTTTGGGTAATTTAGTAACAAAATCCATGGTTATAAATTCCCATTTCCAAACTGGCATTTCTAATTGCTGTAACAAACCTGAGGGTTTCTGGTGTTCAGCTTTAACTTGTGAGCAAGTTAAACATTTAGAAACATAGGTTGCTATATCCTTTTTCATTCCTATCCACCAGAATTTTTTCCTTAAATCCTGGTACATTTTATCACTTCCTGGATGCATCGTATATTTAGACTTATGAGCTTCTTCTAATATACAATGGCGTAGATTTCCTAATTTAGGTATCCACATTCTCTTTTCATGAAATCTCCAAATTCCATCTGTTCCTTGTTTTAATTCTTTTAACATACCTTTTAACTTTTCAGTATCTTCCTTGATTACTGATTCTTGTGCTTCTCTTATTTGATCATTTAAATCTACTTGCAGATTTAATTTATGAGATCGTACCCTTTTTGACTTTTCATATACTTTCGGCTTAAAGCATCTGCCACTATATTGGCTTTTCCTTCATGATACTGGATATCACAATCATAATCACTAAGAAATTCCATCCAACGTCTTTGTCTCATATTCAACTCTTTCTGCCCGAAAACATACCTTAAACTTTTGTGATCAGTAAATATGGTAAACTTACTACCATAAAGGTAATGTCTCCAAATCTTAAGAGCAAAAATTATAGCTCCTAATTCTAAATCATGGGTTGAATAATTCTCTTCATGATTCTTAAGTTGTCTAGATGCGTAAGCTATAACCTTTTGTCGTTGCATCAACACACATCCATAACCTAATCTAGAAGCATCACAATAGACTACAAAATCTTCAGTTCCTTCTGGTAATGCTAGTATAGGTGTATGGGTTAATCTTTGCTTAAGAATTCTAAAAGCTTCTTCTTGTTTTAATCCCCATTCAAGCTTAACAGATTTACAGGTTAGCTTAGTTAAGGGAATGACTATTCTAGAAAAATCTTGAATAAATCTTCTATAATAACCAGCCAATCCTAAGAAACTTCTAACCTCGGTTGGTGACTCAGGGGTTTTCCATTTCGTAATTGCCTCAATCTTTTTTTTGGATCTACATGAATTCCTTCATGGTTGACTAGGTGTCCAAGGAATTGTACCTGTTCTAACCAAAATTCACACTTATTGAATTTAGCATAAAGTTTTTCCTTTCTTAACAAACTTAAAAGTGCGTGCAAATGTTTTGCATGATCCTCTTTACTCATAGAGTAAATTAGAATATCATCTATGAATACAATTATAAATTTATCCAAATATGGCTTACATATTCGGTTCATCATGTCCATAAATGCAGCTGGGGCATTGGTTAAACCAAATGGCATGACAGTAAATTCATAATGTCCATACCTTGTTCTAAAAGCAGTTTTAGGAATATCCTCTTCCTGTACCTTTAATTGATGATATCCTGACCTTAAATTGATTTTAGAGAAAAATCTAGCTCCTTGCAGTTGATCAAACAAATCATCGATTCTCGGTAATGGGTACCGATTCTTAATCGTGACTTTGTTTAATTCCCGGTAATCAATGCACCTACGCATTGATCCGTCCTTCTTTTTAACGAACAGTATCGGCACTCCCCATGGTGACGAACTTGGCTGTATAAATCCTTTCTCTAACAATTCGTCTAATTAGTTTTTCAATTCTTGCATTTCAGCAGGTGCTAAACGGTAAGGTGCTTTGGCAACTGGTGATGTTCCTGGTATTAAATGGATCCTAAATTCAACTTCTCTATCTGGAGGTTGCCCTGGTAATTCTTCTGGAAATACATCTGAAAACTGAGATACTACTGGAATATCTTTTAAATCTTTTCCTTTAGTGTTAGTGATTATAGAAATCAAATACACTATAGAACCTTTTCTTATACAACTTGCAGTTTTCATCACAGAGATGAATTTTGTTGATCTAGAGGGCTTATCTCCTTTAATTGTGATCATTTTTCCTTTTGGTGAATTTACTCGAATTAACTTTTGATCACATCATATACTGGCCTTATTAGCTATCAACCAATCCATTCCTAAAACAACATCAAATCCTACCAGATTCATGGGATAAAGATTTGCAATAAATTTCTGATTTGAAATTTCTATTTTTGCTCCCTACAAGATTTCAGAAATTCTAACAATTTCTCCATTAGCTGTCTCTACTACGCATTCATGTGGTAGTTTAGTTAATGATTGATTTAGAAATTTGCAAAACGATGTATTAATAAAACTTTGGTTTGCACCAGAGTCAAATCATACTTTAGCAAAAACATCATTAACTAAAAACGTACCAGCTATTACATCTGGAATCATTCTGGCTTCATCTGCAGTCAGCACAAATGCTCTAGCATTTTTAGTATTCTTGTTATCTGCAGCTGGGGTCAATTTCGGAAAATTTGGCCTGATATGACATTTTTCTCCACAGTTGTAGCAAATAATCCATTACTGGATTTCCTATTGCAATTTTCTTCCTTGTGTCCTGGCATCTTGCAATAATTGCAGAGATTGGAGCATTTTCCCGAGTGCTTTTTCTTGCAAACCTTGCAGTATGGTGCAGATGTAGAACCCATATTCCTACGATTATAATTTACAGAACGGAATTCCTGTGTAAGCCTTTGGGTTAAGTTCCTCTTCTGATCTTCTTCTCTAGTACGGACTAACTCATCAGTCAAGGTATTTGCTAGTTCTACAGCTTCTTCTATATTTTGAGGTCTAGCTGCCTTGACTATGTGTCTTATCTCTCCTATTAATCCCCAAATATATCGGGAAATTAATATTGGTTCTGGTGAGGCAAGAGTTGGCACTATTCTAGCATATTCAAAGAATAACTTAGTGTACCCTTTGCTATCTACACCAGCCATTCTAAGATTTAGGAATTTGTTTGCTATCTGTTCTTTTTCATTGGGTGGGCAGAATTTCCTTTCTACCTTGTCCTTAAATTCTTCCCATTCCATATTATAGGTTCTATCACTTCCTTTTGTTTGGAGAATAGTGTTCCACCATTCTAGTGCTGCATTCTTAAACAGATTAGAAGCAAACAGTATTTTGTCTTCTTCAGCACACTTACTTATCCTTAAGACTGCCTCAGTCTTCTCTATCCAGCGTAAGGTTGCAATGGCCCCTTCATTGCCTGAGAATTCCATTGGTTTACAAGACCAGAATTCCTTATAAGAACAACCATAAGGCATGGTTCTTCTTCTTTTGGGAATAGGCATTTGAAGTACAGGTCCATTGTTCACGCTATTTTCAGGTTCACTTGGTCGCTTACTACTATGCTTACTTTTATTATCAGCATCTTTAACAGTTTGAAGAATAAATGGCATTGCATCTATAATTCCTTGTGCTACAATATGTTGGATAGCACTATTATCCATCTGGTTCCCATGGTTATTATTCAGATTCTCATTATCATTCTGAATATTATCATTCTGGATTTCCGGGTTATTATCCGGATTTTCTTGATTTCCTTGATCGGCCATCTGAATTTTAAACATTTATCCCATATTAATATCACAATTAATATCTTAATATAGTTAATCACATGACACACAATCTAGCCAAAAACGTAGATCATTGCTACTTACTCTTTTCATATATTATTATGCGTCTATTACACACTAGTACAGAAATAAAATTACAATACCAACAGAAATAAAATAGTAATATGCATCCGTACACACATATTTTATTTTATTTTATTACTACCATCTCCTTCATTCTCACATTCACGGATATGGATTCATCCAAAAATCCATATTGCGCTCATCGTATTTCCATACGAGACGCTCTCCCACCTGACGCATCCTTTCACTGCTTTCTAAAATCTCCTCCCCAAAAGTCCTAAGTTCTTGGACGTTTTCTGCACTCATTGGGGGTGCAGGTTCTAGGACTGGGTTTGGAATCTGGGGTTCTGGTTCCTGATATTGGGGTAAAAGGGCCTGTAATCGGTAAGGATCTTCTAAGATTTCCCTGATGTAGTTATCATGGTAATAGGGATCTAAAGGGTCCATACCTGAATAGGCTCCTATAGGTGTCTCTTCCGGAATAGAGTAACGTTGCACATAGTCCCTATTTTCATCCCACCAGGGGTCGTAATTCGGGTCTAGAGGATTTGGTGCAGGCACTCTAGGGATTTCTTCTGGGTTAAAGTTGTACATCTCTTCTTGGTTTTCCTGATTTTCTATTTCCATGGGTTGTTCTGGGTTTTGTGGTTGTGGGGCTACTAGTTGTTCCAGACTTGGGTAAGCAGCAGTCATAGCTAAGATATGGAAATTAGCTAGGCTTCTATTAAGTATCTCTTGCGTATGAGCATCTGTCTCTCGCTTAATAGCAGCTAAAGCCCTTTGCTGTTGCAATTTTCGCATTCTCTTCCGACGAGCAAAAGCTTCTTTACTGAACCATCCTCGTTTCTTATTAGGAAATGGTTCTTCAGATTTAGCTCTAAAAGTAAATATTCCGTCTTCCTGATCAGCAGAATACCCTGAAAGGGCAGGCTGTGATAATGTACCTTCACTCCTAGGTGAATCAGCTAACTGACGATTCACGTCTGATGGTCCTTGATCACTCATACTGAAAACTAACAAATAGTCAAATAACACATAACACTTAATTACAGTTATGCACTTATTTCCTTATTTTATTTCCTAACACAAAATTTAAAATTTAAGTGTCAGCAGAACACTTCTTTGGCTCAGACCAGTGGCTAGGCTCTGATACCACCTTCTGTCGCAACCCCCGATCCCTGATCCCTGGGAACGGACGGACGCGATCACAGAGTTTGGTGGCATCAGGGTTAGTTAATCTCGCAGCGGAATTTACATCAGGACCGTAGTTAGGAAATGTTTATCAGAGTAAACCACCTCATTTAATATTAATAATCACATGGGTAAAACCAAGTTTCTTATTACAATACATTTATAGGGACATACCCTATTTTATTATATTTAAAACATCGTTTATTAGGTAACTTTTATAGCCACATTATCCCCAAGCCTTTAGTGCTCTCCAGCTGGCTTTCTACTAATTGGCTGTCACATTGGGTTACCTGAAACGCGTTATAAAAACATTTGTCAGTCGGAAATACTGGTGAGTGAATCCCAGATTAATCAAGAATTATTTTATCGATTAAAACAGTATCAAGGACGATTACAATGTTTATGTCTACACAATTACTCCATTTGGTACTATCAATCCACTGACTTGTGGGTCATATTACCCATTGGCTAACTCATTGTCCAATGGTAACGTACTGTCAACCTTGACTTACTACTCACAAGTAGTACAAATTTTGTATACAAAACCCCAACATACCGGCAGTAATTGAAGACTACAAAGACTCAATCACCGCTTAATCACATTGTAAAACAATTAAGGTTTTGTAAATTATTCCAAAAACATTAACAAAAAGAGGATAAACTCGCATTGCTGTCTTAGGCTTTTCGTAAGGGTTTCCTGGGTATAATCTATAATTTATACAAATGTACATTGGTTAGTATCATAACCCTTTGAAATTATTAATAATACCCTCCCCAAGACGGCATTCCAACAACTACGTCGGGCAGAACCACGACAGTTGTTACGGAACCCTAAATCAATTGGGCAGCGTAACTATTATGAAAATGGGGTTATAATACTTACAACTGAGCAGAACTTCGCTAATTAGGGGTATAATACCCGAAATATTATAACTTCTCTACAGAATTTCAAGATTGAAAGAAAGAAATGAGCGACGGAAAACATAGACTGATGGCCTTCTTATATAGTTGCTGATTCTAGTCCTGTCGCGGCCCGCGTAAAAGACAAGGGACCCTTACGCGGCCCGCGTCAACATCGGTCAACACTATAGCTTAGCTGGGTCAGCTACTAGACTCGACACGATGTCGACACGTGTCATCACCGGATGCTTCCGCGTTTCATGAGTCCGCGCGGCCCTCGTCAACTTAGACGAGGTCTTATGCGGCCCGCTTGAACTAAAGGAGTCAAAGTCTGGTCTTAATACAGCCCGCGTGAAGTTGAGGTGAGGTCTTACACGGCCCGCCTCAGCCCTATATTTCATGTTTTTGATTTATTTTATAATTATAACATAGATCGGGCTTGGTTTTCACATACGGGGTGTATTATAAGACATATTAGAATATTTTAAAATATAATAGGGTGTCGGAAATATTATAAGAGTGTCGATTTTACCGAGGGTTGTTACATTCTCCCCACCTTAATTTAGAGCTCGTCCTCGAGATCTACTGAAACAAGTGCGGGTATTTCTTTTGCATTTCTGACTCAAGCTCCCATGTGTATTCAGGTCCTCTTTTGGAGTCCCACTTCACTTTGACTAGAACTAGTCTCTTATGTTTGAGATTCTTGATTTTCTTGTCTTCAATTTGTAGAGGTTTTTCTACAAACTTGAGTTGTTCATTTACCTCTATATCCTTAAGAGGCACTATCAATGATTCATCAGCTAAACACTTTTTAAGATTAGATACATGAAACACATCATGTATTCCTGCCATTTCCTCTTGCAGTTGTAGCTGATATGCTACAGGTCCTATTTTTTTAATAATCTTGAAAGGCCCAACATACCTGGGACTTAACTTTCCTCTTTTGATGAATCTTACCACTCCTTTCCAAGGAGAGACTTTCAACAATACTCTATCTCCTACTTGAAACTCCAATGGTTTTCGCCTGTTATTAGCATAACTTTTCTGTCTATCACGTGCTGCTTTCAGTCGTTCCTTGACTTGAATAATTTTATCAGTTGTTTCTTGCACTATCTCAGGTCCAGATAATTGCTTTTCCCCAATTTCTGCCCAACAGACTGGGGTTCGACACTTTCTTCCATAAAGTGCTTCAAATGGTGCAGCATTGATACTTGTGTGATAACTATTATTATAAGAAAATTCTATTAAAGGTAAGTGATCGTCCCAATTACCTCCAAAGTCAATTACACAAGCTCTAAGCATGTCTTCCATTGTTTGAATTGTCATTTCGCTTTGTCCATCCGTTTGCGGATGATAAGCTGTGCTTAATTTTAACTTGGTTCCCATTGCCTTTTGGAAACTTGACCAAAAATGAGATGTAAATCGACTATCTCTATCAGAAACAATTGATAAAGGAATACCATGTAAAGAAACAATTTCATTTACATACAATTTAGATAATTGTTCCATACTAATTGTTTCCTTCATTGGTAAGAAATGAGCTTACTTAGTTAGTCTATCTACAATCACCCAGATTGTATTATTTCCTTTCCTAGTTTTGGGTAATTTAGTAACAAAATCCATGGTTATAAATTCCCATTTCCAAACTGGCATTTCTAATTGCTGTAACAAACCTGAGGGTTTCTGGTGTTTAGCTTTAACTTGTGAGCAAGTTAAACATTTAGAAACATAGGTTGCTATATCCTTTTTCATTCCTATCCACCAGAATTTTTTCCTTAAATCCTTGTACATTTTATCACTTCCTGGATGCATCGTATATTTAGACTTATGAGCTTCTTCTAATATACAATGGCGTAGATTTCCTAATTTAGGTATCCACATTCTCTTTTCATGAAATCTCCAAATTCCATCTGTTCCTTGTTTTAATTCTTTTAACATACCTTTTAACTTTTCAGTATCTTCCTTGATTACTGATTCTTGTGCTTCTCTTATTTGATCATTTAAATCTACTTGCAGATTTAATTTATGAGATCGTACCCTTTTTGACTTTTCATATACTTTCGGCTTAAAGCATCTGCCACTATATTGGCTTTTCCTTCATGATACTGGATATCACAATCATAATCACTAAGAAATTCCATCCAACGTCTTTGTCTCATATTCAACTCTTTCTGCCCGAAAACATACCTTAAACTTTTGTGATCAGTAAATATGGTAAACTTACTACCATAAAGGTAATGTCTCCAAATCTTAAGAGCAAAAAATTATAGCTCCTAATTCTAAATCATGGGTTGAATAATTCTCTTCATGATTCTTAAGTTGTCTAGATGCGTAAGCTATAACCTTTTGTCGTTGCATCAACACACATCCATAACCTAATCTAGAAGCATCACAATAGACTACAAAATCTTCAGTTCCTTCTGGTAATGCTAGTATAGGTGTATGGGTTAATCTTTGCTTAAGAATTCTAAAAGCTTCTTCTTGTTTTAATCCCCATTCAAGCTTAACAGATTTACAGGTTAGCTTAGTTAAGGGAATGGCTATTCTAGAAAAATCTTGAATAAATCTTCTATAATAACCAGCCAATCCTAAGAAACTTCTAACCTCGGTTGGTGACTCAGGGGTTTTCCATTTCGTAATTGCATCAATCTTTTTTTGGATCTACATGAATTCCTTCATGGTTGACTAGGTGTCCAAGGAATTGTACCTGTTCTAACCAAAATTCACACTTATTGAATTTAGCATAAAGTTTTTCCTTTCTTAACAAACTTAAAAGTGCGTGCAAATGTTTTGCATGATCCTCTTTACTCTTAGAGTAAATTAGAATATCATCTATGAATACAATTATAAATTTATCCAAATATGGCTTACATATTCGGTTCATCATGTCCATAAATGCAGCTGGGGCATTGGTTAAACCAAATGGCATGACAGTAAATTCATAATGTCCATACCTTGTTCTAAAAGCAGTTTTAGGAATATCCTCTTCCTGTACCTTTAATTGATGATATCCTGACCTTAAATCGATTTTAGAGAAAAATCTAGCTCCTTGCAGTTGATCAAACAAATCATCGATTCTCGGTAATGGGTACCGATTCTTAATCGTGACTTTGTTTAATTCCCGGTAATCGATGCACCTACGCATTGATCCGTCCTTCTTTTTAACGAACAGTATCGGCATTGACCAGTCAGACCTTGTCTGTTGACTTATCCCAAAGCGCCCCGCTTTGGCCTAAGCGCGGCGCTTTGGGTGTGCAAAAAGACAAATGGCCAGTGGAGATGAGTTTGTGTTGTTTTTTTTTTTTAAATGGGTGGGATGTGGGTTAGTTTGGTAGTGTTTTTTGGAGGAAAAAAATTGTATTTGAGTTTTATTATTATTATAAAATATTAGTATTACATATAATTCATAGTTGTTTTATAATTACGTTTTTTTACGTCATTATTTTTATAGAACGTATAAAATATAAGTGTGTCTTTATAAACTGTTAACCTAGTTTATTTTGTTAAATTAAACGAACACGTTAAATAAAATGTACAGAAAGCCATAAGAATTAAACGTAAACAATCCAAAACCAACGTGACGTAAATAGAAGATTAACTGCAATATATATATATATATATATATCAGTTTGTACATACAAAACAAAAAGGTACAACTGAGTACATAATACATAACAAAACACTATACAAACAAACTAAGGTGCTAATCCTCGTGTGGTGGGGACAGTGGGAGGGGAAGTGGAGGCAACCCGGCGAGCTCTCGTAGAGCAACGAGCGTCTCGACCATCCAGTCAATGAATGCGCCCTGGCGTCTGAGGCGCCGGTCGAAGTCCCGAGCCACCGCACACGCTACCGGAGGCAGGTCAGCGTAAACGTGCTGCGGGTACTGTGGCGGCTCAGGAGGTGGCTGAACTGGTGGTACCGGGATCTCCTCGACATGCTCCTCCTGAGCCGGATCCTGAGGCTGGCCCGGGTACTGATCGAGGCCCAGAGCCTGTAGCTGAGCCTGTCGAGCGGCCTCCTGAACATGAGGAGCGGCTAACACTCCATCCCTCAGCTCAATAACAACCGGGATGACCTCTGGCAACACCTCCGGATGCCAAATCTGCCCATCACGGCCCCTAAACCTCAGACCAACATCAAAGACACGGGTGATCTGCATGCTAGATACTGACGCGCGGCCCAACCTGGTTGACGGGATCGGATCGGACAGTTCCGGATCACTCTCGGACACGAGCCCTAGCGAGCGTGCAATGGCGGTGATGTATGAGCCAGTGTGCAGCTGCCCGCGGAGCTGCCGGTGGTATGCACTCGCAAAGTAATCTGCCAGGCAGGCTGCTAAGTATAGAAAGAAAAGGTCACTAAGGTTGACCTTCTCCCTGCTGGGACCCCGCGGCACGATAGATGACGCGATAATATGGTGCAGGTATTGGTACAAGGGGTCTTTAATGGTGGTAGCCTTTTGCCAGGATTTCCCAAAGGGAACCCTGGAAATGGCCCTCCAGAAACTGATAAGCGTCTGCCTGTCCATCGCCCTAACCCCCTGCGTATATAAATCAGTATCAAGCTCGGGCTCTGTGTACAAACCTGTATGGACAGCAAACTCCCGCACACTCATCTGAAACTCCTGACCGGCGAGACGGAATGTAACCTCGTGGATTGGAAAATCCGGGTCCACCACGTAATCCGCCGGATGCGGTGCGTATGTAAACGTAGAAAGAAACTCGATCGTAAGCTCACGGTACGAGTCCTCCATCGCTATCTGAAATAGGCGCGACCAAGGAGTATCTAGTCCAACTATATCACGCGTCCGCGCGGCCTCTCCCACGGTCTCCAGCAGGTCCCAGTCTATCCCTACATGGCCCCCAATGTCCATGGTGCGCAACCTAGCGCATCTCCTCGCCGCCCGTGACCCCTGCTCAAACTGCAGGTACGGACATACCTCCTCCTCCATATGCTCAATATCCTCCTCCATATGCTCAATCTCCTCCTCGTGATCGGAATCCATCCCTGCACGTTTAAATACAAATAATATTAAATAAAAGATAATAAACAAATAATATTACTAAACAATTCAAATACACAAATAATATTAAGTAAAAGATAATAAATCATAAAGACAAAGGTCAAAAATATTATTTACCGTTATTTTCCAACTTTTCCAAACGACAGGCACATGGCAAACCACAGCTGGTAAAAAGTTGGCAACCACAGCTTGCACCGTAAGCTCTCAACCCGTCTTCCTTACGTTTTAGTTCCATATTCAAAAGCTCAATCGCAAATATTGAAACCTTTCTGAGAATATTTGCAAGCATGGGATGATCCTTGTGGTGCTTCATCACTTTTCGGAGGCTTGTATCAAAGCTACTACTAATCTCGGCGTATTGTCTATCAACAACATGATCAACATACAGTACATGTAACAACTCTCATCAAAAGTCATATTTATTTAACTAAATTGTCCAATAGGAAACCCTAATTGAGAAACCCAAGTAATTCTGAACAAACCCTAAAATTTTCAGAACAATCGGAATCAGGATTAGGACCCCTAAAACTCAGGGGGGGTAAACCCTACTCGGTAAAATCCACACAGTTTGCTGTCAAAAATTAAAAATCACACGCAATCAACTCAGCTAAGCTACCTGGACACGAAGCAAGCCTATAGTAGAATAGGTCCTGTCGCGCCACACGACAGAAACAAGGGAACCCCTCGCGTGGCGCGAGGGGGACATTTTTCATGTATAAATAGCTTCGTCTGTTTCATGCAATTGTGCGTTAGTTCGACGTTCAAAATCAAATTATACGTTGAGATAGTGTCTGAATACTACAATAAACACACACTGATCACGAAGTGCTGCCACAATCCAGGGTAATAACTCGATCGCTGCTACGATTCAATGTCCGATTGATTAAACTATCCAATGGATGTTTAAGTGCTGCCCACATTAGGGTTATTGCTTTGTCATTCGTCGTTAAATCGATGGATGTTTAAGTATCGCACTTTATCATTCGTTGTGACGGTTGGAATCTCGTGAGTTATCATAAATGCTGTATTAAGTTACTAACCTAGTTTGTGTGCTTGATTATTTAAACTAGGTTATCAAGGCTAATCAGTAGAATAAGCTCTGTTAAATCTGCAATGTGAGTCATTCTCTCTTTTTATCAAATTTGTTTATAAAAGCATGTTTATTTTCAAACTTATAATTATGGGATTAAGTCTTTGTAATCACCATATTACAGCCGGTATGTGGGGTTTTGTATACATTACTTGATAATCTTCACCATTGGACAACGAGTTAGCCAATGGGTGATATGACCATAGTCACAGAAACGAGTCGAGTGACAAATACCGAGGGTAGTTGGTTGATATCTGAAACATTGTAATTGCTCTTAATACTGTAAATTATAACAAATGTGTCGTTTTATTAAATAGAATGATTCACTCAGTATTTCCCGCTGACAAAACCTTTTTCAAACATGTTTCAGGTGATCTGTTGTGATCCAGGAAAAGTGCCGTGAAGCACTATCAGCTTAAGAAAGTGGCTCAGTATAAAAAAAATAAAGAAACATGTTTTGTAAAATAAAAGATTTCTTTGTGAAATCTCAATATTGTAAATTACCGGGTTTTATCCAGAATTGTGAAATAAAATAATCGGGAAATATTTCAGTTTTTAAATTGATCCTGAAGAAACTTCCGCTCTTAAACTCACTTAAATAAATACCACGGGATTTCTGTCCCGCGGCTCCTGAAACGGGTGAAACCGGGTCGGGGGCCGTGACAGAAATAAGGTGGTATCAGAGCCACTGATCTAAGCCTATTAAGTATTTAGAAATACTTAATTTTACTAATTGCCAAGTATGTGATTATGTGTTTTATTAACTGATTATTTGTTAATTACAGTATGGGTAAACAAAAGCTGTCAAACATCTATCTTAAACTAGATAGGTCAACCAACGAGAAGGGAAGTTCATCCCAAACAAAACCTTATGTAATTCCTGAAGAAGGAATATTTGTGAAAAAGGCAAATTACGAGGAACCACTTTCTCCTAATAAAAGAAGTTTGATTATTAGGAAAAGTCAGGAGGAAATAAGGAAAAACCGAGAGAAGAAAGTTAAACAAGAAACCCAGGATTTAATCAATAAATCACCTTGGGAGGACAAATTAGATGAGAAATGGGCAAATCTTTATATGCTAGCCACAGTAGCAGAAAATGCAAATCTCTAAATACTCAAAAGTTTTAGCACTTTTATTTCCAGAAACCTTATTTAGTAAATAAATAAGTTACAGTAAATCGTAGTATAAATTACTTGTCAGTTGTTTTATGTATGCAATAATATTTATGAGTTATCTATAAAATTTTGTTATTTTAACATCCGGTATGTATTTTGCATATATGCTAAACAGCATGAATGAGATATCAGAAGGTTTAGAAAATCTTAACCTCTATCCCGTTAAGATAGAAGTTTCCAAGGAATTCACTGGTTACTTCGCTGATGAAGAAGAACCCATGGAATTTCAATCCAAACCACTGGCAAAACCTAAACCCAAGAAGAAACATAGATTTGTGGGCTGGAGGCGTGTACGAAGGAAAAAGCCAGCAACAAGAAAGGTTACCAAAACTGAAGAACCAAAAGACAAAGGGAAAGGGGTAGAAATTGAGGAAAATGTTAATCAAGTAGAGATAGAAGTTGAGAAAAGTTTTAAACAAACAGAAAGATAAATCGGAGAAAGTTCTAGCCAGAAACAGAAAATGACTCCTTGGAAGGTTTTAGATCATAAGTTAGTAATGAGTGACCTCATCGGACCTGCCGATGGAAACCTTGAACCAGCTAATCCAAACCTTATATTTACTGAAGACGATCTTTTTAGTTACCCACTAGAAGCTCCAATCCCAATCAATCTGGAACCTGCTATTCCAGATCCTATTGTCCAACCTCAACCACTACCAGTAGAATTAGATGAATGGTGGACAACTGATTGGCAATACCAAAATCTTTTAAACAACCCTGATACATTTTTCCCACAAGTTGACCCAGAACCTCCACTATACCCAACCATGAGCCCGGAGAATCTAACTGAACTTCGTCTTTGGGGCGAAGAGTTAATTGATGCAGGAAATCGTATTAGGGATGTGGGAGAAAGAGTTACTTGGAAGTATGACGAAAGGGAGCGTCGTTTTTAAATTAGCTGATCAGATAATGGGAGTTTGCAGGAATATGTGTTAATAAATAATCATAATAACCAGTATGTGTAATAACTTAACAATAAAACGTTGTATGATAATCGTGTGTACGAGGCATAATATAATATATAGAAATGAAACTTGGAAATCAATAAATTTTGATTATACATGTTAATATGATTATGTGCAAACTGTTTTATTATATTTATATGAATACTAATTATTTACATAAAATTTATTATCAGATGGCAAACATTGGTAATGAACCAGTAAATGAGGTTAATCAGTCTGAGCAACATCCAGGAGATCAATATATGACTAGACAAGATATCGAAAATATTGTTGCTCAAGGGATAGCCAATGCTATTCCAGCATTCGTTGCTGCTATAAAGAATCCAATCGAACCGCAACAAATTGTCCCTAGTAAACATATTACTGAAGATAACTTCAGTAATAGTGTAAACGGAGGCAATAATCATGTTAATCATAATAGGGAACCACATCAAGCTCCATTACCCAAGAAAATGAAAACTGCAACGCCTGGTTGCACTTTCAAAGAATTCCTTGCTTGTAAACCCACTGAATTTGCAGGCAATGAAGGAGCAACTGCATCACTGCGTTGGTTAGAGAAAACCGAAGCAGTCATTGCAATAAGTAAATGTGCTAAAGATGATCAGGTCATGTATGCATCAAATCTCTTCAAGGAAGGAGCACTCGAATGGTGGAACACTGTGTTACAATCAAAAGGAAGAATAATAGCTTATGCTATGACTTGGGAAGAATTTAAGGGTTTTGTAGAAAGAAAATTCTGTCCCGAGTATGAAAAGGAACAGATGACAAATAAGTTTCTAAATCATCGGATGATGGGGGTAGATTGTCGCGGTTATACCTCGACATTCTTTGAATATGCTAGAGTGGTACCAACACTGGCTTCGCCAGAACCGGTACTCATTTCTCGCTACATTTGGGGACTGATTAGTGAAATCCGCAATATCGTTAAAGCTGCGAGACCTCGCACTATTGACGATGCTGTGGAATTAGCTAAT
This sequence comes from Helianthus tuberosus, assembly GCA_030545235.1. Lineage (NCBI taxonomy): Eukaryota > Viridiplantae > Streptophyta > Magnoliopsida > Asterales > Asteraceae > Helianthus > Helianthus tuberosus. The sequence goes on from CM060364.1 coordinate 12,163,873, forward strand.
ACCCTAACCGATGAACTGGTACGCACCCAAGATGAAAACAGGAAGAAGGAATTAGGTCAGAAAATTACCCAAGGATTTCGTACGGGTAATAATAGCAACTTCAACAGAAGAGGAACGGGAAAATCCTCAACTATGCCATTCTGCAAGAATTGCAAAAGAAAACATTATGGAAGATGTAATGTAACCTGCAATTTTTGCAAAATGGTAGGACATCGGGAAGAAGAGTGCAGAAAGAAAACAACGATCTGCTATAACTGTGGAGAAAAAGGACATTTTAAACCAGAATGTCCTAAATTAATCAAACCAGCAGACAACAAAACCAAGGCGACCGATGGAACTATTAAGAAGAATGCTAGGGCATTTCAACTAACCACTCAAGAAGCAGAACTCATCCCAGATGTGATAGCGGGTACGTTTTTAGTTCACAACATTTACGCTAAAGTATTATTTGACTCTGGTGCGAACCAAAGTTTTATAAATACTTCATTCTGCCAAGCTCTTAATTTACCTTTAACCAATATTAGGCAGATTTTTACAGTTGAAACGGCAGACAGAAATTCAGTTAAAATAGATAAAGTTTTGCAAGAAGAAAATATAGAACTTTTAGGACATAAATTCTCTGCAAAACTATTGCCAATGAAGTTAGCTGAATTTGATGTTGTATTAGGAATGGATTGGTTGGTAACCAACCATGCTCGAATCTTGTGTGATCAGAATTCCATAGAAATTCAGGCACCTACTGGGGAAATAATTAGGATTACAGGAGATAAACCACGAAAGCCCATGAAGTTTATATCAGTAATGAAAGTTGCTAATTATGAACGAAAACAAGGAATAGTATATATGATTTCAGTAATCATTAGTACTAAGGGTAAAGAACTTAAGGAAATTCCTGTAGTCTCAGAATATCCAGATATATTTCCAGAAGATTTACCAGGATTACCTCCAGATAGGGAAGTAGAATTTAGGATTCATCTAATTCCAGGAACTACACCGATAGCCAAGGCACCTTATCGGTTAGCACCCACAGAAATGTTAGAATTGAAAAAGCAATTAGATGAATTACTAAGTAAAGGATTCATACAACCTAGCTCATCCCCTTGGGGAGCGCCAGTGTTGTTTGTAAAGAAAAAGGATGGTTCAATGAGAATGTGTATCGATTATAGAGAATTGAATAAGGTTACAATTAAGAATCGATACCCATTACCTAGGATTGATGATCTGTTTGATCAACTTCAGGGGGCTAGATACTTTTCTAAGATAGATTTACGCTCCGGATATCATCAATTGAAGGTACAAGAAGAAGATATACCTAAAACTGCTTTCAGAACTAGGTATGGTCATTATGAGTTTACAGTCATGCCCTTTGGGTTAACGAATGCACCTGCTGCATTCATGGACATGATGAATAGGATCTGTAAACCATATTTGGATAAATTTGTAATTGTCTTCATAGACGATATACTTATTTATTCCAAAAGTCAGACAGAGCATTGTGGACACCTTCATGCACTCTTAACTTTGTTAAGAAAAGAAAAGCTTTATGCCAAATTTTCAAAGTGTGAATTTTGGTTAAAGGAAGTGCAATTTTAAGGACACATGGTGAATCACGAAGGTATTCACGTAGATCCTGCTAAGATAGAGGCAATTACCAAATGGAAGGTTCCACAAACAGCAATGGAAATAAGAAGTTTTATAGGTTTAGCTGGGTATTATAGACGGTTTATTAAGGATTTTTCCAAGATAGCCGTACCATTAACTAAGTTAACCTGTAAAGCCATTAAGTTTGAATGGGGACCTAAGCAAGAAGAAGCCTTTAGAATATTGAAGCAGAAATTAACAAAAGCACCAATCTTAGCTTTACCAAAAGGAACTGAAGATTTTGAAGTATATTGTGATGCTTCAAAACTAGGATTTGGATGTGTGCTCATGCAACGCAAAAAGGTGATTGCATATGCTTCAAGGCAATTGAAAAAGCACGAAGAAAACTATACGACTCATGATTTAGAATTAGGAGCCGTAATTTTTGCCCTTAAGATTTGGAGACATTATCTTTACGGAAATAAATTTACTGTCTACACAGACCACAAAAGTTTAAGATATATATTTGGGCAAAAAGAGTTAAACATGAGGCAAAGGAGATGGATGGAAATCCTAAGTGACTACGACTGTGATATTCAGTATCATGAAGGAAAGGCAAATGTAGTTGCAGATGCTTTAAGTCGTAAGTATTATGAAAAACAACGACGGGTTCGTGCTCTCAGATTAAATCTACAAATAGATTTAATGGAACAATTGAAGAATGTTCAAGCTACAGCAATCAAGGATGATGCTGAAGGAATGAAAGGAGGAATCAAGGAATTAGAACAAGGAGCAGATGAAATTTGGAGATTCCACAAAAGTAGAATTTGGGTACCTAAACAGGGAGACTTAAGACCTAAGATTTTAGAAGAAGCTCATAAATCTAGGTATACTATGCACCCAGGAAACAATAAGATGTACCAAGATTTAAGAAAGAACTTTTGGTGGATAGGAATGAAAAAGGATATAGCAAGATATGTTTCTAAATGTCTTACTTGTTCACAAGTTAAGGCAGAACATCAGAAACCCTCAGGTCTACTACAACAATTAGAAATGCCAGTATGGAAATGGGAACTTATAACAATGGATTTTGTTACTAAGTTACCCAGAACCAGAAAAGGTAATGATGCGATTTGGGTAATTGTGGATCGATTAACCAAATCAGCTCACTTTTTACCTATGAAAGAAACCTTTAGCATGGAAAGACTAGCTAAATTGTATGTAGATGAAGTTGTATCCCTACATGGAGTTCCACTCTCCATTGTTTCGGATAGGGATAGTCGTTTTACTTCTCATTTCTGGAAAAGTTTCCAGCAAGCTATGGGAACTCGATTAAATCTAAGCACTGCGTATCATCCCCAAACAGACGGACAAAGTGAAAGGACGATCCAAACTCTAGAAGACATGCTCCGAGTATGTGTAATAGATTTTGGTGGAAATTGGGATGATCATTTACCATTAATTGAATTCTCCTATAACAATAGTTATCATTCAAGTATTGAAACTGCCCCATTTGAGGCACTGTATGGAAGAAAGTGCAGAACTCCAGTCTGTTGGGCAGAAATAGGAGAAAATCAATTATCAGGTCCTGAAATAGTGCAAGAGACGACTGATAAGATTACTCAAATCAAGGAAAGGCTGAAGACTGCTCGAGATCGCCAGAAGAGTTATGCAGACAATAGATGCAAGCCATTAGAATTCCAAGTTGGAGACAAAGTACTATTGAAAGTTTCTCCTTGGAAAGGAGTAGTCAGATTCGGAAAGAAAGGAAAGCTAAGTCCAAGGTACGTAGGACCATTTTCAGTAATCCAACGTATAGGACCAGTTGCTTATCGTTTACAACTACCAGAAGAATTAGCAGGAGTACATGATGTATTTCATGTATCCAATCTCAAGAAATGTCTATCAGACGAATCTTTGGTAGTACCTCTTCGGGATATAAAGGTAAACGAAAAGTTGAAAGTTGTTGAGAAACCTCTTCAAATTGAGGATCGAAAGATCAAGTTTATCAAACACAAACGACTAGTTTTAGTCAAAGTCAAATGGGATTCAAAGAGAGGAGCTGAATACACTTGGGAGCTGGAATCAGAAATGAAGCGAAAGTATCCTCACTTATTCCAGTAAATCTCGAGGACGATATTTTTATTAAGGAGGGGAGAATGTAACAACTCTCATCAAAAGTCATATTTATTTAACTAAATTGTCCAATAGGAAACCCTAATTGAGAAACCCAAGTAATTCTGAACAAACCCTAAAATTTTCTGAACAATCGGAATCAGGATTAGGGCCCCTAAAACTCAGGGGGGGGGGGGGTAAACCCTACTCGGTAAAATCCACACAGTTTGTTGTCAAAAATTAAAAATCACACGCAATCAACTCAGCTAAGCTACCTGGACACGAAGCAAGCCTATAGTAGAATAGGTCCTGTCGCGCCACGCGACAGAAACAAGGGAACCCCTCGCGTGGCGCGAGGGGGACATTTTTCATGTATAAATAGCTTCGTCTGTTTCATGCAATTGTGCGTTAGTTCGACGTTCAAAATCAAATTATACGTTGAGATAGTGTCTGAATACTACAATAAACACACACTGATCACGAAGTGCTGCCACAATCCAGGGTAATAACTCGATCGCTGCTACGATTCAATGTCCGATTGATTAAACTATCCAATGGATGTTTAAGTGCTGCCCACATTAGGGTTATTTCTTTGTCATTCGTCGTTAAATCGATGGATGTTTAAGTATCGCACTTTGTCATTCGTTGTGACGGTTGGAATCTCGTGAGTTATCGTAAATGTTGTATTAAGTTACTAACCTAGTTTGTGTGCTTGATTATTTAAACTAGGTTATCAAGGCTAATTAGTAGAATAAGCTCTGTTAAATCTGCAATGTGAGTCATTCTCTCTTTTTATCAAATTTGTTTATAAAAGCATGTTTATTTTCAAAGTTATAATTACGGGGATTAAGTCTTTGTAATCACCATATTACAGCCGGTATGTGGGGTTTTGTATACATTACTTGATAATCTTCACCATTGGACAACGAGTTAGCCAATGGGTGATATGACCATAGTCACAGAAACGAGTCGAGTGACAAATACCGAGGGTAGTTGGTTGATATCTGAAACATTGTAATTGCTCTTAATACTGTAAATTATAGCAAATGTGTCGTTTTATTAAATAGAATGATTCACTCAGTATTTCCCGCTGACAAAACCTTTTTCAAACATGTTTCAGGTGATCTGTTGTGATCCAGGAAAAGTGTCGTGAAGCACTATCAGCTTAAGAAAGTGGCTCAGTATAAAAAAATAAAGAAACATGTTTTGTAAAATAAAAGATTTCTTTGTGAAATCTCAATATTGTAAATTACCGGGTTTTATCCCGAATTGTGAAATAAAATAATCGGGAAATATTTCAGTTTTTAAATTGATCCTGAAGAAACTTCCGCTGTTAAACTCACTTAAATAAATACCACGGGATTTCTGTCCCTCGGCTCCTGAAACGGGTCAAACCGGGTCGGGGGCCGTGACAGTACAAGTTTATCCAGTGTGTTGCGATGACTTGGAAAGTGACTTTTTAGTGTTGCATGCATGCCCTCAACCCTGTTGGTCGTAGTTTGGTGAAAGTTAATAGTTTTGTTAATCTAGCAAGATACAAACTTTTCACGGTACGGATCCAACCAGGATTTCATCAAATAATCAAAAACCTCTGAAATTAAAAAAAGTAAATAGTCAGTTTTTGTTATTATATAAAATTTGAACATAATTATGTAAGAAATACTCACGTTCACGGCCATCTTCTTTCAGTTGTGCTTCAAGGTTTTCCAAGTTATACCTGTATATTTCCTCGGTCGTAGACTCGCGCAATGTCCAAAATGTACGTACGAATTCTTTCCACTGCTTGTCAGAGAATTTCCTCTTGCTGTTCTTATTAATATTTTGTTGAATATGGAACCAACAAAGATACTTATGCGCTTTTGGAAAAACTTGTTCACACGCGTTAATTAGCGCAAATTCCCTGTCTGTTAAAATCACGTGCGGTTCCATACATCCTACCAGCATAGACTTGATCCTCTGCAACACCCATAGGTAGTTCTCTAACTTCTCAGCGGAAATTACCGCACAAGCAGCCGTAAACGATTTGTTTGTCGACGTCATGCCTACAACCTGAACAAATGGCAGGTTGTACATGTTCGTTTTGTAGGTGGCGTCAATCATTAGCACATGCGGGAAGTGTAACACCTCGAAAATTCAAGTCCTATAATGTGTAGACACGTGTCAAATGTTTAAACGTGTGAAAGAAATATTATAGAAGGACTAAAGTTGACAATCATGGAAAGTATGTGGATATACGTATTCTAAATGTCAACCATGAATAAGTATATTGTATATTAACCCTACAAGATGCTCATACCTTCAAACGAATAAATCATGGATCATACGAAACTAAAAGTGAGAGATTACAAACTACAGGGGCTAAATGTGTCAACATGTTTAAGTTATACCTCTGAGTGACCTTTTGACAAACCCGAAGCTTTGTAACGGTTAATTATGCTCACTAGAATGCACGATTTAAATTTCATAAAGTTTCGTTATCGTATGAGAAAGTTATGATCAAATTCGTGTGCGAAGGGTTAAAGCGTAAACGTTGAAAGTTAGGACTTTTCGGGTAACAATAAAGTTAACCGGGGACTTAACAAAGTGGGTATATGTTTTAAAGCCCTTATAGATCAATTATGAGGGTTCATAATTCAAGAAACAAGTGTCTAAACGGAGTTTGAAAGGCCAAGGATCAAATAGCAAAAAATCAAAAAATGAAGATCTGCTGCAGAGGCCGTCGCGCCACGCGAGGGTCTCCCAGCTTTGAATTTGTTGGCTGTTGCCTGCCCTTGCCTTTATGCGCACCTTAAACCGATTTTTCACATCTTGTGCGACCCCTAGGCACCCCCTAAACACTTAGGGACATGTGTTAATCAGTTGTGGTGGGTTGTAGACTCATGTGTCAAAGATTTGTGGTGGTTAAAGTGCTATATAAAGCCCTTGAGTTGCAACAAGTCTTCACACCATCATTCTTGCTCACCTGATCATTTCTGGAGCTCAAGGCTGCTCTCAAGTGTTCACATTTCGTGCATAGGACCTTTGTAAGTTGGCTTAACCTTTCTTAATTAAGTTTTAGCCTAGTTTTAGCTTAAAAGTCAAACCGTCGTAATTAACGGTTGACTTTAAGATTAATCACTAATGGTCCAGTGATTAGTCGAATCAAAAGTACCTTTAAGTAGGTAATTATGTAGGTAATAAAACCTTAAAAGGGTTTCCCCTGATTCCCACTCTAACCAGGTCAAAAGTCGGGTCAAACTAGTTTATAAAAAGTCAACAGGATACTTAAAATGCCATTTATGCATAATTAACATTATAGATCATATACAACCTGTTGGATCATTGTTATAACTTGGTAATAAGTGTAAGAACATGTCTAAACATGTTCAACCCAACAAATTCCTGTAAATACCCGGTTCGGAACCGAAAGTCACATAGTTTGACTTTCACTTTGACTTTCAGTTCTGACCCGTTTAGGCATGTTTTAGAAATGCATCAGAGCTTTAATTGGACTAGGTTACATGTTAGAATAACCCTCTGTGATGTTACACCTTGGTTCATTAGTTATCCAATTAATATGCATATTTCCGTTAATCGCTCATATGTTGACCATTATGCCCTTTTCACCTTAAAATGTGATTTTTGAAAATGTAAAAGAGTAGAAACTTTAATTACTGATATATAAACTTGTATGCAAAGTTTGACATCAGTTTGAATTGTAGATTAAGAGTTATGCTCGTTATCGCAAAATGAAAGCTTTATGTTAATTAATTGGCGTAATTAGCGTATAGCATAGTTAAGCCTACTTTTTGATATCAAAATCTTTACCCACTGATGTAATATATTATTTTGGGATTTTTAAAGATTTTTAATTAATTTTAGGCTGAGCATAACTAGTAGTCGTAGGCTTAATCCGGTAATTGTCGGTTTTGCCCTTACGGGCCATAAAATGAGTTTTACATATCTAAACGACTCCAAACCTTTTGCTACTGATCACATATGATAAATAAAGTATTTTAAGCCTTCTGGAAATATAAAAATATCAGATTTAAGTATCGAACCCGGAAATGGCCTTTAATCGCCTTATTAAGCGTTTTTAACGCATAGTATGTAATAAAATTATATTGAACATACCCGGGTTGATACCTACTGATATTTTAGGCAAATTAGAATGTTTTAACAGTAAGCAAAGGTTGATTAACTCAGACTTTGGTTTTGAGCTTTTCGGCTTATGTGAAATTACCAAAATGCCCCTACGGTGCATAGTTGGTTATAAATGATAGATTTCACACATATACTTTAACCTACTGATATAACTTAGCAAATTATGTATTTTTGCTGATTACATCAGACCTGTAACTCTGGTTAACACTTAAACTCTTTTATAAACTTTTAAATGACCAAACTACCCCTACGGGGCCTAGTTTGTGTTTATATACGTTTCGGGCATAATGAAAGACATCTTACTGATGTCACAACATATTTGAGACATAATTAACTTAGGAAACCTGTATATAGCTCTCATGAATACCCGTCACGCTTATTACGCGTACGGTTCGGTTTATGTAACAAGTTTACATAAATTAGCCTAAACGGGTCAAACCTTAACGGTTTTATCTCAAAATCCAGAATGTGTAGGAAATACCCATATTAAGCAAGTCTCTGAACTTGTCGGGTCTAAATCACATTCTATCCGGTCTTCGCTTAATCGTGCGTACGAACCGTATCTTTGAAACTAACCGGTCTAAGCTTAAGCTTAACTAAAGGCCCGTTAGAATTCTAATAGGTTATTATAAAACCTTCGTTCCAGATTAGGAGGACCAGTAAAAGCTACGTGCATTTTGCTTATTGTGATTTATACATTGCTCAGGTAAATACTTTTAACTTATTTTCCCTATATGGGCTTGGGTTACGGTATATAGCATACCGCTTGATCGGGCATCAAATTCTCCACCGTTGAGTGGGTAATTGAATAAATATGATCGGCTCGTTTAAACAGTCTTGTTACTTAAAGCCTTTGGGGGGTTAATGACCATGTCCCGGATATCCTTAGCATCATTTTACGAAATGGCCACGACTTAAGCGCGGGGTGTAGGCGTACACCCGTCAGTGCACAAAAGAATAATGTGGTGTGTCTATTGATCTTTAACCCGGACAAGATCCGGGCTACTGAACGCACAAGGAACATGTAATTCGTTCACAAGATTATATAATTAAATACTTCTCCCAAGTTAAAAAGATTAATCTTGCCTCTGTGCATTTTAATCAAGTTATAAAATGTTTATGCCATGTGCATCCAAACCAATTTTCAATCATTTTCCAAAATGAGTCAGTTGATTGTATTTACCAGTGTAAACTGACGTATTTTCCCAAAAAGACTAAATGCAGGTACTAAACGTAATTGGCTGGATTGTCTCCTTAGCATCAATAAAGAGTCTTGCAAGCTTAAGATGCCTGAAGTCTGTTGAACTATTGTTTCCATTTTATTTTCGATCCATCTGTGGATAAACTTCCGAATATTGTGACAATTGATATTACAATATTAAATTCGGTTGTATTATATCTTTTAAATTGCTTCCGCTGTGCATATTAAATATTGTGTTGTTTGACTATTATGTTGCCAACCACGTCACGATACTCCTCCACCGGGCCCACCGGTGACACGTGGAAATCGGGGTGTGACAGGAAGGCACACCACATAGTGAATGATTTTTTCTGAACAAAGAAGACATCTTCAACTGCGTTCGATATCTCATTCGTGCGCATGTAATAAGTGTAATCTTTTTTGAGAAGAATGTTTTCAAGTTTTTGCATCAGAGACTTACCGACATTTTTTCCGGCGTTGATCTTCTGAACAGCGTTGTGTATATCTTTCGGAATAAGCTTTCTAGCCGGATTGTTTTTCGTCAGCGTTCGCCAGATACTTTGGTTGGGAATATCTTGCTCTGCCAGCTCCTTAACCAGTTTTGTATCCTCCGAAGAAAGCCTTCTCGCATACGCGTGACCCTCTAAGTTTTCAATAGGAGTGTGGTTATGCTTCGCCTTCGTCACCTCGATCCTCCAAACACTTCCAGATGATTCCGAAAACCCGATCATCTCGAACAGGCAGCCTATTTTCTTGCTACCCGTTTTCCTCTGTGTAGCTATACTCTTATGCTCCCCACCAAAAGTACATTGAAGCCAAATCTTGTAATTCTCTCCTATTTTATTCGACCTCTTAATCACAATGAGGTAACCATTGTCTTTTGCCGTGTCTTGTACCCAACGCACCAACTCTTTACGTGACGAAAAGGTCTGCGTTGTATCAAACGAAAATGTAACCGGGTAACAACCTTCCTCGTCAACAGACACATTCTCCGGCTCACCATCTTCACCGAGGTCCGAATAGACTTGATGTTCAAAGCTCTGTTGACAACCGTAATTGTGATTTTGATAACACTCCTGCAGTACAAAGCTGTGCTCGCCACCGTAACCGAAATTCGAATAACCTTGTTGTGCGTAAGGGTCCTCCACAGGGGTATTCAAATCCAGCGTCACCGTGTTATCACGATAACGAATGCCAGATACAACCTCTGCCTCCTTCAAGTTGGACGAGACCGGTTTCTCATACGAGTCAGAAATAGCGGTCCCCTCGTAAGAATCAGGAACAACTGACTCGTCAGAATATGGACCGAAAAGATAGTTGCTTAACCACGACATCGTTTTTTCAAGACACGTAACTAATACAGCAAAACCGCGCGTTATTTTGAAGAAACACAAGTAATTTGGAAATCGACAAACAACAAAACCCCCGTATGTTTGTAAACAACATATTGAGTGCTTTATGTCTCGAACGCTAAATGTACTGTCTGATTGCTTTAATAAGTGAAAATTTGGGGTCGAAGCGCCGCGCTATGGCCAAAGAGCGGCGCTTAGGGTTAACGACAAACCTCGTAATCAGCTTTATGTCTCTCAAACAGTAACTCATGTCTCAAATGTCAATCAAGTCACCTTTTGTCGAGCTAAGCGCCGCGCTATGGCCAAAGCGCGGCGCTTTAAGGTGTGAAAATAATTTTGGCCGTGTGTAATTAGCATGACCCTTTTTTGTGAGACCTGTATCTTCTTTTTATGCAAGAAACATTAAATGTAAAGGTACAAGTAGCATACAAATTGAGTACCCATAAATGTCAAATAGATTGTATATGATTTGTATGGCATTAATACAAATGGGACTTACTTATAAATAATTTACATGGTATTAATACAAATGCGACTTATTTGTTGTCAAGGGCACATGGACTTCAAATTTGTAAACATACTAGGGAGAAAGCCCGTGCGATGCACGACATGCATAATAGCTATTGTTTGTTCATGGTAAGATGTCTGACACGGCCGGTGCATAAGCAGAAAAAGGGGCGTGCTTAAACTTTATTAAACCATGGACCATAAGTTGTTTCCTTGGCAAAACTTGCCGGCCAAAAAGAAGTGAAAAAAGATGTCTTCCAAGAAAAAAAAACATGAAACAGAAAAAGGAAAAACGCATAAACTCTCGCACGCCTTCCTATCTTATTGGATAACACATAGACCAAACTTTAGCTAACGCATGCCACCGTCATCCCCAATCCCATCACCAGCCAACTGACTGCAGTGAAATAACGAAAAGAAAACTATTAAAAATGGTATACTATGTTTACGTATATATGCATCAAAAAGTAGTATGGGTTTTCATTACTAACACTAAGTGCAGACGGTATACCTTTCATGTGGGTCACTGTCAACTGTTTCTTCTGAATCCGAATCTGCATAAGCAGGCCTGCGAAGGAAAAGCACGAAACATTTATGTAGACGGTTATCTAAAAATAAATATATAAACTCATTTGGGTAATCATATTATAATTATCCATAATTAAATTGTTAGCATATATAGTTAAGTTAATATTAAATTTAAAAGTGTATATTTCTTTAACATTATAATTTTATAAAAGAGACGGTCGAGATAACAAATTACGGAGGCTGGAATCGTGTCATGCGTCCTCCATAATATTATGTGTAGAGATAGAGATATATTGTCCTTTACTCTTCGATTTCGATAAAGATACATAATCTAAAATGAATATTCTATATATACAATGTAGTTTGTAGGGGGCATACCATGTGATGCTTGTTTCTTCTACCGTGGGTCAAGATGGCTTCTAGTGTGGTCCATTTTTCTGAATATCCAGCAACAGAATCGTTCCTTGCCATGGCCACACGTGTAGACATTAGCCAAGATACCTCAGCCTATGTCCATAAGCTAAGATATCTCAGCCTAGAACTCAAACTTCTTACCACTGGTGCAAAGATATTTCCGTGAACCATGAAACTAAAACCTCTTAAAACTATTTAATAGCAAAACAATTCAATCTTTATATGAAATTAAAAAAAAAGCGATGCTATATTCAAGAGTATCAACTCCTTGCCAAAAATTCTAATTTGTTTGCTATATTCAGGTATATCTGGAATTATGCAAAAAGGTAGAATAGCAAACCAACATAAGAATCAATGGATGAACCATGTGGAACAGCACCAAGCTTCTCTTCAACCTTTGGTGGATCCTCCAGTTCATCCGCATCAAACTTCACGTTGGCATGCAACTTTCGACCTATAAATCATAACCAAAAAGATTATTACACCACATTCATAAGATAAGTAAAAATATACCAAAACATGAACTTAAACTCATCATCTTACTCTTCCCCTATCCTCAAATATCTTTAAAATAAGAGCAAATCAATGACCTTTCTACCATTTAACCAATTGTCCTTTAACTAAATTGTAATTTCTTCTACTGGAACGTCTTTCACTATATCAAAGTTGTACATGTTTGTTTCATTTTAATCACCACATAACAAACAGTAATACTAATACCGGCAATAATCACAATCAACTTGAATAGTTAAAAAACAACAATTTCTATGTGTTCCCATGCTACTCTTCAACCAAATTACTAACAGAATAAATAAATGAAAGTTGTCGGTACATTATAAGGTTGAGAACTTGATACATTGAGCAAGCAAATATCAGATATACATCTTGAAGGAGACGTGATCCGTTGTTGTATGACATCTTTACGACAGCTTGTGGGTGTGGACACAACTGGGCAAATTCAATTATCGTCTTCAATCATCGATTGAAACATCAAATCATCAATCAAAAGGTAGAGGAGATAGAAGTGAGATTAGTACCTTAGCTATCATCGATATCACCGTCGCCGGAGGGCCCTTGCTCCCCTCTCTTCGTATTCTTCAGTCTTCACTCTCGCTCCCTCTTTAACTAATACATCGAAGGAGGGTACCATTAATCGCATATTCCTGAATCGATAACGCATGACCTCAGTGGAAATTCAATCGACATTCACAACTAATGGTAATTCAATGGGCATTCAATTGGCCTTTAATTTGAGATGATTGAGTTCAAGAAACTAATAAACATTGAAAGGAGAAGGGAACGACCTTGAGAGAAATCTAGATTGTTGAATCGTATCATTCAGTTTTATGAGGACATGGGCAGTCGTGGAAAAAAATTAGGGTGAGCATGACCATTCATCTACCATCTTAAAATTGTTTGAAACATTCACAACTAATGGTAATTCAATGGACATTCAATTGGCCTTTAATTTGAGATGATTGAGTTCAAGAAACGGATAAACATTGAAAGGAGAAGGGAACGACCTTGAGAGAAATCTAGATTGTTGAATCGTATCATTCAGTTTTATGAGGACATGGGCAGTCGTGGAAAAAAAATTAGGGTGAGCATGACCATTCATCTACCATCTTAAAATTGTTTGAAAAATTACTTTATCTTTCCATCTTAAGAAAGATAAAGATATATTTAATCTTCATATTCATAAATGTATTGCCCATTAAATCATTATTTAATCTAAATAAATCATTAATATTAGATGGTGCTAAAAAGACAATTTTACCCTTAATCTAATCTCATTTTGTATTGTACCATAAGCATAAATACTTGTATTTACTTAACTTTTACCGCCATCCTTGTTACAACTTGAAAGACACAAACGTATTTAAGAGGCTCATAATAAAGGTTGAAAAAAAGTTGATATAACTAAATTTTTAAGTATATTTGCAAGTATTAGGTATTATAAATAATACCCCATGAAATTACCTTTTAGTAATTTTCGTTTATAATTGGTTAACATCTTTTGAGTTTTAAAACCATTACTTTTTAGTAATTGTCGTTTGAAATTGGTTAGCATCTTTTAAGTTTTAAAACCATTTATAGTTACAATTAAATTCATAATAATATTGATTAGGTTTGTTTATATTTAATTATTATTATTATTATTATTATTATTATTATTATGATGTTGATCAACTATGTGATAAAATTGCAAACAGGTTGTAACCTTATTTGTATGATGTTTAGCATTTACTAAACCAAATAATAATGACTTAATTATAAAATTCAATCAAGTCATCGGTTACGGAAAAGTTGAAACAGAAAAGCAATGTAAATATGAGGAAGGTGATAATGTGCAATTAAGTCAAATGATTTAATTCTTTATCAAGTATTTAGCAATACTTAACTTATAAAGTTATCAATTTAATTGTATTTATCAATTTATACTCATGTAGAAAGACTAATTTATCCCTTTACTAACTTCATTGAGTTGTTGTACTATAAACATAAAATGTTACAATTACTTAAATTTGGTTGGAACCCTTGTGAAATGCTTTATAAGATAGTATAGATATAGATAAATGCAATCAATTTAAATCTCTTGCGCGGGTTGAAAACATCCGAGCCCTTAAAGTTTGCTGCCAAATCCTGTCAAACAATACCTCCTCAAATAGTTCCTCTGCAGAATTGCCTATATATAGTATCAATTAAATCACACAAAAGCATTATATGTTTAAAAAAATAGTCAAGTTGAAATTAAAAAAAGGAAATACCAATAGGCCAAATAAATGTCGACTTATCGCCAAATGGATAACTTTTCTCGTACCCACCCCTTTACAGTTTACACCTCCATATACATGAAGCTGCAAAAAAGGAAAAACACTATAAATTTATGAAAAATTAAACAATACATTGGTAAATGGTTCCAGATACTATAGTCATGCGCGGGTACCTTCCTGAAGTATGAAGTGTCTCTCTTTTTGTATCCAATAACCTGTGTGTGTACTTCATATGTAATATAAAATCATAATTTGAAAAAAAACCACTAAATCAACACAAACATAATAAAACATCAATATAAACTCATAGATTATGTAAAAGAAAACTGTTATCCCATTTGAATATTTTAACAAACAAACCAAAGTTTTTTCGAATAAATGTTGAAATGGGTATAAAGAACACACCTTTCCACCAAGATAAATAAATTTCATATCAACTTATCTCTTTCTTTTCGGTTCTAACTCGCACAATAGCAGACAAAGGAGTTGATGTTGAGTGAAATGGTGAATTTATAGCAATGATGGGAGATTCCTTAATCGATCAAATTTATTACATATTGATTGAAATCGGACCTTTGGAGTGCTTTTGCGGTTTCGTTTATTAATTGCATTTAAGTTTTCATATTCTTTTAAGTACAGAACTTATTATTTCATTATTATAATTGAATTAATTGATGGGAAGGCCAAAATCTTTAACGTAATGCATGATTTAATTGAATTAATTGATGGGAAGACCAAAATGTTTAAGGTAACCTGATATAGAATAATCATAATCAGCAGGCTTTGAATTAATAAGTTCACAGAATTTCACTTTAAACCAATTATTAAAAAAAATTAAGATCAAAGTTAACTTTAAACTAATCTACCTTTATCTATAATATATTATTTAGTATAATGTGTTATTGATTGATATTAATTTTAATGATTATTGATATATAATTATTTTATTTTATTTTTTATCTTATCTCTTATTTATTTAATGTAAATTAAATGTAATTAATAGGATTTTTATAGGTTGGTGCATTAAAACAATCATAAATTTTGGTTTTAAAATAGAACATATAACTAAACTTTAGAATATATATAGTTATTTTAATACTTTTATTATTTTAATATTATAATAATAATTCCTTTTTTTTACTTTTTAACTTTAATTTAATGATTTTTTAGTATCACGGAATGGGATAAGCTTGGTGTCAACCGGTACTGGTATCGAAAATACCGGTACGGTCTTGTTTGGTATCGGTACAAATAGTAATTTTAATATTTTAATAATATATATAGTTTTTTAAATATTTTTATTATTTTAATATTATAATAATAATTCTTTTCTTTACTTTTTAACTTTAATTTAATGATATTTTTATGATACTTATGATCTTTCGGTTTAAATTTTATCTTAATCTATTAAATTCTGTTACTAATATCATGGATAAGTTCTTAATATTTGATATCATTTGGATCCCTTTACCTATTTTTTTATTATATGTTTTCTTTGAAAATATACTGTTGTGTTTTTATTATGAATTATATTTGAGCTACTTTTAATATATTAGTTACTTTGAAATTTAAATTTACGGTTACCTTGTCAAAGATCATTTTATAGAATAATCATAAGTTTGGAATAATTATTTTTAAACCAATTATTAAAAAAAATTAAGATCAAAGTTAACTTTAAACTAATCTACCTTTATCTATAATATATTATTTAGTATAATGTGTTATTGATTGATATTAATGTTAATGATTATTGATATATAATTATTTTATTTTATTTTTTTATCTTATCTCTTATTTATTTAATGTAAATTAAATGTAATTAATAGGATTTTTATAGGTTGGTGCATTTAAAACAACCATAAATTTTGGTTTTAAAATAGAACATATAACTAAACTTTAGAATATATATAGATATTAGAATTATATTTTGTCGATGCATAATAAATAGTCATAAAAATGCTTGTTCATCGAAAGAACTTCACATTTTTTGTCTCGCTGGTCGCGTATAAATCATCAAATATAAATGATCATTAAAATAACCTTATCTAAGACTAATATGCAGTAGAAGGGTAAAAAAGGCTACTTCGTATAAACATTTCGGTTCCTTTTTTATATCAATTGGCATTATATAAACATTTATTTATAGCATATGACACCCAACACACCACCCCCCAGCCGCCAAAGAAGGGCGCCCACTTGCATATCACTAATTAGATTTCCTTTTTTTAATTTCTTTTTTTATATAGTTAAGCGAGATTTATTCTATACCGTGTAAATGAAAGTTAAAAATAAAGCCCCCTAGCTTATGTGTCGTTTACGTGACGAAGTCAACCATTTAAGTAACTAATATCTTCATAATCTCGTTCCAACCATTTGTTAAATGTTAGATGTGATGCTTCTTAAAAATGATATATCTTTTATTTATTAGTTTTCGCTATTATTATTAATATCATGGTAACCAATGTTTGCTATTTTCTTATTTAGTGTTCGTTATTATTTAATTGAGATCTATTAGGATTATGACATAGACATACTACACCGATGCTACGAATAAGAAAACTAACACACACATACAATACATTATATCACATTATATCACGAGTGGATTGATAAACTAACGATTTATGAGTACCTCGTTATAAATTGCCGCCACCGCCGCATCGCGCGGGTTTTTTACTAGTAGTTTGTAATGTATTTAAAGATTGAACAAATACAATCAGATGTATAATTAAGGGTACGTTTAGATTTATGACGATGCAAGTTTCAAGGTATATGCTAAGAAATTTAAGCAGGTTAATGTTCAACCAAATACTAGTTATGAGCCACAAAATAACAATGACGGTTACGCCTAGGCTGCAACTTGCAAGGTATTTTTTTGCTTGTACACACACGATAATGAGGAATGGTTATCTACCAAAGGTAGTTTTTTTTTAATGGTGTGAATTATTTGCGAATGTCGGGAGGTCTAGTCAGAGCCGTCTCCGAGAACTCTTAAAATAATTTAGGCCTCGGGCGACATAAAAAACTTGGCCCAAAATTGTGGTAAGGGGAATGAATTAAAAAAAAATATGACCTTGGTGGTTGAGCCAAGCCTTGAACTTGAGATCTCAACATTATCTTGATATGATTTCTTTCCATCCCACCACCAACACTTTTATGTATAATAAATGAATGCATATATTAAATATACAATTTACTATATATATAAAAGCTTATAAAAACCTTTCGGGCCCTTTGAAAATTTGGACCTTGAGCGACGGTACGGGTTGGCCGGCCCTGGGTCTAGCATAGGTGGACTTAAATACCCGTGGCCACCACTAGAGCACTAGTGGTGGTTATCTATACAAAATAAGTAAAACACATCTCAGGGGGTGTGATGATACATGATTAGATAATTATATAAACCTTGTTTTCATAGTTTCTAGCTTTTGGATCATAGAGGAAATCATTAATGAAAAAGAGCAAAAAGAAATATAAATTTATTAATGAGTAAATTGTCAAAATCATCCATGAGGTTTGGGCATTTTGTCATTTTCATCCAAAACAACTTTTTTGTATCATATAGTTCTTCACTTTTGGGATTTTTTTTGCCATTTTCATCCAAAAGTCTAATTTGTTTTATTTTTTCTATTAAACATTTGGATGGAAATGACAAAAAAATCCCAAATCTCAGAGACAATTTTGGCAAAAAAGTCAGACGTTTGAATGAAAATGGCAAAAAATCCCAAAAGTGAAGGACTATACGGTACAGAAAAGTTGTTTTGGGTGAAAATGACCAACATGCCCAAACCTCAGGGACGATTTTGGCAATTTACTCTTTATTAACTAAGAAAATATTTAAATAAGCTTAAATTGAAAAGTATAGAGTAAAATGTAATTTTAGTCCATGTGATTCGAGAAGTTTTGCCAGTTTAGTCCAAAGATTTCATTTATGGTTGTGGGTCCAAATAATTTTCAACATTATCATTTTAGTCCAACTGACTTAACCTCATCCATTATATTCAGTTACTTAGGGGCATCTTTGTCATTTCGTTTATTATTTTAATAATCAAAGGAGGAATAAAATGAGAGGGAAAACATAAATCTTTAATTAGATGAATAAACAAAATGACAAAAATGCCCCTGAGTGGCTGAGGGCTATGGATGGGGTTAAGTCAGTTGGACTAAAATGACAATGTTAAAAACTTTTTGGATCCACAGACAATAAACGAAACATTTGAACTAAACTGACAAAACTTCTACAGACATTTTACTAATGCTCAAAGTATATATGCAACACATTTTATACAGAATTACATACCGTGTTTCTGTCCTCAATGGCTCAAAATAACACACACCCACATCAAGAAATAACATCGAAGTTAAGCCTATAATATCAACACATTTTCTTGCATGCACACACAGTGTAATGAGGCATGGCTTTCTTCCTTGGCCTCTATTTAAGAAGTTGTATCATCAGATCATAATTAACATTGCAATCAATACACAACAACAAGTTTTGAGACGAAACAAACATATCTAACGCCTCGACTATAATGGGTGATAACCAGCAGCAGAACTACGAGGCGAATATGACCAGAGGAGAGACATCGAAGAAAAAAGGGGCATCGGTGATCCCCATGCCCAGGAAGCAAGTGTCAACCATGATTATTAAGAAAACAACAAAGTTCGTTATGGAAGCGGCCAAAAGTGTTAAGGATAAGAATAAAGTTAATCCACGTGGTGATTAGATTACTAATGAGTTCCTAATTGTTTCTGGTTTTGTTCAATCTTTTGTACTTTTGTGTTGTCATATGTAAAGTAGTTGCTAAAATCTATTTGTGTAATAATGTTATTAAGTGTCTTTTATACTGTTTTTATGTAATAAACACTATAACTTTGTTTAATGTACTAATACTAATGTATTAAGTATCTTTTGTACTGTTTTTATGTAATAAATACTATAACTTTGTTTAATGTACTAATGTTTTCGTTTCCCATGAACAGAAAGTTGTTTGTTTATAAAGACATATAGTGATTTTATTTTGTAGTGTTTGGCTTATTATTAAATTATTGGACAACCACATTTTTTATAAAACAAAAGAAGTAACAACGCAAAGGAAGATCGTGTATTATGGTGTCATGGTTGTGGTGGTGGTGGTGGTGATAGATAGTGACAGAGGGAAGGTAACTAGGTAAGGAAGATGGTGGTGGGTGATTTTTTTTCCACATTAGCTTCAAAGTCATTATCCACGTTAGCAAAAACTAACCGGGTTAAACCTCAGTAAGAAAAAGCTTGTTGGGAGAAAATATGTTTGAAGGTGTGACCATCCGGAAATATTTTTGTAGTTGAGACTGTTGGAGGCCAATTACTAATAGTTTAGGTTATTTAAATCCATTATTTCTTTATTTTATCTTGTTTTTAAGTTTTGTATATAGTTAATTCAAGTTGCATATCAAATGGATAGATGGCTTTATTTCGATTAATATATAGTTAACATCAATTTTGTATATAGTTAACATCAATTTTCAAGGTACAACAATTGTTCCACGTATCAAATGGATAGATGGCTTTATTTCGATTAATAACACAATCGTGGTTCAAAATAAAACTTTTTCTTGTAATTATATTATCCCGAGTTAAATTTGGATCAAAATGACTGAAAGAAAAGTGAGGAATATGTAAATGCATTTCATTTTAGGTGGTAGTAAACTATTGATAAGCTTCGTTGCGTGAAGCTTCTAACGTGTTATACTGCGTGAAGTCGTGAACCGAGGATCGTATGTCAAGAGTTTACTAAAAGTAATTGGGAATTTATAAGTTTCACACCGCTTAAGATAGGTCGGTCATGTTGGATAATAGGTCAATTGGATTCGGGTTAACCGATAACTCTTTATCACTTCTTATAGACATTTTTATTTTGGCCAGCATTTCTTATAGACATTTAATGTTCAATTATGAACAAAAATAATATTTGGGTTATACCAAATTACAGGGAATGCTCTTTGCCTTTTAAAATTACAAAGATCAACTTTTACGTTTTAAAAACATTACACCATCTGTCTTTTGTCATTAACCCGCTTAAAATTTTTAGTCAAATTTAGACATCATATCCATATATAAATAAAACATAAAAAATAACATAAGAGCTATAAACGGATTCAGGTTGAAATGGGTCTGGGTCGGAATAGGCTTCAGGTCGGGTCGGTTTAACAGTCAGGGGGCAATCCTAATCTCCTAAATTGCGTAAATTCTATATAATTACAATCAAAAGATGGATGACCAGTGCCATGTTGTGGATTTGACGTCTCAATAACCCTTGTGGTTAGTATCTTATCTTGGTTCACACCCTTAAAGGGGGCGATTAGACAGAGCCAACTTGTTGGGTTTATCAACCTAGGCTAGAGCCTAAGGCCATAAAAAAGAGAAGGGTCTTCCATTTTTTTCTTTTCATATATTAGACTTGTTTTGGCCTATTTAAACAAAGTTTCTAGGCCCAAGATTTAGAATTTTACTGTAACACCCCGTGTTTTCACAAGTCAAAGTCAAGGTTAAGTCAACGACCGATTTCACGCAACCTGACTTGTAGAAGTTCCCTTATTTTATTTGTATTATGTGGAGTAAGTGTCGTTAACTGCAACAATCGACATATGTTAATCGCTATTCAATCGATCTACGACTGTGAACTATAGGAAGTAACAATGCGATAAAGTTAATCAACTAATAATCAAGCTATGCTAATCAAATCGACATCAAATCGCAACTCGAGCTACGTAGTTTTACTTGTTGTCATACGTGTGTGTGTGTGCCTTACGTGTTATCTGTGCATGTTTATTTGTGTTATGTCGTGGTAATCAAGCGAACTCAATCGAAACTTGAATGCAATCGAACTCGAACTCGAATCACAATCGAACTATGATAGTTAGTGGAAATTAGATTATGCGAGATACGAAGTAGTTGGGACTAAAAGTAATTTGACTAGGAAACCCTATCGTATCGAGCCGCTCGCAATTGAAATCGAAATATCAAAAATCGTCGCGCGAAACACTCGAACAGTGCGGCTGATCGATCAGGCTCCCAGCCGATCGAACAGCCAGCAGAACGGACTGCTGTCCGATCGGACAGGCTGTCCGATCGGACAGGTTGTCCGATCGAGCTGACTGGCCGATCGAGCTGCCTGGCCGATCGGTCAGCACTTACCCCTTTTGGCATCCTATAAATACCCCTGTCATTGTCATTCTTTCCACTTTTGGAAACCTCTGACCGACCAGCACGCTCATGTAACACCCCGTGTTTTCACAAGTCAAAGTCAAGGTCTGAGTGAACGATCGATTTCGCGCAACTTGACTTATAGAAATTCCTTTATTTTAATTATATTATGTGGAGTAAGTGTCGTTAATGACAATAATCAAATCGTGTTAATCGGAATTCAACCGATCTACGACTGTGAACTATAGGAAGTAACAATGCGATAAAGTTAATCGACTAATAATCAAGTTATGTTAATCGAATCGACATCGAATCGCAACTCGAACTATGTATTTTAATTATCGTTTATACGTGTGTGTGTGCCTTACGTGTTACCTGTGCATGTTTATTTATGTTGTGTTGTGGTAATCAAGAGAACTCAATCGAAACTCGGAATCTAACTCGAATGCAATCGAACTCGAACTCAAATCACGATCGAACCATGATAGACAGTGGAAAATAGATTACGCAAAGTACGAAGTAGTTGGGACTGAAAGTAATTTGACTAGGAAACCCTATCGAATCGAACCACTCGCAACCGAAATCGAAATATCAGAAATCGACGCGCGAAACACTCGAAAGGTGCGACTGATCGATCAGGCTCCCAACCGATCGAACAGCCAGCCGAACAGACTGCTGTCCGATCGGACAGGCTGTCCGATCGAGCTGCCTGGCCGATCGGCCAGCCCTTTCCTCTTTTGTCATCCTATAAATACCCATGTCATTGTCATCCCTTTCCACTTTTAGAAACCCCTGTTCGACCAGCACGCTCAACCCACTATTTCGCAGATTTCTCTCGATTCCGGTAAGTTTTCATCCTAAATCTTGTACTTTCTTGATCTAAACACACTCCTACACCTTTCTATCTTTCAAATCTTAACTTTTAACCGTGAAATCACCAAGAATCAAGTGTTCTAGGATGATGTCATCATGTGTTCTTGAAGAACTTCATGTTTTGGCCTCAATCCACCAAGAATAACTTGGATCTAACCGATTTCCACATAAACAAACAAAGATCCTTAGTAGATCTAGACATATACACGGTGGGAAAGGATTGAAAGATGGTTTTTCCAACTTTCTTTCAACTCCTTTACACTCAATGCCTTCAAACCGGTAGAAACGGGACTTGAGCCGGTTTACAAATCACTTTGGTGGTTGTATGGTTCAAGATTCGGATTCTATCCACAAGGTTAACCGACCTCGGGTGAATGTTAAACTCCGTTCCGAACAGGCCACCGACCGGATTTGGGTGATTCCTATCCGACCCGGGGGACGAAGTAAGGGCGAGAGATCTATGGCTCTACTCGACGTCAAAATACCTCGATAAAACGACAAACAGAACAACCAAGTGTTAGACAAAAAGGCTGATCAGGTCAGGATGCTGACCGATCGGACTGCTGTCCGAACGGACAGCCAGCCGATCGGATAGTCAGTCGATCGACTGGCCAGCCGATCGGCTAGCACATGGTCCCACACGATTAACTTACTTTGAAGACTAGTATTGAACGAATTGCTGATCGATCGAACTACTTTCCGATCGTATTACTCTTCGGATCATGAGATACTATGCTTCAATACTTAATCGATTTCTTTCAACATGTTCAATGCACTAAGAAGTGCCACCCGATCGAACAGTCGTCCGATCAGGTGACACCCTGTTGTCCGATCGAACAGCAATTGAGTTGTCCGATCGATCAACTACTCGATCCACTGAACCATACCTTGCAATTCATTAAAGTGTTTGACTATTGTTGACTTGTCCGATTGAACACCTGTCCGATCGTACACCTGTCCGATCCAAAGACTAAACTTTGCAACTCCTTGAATGCCAGCCGATAGGGTTACCGACCGATCGAACAACCGTCCGATCGATCGACCTGAAAGGTAAAGGTATTTCAATGTTTTCAAATGCTACAACAAAAACTTCAAAAGTCAAGCCATCATACACAAACACATCCTTTTCAAAGGAAGAAATAAACCACTCGAACAGCCATCCGATCGGCTTACCGACCGACCGGACAGCGGACCGAACGGGCTGTCAACCGAACGGTCAGCCGTCCGATTGAACTACCGTCCGATCGACCAGCTGTCCAACTCCCCCACATTTGTTTCCGTTTTACGTTTTACTTATCGATGTGCTACCGAATCTATTCAGGCTAACCGTACTCCCTTCAATCCATAATCGCTGTGAGTATACTCGATCCCTTTTTGCTTTATGCACTTTTAGGTGTTACATACGTTACAAATATTCAAACTACAACTATCACACTACTCAAACTATTGAACGCTAACCGTTAATGCATGTATTGCATGGCTTATGAATGCTTATTTGTTATGTTTACACATGGAATGTTGTCTACCTGCCTTAGCAACGATAGTACTATAGTTTGGACTCAGCACCCGTTCACACGGGGGTTGTTAAGGATCTTTTACTTGCATGGATTACGGTGGTAATCATGTATTGCGAACTGCCTCGGGCAGTCAACCCGCAGTCATTGGTATCGATGGATCTATGTCGATAACTAACGTGCTTCATTTCACTATGTGTACGTGCTGGTTATGCGTAAACGAATTCGAATTCTATATGCTATTATCAAACTTGTATGCTCACCTTTACATTTTATGTATTGACCTTATTTTAACGTATGTGACAGGTGTTTAGGTTGTTTGTATACCTAGCTCACTGTGAAATCGAGGCTAGGAAAGGTCTAGGATGCTCGCTGTGCCGTGATGAAATTGAAGCTAGGAAAGGAGGTCCTAGAAACCAATAAATAAATTATTTATGTTTGAATCTGAGTTGTCGGAACAGAATATTTGCCTAGATTTTATCTGTAATAATTTGTTTACTATTTAAGACATGGTATGGGACATGTTAATTTAAATTGAATGGTAATGATAGTTGTTATGGAAACTTCTGGACAATCTGTTTCGCTCAGTGCCATACCCCGATGATTCCGCCATCGGTTGGGGTGTGATAGCTCAGCTCACCTTTTCGCAGATTTCTCTCGATTCCGGTAAGTTTTCGTCCTAAATCTTGTACTTTCCTGATCTATACACTCTCCTACACCTTTCTATCTTTTAAATCTTAACTTTTAACCGTGAAATCATCAAGATTCAAGTGTTCTAGGATGATGTCATCGTGGGTTCTTGAAGAACTTCATGTTTTGGCCTCAATCCACCAAGAATGACTTGGATCTAGCCGATTTCCACATAAACAAACAAAGATCTTTCATAAGATCTAAACATATACTCGGTGAAAAGGATTGGAAGATGGATTTTCCAACTTTCTTTCAACTCTTTTCACTCAAGAACTTCAAAACCTGTAGAAACGGACCCTGAGCCGGTTTACACATCACTTCGGGGGCTGTATGGCTCAAGATCCGGATTCTATCCACAAGGTTAACCGACTTTGGGTTAAACGTTAAACTTCGTTCCGAACAGTCCACCGACTGGATTTGGGTGATTCCTGTCCGACCCAAGGAACCAAGTAAGGACGAAGGATCTATGGTTCTACTCGCTGTCAAAATACCTCAATAAAACGACAAACAAACAGAACAACCAAGTGATAGGCGAAAAGGCTGAAAAGGTCAGGACGCTGACCGAACGGACAGGCAGCCGATCGGATAGTCAGCCGATCGACTGGCCAGCCGATCGGCTAACACCTGGTCCCACGCAATCAATTTATTTTGAAGACTAGTATTGAATGAACTGTTGTTCGATCGAACTACTGCCCGATCGGAATACTCTTCGGATCATGAGATACTATACTACAACACTTAATCGATTTTTCAACATGTTCCATGCACTAGAAGTGCCACCCGATCGAACAGCCGTCCGATCAGGTGACACCCTGTTGTCCGATCGAACAGCAGTTGTGTTATTCTATCGATCAACTGTCCGATCCACTGCACCATACTTTACATCTCATTTAAAGTCTTTGACTAGTCGAACACCTGTCCGATCCAAAGACTAAACATTGCAATTCATTTAAATGCCTAACCGATCGGGTTGCCGGCCGATCGGACAGCCGTCCGATCGACCGACCTGAAAGGTAAAGGTACTTCAAAGTTTTCAAATACTACAACGAAAACTTCAAAATTCAAGCCATCATACACAAACACATCCTTCTCAAAGGAAGAAACAATCCACTCGAACAGCCATCCGATCGGCCTACCGACCGACCGGACAGCGGGCCGAGCGGACTCTCAACCGAACGGTCAGCCGTCCGATCGGACTGTCGTCCGATCGACCAGCTGTCCGACTCACCGACACTTGTTTTCCGTTTTACGTTTCACTTATCATTATGCTACCGAATCTATTCAGGCTAACCGTACTCGCTAAGCGCTCCCTTCAATCCATTAATCGCTGTGAGTATACTCGATCCCTTTTTGCTTTAAGCACTTTTGGGTGTTACATACGTTACGAATATTCAAACTACAACAATCACACTACTCAAATACTATTTGAATGCTAACTGTTAATGCATGTTATACGTGGCTCATGAATGCTTGTTTGTTATGTTTACACATGGAATGCTGTCTACCTGCCTTAGCAACGATAGTACTATAGGTTGGACTCAGCACTTGTTCACACGGGGGTTGTTAAGGATCTTTTACTTGCATGGATTACGGTGGTAATCATGTATTGCGAACTGCCTCGGGCAGTCAACCCGCAGTCATTGGTATCGATGGATCTATGTCGATAACTAACGTGCTTCATTTCACTATGTGTACGTGTATGCTCACCTTTACATTTTATGTATTCACTTTATTTTAACGTATGTGACAGGTGCTTAGGAAGTTTACATGCTTAGCATGCTGTGAACTTGAGGCTAGGAAAGGTCTATGATGCTCTCTGTGCTGTGATGAAATCGAAGCTAGGAAAGGAGGTCCTAGAAACCAATAAATAAACTATTTATGTTTAAATCTGAGTTGTCGAAACAGAATATTTGCCTAGTTTTTGTCTGTAATAATTATTTTACTGTTTGAGATACGGTATGGGACATATCACCTAAATTGAATAGTATTAATGATTGTTATGGAAACTTCTGGACAATCTGTTTCGCTCAGTGTCATGCCCCGATGATTCCGCCATCGGTTGGGGTGTGACATTTACTCCTGGACTCCACACTATCCAAGCACACTTCATTCCAAAATCCAGAAGCAGCGACACAACACACCAACCCTTGTTACTTGCGACGTCTTTTGAGTAACCAATGTTAAACTAATTTCGGATTGAGCGAATTTAGGGCCAACATTAGGGGTGATCATTGCCATGGTTATTCAATGTCTCAAATCTCAATCTCAATTGCAGATTCTCAACATGGCTGTCAAGTATTCAAAAGTCAAAAAAGGGATTGGATGATTGGTGATTCGTATTGCTGACTTGTTGGCTTGGAAGATACTACTCAGGTTAGTTATAGAAAAATGTTGATTTGTTGATTTTCTTTATACCAATTCAATAGGCCCCGACTTTTATAGTTTGCTTAGGGCTTCTAAAAACGCTGGACTAGCCTCATGATTAGACATGCTTTTTTAAAATATATAATGATTTATTAACCAAACAGTTTGTAAACACATATAGCTTGTTATGTTTTTTTAAAGTTATAATAATTGGATAATCAGTTTTTTAATGTTGATTATCTCATGAAGTAACATGACATGCATCTGAAAATGAAATACGCATAATAAGACTTCATAATATGTGAAAATAAGTTAAAATGTATATATTTGTAAGTTTATATAATTGCTTTCGAAGTAGGTACTTATCTGGCTTGAGAAATATATTTATCCAAACACTAGAAAACTACTTAATGTTAGTTACCTTAGAAAACTACTTAATGTTAGTTAAAATCACAATAATATGTTCAAGAACATAATATAATTTTCAACTTTGATTGTGTGGTTGTTTGTAGCATTTGGTATTGACAAGTACTTACTTGTATATATTTACGATAATAAAATTAATCACAATTTTCTTTTATTATTTATTTATAATTTACAACTAGTATTAAGCCCTTTCGCCTTACGGTGGGGGCATAAAACCGTGCTAAATAGCATCAATGTCACACAACCGCCAACTCACAAAAATTAGAATGAAATGTAAAAACATTGAACCACAAAAGCATGAGTTAACTCGAAAAATCTAGAACGAATAGTAAAACAAAAATTTGTGAAATATGAAAAGTATAGAGAAACAAAGTTGAAAGTAAAAAAATTGTGAGGCTGAAGTGTAAAAGATAAAAGCTTTTGGATTAAAAATAAAAATTCAAATAATTGTAAGTTAAAAGTGTAATATCGAATTTATTTTACACCCTTCTCTAACCCAACATTTTAATAAAAAACTAATTTCTCTCTCTTACGCCTACATAACCCAACCCAACCATCTACTCACATTCACAACCCAACATTTAAAACATTTTTTACTAAATATATATTTTTATTTTTGCCAGTCCAACTGGTTGATGCACTTGGGTTTTACCCATGGTGCCCGAGTTCGATCCCCACCTGAGGCAGTTTATTCCTCTCTGTGGCGGCTCTCAACTCGTCAAGCCCTACGATGGGCGAGGTACCTGTTGGGTTTTTCCTTGGACGCCGGTCACTCTCTGATGCCAGTTGTGGCACGATTAAGACACTCACGTCTGGCCGGAGAGGGACGTCGGGCCTCCCCAATGGGGGGGGGGGGGGTGTGGGGTGTGTCGCATCCAAAAAATTTGTGATACCTTGCCATTCAAAATTTTTTTATCCATTTCTACTCACATTCACAACCTAACCTTTAATACATTTTTTATTAAATCTATATTTTTATTATTTATCCATAAATGTGTTAGAAATAATTATAATTAATATTTTCTTTTAAAATCGATTTATTTAAAAAAAATAACAACAATATAAGAAATCTTTTAATTAAAAAAAACACACATACATTCATCAAATCTTTTAATAAAATGCATTTTTTATAAAAAAAATTTAAAAAAATATACCTTTTTAAGGAACTCGGTTTTTGATAAAATTTATATCGATATGTTCACACAAAAAAAGAGTTAAACAACACTGTGTTTTAAGATTTTTAATAATTAAATATTAATAAGTTATTAAATAAAATCAAGTTTTAGGTAGAATTAATTGTTATAAAAAAATGAAAAACATAATAAAAATCTAACCTAACATTTGCCAACAAGTGGCATCTATTATAAAATAACTAGTGGGATTCTCCCGCGCTACGCGGCGGGAACACGGTTAGTATCGATTTGATTCAATTCATTACGGTATCAGCACTTGTTATAGCAACCAAAGAGAAAACAAAAAAGAAATTGTGATATGCACTAATGAAATATCGATATGTTTTTGCATACCGATACTCAATATAGTTTACGATACTAAAAACATTTTATTTTGAATACAAAACTGTTTTCAAAATACATTCTATATTTCGTTTTTAATATAACACCATTTTCAAGTTAAATAAATACTTTCAAGATTTCAACAGAAAAAGTTAAACATAACTACGAAAATAGTGACTAAAGATATTAAACATAACTACGTATTTAGTTTTTCCAAAGACCCACAATTATATTGCAAATGCAAAATATTGTTATTGTTAATTCATGTTGTTATAGAATATATAATAGAATAGAATAGAATAGAATGGGTTAAAATAATATTTTTAAATATTCAAAAATATGTAATCTATAAGTAAAAATTAACTATAATAACTATTTAATCAGCAACATATCATGAGCCAATTTGCTAAAAGGAATCAAAGAATTATGGAATGAAGGGCAGTGTTAGAAACCAAAGCAACCACATCCCATGTCACCACTCATGTTAAAGGAAATGAACAATAATACAATATAGATGGCAGTTTTGTAAATAACATTCTAGATATGTCCCTTTATTATACTATTCACAAGAAGCTACATGAATTGTTAATATATATAATTGATAGAGAAAATTAAATGCATTTTTTATTTTATTTTTTACTTTTTGGGCAACCAACCCACCAATTGGTCACCGATAAATGTAGCCTAAACATTTATTACAACTCTTAAATACACAAAAATATTGCAAATTTATAATTTGTAATGTATTTAAAAAGTAGCTTATTGAATAGACAGTCATATATATAATTAAGGGTACGTTTGAATTTTAGAAGATGCAAGTTTCAAAGTATATGCTAAGAAATTTGAGCAGGTTAATGTTCTCCAACGAAATACTAGTAGTTATGAGCCACAAAATAACAATGAAGATTACTCCTA
Organism: Helianthus tuberosus; assembly: GCA_030545235.1. NCBI lineage: Eukaryota > Viridiplantae > Streptophyta > Magnoliopsida > Asterales > Asteraceae > Helianthus > Helianthus tuberosus. The sequence goes on from CM060364.1 coordinate 12,193,973, forward strand.
AGTTGCAGGGTATTTTTTTTGCTTGTACACACACGATAATGAGGTATGGTACTTGATTAGATAACTATATAAACCTTGTTTTCATATTAGATAATTTTTTTTTTAATATTTTGTATTTTACTTTTAAACCTTCAACTTTGTTAATATACGTCTTCGGCCTTTTTATTAAAAAAAACACTTCAAAGTTTATTGCTTAACTTTATGTAAATGTGTGTTTAGTCCATTTGCTTTAATTTTCGTAGTATTAGCCCCGGCAAATTACGATTTTGCCCCAAATAAAAATTACACGCTTGCCATCATTTTAGTTTTTTTTTTTTTTTTTTTGGCAAAACTATGGTAGTGTTTTATTTTAATTGGTTGACTCAATGTAATTTTTATTCGTGCTAAGAGGCTTCATGACACTCGCTCATTGGTTATGACAAATGACAACTTTGCCGCTAGTTCAAAATTGCAGTCTTGTCATCGTTTTAGTTTTTTTATTTAGCAAAACTATGATAGTGTTCTGTTTTAATTGGTTGACTCGATATAATTTATATTAAGATCGTGTTATGAGCAGTATGTACAAGTAACCGAAACACAAACGTACATATTATGAAAGTAAGAAATATTCGGCTTAGTGCCCCGCAACACGGGCGAGAACTAGTTAATGAAAAAGAGTAAAAAACAATATAAATTTATTCATTAAGAAAATATTTAAATATGCTCAACTCAAATTGAAAAGTATAAATTTATTCATTAAGAAAATATTTAAATATACTCAACTCAAAATGAAAAGTATACATGCTGCACATTTGATACCGAATTACATACCGTGTTTGTAATTGTATCCTCAAAATAACACACACCCACAGCAAGAAATAACATCGAAGTTAAGCCTATTTATCCAACACATTTTCTTGCATGCAGCACACACAATGTAATGAGGAACGGCTTTCCTCCTTGGCCTCTATTTAAGAAGTTGTATCATCAGATCATAAGTAACATTGCAATCAATACACAACAACAAGTTTTGAGACTAAACAAACATATCCAACACCTCGACTATAATGGGTGATAACCGGCAGCAAAACTACCAGGCGAATATGAGCGGAGGAGAGACATCGAAGAAAAAAGGGGCATCTGTGATCCCCGTGCCCAGGAAGCAAGTGTCAACCATGATTGCTGAGAAAACAGCAAAGTTCGTTATGGGAGCGGCCAAAAATGTTAAGAATAAGAATAAAATCAATCCAGGTGGTGATTAGATTACTAATGACTTTCATACTTATGAGTTCCTGATTGTTTCTGGTTTTGTTCAATCTTTTGTATTTTTGTGTTGTCATATGTAAAGTAGTTGCAACAATCTATATGTGTAATAATGTTATTAAGTGTCTTTTATATTGTTTTTATGTAATAAACACTATGACTTTGTTTAATGTACTAATAATACTAATGTATTAAGTGTCTTGTGTACTGTTTTTATGTAATAAATACTATAACTTTGTTTAATGTACTAATGTTTTTCTTTCATAAATTTGCCTTGAACTGAAAGTTGTTTGTTTATAAAGAAGAGTAAATTGCCAAAATCGCTCTTAAGGTTTGGGTGTGTTTGTCAGTTTCATCCAAAACAACTTTTTATATTGTCCCTTACTTTTGAGATTTTTTTGTCATTTTCATCCAAATGTCTAATTTGCTTTATATTTTCTATCAAATATTTGGATGAAAATGACAAAAAATCCAAAATCTCAAGGATGATTTTGGCAAAAAATGTTAGACGTTTGGATGAAAATGACAAAAAAAATCATAAAAGTGAGGGGCAATATAGTACAAAAAAATGTTTTGGATGAAACTGGTAAATACACCCAAACCTTAGGGACGAATTTGGCAATTTACTCTAAAGAAATAGAGTAAACTTCCGTTTTGCTCCCTGTGGTTTGGTCACTTTAACGGTTTTGCCCCAAACTTTTAAAACTAGCCATTTTCCTCCAATAATTTGCTTTTGTTTTTCCATTTTGCTCCATGCGGGGAGCAAAATGGAAAAACAGACAATTTGTATAGAGTTAGAGGTAGGGAGCAAAATGGAAAAATCATAGCAAACTATTGGAGGAAAATGGATATTTTTTAAGGTTTGGGGCAAAACCATTAAAGTGACCAAACCACAGGGAGCAAAACGGAAGTTTACTCAAAGAAATATAGTGATTTTATTTTGTAGTGTTTGGCTTATTAAATTACTGGACAACCACATTTTTTATAAAACAAAAGAAGTAACAACGCAAAGGAAGATCGTGTGTTATGGTGTCATGGTTGTGGTGGTGGCTCCCATGGTGGTGGTGGTGGCGGCTACCACGGTTGTGATGGTAGTGAGAGATAGAAGGTAACTAGGTAAGGAAGATAGTGGTGATGGTGGTGGCTGCCAAATGTGATTTTTTTCCACATTAGCTTCAAAGTCATTATCCACGTCAGCAAAAAACTAACCGGGTTAAACCTCAGTTAGAAAAAACTCGTTGGGAGAAAATATGTTCGAAGGTGTGACCATGTAAGGCCCCCAAATCGGGTGCCCTATAGTCGGGTCACATCACAGTGTACTGTTTGAAAATAAGTCTTTTATCAAAAACACGCAGCGGAAATTTTAATTAAGACAGTACATGATTAAATAAAAACTTAAAATGTTATTTAGTTTCTAACTAATCGAATGCATTCCACCATATACGAGTAATCTCATTTGCTAGCCAGGAGCAACACCGACTCGAATCACACACCTGCAAAACAATCTAACATACATGCAAAAGTCAGCTACGCTGAATGAGTTCTAACAGTTTAGTTGAAGCATTTAAAACACATCCCAAATGCTTTATTTGAAAACCCAAAACATCATCATTTTAAAACCACCATCGTTTATTAAAATACATTAACATCATTTTAAAGTTTATAACTCCAACCCGTAACCCAAAACTCCACCTATATCCTCGGTCTAATCATCCTACCAGTAATCCTTTCCGATATGGATTAGATTACTTAGACACCAAAGGATAACCCGCAATGCATCTTAATTCATAAGACCATGAACCAAACCAACTCGTATCTAGAACATAACAATTAATGTCCTAAAAACTCAATTGTAACTTGATCTCGTCCGACAACTACACAATTTAACACCACTCGACAAACGCATAATAGAACATCATTCGTCACCCACATCATTTAACATCATTCGTCAAGTACACAAATAATCATCATTTACCCACCATTTAACTAACATGAAACATATAAGCACATAAGGTGGGAACCTAACACATCGGTTGTTGCCCGTAGGCTATCATCATTTGCCCTCGTCAGGGTTTCGTCTCCTCCAAATTTGACTCCGAAGAGTCTGTCACCCGCATATTAACCCCGAAGGGTCCGTCGTTGCCACTAGGGCTAATCATCTAAATACCTCAAAGGTGTTTCTCGTGACCTGACGCCACCCTGAAGGTAACGCCGCCATCACGAATAACCCGCATCTCGTGACCTGACGCCACCCCGAAGGTAACGTTGCCATCACAAGTAACCAATATCTCGTGACCTGACGCCACCCCGAAGATAACGCCGCCATCACAAGTAAACAACATTTCATGACCTAACGCCACCCCAAAGATAACGCTGTCATCACGAGTAACCGACATCAAGCACCTCAAGGATGCTAATTCACATAAGGCACATATACACATACAATGTTAATAACACGTCAACTACTCGGCAACTACTACCTTCACAATCTCACTACCACTAAGGTTCGCAACCTACGATAGAGTTACCAATTAAAGTTTATCATGACACAAGTAGTGCTTTAAATATCAACAACTACCACGCCCCATACCTATATGACATCGACATCACTAAGTAAAACAACATACGCCTACGCAGGACTAATAAATCCAGATTAATCACTACGTCGTATAAAAATATTGTTTGTGGAAAAATGTTTATAAAACATTTATATCGCATAACTCGTTAATATGTATAAAAACATGTGAAAAGCATGTATGCTAGGCCCAAAAATATTTAAGAGAAAGGAGATTAGAACTCACCTTATCGAAGCACTGACAAGATCAAGTACTAGCGGATTGAACGGCATCACAATCCAAGAAAATTTAACACCTGAGATGAAGTAGTCTAAATTACGAAAATTTATTTAGATCCTATCATACGATCGCAAATTAACAACCTGACATAATTAAATTCTACACGTCTCATGTGAGAGAATTTAGGTGTATGCATGTGTGCTTAATTAAATCAACACACATTCCCACATTTGAAAACCTCGTTTACTTTTAAGAAAACAAGCACACATGCACCTCAACATCCATTTCAATGCATACATAAAATCAATCCAGGTGGTGATTAGATTACTAATGATTTTCATACTAATGAGTTCCTGATTGTTTCGGGTTTTGTTCAATCTTTTGTATTTTTTGTGGTGTTATATGTAAAGTAGTTGCTAAAATCTATATGTGTAATAATGTTATTAAGTGTCTTTTATACTGTTTTTATGTAGTAAACACTGTAACTTTGTTTAATGTACTAATACTAATGTATTAAGTGTCTTTTGTACTGTTTTTATGTAATAAATACTATAACTTTGTTTAATGTACTAATGTTTTTCTTTCATAAATTTGCCACGAACAGAAAGTTGTTTGTTTATAAAGAAACTAGTTTTAAGCCCCCCGCGTTGTGGGGCGGAGGCGTAAAACCGTGCTACTAACGCCGTGTGCGGGGTAGAACGATGCTAAAAAGCAAGCCTACAACGACCAAAATCGGGTAAAAGCGAAAGAAACATACGAATTTATAGCACCTAGTAATTCACGTGAGGTAAAATGTAGACGGACTCACATTTAAACCAACGTATTAGAAAATCGAGAAGGTTAAAAAGATTTTTTTTAAATGAGGAGAAAAACGACAACCTGTAACTGAAAGAAAAACAAAAGGAAAATAGAAAAATCCTTGAGGAACCAATGACCACTTTGGTGTCAAATCGGCTTGGTGTTGGTGGGGGTTTTGCCAAAGAAAGTCTTGTGGCATGATTGTAATTAATATTCCAATGTTGTCCAATTAACACAATGTAGCTAAGAATCTACAGAAAATGTTATATTTAGTAAAGTAATAGTAGTAATATAGTGATTTTATTTTGTAGTGTTTGGCTTATTAAATTATTGGACAACCACATTTTTTTTATAAAACAAAAGAAGTAACAACGGAAAGGAAGATCGTGTATTACGGTGTCATGGTTGTGGTGGTGGCTCCCATGGTGGTGGCGGCCATGGTGGTGATGGTAGTGAGAGAGGGAAGGTAACTAATTAGGTAAGGAAGATGGTGGTGGGTTGGTGGTGATGGTGGTGGCTGCCACTCCAGATGTGATTTTTTTCCACATTAGCTTCAAAGTCATTATCCACGTCAGCAAAAACTAACCGGGTTAAACCTCAGTTAAAAAAGCTTGTTGGGAGAAAATATGTTTGAAGGTGTGACCATCCGGAAATATTTTTGTAGTTGAGACTGTTGGCGGCCAATTACTAATAGTTTAGGTTATTTAAATCCATTATTTCTTTATTTTATCTTGTTTTTAAGTTTTGTATATAGTTAATTCAAGTTACATAGCCATGTTAACATCAATTTTCAAGGTACAACAATTGTTCCACGTATCAAATGGATAGATGGCTTTATTTCGATTAATAACACAATCGTGGTTCAAAATAAAACTTTTTCTTGTAATTATATTATCCCGAGTTAAATTTGGATCAAAATGACTGAAAGAAAAGTGAGGAATATGTAAATGCATTTCATTTTAGGTGGTAGTAAACTATTGATAAGCTTCGTTGCGTGAAGCTTCTAACGTGTTATACTGCGTGAAGTCGTGAACCGAGGATCGTATGTCAAGAGTTTACTAAAAGTAATTGGGAATTTATAAGTTTTACACCGCTTAAGATGGGTCGCTCATGTTGGATAATAGGTCAATTGGATTCGGGTTAATCGATAACTCTTTATCACTTCTTATAGACATTTTTATTTTGGCCAGCCTTTCTTATAGACATTTAATGTTCAATTATGAACAAAAATAATATTTGGGTTATACCAAATTACAGGGAATGCTCGTTGCCTTTTAAAATTACAAAAATCATCTTTTATACGTTTTAAAAACATTACACCATCTGTCTTTTGTCATTAACCCGCTTAAAATTTTTAGTCAAATTTAGACATCATATCCATATATAAATAAAACATAAATAAAAATAACATAAGAGCTATAAACGGATTCAGGTTGAAACGGGTCTGGGTCGGAATAGGTTTCAGGTCGGGTCGGGTCTGTTTAACAGTCAGGGGGCAATCCTAATCTCCTAAATTGCGTAAATTCTATATAATTACAATCAAAAGATGGATGACCAGTGCCATGTTGTGGATTTGACGTCTCAATAACCCTTGTGGTTAGTATCTTATCTTGGTTCACACCCTTAAAGGGGGCGATTAGACAGAGCCAACTTGTTGGGTTTATCAACCTAGGCTAGATTTGGATGTATAATTTGATGATTTGGATGTGAATGCTCTAAGGCCATAAAAAAGAGAAGGGTCTTCCATTTTTTTTCTTTTCATATATTAGACTTGTTTTGGCCCATTTAAACAAAGTTTCTAGGCCAAAGATTTAGAATTTTACTCCTGGACTCCACACTATCCAAGCACACTTCATTCCAAAATCCAGAAGCAGCGACACAACACACCAACCCTTGTTACTTTTGACGTTTTGAGTAACCAATGTTAAACTGATTACGGATTGAGCGAATTTAGGGCCAACATTAGGGGTGATCATTGCCATGGTTATTCAATGTCTCAAATCTCAATCTCAATTGCAGATTCTCAACAGGGTTGTCAAGTATTCAAAAGTCAAAAAAGGGATTGGATGATTGGTGATTCGTATTGTTGACTTGTTGGCTTGGAAGACACTACTCAGGTTAGTTATAGAAAAATGTTGATTTGTTGATTTTCTTTATACCAATTCAATAGGCCCCGACTTTTATAGTTTGCTTAGGGCTTCTAAAAACGCTGGACTAGCCTCATGATTAGACATGCTTTTTTAAAATATATAATGATTTATTAACAAAACAGTTTGTAAACACATATAGCTTGTTATGTTTTTTTAAAGTTATAATAATTGGATAATCAGTTTTTTAATGTTGATTATCTCATGAAGTAACATGACATGCATCTGAAAATGAAATACGCATAAAATAAGACTTCATAATATGTGAAAATAAGTTAAAATGTATATATTTGTAAGTTTATATACTTGCTTTCGAAGTAGGTACTTATCTGACTTGAGAAATATATTTATCCAAACACTAGAAAACTACTTAATGTTAGTTACCTTAGAAAACTACTTAATGTTAGTTGAAATCACAATAATATGTTCAAGAACATAATATAATTTTCAACTTTGATTGTGTGGTTGTTTGTAGCATTTGGTATTGACAAGTACTTACTTGTATATATTTACGATAATAAAATTAAGCACAATTTTCTTTTATTATTTATTTATAATTTACAACTAGTATTAAGCCCTTTCGCCTTACGGTGGGGGAATAAAACCGTGCTAAATAGCACCAATGTCACACAACCGCCAACTCACAAAAATTAGAATGAAATGTAAAAACATTGAACCACAAAAGCATGAGTTAACTCGAAAAATCTAGAACGAATAGTAAAACAAAAATTTGTGAAATATGAAAAGTATAGAGAAACAAAGTTGAAAGTAAAAAAATTGTGAGGCAAAAGTGTAAAAGAAGAAAGCTTTTGGATTAAAAATAAAAATTCAAATAATTGTGAGTTAAAAGTGTAATATCGAATTTTTTTACACCCTTATCTAACCCAACCTTTTTAATAAAAAACTAATTTCTCTCTCTTACACCTACACAACCCAACCTTTAAAACATTTTTTATTAAATATATATTTTTATTTTTGCCAGTCCAACTGGTTGATGCACTTGGGTTTTACCCATGGTGCCCGAGTTCGATCCCCACCTGAGGTGGTTTATTCCTCTCTGTGGCGGCTCTCAACTCGTCAAGCCCTACGATGGGCGAGGTACCTGTGGGGTTTTTCCTTGGACGCCGGTCACTCTCTGATGCCAGTTGTGGCACGATTAAGACACACGTCTGGCCGGAGAGGGACGACGGGCCTCCCCAATGGGGGGGGGGGGGGGGTGTGGGGTGTGTCGCACCCAAAAAATTTGTGATACCTTGCCATTCAAATTTTTTTTATCCATTTCTACTCACATTCACAACCCAACCTTTAAAACATTTTTTATTAAATCTATATTTTTATTTTTATTATTTATCCATAAATGTGTTAGAAATAATTATAATTAATATTTTCTTTTGAAACCGATTTATTTTAAAAGCAAAATAAATAACAACAATATAAGAAATCTTTTAATTAAAAAAAACACATACATTCATCAAATCTTTTAATAAAATGCATTTTTTATAAAAAAAATATTTAAAAAATATACTTTTTTAAGGAACTCGATTTTTGATAAAATTTATATCGATATGTTCACACAAAAAAAAGAGTTAAACAACACTATGTTTTCAGATTTTTTAATAATTAAATATTAATAAGTTATTAAATAAAATCATGTTTTAGGTAGAATTAATTGTTATACAAAAAAAAAATGAAAAACATAATAAAAATCTAAGCTAACATTTGCCAACAAGTGGCATCTATTATTAAATAATGAGTAAACTGCAATTTTACCCCCTGAGGTTTGAGGTCATTGGCATGTCTATTATGTTTAAGGAAATAATTGCAATTTTACCCCCCACTGTTTGCTCTTATGTCGCATGTTTACCCCCCGGGCCTTGTTTCCGTTAGAGATTAGGGTTTTCTGTTAATGAACAAAGGGCAAATAGGTAAATTCGCGTTCCTGTTGACCTGTAACCTCATATAATCCCCCTTTCATCACATTGAAACCCTGAACTTAACCTACCTCTAAAATCAAGAGCTCCACACCGGCGATCAGGCATTCTTCAACAATTACAGCTGATTACGAGCATGGATCTTCGATTGTGGAAGGTACGAGCTGAAGATCAGTATTTCAAACCGGCTGAAATGTACCGTAAGTGACATGCTGTCACGGCCCCCGCCACCGGTTTGACCCGGTCCAGGAGCCGCGGGGCAGGAACTTGCGTGGTATTTATTAATTGATGCGACAGCGGAAGATTTAACAGGATCTTTTAAAAACTTGAAAATGGCCGATTATTTTATTTCACAATTTGGGATAAAGCCCCGCAATTTACAATAGAGGAATTTTACTAGGAAATTCCCTGATTTATAAAACATGTTTATTTATTTTAACTGAGCCACCTCTTCAAGCTTGTTAGTGCTCCGTAGCACGTTTTCCTTGATTTATAGCAGGTTGCTTGAAACATGTTTTAAATATATTTTTGTCAGCGGGGAAATACTGGTGAGTCACTCAATTTGATAAAATGACACCTAGTTATTAATTACAACATAAGAGCGATTACAATGGCTTCTATCTTATTTTTATCTGGCGCCGTGTCACAATGGTGACGATGGTCATACCACTATTGGGTCTTTCCCCAAGTAGTGACGTTTATCACTGTTAGGATTTATTAGCCTAACCGTGAGAAATTAGTAATGTGCACAATACCCCACTAGCCAGTGATTCAAGATAACCACGACTTAGTCCCTGTAATTATAACTTTTGAAAATAATTTGAGGTATTGTAAAACAGTTGATAAAAAGAGAATGACTCACTTTGCAGATTTATGCGGGCAGAGTTTTAGCCTACTGATTAGCCTTGTAACCTAATTTAAATAACAATGCACACGAACTAGGTCAGTAACTAATACAACATTTACGATAACTAACGAGATTAAAACCCTCACAACGAATGACAAAGTGCGATACTTAAACATCCATCGAATTCACGACGAATGACAAAGCATAACCCTAATTTGGGCAGCACTTAAACATCCATTGGATAGTTTTCAATCGATCGGACATTGAATCGTAGCAGCGATCGAGTTAATACCCTGTATCGTAGCAACACCCCACTAATTTGAAAGTAAATTCGACTTTTGGACAGTATATTTTCGTTTTTGAAAGTTGGTTTCGACACAGAATGAAAGCTCCTGATCCATGCTACTTATAGGTGAAAATTGAGGTTCACGCGGCCCGCGTGAACCTTGGCTTGACCTTTACGCGGCCCGCGAGGGCAACCTAGTCTACGAGTAGGCTTGGTGAATCACGGGTAGGCTTGCCAGCTGGTCAACGCGTGGCTCGGATGCTTATCCGGTCAAACTTCATATTGACGCTGCCCGCGTAAATCTGAGCCAACCTTTACGCGGCCCGCCTGAAGATCAGGAAATCTTGATTTCTTGATTTTTCATGTACAGTAAGGTTTCAGGGGTCCGGGTTTTCACTTACGGGTCGGTTTAGGACATTTTTGAAGGTCCTTACATCCTCCCCGCCTTATTTAAAATCTCGTCCTCGAGATTCATTGGAATAAGTGAGGATATTTTCGCTTCATCTCCGATAACAGCTCCCAAGTATGTTCGGGTCCTCTCTTGGAATCCCATTTGACTTTGACTAGTATCAATCGCTTGTGCTTGAGAAACTTGATCTTTCTGTCTTCTATTTGTAGTGGCTTCTCAACAAATTTTAACTTTTCGTTTACCTCTACATCTTGAAGAGGTACTACCAGAGATTCGTCAGATAGACATTTCTTGAGATTGGATACATGAAATACATCATGTACTCCAGCTAGCTCCTCTGGTAGTTGTAAGCGATAGGCAACTGGTCCTATTCGTTGGACTACTGGGAATGGTCCTACGTACCTTGGACTTAGTTTTCCCTTTTTACCAAATCGTACTACTCCTTTCCAAGGAGAAACTTTCAAGAGTACATTGTTTCCTACTTGAAATTCTAACGGCTTGCGACGATTATCGGCATAACTCTTCTGACGATCTCGAGCCGTTTTCAATCTTTCCTTGATTTGAGTGATCTTGTCAGTAGTTTCTTGCATAATTTCAGGACCTGATAATTGACTTTCTCCTATTTCTGCCCAACAAACTGGAGTTCTGCATTTTCGTCCATACAGTGCTTCGAACGGGGCAGCTTCAATGCTTGAATGATAACTATTGTTATAGGAGAATTCAATTAAAGGTAGGTGGTCATCCCAGTTTCCACCAAAATCTATCACGCATGCCCTAAGCATGTCCTCTAGGGTTTGAATCGTCCTTTCACTTTGTCCGTCTGTTTGTGGATGATATGCAGTACTTAAGTTTAGTTGGGTTCCCATTGCTTCCTGAAAACTAGTCCAGAAATGGGAAGTGAAACGACTATCCCTATCCGATACAATGGAGAGTGGGACTCCATGTAAGGATACTACTTCATCTACATACAACTTGGCTAACCTTTCCATGCTAAAGGTTTCTTTCATGGGTAGAAAGTGAGCTGATTTGGTTAATCGATCCACAACTACCCAAATCGCATCATTACCTTTTCTGGTTTTGGGTAACTTAGTAACAAAATCCATGGTTATAAGTTCCCATTTCCATACAGGCATTTCTAATTGTTGTAGTAGACCTGAGGGTTTCTGATGTTCTGCCTTAACTTGTGAACAAGTAAGACACTTAGATACATATCTAGCTATGTCCTTTTTCATTCCTATCCACCAGAAATTACTTCTTAAATCTTGGTACATCTTATTGTTACCAGGATGCATGGTATACCTAGATTTATGAGCTTCCTCTAGAATCTTATTTCTTAAGTCTCCGTGCTTAGGTACCCATATTCTTTTCTTATGGAATCTCCAAATTTCATCAGCTCCTTGTTCTAATTCCTTTATTCTTCCTTTCCTTCCTTCAGCATCATCCTGGATTGCTGTTTCTTGAACATTCTTCAGTTGTTCCTTGCCAGGAAGATAAGGAGGACAAACAAGAGTGCTTTAAAAGGTCCAAATGATCTGCCATTCTAAGTTGGTCAGCTTATTGATGACAAGAAAAAGATGAACCAGATGGTGAAAAATTATGTTCTTAAGGCAAGGAGGGATGTGTTTATTCTAAAAAATGAATTGTTAAGGTATAGGGTAGTATGTTTTGGAAGCAATCCACCACTACTTGGTCCTGTAAAAAAAAGGGAGAAGAGGGGCAAAATAGTAAATGCACCAAAGTAGGGCAAAAATACAAGCACCTTAAAAGGCATACCAAGCCCACCTGTCCTTGGGCAGTTCACATCTCAAGGAACACATACAAGGATAAGTGGTGTGTGAAGACCATTCATAATCAACACAATTGTTTGACAACAAGGGCCGTTTCTTTGTATACAATGAGTTCGATTGCCAGAGAGATCCAACCTATGATTGAAAGCAATCCAGACATGCCAATTCAAGCAATCCAAAGTCAACTGCTTCCGAAGCATCAACTAGAAATATCACTACATAAGGTCTTCAGAGCCAAGAAGATAGCAACTACGAAGATCTATGGTGATTACCAAGAACAGTATGGTCTGCTAAGGTCATACTGTGATGAACTTCTAAAAGCCAACCCAGGTAGTACAATTAAAATTGATGTGGAGCCATGTGGGAACTCAGCTAGTCCTACAAGGCAGTTTCGAAGGGTTTATTTTTGTTTTGCCTATATGATGAGAGGATTTAAGATGATTGGAAGACCATTGCTGGGTGTGGATGGTTGTTTCATGAAAGGTCCATTTCCTGGACAGATCTTGAGTGCTATTGGTATTGATGGGAACAATAGCATATATCCAGTTTGTTATGCCCTTGTTGAGGTAGAAACAACACAAACCTGGAAATGGTTTTTGCAACGTTTGAGAGATGACCTAGGGTGTACGGCTGACTCTTGTTTCACCTTTATTAGTGACATACAAAAGGTAATAAGTTCTTAAGTGTTAATTAATACATTGCAAAAAACTTTGGTAGCAAAATATTGTGATTAATTGCATTTTGTATCATAGGGTCTGATTCCGGCTATGCTAGCTGTTTTTCCTAATAGTGAGCACAGATTTTGTTTGAGGCACATCCATGAGAACATGAAATCCAAGTGGCGTGGAGATCTTTACAAGAATTTGCTTTGGTCAGCCGGAAGGAAGACATCTATTCCATACTTTAACAAAGCTATGGAAGAAATTAAGACAACAGAACGAGCTATGTATGACTGGCAGAATGAGATCCCATACACCGCTTGGTCAAGAGCATATTTTTCTGGAAGAGATAAATGTGATATGTTGTTGAACAACATATGTGAGGTTTTTAACAGACAAATCGTAGCAGCAAGGGACAAGCCGATTATCACATGCCTAGAATTCATTCAGGAGTACATGACTAAGAGGATAGTGAATGTCAAGAAATTGCAAGCAAAGTGTATGGGGCCACTGACACCTCATGCCACTGAGGTCTTCGATGAGATCAAGAAACAGGCTGCTGAAATGTCTGTTTTAATGGTTGATTCAGACAAGTATCAAGTAACAGGTCCGAGATCACAGTGTGTTGTGAATGTTAAACATAAAACTTGTGCATGCAGGAAGTGGGATTTGACAGGGATGCCTTGCAAACATGCAGTTGCAGCCATATGGGATATGTCAAGGAATAGCATTGATGCTGGCATACCAGAAGAGTGGGTGGATGAAGTGTATTGGCTGTCAACATGGAAGAAAGTCTATGACAATGTGATAGAGCCAATCAACGGGCCGGAGATGTGGACTCATTCAGAGTGTCCAACAACACTCATCCCACCAAAGCATCGTACACAAGTTGGAAGGCTAAAGAAGAAAAGAAATAACGCATTTGGTGAAAAAGAGCTTGAGCAGGAGTTCGACAAAGGAGGTAAAATGACCAGAAAGGGAACTAGCATCAAGTGCGGTAAATGTGGGAACATGGGTCACAATGTCAGGAGCTGCAAAGGACAAGGGGGTGAACAATCCACTGCTTCACAGGAATCACACACTGCCACTCAAGGTGCACCAGTTTACAATCTTGATGAGTGATGGATGGTTTGTAAGTTTAGACTATGTTTGTTTGTTTGTCAAGTTCATTCAAGACAATGTTTGGTTTGTAACTTTAGACTATGTTTATTTGTTTGTTTGTTCAAGACAATGTTAGGTTTGTCAACTTTGTTCAAGACAATGTTTGGTTTGTACCTTTATGTTTGGTTTGTCAAGTTTGTATTTTGGTTTACAACTGTTTGTTCAAGACAATATGGCTGCTTTACAATGTTTGTTCAAGACAATATGGCTGCTTTAGTACAAGACATTGTTTGGTTTGGTTTGTTGTCATGGCTGCTTTATGTTTGGTTTACAACTGTCATGGCTGCTTTGGTTTACAATCTTTATGTTTGGTTTGTATATGGCTGTTTTAGTACAAATAATGTGTTCAAACAGAATTTTGGCGGAAAGTGATTCGATTACATTGCAACATTTAGTACAAATAAGAGGTCCAAAACACAAACTTACAACCAAACAAATCTAGCCTATTTCCAGTGACAATCATCCAAACAAGACCAATCCGAATCAGAACCATGCTCCCCTTCATATGGGATGGAGTTAGAGGTGGGGAGCAAAATGGAAAAACCATAGCAAACTATTGGAGGAAAATGGATATTTTTAAAGGTTTGGGGCAAAACCATTAAAGTGACCAAACCACATGGAGCAAAACGGAAGTTTACTGAAAGAAATATAGTGATTTTATTTTGTAGTGTTTGGCTTATTAAATTATTGGACAACCACATTTTTTATAAAACAAAAGAAGTAACAACGCAAAGGAAGATCGTGTATTATGGTGTCATGGTTGTGGTGGTGGCTCCTATGGTGGTGGTGGTGGCGGCTACCATGGTAGTGAGAGAGAGAAGGTAACTAGGTAAGGAAGATGGTGGTGATGGTGGTGGCTGCCAAATGTGATTTTTTTTCCACATTAGCTTCAAAGTCATTATCCACGTCAGCAAAAACTAACCGGGTTAAACCTCAGTTAGAAAAACTCGTTGGGAGAAAATATGTTCGAAGGTGTGACCATGTAAGGCCCCCAAATCGGGTGCCCTATAGTCGGGTCACATCACAATGTACTGTTTGAAAATAAGTCTTTTATCAAAGGCAACGCAGCGGAAATTTTAATTAAGACAGTACATGATTAAATAAAAACTTAAAATGTTATTTAGTTTCTAACTAATCGAATGCATTCCACTATATACGAGTAATCTCATCTGCTAGCCAGGAGCAACACCGACTCGAATCACACACCTGCAAAACAATCTAACATACATGCAAAAGTCAGCTACGCTGAATGAGTTCTAACAGTTTAGTTGAAGCATTTAAAACACATCCCAAATGCTTTATTTGAAAACCCAAAACACCATCATTTTAAAACCACCATCGTTTATTAAAATACATTAACATCATTTTAAAGTTTATAACTCCAACCCGTAACCCAAAACTCCACCTATATCCTCGGTCTAATCATCCTACCAGTAATCCTTTCCGATATGGATTAGATTACTTAGATACCAAAGGATAACCCGCAATGCATCTTAATTCATAGGACCATGAACCAAACCGACTCGTGTCGGGTCAGTTGCTTATAAGTTAAA
This sequence comes from Helianthus tuberosus, assembly GCA_030545235.1. Classification (NCBI taxonomy): domain Eukaryota; kingdom Viridiplantae; phylum Streptophyta; class Magnoliopsida; order Asterales; family Asteraceae; genus Helianthus; species Helianthus tuberosus. Next base: position 12,209,588 of record CM060364.1, read on the forward strand.
CTTGCCTGAAGAACTTAGCGCTATCCATAATGTGTTTCACATCTGTAATTTGAAGAAGTGTTCCGCTGATGGACCACCGGTTATACCGTATACGGATGTACATATAAATGAAAGCTTGAAATTTGTGGAAACGCCGTTATCGATTGAAGACCGAAAGGTAAAGAAGCTTCGAAGGAAGCACATACCTATTGTTAAGGTCAAATGGGATGCCCGTAGAGGTCCCGAATACACTTGGGAGGTAGAATCCACGATGAAAGAAAAATACCCTCATTTGTTTCAGTAAATCTCGAGGTCGAGATTTCTTTTAAGGGGGTGAGGATGTAACACCTCGGAAATTTACACCCAATAATGTCTTGACACGTGTCATGGACTTGGAATATGTGAAAACAAACTTTAGAGGGACTAAAGTTGACAAACGGTGAAACTATGTAAATTCAAGGGTTCAAAGTGTCAACAATGGATAAATAAGTCCTACAATAACCCTACATGGTGTTTATAACTTTAAACGGTCAGATCATGGATCATACGAAGCGAAAAGTGGAAGAAAGTGAGGAATTACAAACTACAGGGACTAAAAGTGTCAACATGTTGAAATTATACCTCTGAGTGATCTTTTGGCATACCCGAAGCTTTGTAATGATAAAATATACTCACAAGAGCATGTGATAAAAATTTCATGAAGTTTCGTGAACGTATGAGAAAGTTATGATTAAAAACGTATACGAAAGGTTAAATACGTAATCGTGAATTTCGTGACTTTTCGGGTGAGCGCAAAGTGAACCGAGAACTTTGCCAAGTTTATAAAAGTCCCTAGGTTCCTAAAAACCAGATTTGAGGGTCTTGAGTGCCAAATAAACGAACAAAACACGTATCACAAGATCGGGGGCTGAATTGTAACATTTAAGAAACTTAAAAAGCTGGTAAACGTCTGGTCGCGCTGCGCGACGATGTCCTCGCGTACGCGAGCAACTGCCAGCGACCAGAATAGGCACAGGTGTCAGTTTCTTGTCTGTTCTGAGTTGTTAACAGCTGTTTTCGACTTAAGAGACTGACCAATCGACTTTCATGCAATCTGAGACCCTTGGACTGATTATATAACATCCATAAACATCTGAAACAACATTAAATCAGATCCAAACTTGCTTTAAAGTTCACAATTGTTGCAAACTCAAGAACACTTGCATTCTCAAACTTCACAAGAACTCTCCTGGATCTTTCTGGACGCCAAGGCTGCTTCATAGTGACCTCTAAGCTTGTCTAGGATCATTGTAAGTGTTCATATCATCCTCAAATCCGTTCTAGCTTAGTGTTCTTACTAAAAGTCAAACATATCGTAAATATAGTTTGACTTTACGATTAAACGAAATGTGCTCAGTATTTTCTCAAATTAAAAGTACCCATACGTTGGTGTTTATGAGTATAACAAACCCCTAAAAGGGTATGTTCAGATTCACACTCTAAGCATGCTAATTGTCGAGTCAAAGTTCTTCATAAAAAGTCAACAGAATGAGTTTTTGCAAAAATAAGCATAATCAGTAATGTAGGCTACATGCAACCTGTTTGATCATCAAAATAACTTTGTAAATAATGTAAGAACATGTTTCAACTTGATCAACTCGACAACTTTCTGTGTTACACCCGAATCGGAACCGAAAGTCTCATAAATGGACTTTTTCTTTGACTATCGGTTCTGATCCGTACATGCATGTTAAGACCTGCATTTGAGCATATTTTAGACCAACTTTCATATATGTTTAACTCTCTGGAATTTTACAACTTGATTCCATGTTTAACCGATTCATATGCATGTTACCGGTTTATGCTTAAATATGACTATTTTGACCTTTTTGATATAAAACGCGATTTTTGAAAAAGTGAAAGAGTAAAATCATTTGTTACTGAAGTATAATCATGCACCGAAAATTTCATATCAGTTTGTGGTCTGGTTTAGGAGATATGCTCATTATCGTAAATTACAAGCTTTATGTTACATAAATAGCGTAATTAGCGCATAGCCTATTTTAACCCACTTTTTGGTATCAAACTTTTATACACTGATGTTATATATTATTTTGAGATTTTTAAAGATTTTTATTTAATTTTTGGCTGATCGTATCATAGGTCTCTAAGCTTAATTCGGTAAATACCGAAATTGCCCTTTTTGGCCATAAAACGAGTTTTATAAATCCGATTGACCCCAAACCACTTCCTACTGATTTTATTTATTAAATAAAGTATGTTGAATCTTCTGGAAGTATAAAAATCTCAGCTTTCTTTTACAAACCCGGAAACGGCTCTAAATCGCCCTTTTAGGCATTTTTAACGCATAGTATATACTATAACCATGTCAAACATATAAGACTTATACCTACTGATGTAATTAGCATATTTTCATATAAAAACAGTAAGTATAATTTTAAAAACTCAGATTTCCAGTTTTGGCATTTTTAGCCCTTGTGAAATTACCAAAATGCCCCTAGGGTGTATAGTTTGGTTTTAAATGATAAGTTTCGTATTTGAATCATACCCTACTGTTATAACATAATAAGTTAAGTATATTTTCTGTATAAATCAGACCCATAACTCAGATTAACAAATAAACTCTTTTATAACCTTTTAAATGACCTAAATGCCCTTATGAGGCGTAAGATGAGTTTAAATACATTCCGGGCATAATAGAAAATATCTTGCTGATATTATAACATATTTGGAGCATATTAACTCAGGGAACTTGCATATGACTCTTTTGGATACCCGTAACGCCCTTTTCGCGTCCGGTTCGGTTTATGTAACTAGTTTGCATAAATTGACCGAAACGGGTCAAACATTATCATTTTTGTCTCAAAATCCAGAATGTATTTAGTATACCCATATTATACAAGTATCCAAACTTGTCGGGTCTAAATCACATTCTATCCGGTCTTCGCTTAATCGTGCGCTTGAACCGTATCGTCCTTAAAACTAACCGGTCTAGGCTTAGGCTTAAATAAAGACCCGTTAGAAATCTAATAGGTTATTATAAACCTTTGTTCCAGATTAGGAGCACCAGTAAAAGATACTTGCATTTTTCTTGATTGTGATTGATACTTATTCAGGTAAATACCTTTTGACTTATTTTCCCTATACGGGCTTGGGTTACGGTATATAAAATACCGCTTGATCGAGCGTTAAATCCTACACCCTTGGGTGTTTAGTTTGAATAATTTTTTCGGCTCGTTTAAACAGTCTTGCTTACTTAAAGCCTTTGGGGGGTTAATGACCATGTCCCGGATATCCTTGGCATCATCTTACGAGATGGCCACGACCAGAGCACGGGGTGTAGGCGTGCACCCGTCAGTGTATAACTCGCTTATGTGGTGTGTCCATTGATCTTTAGCCCGGACTAGATCCGGGCCACTGAACGCAAGTGACTTGTAATTCGTTCACATGATTATAATATTAAATAATTGACCCAAGTTAACTAAAATGTTTTGTGCCTTGTGCATTTAAATCAATTTTCAACATTTTCAAAATGAGTCAGTCGAATTGTATTTACCAGTGTAAACTGACGTATTTTTCCCAAAAGATTGAGTGCAGGTACTATACGTAATAGGCTGGCCGTCTTCTAGAGCGTCCACAATAAGTCATGCAGCTTGGACGACAATAAACTGTTGAACAATTATCCTATTTCATTTTCGATCCGCCTGTGGATCCGTTTCAACTATTCGTGATATTTAATATTACATTTTATTTAAAAGTTGAAATGAATCTATCTTCTGCTTCCGCTGTGCATTGTTATGTTGTGTTGTTTGTCTATGATGATACCAACTACGTCACGATACTCCCCACCGGGCCCACCGGTGACACGTGGAAAATAGGGGTGTGACAGGTTGGTATCAGAGCCAACACTGAGTGAATTAAACACTAACCTTAGTGTTTAATCTCAGTTACACAATTGCACATATCTAAAACTTCTGAGTCTAGACTTAACTTAGGAATATTCTAAATCCTAATCTAAGAACTTTTTACTTCCAAATTTTTATTGGATACGTCGCTAAGCGAAGAAGCCGTAATAGGAGTTCTCCACACCCGGAGCCTTGAAATGCTGAGCTTCGTACCGCGGCTAGAATGAAACGAGCATACAAGGAGAAAGCATTCAGAAATAAAATGAAGAAGAAACTCCTTTTACTGAAGATCGTTTCCTTAATAGTCCTCATATGGACATAATTATCTTTCAGTCCCTACGAGGACAACATTATTCCTTTCAAGTCCCGCTTAGGGCAACTTTATACTTTTATTTTTATATAGTGAAATGATTAAGTTTAAACTTTCATTCTAAACAAGAAATATTAAATAAAAGGAGAATAGCATTTCCTTTTTGCAAGATCTACCATTATAATAAAATGGCAAAATCTAAAGGGGCAAGACCTAGCCTCGTGTCATATTAAGACCCGGCCAAGATGGTAGTTCCATAATTAGATTCAGATCCATATTAACACCTCAATTTAAAATTGTTCTGCATTAATTAAATTAAGAATCTTAAGTGTGAAACCTAGCCTTCGGGTCAATTATAAGACCGGGCCAAGATGGTAAGACCTGTTTAAAAGATTCAAATCCTTGTTAACATCTTAAAACATGTTAACACTCCTGACAGATGTGATTCATTTAAAAATCACACACGTTATTATTATTATATAAGGATCTTTCTAAAGATTCCTAACCCAGTTTAATGATCTCTGAATCCTGGGTTTACATCATCAATTAAGATGATCATATTTTAACCATACGTGGTAATATAGTGCCTACGGGCCTTGCTTATTTCTACATGAGCCAAAATACAGTAGTAGCTATGACTCCCTGTCAGATAAAGATAATGAACTAGGTTCAAACCTCAAATGCTTTGATTCTCTGAAATCCTAGCATATAATTTATAATTGTCCTTGTGACTAGGCCTATTGTGCCAATATACTTTCATGCTTTGATTCTCTGAAATCATAAGCTTATAATTTATAAATGTTCATGTGACCAGGCCATTGGGTGCCACTAATAAAACTGTTAATGTTTTATAATTAGGATAAATTATAATAGAAATCCTAAACCTATATGATTAATAAATTAACCAAATATGATCTCTGGTTACCATGGTTAATGAATGTTCCCTAATGGGCAATTCCGTAATAAACATCTCTTATAAGGGAAGTGCCTACGGGCTATAGTTAATGTCCTCTGAGACTAAAGACAGAGGTAGCCTACAGCTCCCTGTCAGGAAAAGGTAATGAACTTTGATTCAAACCTTAATGCCACGATTCTCCGAAATCATGGCTTATGAAGTTAACTTGTCTATGCGACTAGGCCATTAGTGCTATTATTAACTTATGAATTAGGATTTATGATAAAAATCCTGAATAAAATAAATATCCTTCCTTCTCTGTCAGTATGCAATTGAAGGGAATCTTAAAGGTGAAACCTAGCCTACGCGGCCAAGGTGGTGAAACCTACTCAAGGGATTCAGATCCTTGTTAACACCTAAGAATGTGTTAGCACTCTTGACAAATGTGATTCGAGAAAATCACAACAGTCACCCTTATATTAGATTCTTCCAATTCTCAAATCTAGCCTAGTGATCTAGGAATCATGGCTTATATCATCCTATAAGATGATCATATTATAAACATCCGTTAGTGATGAAGTGCCTACGGACTAAACTTGTTGTCCGATAAGACAACGACAGGGGTGGTCTTCGACCTCCTGTCTAAAATATTGGACTATGTCCAAACATAATAGTCTATATGATCAATGCGATCATGACTAATATCATTTGATATGATTATTTAACATCCTTTTTGAGATGTCTTGCCTACGGGCTATAATATATTGTCCATTTGAGACATTGACATTGTTATCTTTATGATTCCTTGTCTGAGGTGGTGAGCTATGCTCAAGCCAAAATAGTCAATATGATTAATGCAATCATGACTTATATCTTCTAATAGGGTGAACCTATTATAAACATCCACGAGTGATGTTTTCGCCTATGGGCCATATTATATTGTCCATGTGTGACAAAGACATTGTGATCTTTACAATCCCCTGTCCAAAGTGGTGAGCTATGCTCAAGCCTAATATTTCATATGATCAATACGATCATGACAAAAATCATCAATACGATGATTAAAAATTTTAACATCCGCAATGATGTTTTGCCTAAGGGCTATATTATATCGTCCAACTGAGGCAAGGCAATTGTAACCTTTTGTGATTCTTTGCCAAGGGGGTGAGCTATACTCAATTCCCATAGTCTATACTATCAGTGCGATCCTGACTAGTGTCCTCAGTATGATGATCATAATATTAACATCCCTCGTGATGAAATGCCTTCGGGCTATACTTTATTCTAGTGTCGGTAAGACAAACATAGTAGTGATCTTTATGATCCCCCTGCTCAAAATGGTGTGATTATACCCAAACCTAATAGTCAATATGATCGATGTGATCATGACTAATATCATTGGATACGATGGTTACATATAAACATCCATTAGTGATGTTGATTGGCGTATTTTTTTCTGCCAAAAAGAATCGTCTTTCAAGACGATGACAGTTGTAGTCTATGACTCCCTGTCCAAAGGTGAAGAACCACGTTCAAACCTTGAAGCCCTAATCTAATAAAATTGCGGCTAATAAATTAAGGTCCTTGATGATAGACCATCAAGTTATGTTTTAAAGTCATTCATGACAAGCCTATGCGCTATAATTTGTCATTCGTGACAAGCTAACATATTAAATGTAACATTCCTGGTGACATGCCTTTGTGCCAGATTTGATAAATGTCCTTATGACAAGGCCGTTTGCGACATATCTAAATGACCTTTGCAATAAGGCCTTCGTGCCGTAAAATCATTTATGTCCTTCATGACTGGGCTTCTATGCCATATATGTATATATAATAAAAGTCTTGTAAGGCTAGCCCTTGAGCTATTTATAAGCGTCCTTGTGACAAAGACAGTTGTGACATTATGGTCCCCTGTCAAACAGGTATTGGACTCGCTCCAAACCTTAAATGCCATTGATAGTCCTTTTGTAACTTAAGCTAAATGTAAGGGATATACATTCAAATAACATTCATTAAGAATGTTCAGAACAGAATCGCCCATACGGTTTATTAATGACATGGCTACTCTAAGTCAGGTCATCAGGATAATGACTAATAATTGTTAAATCTTGGTGATTTGTGCCAAGTTTCGAGTATGGGAAAACTCGGATGAGGTAGACGACAGTCGCAATAACATTAATGCGACGAAAGTTAATAAAACTACAAACGAAAACCTCAATATTAATAGAGTTAATCTCCAGGCTGTGGTTGACGCAGCAGTTGGAAGAACCATAGAAAGATCATGGAACAATCCAAGGAGCCGAATGCTCCTCGCTATGAATTTCATGCAAAACCATGTTTAATTGCTCATAAGGAGAGCTATGTTCACACTTCAGAATAAGAAGGATGAACCAAAGAAGGAGGATAACTCCCAGAAATCTGAGAAAGAGAGCGAATACAGGCTTAATAAAAAGCAACGGAAGTTCAGTAAGAAGCCTGTATACCTCTGAGACTGCTTCAACATTATTAGATGGATGTTTTAAATCCATTAGGAATCATTTTTCCGATGTCCTAGTTCCGTTAAATATAAGGACTCAATAAAGTGATAAAAGTCGATTGGTTGCCTCGAAAAATCAAGCCCATATTGTGGGTAATAAGAAGCAATTGATTATCAAGACTCCTTATGAGACAACTCTCATAATTACACGTATCCGTACGTTTAATTAATATTAAACACAAAAAAATGGTGGAACTGGCCGTCCCCGGAATCGAACCTGGGTCTAGGCCGGCCGCACCCTTTCGCGCGCCTAGCCAACTGAGCTAGGTGCCTAGTTTGTGAAACTTCCATTATTGATTAAATATAAGCACTTGTACAATAAACTTCCTTATTATTTATCAATGATATTTTCTGCTAAGTGTCCTGTTTTTAATACAGGCAATAATAAATATTCATGAACCATAAACTTAGCAAAAAAAAAAAAAAAAAATTTTTTTTCATCCACAAGGTATAACTACCAAGGAAACCATAGTAACCGATTCTTATAGATCGGCAAGGAATCCTTCCGAAAATCTAAGAGCACTCTTTCTTTGCATAAGAGTACGACGACACATGTTATTTTGATTATTTTTCTCATTGTTTTTCTATCGCCTGCGAATGCCAAACTATGTTTGATAAAAGTGTCATATGAGGATTGGCGTATCCTAGTGTGTCCCATAGATTATTTCCATGTCTGATCAGCATGGAGGTTTAATACATGGAACCCCTAAGATATCCCAATGATCATATTGTACTAAAGTCGACTAGTAGTATTCAAAGAAGATATCCAAAAAGGGAATTTTTTTTTTCCAAGTAAATGTTCCCGATTAAGGAATTCGTGGACTTATAACATAAAGGTGTCACTCATTTGACACGAACAATGATGGATGAACTGGAGCCTGAGATATGGAAAATCTCTGTAGCCTCCTTGTATCTTAATTATCTTCTCTTAAGTTTTCCCTGCTGACCCCCTGGAAGACAGGTAAAACTAAGATTAACATCCCGCTGTGGGCTGGAGTATTATGAAAACTCCATATCGATTATGGAAAAAAAAATCGAAACCCTGATTTAGTAAGTTTTAAGATATAGGCACATATAGCCTGACTCAATCTTTTGAGGGTTTTATATTTGTTAAATAAGAAAGACGGTTCATATTGCTTACGTATTAAATGCCGCAACCCTAATTAGGCAACGATTAAGAAATTACCATCAGCTACCCAGGATCTAAGGGCAAATTATTGGTGGATAGGCTTGAACAAGTCTATAGCCACCCATGTAGCTAAATGCTTGACATGTGCGCAAGTCAAAGCCGAGCATCAAAAGCCGTCAGGCTTGCTACAACAACCTGAACTTCCTACATGGAAGTGGGAAAATGGTAACTATGGATTTTATTACCAAGTTACCCAAGACAAGGAAAGGAAATGATACGATATGAGTTATAGTTGACAGACTGACTAAATCCGCACATTTCCTACCCATCAAGGAGACTTATAGCTCCGATATGTTAGCCCAATTATACGTTGATAAGATTGTAGCTTTGCATGGAATACCTGTGTCTATTATCTCGGATAGAGATACTAGATGCACGTCACATTTTTGGAAAAGTTTCCAACAATCTTTGGGCACTCGTTTGAATTTTAGTACGGCTTATCATCCACAGACTGACGGTCAGAGTGAGCGTACTATTCAAACATTGGAAGACATGCTACGTGCATGTGCTATCGATTTGGTTGGTAGTTGGGATAAGAACCTACCACTAATTGAATTCTCCTACAACAATAGCTACCACACCAGCATAAAAGCTGCGCCTTTTGAGGCCTTATACGGTAGAAAGTGTAGATCGCCTATTTGTTGGGCAGAAGTTGGAGATGTCCAACTATCAGGACCAGAAATTGTTTTTGAGACAACGGACAAGATTGTCCAGATCCGCGATCGATTGAGAGCTGCCAGGGATAGGCAGAAAATTTATGCGGATCCACAGCGCAAAGATTTTCACTTCGAAGTAGGTGAAAAAGTGTTGCTTAAGGTATCACCCTGGAAGGGGGTGATGCGATTTAGTAAGAAAGGCAAGCTAAGCCCGAGATACATAGGACCTTTCGAGATTATCGAACGTGTCGGGTCAGTTGCTTATAAGTTAAACTTGCCTGAAGAACTTAGCGCTATCCATAATGTGTTTCACATCTGTAATTTGAAGAAGTGTTCCGCTGATGGACCACCGGTTATACCGTATACGGATGTACATATAAATGAAAGCTTGAAATTTGTGGAAACGCCGTTATCGATTGAAGACCGAAAGGTAAAGAAGCTTCGAAGGAAGCACATACCTATTGTTAAGGTCAAATGGGATGCCCGTAGAGGTCCCGAATACACTTGGGAGGTAGAATCCACGATGAAAGAAAAATACCCTCATTTGTTTCAGTAAATCTCGAGGTCGAGATTTCTTTTAAGGGGGTGAGGATGTAACACCTCGGAAATTTACACCCAATAATGTCTTGACACGTGTCATGGACTTGGAATATGTGAAAACAAACTTTAGAGGGACTAAAGTTGACAAACGGTGAAACTATGTAAATTCAAGGGTTCAAAGTGTCAACAATGGATAAATAAGTCCTACAATAACCCTACATGGTGTTTATAACTTTAAACGGTCAGATCATGGATCATACGAAGCGAAAAGTGGAAGAAAGTGAGGAATTACAAACTACAGGGACTAAAAGTGTCAACATGTTGAAATTATACCTCTGAGTGATCTTTTGGCATACCCGAAGCTTTGTAATGATAAAATATACTCACAAGAGCATGTGATAAAAATTTCATGAAGTTTCGTGAACGTATGAGAAAGTTATGATTAAAAACGTATACGAAAGGTTAAATACGTAATCGTGAATTTCGTGACTTTTCGGGTGAGCGCAAAGTGAACCGAGAACTTTGCCAAGTTTATAAAAGTCCCTAGGTTCCTAAAAACCATATTTGAGGGTCTTGAGTGCCAAATAAACGAACAAAACACGTATCACAAGATCGGGGGCTGAATTGTAACATTTAAGAAACTTAAAAAGCTGGTAAACGTCTGGTCGCGCTGCGCGACGATGTCCTCGCGTACGCGAGCAACTGCCAGCGACCAGAATATGCACAGGTGTCAGTTTCTTGTCTGTTCTGAGTTGTTAACAGCTGTTTTCGACTTAAGAGACTGACCAATCGACTTTCATGCAATCTGAGACCCTTGGACTGATTATATAACATCCATAAACATCTGAAACAACATTAAATCAGATCCAAACTTGCTTTAAAGTTCACAATTGTTGCAAACTCAAGAACACTTGCATTCTCAAACTTCACAAGAACTCTCCTGGATCTTTCTGGACGCCAAGGCTGCTTCATAGTGACCTCTAAGCTTGTCTAGGATCATTGTAAGTGTTCATATCATCCTCAAATCCGTTCTAGCTTAGTGTTCTTACTAAAAGTCAAACATATCGTAAATATAGTTTGACTTTACGATTAAACGAAATGTGCTCAGTATTTTCTCAAATTAAAAGTACCCATACGTTGGTGTTTATGAGTATAACAAACCCCTAAAAGGGTATGTTCAGATTCACACTCTAAGCATGCTAATTGTCGAGTCAAAGTTCTTCATAAAAAGTCAACAGAATGAGTTTTTGCAAAAATAAGCATAATCAGTAATGTAGGCGACATGCAACCTGTTTGATCATCAAAATAACTTTGTAAATAATGTAAGAACATGTTTCAACTTGATCAACTCGACAACTTTCTGTGTTACACCCGAATCGGAACCGAAAGTCTCATAAATGGACTTTTTCTTTGACTATCGGTTCTGATCCGTACATGCATGTTAAGACCTGCATTTGAGCATATTTTAGACCAACTTCCATATATGTTTAACTCTCTGGAATTTTACAACTTGATTCCATGTTTAACCAATTCATATGCATGTTACCGGTTTATGCTTAAATATGACTATTTTGCCCTTTTTGATATAAAACGCGATTTTTGAAAAAGTGAAAGAGTAAAATCATTTGTTACTGAATTATAATCATGCACCGAAAATTTCATATCAGTTTGTGGTCTGGTTTAGGAGATATGCTCATTATCGTAAATTACAAGCTTTATGTTACATAAATAGCGTAATTAGCGCATAGCCTATTTTAACCCACTTTTTGGTATCAAACTTTTATACACTGATGTTATATATTATTTTGAGATTTTTAAAGATTTTTATTTAATTTTTGGCTGATCGTATCATAGGTCTCTAAGCTTAATTCGGTAAATACCGAAATTGCCCTTTTTGGCCATAAAACGAGTTTTATAAATCCGATTGACCCCAAACCACTTCCTACTGATTTTATTTATTAAATAAAGTATTTTGAACCTTCTGGAAGTATAAAAATCTCAGCTTTCTTTTACAAACCCGGAAACGGCTCTAAATCGCCTTTTTAGGCATTTTTAACGCATAGTATATACTATAACCATGTCAAACATATAAGACTTATACCTACTGATGTAATTAGCATATTTTCATATAAAAACAGTAAGTATAATTTTAAAAACTCAGATTTCCAGTTTTGGCATTTTTAGCCCTTGTGAAATTACCAAAATGCCCCTAGGGTGTATAGTTTGGTTTTAAATGATAAGTTTCGTATTTGAATCATACCCTACTGTTATAACATAATAAGTTAAGTATATTTTCTGTATAAATCAGACCCATAACTCAGATTAACAAATAAACTCTTTTATAACCTTTTAAATGACCTAAATGCCCTTATGAGGCGTAAGATGAGTTTAAATACATTCCGGGCATAATAGAAAATATCTTGCTGATATTATAACATATTTGGAGCATATTAACTCAGGGAACTTGCATATGACTCTTTTGGATACCCGTAACGCCCTTTTCGCGTCCGGTTCGGTTTATGTAACTAGTTTGCATAAATTGACCGAAACGGGTCAAACATTATCATTTTTGTCTCAAAATCCAGAATGTATTTAGTATACCCATATTATACAAGTATCCAAACTTGTCGGGTCTAAATCACATTCTATCCGATCTTCGCTTAATCGTGCGCTTGAACCGTATCGTCCTTAAAACTAACCGGTCTAGGCTTAGGCTTAAATAAAGACCCGTTAGAAATCTAATAGGTTATTATAAACCTTTGTTCCAGATTAGGAGCACCAGTAAAAGATACTTGCATTTTTCTTGATTGTGATTGATACTTATTCAGGTAAATACCTTTTGACTTATTTTCCCTATACGGGCTTGGGTTACGGTATATAAAATACCGCTTGATCGAGCGTTAAATCCTACACCCTTGGGTGTTTAGTTTGAATAATTTGTTCGGCTCGTTTAAACAGTCTTGCTTACTTAAAGCCTTTGGGGGGTTAATGACCATGTCCCGGATATCCTTGGCATCATCTTACGAGATGGCCACGACCAGAGCACGGGGTGTAGGCGTGCACCCGTCAGTGTATAACTCGCTTATGTGGTGTGTCCATTGATCTTTAGCCCGGACTAGATCCGGGCCACTGAACGCAAGTGACTTGTAATTCGTTCACATGATTATAATATTAAATAATTGACCCAAGTTAACTAAAATGTTTTGTGCCTTGTGCATTTAAATCAATTTTCAACATTTTCAAAATGAGTCAGTAGAATTGTATTTACCAGTGTAAACTGACGTATTTTTCCCAAAAGATTGAGTGCAGGTACTATACGTAATAGGCTGGCCGTCTTCTAGAGCGTCCACAATAAGTCATGCAGCTTGGACGACAATAAACTGTTGAACAATTATCCTATTTCATTTTCGATCCGCCTGTGGATCCGTTTCAACTATTCGTGATATTTAATATTACATTTTATTTAAAAGTTGAAATGAATCTATCTTCTGCTTCCGCTGTGCATTGTTATGTTGTGTTGTTTGTCTATGATGATACCAACTACGTCACGATACTCCCCACCGGGCCCACCGGTGACACGTGGAAAATAGGGGTGTGACATTAACCCCGAAGGGTCCGTCACTAGGGCTAATCATCTAAACACCTCAAAGGTGTTTCTCGTGACCTTGCGCCACCCCGAAGGTAACGCCGCCATCACGAATAACCCGCATCTCGTGACCTGACGCCACCCCGAAGGTAACGTCGCCATCACAAGTAACCAACATCTCGTGACCTGACGCCACCCCGAAGGTAACGCCGCCATCACAAGTAAACAACATCTCATGACCTAACGCCACCCCAAAGGTAACGCTGTCATCACGAGTAACCGACATCAAGCACCTCAAGGATGCTAATTCACATAAGGCACATATACACATACAATGTTAATAGCACGTCAACTACTCGGCAACTACTACCTTCACAATCTCACTACCACTAAGGTTCGCAACCTACGATAGAGTTACCAATTAAAGTTTATCATGAACCAAGTAGTGCTTTAAATATCAACAACTACCACACCCCATACCTACATGACCTCGACATCACTAAGTAAAACAACATACGCCTACGCAGGACTAATAAATCCAGATTAATCACTACGTCGTATAAAAATATTGTTTGTGGAAAAATGTTTATAAAACATTTGTATCGCATAACTCGTTAATATGTATAAAAACATGTGAAAAGCATGTATGCTAGCCCCAAAAATATTTAAGAGAAAGGGGATTAGAACTCACCTTATCGAAGCACAAGTACTAGCGGATTGAACGGCATCACAATCCAAGAAAATTTAACACCTGAGATGAAGTAGTCTAAATTACGAAAATTTATTTAGATCCTATCATACGATCGCAAATTAACAACCTGACATAATTAAATTCTACACGTCTCATGTGAGAGAATTTTAGGTGAAAACCTCGTTTACTTTTAAGAAAACAAGCACACATGCACCTCAACATCCATTTCCATGCATACATAAACATCAAAACCATCGTTTTTTTTTTTATTCTTTTATTATATAGCTACCTCAACTTCACAACATAAGAGACATAGTAAGATAGGAGTGACATAGTAAGGGGGTGTAAGTTTCGTAAGTTCTTTTGTTTTGTTTTGTTTGTTTTCTGTACTGTTACGTTGGGTTTTTACAGCATATGCTGGCCCTGTTCTATCTATCATAGAATCTTACCGTTCAAAAAAAAAAATCATCAATGGCCTCTCGCAGAAACCCCTTCCTAAAACATGATATCCTATTTTCACTTACACCATGCTTTGTTTAAATGCTCCAACTTACAACTCGACCAAACAATCGTGACATTAACAATACTAAGTTACAAGCATGCATGGTACCTTGAACATCTTTGGAATAAGGGCGAACCCGAGAGCGCGGTGAAACTGACTCACACCTTCCCTTACTCGATAACTGAGATATTTGGTTTGCACACCAATCCGCCGCACCCGACTCCAACATTATCACCGTCGCACCCTCCGTCACCACCGATGCGCACCACACACACCAGTGCTTTCACCTAAATACAACACCAACCCTCATCAATACATACAACCAAAACATGCAAAATCTAACCATTAAGTTAACGGAGTTGGTTCCAGATCCGCTAACTCAAACCCGCCACTCGAAACTACCTATACGAAAGCATTTGAAAGATACCTTGACCAAGTGTGTCTACTTGTCGTGGTCGTCAAGGGAGTATGTAGAACCGTTCCGCTCATCAAGTGTTAATATTAGATAACATGATTTGCATATATTTGTATTTATTGTAATTTATTATATTTCCTTTATTTTGTAATCTCCTCTCCTCAATCACAGGAGATATTATTGTAATTGTTCCCTATTAATATACGCTCGATCCCTCGTTGATTTGTGAGGTTGATTTCAATCCTTCTACAGTTAATCACAACACAAACCTCAAAGCTAGCATGAAAGTTGAGTATGTAGAACTGTTCCGCGCGTCATCAAACGTTGGTTTCACCGTCCAACTTCAAACCATCACTGAGAATAACATGATAACGTAACCATGTAGAGACCTAGAATTCTTGGAGGCTATCGGAAAAGTGGGTCATTGCGAGGTCATGCGTTCGAATGAACAAAAGGAGATGTTATCATGTTACGTGTCTTATTTTTATTTTTTATTGTCAAGGGATTAGTATGCTATTTTGGTTTAGTGGGGGGTGTCTTATGTAAGTTTTTTATCTATTTATGTGGATGTTACGTATGAAATGAGAATAAGCAGATTTTGAGTCAAGATTATTCCCTATCTCTTAGCTTCTTTCTCTACAATTTAGTTATATCCCTATCATATCATGGTGATGACGGTTTCTAGGGTTTTAAAGCGAGATGAAAACTGCAAATTGACACCAAGATCTCTTAATTAGGTTGCAAAGTCTTAAAACGACTTTGATTTTTTTTTACTTTTAACCTAAAGCTTTTCAACTTTTGCAACTTTGACCCCATATACTTTTCATCTATCGCAAATTTTGTGTTTAATGTTTCGTTCTAGATTTTCCAAGTTAACATGCCACAACGTGCGTGTGGAGTTCAACATTTTTCCATCTACTTTATCTTGTTTGACAGGCCCGTCACAACGCGTCTATTTTTCTCCGTTTGATAGGTCTGTTGCAATGTGTGGGTCATAGATCGGCTCAGTTATTATTTTCTATGTTTTACATACAGGCTCGCGGTCATGTAAGAAACATTTGCCTTTCATCTAATATGATATATAACTAACGCATCCCCCGCCGCATTGCGGCGGTTGGTAATTCTCGTTAACAATACTAAGTTACAAGCATGCATGGTACCTTGAACATCTTTGGAATAAGGGCGAACCCGAGAGCGCGGTGAAACTGACTCACACCTTCCCTTACTCGATAACTGAGATATTTGGTTAGCACACCAATCCACCGCACCCGACTCCAACATTATCACCGTCGCACCCTCCGTCACCACCGATGCGCACCACACACACCAGTGCTTTCGCCTAAATACAACACCAACCCTCATCAATACATACAACCAAAACATGCAAAATCTAACCATTAAGTTAACGGAGTTGGTTCCAGATCCGCTAAGTCAAACCCGCCACTCGAAACTACCTATATGAAAGCATTTGAAAGATACCTGGACCAAGTGTGTCTACTTGTCGTGGTCGTCAAGGGAGTACGTAGAACCGTTCCGCTCATCAAGTGTTAATCACAACACAAACCTCAAAGCTATCATGAAAGTTGAGTATGTAGAACCGTTACGCGCGTCATCAAACGTTGGTTTCACCGTCCAACTTCAAACCATCACTGAGAATAACCTGATAACGTAACCATGTAAAGACCTAAAATTCTTGGAGGCTATCGGAAAAGTGGGTCATTGCGAGGTCATGCGTTCGAATGAACAAAAGGAGGTGTTATCATGTTACGTGTCTTATTTTTATTTTTTATTGTCAAGGGATTAGCATGCTATTTTGGTTTAGTGGGGGGGTGTCTTATGTAAGTTTTTTTATCTATTTATGCGGATGTTACGTATGAAATGAGAATAAGCAGAATTTGAGTCAAGATTATTCCCTATCTCTTAGCTTCTTTCTCTACAATTTAGTTATATCCCTATCAAGGGTATCAGAGCTCCAGTCGATTCCTCATCGGAATTCCTTGCCGCCGCCATGACTAATACCCGTAATAATGAAATCGACAACACCCTCAAGTCCCATGGTAAGGCAATCAGCGACATCCAAGCTGCGTTAGCGGCCCTGATGAAGCAACAGGAACAATCTTTTTTTTTTTTTTTTGGTAAAGGGTTACCCCGGTGATTTTATATATTCACAAACCATAAAAAACAAGTAGTAAGGAGAGCCCTTACTAGTTCAAACATGAGACATGCCTCATGAGAGTGGAAACAAAAACAAAAGCAAAAACCAAGCCTAAGCAACCTCAACTAGACCAAACATCTAGACAACAAGAACAATCTTCGAAGCAGCATGAAGAGATTTTGAAGGCGGTGCGTGATAAAGCCGTGCAGTCGTCGGGTAGTTCCTTCGGGTCCTTCTTCGGCCCAGATGGTGACTCACGAACATCCAAACCATTCCGTATCGGTAAGATCGACTTCCCTAAATTTTCGGGGGACGATGTTGAGGGGTGGGTCTATCGTTGCGAACATTTTTTTTCGATGGATGACACCCCCGATGACTCGAAATTACGCTGTGCTGCGGTTCACTTGGAAGGCGATGCCCTCCAATGGCACCGTGCCTACTTGAAGACCCGTAATGCCACGGTTGCCGAGGTACCATGGGCGGACTATGTTCGTTCGATCTCCGCCCGTTTTTCTGATGCAATGTTTGAAGACCCTATGGAAGAGATTGCTTCTCTCGTTCAACTTACGGATGATGCCAAGGGTCTACAAGAATATAATTCAGGTTTCGATCGTTTGCTTAACAAGGTTACCGTTAGCGAACTTTATGCCGTTAGCCTATATTTGAAGGGTTTGAAGCCGGAAATAAAAGGGCCAGTGATGCGTGCGAAGTGTTACTTATATTAGGTGTATATTTTAAGCCCTTTTTAACACTTATTTTAGCCAAGTTTTAAATTTATAAAACACGATATTTCACTAACACTAAACACACATATGGGCAAGTGCACCCATCGTTGAGTGTAGTATAGCGTTGGTAAGATAACGAGTTCGTCCAAGGACACAAGAGCTTTTAGTACCGGTTTATCCTCAACGTCTAACCAAAATAAAAGTTTAGAAAAATGTTTTAAACTAAGAAAAATAAAACTAACTAAAATGCTGAAAATAAAAATAAAATAAAAACAGATAGACAAGATGAATCACTTGGTTCCGACTCGTATCTAGTATAACCTTTGATTATTTCCGCACTTTTGCACATAATTAAGAGATTATCTTAGTTATTGTAGTATGCCCCTCTTTTGAAGGTGACGTTACCCTCACCCCAGTAGTTTGAGTCAGCAGGGATACAATCCTAAAGGGGTGGATTATTGGAAGATAATGAATTAAGTTATTAATGCAGTATTATGGTAGGCCCCGCTTTTGGCGGTGACGTTACCCTCGGCTAAGTAGTCTGAGTCAGCAGGGATACAGTCCTAAATAGCCGGGATATAGTATTAATAGTAGTTAACTTATGAGGGGATCAAAGAGTTTGGACCCCCGCCATCCAATACCGTGAAGTATTGAAGGAGGTCCTACTAAATTTGACCCAGGTCCATTGCAGGACCTCTAAACGCTGAACAATGGCAAGACCTTTACCAAACCGTTCCCTTAACCCCCTACCAGGTAGCCAACATACCTCCATATAGACCGTGGAGATATGAATGGTGAAAATCCTTTATTTTATATAGACAGTAAAATAATGCCAAGACACCACGGACAAACGATAAGGAAAGATCACCTTCAACATAAGTAACTAGTTATTAAAGTCATTAATACAAAACCAAATAAAAAGTGCAAAAGATTAGAAATAAAAAGTATTATACTAGACACTTTGTATTCACCAAGTGATGTAAGAGACTTAGGCAAACATGGCCTTGATTGTCAAGAACTCTTACGATCAATCTTGGATCCCGAGACGACTCACACACTCTACGATGGACAATGGATGATGGTGGTGGTGGTGGATGATGGTGTTGTGATGGTGGTGGGTGGTGGATGAAGTGTGAGAGAGGTGGTGTGCCAAGGGATGAGATGAAATGAATCTAAGCACTCCTATTTATAGGCTGAACAGAGAGCTGGACACGGCCCCGTGTCCGCTGGGCACGGCCCCGTGTCCGTCTGACATTCTCTCTTCTCATTAATTGTAATTTGCAATTACAATAAATGCGCCTGCTGTACTTTCGACACGCCCCCGTGTCCGCTGAGCACGGCCCCGTGATGGGCAATAGAAGCTTCTATGGATTTGTCTTTTCTGCTGCTTCTTGGGCACGGCCCCGTGCTGGCTGAGCACGGGGTGTGTTCAGCCTTCTGTCTTCTCCTTTTTGCTTTGGAAGGTGCCGTTGAGGGTTCGGGCAGTCCACTAATATTCCTTTTCTTGTATTTATGTTGGATTTAGCTGTCTTTTTGCTTCTTTTGCGTTTTTGAGTTCATTTAATCCTGAAAATACAAAAGGAAGACAAAAACACTCTTTTTCCAATATTAGTACTTAAAAAGGGTTAGTTTTATGCCTCATTTGATGTAATTTATATGTTGCATTTTACACACATCAAATACCCCCACACTTGAACTTTTGCTTGTCCTCAAGAAAAACTCTTTAATATGTGGCTTACACTCCCAAATGGAATGGGTAGAAGAGAAGGTTTTGGGCTTGTCGTAGAGTGTCGGGATTTCCAAGATCTTTTTGGGTTTTATTTTTATTTATTTACACTCCTATTCGTAATGATTTATTTAGAACTTTTCATAAAAGAAATTACTTATTTGGGCATAACATGCCTTTTTAAAATTCTATTTATATACAAGTTCACATACCGCACGGGGAAATCACTCACACTCGGCCGAAGGTGTATTTTTAGTGAATCACTCGAGAGCGGCATGGAACTTATTCCTACCATAGGCTTTCCAAGAAATCAATCCTCCTCCTTTTTAACTTTTATACCTTTGTAGATATCAAGAGGACTTTGTGGGTTAAGGGTTAGGCTATGGTTAAAGGTAGGTAGTTGGGTTAGTGGTTAGTAGAAAAAGGGCTAAAAGCGTAACAAGTATCGGTTTTCGTATTTTAATTTTTTTTTTTATTGATGAAGCTTTTATTCAAACTAAGTTATTTTTGATTAACTTGTTTGTTTATTCTCTTTTTGCTTCATCAAAATTTTTTTTTTTTTTTTCGAAGAACCGAACTTGTTACTAAAAGAAAGGGTTAAAAATGAAAAAGGGTTTGGTGGGTAAAAGGGTTTTTGTTTGGGTGATGAAACGAAAAGGTTTAGGCTCAAAGGGGCTAACTAGGGGGATTTTTGGGTAGGTGGTAAAAGAAAAAGAAAAATAATGGTATAGAAGATAAAAAAGGGTTAGTCCTAATGCCTCCATCATTTACTTACTCGGGTTTAAGTTGATAAGGACCGGGAATGTATTGTCATGGCAAGTTCTAGAGTCGTAAGAACCAAGCGGCTATTCACACAAGAAACGAAAAATGAGCATTTAGTCAAATGATATGTAATTATGTGCTCAATAAAGGCTCAAAACTCACTTTTGTGGGAATGGGTTTTTATGTGATCAAGTATATATAATCAAATTTTAAATAAGTTTGTTATGCCTTTTCATAATTTTCTTATGTTGGTTCTTTTTATCACTACGCTATCGGTTGTAAATTTGTAAAAATATAACCTTCTTGAGAACTTGAATTTCCCGAGTTAAACCTAGACAAGTAAAAAAAAATGAAATTTTTTGAAAAAATTTGGGGTGATTAGCGGTTCCAATAGAGTTTTGTGTAAGGCTTGTATTTAGGACTTGCAAAATTCAATGTTTTAGCATCCCCCCCACACTTAAATTACACATTGTCCTCAATGTGTCCCAAAATAAATTTTTAGGTTGATTAGATGTGTAAAATAGTATTTAAAAAGCAAAAAAAAATTGTGTTACTGGGCACTGAACACGGCCCCGTGTTATCCGGGCACGGCCCCGTGTTCAAGTGCCAGTAACAAAATTAAAATAAGAGAAACAGAAGTCTGGACACGGGGGCGTGTTGGGTGAACACGACCCGTGTCCAGGTACCTGAACTGGGCGTTTTTTCTGCAGGGTGCTCAGCACGGGGCCGTGTTGGTTGAGCACGGCCCGTGTTGAACCTTCTGAAATGGAGAGAATTGTCGGGTTGCTTTGTTCTTGTGCATGGGATCATTTTTCTCGTTCCCCTTTTCATCCTTTACCACCATGAGTGTGTTTTATTCATTACAAACCATCCAAACCTTAAAACCATCATTTCATTTCATCATAGAGAGAACTTACATAATCCTAAATTAAACTAGATAAAACAAAGAAATAACAAACCATGGAGTCCTAGCCTTTTCTTTATTTTAATTATCAAAATTTCCAAGAAGTAATTAATCTTGGTTAAACAAGGCCTATTTGAACTCCTTCTTCCGCGTGCGGTTCTCCTCAAATGTCGGCGAGCCATTCTTCCACCTCCCTTGGAAGGAGAAAGGAAGGTTCATTGGCATTAGTTTGAGGAGTTTCAACTTCCACCGGGATCTCTTGTAGGTGTTCCAAAGGAGGTTCTGCTGGCAAGTCTTCCCACCCGGTAGGGTTGTTGATTCCGAGTGCTAGGTTCCAATCCTACTGTGGAAGGACTGGTTCCATTGGAGGTGCTACAAGAATATTTAACCTCTGGTGCAAGAGGTTAATTTCTTGGAAGCTACTTTCAAGTCCCATCGTAAGATCGTTAATACGGTCGATTAGGACCTCCTCTACTGAAGTCATTTCGTCGAGAGCCTCCCTTAATGCTATCACATAGTGCACAAGTGTAGCTTCAATGGAGGGTCTTCTTCCTCTTTGGCTGTTTGACGAATGCACAGAAGATGTATTGCTGTTTTCACTCGGCATCCTACGAAAAATAAACTAAAAATAGTTTATTTAATGAAACAGTAACCGGACACGGCCCCGTGCTCAGTGAGCACGGCCCCGTGTTCATCTTTCTGCAGAGTTTTGGAACAAGGAAACTTGGATTTTTAAGTTATTTTCTGAACTTGTGGGTCCTTTTTAGCTACTAATAACTTAAAACAATGTTTCATAACATGTTTTTACCAAGATTCTTTGAACAAAACTCATTTATCACTACCATAGAGTTGGATGAATTCCAAACTTTCAATGGTAGCTCTTGGAGAAAGATGGAGAAGAAGGAAATGGCTAAAAGAGGAAAGGACAAGATGGGTTGTTGGAACCTTCTTTTAGACTTACCTAGGATAGTTTGAGAGAAGATTCCTGCAAATCTCTGCCCCAAGTTGGTCCAAATGTGCAGAATTCTTGGCTGTATTTATAGAAAACGACAGCATCCTGGACACGGCCCCGTGTTCAGTGGACACGGCCCCGTGTGCAGGTGGAGTTCTGACACAGTTTGTCCGTATTCTGACGTACTGATCAGAATGGAATCTTTCGATGGACACGGGGGCGTGTTGGCTGGGCACGGCCCCGTGTCTAGGGACTGTTTTATGAAGTTGTCTAGTTTTTTAAGGAATTTGTTAGTATCGGGTGGCTCTTGACTGGTTGGAACAACCCCAAAGTGCCTAAGATACCTTAATTGTCCTAGACTAAGGCGAGAACGCAAGAGGTTGTCGGTGAGGGTAATTCCTATTTTCATTCTAGGTGGACAAGTCCAACCCTTTCCCGGGCTCTTGTTAAAGAAGGTGTATGCCGAATCGCTCAGGTCTATGTATGCACCGAACGAAGTCGATGGAGAGTCCTTCACGGCACAATCAACACAGGGACGACTATCGTCCAAGTCTTTGCTAGGTACGAAGGTATTTTTGGAAGCAACGAGGTTGTCGGAATGCGGTTCCAACATTTCTTCATGGGTATCGTCTTGGGGTGGATTAATAAAATCCTTCCCAAACTCTTCTAACCATTTCAGAATTAGCTCTTCTAGTTGAAATAACTCGCCAAGGAGCATTTCCCCTAGAATATCTGGCTGGGCGCATTCGAGGGAGAAATAGTGCTTATTTTTACTTTCGCCCCTCTTAAGGTTGTGAGAAGATGGTGGGTCCATGTAGTGGGGCCTATAATTTAGGAAGTAGCATTTTACTTCTTCATGTTCGCCACCACATAATTGACACCACGTACCATAAGAGTGCCGAAAGTAAAAATAATTACTATCACTCATGTTTATGTCAGAAATTACCAACCGCCGGGATCTAACGGTTCTGTTTTCAGTAACTGAAACTTGGGCACGGGGGCGTGTTGAGTGGGCACGGCCCCGTGTTCAGCTTACTGTCTGATGTAAAACAGGATTGCCAGTTCCAAAGATTGAGCACGGGGGCGTGTTCAGCGGGCACGGCCCGTGCTGAGCTCTGCAGAAGCTGAAAAACTAAGAAAATCCTAAAAAAAAAAAAAAAAGAAAAATAAAAGATGATTAGGCCGTTGATTCCTAACTTTCTTAAAATCCTTGTGTCCCCGGCAACGGCGCCAAAAACTTGATGCGTGCGAAGTGTTACTTATATTAGGTGTATATTTTAAGCCCTTTTTAACACTTATTTTAGCCAAGTTTTAAATTTATAAAACACGATATTTCACTAACACTAAACACACATATGGGCAAGTGCACCCATCGTTGAGTGTAGTATAGCGTTGGTAAGATACCGAGGTCGTCCAAGGACACAAGAGCTTTTAGTACCGGTTTATCCTCAACGTCTAACCAAAATAAAAGTTTAGAAAAATGTTTTAAACTAAGAAAAATAAAACTAACTAAAATGCTGAAAATAAAAATAAAATAAAAACAGATAGACAAGATGAATCACTTGGTTCCGACTCGTATCTAGTATAACCTTTGATTATTTCCGCACTTTTGCACATAATTAAGAGATTATCTTAGTTATTGTAGTATGCCCCTCTTTTGAAGGTAACGTTACCCTCACCCCAGTAGTTTGAGTCAGCAGGGATACAATCCTAAAGGGGTGGATTATTGGAAGATAATGAATTAAGTTATTAATGCAGTATTGTGGTAGGCCCCGCTTTTGGCGGTGACGTTACCCTCGGCTAAGTAGTCTGAGTCAGCAGGGATACAGTCCTAAATAGCCGGGATATAGTATTAATAGTAGTTAACTTATGAGGGGATCAAAGAGTTTGGACCCCCGCCATCCAATACCGTGAAGTATTGAAGGAGGTCCTACTAAATTTGACCCAGGTCCATTGCAGGACCTCTAAACGCTGAACAATGGCAAGACCTTTACCAAACCGTTCCCTTAACCCCCTACCAGGTAGCCAACATACCTCCATATAGACCGTGGAGATATGAATGGTGAAAATCCTTTATTTTATATAGACAGTAAAATAATGCCAAGACACCACGGACAAACGATAAGGAAAGATCACCTTCAACATAAGTAACTAGTTATTAAAGTCATTAATACAAAACCAAATAAAAAGTGCAAAAGATTAGAAATAAAAAGTATTATACTAGACACTTTGTCTTCACCAAGTGATGTAAGAGACTTAAGCAAACATGGCCTTGATTGTCAAGAACTCTTACGATCAATCTTGGATCCCGAGACGACTCACACACTCTACGATGGACAATGGATGATGGTGGTGGATGATGGTGTTGTGATGGTGGTGGGTGGTGGATGAAGTGTGAGAGAGGTGGTGTGCCAAGGGATGAGATGAAATGAATCCAAGCACTCCTATTTATAGGCTGAACAGAGAGCTGGACACGGCCCCGTGTCCGCTGGGCACGGCCCCGTGTCCGTCTGACATTCTCTCTCCTCATTAATTGTAATTCGCAATTACAATAAATGCGCCTGCTGTACTTTCGACACGCCCCCGTGTCCGCTGAGCACGGCCCCGTGATGGGCAATAGAAGCTTCTATGGATTTGTCTTTTCTGCTGCTTCTTGGGCACGGCCCCGTGCTGGCTGAGCACGGGGCGTGTTCAGCCTTCTGTCTTCTCCTTTTTGCTTTGGAAGGTGCCGTTGAGGGTTCGGGCAGTCCACTAATATTCCTTTTCTTGTATTTATGTTGGATTTAGCTGTCTTTTTGCTTCTTTTGCGTTTTTGAGCTCATTTAATCCTGAAAATATAAAAGGAAGACAAAAACACTCTTTTTCCAATATTAGTACTTAAAAAGGGTTAGTTTTATGCCTCATTTGATGTAATTTATATGTTGCATTTTACACACATCAGCCGGTAAAGATGTTCAAGCCTCAAACACTACGTGAGGCGTATGGGTTAGCAAGAATTCAAACTATGAACAACACATGCTTGATGAAGCGTTTCAACGCTGTGGAGGATGGGCTGCAACCCGAATATGTCAAAATAACACCTCCCGTTAATGGTTCAAAACTACCCTTGCTGCCAAGTCCAACAACCGAGCAATCAAGTTCTACACCAGGAATCCTTAGATCGAGGCGTTTGACGAGTGATGAGCTTGAGCAAAAAAGGGCAAAGGGGGAATGTTTCTGGTTTACCGAAAGGTTCGTTCCGGGGCACAAGTGTAAGAAAAAACAACTCTACATACTTGAAGTGGTAGATGATGAAAAACAAGCAACGGAAGAGGATGAAGACAAGGTTTCTTGAAGTACTTTTTGAGGGCAAAAAGTAGGTTAAGGGGGGAGTATTGTTACGTGTCTTATTTTTATTTTTTATTGTCAAGGGATTAGTATGCTATTTTGGTTTAGTGGGGGGGTGTCTTATGTAAGTTTTTTTTATCTATTTTGGTTTAGAATAAGCAGAATATGAATCAAGATTATTCCCTATCTCTTAGCTTCTTTCTCTACAATTTAGTTATATCCCTATCATATCATAGTGATGACGGTTTCTAGGGTTTTAAAGCGAGATGAAAACTGCAAATTGACACCAAGATCTCTTAATTAGGTTGCAAAGTCTTGAAGTTATCATATTTACGCAATTGTCCCTTAAATTACTATATCATGCACTTTTACCACAAAGTCTTGCAAGTACACATAATATTGTTAGCACCAGGTCCCTCTAAATCCATTAATTCAAATCCATCATGTCTAAAGTCGTGCAACGTCTTGTGACGAGTAAGTGTCACTATTTACTTGTTAAATGATATAGGATTAGTAAATTCAGGATGTTACAGACCATCAGTAAACATTTTTGTAGTTTGGATTGTTGGCGGCCAATTACTAATAGTTTAGGTTATTTAAATCCATTATTTCTTTATTTTATATTGTTTTTAAGTTTTGTATATAGTTAATTCAAGTTACATAGCCATGTTAACATCAATTTTCAAGGTACAACAATTGTTATTGTTCCACGTATCAAATGGATAGATGGCTTTAGTTCGATTAATAACACAATCGTGGTTCAAAATAAAACTTCTGCTTGTAATAATATTATCCCGAGTTAAATTTGGATCAAAATGACTGAAAGAAAAGTGAGGAATATGTAAATGCATTTCATTTTAGGTGGTAGTAAACTATTGATAAGCTTCCTTGCGTGAAGCTTCTAACGTGTTATACCTGAGCGTGAAGTCGTGACCCGAGGATCATATGTCAAGAGTTTACCAAAAAGTAATTGGGAATTTATAAGTTACGCATCGCTTAAGATGGGTCGGTCACGTTGGATAATAGGTCAGTAGGATTCGGGTTAACCGATAACTCTTTATCACTTCTTATAGACATTTTTATTTTGGCCAGCATTTCTTATAGACATTTAATGTTCACTTCTTATAAAAAGATAAGGGTCTTCCATTTTTTTTCTTTTCATATGTTTTAGACTTGTTTTGGCCAATTTAAACAAAGTTTCTAGGTCCAAAATTTAGAATTTTACTCCAGGAGTCCACACTGATTACGGATTGAGTGAATTTAGGGCCGACATTAGGGGTGATCATTGCCATGGTTATTCAATGTCTCAAATCTCAATCTCAATTGCAGATTCTCAACAGGGTTGTCAAGTATCCAAGAGTCAAAAAAGGGATTGGACGATTGGTGATTCGTATTGCTGATTTGTTGGCTTGGAAGACACTACTAAGGTTAATTATAGAAAAAGGTTGATTTGCTGAATTTTTTTATACCAATTCAATAGGGCCCCGACTTTTATAGTTTGCTTAGGGCTACCAAAAACCGTTAGACTAGCCCTGCGATTAGACATGCTTTTTTAAAATATATAATGATTTATTAACAAAACAGTTACAAACATATTGCTTCTTATGTTTTTTTAAAGTTGTAATAATTAGATAATCATTTTTGCGTAAGTTACACTTTTCGTCCTTTATGTTTGTATCGAATTGCAATGGATGACCTTTAACTTCAATAATTACAGTCACAGTCTTTTATTTGGAAAACTCATAACAAATTTCGTCCTTTGACACTAACTAGGTTACAATTTTAAGTTAAGTCAGAACACGCGCGTTGCATATGAGGGTAGATTGGTAATTTCACTCGTTTGTTATATAAAACCCTGACCAGCCATCTCTTTCCCTCTTTCTCTTAACCAACCTCCTCCACCACGACCACCGTATCACAGCCGCCGCCACCACCACAGTATCCATCAACCAGTACCACCAAATCCGTCCACCAAGCCCCACCACCACCACCACCCGGGTTTGAATCGCATCTCCACGAACCCAGATTTCAATCATCACATTGTTAGATTCAGAATAGGGGAAAAGTAAAAGTGTTTGACGAACATTGACCTGAGAAATTAATGATTTGTGTTAGGAATCATGGGAATCTGTAAAAGGGTATTGGAGAAAGCACCGGCGAGACGGTTCACGTACCTAAGCCCGAAATCTGTTCCTCAATAGACGGGGGCGACGGCGATACCGCCGGAGAATCAACAGAAAGCACCGGCGAAACAGTTTAGAACCGTTACCCGTTACGATCTTACTACATCGCGAATGTACAGGAGACATAGAACCGTCGTTAGAATGTAGGTTTACGACAACCATAAAAACCAGGTTTTAATCGAACAATGAAGCCTACCAAGTTGATCGGAGATTAATAATAAGAAGCCTGGTGTGTGTGGGGGAGATGAAGAACAAACGAATTGAGAATGTAGGTTGAAGAGAAGGAGAGAGAGCTGGAGATAGATAGATGAGTTTATGGTTTTTATATACATATATATAGAAACGGGATCAGGAGAAAACGCTCAAAAGTGTGAGAACGGTGAGAACGCTTCCTGGCCTAACACGTGTCACGCGGCATATTGATGACTGTCGTAAGGGTCAATCAAAAACCTAATTAAACTACGTAGATAGCGTAAGTAGGGTATCGTATCCACGGGGAATATGTGGTTAGTGTTTAACTAGAGAATTATTATATATTAAAGAAAAGCAACTCCCACCCAGAATCCCGATTGCAAGTTTAACACAAAAACCCGTTTACAGATTCAAAACACCACATAGACATGGCGTCGGAATTAATGAATTTGATTAGTTATCAAGGATAGTTTTTAAGATTCACTATACAACCTAATAACCCGTTTGATTGTATCAATTACCCACCAATTTACCAACCCGCTAACAACGCAAGAAAGTTGCCAATACGCTTAATAAACGACAAGTAATTCAAATACAAGAAACGTTTACCAATAATCCAACACAAGTGGTCAAGCTGTACCAGTTACAAGAATCCGTAAAACAAATCAATCATCCGGGGAAAGTCACATAAGATAAAGGTAAAGTCCTCCAAGTTTCAGATTCTAGGTTCACACCAAACTCAGTTTAATCATTAATTGGACACCACATAGACATGGTGCTGAAAAATCGGTTAATTTAAGTGGTAATAAAAAACAGGCCTTTGTCATCAGATCTTTTACAATTTAATTACCATATTTACTAATGTGAGTCAACCTACTCTATGTCACCCAACAAGCTACAAGGTTTTGTCATCAACCGAGCAAGTTGTAAAGCAAGAACTCAAAACACATGCAAACAGTTTAAATAAACCAACACATCAAATTGTTCATACGACGTTGTCAATGTCAAAAACAAATCCAAACATGAATAAACTAAGAAAAGTAATAAACCCTACAAACCGTTCACTTGGAGAAAGTCACCTAAACACTCATGGCTTGAACCATGCACAGCCGCCAAAACCTTCCGTGCGATCCTCTGTCCTTCTTCAGCCGTCTGCCAACAGATCTCTACAAACTCCCCTCCTCTTCTTGCGTCCTATTCAGCCTCCTCTTCTTCCCTTGACAACCTAACCGACTCACATATCCTCTTAGTGTGTGGGCTGCCGAATCACAAGCTGGCCCATTTTATCAACTAGAGCCCCACTTAAATTAATTCATTCAGAGCACTAGTCATCGATTTACTTCATTTGTTTTCCTCCTTAAAATCGTGGGCCCCAACATATAAGCATCCATGTTGACATCCATTTAATTCACAACCAAACTATTCTAATTTCATAGGCCCCTTTATCTGTATTATATCTTCCAATTTGAGCCCAACTATGCTACTGCCAAAATCAAAAATAAAATTTAATTATCTTTTATTCTGACATGTATGGTGACAGTATAACTTTAGTGTGCAATTGAATTTCCAACATCTCACACATCAACGAAGTTAACAAGTTTTTCACTATATATTTTATGTTAAATCATGTTAACTTGTTATTTTTCTTAAACATGTACAAAGATAAAAGCAATGCAAAATAATATAGTTTTACTAAGATCAATGCAATTTTTACTATAATTAGTATCAAGTAAAGTGTACTTAAAATGCACCGATCACATATAGAATATTTCTTTTTTTAAACGCGTGTCACATCCCTTTTCCATTTTTTGGCGTTTAAAAAAATACTCCGCGTTTTATTGTTTGTAAATCAGGATCATATTTATTTTTTTTGGCGTTTTAATTATGTTTTGGCGTTTTTATTGTTTTTTTTTTTAAATCAGAATGCATGTCTATGATGTAAAAAACATCAGTAATTTTCTTGATGTTTATTATTTCAAGTAGGATACATGTCTATAATTTGACAGACAATTATGGCGTTTTAAAAAGATAAATAAATTCAGTTTTCCATGTAGTGTTTTTTAATATAATAAATGTTTTGGCAATAATGTTACCGTCTCTTCATTTTACTGTTTAGCATTTACTGTTTCGTTCATTTTCATCGGTGAATTAGCGTTGATTTTTCAGTAATACCTTGTTTGGCATTTTTGGCGTTTTATAGCAAACATCGTGCTTTGCTAGCATCCGTTCTCTCATTTTTTCACACTATAAGTTGTTTTTGTGTTTTTTGCGTTTTATATTAATTTTTTTTTAGTAGAAAATTAGATAACAAAATCAGAGAAATAGATAACAAACAATAGAAACTGAAAAAAAAAATTATAATCTAATTTCTCTTCCAAATCTTCACTGTCATCAGCCTCTTTTACTTTAACCTTTTTGGCGTTTTAAACCTGTTTTCAATACCTTATGTAGATACTTTTTTTTCCTACATAACGCCCGTCTTCATTAAGGGGTAAAAGTCTTTTTTTCTTCGTTTTTTCATGAAAATTTGTCCATCTCATTCAGCAAAAGCTTATAGATATACCCACCTCATAGTAGAATCCATTCAGTGAAACTTCATTCAGAACAATACTCAATAAAGAAGAAATGACGTTCCACATCTGTGGCTTTTTTAAGTACATTTTTTGGCGTTTTAAAGTGAATGGTTTGTTGGAAAGATTGCGTTTATTTTTTTTGGTGGTGTGATCAGTTGATTGTGCAGAGTCGTCTCTCTTATAGGATGTTTTTGGCGCGTAGTTTAGGCGGAATTTTTATTTATAATAAATGATATTAATAAAGTAGCCATCTTTTCAGTTACCGTGTGTATTTTTTACTGATTTTTGTTCAGGTTTTTATGAGTTTTTATGGTCTTAGACATTCTATCTTCCAAGTTTTGGCGTTTTTAATGGCTTTAAGTAGTTTTTGGCGTTTGTTTCAATTTTTAGCTTTTAATAATTCTTCTCTAAATTTCTTTTATTATAGGTTGGGAGTTTTTGGCGTTTTACTTCATTATGGTGTTTCACAATAATTATGTCTTTTGGCGTTTTATTAATATAATCTTATTTTTTTATTCTAAGTTGAAAAATACATAACAAACAACAGAAAAAGAAAATTAAAAAAATTAAAATAGAAACCATTCATCTTTTCAAATCTTCACTGTCGTCAGTCTCTTTCTTCTTTGAAACATGTTCACTGGCGGTTTGGCTTTGTCATGCTTGTGTTTTTTTGGCCGTTTGGAAAGACAATATGGCATGAGTTTTTTGTTTGAATATGTATCTTCAAACTGACATAAGTCTGCCCCCAGTATCTTTTTCTTGAAGTTTTGTCCATCTCATTCAGCAAAATGTTATTTGAGTTGCAGCAACTCAGGTCCTCAGGAAAGAATGCATTTTTCCGAAACTTCGTGTAGAACAATATTGAATATACAGGAAACCATTTTTGGCATTTTTGGCGTTTTTCTCAGGAAATAGTGTATCTGAAAGAAAGTCCATTTTTTGGAAAATTTTGATATTTGAGAGATTTTGGCGTTTTTCTAAGATGATTGGTATATAGTAAAATATGGCGTTTTTTTTAGTAGGTGTATTTGATGTTTTGAATTTTTGGCGTTGTAAGATGAATGTTATATAGTAGAAATATGGCGTTTTCAGGTTGGGGGAGGTGTGTTCTTATGTATGAGAATGTTTTTTTTATATAGGGATGCGTTTTGG
The DNA here is from genome assembly GCA_030545235.1 of Helianthus tuberosus. Classification (NCBI taxonomy): domain Eukaryota; kingdom Viridiplantae; phylum Streptophyta; class Magnoliopsida; order Asterales; family Asteraceae; genus Helianthus; species Helianthus tuberosus. The sequence goes on from CM060364.1 coordinate 12,241,446, forward strand.
GCAGTAATGGCGTTTTATTCATTAGTTGGCGTTTTGGTATAGAAGTGTAAAGACCTTTTTACCCTTAATGAAGCGCGTCGACTCAATAGAATTCGTGTTATTTACGAAAATGCCACCGCGCCAATCTAGTCCATAGATTGTTTTGATCGGACGATCGATAAGCGTTCTCACCGTTCTCACACTTTTCACAGTTTTCTCTAAATCCTGACCCCATATATATATATATATATATATATATATATTATATAATTGTTTTTTAAATCTAATTTGTTTTAATGTTTAAATTTATTTTAAATAAATCAATAAGTAAAATTGCCATTCAACCCCTCATGTGCAAAGCACATGTCAAACTTAACTGAAAATTTTAATCAGGTTAGAGTCAAAGGACAAAAAATGTAATGCATTTTGTAAATAAAGGACTGTGACTGTAATTATTGAAGTTAAAGGTTATCCATTCAATTCGATACAAACATAAAGAACGAAAACTCACTACTAGAAAATATCACTATCTTGACACGCGAACGATGACACGCACTCATCTTATAACATTCAAAAACGTGTGTCACAAAATAAATGTCATGAATCATAAAATCTGATAAATTAATGACACTCTTTTTTGTGTGTCATTCTTTTAGCGTCATGAAAAACAAACATGACACCATCAAAATATGCATGTTATCTTTTAGTGTCATGTTATATTTTCTAAATTTCTTAAATTAATTTTATGACACCCCTTTTTGTGTGAACCATCATATGTATGTCATGTATTAGTGTCATATTCTTAAATTATTTTTCTTTTTATATCAATAGAGTACAACATCATTAATTTAGGTTTTGTAATCTCAAAATGTTTATATTTCATTCCAACCTCGATCTGTTGTAACTTGGATACTTTTTCATTTCAATCACAAAATGGTAGCAAAAAAAAAAAAACTTATGGTTATTGATGGTTAATTACCGTTATTGATTTAGTCTATAAGACTAGTTAGTGACCTTTTCATTTCAATCGTAAAATGTTCATAGAAAATGAAAAAAAAATATATTTATATATTGTTTGCAAACACATCACAAAATATGAAAAAAGAAACTAAAACTAAACATAAAATTGGGTTGAAAAAAAAAACAATAAAGATAAACTTAGATCTACGGTTAAGAGGAAAAAGAATGAGTTGTTAGCAAATATTCAAAGTTTCAAACCTAGCGTCCAAAACGATAGCTTATAACATAATTGTGGGATGAACTTGTATAATGGTTAAACTTTTAAAAAAAATTAAAGGTATTTACTATTTTTTTTTAATTTCAAAAATATAAATTGATTATTAAATAAAAAATAAACAAAATATTATACTGAGATATTAAATTGAAAAATTTACAATAATTAAATTTATACAAGGCCTAGTATGATCCATTAAGACATGTCTAGTCTATTGTTGCTTAGTGTGATCTAACTTGACTCAATACTACCTAGTATAACCATATAAGACTTAATATGGCATAATATATCCATTCATAGTCAGTTAAGAGCTACCGTTAAAACTTAATATAGTACATTAAGACATGATAATCTATTATTGCTCACTTGTGATATTATATGACTAACTACAACACGAATTAACCCTTTATGATCTAAAATTATGTAATAAAGCCAATCATATACTATTAAGAGCTATTGTAGCTATAAGGTCTTATTTTGCCCAATACCACACACACACACACACATATATAGGGGACCGCTAAAATGAGAACCACCTCCAGTTATAAGAACCGTGAGAATTTTTTGATCTGGGGCGAGTTGGACCAATTTTTTTTTCATAAACGTAGATGTATGTATTATAAACACATTTGTAAAAAAATTAAAAAAAAAATGTCGTGTGTGTAGTTTTGAACACCACAAGTTTGTGTTTACGGGTACCGTAAATTTTAAATAAAATTTACGGGTCCCGTAAACGCAAACTTTGGGTGCTCAAAACTACACACTCGACATTTTTTTGAATTTTTTTTACAAATGTGTTTATAATACATACATCTACGTTTAAGGAAAAAAATTGGTCCACCTCGCCCCGTACGATGTAGTTCTCACGGTTCTTACAACTGGAGGTGGTTCTTATTTTAGCGGTCCCCTATATATATATATATACACTTTGTTATCGTCTAATATGATCCACATACAACTTGACCTAAGACGTAATAAACTTTATAATGGGTCATTATGAGCTATTGTGACTTTTAAAGCCCAATATGGTCCATTAATACATGTATTATTTCTTAATGCTTGTTCATGATCCAATACGACTCGGTCCAAACCGATCTAACACTTTAAGATCTAACATGACATAATAAAGTCCTTTATTGGCTATTGAAAGAGGTTCGTGATCATTAAGGCCTGTATAGTCCTAGATGTCACGTGTGAGATTTTATTGGCAATATATGATAAACTATGAATAATATAACTAAGTATAACCCGAAATATCGCTCTAAGACCTAATATGCCATAATAAAATACCTCGCTGGCAATTTGTAACTATGATGACTATTAAGTTTCAATATGATTCATTAGGAGTTCACATGACAATTAAAGCCCAATATGGCTCATTAAGAATTAACATGAGGTCCAACATAGTCCACCAAAATATGTATGATATATCATTGACCAATACGATATACTATGACTCGATGCAAACTGATTAAACCATTTAAGAACCAAACTGGCAGGGCCGGCCCTGAGAATTCGTGTATTTTTTTCGAGCTCAAAAAAATATTCCCTTAGGCCTTAACGAAATTGGGTATTGGGCTCACTAAAGGTTTAAACCTAATGCCAAAGGAGTTAATAACTAATCTAAACCATAATAATAGTATTGTAAGAGGGCCTATGTTGGTGTTTGTATGAGTGTACCCTATTAAAAAAATATTTTACATATACATATCGGGTTTTTTCATAAAAAAAAACGTGCCCCTCGAAATATCGGGCCCTGGCCGGTGGTCCTCCCCGCCCACCCCAGGGCCGGCCATGCAAACTGGCATAATAAAGCCCATCATGGCCTCTTAAGAATTATTGTTGTTAATAAGGCTCAATATGATTCGATAAGACATGCATTATCTATTATTATCCACTATGTTCTAATATAACTCTTTACAAGTCGATCTAATAATTTAACACTAAACACAACATATTATGCATACCAAAGAGTATAATGAGCAATCATAAATATTGATTCCAAATAAGGCTTTGTGAAGACATGTGTGGTCCATAACTTGTTACGCCATATTTCAGAGAATGTATAAGTACTCGTACCTTATTTTTTATATACTATTATTTTTTACATATAATTTTTTAGAGTTGGTCGATGTTAGGGATGAGCTCGAAAGTATTGATCTCGAAAATCGTAAAAAATGGATACCGGTATAGGTACGGTATGATACGGTACCGGTCATCCCTAGTCCATGGACATAAGTATATTATTACTTAGTTTGTAAACTATTTTTTAGATGTAACTTCACTTTAAAAAAAATATATTTTTTGTTTTTAAAATATCTAAACAATCTAGCTCTTTCTCCAAAATTGTTCATTAAACATTATACATAAAAATTTTTTAGAGTTAGTCTATGGATATTACTTTGTAACTATTGTTTATGGTGTAACTATAATTTAAAAAAATATATGTACATATATTTAGAGTTAGTTGATGTATAGAATTGAAACATGTAGAACGAGTCTTTTTGTTTATAAATTCTAACTTTTTTTGAATAAACTTTCTCGTCACACTTGTTCCCTCCCATTTTCTACTAGAAAATTTTAAAAATTCCCCTGCTAATTTTTCGTTTCCCCTCAAAGACCATGATTTCACCAAAATTTGAAGTTTCCTCCACATCTTCACAACTTCACCGCTCTACTTTCTCTAGTTGTGTTCTCCACCTCCAAATGGACCCTCTTATTCATCGATGGTTGCCGAAATCTATCACCTGCTAGTGAACCACCGTCGCCTAACAGTTGGGCAGCCTTTTCGTTTTACTCAATGATACTTGTACTATTCTCTACACCGTCCGACGGACTCCGACCTACAGTTGCCGCCATGTTACCCAACATTCCCCTCATGTTACCCTCACTTTCATACGGTTAGGTAAGATATTCAGTCTTGGTATTTTTCTCTTTCAATGTAGGATTTTTGCTATATCAACATGTCGAAGCCTTGAAGCTAATTGATTATGAGTTTCTCATATAATTTCTGAATTAGGGGTAATGCTTATAGTCATGTTGTTTCAAAACTAGAAGGTCTAAAGATGCGCACCAACTGCTCGATGAAATGCTTCACCCAAATTATAGAATTATTTTGAGGTTTTAATGCAGCTAGTTCATAAATAAAAGCAAGTTTATTGTTACTTGTATGCTTATTGTGCTATGTATGTATGGGGTTCTTATTGCTTTAGCAAAATTGCATCGTTTTGTTGTAGTCAATTGATATTTGTTTTAATTCATTTGTTTTTATTTATTAATTAGTTGTTTTGAACGTGCAGCTTATATTAAGAGGGCTGGCATGAAATATGGGAACAAACATTTTTTTTATATAAAGGAGCAGGCGTGATACCTACAAGGTTAAAAGTAGTTTCATCCATTGAATTATGCTTACACAAATTCCCTTCTAACTAACTTTGGTGTGGAAGGCAAGCAGCTATTAGCGGTATAGATTTTTTTTTTAAACTGAAAGTGTTTTACTTTACTTTTTTATATTTTTTCACCCACCTGCAACTCATGTATAAAGTCCCGTAAATGATGAAATGTTTACAAGCTAAATGCATAAAATCAGTTGAAAACTTTCCCCATATTAATGCAGGTAGGTTCATGATGTACATGGCTACTCGAGAAACCTGGGTTGGTTTGTTGCTAACATGGGCCTTGTCGTGGGAAATTGCTTCAAAGAAAATAAGAAAAGTTTTGCCATAAGGTGTCACATTTGGTCTTGGTCTTGGTTGAGGGGAAGAGTAGAGGAATACTCGGCTGCAGATATGGATGACATTCGCGAAGATTGGTCGACTTATGCGGTTACCTTTATTGTTAAGTGAAACCATATTTTAGGTGTTGACGAATGTATTGATAAACAATTTTTTTTGTTAACGTTAACATGTTTGTAATATACTTGACATATGATTATGTAATGGGTTGTTTTGGTATATATATGTGTATTTGTTTTATGAAATATATTTATTGTTTTTGATATTATATATGTATCCAGGGTAAATTAGCAATTTTAAAAAAACATTTTTTAAACAATTAAAAGCATGACACGCGTAAACAAGTGTCATACGTATGTGTCAGAAATGCATGTCATGAATGGATGTCATTAAAAAGTGTTATAAAATGAGTGTCATTAAAAGGTGTCATAAAATAAGTGTCATGAATATGTGTCATTAAATGTGTGTCATAAAAACATGACACACAAATGCATGTCATGTTAATTTTATGACTCCTCAATCAACGACACGCTTTTGCGTGTCATAATTACCGTTTTATGACGCACAATGTGCGTCAAGAAATGTGTATTTTCTAGTAGTGACTATAATTTACCCATCATTTTTTTAATGTTGATTATCTCATGAAGACATGAAGTATCATGACATGCATCTGAAAATGAAATATGCATAAAATAAGACTTCATAATATGTTAAAATAAGTTAAAACGTATATATTTGTAAGTTTATATAATTGGTTTCGAAGTAGGTACTTATCTGACCCGAGAAATATATTTATCCAAACATTAGAAAACTACTTAATGTTAGTTACCTTAGAAAACTACTTAGTCTGTTTGGTATGGGGCAATGGAATAGACGAAGAAATGGAATGAACGAGGTAATGGAATGGACGAGGGAATGCAATGGATCATTACCATTCCATGTTTTGTTTGGTTACCATGTGTGAATGGAATGAATTAATATTGTATATTGTTCGGTAGGCAAGAAAAATGGAGTAATAAAATCAGCGGTGAGTGGTGGTGGCGGCAATGGCGTCGGTGGTGGTGGTGGTGGCGAATGTGGTGGGTTTTGGTGTTGTTGATGAATGGTGCAAGAGAGGATGGAATGGAAAAAAACATGGGGGTGGAATGAATGATTTTGAGGGAATGGAATGCCTTTTGGAATGGGTGATTCCATTCCATTGACCAACCAAACACCATTTTCTTCATTCCCTTGTAATCGTCCATTCTATTCCACCTCTCCTTCCTTTATACCAAACACTACCTTAATGTTAATTGAAATCACAATAATATGTTCAAGAATTAAAAACTATAAATTACCAACTTATATATGCATATAGGTGTTGTACTTAGTGCTTAGCAAGTTTTTCAAAAAAAAATATTGATGTTTAACTTTTAGTACAAAAGTATTTGCAAAAATACATTTAACCCAAAACTATTTTAACTTTTACTTTTAAGCCAAAACTTTTCATATTTTTCAATTTAACCTCATGACTTTTTTACTTTCAATTTTGGTCCCCTATACTTTTAATCTTTCGCAAATTTTCCTTTTTACACTTCGTTCTAAATTTCGAGAGTTAACACGGCACAACGTGCGTGTGTGGTTAAATGTTTTACATTTCATTCTACGCTTCGTTCTAAGTTTTGCGAATTAATACGATGCAACGTCCGTGTGTGGTTCAACGTTTTTACTCGTCTATTTTTTTCCGTTTTGACGGGTTCATCGTAACGTGCGGGTCCTAGATCTACTTAGTTATTATTTTCTATGTTTTACGTTTCGGTGTTGGTGGTCGATCTCGGCAGTGTGGCATTAATTAAAACACTATAAAGAAACAACATATTTATATATATATATGTGTTGTAATCTTGGCTTTGGGGGTTTTTCAAAGAAAAAATGGTTATGCATATGGTTGTTGTAACCTTGGCTTTGAGGGCTTTTTAAAAAATTCATTTTTTTACTTTTCACCTAAAAGTATTTCATAAATTACTTTTAACCCAAAACTATTTGTATTTTTACTTTTAACCCAAAACTTTTATCTTTTGCAATCTATCCTCACAACTTTTTTAACTTTCAACTTTGGTCCTTTATAGTTTTCATTTTCCGCAAATTTTTCGCTTTATGCTTCGTTCTAAATTTTGTAACTTGACACATCGCAACGTGCGTCTTTGGTTTAACGTTTTTACGTTTCGTTTTAAATTTTGCGAGTTAACACGACGCAACGTGCGTATGTGGGTGAACGTTTTACATCGTCTATTTTTTTTCCCGTTTGACAGGTTCAACATAACGTACGGGTCCTAAATCGACTTAGTTGTTGTAAATTGTGCTTAAAATGTGTTATGTTCTTTTGTTACTTGAACTATAGCTTACAAACTATCTATGCACATGATTTGTACATAATGCTTAGTGAGTTGTATCACTAAAGACAAATTCATATCTATGCATTATGGTTTGTAACATAATGCTTAATGGGTTGTACCACCAAAGACAAATTTGTATTTCATTTAAAAACTATAAATAATTTTGCGAATTAACACGGCACAACGTGCGTGTGTGGTTAAACGTTTTTACGTCGTCTATTTTTTCCCGTTTCACATGTTCATCGTAACGCTCGGGTGCTAGATCGACTTAGTTATTTTTTATATGCTTAACGTTTCGGTTTAATTTTTTCGCATTAACACGCTGCAACTTCAGTGTTGGTGGTCGCTGGTAGAAGTGTGACATTGGTGTTCGCCCCCGCCGCAACGCGGGGGTGCTTGATACTAGTATAATATAATTTTCCACTTTGATTGTGTGGTTGTTTGTAGCATTTGGTATTGACAACTTCTTACGTGATTACATTTATCAATTTTCTTTTATTATTTATTTACAATTTACAACTAGTATTAAGCCCTTTCGCGTTACGGTGGGGGCATAAAACCATACCAAATAGCAACAATGTCACACAACCACTAACTACTATCAACACTGAAGTTTCGGTGTGTTAATGTAAAGAAATTAGACCGAAACGTAAAACATAAAAAATAATAACAAAGTCATTTAGGACCGCGCGTTCCGACGGATCTGTCAAAAGGGTAAAATATTGGCGATGTAAAAGCGTTAACATTAACCCAGACACACACGTTGCACCGTGTTAACTCACAGAAATTAGAATGAAACGTAAAAACGTTGAACGACAAAAACATGTGTTAACTCGCAAAATCTAGAACAGATAGTAAAACAAAAATTGGTGAAATATGAAAAGTATAGAGAAACAAAGTTGAAAGTAAAAAAGTTGTGAGGTTAAACTGTAAAAACGTTGAACCACAAAAGCACGTGTTAACTCGCAAAATCTTGAACCGATAGTAAAACAAAAATTTGTGAAATATGAAAAGTATAGAGAAACAAAGCTGAAAGTAAAAAAGTTGTGAACTTAAACTGTAAAAGATGAAAACTTTTGGATTAAAAGTAAAAATTCAAATCATTGTGACTTAAAAGTGTAATATCGATTTTTTTTTGAAACCTTCCTAAAGCTATGTCCATTCACAACCTTTTAATAAAAAAAACTATTTTCTCTCTTCCACCTACACTAGGGCCGCCAATTTTAGACACGTATACGAATAAACGACGCGAACCTACATGAAGTTAACAGATATCGTGTATGGCCTTAACAGGTAACAGATACTAAACAGGTAGACACGAAAATACCTGTTAATTTTCGTGTCAAAACAGGTAAAATACTTGTTTACCTGTTTAGTACCTGTTAATACATGTTAACAATTTTACTATAATAAAAAATATAATTTAGTGTGACCATTTGATTTGAAAACCTGATTTTATCACTAATCTTTCTAGCTTCCCTAATTCTTCCCGTTCCCATTCCAATGAACTTTACATTGTTTTGAAGTGATGTTATGAATTATTTAAACCTTTTGTGATTTGTCATTTATGGATTTTGTTTCAAACTTGTTACGGATTATGCATTTATGCATCATTTAAGCATATTGTGAACTTTTGGCAACTTTTGTTTCAATAAACAGGTTCCTAGATATATAATTATTGAAACATTCGTAAATAGGTATTAACAGTTAATTATCGTGTATACTTGTTAAAAAATATTTCGTGTTCGTGTATGGAAAACCAGACACGAAACCTTATCGTGTCCTGTTCGTATATGGGATTTCGTGTATCGTGTACGTGTATACACGATATGCCAGCCCTAACCTACACAACCCAACCCACGTCAACCTTCTACTCACATTCACAACCCAACCTTTAAAACATTTTTTTATTAAATATGTATTTTTATGCTTATTATTTATCCATAAATGTGTTAGAAATATTTATAATTAATATTTTCTTTTGAAACCAATTTGTTTTAAAAGCAAAATAAATAACAACAATAAAAGAAATCTTTTACTAAAAAACACACATACATTCATCAAATCTTTTAATAAAATGCATTTTTTTATAAAAAAAAATTAATTAAAAAATATATTTTTTAAGGAACTCGGTTTTTGATAAAAATTATATCGATATGTTCACAAAAAAAAGTTAAACAAAGCTCTGTTTTCGTATTTTTAATAATTAAATATTAATAAGTTATTAAAGAAAATCATGTTTTAGGTAGAATTAATTGTTATACAACAAAAATAGAAAACATAATAAAGATCTAACCATACATTTGCCAACAAGTGGTATCTATTATTAAATAATTGCTAGTGAAATTAAATGCATTTTTATTTTATTTTTCACTTTTTGGGCAACTAACCCACCAATTGGTCACCGATGAATGTAGCCTAAGCATTTGGTACAACTCCTAAATACACAAAAATATTGCAAATTTATAATTTGTAATGTATTAAAAAAAGTAGCTTATTGAAAAAGATAGAGTCATATATTATTAAGGGTACGTTTGGATTTTAGAAGTTGCAAGTTTCAAAGTATATGCTAAGAAATTTAAGCAGGTTAATGTTCTCCAACGAAATAGTAGTTATGAGCCACAAAATAACAATGAAGGTTACTCCTAAGTTGCAAGGTATTTTTTTGCTTGTACACACACGATAATGAGGTATGGTACTTGATTAGATAACTATATAAACCTTGTTTTCATAGTTTGTAACTTTTGATTCCAAGAAGAAATTATTATATTATACATATAACTTTAAAGGCCATGGTCTTAAATAGTGTCAGATAGTTCTCTTGACACTTTTTAATTTGCCATAAGTTTTTTTTAATATTTTGTATTTTACTTTTAAACCTTCAACTTTGTTAATATACGTCTTCGGCCTAGGGGTGTTCATGAGCCGATCCGTTCCGATCGAGGCTCTGCTCATGCTTGGATTGAATTACAACTGATCCGATCGGATCGAATTTGCAAAACCGAGCACAAAAGTGATGCTCATGCTCGGATTGAATTTGAATCGATCGGATCGTTTTCGCTAGGTTTTTATCAAATCCTAAAAAAAATCGAGCGGATCGTTTTCGCTCGATTGAATTATAAGGATGCGTTGAACAAAAATAAATCCTAACTTAACTAAAACATGTCCAACACTTTATTAACGATATGCAGATCTTCGCACAATCAGATCTTCGAACAATATGCAGATCTTCGCACAATCAGATCTTCGCACAAGTACAACCGACGACGAGAACAATATGCAGATCTTCGAACAATATGCAAGCTTGTTTTAGGAATTAGAAATTTAGGAATTTAGGGTTAGATTTGTGTGTGTGTGTGGAGCGGCGATATGCAGATCTTCGCACAATCAGATTATGACTGTGAATATTGTTTTAGGAATAGGATTTAGGGTTAGATTTTGATATTAACTATTAAATTGGGCTGAATATTTTTTGGGCTTTTAATTTTTTTTGGGCTAGTATATTTTTTTGGGTTTTTAATCTTTAAAAGCGATACATACATACATACATACATACATACATACATACATATATATATATATATATATATATTATTAATTATTAATAAAAATAATTCGAGCGAAACCGAGCGATCGACGAGCGAGCGGACCTTTGCTCATGCTTGGATTGAATTTGAATCGAACCGATCCGAGAGGCTCATTTATAAACTGAGCGGGGATCGAACGAGCATTTTTTGAGAGATCGTCGAGCGATCCTCGATCGTCGAGCAGTTTGGACAGCCCTACTTCGGCCTCTCTATTTAAAAACAACTTGAAGGTCTATTGGTTAACTTTATGTAAATGTGTGTTTAGTCCCTCTGCTTTAACTTTGGTAGTATTGGCCCCAACAAATTACGATTTTGCCCTAACTAAAAATTACAGGCTTGCCATTATTTTAGTTTTTTTTTTTTTTGGCAAAACTATGGTAGTGTTTTGTTTTAATTGGTTGACTCGGTGTAATTTTTATTAAAGATCGTGGAGTAAAAAACAGTATAAATTTATTCATTAAGAAAATATTTAACTATGCTCAAATTGAAAAGTATACATGCAGCACATTTGATACAAAATTACATACCGTGTTTGTATCTCAAAATAACACACACCGACATCAAGAAATAACATCGAACTTAAGCCTAAAATATCAACACATTTTCTTGCATGCACACACAATGTAATGAGGCATGGCTTTCTTCCTTGGCCTCTATTTAAGAAGTTGTATTATCATCAGATCATAAGTAACATTGCAATCAATACACAACAACAAGTTTTGAAACGAAACAAACATATCCAAACACTCGAATATAATGGGTGATAACCAGCAGCAGAACTACCGGGCAAATATCACTGGAGGAGAGACTTCGAAGAAAAATGGGGCGTCGGTAATCCCCCCGCCCAGGAAGCATGTGTCAACCATGATTGCTGAGAAAACTACAAAGTTCGTTATGGGAGCGGCCAAAAGTGTTAAGAATAAGAATAAAATCAATCCAGGTGGTGAATAGATTACTAATGATTTTCATGCTGATAAACAAATTAGTTTGTTGATTATAACTTGCTATGAATTCTGAGTTTCTGATTGTTTCTGGTTTTGTTTAATATTTTGTATTTTTGTGTTGTCATTTGTAAAGTAGTTGCTAAAATCTACTTGTGTACTAATGTATTAAGTGTCTTTTGTACTGTTTTTATGTAATAAATGCTATAACTTTGTTTAATGTGCTAATGTTTTTCTTTCATAAATTTGCCATGAAGAGTAAGTTCTTTTATAGTCTGGTATTTCTGTTTATGATTTTTATTTTATCTTGTTTTTAAGTTTTGTATATAGTTGATTGTTAACAAATGGATAGATGGCTTTATTTCGTGAGCTACTCGAGATCGGCTCGAGAAAAAGCTCGATACGAGCCGAGCCTTATCGAGCCCGAGCCGAGCTTGAGCCTAAAACAAAGCTCGTTTCTTTATCGAGCCCGAGCTCGAGCCTCACATGTGAAGGCGTGAAGCTCGTTAGGCTTGTCGAGCCTTAGTGTAAATGACCCGAGCTTATTTAAACTAGTTTACAAGCCGACTTCGAACCTAAAAATAAGCTTATTTAGTAAAGGAGTCCGAGCTTCAATTATCGAGCTCGCGAGCCTAAAAAGTCTATTATTTATATTATTTCTATTTAATATACTAATTAATAGATAATAAACGAGCCGAGCTCGAGCCCGAGCTCTCATAAGTTAATCGATCTCGAGCCTGGTCGAACTCGGGCTCGGCTCGTTTGGACCCCTAGTATTGACAAGTATTTGTATACATTTACGATAATAAAAAAATAATCACAATTTTCTTTTATTGTTTATTTACACTTTACAACTAGTATTAAGCCCTTTCACGTTATGGTGGGGGTATAAAACCATGTCAAATAGCACCAATGTCACACAACCGTCAACTACCACCAACACTGAAGTTGCGGTGTGTTAATGCAAAGAAATTATATTGAAACGTAAAACAAAAAAAATAATAACTAAGTCATTTAGGACCCGCGCGTTGCGACAGACCTGTCAAACGGAAAAAAATAGGCGACGTAAAAACGTTAACCCAGACACACACGTTGCACCGTGTTAACTGACAAAAATTAGAATGAAATGTAAAAACGTTGAACCACAAAAGCATGTGTTAACTCGCAAAATTTAGAACGAATAGTAAAACAAAAAATTTGTGAAATATGAAAAGCACTGAGAAACAAAGTTGAAAATAAAAAAGTTGTGAGATTAAACTGTATAAGATGAAAAATTTTGGATTAAAAGTAAAAGTTCAAATAATTGTGAGTGAAAAGTGTAATATCGTTTTTTTTAAATCCTTCCTAAGGCTAGAGGGTGTGGGATAACCCCCTTGGGGCTTTATAAGCGCCACCTCAGCGCCACGTAGGCGCTACGTCAGCCAAGGGGGCTTTATAACCCCCCCCCCCCCCTTTAACATGGAGGGTGTGGTATAACCCCTAAGGGCGCTATAGAGAAAAAAAACTTGATTGGTGCAAACAAGTGGGCCCCAGCTGATAACCCCCTCCTCCCTCGTTACCATTGTCACACCCCAACCGATGGCGGAATCATCGGGGCGTGGCACTAAGCGAAACAGATTGTCCAGAAGTTTCCATAACAACTATCATTACCATTCAATTTAAGTTAACATGTCCCATACCATGTCTCAAATAGCAACAATTCATTACAGACAAAAACTAAACAAATATTCTGTTCCGACAACTCAGATTTAAACATAACAATTTATTCGTTGGTTTCTAGGACTCCAGTTCCTAGCCTCAATTTCATCACAGCCCGAGAAGCATATAAACAACCTAGGCACCTGTCAAATACGTTAAAATAAAGTCAATACATAGAATGTAAAGGTGAGCATACAAGTTTGATAATAGCCTATAGAGTTCGAATTTGTTTACGCATAACCAGCACGTACACATAGTGAAATGAAGCACGTTAGTTATCGACATAGATCCATCGATACCAATGACTGCGGGTTGACTGCCCGAGGCAGTTCGCAATACATGATTACCACCGTAATCCATGCAAGTAAAAGATCCTTAACAACCCCCGTGTGAACGGGTGCTGAGTCGAAACTATAGTACTATCGTTGCTAAGGCAGGTAGGCAGCATTCCATGTGTAAACATAACAAACAAGCATTCATAAGCCACGTATTACATGCATTATTGGTTTAGCGTTAAAAATAGCTTGAGTAGTGTGATAACAGTAGTTTGAATATTCGTAACGTATGTAACACCCAAAAGTGCTAAAGCAAAAAGGGTTCGAGTATACTCACAGCGATTATGGATTGAAGGGAGCGCTTTTCAGCGAGTATAGTTAGCCTGAATAGATTCGATAATGCAACAATAAGTGGCACGCAAAACAGTACAAGTGAGAGTGGTTAGGATGGCTGATCGTGCGGATCAACTATCTGTGAGAGGAAGTCATCCGTGCGGGGGAACTATCCGTACGGATGGTAATCCGTGCGGATGGTGACCCATCCGGGTAAGCTATCCGTGCGCGTGAGCTGTCCGTGCGGACGGTAATCCGTGCGGACTAGTCGTGCGTGAGGATTGCTTATCCGTACGGACAAGTCGTTCGTGCGGATAAACGTTCAAGTGGATTGTTTCTTCCTAAGTTAAGGATGTGTTTGTGTATGATGGCTTGTGCTTTGGAGTTTTCGTTGTAGCATTTAGAAAACATTTAAGTGTTTCTACCTTTCAAGCCGGTCGCGCGGACAACAATCCGTCCGGATGGTAGTCCGTGCGGACAATGGTGATCCGTGCGAACAGTCTGTGCGCGCGGGCAGAGACAATCCGTGCGGATAGCCTGTCCGTGCGGACGACTTGGCCGTGCGGATGAACACTGTTTGAATTTATTTTAAGGCCTTAGTATCTCATGATCCGAAGAGTAATCCATTCAGAGATTGTCCGTCCGGATTGCTCATTCGTCGATACTCAAACCTTGTTTGGAAAGTGGATCCCAAGGGTAGCTCGTCCGGGTGACAACCCGTCCGTACAGCCTGTCCGTGCGGACAGCTTGTCCGTGCAGACAACTGGTCCGTGCGGACAGCCTCTGGTCTGATTGTTCCGTTCGTCTACTCTTGGTTTCTGTTGTCGTTTATCGAGACGTTCTGATTGCGTGGCAACCACTTGGAATCGTATTCTTACTCGCGTGGCTAGACCGGTCAGGAACCACCCTAACTTGGCCTGACGGCGACTCAGAACGGTCATTCCGGTTAACCCCGAATTCAGGTGTCTGGTGGGTAGAATCCAGATCTAGGACTAGTACATCACTATTGGTGAGTGGAATACTAGAACCGATCAGATTCGTACCGATATTAAGGGTAAAAGAAGGAGAGAACTTAGGTTTATTTCTTTCAACTCTTTTATCCTTAGAAAAGTTTAGATTTAAGTGAAGTTGTTGTGAAATCTTATGGAAATCGTTCAGATCTGTGCTATTCTTGGTGGAATGAAGTCGAGCTTGAAGTTCATAAGAACTTCATGATGACGTCACCCGAGAATACCTCAAATCTGGATGATTTCATGGTTGGAAGTTGAGATTTGAAAGATGGAAAGGTGTAGAATTGTGTAGTGATCAAGGATGTACAAGAATTAGTACAAGATCTTACCTGGATTGAGAGAAATCTGAGAAAAAGTGAAGAATGCGTGCGGTTCGGACGTCACTTGCCAAAAGTGGAAAAGGTGGAGAGTGACCCGTGTATTTATAGGATGCTAAAAGGGGAAAAGGTGAGCCGTGCGGATGGCACGTAACCCGGATAGGCTATCCGTGCGGATTGGCAATCCGTGCGGATGTCGCCTGATTTGGTGCGTTCGGTGCGATGACGCTTCGGCTTCGGTTTTCGAGCGATTCGATAGGGTTTCCTAGTCAAATTACTTTCAGTCCCAACTACTTCTTATATAGTTCGACTCGGAATTCGGGTTCGGGTTCGTTTACCTTCGAGTTAGACTTCGAGTTCGATTGGGTTCGCTTGATTATCACCACATAACATAAAATAAACATGCACAGGTAACACGTAAGGCACACACACACGTATAAACAACAAGTAAAATACACAGCTCGAGTTACGATTCGATGTCGATTTGATTTACATAGCTTGATTAACTTTATCGCATTGTTACTTCCTATCATTCACAGTCGTAGGTCGATTGAAAAACGATTAATATGATGCGATTATTGTAATGTACGACACTTACTCCACATAATATAAATAAAATAAAAACATTTCTATGAGTCAAGTCGCGCGAAATCGGTCGTTGACTTTGACCTTGACTTTGACTTTCACTTGTGAAAACACGGGGTGTTACAGCCTCCCCTTGTTTAGGGAATTTCGTCCCGAAATTAAGCTGAAAGCCGTAACTAACCGTGGATCACATGTGAGAGTTCTTCGTTTGGACCACTGGAAATCGTCGAATGAATCGACTTTTTACAGATAAAAATCGCTGATTTTTGGATATGTTATGCGAAATTTGCCTGATCTAAAAGCCTACAAAATTTCAGATCTTATTTCGAAGCCGTTTGTGAGAAAATTTGGGTTCATTAAAAATGTTGAATGTTGCTGTTGATGTTCACCGTACGGATAGCAATCCGTGCGGATAACATATCCGTGGTGACTATTGTTGACTCTGAGTCGTGCGGAATCCGTGAACGATCGTGACCAAACATAATCGTAACGGAGTCAAATCGGGACCTACATGTGGTATCTGAGCAGGTGCTCGATTGCGAGGATCAAACACACTCAGATTCGTCAAATTCTCTTTACTTCCTTTATCTTTTCACGTTTCTAACTGAAAATTACTAAATTAGACGTATACCATAACCGTGATTCTATTGATTATGATGGCGCATACAAGCACCGAGAACCACGTGAGAGACTTTCTCTCTCTAGACTATTTCTCTAATTAAACAACTGTGGATATTTTGCCTTCATGTCGCTTTCGAGTTCCCAAGTGAACTCCGCACCTCGTTTGCCTTCCCATTTGACCTTCACGATAGGAATGTTTGAGCCCCTGAGTTGATTGGTTTGGCGATCCATGATTTCGACAGGCTTTTCCACGAAGTGTAATGTTTCGTTCACTTGTAGATCATCTAGAGGAACATGTAGATCGTGGTCGGCAACACACTTTCGGAGGTTTGACACGTGGAAAGTCGGGTGGACGTTGCTAAGTTCCTCCGGTAATTCGAGTCTGTAGGCGACTTTTCCGATCCTTTCCAGAATCTTAAAAGGTCCAACATATCGAGGCGCGAGCTTCGCCTTCTTGCCGAATCGGACTACACCCTTCCAAGGTGATACCTTTAGGAGTACGCAGTCACCAACGCCATATTCACGGGGCTTGCGCTTTTTATCGGCGTAAACTTTCTGTCGATCCCGAGCTTTCGCTAGGTTGTCTCGAATTTGGAAGATTTTGTCTGTCGTTTCTTGTAGCAGCTCCGGACCGGTTAGTTGCGAGTGACCGATCTCGTGCCACACAATAGGCGATCGACATCTTCTTCCGTATAGGGCCTCGAAAGGTGCCATCTGGATGCTAGCCTGGTAGCTGTTGTTATACGAGAATTCGACTAACCGAAGGTGTCTATCCCAATTACCACCGAAGTCTAGAACACACGAACGGAGCATGTCTTCAAGAGTACGAATCGTTCTTTCAGTCTGACCGTCGGTTTGTGGGTGGAACGCAGTACTTAGATTAAGCGTTGTACCGAGTGCCGCTTGGAATGTTTCCCACAATCGTGAAGTAAACCGAGAATCACGATCAGAGATGATGTCACGAGGCGTCCCATGTCGATAAATGATCTCGTCGGTGTAGATTCGGGCTAATCGTTCTACCTTGTAGTCTTCTCGTATTGGTAGAAAGTGAGCTGATTTAGTCAAACGGTCAATAACAACCCAAATGCTGTCGTGACCTGATGACGTGGTTGGAAGCTTGGTTACGAAATCCATAGCTATGCTCTCCCACTTCCACATGGGAATTGGTGGTTGTTCGAGCAAGCCAGAGGGTCTTTGATGTTCTGCCTTGATTCTAGCACAGGTTAGGCATTTTCCGACGTAAAGAGCGATATCCCGTTTCATACCCGGCCACCAGTACCTATAGCGAAGATCATGGTACATTTTGTCAGCACTGGGATGGATAGAGTATCGGGATTTGTGGGCTTCATCCATGATAATCTGTCGCAGGTTGGTTCGCTTGGGAATCCAAATTCGGTCTAAGAAGTGGAATATCCCATTCGATTTGCTCACAAGCTGGGCTCCATCGTGGTAGATTCTTTCCTTCTTCAGAGTGCGTTTGTTGAAACATGCATGTTGGGCGTCGCGGATGAGAGCTTCGAGGTTGTGCTGGGCTTGAACATTACGAGTGCTAAGCAGATAGCTCCGTCTGCTAAGTGCGTCGGCAACAACATTTGCTTTGCCTGGGTGATAACGAATCTCACAGTCGTAATCGTTGAGAAGTTCTACCCATCGGCGTTGACGCATATTTAGTTCCCTCTGATTAAAGATGTGTTGTAGGCTCTTATGATCGGTGAAGATCGTACACCTTGTACCATACAGGTAGTGTCGCCAAATCTTTAATGCAAAAACAACTGCGCCTAGCTCGAGATCATGGGTTGTATAGTTCCTCTCGTGGACTTTGAGCTGACGAGATGCGTAAGCTATGACCTTGTCTCATTGCATTAGGACACAACCGAGACCAAGGTTGGAAGCATCACAGTAGACAATGAAATTATCGTTTCCGTCGGGTAGTGTGAGAACAGGAGCATTGCAAAGCATGTGTTTGAGGGTTCGAAAGGCAGACTCTTGTTTGGTCCCCCAGACAAAAGGCTGGTCCTTATGCGTGAGAAAGGTAAGGGGTACAGCAATCTTCGAGAATCCTTCGATAAATCGTCGATAATAGCCCGCTAGCCCGAGAAAGGAGCGGACTTCAGACGGGTTCTTAGGCGTAACCCAGCTCTTAACAGCTTCAATCTTCGCAGGATCGACGTGAATACCCTGACTATTTACGATGTGACCCAGAAACTGAACCTCCCCCAACCAAAACTCGCACTTGGAGAACTTGGCGTAGAGTTGGTTCCCCTGGAGTAACTCGAGAACCAAACGTAGATGTTGCGCGTGTTCGGCTCTAGACTTGGAATAGATCAAGACATCGTCGATGAATACAATGACGAAACGGTCGAGATATGGTTTACACACGCGATTCATCAGATCCATGAAAACTGCTGGTGCGTTTGTTAGGCCAAAAGGCATGACAACGAACTCATAATGGCCGTAACGAGTACGAAACGCGGTTTTGGGTATATCCTCCTCTTGTATACGCAGCTGATGATATCCTGAACGTAGATCGATCTTTGAGAAGCACGTGGCGCCTTGTAGTTGGTCAAACAAATCGTCGATGCGAGGCAGAGGATAGCGGTTCTTGATAGTCAACTTATTCAACTCCCGGTAGTCGATGCACATTCGGAACGACCCGTCCTTCTTTTTGACGAAAAGGACTGGCGCGCCCCAAGGAGAGGTGCTCGGGCGAATGAAGCCTTTCTCAAGTAATTCCTGGAGTTGGGTTGAGAGTTCGCGCATTTCGGACGGTGCGAGTCGATAAGGAGCTTTGGCAATAGGGTTAGCTCCAGGAATGAGATCAATACGAAAGTCAATATCACGTCTTGGAGGTAGTCCGGGAAGATCCTCTGGAAAGACTCGAGGAAATTCTCGAACCACAGGAACGTCTTTCACTTCCTTCTTCTCTTTCTTTTCCTTCTCCGCTGCTACAATGTTAGCCAAGAAAGCTCTGTATTCCTTGCGGAGATACTTGCTAGCTTGGAGACATGACATAAGCTTGAGACCCTTTGAAGTAGTATCACCGTAAACACATAACGAGTCACCATTTGCGAGCGAGAAACGAATCATCTTGTCGAAGCACACAACTTCGGCATGATTTTCGCGAAGAAAATCCATGCCTACTATGACATCAAAGCTTCCGAGTTGCATCGGAATAAGGTCGATCGAGAAGATGTGATTGTTGAGTTCGAAAGTACAATCACGGATAACGGAATTAACGGCGACAGTTCTTCCGGTAGCGACTTCAACTTCGAATGCCGAGGAGAGTTTGGAACGTCTTCGACTAAGGAGTTTCTCAAATTCGAACGACACAAAGCAATTATCCGCTCCAGTATCAAACAAACATGAAGCATAAATACCATTCACGAGGAACGTACCATTGACCACGTTGTTGTCGGCCTGGGCTTGGCGCACGTTAAGATTGAAAGTTCTGGTGCGTGCGGCCTGTTGTTGCTGTTGCTGTTGTTGCTGCTGCTGTGGCTGCTGCTGTTGCGGTTCTTGTTTCACTGCCCTGTTCGGGCACATGTTGGCGAAATGATTCGGGTCGCCACACGTGAAGCAGACTCTGGCCTTGACTGCGGGTGCCGGAGGAGCTTGTTGACCCTATGGGGCAGCGAGTAGAGCTTTATTGGCAGGAGCTTGACGAATACGGCAGTTGGCAGTGAAGTGGCCGTACACGTTGCAGTGAGCACAAAAGCGGCATTGGATAGCAGTCGGGTGATGATAGGTGCAAGTAGGGCAGAGCGGATGTGGCCCAGTATATGCACGCTTAGCAGGCGGCGCATTGGCCACAGGCGCTGCCACTTAACGTTGTTGAGCAGGTACGGTTTGAACTGGTGCAGCAGTGATCGCACAGTTCTTGTTGATGGAGTTACTCTTTCTCTTGTTCTTTCTCTTGCTGCTTGATGAGGTAGGTTCAGCAGTTGGTGCAGTAGCGGTAGCTTGATGCAGATGCTTGGAGGGCTTATCCCACACCCCAGCCCTAACCCTTTTGTCATTGATTTCAGCGGCTAGCAGATAGGTTTCCTCGATCGTGGTAGTCTTAGCGGCTTGCACGAAATCAGCGACGCAGTCGGGCAAAGCTCGGATGTACTTCTTGATGGTGATCTCCGGGGTCTTGACTTGATCGGGACAGATAATGCTGAGCTGTTTAAAACGAGCGGTGAGACCAGCATTGTCTCCATCCTTCTGCTGTATCTGCCAAAATTCATCTTCCAGCTTTTGACGCTCGTGAGGAGGGCAGAATTCTTCCAGCATGACTTCTTTGAGTTCGTCCCACGACAGACCGTAGGCTGCATCGTTCCCTCTCTTGTTCCTCTCGGCCGTCCACCAGTCTAGAGCACGGGACTGAAAGACGCCGGTAGCATTTAGAGTTCGGAGGTCATCAGGGCAACCGCTCTGTCGTAGAGTAACCTCGATAGAGTCAAACCAGTGAAATAATGCAGTCGGACCTCCTTCGCCAGTGAATTCTTTCGGCCCACACGACTTGAATTGCTTAAAACTGAAAGGTCTCGTTGCAGCTTTAGGACCTTCAGTCCTCAATTCCTCGGATGATTTGCTGGCGTTCTCGTAGGCGTCACTCACAGCTTTTGCCACACTTTTCGCGATAATAGAGGCAAGACGTTTGTCCCTCTTTTCCTGACGAGTGAGTGTATGACGAGATCCAGACGACATTGTCTGCAATTAACATCGCCACGGAACTCAACACATGTATTCGAATCTCACCTCACACGTCTACTACTACTAAAGCTCAGTACCATGTACCATGTAAACGCAGATAGTCACAATTTCACATAATTACACGAATCACGTAAACACATAGAGCACATAATTACAATACTCCTAAACACGTAAACACCATGGCAAGAACACAT
This sequence comes from Helianthus tuberosus, assembly GCA_030545235.1. Taxonomy (NCBI): domain Eukaryota; kingdom Viridiplantae; phylum Streptophyta; class Magnoliopsida; order Asterales; family Asteraceae; genus Helianthus; species Helianthus tuberosus. The sequence continues at coordinate 12,263,027 of CM060364.1, forward strand.
ATACCTTAGTCACTAGGGCAGTCAGAAAACAGAAACCTAGAGTTCGCGAGTGTTCAAAAGTAGTGGAGTGCGAGCACTTCGGTTAATGATGTGTTGTGTGTGTGTGTAGCAGAGGCCAAAAGTATTAGATTGAAACCGGTAATACCTCAAAACGTCAATAAATAAGCACAAAACACGTATCTCACAAATAAAGCGACGAAAATTGAAACACATAACATCGCGAATGGATTGTCTGCGGCTATTTAGACTTCGACTAACCAAAGTGGTTCGACTATTCACAAGGATCCTGTGTGCACAATTACCTTCAGGACTATGCCTTTGCCTCGATTCTTGGGCGTTGGCGCAATTCCCTTGGGTTATATTGTGTCTTTAGATCGTTGGAGTCCGTCGAAACTTTGGTGGGAGTTTTGTATAAAAGCAGGACAAGTCCTCAAGGTTAGGGTTTCACCCCTGTCTTACAACTTCGTCCTTGTTCTTAATAAAATTTGAGGAGATTATTCATCAAAATTTGGATTTCACTCCTAGTTTGGTATGATTCTCCTCGTTTGTAGCTAAATGTAAGCTGAATAGGCGACTTTAGTCGAGAGTTAGCGGTTTTCACACCTATTCTCGGCCTCATTACCTGTTCATAACTTGAAAATTCGAGTGCAGTGATAGAAAAGAGCGAGTGATAGTGGCGAGTTTACGCATACGCGTGAGTTGGTCTGTTGGTCCTCAACTATAGACTAGGTCTCTAAGACTTCGACCCGGAATAGGTCGAGTCTTACCTAATTCCCTATAGTTATGGCTCTGATACCAATCTGTCACACCCCAACCGATGGCGGAATCATCGGGGCGTGGCACTGAGCGAAACAGATTGTCCAGAAGTTTCCATAACAACTATCATTACCATTCAATTTAAGTTAACATGTCCCATACCATGTCTCAAATAGCAACAAGTCATTACAGACAAAAACTAAACAAATATACTGTTCCGACAACTCAGATTTAAACATAACAATTTATTCGTTGGTTTCTAGGACTCCAGTTCCTAGCCTCAATTTCATCACAGCCCGAGAAGCATATAAACAACCTAGGCACCTGTCACATACGTTAAAATAAAGTCAATACATAGAATGTAAAGGTGAGCATACAAGTTTGATAATAGCCTATAGAGTTCGATTTTGTTTACGCATAACCAGCACGTACACATAGTGAAATGAAGCACGTTAGTTATCGACATAGATCCATCGATACCAATGACTGCGGGTTGACTGCCCGAGGCAGTTCGCAATACATGATTACCACCGTAATCCATGCAAGTAAAAGATCCTTAACAACCCCCGTGTGAACGGGTGCTGAGTCCAAACTATAGGACTATCGTTGCTAAGGCAGGTAGACAACATTCCATGTGTAAACATAACAAACAGGCATTAATAAGCCACGTATTACAAGCATTATTGGTTTAGCGTTAAAAATAGCTTGAGTAGTGTGATAACAGTAGTTTGAATATTCGTAACGTATGTAACACCCAAAAGTGCTAAAGCAAAAAGGGTTCGAGTATACTCACAGCGATTATGGATTGAAGGGGGCGCTTTTTAGCGAGTATAGTTAGCCTGAATAGATTCGATAATGCAACAATAAGTGGCACGCAAAACAGTACAAGTGAGAGTGGTTAGGATGGCTGATCGTGCGGATCAACTATCCGTGAGAGGAAGTAATCCGTGCGGATGGTGACCCACCCGGGTAAGCTATCCGTGCGCGTGAGCTGTCCGTGCGGACGGTAATCCGTGCGGACTAGTCGTGCGTGCGAATTGCTTATCCGTACGGACAAGTCGTTCGTGCGGATAAACGTTCAAGTGGATTGTTTCTTCCTAAGTTAAGGATGTGTTTGTGTATGATGGCTTGTGCTTTGGAGTTTTCGTTGTAGCATTTAGAAAACATTTAAGTGTTTCTACCTTTCAAGCCGGTCGCGCGGACAACAATCCGTCCGGATGGTAGTCCGTGCGGACAATGGTGATCCGTGCGAACAGTCTGTGCGCGCGGGCAGAGACAATCCGTACGGATAGCCTGTCCGTGCGGACGACTTGGCCGTGCGGATGAACACTGTTTGAATTTATTTTAAGGCCTTAGTATCTCATGATCCGAAGAGTAATCCATTCAGAGATTGTCCGTCCGGATTGCTCATTCGTCGATACTCAAACCTTGTTTGGAAAGTGGATCCCAAGGGTAGCTCGTCCGGGTGACAACCCGTCCGTACAGCCTGTCCGTGCGGACAGCTTGTCCGTGCGGACAACTGGTCCGTGTGGACAGCCTCTGGTCTGATTGTTCCGTTTGTCTACTCTTGGTTTCTGTTGTCGTTTATCGAGACGTTCTGATTGCGTGGCAACCACTTGGAATCGTATTCTTACTCGCGTGGCTAGACCGGTCAGGAACCACCCTAACTTGGCCTGTCGGCGACTCAGAACGGTCATTCCGATTGACCCCGAATTCAGGTGTCTGGTGGGTAGAATCCAGATCTAGGACTAGTACATCACTATTGGTGAGTGGAATACTAGAACCGATCAGATTCGTACCGATATTAAGGGTAAAAGAAGGAGAGAACTTAGGTTTATTTCTTTCAACTCTTTTATCCTTAGAAAAGTTTAGATTTAAGTGAAGTTGTTGTGAAATCTTATGGAAATCGTTCAGATCTGTGCTATTCTTGGTGGAATGAAGTCGAGCTTGAAGTTCATAAGAACCTCATGATGACGTCACCCGAGAATACCTCAAATCTGGATGATTTCATGGTTGGAAGTTGAGATTTGAAAGATGGAAAGGTGTAGAATTGTGTAGTGTTCAAGGATGTACAAGAATTAGTACAAGATCTTACCTGGATTGAGAGAAATCTGAGAAAAAGTGAAGAATGCGTGCGGTTCGGACGTCACTTTCCAAAAGTGGAAAAGTTGGAGAGTGACCCGTGTATTTATAGGATGCTAAAAGGGGAAAGGGTGAGCCGTGCGGATGGCACGTAACCCGGATAGGCTATCCACGCGGATTGGCAATCCGTGCGGATTGGCAATCCGTGCGGATTGACCATCCGTGCGGATGTCGCCTGATTTGGTGCGTTCGGTGCGATGACGCTTCGGCTTCGGTTTTCGAGCGATTCGATAGGGTTTCCTAGTCAAATTACTTTCAGTCCCAACTACTTCTTATATAGTTCGACTCGGAATTCGGGTTCGGGTTCGTTTACCTTTGAGTTCGATTGGGTTCGCTTGATTATCACCACATAACATAAAATAAACATGCACAGGTAACACGTAAGGCACACACACACGTATAAACAACAAGTAAAATACACAGCTCGAGTTACGATTCGATGTCGATTTGATTTGCATAGCTTGATTAACTTTATCGCATTGTTACTTCCTATCATTCACAGTTGTAGGTCGATTGAAATACGATTAATATGATGCGATTATTGTAATGTACGACACTTACTCCACATAATATAAATAAAATAAAAACATTTCTACGAGTCAAGTCGCGCGAAATCGGTCGTTGACTTTGACCTTGACTTTGACTTTCACTTGTGAAAACACGGGGTGTTACAGCCTCCCCTTGTTTAGGGAATTTCGTCCCGAAATTAAGCTGAAAGCCGTAACTAACCGTGGATCACATGTGAGAGTTCTTCGTTTGGACCACTGGAAATCGTCGAATGAATCGACTTTTTACTGATAAAAATCGCTGATTTTTGGATGTGTTATGCGAAATTTGCCTGATCTAAAAGCCTACAAAGTTTCAGATCTTATTTCGAAGCCGTTTGTGAGAAAATTTGGGTTCATTAAAAATGTTGAATGTTGCTGTTGATGTTCACCGTACGGATAGCAATCCGTGCGGATAACATATCCGTGTTGCCTATTGTTGACTCTGAGTTTGTGGGTGGAACGCAGTACTTAGATTAAGCGTTGTACCGAGTGCCGCTTGGAATGTTTCCCACAATCGTGAAGTAAACCGAGAATCACGATCAGAGATGATGTCACGAGGCGTCCCATGTCGACGAATGATCTCGTCGGTGTAGATTCGGGCTAATCGTTCTACCTTGTAGTCTTCTCGTATTGGTAGAAAGTGAGCTGATTTAGTCAAACGGTCAATAACAACCCAAATGCTGTCGTGACCTGATGACGTGGTTGGAAGCTTGGTTACGAAATCCATAGCTATGCTCTCCCACTTCCACATGGGAATTGGTGGTTGTTCGAGCAAGCCAGAGGGTCTTTGATGTTCTGCCTTGATTCTAGCACAGGTTAGGCATTTTCCGACGTAGAGAGCGATATCCCGTTTCATACCCGGCCACCAGTACCTATAGCGAAGATCATGGTACATTTTGTCAGCACCGAGATGGATAGAGTATCGGGATTTGTGGGCTTCATCCATGATAATCTGTCGCAGGTTGGTTCGCTTGGGATGGATAGAGTACCGGGATTTGTGGGCTTCATCCATGGATAGAGTATCGGGATGGATAGAGTACCGGGATGTCTTTCCCCTTATTTAAAAAAGGTTTTAGAAAATAAAAAAATTTATATATAAACCTCTCTCTCTACTCTCTCTCTCTAAAACACCCACCCTCACCAGTCACCTCCACCTCCCCCACCATCTGCCATCACCCACTCCCACCCCGACACCACCACCGCACAACCACTGTTGGACCACCACTCTCGAGAGTTATACGCAAACTGATGCGTAAACGTAATCAGTTTAATGCGAAAAATACTCCGGAACATCAACATATACTTAACATACCTTAAATAACCTTTACATAACTTAGAAATAAGTTTTGAAGGATTTGGTATGGCAAAAACAAGTTAATTCGTCTACAGGGACTAAATTTGACAAACTGCGAAAGTATGCCAATTTAAACTGTAACAGACATTCCGGAACATGACCATAAGTTAAACATACCATAAATATCCTTCACATAGCTTAGAAATAGGCTTTGAGGGGTTCGGTGTGCTAAAATAAACTTTTGGGTCATTCAGGGACTAAAAGCGTCAAAAAGTGCACAAGTTTGCATTTTCGCGCATAACTTACGTTCTGAATACATCCGGACATCCAAAAATTTATGTAAGCACTATAATATTTTATTTTAGTGTTTGGCATAAGAAAAATCCATTCGTCGCGTCATTTGGATCGTTTTTCGCGCTTATGCGCATTCCGTCGTAATTAACCGAACATCGCGATCGTACGACCAAACGAACCGACATCCGAGATATTTTTGAGCATGTTTTGAGCTCCCTATACTTTAAATTCATTTTAGAGCTTTGAAATGGAGTTAACGAGGCTTAAACGTGTCAAAAAAGGCATCGAAAACCAAGTTTTGAGGTTGCAGGGACTGAAACTGTAAATCTGCCAAACTAGGTCCGTAAGTAGGGGCCAGATGCAGCAAAACGTTTTTTTTACAGCTGTTAACAGCCCTTAACACTCTCCAAAGGCCAAGTGCCAAGTGTCAAACTCTTATGGTGGATGGCAAATGAGTTACCACAACTTTCCAATAAGTGTACGACTTAGATCGTGCCCCCTTTTCCAAGAAATGATCCTAACGGTGAACCAAAAACTATAAATACCCACCTCCACCCTTTTCCAACTTTCCAACATTGTTTTACATTACATTTCATGCTATGTATGCCCATTGTGTGCGTACTTAGTACAGTTGTTTTCATCACATGCTTACATTTTGTTATGACATTTGGGTTGTTTACAATGGAACAATACATTCATTAACATTAGCTACGCCGTTCGTTAGTAGGTAGTGGTACCATAGGAATTGACAACTCCCGTTCCTGAAATCCTGGGTTTGTTTGGATTGGAAGGAATGACCGAATTCGATATACATAACTTAGATAAACCTTTAATTTGTTTAAGGGTTTATCGCCACAGTCTCAAGGCTTGGATGTATGCATTTTCACAATACCGCATAAATGTTTGTATCAGTAAAGCATGCATTTGTTCCACAAAACATAACTTTGATTTAAACCATGTTTTACTTCAATACCTTGTTTTTGTGCATTTTACATATGGTTTAGTTGATATATTTCACTTACCATACATGATATTTTTGGGTACACATTACATGATCTACATTAAACATAAACATTTTGACATTGATATACACATTTAGTGGTTTACATTGGACATAGACATTTCGATATGGTTTACACATTAACACATGACAATTCATTTATACATGAACAATTTACATTGATGGTTGGTTTGGGTAAATGATTCAAGTAACGAGGCGAGTGTAATATAATACAAGCATGGTGGATACGCCGCTGGTACTTCCTATATATAAGTGTTTGTATAACATTACATGTCGTAGCGTTACTTAAATCATTTCAATATTTGACATATTACATTTTACATAAACAACTTATTTTCACAAGACATTGATTTACAAAACAACTTATCTTATACAAACTCATTTTTACTTGGTTATTCATTTAACCTTACATTATTCTCTTATTTATACACATCATTGCTTTTTAATGATTTACAAAACAAAACAACTTACAAGGTTCATGACTGACTGTTATTAAACAATTTTTCCTAAACTTATAAGTCATGAATCCTATTTTCACAAAACCTATGTATCTCACAGGCATTTTTATGCTGACGTACCTATTTTCATATGTGTTTTCAGGAGCTTTTCCGTAAGATGATGATCGTGACACTAGGGCGGACCTGTGCCTTAGAGACATAAAACGGAGATAGACTTAGTTTAATTATGTTATGAACTCTTTATTTCCTGTTTAAAGACAATGAAACTCTTATGTCGATAAATAAAATACAACTTTGAATGCCATGGTTATGAAACAATTAATTCTGTTACAACACTCCCCGACGTTTCCGCCGCGGTTGCATGTTATACGCGGTCGGGGTGTGACAGAAGAGTTGGTATCAGAGCCAATGGTTATAGGGAATTAGGTTATTAGTAATTCTTTGACCTAGACTATAACCTTTCTAGGACCCTAACACAAGTTATCTTGTGATTAGATTTTAAAACATACACTTCACCTATCCTTAGGTGATTATCAAAACAAAAACCAAATTTTTCCGAAATGATTTTTGAAAAACAATCATCTGTTTTTGAATGATTTATTACAAGGTTTTGAACCCTCTTTTGTAAGGTTTTGAACCCTTCCAGTTTGGTTTTTGGCCTTGTGCCTTCAAATTTTCAAAATCTCGTCAACGTCTTGGGTTTTAAATAATGTGAACACGTGCAAACTGGAAGAGTGAATGCCTGTATTCTGGGTTTTCTGTCTAGGCAAGCACTTCGTATATATCTCATCAGACGCGAGACCAGTTGTGCTTACCTGGGAATTCTTGGGATGAGTGTTCACTTATAGGCGAGCATGTCTTGGTGATACATTATTTTTGATCCATTTACTTTGATTAGTCACTGTGTGTCGTTTGTTTGCTTGGTAATGCGGACAAATGACCACCATCTTTGCTTTTGTTGATTTTGTTTCATCTCATTCTCTTCATCCAATCATCTCACTCGTTTCCTTTCATGTTTTCCTCTTTTAGAATGCCTCCTCGACGCGAGAACCAGATAGCGACTGCCGAACTGGCAGAAATTATTGCGCAGCAGATGGCTGCTCAATTCCCAAATCTCTTTGCTCAATGGCACCAAGCCAACAACAACAACAATGCTCCATGCAAATACAAGGATTTTAACTCGGCTAAACCACTCAAGTTTAGTGGTTCTGAAGGAGCGACTGGGCTTCTTCAATGGTTCGAGAGCATTGAGAATACTTTCCGCCACGTGCAGTGTCCGGATAATCGCAAGGTCGAGTTTTCTTCGAGCGTGTTTCAGAAGAGGGCTCTCACATGGTGGAACGGGGTTATGAGAGACCGTGGTGCAGAAGTTGCTCTAGCACAAACTTGGGCTGAACTTAGGGCCCTTATGATGAGGGAATTCTGTCCTCGCCATGAACAGCGAGCGTTGGAGAAAGAGTTTGATGACTTGAAGCAAGATAGTGGCGAGCATAGGGCATATACTGATAGGTTTGAGGAGTTGAGTCTGCTATGCCCAACAATGGTTACCCCACTCGACAAGGCTATCGAAAGGTACATCGACGGCCTACCTGACTCAGTGCAAGACATCATTACTGGTAGTAACCCTGCCACACTCCGTCAGGCTATCGAGTTATCAGCGACATTGACTGAGTCGCAGATTCGGAAGAATAAGTTACACAGGAAGGGTGACAAGGGCAAGAAACAATCGTCTGACAAAGAGGATAGCAAGAAAGGTCAAAACAAGAATGGAAAGAATTCTGGTTCTTCGAAAAGGGCAAGGAAGCGTAAGGCTTCCCAAAACTATGCTGTCACTGCCCAAGCTAACCAGGCAGCTCCCAACCAACCCGCACAGCCTCCAGCGAAGAAGCCTTATTCAGGGAATGCACCTTTGTGCAATAGATGCAACAGTCACCATCAGCCGCAACATCAGTGCCGTTTCTGTACTAACTGTGGGAAGTCAGGTCATCTTGCCGATGTTTGTCGGTTTGCTCAGAATCGCGCAGTTCAGAACCCGGCTCAACAAGTTGCTCAGCATCCTGCTCCGCAACAGGGTCAAGCTGCACGACCACCCTACCCACCAGGTGCTTGTTATAACTGTGGGGATCTGACCCATTACAGAAATCGATGCCCAAGGCTGGCTAACCAGAATCAGAATCCAAATCAGAATCAGGCTCAGGCTCGAGGGCGAGTCTTCAACATGAATGCCCAAGAGGCGCAGGCGGATGATAATGTGGTGAACGGTACGTTCTTTATTAATAATCAGCCTGCATCCGTTCTTTTTTATTCGGGTGCCGACAAGAGTTTTGTGTCATTATCTTTTAAGCCAATGCTTCGCGTGTCTAGAACGAAACTAGGAAAACCCTTGACAGTAGAAGTTGCTAGTGGTGAACCCATTGTTCTTGATTCTGTTCTACGCAACTGCCAGTTGAATCTTAACGACCATCTTTTTCCTATCGACCTCACGCCTATGCAACTTGGAAGCTTCGACGTTATTGTGGGAATGGATTGGTTATCTAGGCATCGCGCAGAGATAGTTTGTTCTGAGAAGATTGTTCGTGTGCCGCTTTCGACAGGCGAGATCCTACAGGTTGAAGGTGAGAAACCGTCTGGTAGTCTCAAGCTCATGTCTTGTTTTAAAGCTCGGAAGTATCTGCGGAAGAACTATGTGGCTTTCTTAACACATGTTACAGCAGATAAAGGCAAGGGTAAGTCTATTTCAGATATTCCTGTCGTTCGGAATTATTCTGAAGTTTTCCCTGAAGAGTTACCTGGTCTACCCCCAGCACGCCAAGTCTAGTTCCGCATTGATCTCGTACCTGGTGCAAATCCTATTGCCAGAGCTCCATATCTTCTTGCACCATCTGAGATGCAAGAGTTGTCTAAGCAGCTTCAGGAGCTCTCTGACAAAGGTTTTATCTGTCCTAGCTTTTCACCCTGGGGTGCTCCCGTTCTTTTTGTCAAGAAGAAGGATGGATCCTTTAGGATGTGTATCGATTATCGTGAGCTTAACAAGCTTACCATCAAGAATCGATATCCCCTACCTCGCATAGATGATCTCTTTGATCAGTTACAGGGCGCTTCTTATTTTTCGAAGATTGATCTACGTTCCGGATATCATCAACTCCGTGTGCATGAAGAAGATATTCCCAAGACGGCGTTCCGCACTCGGTATGGGCATTACGAGTTCACAGTCATGCCATTCGGTTTGACTAATGCTCCTGCTGTTTTCATGGACTTAATGAATAGGGTCTGCAAACCTTATTTGGATCAGTTCGTCATTGTTTTTATTGACGACATCTTGATTTATTCTAAGACGCGAGCTGATCACGAGCAACATCTTCGTATTACTCTGGAACTCCTAAAGAAAGAGCAACTTTTCGCCAAATTCTCCAAGTGTGAATTCTGGCTTAAAGAAGTTCAATTCTTAGGACATATCATCAACGAACAAGGTATTCATGTAGATCCCTCCAAGATCAGTGCGATTAAGGATTGGGATACGCCTACTACTCCCACTGAGGTTCGTTCTTTTCTTGGTCTAGCGGGTTATTACCGCCGCTTTATTGAGAACTTCTTAAAGATTGCAGTTCCTCTAACTGCTCTAACTCAGAAGAACAAACCCTTTGACTGGGGATTCAAACAAGAGGAAGCTTTTCAACACTTGAAGCAGAAGCTTTACGACGCGCATGTTCTAACTTTGCCTGAGGGCAATGATGATTTCTTCGTTTATTGCGATGCATCTAAATTGGGTCTTGGCTGTGTCCTGATGCAAAGGAACAAAGTCATAGCATATGCATCGAGGAAGTTGAAGATACATGAGAAGAACTACACCACTCATGATCTTGAGTTGGGTGCAGTTGTCTTCGCTCTTAAGATCTGGAGACACTATTTGTACGGTACAAAATGTGTGGTTTTCACGGACCACAAAAGTCTTCAGCATATCTTCAACCAGAAAGAACTCAACATGAGGCAACGACGTTGGGTTGAGCTACTAAACGACTATGACTGCGAAATTCGCTACCATCCTGGTAAGGCGAATGTCGTAGCCGATGCATTGAGTCGTAAGGAACGTACTAAGCTTCATTGTGTACGTGTTCAATCTGTTATTCAAGCTCGATCCGATATCCAAGCACGTATTTCTCAGGCTCAACAATCTTGTGTTTCACAAGGTTTGATGGATAAGGAATTTCCCTATCACATAACACCTGATCTGGAACTGAAGGACAATGGATCGTATTACTTCAAGGACTGTTTGTGGGTCCCAAGCCAGCATGATCTTCGTACCTTGCTTATGGATGAAGCCCATAAGTCTCGTTATTCTATTCATCCGGGCTCAGATAAAATGTATAAGGACCTTCGTATTCAGTATTGGTGGCCTGGTATGAAGAAAGAAATTGCCTTATACGTATCAAAATGCCTTACTTGTCTTAAGGTTAAGGCTGAACATCAGCGTCCTTCGGGTTTATTGGTACAACCAGAGATCCCAGTTTGGAAATGGGAAAACATTACTATGGATCTCATTACCAAACTTCCACGCACATAGAAAGGTCATGATGCCATCTGGGTAGTCGTTGATCGTCTTACTAAGTCAGCACATTTCTTGCCAATCCGTGAGGACTTTCCTGCTGACAGACTTGCAAAAATCTATGTGGATGAAATTGTGGCTCGACATGGTGTTCCTTTGAACATCATTTCTGACAGAGATGCTCATTTCACTTCTCATTTTTGGAGAACCATGCAATCTGCTATGGGGACCCAACTTAATCTGAGCACAGCTTATCATCCGCAAATGGATGGTCAATCTGAAAGAATAATCCAGACTCTGGAGGATATGCTTAGAGCTTGTGTGATTGACTTTGGTGGTAGTTGGGATTCACATCTTCCGTTAATTGAATTCTCCTACAACAACAGTTATCACACCAGCATCAAAATGGCTCCTTTGGAGGCTCTCTATGGTCGAAAATGTCGTTCACCAGTCTGCTGGAATGAGATTGGCGAGGCTCAGCTAACTGGACCTGCTCTCATTTTAGAGACAACTGACAAGATAAAGAAAGTTCGTGATAACCTTCAGACAGCTAGAAGCCGTCAGAAGAGTTACGCGGACCCAAAACGCAAACCCTTGGAATTTCAAGTCGGTGATCGAGTATTACTTAAGGTCTCACCTTGGAAAGGTGTGATCAGATTTAGAAAGAAGGGAAAACTTGCACCTAGATACGTTTGACCATTCAAGATCGTCGAAAGAATCGGTAAGGTAGCCTACAACTTGAGTTACCTCCTGAACTTGGAAATGTTCATCCAACTTTTCACGTGTCCAATCTCAAGAGGTGTTTAGCTGATGAGAACCTCCACATACCGCTTGACGAAATTCGTGTTGGCAAAACACTGAAATTTGTTGAGAAGCCAGTGGAAATCATGGAACGTGAAGTCAAGTGGCTTAAACGCAAGCGCATTCCTTTGGTCAAAGTTCGCTAGGAAGCTAAACGTGGACCCGAGTTTACTTGGGAACGCGAAGATCAAATGAAGGCGAAGTATCCGCATCTTTTCCCACGAGTTTCCTCTAAATAAATTTCGGGACGAAATTTCCACAAGTATGGGAGACTGTAACATCTGTGCTTGTAATCATTGTGAACAGTTCTATTGTCAATAAAACAATGTTATTTGATCCCAATGTTTGTTTGGTTGTGTTTTACATTTTTCATGTTTTGACTTTTATTCAATTTCAAACTCTATATCGCCTTCTCGAGAGTTATACGCAAACTGATGCGTAAACGTAATCAGTTTAATGCGAAAAATACTCCGGAACATCAACATATACTTAACATACCTTAAATAACCTTTACATAACTTAGAAATAAGTTTTGAAGGCTTTGGTATGGCAAAAACAAGTTAATTCGTCTACAGGGACTAAATTTGACAAACTGCGAAAGTATGACAATTTAAACTGTAACAGACATTCCGGAACATGACCATAAGTTAAACATACCATAAATATCCTTCACATAGCTTAGAAATAGGCTTTGAGGGGTTCGGTGTGCTAAAATAAACTTTTGGGTCATTCAGGGACTAAAAGCATCAAAAAGTGCACAAGTTTGCATTTTCGCGCATAACTTACGTTCTGAATACATCCGGACATCCAAAAATTTATGTAAGCACTGTAATATTTTATTTTAGTGTTTGGCATAAGAAAAATCCATTCGTCGCGTCATTTGGATCGTTTTTCGCGCTTATGCGCATTCCGTCGTAATTAACCGAACATCGCGATCGTACGACCAAACGAACCGACATCCGATATATTTTTGAGCATCTTTTGAGCTCTCTATACTTTAAATTCATTTTAGAGCTTTGAAATGGAGTTAACGAGGCTTAAACGTGTCAAAAAAAGGCATCGAAAACCAAGTTTTGAGGTTGCAGGGACTGAAACTGTAAATCTGCCAAACTAGGTCCGTAAGTAGGGGCCAGATGCAGCAAAACGTTTTTTTTACAGCTGTTAACAGCCCTTAACACTCTCCAAAGGCCAAGTACCAAGTGTCAAACTCTTATGGTGGATGGCAAATGAGTTACCACAACTTTCCATCAAGTGTACGGCTTAGATCGTGCCCCCTTTTCCAAGAAATGATCCTAACGGTGAACCAAAAACTATAAATACCCACCTCCACCCTTTTCCAACTTTCCAACATTGTTTTACATTACATTTCATGCTATGTATGCCCATTGTGTGCGTACTTAGTACAGTTGTTTTCATCACATGCTTACATTTTGTTATGACATTTGGGTTGTTTACAATGGAACAATACATTCATTAACATTAGCTACGCCGTTCGTTAGTAGGTAGTGGTACCATAGGAATTGACAACTCCCGTTCCTGAAATCCTGGGTTTGTTTGGATTGGAAGGAATGACCGAATTCGATATACATAACTTAGATAAACCTTTAATTTGTTTAAGGGTTTATCGCCACAGTCTCAAGGCTTGGATGTTTGCATTTTCACAATACCGCATAAATGTTTGTATCAGTAAAGCATGCATTTGTTCCACAAAACATAACTTTGATTTAAACCATGTTTTACTTCAATACCTTGTTTTCGTGCATTTTACATATGGTTTAGTTGATATATTTCACTTACCATACATGATATTTTTGGGTACACATTACATGATCTACATTAAACATAAACATTTTGACATTGATATACACATTTAGTGGTTTACATTGGACATAGACATTTCGATATGGTTTACACATTAACACATGACAATTCATTTATACATGAACAATTTACACTGATGGTTGGTTTGGGTAAATGATTCAAGTAACGAGGCGAGTGTAATATAATACAAGCATGGTGGATACGCCGCTGGTACTTCCTATATATAAGTGTTTGTATAACATTACATGTCGTAGCGTTACTTAAATCATTTCAATATTTGACATATTACATTTTACATAAACAACTTATTTTCACAAGACATTGATTTACAAAACAACTTATCTTATACAAACTCATTTTTACTTGGTTATTCATTTAACCTTACATTATTCTCTTATTTATACACATCATTTCTTTTTAATGATTTACAAAACAAAACAACTTACAAGGTTCATGACTGACTGTTATTAAAATTTTTTTCCTAAACTTATAAGTCATGAATCCTATTTTCACAAAACCTATGTATCTCACAGGCATTTTTATGCTGACGTACCTATTTTCACATGTGTTTTCAGGAGCTTTTCCGTAAGATGATGATCGTGACACTAGGGCGGACCTGTGCCTTAGAGACATAAAACGGAGATAGACTTAGTTTAATTATGTTATGAACTCTTTATTTCCTGTTTAAAGACAATGAAACTCTTATGTTGATAAATAAAATACAACTTTGAATGCCATGGTTATGAAACAATTAATTCTGTTACAACACTCCCCGACGTTTCCGCCGCGTTTGCATGTTATACGCGGTCGGGGTGTGACAGAAGAGTTGGTATCAGAGCCAATGGTTATAGGGAATTAGGTTATTAGTAATTCTTTGACCTAGACTATAACCTTTCTAGGACCCTAACACAAGTTATCTTGTGATTAGATTTTAAAACATACACTTCACCTATCCTTAGGTGATTATCAAAACAAAAACCAAATTTTTCCGAAATGATTTTTGAAAAACAATCATTTGTTTTTGAATGATTTATTACAAGGTTTTGAACCCTCTTTTGTAAGGTTTTGAACCCTTCCAGTTTGGTTTTTGGCCTTGTGCCTTCAAATTTTCAAAATCTCGTCAACGTCTTGGGTTTTAAATAATGTGAACACGTGCAAACTGGAAGAGTGAATGCCTGTATTCTGGGTTTTCTGTCTAGGCAAGCACTTCGTATATATCTCATCAGACGCGAGACCAGTTGTGCTTACCTGGGAATTCTTGGGATGAGTGTTCACTTATAGGCGAGCATGTCTTGGTGATACATTATTTTTGATCCATTTACTTTGATTAGTCACTGTGTGTCGTTTGTTTGCTTGGTAATGCGGACAAATGACCACCATCTTTGCTTTTGTTGATTTTATTTCATCTCATTCTCTTCATCCAATCATCTCACTCGTTTCCTTTCATGTTTTCCTCTTTTAGAATGCCTCCTCGACGCGAGAACCAGATAGCGACTGCCGAACTGGCAGAAATTATTGCGCAGCAGATGGCTGCTCAATTCCCAAATCTCTTTGCTCAATGGCACCAAGCCAACAACAACAACAATGCTCCATGCAAATACAAGGATTTTAACTCGGCTAAACCACTCAAGTTTAGTGGTTCTGAAGGAGCGACTGGGCTTCTTCAATGGTTCGAGAGCATTGAGAATACTTTCCGCCACGTGCAGTGTCCGGATAATCGCAAGGTCGAGTTTTCTTTGAGCGTGTTTCAGAAGAGGGCTCTCACATGGTGGAACGGGGTTATGAGAGACCGTGGTGCAAATTAACATAAAGCAACAACAAAATAACAGAATTGAAAGCACTAACACTCCTCCGGCGACACCTCAATACCTAACTTCATCTTCAACCTAATTTCACCTGTAACAAACAACTTCAATACCTAACTTCATCTTCAACCTAATTTCACCCCCTTTTCATAACCTACAACAAACAACTTCAATACCTGTAAACAACAAACAAGTTGAGAGTCGGTGTCGGTGTCGGAGATTGAACGGTGGCTCGTGGCGGAGCTGTGGCGGTGGTGGTGGGGAAAGTCTCTCCCTCTCTCTTCTCTCTCTCTCAGTGATGGTGTGGGTGATGTTGAGAGTTGTGGCTGTTGGTTGCTATCATCCGTGGTGGACAAGATGCAGAGAGAAGATGAACAGGGGTAGGAACCAGATGGAGAAAGATAATAGATTCTTTGTGATATAATGTTATTTATGTATATAATATATTACATTATATTATATTAGTTTTTTAAATTTTTTTTTGTTAATTAAATATTTATGTATATATATAGGTAAAATGACCAAATTACCCTTGTGTAATATGATTTAACAAAAAAAAAATTAACTGGGTTTGGCCTAAAGGACATAACGTGCAAGATTTGCAAACATTAAGGACAAAACTCATCAATTTTAAAGACAAATGACAGCGCCTGCAATTTGGGACATACATAAAGGACAAAACTTGTAATTTACTCTAAAATTTATATCGATATGTTCACAAAAAAAGTTAAACAACACCGTGTTTTCAGATTTTTTAACAATTAAATATTAATTCACAAAAAATTTAAACAACACTGTGTTTTCAAATTTTTTAATAATTAAATATTAATAAGTTATTAAAGAAAATCATGTTTTAGATAGAATTAATTGTTATACAAGAAAAATGAAAAACATAATAAAAATCTAACCATACATTTGCCAACAAGTGGCATCTTAAAATTATTAAATAATTCACAACCAAATGTTGCACCATCACCGGGTAGTGAAATTATATGCATTTTTTATTTTATTTTTCACTTTTTGGGCAACCAACTCATCAAATGGTCACCGATGAATGTAGCCTAAGCATTTGTTACAACTCCTTAATGCACAAAAATATTGCAAATTGATAATTTGTAATGTATTTAAAAAGTAGCTTATTGAAAAAGATAAGAGTCATATACATAATTAAGGGTACGTTTGGATTTTAAAAGATGCAGTTTCAAAGTATATGCTAAGAAATTTAAGCAGGTTAATGTTCTCCAACGAAGTAGTAGTTATGAGCCACAAAATAAGTTACTCCTAAGTTGCAAGGTATTTATTTTGCTTGTACACACACGATAATGAGGTATGGTACTTGATTAACCTTGTTTTCATAGTTTGTAAGTTTTTATTACAAGAAGAAATCATTATATTATATTATATTTTTATTTTATTTTATTTTATTTTATTTTATTTTAAAGGCTATAGCCTTAAATAGTATCAGATAGTTGCCTGACACTTTTTAATTTGCCATAACTTTTTTTAAATATTTTGTATTTTACTTTTAATCTTCAACTTTGTTAATATAGGTCTTCAGCCTCTCTATTTTAAAAAATCTTGAAGGTTTATTGGTTAACTTTATGTAAATGTGTGTTTAGTCCCTCTACTTTAACTTTCGTAGTATTGGCCCCGACAAATTACGATTTTGACCCAATTAAAAACCACAGGTTTGCCATCATTAGGGATGGCAAAAAAGTCCAAGCCCGACGGGTATACCCGAAACATACGGGTCGGGTATACCCGAAGCCCAATGGGTATGGGCCGGGTACGGGCTTAAAAATAGAAAAAATTCGGGTACGGGTATGGGATTTAGTGATACCCGGTCCATTTACCCGAATAATACCCGAAAGTATCATATTAGATTTCCATATATATAAATTTAGCACATGTACTTGTTACCTTCTCTATAGTCATATGTGGATACGTATTTGGCAAGTGTTTAGTGAACATATAACTTATTTTTGAGCATGTATATTGGATATGGAAGATATCACCCTTTATTATGTGGATGTTTTATGCAATTAGGTGGTCCTGATACAATTACTTAATTACGTAATCATTTTAATTTAGTTTAGTATATGTGGTCTGAATATGATATGTAAGTTATTAATCATATTTTCATTTGTTATAGTCATTAAAATAGTAAATTATATAAACATCAAAGTAGAAATTGCACATTTGTCCCAACGGGTATTTTTAAGAAATTAACGGGTATACCCGATACCCGACTGGTAATTACCCGAAAAATACCCGACGGGTAACGGGCCGGGTATGGGACAAAAAATTACAACCGGGTATGGGCCTGGGATTACCAATACCCGGCCCATTGCCATTCCTAGCCATCATTTTAGTTTTTTTTTTTTTGGCGAAACTATGGTAGTGCTTTGTTTTAATTGATTGACTTGATGTAATTTTTATTCGTGTTAGGAGGCTGCATGACACTCGCTCATTGGTCATGACAAATGACAATTTTGCCCCTAGTTCAAAATTGCAGTCTTGCTATCGTTTTGGTTTTTTTTTTTTTTTTTATTTAGCAAAACTATGATAATGTTTTGTTTTAATTGATTGACTCGATGTAATTTTTATTAAGATCGTGTTATGAGTAGTACGTACAACGTACAAGTAACCGAAATACGTACATGTTATGAAAGTAAGAAATATTCGGCTTAGCGCCCCGCAACACGGGCGGGGCATAAAACTAGTTAATGAAAAGAGTAAAATACAATATAAATTTATTCATTAAGAAAATATTTAAATATGCTCAACTCAAATTGAAAAGTATACATGCAGCACATTTGATACAGAATTACATACCGTGTTTGTATCCTCAAATTAACACACACCCACATCAAGAAATAACATCGAATTAAGCCTATAATATCAACACATTTTCTTGCATGCACACACACAATGTAATGAGGCATGGCTTTCCTCCTTGGCCTCTATTTAAGAAGTTGTATCATCAGATCATAAGTAACATTGCAATCTATACACAACAACAAGTTTTGAGACGAAACAAACATATCCAACGCCTCGACTATAATGGGTGATAACCACCAGCAGAACTACCAGGCGAATATGACCGGAGGAGAGACATCGAAGAAAAAAGGGGCATCGGTGATCCCCGTGCCCAGGAAGCATGTGTCAACCATGATTGCTGAGAAAAGTACAAAGTTCGTTATGGGAGTGGCCAAAAGTGTTAAGAATAAGAATAAAATCAATCCAGGTGGTGATTAGATTACTAATGATTTTCATGCTGATAAACAAATTAGTTTGTTGATTATAACTTGCTTTGTCCTGATTGTTTCTGGTTTTGTTTAATATTTTGTATTTTTGTGTTGTCATATGTAAAGTAGTTGCTAAAATCTACTTGTGTACTAATGTATTAAGTGTCTTATATACTCTTTTTATGTAATAAATACTATAACTTTGTTTAATGTACTAATGTTTTTCTTTCATAAATTTGCCACAAAGAGTAAGTTGTTTGTTTATAATGAATCATAGTTATTTAATTTGTAGTGTTTGGCTTATTAAATTATTGGACAACCACATTCTTTTATAAAACAAAAAAAGTAACAACGCAAAGGAAGATCGTGTGTTCAGTTGTTACGTCTGTAAAGAAGATCCATCTGTGATAGATCTAAGAACTTTTTTTACTGGGTTCCTTTTGGTAGATTCTCACTATTTTTTTTTTTCAAATCCTACGAGGTTCTCACTAATTTTTCCCATTTTTCTAAACCGAAAGGGTTCATGTGAACCCACAAAAGTAGCCTAGATCCACCCCTGATGATAGAGAATTCGATTTGTGGGTGCGGCGGTTTAGCTGCGGCAAAGAAGAGAGGAGAGGAGAGAAAGGATTTGAATACAGTACCGGATAAGGGTTTTATTCCTCGTTTGTGAATCATTCCAAATATCTAGATATGTTAGATTTTTTTAATGGCAAATTTCTTTTAATCTATGCCGTCTGTGAGACTTGAACCCAAGACCTCTCCCTCTCAAACCCAAGTGTTTAAAGATTTTTCCTTTACCATCCCTAGGCATTTTAGGGCCCCTCTTTTATCTCCCTTAAAGTCCTTTATGGATTTCAAGTCGGGAATAGTGATGTGACTTATTCGGCGCTATATCACAATTCATTCATTCTCGGGCATAGCTGTTCACGAAACGTGGCGTGGGACATCTGTCGGCGGCGGGTTAATTCCGAGCGAGAGGTCAAACCAATCCCATTCATCCTGGTCTGATCCGAAAGGATCTTGTTGAATGAATTGATCCATTGTTCTATGCCCTAATTCTTAGTTCATTTTTTCCTACTCGGACCCGCCGTACTTCCTTTGACTACTCCTGAGATATAGTGGAAACATTTTGTTATGGTGGAGAGTGGGGAGTGAAAACACCAATGCAACAGAGAACGACCTCTCAATCCCAAACCCAAGTGTTTAAAGATTTTTCCTTTACCAATGAACCACCACCCCATTAATAAAAGATATATTCGTTTTATCTGCTAGAAAGTAGAAATTTAACGGACCACTTGTCGAGTGTTAGACAAGTCTTCTTGTGCGTGGAAGGACCCGTGTTCGAATATAGTTACCCCCTTTTTAATGTACTAGTAGGGTGCCCGGGCGATGCGGCGGGGGCGACACTTTGGATTGCGGTACTCGTTGCTGCTAGTTTTCTTATTTGTATATGATAACATTATTGTGGTGGATATATGTCATAAGTGTTACACATGGGAGCCTAACACCTATAATGTCTTGCAATGTTCGATCAACTGCCTCTATCGCCTGACGTTTCGCCATCGATGCCTCATCCCATATAATTAACTTGGAGGACCTAATTAGTTGACTTATAATTCCTAAAATTTTGGGACATAGTTTACTATTTATCTACTAAATATCGTAAATTAGTATTAAATAATTCCTAAAATTTTGGGATATAGTTTACTATCTATCTACTAATATCGTAAATTAGTATTAAATAAATATCGTAAATTAGTATTAAATAATTCCTAAAATTTTGGGATATAGTTTACTATCTATCTACTAATATCGTAAATTAGTATTAAATAATTCCTAAAATTTTGGAACAAAGTTTATCTTCTATCTACTAAATATCAAAGTTTTGTTTTGTTATAAAAATTAATAATAAATAAAGTATAGAAAAACTGTTTTAAACATGTAAAGATTCGTTTGTTAATAAAAAATACTAAACAAATGACAAAAGTATATTAGTTCAATCGAGATGTAAATTATAAGTGCAATAAAATAACACAAAACATAAACTTCAAATATAAAATAAACTTTATTATTCATGGGATAGTCTAGATCAAACAAAAACAACTGAAAATGAAAAAAAACATAAAAACACTTGATATATTTCATCTAATTTCTCTTCTTTTTTTATCCGTTTTTCTTGTTTGTGCTCGAATCAGCAGTATCATCTAATTCATCTTCTTTCTCATCGTCCTCAGAATCATCTAAATTTATAACCTCGACCCATTTCCATTCAGAGAGTCTCTTAGATCTTTTCTTTTGATTCTCATACTTCCGATCCTTAAAAAACAAAAATTTAATAAAAAAGTTAAAAAAATGATTAAATAAATTTTATAAAAAACAAATATTGAATAAAAAAATTTGAAAAAGATTAAATAAATTTTAAAATTACCTCTTTACTAAATTGACGTTGAAGATTAGACTTGTATGGACTGAACATTGCACCATAAGAAATAATTTCAACACTATTATCACCATCATCCTACAATAAAACACCAAATAATAACATAACGAACTTGTTAATATGAAAGATTATAAGCGAAAATATTACTTAAAAACTAACAAAAGCTTGTTCGACAACTGGGGTGTTTAAATTGGTGTGTTGAATCTGAAAAATCAAATAAGTTAGTATTCACATAAAAGTAAATAAAAGAAAACAATTATTCATTATTGCGATATAACAAAACTTATCATTGAACCGACCTTAGATTTTTCAATATCGCATGCTTGTTTTTTCGCATCAAGTGAATTCAGAACTGGCTCCATATTTTAAATCTGTTTAGCAATAGAAATGTAGAATTGTGAGTGTTTGCTATGTATTTATAGTAGTCCATTAGGGTTTAGTTTTAGATTGGTCATCCATTTATTTAGGAAGTTTGTTGTGAGTTTTAAGTTTTTAAAATAAGATGCACATATCCTGTTTAGTTTGTTGTGGCATGTTTAATAGGAAGTTTGTTGTGAGTTTTATCTATACTATATTAAATATGCCACAACAAACTGACTTTGTACAAGTAAAATTAGGGAATATTTTAGTTTATTAATGCCGTTCAAAACAAAAAACTTGGGTAAAAAACAAATGTTAATGCACGGTAGCTAGGTAATGGTCAAAGCTGGCTTGGGTAAAAAACAAATGTTGGCTTTAATCAATTGTACATTTACGCATCGGCTATTTGTACTTTATGAACGCACGGCGAAACTAAAAAAGACAACTATCGAAACGTTTAAAAAAATGTGCCGATCGTCATGGTACCTTCGGATTTTTTTAAAACATTACGGGTTGTAAGATATCGCAGGAATACATTAAAGAATTAAAGAGGGGGGAAGTGTAACTAATTACCCATAATTATGTTAAATGTCAAGGATTTAAATGTAATAGATTGAGGGACTAAAAAATAATTATGGTTTAAAAGACCACTTTACCCTCATTCTAGGGGTTTATTTATAAATAATGGGGGAAAAATTTCTTAACTTTTGGGAATCCTTCCCTCATGTATTATAATATAGTATAGATGGGTCACAACTTTTCTATGCATTTACAACAAATCATTAATAATATAATACTAATAATCATAATCATAATACTAAAAATAATATAAACGGTAATAAAACAAAATATAACAAAAACAACACCACCACCACCAACAACAAAAAGAATAATAGTATAAGAAGTCTAACAACAATGATATTAATAATACAATAAATAATGATAAACAACAACAATAATAATAGTTAATAATTATCCTTAAAAACATATATTTATTGTTTTATCGCTAATTTGTAGCACATGCACACACTAACCTGTGTGGTTAGCAGAAGCAATCAATAAATTGAGTTTATTCAAAGGCTTTAAGAAGGTTAGCCAATGCGTCCCATAATGCCACAACTAGAGGTGCACAAAATAACCGGTTCATTAATCATAGATTATAAACTGAAATCATAACCGATTAATAACCGTTCGAGGAATAATCGGTTAGTGGTTATTTTTAACTGGTCGGGTTAATTACTTTAACCGGTTAGAGTAAAAAAAAGTCAAATTAACCGGTGTAACCGGTTATTGAAATTAATCGGTTTGTGCACCTCTAGCCAGGGGCGGACCCACCCCCAGCCCAAGGTGGGCGGGAGCACCCCCGGAAAAAAAAATAATGCTATTTTCCGTCGAAAATCCCGTCCGCACCCCTTAGAATTGACCAAGCTATAACTAAATGAGTTATAACAAAAGCATAAACAGAATTGACCAAGCTATAACTAAATGAGTTGAAATCGATTCCTAGATTAAAAAAAGGAAAGATATGTATGTCATTATGTATGACACTATCATATAATTTCATGAAAAGTAAGAACACATGATCAATGCTGAAGTTTGATTTATGATATTAAACTTGGAATGTTTAGAATGTAGGCCTGGATTGATAGGTTTGGATCGGTATTGGGCTCTAACCAAACCATAACTGAACACCCCGGTTATATGCTTTATGAAACCAGTTGGCTTCAGTTACATGCTTGGTTTGGTTACGGGTTTTGCTAACGGGTCAGTTATGTGTGTTATAACCTGCGACGTGTGACTGGATTAGATCATTAAACAAAAGCAGCGCAGCGAGCTTAACCTACTACTACTAGTCCGAGGAACTAAAATCTCTGGCAACCAGCCCGGCCCATAGCCCTCTTGGCTGAGTTTGGTGGAGTTACACTCTAAAATATTTAAGGGTCTTAGTGGTAAAGTCTTGCAGTAATCATCATCTGGGAAGAAAACAGATCATCTAATCTACTACTAAGGTATTTCTACATGAAAATGTAAAGTTGAATTTTCTCACTGCAGATGTACCAAAGTGGATCTATTGCCACTTTAGAAATGAAACAAAACAACCAACTAGAACTAAAGATAAAAAAACTGATAGGTACAATTCACAACGATTAAAAAAAAATAACCACTTGCAGGCACAAGTGAACACTGGTTCGGTCTATCCTGATTGTGATATTTTCAAGCTGGGTTTTAAAAAGCACGCCTGAGGCGTGAGGCGCACTAAGGCGCAGGTCTCAGCGCCTCATGGCACCTGAGGCGCGCTTTTTCCACCAAGCGCAAGAAAAGCGCTTTTTTTTTTGGGTTTTTTGAGGTCTGAGGGGCGCGCCTTATGTATTTTGGGTGTTTTTATGTTGTTTTTATGCATGAATGTGTTGGACAATAGGTTTTTTGGCTTGTACATGTAGGTTAAGTCATATATAAACCTTAGTTATAACTATATTTTGGATAAGGGATGCTAAAAACCTATGGGATATATATAAAAAATTATATAATCTTCTTGCGCCTCGGGTACGAAAAGCCCAACACTTTTGCGCTTTGCGCCTCATTTTTAGACCTCGTCGCTTTTGTGCGCCTCTCGCTTTTTGAAACCAAGGTTTCAAGTATGCCTTATATATGTCAAGAGTTAAGTCCACTAACACAAGATATTAACTTGATTACAAGTATCCTATACACATAATAGACACACGTACATGACCGATATCAAAGTAAAACCCCTTTTTAATCATCTAAGTCACCAAACTACCATCAAAAACATATATAGAGAAGGTGATCTTTAATCAAAGTAAAAAAAAAGTTTTTCGAGAAGCGGGATCTGGAGACTTATTTAGGATATTAATATATTATGGCAGAAAATTGTGTTTGGTACTCTTGAACAGGTCTAAAACAAGGTTTTTAAAGTAAAAATAACAAGAAAGTTGTAATCAAACCAAAATCGAAAGACCTTCCTTCTTTGGAGCCGATGTTACCTTCTTGTTTCCAGGGAAAGCAGTGCGTGAAACATCAACGAGAGCCTTAAAACTATACGGTTCATGCATTGACAGCTCAGACAGAACCTTCCTGTTTAGCTGAATGTTTTCTATCACAAGTCCATGCATGAAGTTACCGTAATTCACCTGAGATCATCAAGTACAATTAATCAACAAACGCAATTCCCAAATACCCATGACCCATGTATGTGTGATAAGAGGAGAGACAGATAAGATAACAAACATACACCGTGTACGCGAGTGCCGGCATTAATGCGTTCTATCCAAAGGGAGCGCATGTCGCGCTTCTTGTTACGTCTGTCTCTATAAGAATACTGAAGCGCTTTTTCCACCCTTTCTCTAGCGATCCTGATGCAGTTCTTTGCTCTTCCTCTGAAACCTTTGGCTAGCTTAAATACTTCCTTCTTGTTCATCTTTCTACCGCCTTTTGTTCTTCACTCTTACCTGTAATGTTGCGACACAAAACAATTATTATAGCATTATTTTTTACTGAATCTAGATAACCTGCCATCATTAAGCATGACAATACAACAACAACAACCATACCCACAAAATCCCACAAATAGCAAGCTAATGGTAGGGTCTGGGGAGGGTGGGAAATGTAGGCAAATCGTGTCGTATCGTGTTTAACAGGTCTCTGACAACGCGAATAACACAAGTATTAAACATGAATACAACTAGTTTAACTACTTTATATCTCGTGTCTATAACACAGTTGTATGTTTTATGTACCAAGGAGAAGATATGGTTGATCCTAGTCTTCTAATTTAATTTATTTTATAAAAAGTAAAACATCACGTAGTGTACTTTTCAATAAACCCGTCTAATCGTGTCTTATACAGGTGACCTATTGCCAGCCCTAGGCAAATCTTACCTCTATCCCTGAGGATAGAGAGACTACTTCCAAAGAGACACCCAACTCTATAACAAACAAGACTAAAAATAGTAAGAGAAAGCTACCCAAGACAAAAGAAAAGGTGAAAGCGTAACAAGATATAACATATAAAACAACATATTGGAAGACAATCACACTCAAAGTCCACCTAAAGTGTAGGGAAATCTACGCCCCATAAGACAACGCTTAGCCACATCTAAACTCTCCCCAAATAGTCCTTAACCTTGATCCTACATCTCCAAGAACACCTATTCTAACCCATGTCCTCAGAGAGGCAGTGGCGGACCCAAGAATTATTTTCTGGGGGGTGTGAACGAAGGGTTGAACCAAATTTTCAAGGGGTGCAGTCGGGATTTTTACCTCGCATATACACTAATTTTCTTTTTTTCAAGGGGGGCGCCCGCCCACCCAAGCCAAAGCTTGGGTCCGCCCTTGCAAAGAGGTGCAGCTCTATCAAATCCTGCCTAATCCGCTCATCCCAAGTCAATTTGGTATGCCTCTACTCGGCTACTCCTCCGCTCCAAAGTGAGGGTTTCCACTACTCAAAAGCATGAGTATCATCATCATCATCATCATCGTACTCAGTATATCCCACCTATAGCAAA
This sequence comes from Helianthus tuberosus, assembly GCA_030545235.1. Taxonomy (NCBI): domain Eukaryota; kingdom Viridiplantae; phylum Streptophyta; class Magnoliopsida; order Asterales; family Asteraceae; genus Helianthus; species Helianthus tuberosus. The sequence goes on from CM060364.1 coordinate 12,289,084, forward strand.
GCTAAGGTAGGGTCTGAGGAGGGTGGGATGTAGACAGCCTTACCTCTACCCCGTAGGAATAGAGAGGCTGCTTCCAATGAGACCCCCGGCTCGATTGTGGTTTTGCATCAAGCCTTGGACATAAGGCACATAACACTCAGCAATTGAGACAAACGCCAATTGGTGCATGTACCCCCTTGTCTTTCGGCTATCAACGCCACCACATGATGCCTGATTAACGATCCCCTCTTTTTAACGTTATTTTCACGAAATTAGTAAAATAACGTTAAAAATTAGTGCACTTTTGCTTTTGCCCCCCCGAGCGCCCACACATATATTACATTATATGAGCAGACCGCAAGCGGGGCGTACTCAAAAGCATGAGTATATGATACCCAATTCAGGACAGTGAAACAATCAAGATATTCAAATGGGTTATTTAAAATTAAAGATTTTGGGTATTTTAAGATTAATGCAGAAGTGTTAGGCAATTGAGTGGCAAAATCCATATCAAAACCTGAATGACGCATACTATCAAACAGTTGGTGTGCAGATAAATGAAAAACACATACAAACAGACTTAAATTAAGAACCCAACCCCTAAATATTTCTAAACAGATACCACGCACCGAATTACAATTTCATGAGAAATGTGAAAGGCTTCGAAACCCTAACTTCATAATAAGAAAGAGTTCAAAATACAATGGTGGAATTAACACGCATTTCTCAAAAATTGAAGGTGATCAAATGGGTCGAAATGAGAGAGATAGTGGCCTTCGTTGGTAGCTAACAGAGAAGCGGTCACCTTTTCGCCGTAGAGCAGAGTGAGACTTTGGGGCTTTTTGCGGCTGCTGGACTTGCGATTGCGGGGAAGACAGACCAGATATGTTGGTATTATTGGATGCCGTTTAAGCTATTCAGCACTCGTTGTTATAATGCTAATAACCGAACCGAAAACCGACAAATAAACCGAATTAATTAAAAGATGACTTCGGTTAGTGTTACGAATAATGCTGATAACTGAACTGAACCGTGCACACCCCTAGCTCATATATTGCCAGGTTGAGACAACCAGTGGCGAAGCTTGACGTTTTCTACTGGGGGGTCGAAAACGTATATACCAAAAAATTTCTATAGAACCGGGGGGTCGAAAACGTATATACCCAAAAAATTTTATACGAAAACTACATATATAGTACTACTGAGCGAAAAGTTCGGGGGGTCGGGCTCCCCTCCCGGCCCCTCTTAAGCTACGCCATTGGTGACAACCATAAACGAATAGAGTAGCGATATCGGTGTTGTTTGAATAGTATCGGTAAAAATCAACTGTATTTTAAAACGTATATGTATAAAAAATATAATATATAAAAATTTAGGCTCTTAGCTGGCCCACTCCTCAGGTCAGCTCTGGATACCAATACCAGTGTTGTTCGGACGGTAGCAGTTCGGTTCTTACAGTAAAAAAAATAACTATATTCCAATCATAAATAAAAATAAGTATGTTGCATAATGTCAGCAATTCAAAAGGGGGTTGCGGCGCAGCTTGTTGCCCGTTTACCTGCCACTTGTTTGTAATTTGCTAATTTGGAATAATATCTCTTTATAAGAAAAAAAAATAATAAATAAATAACATTATTAAATTACACATGTCATTTGTCAAGGGATTATACGGGAAAATAACACTTTGTCCTTTCATCGCTATTGAATACAACTCTAAGATGGTAAAATATATCTTTTAACCGCTCACTATATATACCTGATTTGATTTATTCTATCTTAGACGTTTTTTTATTTAACCGCTCACTATATATACCTGATTTGATTTATTCTATCTTAGACGTTTTTTTATAGCAACATTATTTTGTTTAGGATAAATTACATTTTTCGTCCTTTATGTTTGTATTGGATTGCAATGGATGACTTTTAACTTCAATAATTACAGTCACAGTCCTTTTTTTGTTAAAAACATTACACCCTATGTCCTTTAGCACTAACTAAGTTAAAATTTTCAGTTAAATATGTCATGTGCCTTGCACATGAGGGTATTATTGTCTTTTCCCATTATAATACAATAAAAAAACATATTATATTGTTTTAAAACATATAAAATCCCCTCTCCAGTTCTCTCTTTCAAACCACCCCCCCCCCCAATCTCTCTAACACCCACCGCCACCATCAACCACCCACCACCACTCTCTAATACCCACCTCAACCACCCACACCCATTGCCCCCATCTTTAAACTAAATCTGACGCCGGTTTAAAACCGTCAAATTCGTCTTCTTATTGGATCCACACACCATAACAAAGAAGGGTTTAAATCTTTCCTTAAATCTTGTCATTTTTCCTCCATACAAATAAGGGTTTTGTCAATTTCCAAATCTTTATCCAAAATGGCAAAAGTCTGCCTTTTAGTTCACTTTCTTTACTTTAAAGATTAGGGTTATTTGCATATACTCAGGTCTGATGTGTATAGATTCAGACATACGTATATCTATTTATGTTTGTTGACTTTATTATTCAGTAGGGAGATTTGGGGTTTCTTGTTTTGTTCATTATTTGGGCTTGTGGTTCAGTTTGAGCAAGTTGGGTCTGGTTTGATTGTGAAAAGATCTAAACTTGGTGGGTGATTTGATGAGTTACATGGATATCCAGTAAAGCTTTTCTTTTCTTATTTTTTTTTCTTCAGATCTAAAATATTATTATATAAAGTATTAGTTAGAAGATTATGTTGCAGGATCTTGCCGATGGTTGTTAATCGTATGACTCGAATCAATTGTTGCAGTTGCTTGTCGGCGGTTGTTAATGGTGATGGGTGGTGGTCTTTGGGAGGAAGAGAGATGGCTGGTGAGGCGTTTAGGTAGAGGTCGGTAGTGAGACGAGTAGGTGGTCGTTGTGGTGGTGGCTGGAATGACAGTGGTGAAGCACAGAGGTTACAAGGTTAGGGAGAAGGAGGGTGTTGACTTGAGAGAGGGGGGATATTTTTTGTTGACTTATTTTTTTAAAGCTATTTTTAATTAAGTTAGTAATATGACTAAACTACCCTTAATTGATCAGATTTAATTGAAAATTTTAACCTAGTTAGTGTAAAAGGACTTAGAGTGTAATGTTTTTAACAAAAAAGGACTGTGACTGTAATTATTAAAGTTAAAGGTCATCCATTGCAATCTAATACAAACATAAAGGACGAAAAGTGTAATTTACCCATTTGTTTAGTTTCCGTTATATCGACTTTTTATAGCAGCATGATTTTGTTTATTTTTCGTGTATGTTTTTTAGTTTGTTACACTGAAGTTAATGAGATGTGGATTTTTTAAGGACTAAACATCATTCTTTCAAACTATGTTCTTTTGTAGCTTGGTGGAGTTACCCAAAGAATGATAGAATAGTGCATTTAGGAATTAGGACTTATGCCATTGAAGGGGTATGGTCCCAAATCTTGCACCGAAGTAGTCACGAGTGACCATCACCCTTATCAAACACCTCCACCAGCAAGGACTTATCTGCGTCCGTGCGGGCACGCGCGAACGCAGTCAGCGATTCCAATCGGTCAAGTGATGAGAAGACTTACATTGTGTACGAAAACAGATGTTTTCGTCATGATAAGGGATGTGGTAACAACGGCAGTTACCGCACATAGCAATACGGCTTAGCACCGCATCCTGTCACATTTTCGTCAGAGCAAGGGACGCGGAAACAACCGCAGTTATAGCAGATAGCGATGCGGCCCAGCACCGCATCCTATTGACGATACAAGTGGGAGTGACACCTTGACTTAGGTGGCCAAAACAGCAAGTGGCACTGATAGCAGTCATCTGTCAGCCCACACGTAAGCAACGCTGGCGTACAGACTGACAGCCACAGTGGGACGTGGCGTCACCTCCATGACCTACGCTCCTGACATACCTGCAAGGGGCTGCGCGTTGTCAGTTTAGCCACTCAATTACCCTCATTCACTCTTAGGCTATATATACCCATCCCGGACCAGGTTTGAGATATCGCTTATCAACTCTCTCACTCTTATTACTATCACACACTTTGCTCTCAAGCAAATTACTGATTCTCACGCCGGAGAGTGGTAACAAGGAGCACCACCCACCCCATCCTTCTTGTTACGAGTCACGGTGTGTTTCCCTTGTGCAGGAGACAGATCAACGGACGATCCAGCCACCGATCCTCGGAAAGAAGGGATTAACCCTACTTGACGAGACTAGTGAATTAACCTCCCTTGGTTAACCTGTGACAACTGGCACCAAACCGGTAATTTCCGTACACTTTAATCATTATTTAATGACTGCAATTATGTGCTTAATTGTCAGCAATGTCTGAACACATACTAAACAAGTGAATTCATGCATGTTGTATACTACAAAATATTGCTTTATGCATAAACGAGAGCGTTGCGTCAGAAATAATAGTAAACTCATCGGTAAGATACACTGTGTCAACAGAACTGCAGAAAGCAGTCAGTCAATAAAATTGGAGCCTAGGTGTAGGTCCAACAACAAGAATACATTAAAACCCAAGAGTACATACAAGGGTTTAATATATATACTCTCCGGAAGCAAAAATAAGCACTAAAAAGCACCCGAAACGCACTTTAAGTGCAGAATTTTGTATAATTCAGCAATAATTCAGCTTTTAGCACACGAATATTATGCAGAAATGTCGTTTTATTATCCAGAATATTTCCCCAAGTGTTGGGAATCGAAAGTGTTACAAAAGGATACTTAATAGACACTAAACGGTGCAATTTAGCACTTTAACGAATCGGTATCTAACCGAACAACCGGACAATACCCGGAACATCAAAATATTACTAGAAGCATTGATGTAGTGTTTCTGAACTAGTTATGGTCCCCGAACACCATAACACCCCTTATAACACTATAACACATTAAATCCTTGAACTAAATACTTGAAATTTAACTTGAATTGGTAATTAGTAATTGGAAATTTCACTTTACCCCCCCCCCCCCTAATAGAGTGGACGGTTACAAGGTAGGTGACCCCACCAAATTCTTGTTAAAAATCTACATAATCTTCTTTGGATACTTCTTGAAATTGAAGAGATCATGCATGTACTAAGGTGGACACAAGACCCATTGTGCAATACTTGAAGATTGGTTATAAGTAACCAACTCTCACCATCATCTTCAACAAACCACTTCACTCCTCCCTTGGCTCCCCCATTCTCGGCTCACACCCACTCCCATACTCCATCCTTTTTCATTCAACTTTCAAGCATTCCAAGTTCACTAAAAGGTGCAAGAAGGTGTCTAACGGAGTTTAGAGCTTGCGGAACTTGAAGAACCTCTCTACATTGCTTTTATCCACCTTGTTTTCGTCTTGTTTCTTCCCTAGCCTTGAGCTAGTAGTAAGTGCCTCTAAACACTCTCTTGTTCATGTTTAAAGTGGTTAATAAGAGATTTAACGGATAAAAATTAAGAACACTAAAGATCAAAACATAAAGTCTTGAAAGTAAGATGAACTTGTTGGATAAAGAGAAACAAATGGTGTAAAACTTGTGAATCTTGTTTAGATGTGATTATTTTATGTTGTTTGATGCTAGTAGTGGAACGGATCATCATCTAACCATGCTAGGTCATGTTCATGAAACATGAACTAGCAATATGTAAAGTGTAGAAGATACTAGATGATGAACCTTTCCACACATAAACATGAACTTGTGTAAAAGTAATTTTTCTTGTAAAATAAGACTCTAAACATGTAGATCTAAAGATCTACAAGTGGTTTTTCGGAAGAACCAAGCGGAAAATGCTAGTTTTGTTAAAACCCGGACCTTACATAAACTAAAGGCATTTTAGTAAATAAACAAGTGTACACACTTGTGTCACAAGAAAAATTTAACAAGAAATATGTTTGGTAAATCATGACTAGAAGTTGTGAAACTTCAAGATCTTTAAAAATAAAGTTTTTAAGAAATTAAACTTATTTTTAAAGATAACAAGACTTACTAAATGTGCTAGTAAGTTACTACACATTTTTGTAAATATTCAAGTTCATGAAATGGAGAAATTAGTGATTATTGTTGATGATTATTGTTGATGATTGTTGACGATTTAAAAGAAAATAAACACATGTTTTGAAAACATGGGAAAACCTCCATTTTTAGGGGAAACTCTGTCAAAATTTTTATAAATTTTGACACTTAGAAAAATATAAGTTTTTGGGAAACTTATTCCCTAAAAATGTATTTAAAGTATTACCAAGGTTTCCCTAATTTTTGGTGATAAGAAATGAGGATTTCTTCAAGAATAAAAATGGATATAAGTATGTATATTTTTGAGAGAAAAATATATTATTTGATCACCAACTTTTGTGCTAAGTGTATATAGTATGTGTTATACGTGCTAGTGTATTAAGACTTAAAAATACACTAAATACTCATGAGAAGTATAAACACAAAATACACATACAACATACAAGATACATAATTCGGGTGCAAAGTGCAAACACGAGATACTTATATTAATTTTTGAGAAAATAATATAAGTAAGATACTTAGTTAAAAATATAAAATATTTTTAACACAAGAATATATGCACAAAAGAGAGTGACTGTACTTGTGCGACACAAGTCTAGTAACTAACGTTAAGAAAACGCGTATAGGTTACGACGTTAATTAAGCAAATCCGGTGAAGTTTACGACACAAGGAACGCAAAGTTGTGAGTTCATGCTCCCCCTTTTCTCTTAACTGTTTTCAGTTTTATAACTTCGGGGGTGAAATACATGTACAAATATTACTATGTTTATTAATGGTATGATAATTAGAAGCACACTTGGTGAGGACGAGTACCAAGTGTGACGAGATATAAGAATAATAAGAAGCACACCTGGTGAGGACGAGTACCAAGTGTGACGAGATATAAGAATACGAGAAGCGCACTTGGTGAGAACGAGAACCAAGTATGAGGCGTTATGAGAAATGATGCGAGAAATCGTGTCACGAATAGGGTACAGAAGCACCATTAATCAACAATATACCTATACCGCAGAACAAAAGGTTAGATCTAACGGGTGCCGGGCAGCCACACTCTCGGTGAGGGCGAGAATCGAGTAGTGCTTTTGTGTCTCAGAATATACCAATTAAATGCCTAAGGTTTGGTGACTTCCTATGTCGTGTCACATGTTAATGGTTTTGCAACCCATTAACAATCCTGATACTTACAGGAATACTTTATTTACATAAAATTCATACCATACTAAAACTTGATTAATACTTGAAGTACGTGGGGTACTCAAGAAAACATGAATTATACTTAAGTACGTGGGGTACTCAAGAAAATAGGAATTATACTTGAAGTACGTGGGGTACTCAAGAAAACATGAATTATACTTGAGTACGTGGGGTACTCAAGAAAGCGGGAATTATACTTGAAGTACGTGAGGTACTCAAGAAAAACCTGAATTATACATGAGTACGTGGTGTACACATGAATACTTGATTTATATATGAAAACTTGATTTACACATGACACAAACTATGTTTTCATACAAAGTATACAAACGTGAAATACAAAAACTGCATGAATTCACACCAACATTATGTTGACGTTTTTCCAAAACTCACATGTATTTCAGGAAACTAGGATGGATGTGCGCGCGGTCTTGCTTATGCTCTTGGATGTCGCTTATGTTTATCTTTGAATAAAGATGTAAACTTTTTAAGACAATGTTTTATGCTATCTAGCGATGTAAACGCTAAACTTATGTTTTCAAATTATGGTATTTGATGTTTTTACGAGCATATAGCATGTTTACCTTTCGTATGCAATGAGAACCTTTCATGATCACACCTCGTGCTTCCGCCGTAGAAAGGGGTGTGACAGATTGGTATCAGAGCTGCGATTGTAGTGAACCAGGATTCCTTCTCGAGTCTAGTCTACAATCTCTAGGATCCTTTCACGAAAACAATTTTTCAAAGAGTTTTCATTGCATAAAACGTCCCGCGACATCCACTACCTGAAACTCCCTACATGAGTCTAGAAGGACACTACGAGACTTAGAGTGCACTTGATTAGCACCTGCCGTTGACTAGAAATTACTTGCAAATATGCGTGATAATTAGCATATACTAGAAGTAGAATGTCACGAGTATACGTAACTTTACCTGAAAGCGATGGCCCATCTGAAGGAAGAAGTACGAGGATGAAACGAACTGTGCGGACTGTGCAAGGAGTTACGTAATTATGGATGCATACATAATTATGGGATTCAGTGCACAGAAACCACAGCAAGTCTTGTCACGTGTAGATTCCCTCAGTGCAAGCCTACTAAGTACTCTGCTAGAGTAATAATTGTTTGATGTCACTTATGTGGTATATACTTGTGAATATATATACTACTACTGTCTAGTATGACGATATCAAACAAATGTCTAACCCTGTTGTGTTATGTTCTGTCAGAACATGGCACCCAGGAAAGCTGTGAATGCTCGCAATGATGATCAACCTCCTCCTCCCCTACTACCAAGAACTGCTGAAGAGCTGAACGCTCTACTGGAAGAAAGGATCTCCGCTGCTATCGCCCAATACGAGGCGAACCGAACTCAAGACAGTGGCGGCCCAAGCAACGCTAGACGTAACGGGGATGGAGATTCGTCTGGAGGAAACGCAGCTCAAGGTAACCTTTAGGATGATTTTCTAAGCATGGAGAAATTTATGAACGGTCTTTGCTTCATTATTTCTTCGATTACTCACATGTGAATTGGTTGAATCAATTCCAGGCTGCACTTTCAAACAGTCCCTCGACTGCAAGCCGATGAACTCTGACGGCACAGGAGGTGCAGTAGCATTTGTACGCTGGACGGAGAAGACTGAAGCTACTATCCGCATGACCAAGTGTACCGCGGACCAGCAAGTCACTTTTGCTACCGGATTGTTTGTCGATGAAGCTCTGACTTGGTGGAACCTGCAAGCCCAAACTTTGGGTGACGATGCCGCTTATGGCCTAACTTGGGAGGAACTGAAGGAAAGAATGAGAGAGAAGTATTGCTCTCACGCTGAACTCCAAAGGCTGGAAACGGAGTTCTGGCACTTGACCATGGAAGGTGCTGACATCAATGGTTATACTCGAAGGTTCCACGATCTGTCTAGAGTACTTCCCTACATGGTGACTCCCAAATTCAAGCGCGTTGAACGCTACATTTGGGGACTGGCCCCAGAGTTTCGTGGCATGGTGACGTAGGCCAAACCACAAACGATCACCGAGGCTGTAACCCTGGCTGTCAGCCTGACTGAAGATTGTGTTCGTATGAAGAAGTTATCACTGAACCCAACAGAGAAGACCGAGACACATGCTGAGTCGTCCGGTGACAAGAAGAGAAAGCATTCGAATCTGAATCAAGCAACTCGTAACAACAAAGGTTTCAACAACAAGAAGCGTGACGCTAACCCGTCTCAGGAGACGAAGACCCTTGCAACCAAAGCATACCAAGGCTCCATGCCTAAATGCCAAAAATGTAAGTATCATCATGATGGATCTTGTCGCATTCCAAGGTGCGACAAATGTGGTAAATTGGGTCATCAAATAGAAGACTGTTGGGGAAAAGGAAAGAATCAGAATGGAAATGGTGCTGGTAACAAGAATGGTAACGGGAAAGGGCGGAACCAAGGATGTTTCAAGTGTGGAAGCAATGATCATTTCATGAAGGACTGCCCAGAGGGAAACAATGCTCAGGCTCGAGCATTCGTGATTGGAGCAAAGAACGCACGCGAGGACCCTAACGTGGTCACCGGTACGTTTCTCATTAACAATCACTTTGCATCCATATTATTTGACACTGGCGATTATAGCTTCATGTCTGTGGAATTTAAACGCATACTCGGAATAGAATCTAGTAGATTAGAAATTCCTTATTCCATAGAACTAGCCAATGGTAAACTTGTTGAATCGGGCGAAGTTGTCAAAGGCTGCACATTAGAACTTGGCGAACGAAATTTTAGCATCGACCTCTTACCTATTCAATTGGGTAGCTTCGATGTAGTAGTCGGAATGGACTGGTTGTCCAAGAACAAAGCTGAAGTTATTTGTCATGAGAAAATCATTCGCATCCCTTTAGCGAATGGTGAAACTCTCATCGTGCATGGAGAAAAACGAGACGCACCTCTTCGAATCATCAGTTGCATGAAGGCACAGAAGTGCTTAAGGAAAGGATGTGTCGCTTTCCTAGCACACGTTATAGACAAGAAGGCTGAGGAGCCGAAACTCGAAGACATTCCTGTGGTGAAGGAATTCCCTGATGTTTTTCCCGAAGATCTGCCAGGACTACCTCCGCAACGACAAGTCGAATTCCGTATAGACTTGGTTCCAGGAGCCGCTCCTGTAGCCAAGGCTCCCTATCGGCTTGCACCATCCGAAATGCAGGAATTATCTACACAACTCTAGGAGTTGTTGGATAAAGGATTTATAAGGCCAAGCTTCTCACCCTGGGGAGCTCCAGTATTATTCGTGAAGAAGAAGGATGGATCACTGCGGATGTGTATCGATTACAGAGAACTGAACAAGCTCACTATCAATAATCGGTACCCGCTACCGAGGATTGATGACTTATTTGATCAACTGCAAGGATTAAGCTACTATTCCAAGATCGACCTTCGATTTGGATACCATCAGCTGAGAATCCAAGAGGAAAGCGTACCAAAGACTGCATTCAGAACACGCTATGGGCACTACGAATTTCTTGTGATGCCATTCGGGCTGACGAATGCACCAGCGGTCTTTATGGATCTGATGAACCGCGTATGCAAACCATATCTCGATAAATTTGTGATTGTATTTATCGATGATATCCTGATTTATTCTCAAACGAAAGAAGAACATGAGCAACATCTCAGAACTATTCTGGAACTACTGAAGAAAGAGAAACTTTATGCAAAGTTCTCGAAATACGAATTCTGGATTCGTGAAGTACAATTTCTTGGTCACGTTGTGAATGAGAAGGGCATTCATGTAGACCCGTCCAAGATAGAAGCAATGAAGAATTGGGAAGCTCCCAAGACCCCAACCGAAGTACGACAATTTTTGGGCTTAGCGGGCTATTACCGACGTTTCATCGAGAACTTCTCAAAGATAGCTCAACCGCTAACGACCCTTACACAGAAAGACAAGAAATACGACTGGGGTCACAAACAAGAAAAAGCCTTCCAGTTACTTAAAAACAAGCTCTGCGATGCACCAATACTATCATTACCCGAAGGCACTGAAGACTTCGTGGTATACTGCGACGCCTCACGACAAGGCTTGGGTTGCGTGCTCATGCAACGCCAAAAAGTCATCGCTTACGCTTCAAGACAACTGAAGGTACATGAAAGAAACTATACCACTCACGACCTGGAGCTGGGCGCAGTGGTATTCACCTTGAAGATCTGGCGACATTATTTATATGGTACTCGATGTACAATTTTCACAGATCACAAGAGCTTACAACACATATTTGATCAGAAGGAATTGAATATGCGCCAGTGGCGATGGGTCGAGCTGCTAAATGATTACGACTGTGAGATCAAGTACCATCCTGGAAAGGAAAACGTTGTAGCGGATGCGTTGAGCCGAAAAGAAAGGGTTAAGACCCTAAGGGTTCGAGCGTTAGAAATGACCATTCGAACGAACCTCACTGCACGCATTCGGGATGCACAACAAGAAGCTCTTAAAGGAGAAAACCGTAAAGCTGAATACCTACGGGGTATGCTGAAATACATGGTGCCAAACGAAGAGGGAGCCTTATACTTCAAGAAGCGTATTTGGGTTCCACTCTATGGTGGCATATGAGAAGTCATCCTTGATGAAGCCCACAAATCGAGATATTCGATCCATCCAGGATCGGACAAAATGTATCAAGACTTGAAAGAATATTATTGGTGGCCGAGACTCAAGAGCGACGTTGCTGTCTATGTTGGAAAATGCCTAACCTGTGCTAAGGTTAAGGCCGAATATCAGAAACCGTCCGGCCTACTACAACAACCAGAGATTCCCGTGTGGAAGTGGGAACAAATCTCGATGGACTTCATAACGAAATTACCCAAGACCCCGAGAGGGCACGATATGATATGGGTAATAGTTGATCGGTTAACAAAGTCTGCGCACTTCCTACCGATCCGAGAAAAAGACAGCACTAGGAAGCTTGCTGAGATATACTTAAGAGAAATTGTGGCACGACATGGAGTGCCAATCTCAATCATTTCAGACAGAGATGGACGCTTTGTCTCAAGAATCTAGCAATCATTTCAGGAAGCCTTTGGATCTCAGTTAGATCTGAGCATGACATTCCATCCGCAAACAGACGGCCAGAGCGAACGGACTATACAAACGTTAGAAGATATGCTTCGCGCATGTGTCATGGATCTAGGCGGCAGCTGGGATACTCATCTACCTTTAGTTGAGTTTTCCTACAATAACAGTTATCATACAAGCATAAAAGCCGCGCCGTTCGAAGCTCTGTATGGCCGCAAATGCCGATCGCCATATGTTGGGCAGACGCTGGAGATAAACGTATGGTTGGTCCTGAACTTGTACAAGAGACAACCGACAAGATTGCGCAGATCCGAGGGCGCATTAAGGCGGCTCGAGATCGACAAAAGAGCTACGCTGATCCGAAAAGAAAATCAGTAGAATTCGAGGTGGGAGACAAAGTGTTGTTAAAAGTCTCACCTTGGAAGGGCGTAGTCAGATTTGGAAAGCATGGAAAGCTGAATCCACGATACATCGGACCATTCAGAATATTGAAAAGAATTGGTACCGTGGCATACAAGTTGGAGTTACCGGAAGAACTTAATGGAGTACATGATAGGTTTCATGTATCCAACCGAAAGAAGAGTCCAACACAAGAAAACGTGATCATCCCGATGGATGAAGTGCATATTGATGACGCCCTCCGATTTACAGAACAACCCGTTGAGGTTACCGACTGGAAAGTCAACAAGACCAGGAGGAGCACTGTTAAAATTGTCAAAGTACGTTGGAGCTCTAAGCACGGACCCGAGTACACATGGGAATGTGAAGACCAGTTCAAGGAAAAGTATCCCCACCTATTCAAGAAGACTCCAGCGAGAGTTAGTTCAGCCTGAATTTCGGGACGAAATTCTTTTAACGGGGGGAGACTGTGACAACTGGCACCAAACCGGTAATTTCCGTACACTTTAATCATTATTTAATGACTGCAATTATGTGCTTAATTGTCAGCAACATTTGAACACATACTAAACAAGTGAATTCATGCACGTTGTATACTACAAAATATTGCTTTATGCATAAACGAGAGCGTTGCGTCAGAAATAATAGTAAACTCACCGGTAAGACACACTGTGTCAACAGAACTGCAGAAAGCAGTCAGTCAATAAAATTGGAGCCTAGGTGTAGGTCCAACAACAAGAATACATTAAAACCCAAGAGTACATACAAGGGTTTAATATATATACTCTCCGGAAGCAAAAATAAGCACTAAAAAACACCCGAAACGCACTTTAAGTTCAGAATTTTGTATAATTCAGCAATAATTCTGCTTTTAGCACACGAATATTATGCAGAAATGTCGTTTTATTATCCAGAATATTTCCCCAAGTGTTGGGAATCGAAAGTGTTACAAAAGGATACTTAATAGACACTAAACGGTGCAATTTAGCACTTTAACGAATCGGTATCTAACCGAACAACCGGACAATACCCGGAACATCAAAATATTACTAGAAGCATTGATGTAGTGTTTCTGAACTAGTTATGGTCCCCGAACACCATAACACCCCTTATAACACTATAACACATTAAATCCTTGAACTAAATACTTGAAATTTAACTTGAATTGGTAATTAGTAATTGGAAATTTCACTTTACCCCCCCCCCTAATAGAGTGGACGGTCACAAGGTAGGTGACCCCACCAAATTCTTGTTAAAAATCTACATAATCTTCTTTGGATACTTCTTGAAATTGAAGAGATCATGCATGTACTAAGGTGGACACAAGACCCATTGTGCAATACTTGAAGATTGGTTATAAGTAACCAACTCTCACCATCATCTTCAACAAACCACTTCACTCCTCCCTTGGCTCCCCCATTCTCGGCTCACACCCACTCCTATACTCCATCCTTTTTCATTCAACTTTCAAGAATTCCAAGTTCACTAAAAGGTGCAAGAAGGTGACTAACGGAGTTTAGAGCTTGCGGAACTTGAAGAACCTCTCTACATTGCTTTTATCCACCTTGTTTTCGTCTTGTTTCTTCCCTAGCCTTGAGCTAGTAGTAAGTGCCTCTAAACACTCTCTTGTTCATGTTTAAAGTGGTTAATAAGAGATTTAACGGATAAAAATTAAGAACACTAAAGATCAAAACATAAAGTCTTGAAAGTAAGATGAACTTGTTAGATAAAGAGAAACAAATGGTATAAAACTTGTGAATCTTGTTTAGATGTGATTATTTTATGTTGTTTGATGCTAGTAGTGGAACGGATCATCATCTAACCATGCTAGGTCATGTTCATGAAACATGAACTAGCAATATGTAAAGTGTAGAAGATACTAGATGATGAACCTTTCCACACATAAACATGAACTTGTGTAAAAGTAAATTTTCTTGTAACTCTAAACATGTAGATCTAAAGATCTACAAGTGTTTTTTCGGAAGAACCAAGCGGAAAATGCTAGTTTTGTTAAAACCCGGACCTTACATAAACTAAAGGCATTTTAGTAAATAAACAAGTGTACACACTTGTGTCACAAGAAAATTTTAACAAGAAATATGTTTGGTAAATCATGACTAGAAGTTGTGAAACTTCAAGATCTTTAAAAATAAAGTTTTTAAGAAATTAAACTTATTTTTAAAGATAACAAGACTTACTAAATGTGCTAGTAAGTTACTACACATTTTTGTAAATATTCAAGTTCATGAAATGGAGAAATTAGTGATTATTGTTGATGATTGTTGACGATTTAAAAGAAAATAAACACATGTTTTGAAAACATGGGAAAACCTCCATTTTTAGGGGAAACTCTGTCAAATTTTTTATAAATTTTGACACTTAGAAAAATATAATTTTTTGGGAAACTTATTCCCTAAAAATGTATTTAAAGTATTACCAATGTTTCCCTAATTTTTGGTGATAAGAAATGAGGATTTCTTCAAGAATAAAAATGGATATAAGTATGTATATTTTTGAGAGAAAAATATATTATTTGATCACCAACTATTGTGCTAAGTGTATATAGTATGTGTTATACGTGCTAGTGTATTAAGACTTAAAAATACACTAAATACTCATGAATATATACACAAAAGAATATATACACAAAAGAGAGTGACTGTACTTGTGCGACACAAGTCTAGTAACTAACGTTAAGAAAACGCGTATAGGTTACAACGTTAATTAAGCAAATCCGGTGAAGTTTACGACGCAAGGAACGCAAAGTTGTGAGTTCATGCTCCCCCTTTTCTCTTAAATGTTTTCAGTTTTATAACTTCGGGGGTGAAATACATGTACAAATATTACTATGTTTATTAATGGTATGATAATAAGAAGCACACTTGCTGAGGACGAGTACCAAGTGTGACGAGATATAAGAATAATAAGAAGCACACCTGGTGAGGACGAGTACCAAGTGTGACGAGATATAAGAATACAAGAAGCGCACTTGGTGAGAACGAGAACCAAGTATGAGGCGTTATGGGAAATGATGCGAGAAATCGTGTCACGAATAGGGTACAGAAGCACCATTAATCAGCAATATACCTAGACCGCAGAACAAAAGGTTAGATCTAACGGGTGCCGGGCAGCCACACTCTCGGTGAGGGCGAGAATCGAGTAGTGCTTTTGTGTCTCAGAATATACCAATTAAATGCCTAAGGTTTGGTGACTTCCTATGTCGTGTCAAATGTTAATGGTTTTGCAACCCATTAACAATCCTGATACTTACAGGAATACTTTATTTACATAAAATTCATACCATACTAAAACTTGATTAATACTTAAAGTACGTGGGGTACTCAAGAAAACATGAATTATACTTAAGTACGTGGGGTACTCAAGAAAATAGGAATTATACTTGAAGTACGTGGGGTACTCAAGAAAACATGAATTATACTTGAGTACGTGGGGTACTCAAGAAAGCGGGAATTATACTTGAAGTACGTGGGGTACTCAAGAAAAACCTGAATTATACATGAGTACGTGGTGTACACATGACACAGACTATGTTTTCATACAAAGTATACAAACGTGAAATACAAAAACTGCATGAATTCACACCAACATTATGTTGACGTTTTTTCCAAAACTCACATGTATTTCAGGAAACTAGGATGGATGTGCGCGCGGTCTTGCTTATGCTCTTGGATGTCGCTTATGTTTATCTTTGAATAAAGATGTAAACTTTTTAAGACAATGTTTTATGCTATCTAGCGATGTAAACGCTAAACTTATGTTTTCAAATTATGGTATTTGATGTTTTTACGAGCATATAGCATGTTTACCTTTCGTATGCAATGAGAACCTTTCATGATCACACCTCGTGCTTCTGCCGCAGAAAGGGGTGTGACAGATTGGTATCAGAGCTGCGATTGTAGTGAACCAGGATTCCTTCTCGAGTCTAGTCTACAATCTCTAGGATCCTTTCACGAAAACAATTTTTCAAAGAGTTTTCATTGCATAAAACGTCCCGCGACATCCACTACCTGAAACTGCCTACATGAGTCTAGAAGGACACTACGAGACTTAGAGTGCACTTGAGTAGCACCTGCCGTTGACTAGAAATTACTTGCAAATATGCGTGATAATTAGCATATACTAGAAGTAGAATGTCACGAGTATACGTGACTTTACCTGAAAGCGATGGCCCATCTGAAGGAAGAAGTACGAGGATGAAACGAACTGTGCGGACTGTGCAAGGAGTTACGTAATTATGGATGCATACATAATTATGGGATTCAGTGCACAGAAACCACAGCAAGTCTTGTCACGTGTAGATTCCCTCAGTGCAAGCCTACTAAGTACTCTGCTAGAGTAATAATTGTTTGATGTCACTTATGTGGTATATACTTGTGAATATATATACTACTACTGTCTTGTATGACGATATCAAACAAATGTCTAACCCTGTTGTGTTATGTTCTGTCAGAACATGGCACCCAGGAAAGCTGTGAATGCTCGCAATGATGATCAACCTCCTCCTCCCCCACTACCAAGAACTGCTGAAGAGCTGAACGCTCTACTGGAAGAAAGGATCTCCGCTGCTATCGCCCAATACGAGGCGAACCGAACTCAAGACAGTGGCGGCCCAAGCAACGCTAGACGTAACGGGGATGGAGAATCGTCTGGAGGAAACGCAGCTCAAGGATTTAGTTCCTTTTGGCGCGCGCGGGTGTTAAAAACTGTTTTTCTTTCTAAGTTCTTTTTTAGAACCAGTGCGCTGCCGCGCAAGGTTCATTCTAAAGAAAGCTTATTGATGAGGTTGTGGTATGGTCTCAAGCACCTGAACAAGGTCTTTGGGACCTTACCCCTTCAAGTCCCCCCAGTCTAGTGGTGCTCTTATGCAAATAAGTGGATCACTGGACTATGAGAGGTGGGTGTTTTTTGCTATGGAGTTTTTAGGATCGAAAAATAGAAATTTCCTTGGAGAAAATATCTAGTTTTATTTTATTATTTTTGAAATGTTCATTTAAGATGAATCATTTTTTTTTTTGACGTGATCATAAGTGAAAGATGCATATCTGTGTTGACCTTTCACCTTCTAATTGAAACTGTAGCATTAGGAATGTGTGTAGACGCTAACAGAGGGCATTTAATAGGATGTGATGATTACTGTGGCAGCGCCGTTTATGAAAGGTGTGATGTGACACTAATCATTGCAATTTCTTTCAACCCTCTTTTCAATGCTGACGTCAATTCCTCCTGGTTGCATATTTATGTAAAGTGTATTGGAGTTTTACCAGATTTGGGAAAAATGAGGACCAGGCGAAGGTTCCGATCTCGGAGGGTTTCTGAAAATTCTGAAGACCTTCGATGCTGCTGAAGCTCTGCTTCTCTTTGCTGGTTTGTCAATGGAAACGGTTGCCGGAAACAGAGGTGTTCGTGGTACTGTTCTTCCCGTGTCTACAGGAAGAAATCTTGCCTCTTCTCGTGCTGTAGATGATAACAACGAAGGGGTTACCAGGCTGTCGGCACATGCCCTAACTCAAGCTTTTCCGGTTGACTGGAAAGGTCGTTGCTCGATAGTGTACCAACGACGTCGACATGATCGTTGTTTGACCCCTTCGACCGAGATTCCGATGGTACCTGTTGATGACAATGAGTGGATTGTCGATCCCCACCCATTGGAATGGTATGGTGAAGCACTATATACCGCTGCAGAGGTTTTAGCCATGTTTCCGGGTGCTTAGTTTGTTTATTTTGTAACTACTGTTTTGACACACTGTTGTGTTTTGTATATTTTGCTAATGTGCTTTGTTGCACAAGTAACTTTTTGATGCATAGCTGTGCATATAGATTTTGTTGTTGCGTTTGATACACAAGTAACTATTTTGAATATATTATGTGTTTGGACTACAATGTCTTGCATGTGTATAATTACTTTGTTTAAGTAAAGCGAATAAAGATGGTATTGAGCTCATGTGTGAACGTAGGTTTGGATTGTATGCGGGACTTGTACCCGTTAGACCGTTCATGAGACTTACAATGTTTTACCATAGTGTTTTCGCGCGTACCAAAAAAATTACATGCATTTTGTATAACAACCCTCCCGAATATTTTTTCTGACACCCTAATATATTTTAAAATACCCCTATATGTCTTAAAATACACCCCGTATGTGAAAACCGAGCCAAAAATATATTATGCCATTAAAAAAAATAAAAAAAAAATAAGAAAATGGGTTTCAGTCGGGCCGCGTAAGCCTTCGCTTACATCTACGCGGGCCGCGACAACTTAAAAGTCCAGCGAACCCTTGTGTTGACACGTGTCATAACGCGTGTTGAACCTATAAGCTGACCCGGATCACCTACGCCTTTGACCGGGTTTGACGCGGGCCACGTAGCCATTTGTTATCATTTACGCGGGCCGCGTAAAAGCTGAAATCAGGCCCTGTATAAAGGAGGCCTCGGGTTTCAACTCAAATCGTTCAAATTCTTTTATGTATCTCGACTTTCTAAAGTTATAGGCATAATATTCGAGTATAATACCCCCTAATTAGCGAGGTTCTGCTTCGTTGTAAGTATTATAACCCTAGTTTCGTATTAGATACGCTGTCCGATTGATTTAGGGTTCCGTAACAACTGTCGTGGTTCTGCCCGACATAGTTGTTGGAATACCGTCTCGGGGAGGGTATCGTTAATATAATTAAAGGGTTATTATACTAACATATGTACATTTGTGTAAATTATAGATTAAACCCAGGAAACCCTTACACGAAGTCTAAGATAGCAATGTGAGTTTATCCGCTTTTTGTTAATCTTTTTGTAACTATTTTACAAATCCTTAATGCTTTACAATATGATTAAGCAGTGATTGAGTCTTTGTAGTTCTTCAATTACTGCCGGTATGTTGGGGTTTTGTATACAAAATGTGGAACACGTTACCATTGGACGACGAGTTAGCCAATGTGTAATATGACCCACCAGTCAGGATTGACAGTACTGAATGAGTAATTGTGTAGAAATAAACAATATGATCGCTCTCAATACTGTGTTAATTGATAAAATGTTTCTTGATTAAAATGGGATTCACTCACCAGTATTTCCCACTGACAAATGTTTTTAAAACGCGTTTCAGGTAACACAATGTGACAACCAATTAGTAAAAAGCCAGCTGGAGAGCACTGACGGCTTGGAAAAATGTGGCTATAAAAGTTACCTAAAAGATGATGTTTTAAATTCAATAAAATAGGGTTTATCCCTATAAGCGTATTGTAATAAAGAAACTTGGGTTTACCCAATTGGTTATTAATATAAATTATGGTGGTTTTACCTGATAAACACTTCCTAACTACGGTCCTGATATAATTTCCGCTGCCAAATAAATAAATTAAACAAACTGATACCACCACAAACAAATGTTCGCAAACGGCCGTTCCCGGGACAGATAAGGGGGCGGGGGTTGCGACAGAAGGTGGTATCAGAGCCTAGCCACTGATTCAGCCACAGGAGTGTTCTGCTGACATCAATATATTATTTAAATTGTTAGGAAACAAATTCTTAAAATACGTGAATATCTGTATTTTATTGTTATGTGTTATTTGACTATTTGTTAGTTTACAGTATGAGTGATCAAGGACCCTCAGACGTGTATCGTCAGCTGTCCGATTCACCTAGGAGTGAAGGTACCTCTTCCCAGCCTACCCTCTCTGGGTATTCCGCTGATCAGGAAGAAGGGACATTTGATTTTAAAGCTCAGTCGGAAGAGCCATTCCCTCAGAAAAAGAGAGGATGGTTCAGTAAGGGAGCCTTTGAGCGTAGAAAAAGAATGCGAAAGTTGCAACAACAAAGAGCCCTAGCAGCCGTTAAGCGAGAGTCAGATGCCCATACACAGGATATGCTTAATAGAAGCCTAGCCAATTTCCATATCCTAGCAACAACTGCCGCCAACCCAAGTCTGGAACAACTAGTAGCCCCACAACCCTTACCTTTAATTCCCACTTAGCCGATGGAGGTAGAAATGCATGATTTCAATCCTGAGGATATACCTAGGATACCAGCCCCTAATCCTTTAGACCCAAATTATGATCCATGGTTTGATGATCTTAGGGATTATGTGCCACGTTACCATCTAAATGACGAAACCTTGCCGAACATAGCAGCGTATCCAGGTCTGGACCCTCTAGATCCCTATTATGACAATGACGAATACATCAGGGAGATTTTAGAAAATCCGTACCCTTAGGAGAATCCCAGGCCACAGTATTCAGATCCAATACCAGCACCTGCACCCCCAATGAGTGCAGAGAACTCCGAATTTTCGAAGAAGAAATCATAGAAAGTAATGAGAGGATGAGGTATGTAGGAGAGCAACTCGTATGGAAATACGATGAGCTTCAGATGGATTTCGGGGGAAATCCATATCCATGAAAGTGATGGTGAAGTTGGTAATAATAATAAAATAAATAAAATATGTGTAGTAATAATAATAAATCTATCGTAGTATAGACCACTTTATAGTTAACGAGGCATAATAGTATTGTAATTTTTAATTTCCTGTTTAGTGTGTATTTGACGCATACTATATGAAAAGAGTAAAGTCGCAATGCTCGACGCTTTTGACCAATATGTATATTATGTGGTTGTTACTTAAACTATTAATTTTCTTGTGATATTAATATGTGATAAATGTTTAAAATTCAGATGAACGGCGAAGTAAACCAGGGAAATCTGAATAATGATAACCAGAGTAACAATAACTCGGGTAACGAAATTCCAAACAACAATGGAAACCAAGTGGATAACAGTGCCATCCAACACATAGTGGCACAAGGAATAATAGATGCGATGCCATATATTATTCAAACGGTTAGAGAAGCAGAAAATAAAAGTAAACATGATAGCAAGCGACCTTCCGAACCCGAAAACAGCGTAAACAATGGACCAGTACTTCAAATGCCCATTCCCAAAAGAAGAAGAACCGTGTCTTACGATTGTTCTTATAAGGAATTCTGGTCTTGTAAACCAATGGAATTCTCAGGCAACGAAGGGGCCATTGCAACCCTACGCTGGATAGAAAAGACTGAGACAGTCTTAAGAATAAGCAAGTGTGTAGAAGAAGATAAGATAATGTTTGCTTCCAATTTGTTTAAGAATTCAGCACTTGAATGGTGGAATACTATTCTCCAGACCAAAGGAAGTAATAGAGCTTACAATATGGAATGGGGGGAATTTAAAAACATGGTAGAAAGGAAATTCTGCCCCTTAATGAAAAAGAACAAATAGCAAACAAGTTCTTAAACCTTAGAATGACTGGTGTGGATAGTAAGGGATACACTAAGTTATTCTTTGAATATGCTAGAATAGTGTCAACCCATGCTTCACCCGAACCAGTGTTAATCTCCCGTTATATCTGGGGATTAATCGGGGAGATAAGACACGTAGTCAAGGCAGCTAGAACTCAAACCATAGAAGAAGCTGTAGAACTAGCCAATACCTTGACAGATGAATTAATCCGTACACGAGAAGAAGATCAAAGGAGGAACCTAACCTAGAAGCTCACACAAGAATTTCGTTCTGGAAATTCTAACCGTGGGAAAAATATAGGTTCTACCTCTACACCCTACTGCAAGAATTGCAAAAGAAAGCATTCAGGAAGATGCTCCATATACTGTAACTTTTGCAAAATATCGGGACACAAGGAAGAAGACTGCAGGAAGAAAGCTAATAACAGGACATGTTACAACTGTGGAGAACAAGGTAAGCCTAGCTACCCAAAATTAGCTCCGGATACAAACAACAAGAATACCAAAAATGCTAGAGCTTTCGTCCCAACGGCAGAAGAAGCAAAGATGATCCCGGATGTGATCACTGGTACGTTTTTAGTTAATGACATTTTTGCTAAAGTATTATTTGACTCTGGTGCAAACCAAAGTTTTATTAATACTTCATTTTGCAAACTTCTCAATCAATCAAAAACTAAACTACCACAAGAATGTTTGGTAGAGATAGCAAATGGTGAAACCATTAGAATTTCTGAAATATTGCAGGGAGCAAGAATAGAAATTCTAAATCAGAAATTTATTGCAAACCTTTACCCAATGAATCTGGCAGGATTTGATGTAGTATTAGGAATGGACTGGTTAATAGCCAATAAAGCCAGTATTTTGTGTGATCAAAAGTCGATACAAGTAAATTCACCAAAGGGTGAACAGATCACAATTAAAGGATATAAAACTTCTAAATCCACTAAATTCATCTCTATGATAAAAACAGCAAGTTACATAAGAAAAAGATCATTAGTGTATTTGATTTCTATAATCACTAACACTAAAGGAAAAGAATTAAGGGATATCCCACTAGTATCCCAGTTTTCAGATGTATTTCCAGAAGAATTACCAGGGCAACCTCCAGATAGAGAAGTTGAATTCAGAATCCATTTACTACCAGGAACAGCACCAATTGCCAAAGCACCTTACCGTTTGGCACCTGCAGAAATGCAAGAACTAAAGAAACAATTAGACGAATTGCTAGAGAAATGATTCATACAACCCAGTTCATCACCCTGGGGAGCGCCGATCTTATTCGTTAAGAAGAAGGACGGATCAATGCGTATGTGCATTGACTACCGTGAATTAAACAAAGTCACAATTAAGAATCGGTATCCATTACCAAGAATTGATGATCTGTTTGATCAATTGCAAGGAGCACGATTTTTCTCTAAAACCGATTTAAGGTCAGGATATCATCAATTAAAGGTACAGGAAGAGGACATTCCTAAAACCGCCTTCCGAACAAGGTATGGTCATTATGAATTTACTGTCATGCCATTTGGTTTAACCAATGCCCCAGCTGCATTCATGGACATGATGAACCGAATATGTAAGCCATATTTGGATAAATTCATAATTGTCTTTATAGATGATATTCTCATTTACTCTAAGAGTAAAGAGGAACATGCAAAGCAATTGCACGCACTTTTAAGTTTATTAAGAAAAGAAAAGCTTTATGCTAAATTTTCAAAGTGTGAATTTTGGTTAGAACAGGTACAATTTCTCGGACACCTAGTTTATCATAAAGGAATTCATGTAGATCCCACCAAGATCGAGGCAATAACCAAATGGAAAACCCCTGAATCACCAACCGAGGTTAGAAGTTTCTTAGGATTGGCTGGTTATTATAGAAGGTTTATTCAAGATTTTTCTAGAATCGCCATTCCTTTAACTAAGTTTACCTGTAAATCTGTTAAGTTTAAATGGGAACCAAAACAAGAAGAAGCCTTTAGAATTCTTAAGCAAAGGTTAACCTATGCACCCATACTAGCGTTACCAGAAGGAGCTGAAGATTTTGTAGTGTATTGTGACGCTTCCAAACTAGGTTATGGATGTGTATTAATGCAACGACAAAAGGTTATAGCATATGCATCCATACAACTTAAGAATCATGAAGAAAATTATTCAACTCATGATTTAGAATTTGGAGCTATAATTTTTGCTCTTAAGATTTGGAGACATTACATGTACGGTAGTAAGTTTATTGTGTTCACCGATCATAAGAGTTTAAGGTATGTCTTCGGGCAAAAGGAATTGAATATGAGACAAAGACGCTGGATGGAACTACTTAGTGATTATGATTGTGATATTCAGTATCATACAGGAAAAGCAAATGTAGTTGCTGATGCTTTAAGTCGAAAATATCACGAACAGCCAAAAAGGGTACGTTCTCTTAAATTAAATCTACAAGTAGATTTAAATGAGCAGATTAGAAAAGCACAAGAATCAGTAATCAAGGATGATACTGAAAGACTAAAACGAATGATCAAGGAACTAGAACAAGGAACAGATGGAATTTGGAGATTCCATAAGAAAAGAATATGGGTACCTCAATTAGGAAACCTACGTCATCGCATATTAGAAGAAACCCATAAGTCTAAATATATGATGCATCCAGGAAGCGATAAAATGTACCCAGATTTAAGAAAGAATTTTTGGTGGATAGGAATGAAAAAGGACATAGCAGCCTATGTTTCTAAGTGTTTAACCTGTTCACAAGTTAAAACTAAACATCAGAAACCCTCAGGATTGCTGCAGCAGTTAGAAATGCCTGTTTGGAAATGGGAATTGATAACAATGGATTTTGTTACTAAATTACCCAAAACAAAGAAATGTAATGATACAATCTGGGTGATTGTAGATAGATTAACCAAGTCAGCTCATTTCCTATCAATGAAAGAAACTTTTAGTATGGAACAATTAGCTAAATTGTATGTAAATGAAATAGTTTCTTTACATGGAATTCCTCTATCAATTGTTTCTGACAGAGATAGTCGGTTTACCTCATATTTTTGGACAAGTTTCCAAAAAGCAATGGGAACCAAGTTGAATCTAAGCACAGCTTATCATCCTCAAACGGATGGACAAAGTGAAAGGACGATTCAGACAATGGAGGACATGCTTAGAGCTTGTGTAATTGATTTCGGAGGTAATTGGGACGATCACTTACCATTGATAGAATTTTCCTATAATAACAGTGATCACACAAGTATAAATGCTGCACCATTCGAAGCACTTTATGGACAAAAGTGCCGAACCCCAGTCTGTTGGGCAGAAATTGGGGAAAAGCAACTATCTGGACCTGAAATAGTACAAGAAACAACATACAAAATCATTCAAGTCAAACAACGACTAAAAACAACACGTGATCGACAGAAAAGCTATGCTGACAACAGACGAAAACCGTTGGAATTTCAAGTAGGGGATCAAGTATTGTTAAAAGTCTCTCCTTGGAAAGGAGTGGTAAGATTCATAAAAAGAGGAAAGCTAAGTCCCAGGTATGTTGGACCTTTCAAGATTATTAAAAGAATAGGACCTGTAGCCTATCAGCTACAACTGCCAGAGGAAATGGCAGGAATACATGATATATTTCATGTATCCAATCTCAAGAAATGCTTAGCTGATGAGTCACTAATAATACCTCTTAAGGATATAGAGGTAAATGAGCAATTGAAGTTTGTAGAAAAGCCTCTACAGATTGAAGACATGAAAGTCAAGAATCTCAAGCACAAAAGACTAGTTCTAGTCAAAGTGAAGTGGGACTCCAAAAGAGGACCAGAATACACATGGGAGCTTGAATAAAAAATGCAAAGGAAATACCCACACCTGTTCCAGTAGACCTCGAGGACGAGCTCTAAAACAAGGTGGGGAGGATATAACAACCCTCCCGAATATTTTTTTCTCACACCCTAATATATTTTAAAATACCCCTATATGTCTTAACGCGTGTTGAACCTATAAGCTGATCCGGATCACCTACGCCTTTGACCGGGTTTGACGCAGGCCGCGTAGCCCTTTGTTATCATTTACGCGGGCCGCGTAAAAGCTAAAATCAGGCCCTATATAAAGGAGGCCTCGGGTTTCAACTCAAATCGTTCAAATTCTTTTCTGTATCTCGACTTTCTAAAGTTATAGGCATAATATTCGAGTATAATACCCCCTAATTAGCGAGGTTCTGCTCCATTGTAAGTATTATAACCCCAGTTTCGTATTAGATACGCTGCCCGATTGATTTAGGGTTCCGTAACAACTGTCGTGGTTCTTCCCGACGTAGTTGTTGGAATACCATCTCGGGGAGGGTATCGTTAATATAATTAAAAGGTTATTATAACAACATATGTACATTTGTGTAATTGTATAGAAATGAACAATATGATTGCTCTCAATACTGTGTTAATTGATAAAATGTTTCTTAATTAAACAGGGATTCACTCACCAGTATTTCCCACTGACAAATGTTTTTAAAACGCGTTTCAGGTAACACAATGTGACAGCCAATTAGTAAAAAGCCAGCTGGAGAGCGCTGACGGCTTGGAAAAATGTGGCTATAAAAGTTACCTAAAAGATGATGTTTTAAATTCAATAAAATAGGGTTTATCCCTATAAGCGTATTGTAATAAAGAAACTTGGGTTTACCCAATTGGTTATTAATATAAATTATGGTGGTTTTACTCTGATAAACACTTCCTAACTACGGTCCTGATGTAATTTCCGCTGCCAAATAAATAAATTAAACAAACTGATACCACCACAAACAAATGTTCGCAAACGCTTGCGACATTTTGTAACAAACAATATAACATATATGGATAAGCTTTGTATTGATAAGGCGCGGGGCCAGTGGATACAAAGTGAATAATTAAAATAATTATGTTGCTTGCACATGTGTTCAGCTATTGTGTGAGATGGCTAGGCTGGTTACATGTAGCACCTGCGCAGTTGTTGCGCGTTCCAGGTGCGTGGCACATTTGTTCCATCGGTATATGCGCCTTTACCCAGGACTTCATGGATGACGTATGGTCCTTCCCATTTAGGGGCTAGTTTCCCTGGTTTCTACGCGTTAGATGCCCCGTTGTCTCGCAGGACAAAGTCTACTGGAACGAAGGTGCATACGCGTACCCGGGCGTTATAGTATTTTTCCAATTTTGATTTATACTTGGCTTCTGCAATGGCTGCGTTCTCGCGCCTTTCTTCAAGAAGGTCCAGATCAATTCTTCCTTCTCGCTCGTTATCTTGTTTTTCCACGGCGATCATACGCGGTGACGGGAGACCAACTTCTGCTGTTATTAGCGCTTCTGAACCATAGACAAGGTTGAATGGAGTTTCACCTGTACTGGTTTTTGGCATGGTGCGGTGAGCCCATAAAATGCTTGGGAACTCGTCCACGCACCCTCTGCGCGCGGTCCCCAGCCTTGCTTTTATACCATCGACTATCTGCTTGTTCACGCTTTCAACTTGCCCATTCACTTGTGGGTGTGCCACAGAGGCGAAGCTATGTTCAATGTTCATTTTTTTGAACCACTTTTGTAAGTCCTCTGATGCGAAGTTTGTACCGTTATCAGAGATGATGCGTAATGGTAACCCAAATCGACAAATAATGTGCTCCCAAATGAATTTGCGGATCACCATGGCTGTAGTTGATGCGAGGGCCTTCGTTTCTACCCATTTTGTAAAGTAGTCTACTGCTACTATTATGAACTTAACGGCGCCGGGCGCATCGGGGAAAGGGCCGACGAGGTCGATGCCCCATTGTTGAAAAGGCCAGGCTGAGGTAACTGGGACCAGTGGGTTCTTTGGGCGGAGTGTTTTTGGGGCATGGCGCTGACATGCCGCACATTTGCGCAATAGTTCCACTGCATCTACGTGCATACCTGGCCAATAATAGCCTGCATTCATTATCTTTGCAACCACCATGCGGGGGCCTGTATGAATTCCGCATAACCTTTCATGAATTTCGGGACTAATAATAGCCTGCATTCATTATCTTTGCAACCACCATGCGGGGGCCTGCATGAATTCCGCATAACCTTTCATGAATTTCGCGGACTAAATATTGTGGATCAGTCTTATCTACGCATCGTAAAAGTGGACCAATGAATGACTTGCGGTATAAGATACCGTCCGCCATTTCGTAGTCCAATGCCTTGTGCTGAATTTTCCTAGCTTCCGCCTTTCCTTCTAGGAGAATCCCGTGTTGCAAGTACGTAATGATCGGGGACATCCAAGATGGGTTCCCGACTTCTATGATGTTTACTTGTCTTAAGGGAACATATGGGTTAGATAATACCTCGATGCGGACTTCCTTCGCGAGATGCTTGAAGCTAGTAGCGGCCAGTTTGCTCAGCGCGTCTGCATGTTTGTTTTCACTTCTGTTGATGTGGACTATTTTGAATGTTTGGAACTGGTTGATAAGGACTCTTGCTTGTTCCAAATATAGAGCCATGTTCCAAATATAAGGAACTGGTTGATAAGGACGCTTGCTTGTTTTCACTTCGAGGTACCTTTGTTGTCAATGGTACGTTTCTTGTTAACAATCAACCTGCATCTATTCTTTTTTATTCTGGTGCCGATAGAAGTTTTGTTTCATTGTCATTTGAGCCTTTGCTTGCGATACCTAGAACTAAACTGAGGAAACCTTTATCTGTCGAAGTTGCTACTGGTAAATCTCTTGTTCTCGATTCTGTTATTCGTAATTGTCAGTTGAACCTTGATAACCATCTTTTTCCTATTGACCTCACACCGATGCAACTTAGGAGTTTCGATATTATCATTGGAATGGATTGGTTAACCAAACACCACGCCGAGGTGGTTTATTTCGATAAGATTGTTCGTATTCCTTTGTCTTCTGGCGATGTTCTGGAAGTTCATGGCGAAAAACCATCAGATGGTTTGAAGCTTATGTCGTGTATGGAAGCCCAAAGTTATTTGCGAAAAGGATATGATGCTTTTCTGGCACATGTCACTGAGGAGAAAGACAAGAGTAAGAGTATTCAGGATATTCCGATTGTGCGGGATTATCCAGAGGTGTTTCCTGATGAATTGCCTGGTTTGCCTCCAGTTCGTCAAGTCGAGTTTCATATTGACCTTATACCCAATGCCAACCCGATTGCAAAAGCACCTTATCGTCTTGCACCGTCAGAGATGCAAGAGTTATCGAAACAGCTTCAAGAGTTATCTGATAAAGGATTCATCCGACCGAGTTTTTCACCTTGGGGAGCTCCTGTCCTCTTCGTGAAAAGAAAGATGGATCTTTTCGAATGTGTATCGATTATCGTGAGCTTAATAAGCTCACCATCAAGAATCGATATCCCCTACCTTGAATTGATGATCTATTCGACCAGCTGCAGGGTGCTTCGTGCTTTTCCAATATCGATCTGCGTTCTGGGTATCATCAACTTCGTGTTCTCGAAGAAGATATTCCCAAGACTGCTTTCCGCACAAGATATGGGCATTACGAGTTCACTGTCATGCCTTTTGGTTTGACAAATGCTCCAGCTATCTTTATGGACTTAATGAATAGGGTCTGCAAACCTTATTTGGACAAGTTCATTATTGTGTTCATCGACGATATTCTCATTTATTCAAAATCTCGAGCCTAGCACGAACAACACCTTCGCTTAACATTGGAACTCCTGAAGAAGGAACAGCTTTTTGCTAAATTCTCCAAGTGAGAATTCTGGCTTAAAGAAGTTCAATTCTTGGGTCATATAGTCAATGAGCAGGGTATTCATGTGGATCCATCCAAGATTGCTGCTATCAAGGACTGGAAGACATCGACGACGCCTACAGAGATTCGATCTTTTCTTGGTCTTGCTGGTTATTATCGTCGATTCATTTCGAATTTCTCGAAGATTGCGGTTCCACTCACTGCTTTGACTCAGAAGAATAAGCCTTTTGAGTGGGGTCCCAAGCAAGAAGAAGCGTTCCAAACGCTGAAACAGAAGTTATGTAATGCTCCTGTTCTATCTCTGCCCGAGGGAAGCGATGATTTCATTGTCTATTGCGATGCGTCCAACTTAGGCCTTGGTTGCGTCCTTATGCAACGAGGTAAGGTTATTGCATATGCATCTAGACAGCTGAAAGTTCACGAGAAGAACTACACGACTCATGATCTTGATTTAGGAGCTGTGGTTTTCGCGCTTAAAATCTGGAGACACTACCTCTATGGAACGAAGTGTGTGGTTTTCACATACCACAAAAGTCTCCAGCATATTCTTAATCAGAAAGAGCTGAACAAGAGGCAACGACGTTGGGTTGAACTCTTAAACGATTATGTCTGCGAGATTCGCTACCACCCTGGTAAGGCGAATGTTGTAGCCGATGCGCTTAGTCGAAAGGAGCGAGTCAAGCTTCATTCTGTTCGAACTCTATCTGATCTTCAATCTCGTGTCCTTCAAGCTCAACAATTTTGTGCTTCACAAAATTTGATGGGTATGGAATTACCACGTCAACTTGAGCTTATGCTCGAAGCGAAAGACGATGGTTTGCTCTATTTTAAGGATCGATTGTGGATTCCGAAACAAGACGATCTTCGCACCTTGGTAATGGATGAATCTCATAAGTCTCGATATTCTATCCATCCTGGTGCTGATAAAATGTACAAGGATCTTCGTACTCGGTGCTGGTGGCCTGGAATGAAGAAGGATGTTGCCTTGTATGTGTCGAAATGCCTAACTTGTCTCAAAGTCAAGGCCGAACATCAACGACCTTCTGGTTTGCTTGTACAACCAGAGATACTGGTTTGGAAGTGGGAGAACATTGCAATGGATCTCATTACTAAGTTACCGCGTACATCTAAAGGTCACGATGCTATTTGGGTTGTTGTCGATCGTTTAACGAAATCTGCTCACTTCTTACCTATCCGTGAGGATTTCTCTGTTGAGAGCTTGCCAAGATCTATGTAGACGAGATTGTATCACGACATGGTGTTCCTTTAGATATCATTTCCGATCGTGATGCTCGATTTTCATCTCATTTCTGGAAGGCCATGCAATCTGCTTTGGGAACCCAACTGAATCTAAGCACTGCTTATCATCCCCAAACAGATGGCCAATCTGAGAGAACGATTCAAACTTTAGAGGATATGCTTAGAGCATGCGTGATAGACTTTGGTGGTAATTGGGATTCTCATCTGCCGCTGATCGAGTTCTCTTACAACAATAGTTATCATACTAGCATTAATATGGCACCATTCGAAGCTCTCTACGGTCGAAAATGTCGTTCACCTGTCTGTTGGAACGAGACCGGTGAAGCTCAGCTTACTGGACCTGAGCTCGTTCTGGAAACAACAGACAAAATCAAGAAAATCCGCGATAATCTTGTGACAGCTCGAAACCGTCAAAAGAGATATGCGGATTTGGGACGCAAGCCCTTAGAATTTCAAGTCAGAGATCGGGTCCTACTCAAGGTTTCACCTTGGAAGGGAGTCGTGAGATTTGGAAAGAAAGGAAAACTTGCACCTCGATATGTGGGACCATTTAAGATTGTGGAAAGAATTGGAAAGGTTGCCTGTCGTCTAGAGCTACCTCCAGAGCTTGGAAATATTCATCCGACTTTTCATGTGTCCAATCTGTGAAAGTGTTTAGCTGACACTGATCTACACATTCCTCTCGATGAGATTCGAATTGATGAAACGATGCACTTTGTCGAGAAACCTGTGGAGATAGTGGAACGTACATACAAACAGTTGAAGAACAAACGGATTCATTTGGTCAAAGTTTGCTGGGAATCCAAACGTGGCCTAGAGTTTACTTGGGAACGTGAGGACCAGATGAAGACGAAATACCCGCATTTGTTTTCACAAACTTCCTCTAGTTAAAATTTCGGGACGAAATTTCCTGAAGTAGGGGAGACTGTGACAACTGTGTTCTGTAATTGATGTACGATGTAAAACAATGATAATTATTAATAAAACAATGTGCTTTGGTGTTATTATATGTGTTTTAGTGTTATTATATGTGTAATTGTGTTTAGTGATTTTACAATTTGATTCGATTCCAATTTCAAGCTCTAAATCGCTTTCTGGAAGGTTATACGCAAACTGGTGCTTAAACGCAATCAGTATAATGCGAAAAACACTCCAGAGTAGTGACATATGCTTAACATACCTTAAATAACCTCCACATAACTTAGAAATAATTTTTTGAATGGTTTGGTGTGTTGAAATCAACTTTGTTCGATCGCAGGGACTATTTGTGTCAAACTGCGAAACTATGCCGATTTGAACTGTAACGAACATTCCGTAACTTGATCATAAGTTAAACATACCCTAAATATCCTATACATAGCTTAGAAATAGGCTTTGAGGGTTTCGGTATGCTAAAATAATCTTTATGCTCATTCAGGGACTAAAAGCGTCAAAAAGTGCATAAGTTTGCATTTTCGCGCATATCTTACGTTCTGAATACATCCGGACATCCAAAAATTTATGTAAGCATTAAAATATTTTATTTTAGTGTTTGGCATAAGAAAATTCCATTCGTCGCTTAATTTGGATCGTTTTTGCGTTCGTTACGACTTCCGTCGTAATTAAGCGAATAACGCAACCGTATGACCAAACGAACCGACATCCGAGATGTTTTTGAGCATATTTTAAGTTCCCTATACTTTAACTTTATTTTAGAGCCTTGAAATGGGGTTAACGGGGCTTAAAAGTGCCAAAAAAATCAAGTTTTACAAGTGTAGGGACCATTTTTGAAATTTCTGGCAGATTCAATGAACCTAGTCCATTTTGAAGTGTTGATGGTTTTCACCCATGGTTTTGCAAAACCATGGGCTGGTATTCAATGAACATAGTCCATATTAGGGGCTCCCATGGTTTTAGAAAACCATGGGCACACATGTAAGGTCCAGATCAAAGCTCAGTTTTCGAGGAACGATCTTAACGGTTCTAGAAATCCTATATATACCCCATCCATTTCACTTCAAAACCCACAATTTGAAATCTGATTTATGCTCTCTAATTGGAAGTATCTGCTTCCTACCTGAGAGAAAAATCGGAATCAAATCTTGCGGGGACCTTCTGTAAGTGTTCTTTCGTTCTTTTCATTCGTTTTAGCGTTAAAGTCAAACTGCGTTTGAGTTTCTGCATTGACCAGTTTATGGTCAATGTGAAGTTCGTTTGAACTTCATAACGTGAGTGTAATCACGATGGTTATAGCCCCTAGTGACTATACCTACTGATTACCACGTTATCTAGGCTCAGTGATGAGTCGAAGTTTCGGCCAAAATGCGCATTTACGCGTATTTTGTAACCAAACTACTTTAGGATATCAAAACCATTTGTTTTGATATCAAAAACCTGTTTTCTAACTTAGTTAAGCATGTTTTAACATGCTTAGCTCGTCACTTTTAGTTTAGTGCTTATATAGGGTCGTAAAGGTAAGCGATCTAATCAATCGCTTATACTTTCGAACCCGACCCGTTTGGTCGATCATTAGGATCCGACCAAACACATTAGGTGACCATAGTAGTATAGGGAATAACCTTCCGAGGTTATACCTTATG
Organism: Helianthus tuberosus; assembly: GCA_030545235.1. Taxonomy (NCBI): domain Eukaryota; kingdom Viridiplantae; phylum Streptophyta; class Magnoliopsida; order Asterales; family Asteraceae; genus Helianthus; species Helianthus tuberosus. The sequence goes on from CM060364.1 coordinate 12,322,535, forward strand.
GTCACCTAGTTTAGATGGTTGTATGATAAGTAGTTTATATGCCTTAGGTAAATGACCAAAATGCCCTTTTCATGCATAATTGGTAATTAAGCATATGTAACCTAAAATTTTGTCACATAACTGATTATACAACATGATTAAACTTGTATAGGCATATAATACTTGTCATAGGACTAGTTAGACGTCTCGAACGCGCGTTTGCGCGCACGACGCGTTAAAGTAGCATAAGCTACCTTAATGGGTCGTGATGGGTCGAAAGCACTTAGGTTAGGTTCCGATTTAGGATGTAGGCTTTGTTAAACCATATCACATGAGTTCCAACACTCATTTGGGTTGCAAGACCTCATTCTGTCTGATCTTCCGATTTAGGCGTCTATTGTTTGACTAGTGGTTCGATTACTAGGTGTTGCTTTATTTCTCTGGTTTACTCGAGTTTGTTGAAGTACTATTGATTGAGGATACCTTGCACTACATGTGAGTACATAGTTCCCCTATTTTACTGTTTTCAATTATTTTGGGGTGATTCATATGTACAAAATGTTTTCAAGGTTTAAACGATGATTTTAAAAACGAATAGAACGATTTATACTAAACTATTAACGATTTCGATAATGTGAACGAACTTGTTGGTTGTAGTTACATAACAAACGACATTCATTAGCATTGATCAAGCCGACCAGTATTAGGTTATGGTACCATAGGATATGACAAATCCCGTTATTGCACTATACCCATGGTTATGTGTGGGTGTTGTGGGTAACGACTGAATCTGATGATTGTTAACTTACCCTTTGGAGGTTTGTTAATGCAAGAACGAGTTGAACGATGAACGAGTCACAAAGGTTTGAATGTTATTAACGAGACGACCATATATAAGTTTTCACAATTAAAACGAGGACGATTTAAACGATCTAAACGAGTAAACGATTTGGGAACGATTTGTAAACGATTTGGGAATGATTTGGGAACGATTTGTAAACGATTTGGGAACGATTTGGAAACGATGTTAAACGATTTGGGTAAACGATTGGCTTCTGGGCTAGTGTTTAGATAACGGGACGGGTGTAATGTGGTGAAAACATGGTAGATACGCCGCTGGTACTTCTTATATATAAGTGTTTTCAACATATTACATACCGTGGCGTTATTTAGTTCACTTGGGTAAACGATATTGAAACGATGTCACTCAACGATGTTTTCGAAATAATATACGAGTCTTATTAACGAGAATATACGAGATGTTTTACAAGCTGGTTTTCTAAAAACAAAAAGCTTTTGGGTTAAGAATCATGGCTACGAAATTTTATAAATTATAACCATCTTGATTTGAGTTGGTTAATCATGTTGCAATATTATACACTTTTTAAAAAACAAAGTTTTCGAGGTATCGCAATATATGAAAACAAGCCATGATTCCGATACTCTTATAAAACCTATGTACTCGCCAGCATTTCTTTGCTGACTTTATTTTTACATATGTTTAAGGTATTGTTGCTTGATTGACGTTCTAGGATGCATGCGTCACATAGGATCTGGACGAGGCCTTAGTGACATAATATCTATGATAGACGATATAAAACTTGTTTGTTATGTGTTAAAACAATGTTAATGTTTAATATTATCAATAAAACGAAACACTTTTTGTATCCATGGTTATGAAACAATAATTTTGTTACAAACACTCCCCGACGTTTCCGCCACGCTTTGTTGTTTTACGTGGTCGGGGTGTGACAGTATATATCTGGATGGTTCCAGATATCCTTGACTACTGATTTGGATGTCAGATTCTTCTTAATCCTTAGATCTGTTATCCAATGACGCAGATCTGACATTTGGTTTGAAAATTTGGTTCATAGTGTTATGGAACCTGATGAACCAGTACTCTGGAGTTTCCTCCAGGAGTAGATCTGGACGATTATGAACTCCTGTTTGTACAACGGAGCTCTTTCCCTCAGGATCAGTGCTGTTGCTATCTATTTTACCCATGATTCCATTGATCTGAATATCCTGGGTTGGATTACCTTTGGTTTCAGATTGAGGACTTGATGGGTGAATTGACGTGTTCTCTGCCATGGAAAACAAAGAATGAAGAGAAAATGAATCGAAACGGGAAGATGTGAATAAAAACTGAGAAATCGGTGGGCGCCAATGAAGAAACACTGGTTTAATCGACCGGAATCAACTGAACCAGGGGGTTTGAATCTGCATAAAAGGGTTAGGTCTCCTCGTTTGATTCAGGGGTGAATGATCTTCTTCCTCGAACAATAACTGCAAAAACGAACAACCGTTAGACTCGTCATGGGGAGAATGGAGGTTCTCTCCGTGACCACCCTCCGGCGTGAGAATAAGTACAGTTTTGATGAAGAAGAAGAAGTGAAAGTGAAGTGAGAGTAACTTGAGAATTTGTAAGACCCTCGGTCCGTTTTTATACTATTATCATATAAAATCCGACTATATTAGCGTAGTTATGGTTAAACATACACTTAAAATACTAATTTGTTAAAGCATTTTAAACTTTAAAACATTTTAACATAACATGTATAAATTCGCCGTTTAAAAGTGACGACGAAACATTTCGCGGAAGCTTGATTCTTGATCGTGTTCGTTTCTTCATTGAGCTTGATCGTCCTCCAGTACCATAAATTATACCTACAGTTCATAAAACATGAATTGAATTAGTCATACGTAGTTTAAAACGTGTTTAAACGAGTTCGCAAGACAAAACCAAGTAAATAAAATGTTTTTCGCCAAACCAGTATACCGACGTGTCGCGCGACGGCTCCTGGCCATGGCTGTCGCATGGCGCGACGCCCTGTTTTCAACAGAACTGTTGTTAACAGCTGCTGCATATTCCATCCAAACTAAAGTTTACGAAAACGGACATAACTCATTCGTTATTGATCCGATTTAGGTCACGTTTCTTCCTACGTGATCGTAAATTAATCCCCCATCATATGGAGTTAAAATCCGACATCCAGATTAACAAAATTTGGGACTTTTAAGCCTTCGACTTATTATCTTTTTACCAAATTTTGACCCGTTCATGTGTTTATCAAACAAACATGTTTGTTTGACCCCAATTTCCTCACAAACTTTATTAAGTCAATGTTATCTATTTTACTAGATTCAAATCCCGAGTTTATATACATTCTTAACCCCGTTTTTACTTAATTGCTTATTTTGACCCGTTAAGGGTATTTATGCATTTTTCTGCATAATTCATGCTCATTTTCTTCTAGCATCTTATTTCCACATTATTTATTAATCGATCTTCCACCATAGCTATATTTATGGTGGATTTAATGTGGTGATCTATATATTTCGAGTTATACCCCTCGGATTATCATTTTACGGCAAAGACTCTTTTAGAGTCATTTAACCAAAGATTCACATCTTTCGCTTTTTATACTTATTCTAAGTATTTATTTGATCACAAAACTAGTTTCCAAACAACCTTTAAGGGTCGTTCGCTCAATTTAGCTTACAAGGGCGTTTTGGTCCATTTTAACCTTTCATTTACGATGAAGGACTTTTGAAAGCATGTTTAACCCAAAATCCCTCTTCTTAGCTATAATTTGGTTTAAAAAGTCATTATGTTATCAAAACATAATGACCATCATTTGAATCATTCGGTTTACTCATTAAAGTAACCAAATGTCTATTTTGACTTCATTTAACTCTCAATGAACATTTCGTTCTAAATGAGTAGTTAACCCATTACACATACCTGGCTCGGATCATTATATTGACCCATTTCAATACCTTGCCTTAATAGCCGCTAAGTAATAGCGATGCAAATATCCATTCGATATTTATCCCTATAATCAAAAAACTCGACAACCATTAGTCAATATTGTTAAAGGGTGATAATTTCACCTTTTGACCCGTTTGGTCTAAATGACCGTATATCTTTGCGAGATGGATTTATTATCATCTCGTCTACATGACTCACACCCGTTTACACCGTACGGTCAGTTTACTTATAAACAATTTTGTTTTAACTCTTTTGACCCATTATGACTTACGCCATAAAGTGTCTTTCAAAACTAACGGTTCTAGTCAACGAGTGACCAAATTAACGTTTTACCCTTATTATTTGCATTGGTTTACATTATAAGGTAATAATTAAAAACTCATTATCTTTTAGTCACTTCATGACTAAGTAACCGTATTAGCTCTTTTTAACCATTAAACATGGTTTATTATCATTGTCTTTTGTTCCGAACCGCACATATCGTGTCGGAACATCATAATTCAAACAAGACTTTATATTATTCATAACCTATAAAACAAATAGGTATTTAATACAAAGAGTGTAAGCTGTACTTACCTAGCATCCAGATTATGCTTTTCCTTCATTCTAGATTCGTTTGACCCGCTTCCTTACCAAGCTTTCACATAGCTTGTCAAGCGTCAAACTATCATTGTAATTTGTAAGATGGTTAGACTAGTCATACTCATTCACGACTATTCCATCCTACGATCTTTATGTCGAATTTATCATTCGATCATATAAAAGGTCATTTTGACTTTAAAAGTCAAACTGCCTATTGACAAAAGTAATTACACGATGTAGCTTAACTACTCGTTTCATTACTTCACTATTATATGGTAAGCATCCTTCTTATGCTACCGTTTTAACTACTTATTTACCAAGTTCTTGTAACCATAAGTTACCGAATTAATACTTGATGATATTGAACATCATTTAACATAAACTTATCATCAATTTTATCATATCATACTAAACTCATTTCATAGTAAGTATGATTATATACTCAAACATACAATTTGTTCAAGTATTTCCTGATTACTATCTTATATGATGATTCTAATCATAATTATATCATCATTTTCATCATATGATTAATACCCACTTATCCTAGTGTGGTAAATAATCAGATCATTCAAATTATAGCATCATATGTATAAATTTCACTTAGGGTTTGATTCCTAAGCAAGTATACATCACTAATTCAATCATAGCTTCAATAATTCATTCATAATTCACGATTGTGATGATTATCCAAATTTCACAACTTCACAAATCATCAAAATTTGACATACCTTATGATCCCCTAGCTTGGGTGATCATTAATTCACGTTAAATTGTGAATTTAGACTTCGTTTGAGCCTTCAATTTGATGAGATTGTTGAAAGTTAGGGGTTGGATCTTAGGGAGCTCTCCTATGTTTGAACAGAACACCCTCAAAACACACTAAGTGTGTGTTTTAATTAAGCTCTTGTTTTTATAACATAACTTTCAAGTTTATCCAAGTTTAGCCCCTTTTGTTTGGTTGGTTTATTAAGTAGGCCACAACCCACTTAATTTCTAACAATATTTCCTCTTATTAACTAGGTTAAACATTCCTAGTTAATTTAGTGAGTTCGGGAAATTTACAACTCAATTTATTTTAAGTCCCGTTAACTCGGACCTTTTATAAGCTTTATTTCCTTAAAAGCTTTCATTTAACTTTTATTCAATATTAGGTTTATTTATTTAAAATCATAATATTCACCGGGTTAATTTTACCACTAACGGTACTTTACCCGTCTTTTAGTATTAACGTGGTTTAATTACCAAACCCGTTTTCGGGGTGTTACAGAATTATAGCTGAATTACCCTTTATTTAAAGCCGAAGTTTGGGCGGGAAAATCTGTTGATGGAAAACTTAACGGAAAGTGCTTTTCCGTAAGTGGTTATTTCTCCCTCCGTTAATCACTAACGGGTGTGTATGCACACGGACCGTGGTCTTGATCAACGGTTAGGGTGATGCCACGTGGAAAGTGGGCAAGTGTAGATTTTTCCTTCAATTCGGTGCCATCATCATGACTTCGAGGGAGTCTGGGATGATACCACGTGGCCATTCAGTTATAACCGAATGATGGTGCACGATCAAACCTTCTAGAAGATTACAGCTGTAATCATGTGTGGCTCTTCTTCATGCTAATTTTTATGGTATCAGAGAAGTTACTTTTATCCAAGTCTGGATGTTATTTATGCGGAAGTTTTGTTAGGATTTTATCCTATCTGCTGTATGAGAGTTTGCGCAAGAATTTAGTTCCTTTTGGCGCGCGCGGGTGTTAAGACTGTTTTTCTTTCTAAGTTCTCTTTTAGAACCAGTGCGCGGCCGCGCAAGGTTCGTTCTAAAGAAAGCTTATTGATGAGGTTGTGGTATGGTCTCAAGCTATAAGCTAATAAGTCACTAAAATAAGCAATCCCAAACACCCCGTAAGTATTTTCAACACAACTGAATAGCAAAAGTTGAAACCAAGGCTAATGCCTCGCTAATTTATGTATCTCCACCATTAGCGTTATAAACTCGACTTATTCATTTTGGTTACACAAGGAATACCACAACATGGTAAGGTAAGTTGCATTATTTTATTTCATTTTATTTTTTGAATGTATTAATATTACGTGTATATTTCAAAGTGACAAGATAGAATAATTTAGAATTATTGGTGTAATATAGTAGGTACAAGCTTTGTCGTTCTATTAAAAAAACAAAAAAAAAAACCAAAAAAAAAAAACCCTCAATGGTGTGTATCTATCTACTTGTGCTTTCACTATAGGAATAGTATCCCCCCCCCCCCCCCCCCGCGTTTATTAACTCGTCAGAATGAATTTCGAAAGAAAAAAAGAACCCAAATTTTCAGGTGGAGTAGCCAGTGCATTCATGAGTCAGATCCATTCGATAGTTGGTATTTTTGAACCGAGCTCTATAACTACGTGTCAATCGGTACTCATTGGTTACCCTGTATGATATGTTATTATTACTTGGTGTATGTTCTATATTACGTAATTATGATATTCTAGCATTTTGACATCTTTTCGTTATTTGCAGTTACTATTTACAATTAAGTTTACATATACACACTACATCAGATTTTATCATGTGTGAGTTTTGCATATAATGTATCAGACCATTTGCAATGGAGAAGGCAAAAACACAAAACCCACAAACACCGCATTACACGCCCACATCTATATGGCTTTTTCCGCGGATAGGTGGAGGCACTACTAGAAAATGTCCCTTTTTGCTACAAATATTTCCGACAATCTTCCCACAACTCGATATTTTCAACAAGCTTGTGACGACTTTCCGACTACAAATAACAAAATATTTCCCACAAGTTTCCAACGAATTATCCACATAAGTTGAAGTTGTCGCAATTTCGGCGCAAAATTTTTCAAGTTTGCGACAAATTCCCCACAAAACCGTACTTTTTTTATTTATTATTTTATTTCATTTGCTGATGTTAGAATACTAATACCTTAATAAATAAATAAATACGGTTTGTGATAAATTTGTCTCAAAATGTCAAAATTTTTGACAAATTTCTCACAAGACCTTATTTATTTATTAAGTTATTATATTAACTTACTAATATCATCAAGTAAAATAACTTAAATAGAAAAATCACCTTTTGTGGGAAATTTGTAGCAAAATGTCAAAGTTTGCTACAATATTTCCTCAAAAGAGTTAACTGTCATTTCCGTTCATGTGATTTATTCACTTTTACCATTTCAGACTAATTTTAAAATATGCATCAGTTTCCTCCCTGACATACTGAAAACGTGTCACTTCAGTCCAAAAATTAAAACTCAGTTAAGTCAGACAGGTTAAATGAAGGGTATTATTGTCAATTTATATATCTTTTATTTTCACCTTATTTTATGAATTGACAATAATACCCTTCATTTAACCTGTCTGACTTAACTGAGTTTTAATTTTTGGACTGAAGTGACACGTTTCCAGTATGTCAGGGAGGAAATTGGTGCAGTTTTGAAAATTGGTCTGAAATGACAAAAGTGAAAAACCGCATGGACGAAAATGACAATTAACTCTCCTCAAAACCTTGATTTCTGACAACGGGTTTTTTCCCACCAACCTATTTTGTTGGAAAATTGTAGCTATGGTCTGTTTGCTACAAATATTGATATCGCAAAACCATGTTTTTTTTCTAGCAGTGAGGTGTTTGCCCAAATGGATGTGGCCAGGTGGGGGCCGCATGGCCATTTATTATATATATATATATATATAGAGGGAGAAGATCATGCGAGAACCACCTCTTATTGCGAGAACCAATGTGAACACAACAAAAAAATGCCTAAAAATAGCTAAAAATCACACAAAATTTTTTTTTTTTTGAATTTTTTAATATTTTTTATAAAAAAAATCGCTACTTTTCGAAGCCAAAAAAAAAAATGTTTGGCTTCGAAAAGTAGCAATTTTAACATAAAAATATTAAAAAATTCAAAAAAAATTTTTTTTGATTTTTTTTAGATTTTTCTTATATTTTTTTAGGTTTTTTGGGGGTTTAGTTTTTAGCATTTTAGCTTAGGGGGGGTGGGGGGGGTTAGGTTTTTTTAGCTGGGGGGGGGGGGGGGTAGATTTTTTTAGGTTTTTTTAGCTATTTTAGGTTGTGTTCACATTGGTTCTCGCGGTTCTCACAATAAAGGTGGTTTTCGCATGAGCTCCTCCCTATATATATATATGATTAGGTTCAAGAGTGAACACTAATGTAGTTTGCGAACTGAGCGAACTAATCCTGACCATACATGTGTGTAGATCAATGGCCTAGGATTTGATGATGAAATACGCTAGTGTATTTTACGATTTGATGATGAAATCCTAGCCATCCACGTGTGTAAATCAATGGCCAAGATTTGTTCAATTAGTTCGCAAATACACTAATGTTCACTCTAGAACCCCACCCTATATATATATAGGCTAAAGCTAGGGAGAAAACCCTCCATTTTTAGAAAACCCTAGAAAGCCCAACCTCCCGACATTTTTTTTTTTTGAAAGAAATAACACATGTAATATACATGTTTTTAAGAGTTTTGGGCAAAAAAAAAAAACAAAAAAGCGCCGAAGGAATTTTTTTTTTAAAAAATAAACAAGTTTCAACATTTTTTGTCTAACACATGTTAGCCACAAAAGTTGCTGAAATTTGTTTTTTTTTTTAAATAGTCATTCGGCGCTTTTTTTTTTTTTTTTTGACCAAAACTCTTAAAAACATGTATATTACATGTGTTATTTTTTTCAAAAAAAAATGTCGGGAGGTTGGATTTTCTAGGGTTTTTTAAAATTTTTAGGGTTTTCTATATAACCCTACCCTATATATATATATATATATATATATAGGGAGGGGCTCATGCGAGAACCACCCTTATTGTGAGAACCTTGAGAACCAATGTGAACACAACCTAAAATAGCTAAAAAAAAACCTAAAAAAAACCTAACCTCCACCCCCCCCCCCAAGCTAAATGCTAAAAAAAAACCTAACCCCACCCCCCCCCCCCCCCCAAAACCTAAACCCCCCTCCCCCACCCCCCCACCCCCAAAAAAACCTAACCCCCCCCCCCCCCCCAAGCTAAAATGCTAAAAAACTAAACCCCCAAAAAACCTAAAAAAATCTAAAAAAAATCTAAAATTTTTTTTTTGAATTTTTTAATATTTTTTATGTTAAAATCGCTACTTTTAGAAGCAAAAAAAAATTTTTTTTTTTAAATTGTTTTTTTTTTTCTTCGAAAAGTAGCGATTTTTTTATAAAAAATTCAAAAAAAATTCAAAAAAATTTTTTTTTTTGTGATTTTTAGCTATTTTTAGGCATTTTTTGTGTGTTCACATTGGTTCTCGCGGTTCTCACAATAAGAGGTGGTTCTCGCATGATCTTCTCCCTATATATATATATAGGGAGAGGATCATGAGAAAACTAGATATAAATGAGAAAACCAAAAAACTAACCAAAAAAGCACTAAAAAGGAGGGGGAGCCTTTTAATGAAGGAGTGGGGGGACTTTTAATGAAGGAGGGGTAAAATTGGAAAAAAAAATATATATATAACTTTTCAAACATTTCCCATTTCTCCATACGTTATCATTTTAAAACAAAAATGGCACCATAAGATCACAAATTTTTGTATCTTTCATTCAAGTATATTCGAGCATATTTTTTATGACATAAAAAAAGATTTATGGTGTCGTCTTGTTTTCAATACTATTATTATAGTAGTGCACATGTGCAATATAACATGTACTACAATTGCATTACATGCTTAAAATTAGCTTTTTGAGTCTAGTTTAGCTTTTAGGGTTATTTTGGAGGTTTAGGATTAGTATTAGGTTTTTGGGTGTGGGGAGGGGGGTTTAGGTTTTTGGGGGGTGGGGGTGGGGGGGTTTAGTTTTTTTTTTCGGGTTTACAATTGCATTACATGCTTAAAATTAGCTTTTTGAGTCTAGTTTAGCTTTTAGGGTTAGTTTTTTTGGAGGATTAGGATTAGGTTTTTGGGTGTGGGGGGGGAGGGGGTTTAGGTTTTTTGGGGGGTGGGGGGGGTGGGGGGTTTAGGTTTTTTTCGGGTTTATGTTTAGGGTTTAGTTTTAGGTTTTCGGGAGGGTGGGGGGGTTTAGGTTTTTTTTTTTTAGGGGGGGGGGGGTTAGGCTTTTGGTGGGAGGGTGAATTTAGGTTTTTGGGGGGTGGGGTGGGGGGTTTAGGTTTTTGGGGGGTGTCGGTGGGGGGTGGGTTAAGCTTTATGTATTAGTGCACATGTGCAGTACAACAAAAAAAAAAAAATTTTTTTTTTTTTTGAAAATTTTTTTCTAGGCATAAAAACTAGCGATTTTTTTATTAAAAATTGTAAAAAAAAAAAAATTTGGTATGTTTTTAGGTTTTTTTTAGGCTTTTTTGGTTAGTTTTTTGGTTTTCTCATTTAAACTAGTTTTCTCATGATCCATCCCCTATATATATATATATTGCAATAGATCATGAGAAGAGGTAAAATTAGGAGGATATGTTACATAAATCATGGGATTCGTTTTATTTTATATGCATTAAATTTTTTTTTATATATTATTATAATAAATAAGTAATTAAACCTCTACATTGTTAAAGAAATAAGAGTTTATTATAAAAATAATGTTAATTGTGATGATAATGAATATTGAAAGATGTTTATCAAGGATGATGGATTGGTCATTTGGTTGGGAAAAGGTTTTCTTGGAGGATAAATGAATTAGTGAGACATATAACTAGACATGTTTGTGAGCATTTATAGTTCTTTGCATCATAGATGAAGTTATACAACTAGTAACAAAACAATTTGTTCAAGATATCCATTTAACTACACATTTGTATGTAATGTTTTTAAACTCCACATACATCATGTTACTTCATACATTCACAACACTTAATCTAACATAAAATATACTCATAATGTACCTACACTTGTGTAGCTTACCTTTGTGTTCTTCTCTCGCGCACCTGAACGGCTGAACCGATGTCTACAATATTAAGATCTTTGACTCCTTTCACGCTTAATCCTTAATAGTTAACTTTTGGCATTCTCTATAAATTGATGTGTGTAAATGTATATTATTTTTGGGATTTTGGTAATAACTTTTTTTTGAACGGCAAGTTTGGATTACTGACGGACTACTGGAGTATCATCGTGCCACCAACGGAACCACCCGATCATATCCATCTCCACTAGGCATAATGTCTATACACCAATTCAGGAGAAAACCCAATAAATATGGGAAAACCCCACTTGTAGGAATCAAACCCAGAACCTTTTGGTAATAACTATTTTACTTATTTGTTGAAACTAACTTAATAAAAAAATTCCCTCTTGATCAATTATACACTATGTTTTCTTTCTCTTTTGGTACATGAAGTTCTGCAATTATACACTATGTTTTCTTTCTCTTTTGGAATAAAAAATTCCCTCTTGGTCAATTATATACTATGCTTTCTTTCTCTTTTGGTACATGAAGTTCTGCAAAAGATCCAAGTCACGCTCTCGAGCGTTTGTAGTTGTGTGCACGTGTGATTATTATTTGTATTGCAAGTTGTTTAAAACCAGCAAAGAATCTCTCGTAACTTGTCACATGTTTGTGTTTCCCCCAAATCATGTGATGGTTTACAAAACATTAATAACACTAATATTATTTAATCTTAAAAGGAATCCAAATTACAAGTTAAATATTTTTTGTACAATTTCAATCCATATTTTCTTACAAGTTAAATATATATATATATATTTTTTTTTTTTTTGAAATTTCCAGATTTTCTTACAAGTTAAATATTTTTTTTTGAAATTTAAATTGAGAAGTTATTATCAAACTAATTTGTATTTGTTAAGTCTAGTTTTTTAGAGTTAAATCTTGAAACCTAGTCTTTAGATGCAAATGTCTTCCGGTTCCTCTCTCGTCTAATCAACGAAATTAAATCGAACCGAACGAACACGAACATGACTATGTTCATATTCGTTCGTTAAGGAAATTAACATTTTTGATAACTGGTTACAAACGCATATCAAACATAAGTTTATGTTTGTGTTCGTTAGTTAAGAAAATTCAGTAGTTCGCGAATAGTTGTGAACACTGGTCTCGAACACAAATGAAAGCAAACAAACGTTTACGAAAGGAAAAGATCGAAGTGCTTGTTCCTAAAGGGCTTGTAGCCTAGAGGTTACAAGGTGTGTACAATGGTAAATATGTATCTCCGTGAATGGTTGGGGTTTAAGTCCCATAAGAGACATTAGTGTAAATTTAAGAGTATATTTCGAGGGTGTGTGAGTTAGCCATTATAAAATAATTCAAGTGCTAGTTACAAGCATGGTAGTAATTGGGGTTTAAGTCCCATAAGAGACATTAGTGTAAATTTAAGAGTATATTTCGAGGGTGTGTGAGTTAGCCATTATAAAATAATTCAAGTGCTAGTTACAAGCATGGTAGTAAAACAAGGTCTCCGAGGTTGATTGCTCCCCAAATAATCGCTACAAGGTAGGTTGCTGATGTGACTTTCTTCAACTCCGCCTAATTATTCGAAATCGATCAAACGCAGTCAACCTCGATTAGAATTGGTTCTAGTAGGTCAACTTAGGCCGGGTTTTACTTTAAAGAAATAAAACATAATTTTTATGTCTATCATATTAAAGAACGATGTCAGTTTTACATATATTTTTTTATAAATATTAGTAAATTTATGTTATTTGACATATATTTAATTTCCGAAAACTAATTTCTTTATAATTTAACATGTCTGAGTACTCCTTGAGTACTCTCCGCCTAGGCCGAGTACTCTTAACTCCCCGGTTGACTGACTATGAAGCGTCTACTGACTTTTGCAAGTATGGTTACACCTTACATAAAAAAGAAAAACTATAGAAAAGGAAGGTGAATGGTGGCTTAGGATTAGTGCTCAATACGGGTCCCATTCAAACGAACGAAACAGTGTGACTTCGAAGAAGCCACTAGTGTTTGAAATTGTATTTGAAACTAGTAGAAAATAATTCTTGGTTGCTGGAATTCATGTGTCTCAGGGTCTTTGAAGCTAATGTTGCTTCTTGGTTTTATACTTAGGACCAAACACTAAAACAATTTATTTAATCATGAAAATACTTGAATGAAAAAATTAAATTGTATTACACGTCTTTAATAACAATTCAATTGGTTAATATAAGCTTTTAGCTAAATTTTTTCAACATGAGGGACGACATTATAGTTTTATATAACGGTGAAATATTCGTTTCGAGTATTCAATAAAAGCAGATCGTGAGACTAAAACAAAATCTCTAAACAGTGTTAGCGAAATATAATATATTCAGTTTTTTTTTAAACGGCAAGGAACGACGTGCCAGCCACCGTGACACCGGGTGCTGTGGCCAAGGTCGACTACTCGACCGCCGTTAGCCCCTTGGCTCTCCCCAGATGCGCGGAAAACTGACCTCCACCCGTCCGAATGCACGACAGTGGAATAATCGGTAAAACCTCGCCTCTCATCCAAGTCGAACCGGCGCCACCCGTATTCGCTCTTCACCTGGATGCCGCAGAAAATAATGAGGAGAGTGAGAATCGAACCTGAGTCACAAGAAATACAAATTCTTTCCTCAACTACCCCACCACTACCTAATTGGCATAATATATTCAGTTAATATATAGTAATACTAATTTGGATCTTATATTAATAATTAACTGCCACATGATTGGGTTGTACTTGGTTTCCATATTTGGATGGATCAATGAATGTATTTGGTTTTGGCTGCTTAGTATCAAAGTGATGGTCTTGTTTTAATTATGATATTATCTTTCTAGAGTTACAGACTTACATGTGATCCATGTGAATTAAAAAAATAAAGAATCAGGTGCTTTTTAGGAGCTGTAAAATGTCATAAATCCAAGGTTTGATTGGATCTTCAATACTATCGTTGTTTAAAAAAGGTTCGTATTATTGGCAAATGTTGAAAAATTAAATCGACACCATCAATACGCATTGTATAGGCTTATACAATTAGTATTAAGTTAAATTCAATTTTCAAAGTCAGTCAAAGGCTGACATTGTCTCCTCATGCGAACTAATACGCATCGTATAAGCCTATACGATGCGTATTAGTAATAGGTTGTCTATCAAACCTGACAGATAGGGTTCACATGCAAACATTATACGGATCGTATAGGCCTATACGATCCGTATTGAAGTACGAGGTTACTTTCTGTCACTCAACAGTGACATAAATATAATTTTTGTATTTACAATTTTATAATAATTTAACATTTAACAAAAATATAATTTTTTAACCAACAAAATATAACATTTATAATTCTTTTTAAAAAATATATAACAACGTCATCCATATCAATATAATAATATAACAAATATTTTTAAAAAATATAACAATTTTTAATGTATTTTTTATAATATTTTAAAAGATATAACAATTTTAATTAATTTTATAAAAACATTACATTTTTTATTAATTTTTTTACTATTAAAAAAAATAACAGTTTTTACTGTATTTTTTATTAACAATTTTATAATAATTTTTAACAGAAAAAATATAACATTTAACAAAAATATATATCATTCGTACCAGATCAATTTTGAAACTTTAGGGTAAGCGGGTTGCTCGCCAGTCGTCACCTTGCGCGTAAGAAGGCTCACCAACGTCTTCTTGTACTCCCGAGGCACCACTAACGAAAAAGTTATTGCCATATTATTCATGTCCGTACGAGGCACCGTAACCGGCTTCATAATACGGAGACCTATAACCATGATCATAGCTAGGCACGACTAATTGAAAAAAAAAACAGTTAAATCATAACGGCACATCTAAAAGCCTTAATAATAATAATAATAATAATAAGTAAATCTATTTTTACCTCGTTCAGATCTGGCAACAACGGTTGGCGGGGCACAACAAACTAAAAAAAAAAAACCAACGGGTAAAAGGTAATGGTAAGTTTAACGTCGAATAGAAAAAAGTAAATATATACTTACCTCGTTGAGGTCTGGCAACGACGATTCATTACGCTGGGGACGAAAGCCGGACACGACCCCTCCGCGTGATCATCATTTCCTCTTCCATCGTAAGAACCAGGGACAACAGATCCCTCCTAATACAAACGGTGTGCTAAGTATTTCATAAACAAAAAAATGTGGTTGAACCAAAACATGTTAGCGAATGTGAATATATAACGAAGACAATATATATCATCATCTTCTTCATCATTTAAATAGGGGAAGCAGAATGCTAATTTACAATTCAATACGGGTCGTATAGGCCTATACGACCCGTAATCCTGTATAGGGCTGAAGTCAATCACTTTCTGTCACTTTTGAGTGACAGAAAGCAACCCCGTACTACAATCGCATCGTATAGGCCTATACGATGCGTATTAGGGTTGCATGTGAACCCTAGATGTCAGCTTTGAAGGACAACCTAGTATTAATACGCATCGTATAGGACTATACGATGTGTATTACTGCGCATTATGGGGACATTGTCAGCCTTTGACTGACCTTAAAGTTTGAATTTCAGCTAATACGCATCGTATAAGCCTATGCGTATTGAATGTGTCGATTTTCAAAGGTGTGTCAATAGACCCAATACTAATATGGATCTTATATTAATAATTAACTGCCACTTTGTACTTGGTTTCCATATTTAGATGGATCAATAAATGTCGATTTGGTTTTGGCTGCTTAGTATCAAAGTGATGGTCTTGTTTTAATTATGATATTATCTTTCTAGAGTAACAGACTTACATGTGATTAAAAAATGGGTCATGCTATTCACACACGGAGAAAATTATTTTAACACCCCAAAGCGCCCCGCTATGGCCAAAGTGGGGCGCTTTAGTGTAAAGTCAACAGACAAGGACTGAACCGGTCAGACCTTGTCTGTTGCTTTACATCAAAGCGCCCCGCTATGGCCAAAGCTCGGCGCTTTGGTTTTTTTTTTTTTACATTTTGGGGCAAAGCGCCCCTCTTAGGTCAAAGCGCAGCGCTTAGGGCCTTTTTTAAATTTTTTAAAATTGTTTTTAATTCATAAACGTGTCGATAATAGTCTAAATTTTACGCTTTTTCCATTATACATCATTTTTTAATATATATGGACTATACTGCAAGTTCCGGATCAAATCGGTTACGTGTGATGTCGTATTTCATTATATCGTATCATTTTGGTTTGAAAGCACAAGTACTCCTATGAGTAGTTTTATGTGTATCAGCCGCCTACCGTACATGTACATGACGTATTTTTTCATTAATTGTAGTATTATGATGTATATTGTCATTTTGGGTCGTACAAGTGTGTATTGAATCTGATTGGGTCGTGTCGGTGACATTCGGTTTTTAACGTGATGTAAGGCATATATTGAACAAACACAAACGTACTCTTGGATTGTAAAAGAATTAACGTGATTATATTAAACACATTTAACATACATCTTGAACATATGGGGTTACATTAAAAGTAATAAAATCAATACTGTCATTTTATCACATGGGTTGATGTATTGAGTTTGAAATTAATACTTTTGTAAAAAAAAATTTAATTTTTTTTAATTTTTTATATTTGAACTATTTTTTTCAAGAATCTCATACAACAAGCCTTGTAAATTCATATAAAATCAAGATTCAAGAAAAGATTTCAAATGGGTGTGATAAAGAAGATTAATTAGAACAAAACATGTTAATTGTTAGTGCACGGTAGAACACGACACAGGATAAAATCATGAAAAAGAACAGTGAGTTTTGTTCCATGGTCAAACTTTATTCAAACAGTTGTTAGGTAAATTATTTGTGTACCCATATTTGTATTTTATAATGTACTATGTTAATTTCTAACAATGGAAACTTACAAAATAAATAAACAACTTGAATCTATTGTTGATTATTTTAATTAGACAATACTAATTTTAAGTTGACGTTTTTTCGATTTCACTTGAGACCCCTTGAAGCTCCGTCGGTAGAGGGGTCCATGCCATCTTTAACCAATCACACATTTTTTTTTTAAGTTTACCACTTCACCAAGTGTCTAACCATTGCCAACGCTTTTCAACATAGTTTAAACACTTATGACTGAATGACGTGACACACTCTCATTGGTTAATTTTGAAGTTTACCACTTTCAAGTGTCTAACCACTCCCTACACCCTAATGTATACTATATTTCATTATGGCAAGTGGCATTGTGGAGCCCACAAGAACTGCTAAATGTATACTATAGCACGGATGGGACTAGTCAAAGAGTTGGAAAGAGTTGTACGCGACAGTGAGATGCCTCAACAAATTAAATATTGAGATGGGACTTCACCTTTAGATATATGTGCACAAACAAATTAAATATTGTAAAATTTGGACAAAAAATGTAAAATTTGAACTTAAACGTAGACCAGTCACCAGTCAAAAATACGCCCAAAATGTAAAAAAAAATAAAAAAAAAAAACCAAAGCGCCGAGCTTAGGCCAAAGCGGGGCGCTTTGATGTAAAGTCAACAGACAAGGACTGAACCTGTCAGACCTTGTCTGTTGACTTTACACCAAAGCGTCCCACTTTGGCCATAGCGGGGCGCTTTGAGTGTTTAAATAGACCAAGGACGTGTGCGAATAGAACAGGCCTTAAAAAAAATCAGGTGCTTTTAGGAGCTGTAAAATGTCAGAAATCCAAGGTTTGATTTAATTTTCAATACTATCATTGTGTTTGTTATTAAAACTTATGATACACTTTTAGTTTTTCTTTGTATAGAAATTAAAGGTTTGATATGCAATGAAGTATAAATGTAAAGGTAAAAGGGGCGGTAAATTAATGTGTGAACAATCAAGTTTTTTTAATGGTAATTTTTTTGAATTCATGTCGTTTGTAAGACTTGAACTCAATACCTTCCCCTTCCGAACTCAACTGTTTAAAGATTTTGTCTTTGTCAATGAACCACCGATTCATTGGTGTGTTAACAACTAAACAATCAAGTAGGAGTTTGTTTATGTTTTTTCATTTATTAAAGTAAAATTTACAAGTTTTGTCCTTTATCTTAATACTACTTATCAGGCGGAGTCCTTTTTAACGAATTTTGACAAGTTTTGCCCTTTACAAGGAATTTTATTGCACCTTTTGTCCTTTAGGCTTAATTCAGTTAGATTTTCTTGTTAAATCTTGTCACCCAAGGGTATTTTAGTCTTTTTACAGATTTATTTAATATTATTTAAAAGAATAAAACAAAATATTTTAGGGTTGACTCTTGAAATAAATGGGTAAAAAGACTAAAATACCCTTGGGTGACAAGATTTAACAAGAAAATATAACTGGGTTAAGCCTAAAAGACAAAACGTGCAACAAAATTCCTTGTAAAGGGCAAAACTTGTCAAAATTCGTTAAAAAGGACACCGCCTGATAAATGGTATTAAGATAAATGACAAAACTTGTAATTTTTCCTTTATTAAATAAACGAGCTTGATAGAACTTTATGCGCGTTTACTTGAATTAACTAACATGACGAAACGTCACTTCACGTATTTACCTTTATTAACATTCCATAATTTGTTCGTGAAAGTTCGTTCATATATTTTCCTTTATGTCTTGCATTTAGGTATTATGGGTATGTTTGGCATAGAGTTTTTATGAGCTTTTAGCTTTAAGCTTTTAAGAAAAAGCTTTTACTCAATAAAAAAACTTGTTTGGTTGAAGAAGTTTTATGCTTTTAGGTTAGGAGCTTGAGGCTTTTGGTTGAACGCTCCTACTAGTAGCATTTAGAAGGTGCTATAAGCTTTTAGGGAAAAAATGACTATTTTAACATCTAAAGCTAATGAACTTTTTAATACACAAACTTTTTAATGAACTTTTATCCCGCTTTAACACTATGATTTTGCCATTAATATAAAATTATGTTTTTGCCCCCACTTAAAATACATTTACGTTTTTGCTCCCAGCTAAAATATCGATTTTACCCTCGGTTCAAAATTATGATTTTGCTTCGTTTAAATTTACACTTTTGCCATTTGGTTTTTTTCCTTAAAATTACGATTTTTCCATCAGTTAAAAATTATGTTTTTACCCCTCACTTAAAAATAAATGTACACTTTTGCTCCCAGCTAAAAATTCCAATTTTGCCATCGGTTACAAATTACGATTTTGCCCCGTTTAAATTTACAGTTTTGCTATTAGTTTTTTTCCAAATAGCCAATTTTCGATTTTCCGCTCAACTTAAATTTACATTTTCTCCATCGTTTTTGTTTGTTTTCCTGGTTAAATTACAAATTGGCCCCCAGTGTAAAATTGCAGTCATGCCAGCAGTTGGCTGGCACTCCCCCGTTGGGCCTTTTAATTTACGATTTCAACTCTGAATTAAAATTATGATCTCGTCCTCAGTTCAAAATTACGCTTTTCTCATCGTCTTAGTTTTTTTTTTTTTTTTTTTTGCAAAACTATAAAAGTTTTTGTTTTAAATGGTTGACTCCATTTTTTTTTTTCGTGTCAAGGAGCCGCCTAACACTCGCTCGTTAGTCCTTGAAAAATTACAGTTTTGCCATGAGCCGAAAATTACGGTCTTATCATCGTTGTAGTTTTTTTCCTAGCAAAATTATAGTAGTGTTTTTTAAATTGATTGAGAATTATTCGGCCATCGCCCCGCAATGCGGGCGGGCATCAACTAGTTACAACACAAACACAAAACTTCAAATACAACACACATGCAATAAAAAAACAAGTTGATTGTATTGAAACAAATTGTATACAATCTGAAAAGACAAATTCGGTGGATTTTCCACTCGCTTTGTCTTCTTGCCCCTATACTTTAACGATATTGCAATTTTAGCCTGTTGACTTTGTACTTTTAAAGTTTAATAAAACGACAAATTTAGTCCCTAAACTTTCTACTTTGAATTTCCAAAACCACAACCTCATCTTTCAAACTTTGCCAGCACCAATCCTCTACTTTGGTTTTCCACCATCACCCCCTTAGCTCTTACATAGTTACGCCACCAACCCTCTTCTTTTATATTTCCACCAACACCTCCTCATCTTTTACACATTTCCGCCAGACCGCCACTACCCCTATACTTTTACACTGTCTTTTTTAGACTTTGCTTTTTTATCCCTTGCACTATTATTCAATTTTTACACCCGCCCAACTTTAAAAAAATTGCAATTGTAAACCCTAGACTACAACTCCTACTTTTGCAAATGCCAATGCATTGTGTTTTACGAAATGTCGTAGGCATTGTGTTTTACACTTTGTGTCTACCTTTGTGTTTTACACTTTTTTTTGTAATTGTCTTACGCACTGCGTTTTACGAATCGTATTTCGTCTTACTATATGTTTCCACCCGTCACGCGCCGTCGCAACGCGCAGCGGGCAAAATACTAGTTATTTCTTATTAATGAGCTCTTAAGTGTTGGCCATTGGAGCATTGTTGGGCCATATTTGCTTTTTTTTTGTGAACTAACTTGATCCTTAATTTGTTGTAATGGTCACTGCCTCTTTACAGCACATGGAAAATGGGGTTAGTCAAAGATTATCAACTTTTTTGAATTATTAAAGTTTAATCATGTTTGAGTTTTAGCTCAACAATAATTATGAAGTAATAATATTATGTTAAAATGATCTATATTTCATATTATATTAACAAAATATAGTTTACTTATTTGATAAAACACTATCAATCTTGTTAAGAAATTTTTTTTTTAATTTACATAGTAGTTTAGAATTCCGTGTATTACACGGTTTGAATTAGTAAAACTTGGTTTTATTTTTGTAATTTTAAATAGAGTAAATTGCCAAAATCATCTCTGGGGTTTGGGCATGTTTGTCATTTTCATCCAAAACAACTTTTTTATACTATATAGTCCTTCATTTTTGTATTTTTTCACATTTTCATCAAAATGTCTGACTTTTTTTGCCAAAATCGTCCATGAGATTTAGGATTTTTTGCTATTTTCATTCAAATGTTTGATAGAAAAAATGAACCATACCACCCAGTGGCAGGGGCTTGCGCCACCGCAAGAGAGAATCTCTTTGGCGTAACGCATGGTGGACTAAAACACGAGGCGGCTCGGGGTCGAACTCTTGACCTAGGGTCTGGAAGAACTAGCTTTCATTGCCTTTATCCACCAAATATGGCACTAGTGGGGATTGAACTTGGGTCTCCAAGGAGAACCCAAGTCTTTCCAACCACTAGACCACAAGTGATGGATTAAGTGGTATGTAATAATGAAAGTGTTTGGGAGAACTAGTCTTCATTGCCTTTATCCACAAAAAATGAGATATTTGATAAGGAAAATGGTATGTAATAATGAATAAAGTGTCTTTCTGATATTGCATTGTCTTTATCAGTTAAAGTGCTTTGTATTTATGTAAGTTTGTTGTTATTGTTGTTGTTGGTACTGTTATTTAATTCATCATGGTTTAGGCTAATGAATTTGAGCCACTAACTTGTTATTTATTTGTTTATTTGTTTTGAGTTAGTTAAACTACAGCTGTCATTGTGTTTGACTGTTTGTTTATAGTTAAGTTATGCTCTTCACGATGTACTTGTCGTGCGGCTGTGCCCGTGTAAGAAAATATTCTGCCCCAAAACAAATCCGCCATATGTTTGATCATCAGTTATAACATGAGGGACGACATTATAGTTTTATATAACGGTGAAATATTCGTTTCGAGTATTCAATAAAAGCAGATCGTGAGACTAAAACAAAATCTCTAAACAGTGTTAGCGAAATATAATATATTCAATTTTTTTAAACGGCAAGGAACGACGTGCCAGCCACCGTGACACCGGGTGTTGTGGCCAAGGTCGACTACTCGACCGCCGTTAGCCCCTTGGCTCTCCCCAGATGCGCGGAAAACTGACCTCCACCCGTCCGAAGGCACGACAGTGGAACAATCGGTAAAACCTCGTCTCTCATCCAAGTCAAACCGGCGCCACCCGTATTCGCTCTTCACCTGGATGCCGCAGAAAATAATGAGGAGAGTGAAAATCGAACCTGAGTCACAAGGAACACCAATTCTTTCCTCAACTACCCCACCACTACCTAATTAGCATAATATATTCAGTTAATATATATAGTAATACTAATTTGGATCTTATATTAATAATTAACTGCCACATGATTGGGTTGTACTTGGTTTCCATATTTGGATGGATCAATGAATGTATTTGGTTTTGGCTGCTTAGTATCAAAGTGATGGTCTTGTTTTAATTATGATATTATCTTTTTAGAGTTACATACTTGCATGTGATCCATGTGAATTAAAAAAAAAAAAATCAGGTGCTTTTTAGGAGCTGTAAAATGTCAGAAATCCAAGGTTTGATTGGATTTTCAATACTATCGTTGTTTAAAAAAGGTTCGTATTATTCGCAAACGTTGAAAAATTAAATCGACACCATCAATACGCATTGTATAGGCCTATAAAATTCGTATTAAGTTAAATTCAATTTTCAAAGTCAGTCAAAGGCTGACATTGTCTCCTCATGCGAACTAATACGCATCGTATAAGCCTATACGATGCGTATTAGTAATAGGTTGTCTATCAAACCTGACAGATAGGGTTCACATGCAAACCTTATACGGATCGTATAGGCCTATACGATCCGTATTGAAGTACGAGGTTACTTTCTGTCACTCAACAGTGACATAAATATAATTTTTGTATTTACAATTTTATAATAATTTAACATTTAACAAAAATATAATTTTTTAACCAACAAAATATAACATTTATAATTCTTTTTAAAAAATATATAACAACGTCATCCATATCAATCTAATAATATAACAAATATTTTTAAAAAATATAACAATTTTTAATGTATTTTTTATAATATTTTAAAAGATATAACAATTTTAATTAATTTTATAAAAATATTACATTTTTTATTAATTTTTTTCCTATTTAAAAAATAAAAGTTTTTAATGTATTTTTTATTAACAATTTTATAATAATTTTTTAACAGAAAAAATATAACATTTAACAAAAATATATATCATTCGTACCAGATCAGTTTTGTACGAAACTTTAGGGTAACCGGGTTGCTCGTCGTCGTCACTCAATGATTCTTGCGCGTAATAAGGCCCACCAACGTCTTCTTGTACTCCCGAGGCACTACTAACGAAAAAGTTATTGCCATATTATTCATGTCCGTACGAGACACCGTAACCGGCTTCATAATACGGAGATCCATAACCATGATCATAGCTAGGCACGACTAATTGAAAAAAAAAAGTTAAATCATAACGGCACATCTAAAAGCCTTAATAATAATAATAATAATAATAATAATAATAATAAGTAAATCTATTTTTACCTCGTTCAGATCTGGCAACAACGGTTGGCGGGGCACAACAAACTAAAAAAAAAACAACGGGTAAAAGGTAATGGTAAGTTTAACGTCGAATAGAAAAAAGTAAATATATACTTACCTGGTTGAGGTCTGGCAACAACGATTCATTATGATTGGGACGAAAGCCGGACACGACCTCCTTCGCGTGATCATCATTTCCTCTTCCATCGTAAGAACCAGGGACAACAGATCCCTCCTAATACAAACGGTGTGCTAAGTATTTCATAAACAAAAAAATGTGATTGAACCAAAACATGTTGTTAGCGAATGTGAATATATAACGAAGACAATATATATCATCTTCTTCTTCATCATAAATAGGGGAAGCAAAATGCTAATTTACAGTTCAATACGGGTCGTATAGGCCTATACGACCCGTAATCCCGTATAGGGCTGAAGTCAATCACTTTCTGTCACTTTTGAGTGACAGAAAGCAACCCCGTACTACAATCGCATCGTATAGGCCTATACGATGCGTATTATGGTTGCATGTGAACCCTAGATGTAAGCTTTGAAGGACAACCTAGTATTAATACGCATCGTATAGGACTATACGATGAGTATTACTGCGCATTATGGGGACATTGTCAGCCTTTGACTGACCTTAAAGTTTGAATTTCACCTAATACGCATTGTATAAACCTGTACAATGCGTATTGAATGTGTCGATTTTCAAAGGTGTGTCAATAGACCCAATACTAATATGGATCTTATATTAATAATCAACTGCCACTTTGTACTTGGTTTCCATATTTAGATGGATCAATAAATGTCGATTTGGTTTTGGCTGCTTAGTATCAAAGTGATGGTCTTGTTTTAATTATGATATTATCTTTCTAGAGTAACAGACTTACATGTGATCCATGTGATTAAAAAAAATCAGGTGCTTTTAGGAGCTGTAAAATGTCAGAAATCCAAGGTTTGATTTAATTTTCAATACTATCATTGTGTTTGTTATTAAAACTTATGATACTCTTTTAGTTTTTCTTTATATAGAAATTAAAGGTTTGATATGCAATGAAGTATAAATGTAAGGTAAAAGGGGCGGTAAATTAATGTGTGAACAATCAAGTTTTTTTAACGGTAATTTTTTTGAATTCATGTCGTTTGTAAGACTTGAACTCAATACCTTCCTCTTCCGAACCCAACTGTTTAAAGATTTTGCATTTGTCAATGGACCACCGATTCATTGGTGTGTTAACAACTGAACAATCAAGTAGGAGTTTGTTTATGTTTTTTCATTTATTAAATAAACAAGCTTGATAGAACTTTATGCGCGTTTACTTGAATTAACTAACATGACTAAACGTCACTTTACGTATTTACCTTCATTAACATTCCATAATTTGTTCGTGAAAGTTCGTTCATATATTTTCCTTTATGTCTAGCATTTAGGTATTATGCGTATGTTTGGCATGAAGCTTTTAGGAGCTTCTATCTTTAAGCTTTTAAGAAAAAACTCCTACTCAATAAAAAGCTTTGTTTGGTTGAAGGAGCTTGAAGCTTTTGGTTGAACGCTCTTACTAGTAGCGTTTAGAAGGAGCTACAAGCTTTTAGGAAAAAAAATGACAATTTTAATCTCTAAAGATAATGAACTTTTTAGTACACAAACTTTTTAAATTTTTAGTTATGTCCATTTTGGTCATTTTATACATTTTATTAAAAGCTAAACACCAAATGTATCTAAAAAACTACAGCTACTAGCTACTAGCTACCAGCTTCCAACCACCAGCTACCAGCTTCCAACCACCAGCTACTTTTTCCAAACATACCCTATATATATAAACAACGTTAACAAATCAACCGTACATAAACAACGAATGAACATAGCAAACATATAAAAAAAGAAGAAGAGTAAACTGCCAAAATGGTCCCTGAGGTTTGGTCACTTTTGCTACTTTAGTCCAAAACTCAAACCTTTTGAATCTGGGTCCTTGTGGTTTCAATTTTGTTGCTATTTTCATCCAAAATCAAAATATGGTCAGATTTTTCAGTTAACATCCAGCTTTTCTTGTCTTTTTCATCTCTTTTAATGAAGGGAAAATAGTCTTAACGTTTTATTATAACAAATTAAAAAAATCTGATCATTTTGCCATTCATTAAAAGAGAGGAAAAAGACAAAAAAACTGAATGTTAACTGAAAATTTTGAATAGACTTTGCTTTTGGATGAAAATGGCAACAAAATTAAAACCACAGAGACCTAGATTCAAAAGATTTGAGTTTTGGACTAAAGTGGCAAAAGTGATCAAATCTTATGACCATTTTAACAGTTTACTCAAAAAAGAATATTATGTGTATTTTAAGTTGTAATTTTTTTACATGTATTTTTATCCACTCACGTGTGTTGATTTATCTTTGTTTACCTTATTGAATCAACCAGCACAAATGAATTACATGAACATTTGAGTTTTTAGTAAACAAGAAAATAATCATAGTACACCTAAATATGCATTACAACTAGGGGTGCAAACGAGCCGAGCTGAGCCCGAGCTCGACCAGGCTCAAGCTCGAGCTCGTTTAACATATGAAAGCTCGATTCGAGCTTTATTTCTAAAGCTCGAGCTCGGCTCGAAGGTAATTTCTAAAGCTCGAGCTCGAGCTCGGCTCGGGTTCGACTCGTTTAGTATTTATTAATTAAGTTATATTAATTATAATTATTATTATACATATAATTTAGTTATTTTTTATATTTATATAAATGGTAATTAATATTAATTTAAATATATGTTTAATATATTAATAAAAAATATATAAACGGAAAGCTCGTTTAGGCTCGCGAGCCGGCTCGAGCTCGATAAGCGAAGCTCGGGCTCGGGCTCGTTTACCAAATGAGCTTGTTTTTAGGCTCGGGCTCGAGCTCGAGCTCGTTTAAGCTCGGCTCGTTCGAGTTTTTTTTCGAGCCGAGCTCGAGTAGCTCGGCTCGTTTGCTCCCCTAATTACAACACAAAACAAAACTTCAAATACAACACACATGAAATAAAAAAACAAGTTTATTGTATTGAAACAAATTATTTCTTATTCATGAGCTCTTAAGTGTGCCATTGGAGCATTGTTGGGCCATATTTGCTTCTTCTATGTGAACCAACTTGATCCTTAATTTGTTGTAATGGTCATTGCCTCTTTACAGCATCACATGGAAAATGGGGTTAGTCAAAGATTATCAACTTTTTTTTGAATTATTAAAGTTTAATCATGTTTGAGTTTTAGCTCCACAATAATTATGAAGTAATAATATTATGTTAAAATGATCTATATAAATATTTCATATTATATTAACAAAATATAGTTTACTTATTTGATAAAACACTATCAATCTTGTTAAGAAACAAGTTTTTTTTTTGAATTTACATAGTATGTTAGAATTCCGTGTATTACACGATTTGAATTAGTAAAACTTAGTTTTATTTTTGTAATTTTAAATATGTGGGATTATAAAAGACAAAAGAGAAAAATGAGAATCACAACTCTTAGGGGGTGGGGGTGGTCACTAGTGATAGAATTTCATCACTCACAAGCACCCAATCAAGTTCCGCCATGTCATCAACCATTTTTCCATCACTCACAACTTTTTTCGGTGGCAATGATCATCACTCACAACACCCAACAATAAACTCCCACACCCCCTCACATCCATTTATCACGCTAACCCCATAACGCGTTGAAATTATCACGGAAATGTTCCTATCACGCGTTGAAGTTTTGCCACCCCCAGTGGCCTTAAAAATGACAAAGTTTAAATGATGAAAACGTGCGAGGTTGATGAAAACGAAATAAGAAAAATATTAAATGTAATATTGAAAAGGAAATTCGGTAAATTTGAAACGAGTAAGGATTCGCGTGCAAGTTAAATGGGTACACAGTTTTTGGTCAAAAACAAAAATTAAGGTTGCCTAGAATTATGAAATGTGTCCCATAAGATTTTTATTTATTATGTAAAAATAAAATAATAATTAATAATAAAAATATAGAGATAGCGATACATATTGTATAAAGATTTAACATGGATATTCAAATATTGTAGAAAATTAAATTTAATATTTAAATTAAATTAGTGTAAAAGATAAGTGTGTGGGAGTGATTCTGCTAGTAACATATAACATTTTTAAAATCATTTATTATCATAGAGATTATAATAATTATAAATAGCGGGATTTGTCCGTGCGATGTGGCGTGAAGTCGGTTTGTACCTATTCGTTTCGTTAGGTAAGGAATTCGATTGGTAACAATTTGTGTTTTTCGGTATCAGTATAGTACCAACACTCATTTAATGTACACCTTTTAGATTAAAAAATGAATACCGAGAGTTCATCATGGTACTATTTTAAATAAAACTTTTTTTTTCAAAAGCGTTTATAAAGAAACAATGAGAATATAAATATTAAACGCAATGCATATTCAGCGTTATAAAGAAGATAATGACCGTGAGTTATCGAAGTAAAACCAAATTAAACTAAATGGGCTAAAAGTGTATATAACTTTAAATTATATACCGATACCGCTTTCGATAATACCGGTATTTGTTTTGTTCGTCACGGTACCATTATGACAACGACGCTTGATCAACCTTACGATTCCAAAAAAAAGACTCAATTTCGAACGAAACTCCGTTTTCAATAAAATTTATAAAATCAAACACACCTATATATTTAGTTTTTTTAAGCCAAGTCATTGGAGAAAATAAAAATTAATAAAAAATTAAATTCTTTAAAATCTTAGTTTATACATAAAATAGTGGAAAAGGGTAAAAATAAAAAGAACTATGATACAACTACTGTGAAAAAAAAATTAAATATTATAGAAAAAAGAAAGAATTAAATATTTAAAAAAAGAAATATTATTAAGAATAAGTTTACTATTCATCAAAGGTTTAAATTCAAATGTTTAATGTTTAGTTTAATGTTTAATTCAGGAAAAAGATAAAAACAACAATAATATTTCAAGGTGCAATTATTGAATAATGTTTCTCAATCAACCAGTCCTAATCAACTAATTCTACGAGCAACATCAGTCCTAATCGACCAATTCTACGACCACCATTATACGTAAATCAAACGAAACATGAGACGAAGATTTGAGTAAATTGCCAAAATTGTTCTTGAGGTTTGGGCGTGTTTGATTCAAAACAATTTTTTGTACAATATTGTCCTTCACTTTTGAGATTTTTTGTCATTTTCATCCAAATGTCTAATTTGCTTTATATTTTCTATCAAATATTTGAACGAAAATAGCAAAAAATCCCAAATCTCAGGGATGAGTTTGGCAAAAAAAGTTAGACGTTTGGATGAAAATAGCAAAAAATCACAAAAGCGAGAGGCAATATGGTACAAAAAAGTTGTTTTGAATGAACTAGTAAACACGCCCAAACCTCAGGGACGAATTTGGCAATTTACTCCGAATATTTCCTTAACCCCTTCTTTTCTTTATAATACATCTCCTTAATCAATGACCATTTTTCATAATCATATTCATGTATAATGTATCCTTTCTTTTAAATCAATACCAAAGCCGGTCTTAGTACATAGACCGGTACATATGATTAGGGCTGTAAATGAATCAAACGGACATTCATAAAGCCTTATTCGTGTTCGTTCATTAAGGAACTAGGTTTGAACCTCGTGTATTACACGGGCTGCATAAATGTAATTTTATATAATAAATAATAAAAAAAGATATATCTTTAAAAAAACTCGTATATTGCACGTGTTGAATAAAATATAATATCATATGTTAACGCATACATTTGTCAATATTTATCTTTTAAAAATGAACTTTAATGTATTATTTAATTATTATAACATTTTAGTTTGTTTTATTTATTTATTGTTAGGTAAAAACACATGTATTACATGAGGTTGAATCATGTTTCTATGATACATTCAAATTGAAATTATGAGTGAAGAAATAGTGATCAGAATTGACCGGAATCAATCTGTAACAACCCTCAATAAAACCGACACTCTTGAATATTTCCGACACCCTATTATATCTTAAATTGTTCCAATATGTCTTTAAATACACCCCGTATGTGAAAACCGAGCCCAAAATACAGTATAGCATTAAAAATAAAATATAAAATCTGAATTTTAAGCTGAGGCGGGCCGCGTAGACCCACCCCAAGCCTTTACGCGGGCGGTATCAAGGTTGAAAACTGACTCCGTTGATTTCTTTAGTTCAGACGGGCCGCGTAAGCTTTAGCTTACATTTACGCGGGCCGCGTGAGATCAACAACACGACAACACCCCAGGCTGACACATGTCCTCATCGTG
The DNA here is from genome assembly GCA_030545235.1 of Helianthus tuberosus. Lineage (NCBI taxonomy): Eukaryota > Viridiplantae > Streptophyta > Magnoliopsida > Asterales > Asteraceae > Helianthus > Helianthus tuberosus. Next base: position 12,352,427 of record CM060364.1, read on the forward strand.
TCGAGTCTATACGCTGATCCGGACGAGCTACACGTTGACCCGGAGTCAACGCGGGCCACGTAAGCCCCTGTGTACATCTACGCGGGCCGCGTGAGAGTCAAGATCAGCACCTATAAATAGAACGCATCGGATTTCATTTCAATTCGTTCATTCTTCGTTTCTCAATCTCAATTTCTGAATATTAGGCATAGAAAGCTGATATTATACCCCCTAATTAGCGAGGTTCTGCTCCGTTGTAAGTATTATAACCCCGATTTTGTAATAGATACGTTGCCCGATTGATTTAGGGTTCCGTAATAACTGTCGTGGTTCTGCCCGACGTAGCTGTTGGAATGTCGTCTCGGGGAGGGTATCATTAATATTTTCAAAGGGTTATGATACTAACCTATGTACATTTGTGTAAATTATAGATTATATCCAGGAAACCCTTACGCGAAGTCTAAGATAGCAATGTGAGTTTATACTCTTTTTGTTAACCTTTTTGTAATATTTTACAAAACCTTAAATGTTTTACAATGTGATTAAGCAGTGATTGAGTCTTTGTAGTTCTTCAATTACTGCCGGTATGTTGGGGTTTTGTATACAAAATTTACTACCGCGAGTAGTAAGTCGGGGATGACAGTACGTTACCATTGGACAACGAGTTAGCCAATGTGTAATATGACCACAAGTCAGGATTGACAGTACTGAATGAGTAATTGTGTAGAAATAAACAATGTGATCGCTCTCAATACTGTTTTAATTGATAAAATGTTTCTTGATTAAACTGGGATTCACTCACCAGTATTTCCCACTGACAAATGTTTATAAAACGCGTTTCAGGTAACACAATGTGACAGCCAATTAGTAAAAAGCCAGCTAGAGAGCACTGAAGGCTTGGGAAAAATGTGGCTATAAAAGTTACCTAAAAGACGATGTTTTAAATTCAATAAAATAGGGTTTATCCCTATAAACGTATTGTAATAAGAAACTTGGGTTTTGCCCATGTGATTATTAATATTAAATATGGTGGTTTTACTCTGATAAACATTTCCTAACTACGGTCCTGATGAAATTTCCGCTACCAAATTAACAAGCTGATACCACCGAAATTCTGAGTTCGCGTCCGCCCGTTCCCGGGACAGATAAGGGATCGGGGGGTTGCGACAGGAGGTGGTATCAGAGCCTAGCCACTGGTCTAAGCCAAAGAAGTGTTCTGCTGACACTTAAATTCTAAATTTTGTGTAAGGAAATAAATTACGGAAATACGTGCATAACTGTATTTATTTGTTATGTGTTATTTGACTATTTGTTAGTTTACAGTATGAGTGATCAAGGACCCTCAGACATGTGTCGTCAGTTGTCTGATTCACCTAGGAGTGAAGGTACCTCATCACAGCCTGCCCTTTCTGGGTATTCTGTTGATCAGGAAGAAGGAATGTTTGCTTTTAAAGCTCAGTCAGAAGAGCCATTCCCTCATAAGAAACGAGGATGGTTCAGTAAGGAAGCCTTTGCACGTAGGAAAAGAATGTGAAAATTACAACAGCAAAGAGCCTTAGCAGCCGTTAAGCGAAAGACAGATGCCCATACACAGGATATGCTTAATAGAAGCCTAGCCAATTTTCATATCCTAGCCAGAACTACTGCTGACCCTAATATGGAGCAAACAATAGCACCCCAACCACAATTGCAAATCCCAGACCAATCCATGGAGATAGAAAACCCTGAAAACCAGGTGGAGATGCATGATTTTAACCCAGAGGAAATACCTAGGATACCTGCACCGAACCCTCTAGACCCAAATTACGACCCCTGGTGGGACGATAATAGGGACTTTGTGCAACGTTACCAGATACAGGAAGACACACCCATACAGAACATAGGAGCCTATCCAGGTATAGACCCTTTAGATCCCTATTACCATGATAACTACATTAGGGAAATCTTAGAAGATCCTTACCAATTTCAGGCACTTTCACCCCCATATCAGGAACCCGCACCCCAGATTCCGAACCCAGTCCTAGAACCTGCACCCCCAATGAGTGCAAAAAAAAACGTGCAAGAACTTAGGACTTTTGGGGAGGAAATTTTAGAAAGCAGTGAGAGAATGAGACAGGTGGGAGAGCGTCTCGTATGGAAATACGATGAGCACAATATGGATTTTTGGATAAATCCATAACCGTGATGTGATAGAGGAAATGATAATAATATAATATAATAAAATAAAAATAAAATAAAATATGTGTGTACGGATGCCTATTACTATTAGTGTGATTCTATTTATGTTGGTATTGTAATTTTTATTTAAGTACTAGTGTGTAATAGATGCATAATAGTATATGAAAATAGAGTAAAAGTCGCAATAATCGACGTTTTTGGCTAGATTGCGTATCATGTGATTATCTATATTAAATATTATCTTGTGATATTGACGGGTGGTCCGTTGGACAACCTTTAAATGGTTTAAAAAGATTAAAATTCCATGCTTTACTTGGTTATTTGCTTGAACTTAGTAACTACGAGTGTTCGTGTGTTTTACAGGTAAATCGCTCAATTCGGTTAAATTGGCAACGCACATGTGGGCTTGAGTGGATGGCAGATTTTTGAAGGGGATTCCTAAAGAAAAACCATTTATTGTTCAAATGGATCTTGGAGGAACACGTGAACAAGAGGCAGCAATTTATGGAGTGGGCCGATGTCCATTGGGCCGTATAAGATTGAAGTCAACAAGCACATCATCGGATTGGTTCTTTTTGGGCCGGCTTGGCAGTTTGGACTTTTGGGGAGTTCTTAATGAAATATAAAACATCATCATCATATACACGGGAGATCAGAGATGGGCCGCACATGATTGGTCTTTGGGGGCGGCACATGTGAAGAAGCAAACAAATATCACATCATTTGACTTATGGGATATTATCACGTGAAGATCAAAACAAAAGGATTTAGTGGGCGGCACATCTTGGGCTGACAACACAAATCTTGGGACTCTCAATTCATCTCACAACAAAGTCAACATTCACATCATAAAAAGGGAATTGGCGGCAGGCATCAAGTCACGTGAAGGAAAGCATACATTGAGATTGTCACCGTAAATTACGGTTCCAACGTAATTTACGGTGGACATGAATTGGCCATTTTTCCTCACCGTAAATCAGGAAGTTGCCACCGTAACAAATTGAACATCACCGTAAATTACGGTGATACCGTAATTTACGGTGGAGGCGACGCACAACTCGTAACTGCCATCATTAAGTTGGTTTTATGGTGTCTTTTCATCTATTCTCATCATTAGTCGGTTTTGGAGCATCCTAGGGGCGATTTTGGGCTGTGGGTACTTGGTTGCAAACAATTTCTAACATTTGTTTTGTGTTTTCGATTTGGATGAACATTGAAACTTTTGTTATGATGTTGATTCGAGCCATGTGTGGCTAAACACTTTATGATCATCCTAGATTGAAGGTTTGTTTGAGACATTTTGTATTTGATTTCCTAATTTCTAGAATAGCAATCCTTATCTTTATGGTTGGTTTGTTATGGTGTGTGATTGTTTGTTAGTAACTTGTTAATTCTTATGATTTTCTAGTTTGAAACCATACGTTCTTGGTGCCGTTGGCAATCGAGATATCATGGGTAGAATTAGGATTGGGTAAGGGTTGATTGATCATCGGGTAACAACCTCACGTTCTAGGAATCTGAGTACTTAGTTCCCTTTCATCACTGCAAGTAATCACACATGAGCTATGTCTATGTAGTTCTTTCTAGTGGAATGATAATATGAATGTCGAAACAAACCGGAAATCTAGGATGGTCATTTGTCTCTAATTTGCTTACAACCAAACTTTTCTCTTGCAATTTATTTAGTTTAATTTAGTCTAAAACCAATCCAATCACATAAACTCTCGAATCTTATTTCTTTTGCAATTAGATTAATTTAGTTAACTTAGATAAATCTTCAAATAACACACATTCCACAAACTCCCTGTGTTCGATACCCACTTGCCACTATCTATATAGTTGTTATTGGGATTAAATTTGCGTGTACCACGACAAGCACGTCAGATATTAATATGGGATAAATGTTTAAAATTCAGATGGCCGAGGAAGGAAATCAAGAAAATCTGAATAATGATAACCAGGGTAACATTAACGTGGTTAATGAGAATCCAAGCATCAATAACCATGGAAACCAAATGGATAATAGTGCTGTTCAAAATATAGTGGCACAAGGAATCATAGATGCCATGCCATTTATTATTCAAACTATTCAAGAAGCGAATAATAAAAGTAAGCATAGCAGTAAGCGACCCATCGAACCCGAAAACAGTGTAAACAATGGACCTTTACTTCAATTGCCTATTCCCAAAAGGAGAAGAACCGTGTCTTACGGTTGTTCTTATAAAGAATTATGGTCTTGTAAACCAATGGAATTCTCGGGCAACGAAGGAGCCATTGCAACCCTACGCTGGATAGAGAAAACTGAGGCAGTCTTAAGAATAAGCAAGTGTGATGAAGAAGATAAGATATTGTTTGCTTCTAATTTGTTTACAAATTCAGCACTAGAATGGTGGAACACTATCCTCCAATCAAGAGGAAGTGATAGAACCTACAATATGGAATGGGAAGAATTTAAGAACAAGGTAGAAAGGAAATTATGTCCACCCAATGAAAAGGAACAGATAGCAAACAAATTCTTAAACCTTAGGATGACTGGTGTGGATAGTAAGGGATACACTAAAATATTCTTCGAATATGCTAGAATAGTGCCAACTCTTGCTTCACCAGAACCAGTGTTAATCTCCCGTTATATTTGGGGATTAATTGGGGAGATAAGACACGTAGTCAAAGCAGCTAGACCTCAAACCATAGAAGAAGCTGTAGAACTAGCAAATACCTTGACACATGAATTAGTCCGTACCCGAGAAGAGGATCAAAGGAGGAACCTAAAACAGAAACTCACACAAGAATTTCGTTCTGGAAATTTTAATCGTGGGAGAAATATAGGTTCTACCTCTGCACCTTACTGTAAGAATTGCAAAAGAAAGCATTCAGGAAGATGCTTCATATACTGTAACTTTTGCAAAATATCGGGACAGAAAGAAGAAAACTGCAGGAAGAAAGCTAACAACAGGATATGTTATAACTACGGAGAACAAGGTCATATTAAGCCTAATTGTCCGAAATTAGCTCCAGCTATAAACAACCAGAATACTAAAAATGCTAGAGCATTTGTTCTGACTGCAGATGAAGCCAAGATGATTCCAGATGTCATAGCTGGTACATTTTTAGTTAATGATGTCTTTGCTAAAGTATTATTTGACTCTGGTGCAAACCAAAGTTTTATTAATACATCATTTTGCAAATTTCTAAATCAGTCATTAACTAAACTACCACGAGAATGTCTAGTAGAGACAGCTAATGGAGAAACTGTTAGGATTTCTGAAATCTTGCAGGGAGCAAGCATAGAAATTTTAAATTAGAAATTTATTACAAATCTTTATCCCATGAATCTGGCAGGATTTGATGTTGTTTTAGGAATGGATTGGTTAATAGCCAATAAAGCCAGTATTTTATGTGATCAAAAGTCAATTCAAGTAAATTCACCAACAGGTAAAACGATCACAATTAAAGGAGATAAACCTCTAGATCCACTAAATTCATCTCTGTGATGAAAACTGCAAGTTATATAAGAAAAGGTTCTATAGTGTATTTGATTTCTATAATCACTAACACTGAAGGAAAGAAGTTAAAAGATATTCCAATAGTACCTCAGTTTTCAGATGTATTTCCAGAAGAATTGCCAGGGCAACCTCCAGATAGAGAAGTTGAATTTAGAATTCACCTGCTACCAGGAACTGCACCGATTGCCAAAGCACCTTACCGTTTGGCACCTGCAGAAATGCAAGAATTAAAGAAACAATTAGACGAATTGTTGGAGAAAGGATTTATACAACCAAGTTCGTCACCTTGGGGAGCACCGATTTTATTTGTTAAAAAGAAGGACGGATCGATGCGTATGTTCATTGATTACCGTGAATTGAACAAAGTCACGATTAAGAATCGGTACCCATTACCGAGAATCGATGATCTGTTCGATCAACTACAAGGAGCTCGATTTTTCTCTAAAATCGATTTAAGATCAGGATATCATCAATTAAAGGTACAGGAAGAGGACATTCCTAAAACCGCATTTAGAACAAGGTATGGACATTATGAATTTACTGTCATGCCATTTGGTTTAACCAATGCCCCAGCCGCATTTATGGACATGATGAACCGAATATGTAAGCCATATTTGGATAAATTCATAATCGTCTTCATAGATGATATTCTAATTTACTCTAAGAGTAAAGAGGATCATGCAAAGCATTTGCATGCACTTTTAAGCTTATTAAGAAAGGAAAAGCTTTATGCTAAATTTTTGAAGTATGAATTTTGGTTAGAGCAAGTACAATTTCTTGGACATTTAGTGAATCATGAAGGGATTCATGTAGATCCAACAAAGATCGAGGCAATTACTAAATGGAAAACCCCTGAGTCACCAACCGAGGTTAGAAGTTTCTTAGGATTGGCCGGTTATTATAGAAGATTTATTCGAGATTTTTCTAGAATAGCCATTCCTTTAACTAAGCTAACCTGTAAATCTGTTAAGTTTGAATGGGGATTAAAACAAGAAGAAGCATTTAGAATTCTTAAGCAAAGATTAACCCATACACCCATACTAGCATTACCAGAAGGAACTGAAGACTTTGTAGTCTATTGTGACGCTTCTAAATTAGGTTATGGATGTGTATTGATGCAACGACAAAAGGTTATAGCTTACGCATCTAGACAACTTAAGAATCATGAAGAGAATTATTCAACCCATGATCTAGAAGTAGGAGCTATAATTTTCGCTCTTAAGATTTGGAGACATTACCTTTATGGTAGTAAGTTTACCATATTCACCGATCATAAGAGTTTAAGGTATGTTTTCAAGCAAAAAGAATTGAATATGAGACAAAGACGCTGGATAGAGATGCTTAGTGATTATGATTGTGATATCCAGTATCATGAAGGAAAAGCAAATGTAGTGGCAGATGCTTTAAGCCGAAAGTATCATGAAAAGCCAAAAAGGGTACGTTCTCTTAAATTAAATCTGCAAGTAGATTTAAATGATCAGATAAGAGAAGCACAAGAATCAGTAATCAAGGATGATACTGAAAAATTAAAAGGTATGCTAAAAGAATTAGAACAAGGAACAGATGGAATTTGGAGATTCCATGAAAAGAGAATGTGGATACCTAAATTAGGAAACCTACGTTATCGTATTTTAGAAGAAGCCCATAAGTCTAAATATACGATGCATCCAGAAAATGATAAAATGTACCAGGATTTAAGGAAAAATTTCTGGTGGATAGGAATGAAAAAGGACATAGCAGCCTATGTTTCTAAATGTTTAACTTGTTCACAAGTTAAAGCTGAACACCAGAAACCCTCAGGCTTGTTACAACAATTAGAAATGCCAGTGTGGAAATGGGAATTAATAACAATGGATTTTGTTACTAAATTACCCAAAACAAAGAAAGGTAATGGTACAATATGGGTGATTGTAGATAGGTTAACCAAGTTAGCTCATTTCCTACCAATGAAGGAAACTTTCAGTATAGAACAGTTAGCCAAATTATATGTAAATGAAATTGTTTCTTTACATGGAATTCCTTTATCAATTGTTTCTGATAGGGACAACCGATTTACCTCTCATTTTTGGTCAAGTTTCCAAAAGGCAATGGGAACTAAGTTGAATCCGAGCACAGCTTATCATCCTCAAACGGACGGACAAAGCGAAAGGACAATTCAGACAATGGAGGACATGCATAGAGCCTGTGTAATTGATTTCGGAGGTAATTGGGACGATCACTTACCTTTGATAGAATTTTCTTATAATAATAGTTATCACACAAGTATCAATGCTGCACCATTCGAAGCACTTTATGGACGAAAGTGTCGAACCCCAGTCTGTTGGGCAGAAATTGGGGAAAAGCAACTATCTGGACCCGAGATAGTGCAAGAAACAACCCTCAATAAAACCGACACTCTTGAATATTTCCAACACCCTATTATATCTTAAATTGTTCCAATATGTCTTTAAATACACCCCGTATGTGAAAACCGAGCCCAAAATACAGTATAGCATTAAAAATAAAATATAAAATCTGAATTTTAAGCTGAGGCGGGCCGCGTAGACCCACCCCAAGCCTTTACACGGGCGGTATCAAGGTTGAAAACTGACTTCGTTGATTTCTTTAGTTCAGACGGGCCGCGTAAGCTTTAGCTTACATTTACGCGGGCCGCGTGAGATCAACAACACGGCAACACCCCAGGCTGACACGTGTCCTCATCGTGTCGAGTCTATACGCTGATTCGGACGAGCTACACGTTGACCCGGAGTCAACACGGGCCGCGTAAGCCCCTGCGTACATCTACGCGGGCCGCGTGAGAGTCAAGATCAGCACCTATAAATAGAACTAGGGCTGGCAATTTATACACGAGACACGAATACACGACACGTACCTACACGACTTTAACAGGTAACAGGTAAGACCTTAACAGGTTTCGTGTACTTAAACAGATAGACACGAAATTACCTGTTAATTTTCGTGTCTAAACAGGTATAATACCTGTTTACCTGTTAAGTACCTGGTTATTTTTAAAATTAAATAAATATATATATAATATATATAGTCCATTTATGATTTATCCCTAATACCTTAACAACCCTAATTCGTTCCAGGCTTCCAGCCGTCACTCTCACTCATTCTCTTCTCTCAAGTCTCAAGTCTCTAACTCTCAAGTCTCAACACAGCCGATTCCTCCCGACTCCGAGTCCGTCACCGACCGTCACCTAACGGGTATGTATACTCCTCCGACAACCGCCGTTTAAGATTCATGTTTATCTTTCTATTCGATTTATGTAACACCCATGTTCGATTATCAGTTCTGTTACCGGATTCTGTTACTTTGTTCGATTCTTGACACTTTTCGTTATCGGATTCTGTTACTTTGTTCGATTATCACATGTTGATCAGTTATTGCATTCTACTTTTATGGAGAGGGAAGTAGTGAATATACACATGTTGATCAGTTATTGCATTATACTTTTCATGAATATGACACTGCCTTGTTAAATGAGGGTGAGGATACAAGGGATCAGTCAACGCCTACTTCAGATGGTAGCAAAGGTGTTAAGGACACAAGTGGTGTTTCAACATATGGTGCGAGTTCAAGACTTAAGGTAATTTTTATGTTTGTTCATTTATTTGTTTTATGTATATTGTCTTTTAATTATTAACTAACTATTTTTTTATTAATATGTTTTAGGATTTTGATAAATTTCAAAGTAAAGATTTGACAACTAATCAAAAGTCAGAACTGCAATTGTACTTAGAGGAGTCAATAGTTGATAGGAACTCACCACTTGATGTGTTGGCTTTTTGGAAAGCCAATGAGTTTAGATATCCCATACTAGCGAGGATGGCAAGAGACTTTTTGACTATTCCAGTATCTACTGTGGCATCGGAGTCGACATTTAGTGCAAGTGGAAGAGTGATTACCGAACATCGAAGTTCACTTAGTAAAGCTACCGTTGAGGCTCTAATATGCACAAAAGATTGGTTACATGGAGATTTTTGTAATGTCCATCTTTGCTTGATTTTAATAAGTTTTATACATGATATTATATTAATTTTATAATGTATATGTTTGTTTGTACTTTGTAGGTTCTAACAAAGTTAGTGTGGAAGAGCTCACTGAAGATATAATGTCACTTGACATTAGTTGTGAATCAAATGCTTCAAACTCGGTGAACAATGAACAATCCTAAGGTACCTCACTCTAAAACTTTCTAATAATATTACTTGATAAAACTATATGAATATGAATATGTCCAATTATCCATGATTAATATGACTAATTGACTATATTTATTTTGTGTGTAGGTTTGATTGTTTGGAATTGAAGATTTGAGAAGAAAGACCAATTGGAACTTGGAAGTTTGGGACTTGATATTGTTTTCAAAATATGTTTTGATTAGAATTCTATGTGTTTTTGTCTTAAATTTGTTAAGGAGCATGGATTTATGTTTTATTTTAAGACTTTTATGAACTTTCGTCGACTTTTGTTTCGCTGAAAGGTTGTCTAATATGTGTTTCTAAACAGCTATTATCGTGTACTATCGTGTATTATCGTGTATACCAGGTATAAACATATTCGTGTTCGTGTTTGGGTTACAGGTACACGATAAATTTTCGTGTCGTGTACAGGTATACCCATTTCGTGTTCGTGTCTTATCGTGTACGGGTATACACGATATGCCAGCCCTAAATAGAACGCATCGGATTTCATTTCAATTCGTTCATTCTTCGTTTCTCAATCTCAATTTCTGAATATTAGGCATAGAAAGCTGGTATTATACCCCCTAATTAGCGAGGTTCTGCTCCGTTGTAAGTATTATAACCCCGGTTTTGTAATAGATACGCTGCCCGATTGATTTAGGGTTCCGTAATAACTGTCGTGATTCTGCCCGACGTAGCTGTTGGAATGCCGTCTCGGGGAGGGTATCATTAATATTTTCAAAGGGTTATGATACTAACCTATGTACATTTGTGTAAATTATAGATTATATCCAGGAAACCCTTACGCGAAGTCTAAGATAGCAATGTGAGTTTATACTCTTTTTGTTAACCTTTTTGTAATATTTTACAAAACCTTAAATGTTTTACAATGTGATTAAGCAGTGATTGAGTCTTTGTAGTTCTTCAATTACTGCTGGTATGTTGGGGTTTTGTATACAAAATTTACTACCGCGAGTAGTAAGTCGGGGATGACAGTACGTTACCATTGGACAACGAGTTAGCCAATGTGTAATATGACCCACAAGTCAGGATTGACAGTACAGAATGAGTAATTGTGTAGAAATAAACAATGTGATCGCTCTCAATACTGTTTTAATTGATAAAATGTTTCTTGATTAAACTGGGATTCACTCACCAGTATTTCCCACTGACAAATGTTTTTAAAACGTGTTTCAGGTAACACAATATGACAACCAATTAGTAAAAAGCCAGCTAGAGAGCACTGAAGGCTTGGGAAAAATGTGGCTATAAAAGTTACCTAAAAGACGATGTTTTAAATTCAATAAAATAGGGTTTATCCCTATAAACGTATTGTAATAAGAAACTTGGGTTTTGCCCATGTGATTATTAATATTAAATATGGTGGTTTTACTCTGATAAACATTTCCTAACTACGGTCCTGATGAAATTTCCGCTGCCAAATTAACAAGCTGATACCATCGAAATTCTGAGTTCGCGTCCGCCCGTTCCCGGGACAGATAAGGGATCGGGGGTTGCGACACAATCAGATCAGGGGTTTGTCTCTGCATAAAAGGGGTTAATCCTCTCGTTGATTCGGTGGTTTGCTAGGTTTCTTCTCCGGTGATCACTACAAAACAGAAAGCCTTTAGACTCGTCACGGGGAGAATGGGGGTTCTCTCCGTGACCACCCTTCGGCGTGAGAATAAGTACAGTGATCTCGATAAAGAAGATGTAGTAAAAGTGAGAGTAAGGGGGTGTTTGTTTTTTGTGAAAAGTACTTCTGGACCTCTTACGTCTGCCCCACGCAGACCACGCGCAGACATATCAGTCTGCAGGGTTTTTGTTTTTTTGAAAGTGATTTCATTAAAAAATGTCTTCAAGACCTCTTCTCCAATAAGATGGGGACTCCCCTCTTCTCTTCTCTTCTCTTCTCTTCTCATCTCTTCTTCTTCTTCTTCTCTTTCAAAACACGAGTTCTCAAAACCCTAGCATCCTCATCCCAGCCTCCACCTCCACCTCCTCCGTCACCACCTCCACTTCCTCCGCCACCACCTCCACTTCCTCCGCCACCACCACATCTCCGTCACCTCCAATTCCTCCGTCACCTCCAAGGAGGAAACAGACGGGCAGTCAACAGAACATGATGAGCTGTGATTTTAACCAAAGTGACATATAGAGCGGTGAGTCTGCTTTTATAGAAAAACATCGATAGGCACGTGAGATTAGGGGAGAGGTAGTTCAACTGATATGTAATATAAGACCAATTTTGAATATTACATTATTTGGGTTAATTTTACATGATTTAATTATAAGAATTGTGTGATGTGTTTATTAATTTATAACGTTTATTATTTTCTGTTTGAATTCAACTTTTTTTCCAGTTATGTACCAGTACTACAGGATAAATATTATTCACTGCCAATATCACACAATTCTTATTATCAAAACTATGATATTGTTTCGGATTTAATTCAAATTAGGAAAATTGGATTTGCTAAACTTTGGTGTTAATTTTCAGAATAGTGGTGTTTATTTTCATAATTGTGGTGTTAATTTTGGTGTTACTCATGTCTGTTATGTTGTTTGATTATGATATTCATTGTGATAAAATGGTAATTAGAATTTGTATGATGTTCATCAGCTTGCAGAAATTGAAAAACAAACAGTCTTCTTCTGGCAGATTGCAGAGGTTTGGTCCACCTCTTCTGCTGCAGATGTCTGTAGAAGTGGTCCGCAGACTGCAGACATTTTACCTCTGAAAAAACAAACAACACCTAAGTGAAGATAAACTTATGAGATCATACTTGCAGCCCTTTATTTATAGCCGGTTTTTTGGCGGGAAACTGGTGCGACAGAGATAGTAACGGAAAGTGCTTTTCCGTTTGTTAGTTATTTTTTCTTCCGTCAATCTTCGCACACGGATCGTGGGTCTTGATCAACGGTTGAGGAGTTGCCACGTGGAAAGTGGTTTTGAGTAGATCCTTCTCCAAGTTAGTGCCATCATCGTGATTTAGATGAGTGTCTAGGATTATGCCACGTCATCTTCGGTTGTAACCGAATGGCCATGCACGATGAGCATTTAAGGCTTTCTAGAAGATCTACAGCTGTAAACCGTTGTGCCTTTGCCACGTGTCCATTCTGTTATAACATAAAGATTCATGTGTTTAAGTCTTGATTTCAGGCGCCCATAGATGTTTAGGATTTTATCTTCAAGGCTAACTGTACCCTTGCGCGATCCTGCGCAAGGGTGTTAGTTGAATGTTTGTTTCTCCTTTTCTCCGGCGCGTGGTTATCGAAGACTGTCTTCTTCCAAATCTTGTTTGGAACCGCTAAGCGACCGCGCAGGGTCTTGCTCAAGATGTTCTTGGAACAAGTTATGGTATGGTCCTATGCGCCTGCGCAAGGCGTTTTGGGACCATACCCCTTCAATGAGATACATTGATTTTAGTTAGTTTTATGCACCTTGATGATTATTTCTTTACTTCATTCATAAAATACCCGTCTCAAATTGTATTCAAGAGAATTCACGTACAAAAGGTGGAAATCAATCCCACGTTTTTATATATTTGATCGTTTTTATGAAATACCGTAAAATCGAGAATTAAATTCTCTTTTTGAATGGAGTATAGAATTGTTATATTTAAAAATGATGTTCTTTTTAAATGTTGGTGCGATGTGTGATAAATGATGGATTTAAATCAATTATAACAGTACGCCTAACATTACCAAGGTGAAACTAAGTTGTCTAGATTTGACATTTGAAAGAATTGTGCGACTATAATGGTGAGTTCAAACCATTATAGCGATATTGGCGTAGGCCTATATTATAGCTAAGGTTTCAAATTTGAAAAATTAAAACCAATAAAATAAAAATATAACATTAAAAAACCTTTAAATGAACAAACACAAATGAACATCTATGAACGAACATAAATGAACACATTACCGAACGTTCATGAACATGAACGAACGAACACAACCTATATTCATGTTCGTTAGTTTGACTTATCGAAAGAAATTTCTTGTGTGTGTTTATTCATTTATTAAACGGACAAATATAAACGAACGTTCCACCAAACAATTAACAAACTGTTTGCTAAACGTTTCATTCGTATACAAGCTACATATAACATAATCTTTTTAATGTATAACAACATCACTTCATTAAATACATAGTAATAAAATAAACAACTTTAGTTCGTTAAAACCAAAGTGAATACATAACCAAATTTTATATAGAGGACTATTTTATATTTTTAAGTGTTTTTAACGACGCTAATGGCATACAACTCCTAATCATTATTAAATTATACTATATTAACACTTTGTTGGTGATTAAATCCACGACTTCCCACTAAAAGGCAAGAGACTCTACGATACAAGTTAGCCTCTGATATCTAAGATGATTATCTAACAATTTACCTAAACCAAAGGGGGTTTAATCTAGCGGTACCTATGTGTTGAATAAGGCTTTGCCTCTTCTAATGGTAAGAGTTCAAACCTCATAGTTAAAAGAAAGGTGTAATTTATGAGTAAAGTTAGAGAGTTTGCAAGTTACCGATCTATTTTTTTTCCTATAACTCCAATTACACGAGAGACCCTTAAATATAATTGATCATGTATCGAATACGCAAACAAATACAAAAAAAGATAAAATAAAAAAATACAATACCTTTTTTTTAATAGAACGACCAACATAAGCTCAACCACCTCGGTAAACTCAATGGCAAAAAACCACCTACGCCCACAAACACTATTAACATTAGTGACCTGACCCGTCATCATTTCAAAGAAAACCCCTTACTCAACGAGTCAACGTAAAGCATTTTACTTCAGACCAGATTCGAACCCATAATCTTCACTTTGGAACCAAGAAGCTGCTAATATACGATAAGGCCATTAGCAAAAAACGACTTAAATTACATTAAATTCGTCTTCGGGCTCGAACCAAATAAAAGATACCACTCCAGAAGCTATCCGTTTGCTGACTAGGGTCCAGCAGGTTGTTCACAACAGTGGCTCATCAACAGGGGGGCAGGGGTTTGTTTTTAATAAGCTAGGGTTTGCTATCCAGAAAGGGGTAGCGGCGCAGCTTGCTACTCGCTTACCTGCGATATTGATGTAAAGTTCATTTTGTCGAATACCAAATAAAATAAGTATAAGTTTGTTTTCTTGTTTGGAAAGTTTGTTTTTCCACCAATCAAACTCTATAAATCCCCTCCCCACTCATTCTCCTTCCTTCCCTCCCCCACTACTCTCTCACCTGCAATTTCTAGGGTTCTAACCTAATTCTTCTTCTAAAAAATCATTCATTCTAATTCTGTTTTCTCAAAATTTAACGCTTTTCAATCTCGTTCCACTCATTCAGGTACCACAATTTCCATTAACCTTCTCTAATTATTATGTTTACTGTTGTTAGTTACTTAAATTTTAATTATCTTTCTAAATTAAATCAAGCAGCTTTCTGTGTGATTTGTAAGAATTACTTAATTACTGTTTGTATGCAACTGACATATGGAAATTAATGAGATCAATGTGTTGAAGACTGTTGAGTTTATAACTTTATATCTCATCCGTTTGACATACATGCATGGCATAAATTGAAAAAAAATCGGATATGAAGAACATTAAAATGAGATATTTGATAAGGAAAATGGTAGCGCTGGCAAATCGTGTCTTTATCGGGTTTAATTGGTCTCCAACGACGCGTGTAACACAAGTATTAAACACGAATACAACTCGTTTAACTACTTTATATCTCATGTTTATAACACAGTTTTACGTTTTATGTACCAAGAAGAAGAAATGATGGATCTTAACCTCATAATTATATTTATTTTTAAAAAGTTAAAAAATCACGTTGTGTACTTTTTCAGTAAACAGGTCTATTCGTGTCTTGTACAAATATCTATTGCCAGCCTGAAAATGGTATGTAATAATGAACAGTGGCGAATCCAGGAATTTTTCCCACCAGGTTCCTTTTGGAAGATTTCACTAATTCTCACTATTTTTTTTTAAATCATACAAAATTTCCACTATTTTTTTCATTTTTTTCCCAAACTAAGGGGGTTCCCGGGAACCCCCAAAACACCCCTGGATCCGCCACTGATAATGAATAAAGTGTCTTTCTGATATTGCATTGTCTTTATCAGTTAAAGTGCTTTGTATTTATGTAATTTTTTTGTTGTTGTTGTTGTTGGTACTGTTATTTAATTCATCATGGTTTATGCTAATGAATTTGAGCCACTAACTTGTTATTTATTTATTTATTTGTTTTGAGTTAGTTAAACTACAGCTGTCATTGTGTTTGACTGTTTGTTTATAGTTGAGTTATGCTCTTCACGATGTACTTGTCGTGCGGCTGTGCCCGTGTAAGAAAATATTCTGCCCCAAAACAAATCCACCATATGTTTGATCATCAGTTATAACTTATAACTCAGGTAGACCATGTGTTACCGTTTCATAAATTTTCACTGTCACGTCAAAAAGTGACCGTCACATCATTGTCATGGGCTCTCACACACTTTTTTTCACCTTTAGGCTAGAGGGTGTGGGATGGAGCCCCTTGGGAGTTATAAAGGACACCTCAGCGCCACCTAGATGCCACATCAGCCAGAGGGCTTTATAACCCCCCCTCCCCCCCCCCCCCCTTTAATTTGCAGGGTGTGGGATGGAGCCCCCTATTAAACAAAATTAAAAAAAAAAAAGATTTCATTGGTTTAAATAAGTGGGCCCCACCTGATAACCCCCCTTCTTCAGGTTAACATGATGGAGCCCCCTCCTATAGCGCCCCCTTTAATTTGGTGGGTGTGGAGGTATAGCGCCCCGGGGCGCTATATGTGATGACATGGCGGGGGTGGCGCCCCCACACCCTCCGGCCTTAGTGTGTAATGTGTTCACAAGTTTTCACTATTCACCACCCATAAAATAATATTTTAGTTAAATAAATTAAAGAAAAAAAACAAAAAGAGAGATGAAATCTGATTGGTTGAAAAGCTTGGGGCCCACCAACATTCACCATCTCACACTTGTTATGCAGACCACAGGGATGGCCTTTGCCCGCCTTTAACGTCCCTGTACATGCGACCTCACCGGGACGTTACTCCATAACACATAGCGTTGGTTGAAACACCCTAAATCAATGTTATTGGTGAGAGCAATGATTCCTAATGGGCCCAGGTATAAAGTTAGATTGGAATTTTGCCAAATAAGGAAACTTTGCATATGGGCTATCCCCCTTTTTAAAAACAATATCATAGCTGTTATATTAATACTTTATGTCCCTCTAGTACACATGAGCATTGGTGGGGTTTGTTGTGGTTGTAGAGAGTCACATCAAGAATAGGAACATAGTGTACATGATACATTATTGTTTGATTTTTTTCCCTTGGAGATGCTTGCTTACAAGGCTTCATACTTAATTGGTTATATTGATCTTTTTCAACTTATGTATTACATGCTTTATGCAAAAAGTACATGAGTTTGGCCTATTAAGCAAATCTAGTGGAAAAAGGGCTATGCCATTGTTTTATAATTGATAAAACAGTAGATCCATGAGTGAATTTACACATATACTAGTTACTATGTTGCAGGGGGCATGTCCTTGTGACTAGTGTAAATACACTGTGTATACTGTTGAGTGGTTTATTATAAAGGAAATTAAAGATATAAACTGTTGAGTTGTTTATTATAAAGGAAATTAAAGATATTGTTTCACAATATTAGACTATTAGTAAATAACATGTGATCAGTAGTTTGATCAGTTCAAATTTGCACCAATGGATCTTGTAATTCCTAAGTTTAACAATGGTGAAACAGTTTATTTTTGTTTTACTGTGAATACAGATTTTAGTAGCATAAGTTTTGAAAACCTGCAGTAAATCTTCATGCTCAGTCTAATCTTTTAAGAACACGTTTTTGATGTATTCAGTAAAACTCGAGATCGTTAATATGGTGGTGCTTCTACATTAAAAAAATTAATTCCTGTATGCGTTGTTATAGTGTCTTTAAGGAAGTTGTATACTAATGTAACTTGCATCTTTGTGCTTCTGAAAGAAAACAGATTTTAATTATTGGGTTGAAGAGCCTTCATGATCGAAAATGGGGATTTTGCACTTTCTGTAAATGCATAGCTTCGAAAATGAGGTACACCACATTCGGTATTAATAATTTATGAAAGAGTAAAATGCCATTTTCGTCCCTGAGGATTGGCCAGTTTTGCGACTTTAGTCTAAAGGTTTGTTTTTCCGCATTTGGATCCAAAAGGCTTGAAATCTTGCCATTTTCATCCGGCTTGTTAACTCCATTCATTTTGCTCGGTTACGTCAGGGGTATTTATGTCTTCTTTGTTAACTTAAAGGGCAATTCGGTCTTTTTCACAATATGTTAAATGCTTGTACATAAAGTGAAAAAGACCGAATTGCCCTTTAAGTTAACAAAAAAGACAAATATAACCTTGATTCAACTGAGAAAAATGAATGGAGTTAACGAGCCGGATGAAAATGGCAAGATGTCAAACCTTTTGGATCCAGATGCGGAAAAACAAACCTTTGGACGAAAGTTGCGAAACTGGCCAAACCTCGCTCAGGGACGAAAATGGCATTTTACTCTTTATGAAAAAAAGAGCATTAGCAATTAAACACATCAACACTGTATTTCAGATTTCAGGAGTTAGCTTCTTCACAATGGACTGCTTAACTAGCACTGGTGATAAGAAAACATTGAAAAGGTGGTTTTTTATCGACAAACGGGTTGGATAAAGATCGATTAACCGTTGTCCCCCGAACACTCTAACTTTCGTACTCTAGCTCTTAAAATTAATCTTTTGATCAAATGGATTTGAGCTCGATGAATGCGTCTCCTGTTCTTGCTGATTCTAGTCCTATAAATCAGACTATTTTAGGTTTTCATTCCGGTGTGTTTTCTCGATCAATCTCGAAAAAGAAACCGGCTAAACTTGATGATGTAAGATTCAATGGTTGGCTTGACGCCATGCAATCTTCTTCACCTCCTCGTAAGAGCATGCTTAAAGATATCGCAATTGAGCTTGCTTCTGATGATAGTGATCTTGTTTATTATTCTTGGATGGTATGCCTTCTATGCATTCTTTTTAACGTAAAAATAAAAACATTAAAATCATTCAAACTATTTTGAGTAAGGTACGCAGATGGTCCCTATGGGTTACCAAAATTTTGGATTTGGTCCCTAGCTTCCCAAAAGTACATAGATGGTCCCTGTGGTTTGCTCTTTGTAACACATTTAGTCCCCAACCTTTTCTCAAAGTACATGGATGGTCCCTTTGGTTTGCACTTTGTAACACATTTAGTCCCCATCTTGGACATGCTAAAACCTTTAGATTTGTTGGCTGGGACTAAATGTATTACAAAGTGAAACCACAGGCGTGTACTTTTGGAAAGTTAGGGACCAAATCCAAAATTTTGGTAAACCACATGGACCATCCGTGTACTTTATTCTTATTCCTGGGAACAAATCGTTAAAACTTTAACGTAAACATTAGAATCATTCAAACTCTTTTTTTTTCCCAAAAATGGTGGATCGTTGGTGGTGAAAATTCCAATTACTATAACCATTGCAACTTAATTCATATTTATATTCTCTTATTGTTTTGTGCACTGTGTTTTTCTCTTGCTATTTTCAAAGCTCAAGTATCCATCGGCCCTCCAGTCCTTTCATCATATTATAACTCGTGCACATAAGAAAAAGATCGTGATCTTCTTAGATTATGACGGGACCCTCTCCCCAATTGTAGATGATCCCGAACGAGCTTTTATGTCACTTGATGTAAGTGATATCTTCCAAGTTTACTGATTTTTTCTTCTTCTTATCATCTGCCTAAAGGTTCTAACACGTTTTCCTTTTTTAGATGCATTCTGCGGTAAAAGATGTTGCTAAGTACTTCCCCACAGCTATCATTAGCGGAAGAAGCCGCGATAAGGTATCACATGTCTAAGTTTAAGTGATTAACTTCGCAAATAATCTGGTCATATTCACGCAAATCAAAATGAAACAAACACAATGCAGTGATAAACTTATTTGCTTTTGTTTATGCATTTTTTTTTCATAATTTATCCAAGTCCTTCATTCTTACAAGAACGATGGCCTGTTAACAACCAAAACGAATATAATGATCGAAAAATTAATACGATTGAAGTCTTACGTTTTTATGTAAAACATGTTTGTTCAGGTTTATGAGTTAGTAGGACTAACAGAACTATTTTATGCTGGTAGTCATGGTATGGACATCATATTTCCTGCCAAAGATACAATTTCGGTCAACTGTTTAAACTATATTCGATCTACTGACAATCAGGTATTCTATCGAACTAAAGTTTTTGACTTTTTGTCCCCTCTATAAGTTGCCTATTTGCGTTGTATTTTTTGAAGCAGTCTTTGTTTTTTATGAGCAGGGTAAGGAAGTAAATTTGTTCCAACCTGCTAGAGAGTTCATACCAATGATCAATGAGGTTTTCAGGACCCTTGTTGAGGTAACGAAGGACATCCCAGGGACATTTGTGGAAAATCATAAATTTTGTACTTCTGTACATTATCGTAACGTTGATGAGAAGGTGAGGAACTCTTTGGTTTTGCATATTGTTGATGTTTTTAAAAAAAATATTCTTATACAAATATTGTAATTCATACGTGTTGCAGAGCTGGCGTATGATTGCACAACGTGTTCATGATGTCTTGAAAGATTATCCTCGTTTGACATTAACTCACGGACGGAAGGTAATATAAACAATGCATTTTATAAAGTTTGTTATATTTGAATCAGTAAAATGCCATTTTCGTCCCTTAGGTTTG
This sequence comes from Helianthus tuberosus, assembly GCA_030545235.1. NCBI lineage: Eukaryota > Viridiplantae > Streptophyta > Magnoliopsida > Asterales > Asteraceae > Helianthus > Helianthus tuberosus. The sequence goes on from CM060364.1 coordinate 12,373,084, forward strand.
GCCAGTTTTGCGACTTTCGTACAAAGGTTTGTTTTTCAGCATCCGGATCCAAAAGGTTTGAAATCTCGTCATTTTCATCCGGCTCGTTAACTCTATTCATATTTCTCCGTTAAGTTACGGGTATTTTCCTCTTTTTCACTTTATGTACAAGCATTTGGCATAATGTACAAATATTCAAAATACCCTTGCTAAATAAAAAAGACGAAAATACCCCTGACTTAACGGAGAAAAATGGATGGAGTTAACGAGCCGGATGAAAATGGCAAGATTTCAAACCTTTTGGATCCAGATGCGGAAAAACAAACCTTTGGACGAAAGTCGCAAAACTGGCCAAACCTCAGGGACGGAAATGACATTTTACTCTATTTGAATAGTACTCGTGTGTTATACATAATCCATGTTTCTAAAAAACTCAAGTTTTTTTTTTATTTGCAGGTTTTAGAGGTCCGTCCTTTGATTGATTGGGACAAAGGGAAAGCGGTTGAATTTTTACTCGAATCGCTTGGTATGTCCATTTTTTTTTCACTTTCTATGCCAAATAAAGTATAAACCACTACTTTATATAGCATATATATGATCACAGGGCTAAGCAATGCTAATGATGTGCTTCCGATTTATATCGGGGATGATAGAACAGATGAAGATGCATTCAAGGTATAACTTTAGTAGAGTTTGTTTCAACAATGTTGTTAGATCAAGTCATTGATTATGTTCTAACTTTTATTAGGTATTAAGAGAAGGAAACCGCGGTTATGGGATTCTGGTATCTTCGGTACCCAAAGAAAGCAAAGCTTTCTTGTCTCTTCGGGACACTTCAGAGGTCAAAGAGTTCCTTAAATCGATAGTTCGATGGAAGGAACAAATGTCTAATGTTGATAGTTAATCAGAAGCAGCAGATACCAATGTTCTGGTTTTGTCGTTTTAACATTCATGAATAAGCCGGGTTGAAGCTTGCTGGGAGCACAGGCTGAGCAGGATACCATTTTGTTTGTGTTATTCAATAGTTAAGTTAATTTTTTATTGATTGTCTCTTTATATTTTGTTTCTATTGTCCATTTGAATAAAATTGTCCAATTTGTTTGCATAGAAGGTTGGTTAGCCTTTTGTGGGAACTGGGAAGTAGTTGACTTCATGACTTATGAGCTTCATCACTCTAGTCTCATAGTCTCATGACTCAATCCTTTTTAGCCTTTGGATACCACAATTGGGCCAAGCGGCGGAACTACAGGAGGGTTTGGGGGGTCAGTTGACCCTCTGGCCGACCAAATTCCGGCTAAACTTTCAGTTATCCAACAAATTTTTTTTTGGTGGTTTGAGTCTTTACCCTAAGTTTTATAGTGTATTCTTGAAAGCGAAGAGAATAGCAAAGATATATATCAATATTTCAATTTTAATTGCAGAGGAAGAAGATAACATAATAAAATTTCCGAGTTTATATATTTTTTTTGAACGGCAAATTTGGATCACTGACGGACCACTGGAGTATCATCGTGCCACCAGCGGAACCACCCGGTCATATTCATCTCCATTAGGCAATAATGACACCAATTCAAATTCAATAGAAAACCCAATAAATCTAAGAAAAACCCTCTTGTGGGAATTGAAACCAAAACAATTAAAAGTCTATTCACTTTATAACACAACTTTTTTACTTTTATGTTATTTTTTATTTCTTTTGCTATTGATTGTCCGATTCAATTTTTGATGATTTTAAATTTAACTATTTTATTAAATTTATAACAGAATTAGTCATATTGTTTTAATTCGTATGATTTTAGATCTTCAATTATATGCATTATTTTATTATAAACCGTTGGCGAATGTAATGCCTTTTGAGACCTGCGCCAATGAAGAAGCACAAGATTCACCGGATGGATCTAGACCGTCTTCAACAAGAGACGAGGGGGCGCACCTTGACTTCACCAATGAAGAAGCGCAAGATTCACCGGATGGATTTAGAACTTCTTCGACAAGAGATGAGTGGTTACACCTTGACTTCACCGTTGACTTCTAGATTTGTAATCATTGGGAGGAGAAAGAGAGAGAGATGTCGAGCATGAACTTGGTGCTAGAAGTATCACAACTACAAAAATATAGATATAGTTGAGGCTTCAATGTTATGCCATATAATGAGGTGGACATAGATGATACTTGGGCTATCATAGTGAACATTTAATCTTATTGGGTCAAGCGTATATAATCTCTATAATGGGGTAGGGGCGCTACATGATGGAACGTGGTGGTTGGGTGACCACGAGTGGAACACCGCCGCCACTGAATTCCATCACTCGTGGTGGTGACAACTCGTGGTAGTGACCATGCATGAAAATTTTTGAAAGTTATCATTGAGGGGACCATTGTGGTGAGTGATGGAAAGTGACGGGCACTACTACGAAAATCCATCACTAGTGATGGAATCAAGCTCAATGACGTGGCAGAACATAATTGGGTGTGGTGAGTGATGGAAAGTGGAGCACCCCTACCCCCTAAGCCTCAAGTTTAGTAATTTTAGTGGTCTGTTAGTGATCCAAATTTACTGATGTTCGTCCATTTTGGATAATTCAGAGATACGCTTAAGATCATAATTTAAAAAAAAAACGGCTTAAAGAAGCATATTCTACAAGTTAAGAATATAAATTGAAGATCAATTTATAGGTATACCTATAGATGGGTTAGACCAGCATAAGTCATCGGTGGAGTACCGTACTAACCTTAAGTATCGCCTCATGATTCCTTTATCCCAGTTGATGAGGCATGCCCTGTTTGTCATAAGGCGTGTTTGGATTCTTTTGGGGAACATTCAGTTCATTGTAGAGAGCTCCCGGGGTTCAAATACCGACATGATTTGGTTAGGGATGTCCTTTTTGACATATTTAGGGGGCGCTGGTATTTCTGCTAAGAAATAGGCACCCGTTAATTTCTTAACTGACCCGTTGGAAGGGAGATCTACCCTTCGACCAACCGACATTCTGGTATTTGGATGGGAATGAGGAAAACATGTCTGTGTGGATCTAACAGGGGTTTCCCCGCTTGTGGGCTTAGGGGGTAGTGCTTTCACGGTGGGTCAGACTGCTTTAAAGACTGCTTCGGGTAAAGTGACAAAACACGAGAAAACGTGCATTGACAACCAACACGTGTTTATCCCATATGCTTTTGATACTTTTGGTTTTCTGGCACCGGAGGTTGTGTACCTACTTAGTCGAGTTCAAAGGGTCATGTATAGTAATGTTATGATCCGAAATCTATGGACGTATTTAAAAAAAAAAAACTTAGTTTTGCTATTCAAAAGGGATAGCAGCGTAGTTTGTTGTTGATAATTGGAAAAGTTTTCACTTACATGCAAGTAAGTTCTTATATCTTAGTTTAGGCGGATTAAACGATGAATCAATTGACTTAAAAGGCCCAACTAATTTCATAAAATTATATATATAAACCTTCCATATATCATCATCACCATCTTCCCCAAATTCACACACACTTCACTTGCAGATCAAAAATGTCAGCTACTTCATTCCACACTGCTTCACTCACCTCTTCCTCCATTCTTCTTCAGGTAATAATAATAATCCACTCACATATTCTCAACAATTTGTGTCCACTTAACATGTTTATCTTTAATCCATCACCAGCAGGACAAAAGAACACGATTTGCCTTACGATCCGTAACTCCAGTTTCCGCCATCACTTCTCGCAGATCCTGTGCTCGAATTAGAGCTTCCTACACTGATTATTCTGCTTCTGCGAACACCGGTAGATCAAGTTTCACTTGTGTTTGTTTAATTGTGTATTTAGGGCTAATTGTGTTAGTTAGTTAGTTAGTTAATTGAGGCTGTTAATTTGTAGGTGGAAGGACTGAATTGGATGCGTTGTCACACTACAGTGAAGTTGTTCCGGATACTGTTGTTTTCGATGATTTCGAGAGGTTAGGTTATGATTTGTTAGGTTTTGTTTACGGATTTGAAAGTTTTATGCATGGTTGTAGAGGTCGCTAGGCGCTCCAGGTCGGTGCACTCAGGCCTAGACGGAGAGTACTCAAGGAGTACCCGAGATGGTAATTTTAAAGAAATTAATTTTCGGGAAATGATATACGTCAAATATCGTAAGTTTACTAGTTTTTTTATAACAAAATACGTGAATATCAATATAAATAAAAAAGATACATGTTGAAATACCAAAGTATTTCAAAAACTGATAATCATTCCTTGAAAAATGATATTCATTTATTAATATTATTATAGACATAGAAATCATGTTTTACTTTTTTTAAAGTTAAACTCGTTCCGAGTTGATCGACTAAATCTAATTCTAACCGAGGTTGACCGTCTTTGATCAATTCCGAGTAATTAGGCGGAGTTGAAGAAAATCACCTCAGCACTGTACCTTGTAGCGATTACTCTGCCGCCTAGACCTAGTTTTACAACGTTGGTTTTATGCACATGCTCTGTGTTTATCGAACTAAGCGATTGGGTTTTTAATTTGAACTGTATATAGGTTTCCTCCGACTGCTGCCACTGTTAGTTCTTCTCTTTTGTTAGGAATTTGCAGCCTGCCTGACACAACTTTTAAGGTAAGAAGATTGTGTAGGTTTGATTCAAGTGAAGAGATTGATAACTGCATTAGAATAAAAAGAAGCATCAAGTGAATTTGAGCAAAAAATGTCTTCAGATAGTAAGGATTTATGTTTGCCTTTGGGTTGTAGGGTGCCGTGGATACTGCATTGGCCGATAAGGAGTGTTATGGTCTAGGGACCCCAGATGCTCGGATGACATGTTTTGTTAATAAGGTAGATCGTTTTCTGTTGGTAGTAGGCGTTTGTGCAGTTGCTTTATTGTATATATTGAATGTTTTTTTTTTTACTAAAAAGGCTAATGACAGGCTTTAGTGAATGTTGGTGGTGAGCTGTCGAAGCTAGTGCCTGGCCGTGTTTCAACTGAAGTGGATGCTCGGCTTGCTTATGACACGCATGCTATTGTAGGGAAGGTATAACAATAGTTGTGATTATATGCCACATATCATGCACATATGTTCTAATCTTGTGTTTATTGTTGCAATGTTTATATTTTGTGACAAAAGATCAAATACAAAGTATCTTATTGTACAAATGTATGAATGGAGTGGAAAAGTAAAAAAAAAAAAAAAAAAACGCGGTGGCATTTTCGTATTATTTTACTCGTAGGGTAATTATCAAAATTACTCTACAAATGATCTTGTAGAGTAATTTTGATCGTGTAGGGTAATTTTGTAAAATGATCTTATAGGGTAATTTTGTAGAGTATTATAATTACTCTACAAATGATCTTGTAGGGTAATTATGATCTTGTAGGGTAACGTAATTACTCTACAAATGATCTTGTAGGGTAATTTTGATATCATAATTACTCTACAGATGATCTTGTAGGGTAATTTTGATAATTACCCTACGAGTAAAATAATTATGAAAATGCCACCGCGTTTTTTAACTTTTTCACCCTATTTGTACGTTTTGTACGATAAGCTTATTTGTACAAGATCTTTACTCTATATTTTGTATGACCCATAATAGCTTATAATGTCCATGTTGATAATTAATTCAGACTATCGTGTAACTCAAGACTTTTAAGTTATTATTATTGCTGGATGATCACTTTTTTCTGGAGACACTGAGTTATCAGTTTCTTCTGGCTGTATAATTGTTTGTTGGTTTTAAAATACGATCACAACCATTTGTCTAATTTCTTCTTTAAAACTCCTAAATTTGGCTTAAGTGAGGTGTGCACTAAACTTCATATATGGAAATGCCAAAGTTTAACATCTTACCCTCAACTTTTTATAATTTTACTGATTTGCAGGTGGAAAGACTGTTGCAATTGTACAACAGTATTGATGTCCCTGCAGAACGTTTGTTATTCAAAATTCCGGCAACTTGGCAAGTGAGTATACAAGATATTATGTCTTGATGTTGTTAGAGAATCATTCATGTGTATATACATAAGCTACTCATTCTCTTCAGGGAATTGAGGCTGCAAGATTGTTGGAATCTGAAGGCATACAAACACATATGACTTTCGTCTACAGGTATCGGTGAAAGTCATCATAAAACTCACTACTAATAAACCACTATAAAAGAGTTACCTGCATACTGCATTATAGTAAGACAATAGATTCATGATTTTAGATTACATACATTGTTGACTACTTTATGCTTCTTCAGCTTTTGTCAAGCTGCGGCTGCTGCTCAAGCTGGTGCATCTGTTATTCAAATTTTTGTTGGCCGCCTTAGGGTAATATTCTCTGCAGTTTCCTTGTTTTAAACTCTTTTTTTTTTTTTTTCAGTATGGTAAAGGGCAACCTAGTCTTTTGGGTAGAGGTGGCAAAATGGGTGGGTATGATTACCGCTCATATTGGGTTCAGGTTGAAATGGGCAAACTTTTAGCGCGGTTCCAAACGGGTCTTGTTGGGTTTACCGTTAACAAGGAGGCTGTCTGCTTTAAAACCACACTTTGGGAGACTTTTCAACCCGTCTGACCAAGCCAACCCATTTGACCCGTTTGGACAAGACATAATCCAAATCGACCCATTCATAAGTTAAGGATGGAAATTAAATAAGTCATCTGACCGTGATCTCTCACGTTGTCAGGATTGGGCACGCAACCACAGTGGTGATCCTGAGATAGACGCTGCTCTTAAAAGAGGAGAAGATCCGGGTTTGGCTTTGGTTAGTCTCCGAATCTGCTATTTCAACTTAATTTTTGTCATATTTTTCTTATTTTCATTCAAAATGTGTGCTTTTCTGTTTCTTGAAGGTGACAAAAGCTTATAATTATATCCACAAATACGGGCATAAATCAAAGTTGATGGTTGCCTCAATCCGAAACAAGCAGGACGTTTTCAATGTTTTAGGGTACATCCTATTCGTTACTCGTTAAAGAGTATTTTGTGTTATAGTTTTTATTCTGGCCCAACAAATAATCATCAGCTACCAAATCATGCAGGGTCGATTATATCATCACTCCTTTGAAGATATTGCAGGCTCTTAAGGAATCTGTGACTCCTGATGACGATAAGTATACATTTGTCAAAAGACTATCCTCACAATCTGCTGCAGCCTATAACTTCACTGATGAAGAGGTATGCTCTTTGGTAATTATTATCTTTAGTGACTGAATTTTTGGAATGTCATAATACACAAAACGCAAAAACTAACATTATTTGGGAGCTCCCACATTAATATCTGCAACTATCAATGTTTTGATAACTGGAGCTGTAATCGAACTGGTCACCTAATGGGGTCCACATGTCACACCAGTTTCAAAAACCTAATGACGTGGTAAATAATTTAAACTAGTATTAAGTCCCCGTGTTGTGTGGGTGGGGGGATAAAACCGTGCCAAGTAGCACCAATGCCGCACCACGGCTAGCGACCAGCAATGCCGGAACAACTCGTATAAAAAGGAAACAAATAACGAAAAAATAAAATCGAACGGAAAGAAAAGTAGACGTAAAAACGTTGAACCACACTCGTGAAACGTAAAACATAGAAAACAATAACTAAGTCGATCTAGGACCCGCGCGTTGTGACGGGGCCGTTAAACGGGGAAAACTAGGCTTAAAAGGTTGAGCCACAGTTAACTCGCAAAATTTAGACCAAAACGTAAAACGAAAAATTTCTAAATGGTGAAAAGTATAGGGACCAAAGTTGAAAAAGAAAAAAAGTGTTGGGGTTAAGTTGTAAAAGATGTAAAACTATTAGGGTTAAAAGTAAATAAAAATTAAAGATTAAAAAAAAAGAAAAAGGAAAATCAAGTGGGGTACAACCATTTTTTGCCAAAATTACAACTAATAATGCAACAAAATGTTACAAATTAATATATAGTTAAAGTTAATTTATAAAACTAGTTTAAATAAGTAACTACTTTATACTTTTCTGTGGTTATGTGATATTAACGAAAATATAAAGTCAGGAACAAACAATATATAAGGTCAGGAATAAACAATATATGGAGGCAGATCAAAAGTACTCCATCAGTCTACCGGACCTGTTATGTAGCCGGTTCTGGTCCAAGCGGTCTGGTTTTGAGAACAGTGGTAACCACTGAGCCTTTTTCTTGTTACTTGCAGCTGGTAAAGTGGGACCAATTGAGCTTTGCTTCAGGTATGGGGCCCGCCGCTTTGGAACTCCTTGCTTCTGGGATGGATGGTTAGCCCTTAAATTGTCGACGAAGTTTCAGATTGACGCATAGCAGAAGTAGAGCTAACAAATAAAATTTGATATAATATAAGGTCTAGATGAATCCCTCTATCATATGGTAAGTACATATGTGTTTTGTCGAGTCGAAATTTTTAAAAAAAATGAGGTTTACTACATAATAATCAAGTTAACTTCTTAAATAAACCTATAAATTACTCAAATAAAAGATTTACGTGTTTTTAAGATAAAAAAAGAAATAAAATAAAATTGTTAAGTTGAGAAAAAACTTCTAAGAGTTTGATTGTTTGTTTGTAACTCATGGGTCCAACACGCTAAGACGTTTCTATCATTTACTTATGGCCTGTAACTCCAGACGTAGCACAAGTTATGCTATTTTGTAGCTCATTTTCCTATGTTTAGTTGATCCAAGTATGAGTTTGCTAACGATTTTATCAGCTCCGTATCACTAGTTTGGGGTTGGGAAGATCAATAGATCATAGATGATGAAACACAATGACGAATTTCATGGTGAAACAAGTATAATGTCTCGTGTTTATTTTAGAGGCAAAAGTGTCAAAAACTTTTTAAGGATAAAAAGGGTAATGAATAAAGCTTGAGATCAATATTTGTGAATTAGTATTCTATTTATGTCTTGTTTGAAAAAAAAAATGAAAACTGATTCAAAATGTATCAAAAAACAAGGAAATTGTACTAAACACATTTGGACACCTTGTTGTGTGTTCTTTATTTTCTCTTTACCATACACATTTTAAACTGCCCTTATATTTCTCCTACACTCTTTATTTCCACTTTACAAATTTGCTGCTATACAAGTAACCAAAACTTGACCAACTACAATAAACATTTAACAAATGACATCCCAAACTTCATCCGACGTCGAAAACCCAACTCACGCCTCCCTTCTTGATGATGATTATGGCTATGTCCCGTCCCTAGACGCAAGTGATCAACCCTCTCAACCTCAAGAAACCAACCGACAACCTAGCAAACCCGTTCTCCTTTTGATATCCGGGTTGTTGGCCATTGGCTTGTTGGTGGCCTTGATAGTCGGAAATGTGCGTATTGAAACCCATGACAACGATGCTCCATTGCCCGAAAGGAGGGATCCAATCGAACAAGGTGTTTCCGAAAAATCATTCGGGTTACCGCCTAATGTATCTTCTTTTTCGTGGACAGACGACATGTTGAGCTGGCAAATGCCCGCTTTCCATTTCACTCCGGGAAAGAACTGGATGAACGGTACAAATGTCATGATTCGTGAATATAAAGTGGATACATTAAATTTGTTAAAAAATTTCTGACGTGAATATAAAGTGGATACATTAAATTTGCTAAAATTTATCTGACGTGAATATAAAGTGGATACATTAAATTTGTTAAAATTTATCTGACACATAAAATGATACTATTTTTTTTATTTCTTTCATGTTTATGGTGATCTCGCAACTTTCTGATGGTGGAAATTTGTGTTTTATATTCTTTCAGATCCAAATGGTAAGTTTATCAATTGTAATTATTATTATTATTATTATTATTATTATTATTATTATTATTAATTTGAATTATTATAACTTTTTGAACCTTATTATAGGTCCGGTATTTTATAAGGGATGGTACCATTTATTTTACCAATACAGTCCAGCGGCCCCAGTATGGGGTCTAATCGTGTGGGGTCATGCGGTATCCAGAGACATGGTTCATTGGCGACACCTTCCAATAGCAATGGAGACAGACAAATGGTACGATGTGAATGGTGTATGGACCGGGTCAACAACCATCCTTCCAAATAATGAACTCGTGGTACTTTACACCGGTTCAACCAATGAATCGGTTCAGGTCCAAAACCTAGCGTACCCAGCCAACCCATCTGACCCCCTCCTTGTTAATTGGGTCAAGGACCCCGCTAACCCGGTCTTGGTCCCACCAAAATGGATCAACATAAAGGACTTTCGTGACCCGACCACGGCCTGGCTCACACCTGAAGGCAGATGGCGAATGGTGATCGGAACAAAAGTAAATAGAACCGGAATTGCGATATTGTACGATACCGATGATTTCAAAAGTTACGACCTTCAAGACACCAAGCTTCATCAGGTCGATGGTACGGGAATGTGGGAATGTGTCGATTTTTTTTCCGGTTTCGAAAAATGAGTCTGGTGGTCTTGATACCGGGGTTATTGGGCCTGGTATAAAGCATGTTCTTAAAGCTAGCATGGATGATGATAGATGCGATTATTATGCGATTGGAGATTATAACCCGAAAACCGGAACATGGGTCCCGGATAATCCAAAAATCGATGTTGGAATCGGTTTAAGATATGATTATGGGATATACTACGCGTCTAAAACGTTCTATGACCAAAACAAAGAAAGAAGGATTTTATGGAGTTGGATCAAGGAGACCGATAGCGAAAGCTCGGATATCAAGAAGGGTTGGGCTTCTCTTATGGTAAAAAAAATATTACATCTTTTCAATTAACAATGTTCATAAGTATATATTAATCCTAATGAATAGGCTTAATCCTAAAATACATACAATTACTTTTATGTTTTATTTGGGCTTCTTATTGTTAGATTTGGGCTTCTTATTCTTGAAAATGGGCTTTGTAATGTGTTCGTTGTAAATGTTTTAGGCGGTTCCAAGAACGGTTGCGCTAGATCCATTAACCGGCAGCAACTTGCTTCAATGGCCCATTGAAGAGTTGGAAAAAATTAGGTCAAATCTGAATGAGTTCAATGAAGTTAAACTTGAGCCCGGCTCACTTGTTCCACTTAATGTGGGCCCAACATCTCAGGTATGTTATATATTAAGCCCAACTTAATCATGAAGTATTGGCCGGTCTTTTGCATTTTGTATAAGATGAGTTATAGAAAAAACCGTTCCCGGTAAAAAAAAACCCGGAACCTATTTTTTTAATACCCGGGTATTCTATACCCTGAATCCGGAACCGATCATACCCAATTAATACCCGAAACGGAACCGATTATACCCGGTTATACCTGATACATGATTTTTGATATCTATCTTTTAGATTTATGTTAGTGCATTTATTTTAATTTTTTACATTATACAATGCATATTTAATAATAATAATAAACAAAAAGACGAGAAAATAAGGTAATAAAAACGCAATAAAGTATTACAAAACCTGAAAATAGGGTATTTTAATACCCGGTTTCTTAAGAACTAGAACCGAACACTACCCGGAACCGGACGCATAGGGTATGTTTTTTTTGGTCAAATAACCGGAACCAGAACCAGAACCGAACCGGTTATAGAAATAATATAACCGGTTCCAACCTTTAAAACGAGAAACTGGAACCGGTTATTAAAAATACTCGGTTGTGCACCTCTAAGAAGAGTTGCAGTTTTGTATGTGAATAATAACAAGTTAAAGATGGATTCTCTCCTTGATAGTTGGATATAATGGTCGAGTTCGAGTTGGACAAGAAGCTTACCGATAGCCTACCCTTAAGAGCTGGTAGCGTCCCATACAACTGTGCGGGCCACGGTGGAGCTGGTGTGAGAGACGCGTTAGGCCCATTTGGTGTGTTGGTTCTTGCGAACAAGAACCTAACCGAACACACGCCTGCTTACTTCTACATTGTCAAAGGCAAAAAAGGTGAACTGGATACATTCTTTGCATAGATCAATCAAGGTATGGTTATTCTTATCTACTTGAGTCCACATGTTATGTATGTGCACCAATAAATATTCATAAGTTGGTGCACATTCAATATGAATGAAACATATGGGGGGGGGGGGGGGGGGGGGTTCTAGTCACATTCTTTTGCTTATTATTGGTTAACATTTTCTTTGTCAAGATCTTCCATTGCTAAGGATGTCGATAAGTCTATTTACGGTAGCACGGTCCCTGTTCTTGAAGGCGAAAAACTCTCCATGAGAATCTTGGTAAGTTTTCTTTTTATAATGTAGCGTTCGCTTTTGGTTATGGTTTTTTAATAACCTAATTGTTTGGAAATGGTTCGGTTCAAACTTTAAAGTAATAACCAAACTGACCCATACTCACCCCTACTTAAAAACGAGACCCTTACAACAAAACGGGCTTTTCAAAGCTCAATGGACTAACGTTATGACTTTCGCTAGGTGGATCATTCGATAGTCGAAGGTTATGCACAAGGAGGGCGAACATGCATCACCTCACGTGTTTATCCAACAGAAGTGATTAACGACGATGCTCAAATATTCTTATTCAACAATGCCACTAGCATTACCGTGACAGCTTCACTCAAGACATGGCAAATGGGCCTCTCATCAACGAATGGCAGCGGATGGGTTTGGATTGGCCCATCACTTATCTTAGTTGTCGTCTTTTTCTTCGTGGTATGGACGTGGCAAAATCAGAGAAACAACCGGTCCTAAGTTAGAAACGTGATGGCCCAACCGAAACTTGGACCCCGAGCCCATATGATATTGGGTTGGGCTAGGATAATAAGTTGAAAAGGCTTATCATAATAAATTTTGAATGTGAAGCCCATGTTCTAGAAAGATAGAAAACTCATCTAAAAGGATTAAAAATAAAATAAGATTATGAAGTAGAAGACGGAAGGCTAGTTTGGGCCTAGCAAAAGCTATGGGCTGAGATTGATGTTGAGTAGATCATTGTAAGGTTGGGTTTCGTTGGGCTGTCTTGACCCATACAATCCAGCCCATTACTTGTTTTTGTAGAACATTCGATGAATTTATCATATGTTTATATTTATGTTATATATCCTCTATGGTGATAATAAGATATAAGGATTAAACAATAAATTCAAATGATATCATAAAATATGAATTTCAAGAAATATGCTTACAAGAGTATGGCTGTTCACGAGTCGAGCCTGGGCAAACTCAGGCTCGGCTCGGATTTGAAACCGAGCTGAATATGTAAGCTTGAGCTCCGCTTAGGTTTTAACTGAGCTGGCTCGTCTCGGCTTGGTTAGACTTAAATTTAAAAAGAAAATTTAATAAATAGCTTTCAGAATTCAAAAGTTTAACATTTTGTTTAACAGTTTAAAATTACTAATCAAACCCGCAATAACATCATCAATGTATTAGTTAATAATTAATATAATGAAAATTATTAGACCATTATTGCTCTCACATCAAGCATAAATATACTAGTTAACAGTTCTCAAATCTTATGGTACTGTTTCTAAAACACACATCAGTTAACAAAAGGAGGAGACAGGAACTAAGGTTTGAGTTTTGAGAAGTGAGAATGAGATTTTTGTTTTTAACAATTTGTCTAGATTAGAGCATTCACATCCCATTCTGTATTTTTATATGAGTAGGTTCTGCATATTATAAAAAGTGGTTGTGAATGGAGGAGATAAAATGTTATTGTCCATCTGTATATTTAAGAGAACACTGTTTCTCCCTATTAATTTTTAACTAGCTGTAGGACCCGTGTGAACACACGGGTAAGTTTAATAACCATCGAAATCAAATATTAAAAAATAGACTATAATACATCATTTAAATTGTTTGTGTTTAGTTACATATCTTTATAAAAGTTTTTGTCTACATCTATATGTAAAATATGATGTTACATTATATCATCAGAGCCTCCTACTTTCAAACAATTAAAAGCAGGAAAAAAAAGTAAAGCAAACAGAGCCTCATTCACTTGATCAAAACACAATATAAGAAGATCATCAACTCATAAATGATCAGAAGATAAAAGGGTAAAATGGAGGTTATTATAAGAAACCCTCACACTCTCAACGGAGTCTCATTCACTTGATCAAAACACAATATACCAAACGCCTCAGATTTGTTATCGTAAGTTGTTGTCGAAATCCGCAATGGCTGCAATCAACGTTTCATGTGTCAAATACATACATACTGAATTGCCTTACATAATGAAAGGGTGTAAACTCCCTCAAAGACCTAAGAAAAGAGCCAAGATGATTCAAAGAACCTTACTTGCAATGGAAGTAGAAGACAGGTGTGTTATTACTCATGTTCAAGATAACCTCTTTCGTGTTCATGTGAGCAAGAAGAGAGGAAGACACAAAGGATGTCTCAAACACAGTTCAGATGATACAGGTTCAGGTAATAAGAAGAAACCCTCTGTTGAAGAAGCAACCAGTGATAGTGTTTTGGTGGAAAACATGGAGGGGTCGGTGACATTGTCGAGGGTTGTCAGGAAATGCTACGTGGCATAGCGAACAACTGAACACAACTAATAATCGTTATGAGTACCTTCTTTGAATAGCAGCCATCTGAACCTGTTCTTTTAGCCCGTTCTGATCCAGCAAGATCCACTAAATGCAACTTAGCACAAAGATACTCATCACGTACAGAGCGTATGGTGCATATTCAATTTTTAGAACGATTGAGAATCCATTTAGGTTAATGATCATAAACACAAAACCTAATTAAACAACCCTATGCATCCATTACAAAATCTGGTAATAAACATACCTGAACTTCACCAGCTTGACGGTTAACATCTGCACCTGATACATAAACAAATCAATCTGATTTAATCATCAACAATTTTCATCAGCAATTTTAAAAAAAATATCTTGTACCTGACAGAGGCCAGTTAACATCTGCACCTGATACATAAACAAATCCCCAAATTAGAACCCCAATTTCTAAAATTAAGCAAATTATTACAAAAAAGGTAATTAATTTATACAAAAGTGGACAGTACCGGTGGTAAAACATTAAATTCAACCTGAAAATAAAGCTTTTAAATAAAGCAAACTTCAAAGTAAGTTAAAACACCACATGCAATAAATAAATTTCAACCAAAATCAACCAAATCACAACAAAATTACAGAATCCTGAGTTCAAACTGTTACATAATTGACTTAATCAGTTCTAATCATGTCAAAAACTGAACAAATTCGAACAAAATTGAACAAAATCGCACCTGATTCCTTACAAACTTCAACAGCTTCTTCTTTCACCAACACCACCAAAATTTTCGAATTTAAACCCATAAAATCTCGTTCCATAGTTCCACTACAAGATTCCAATCCCAATTTCATCAAACTTTCACCCGATCAAAAATGGCCAAAATCTCAATAGCCTCAAAATACTCAAAATTAAGAACAATGTACCATCATACTGAAACTCAAAAGGAGATAATGTAAATCAATCACCTGGATGGACGAATGATGAAGTTCATGATATGTTCCATATCGAATAAAGCAATATAAATAAACACCTAACCATAAATGTAGTTAACAAAAATCAACATAAAAACAATAATTTTTTTATCATAGATTTGAGTTTTGTGCTTTCTATGGTTCAGAACTTTCACAAACCATGGCTGCAAGAAGGGTTGCAGGTTTAAACTTGCCTTCCACTATTCTTGCCAAGCCATGGTCATGAATTGTGTGTAAAAAATTTTAAGTCATCATAACCAAGCCACATACCACTACCAATTGAAACCAGAGCCACCATCATCAACCACCGTCCAGAAACGCTAAACGGTTCCAAGACGAACACGGAACAACACAAACGCCGGCGGCGACGAGTCTGTGCTCCCCATCATCACCAGAGATACTGAAACAAAAAGCTTCCATCATGGCCACATCAAAATCAAAAAAGAAAAATTTAAAATATAAATCTACAAAAAACAAATTCGATTTACCTTATCAGAAGTTTTAGATCGAGATACCACTGTGATAATCTAAAGTATAAACCGAGTCACCGTCATAATCCCAATCGGAACCGCCAGATCTCGCCATCGTAGCCTCGGATGACAAAATCATCTTCATCGATCTGAGTGACAAAGATGGTGATTCATTGACGGAATTCTTTGCGGACAACATGGTTCGTATAGAAGATGAAGCTGATAAACCCTAGAATCGGCTGAGATATATTGAAATGAGAAGAAAGAGTGAAGAAGAAAGAGAGAGTTGAGATATGATTACTTCTCACAGGTAAATTAAATGCCCATTTTATCTTCCAATGCTTTTTAAAATTCCCTCATAAAAAAGCCAAAATATTGTATTAATAAATAATAAATAATAAATAAAAAAAATAAAACGTATTTATGACATCAACTTGTACAAGTGGCATACCTCAGTGGAGGACACGTATGGAATTTTACACCATCCTCTCATCTCTTCTTATAGATTATATAGATATTTTTTTTTAAAGTGGTTGTGAGTTGAGAAGAGAGAAAAGGTAATTGATAAAGATATAAAAGTGTGTTATTTAATTAAAAAGGTGAGAGAAAATATATTGATTTTTATTGTAATTATAGAAATGAAGATGGATGAAAAGGATGTGAATGCACTTAGAATTGTACATCATCTTAAAAAGAAGATAAAGGCTTACTATGTAATTGCACAAACTTCTTTAATATGTTTTCTACAAATTTGTCAATTTCACACCAAGTAAAGGGTCTAGAATTGTCATCATCTTGAACAAATAAATGAATAAAAGTTAGATTACAATTCAATATGAATTTTTTTTCCATAAAAGCTTTTTTCCAACCATAAACACAATTATTATATGAGAAACTCAATAAGTATTTCGGCAAATCATTAATTTTTTTTTAACAGCAACAATGGAACTTTTATTCATCAAATCAAGGACAAGACGACAAATAGCAAGGCGCTATGAAGTCACAGAAAACAAGTCGAGTACAAATACCAGGATAACAAAACTATACATCAAAAAACAAATCAATAACTAAAAGCATGAACCTTCATAAACTATGCTCCGTGAAAGAAAAGTTCTTCCACACGTCCCATGTTATTCTTGTGCGCCTTGATCTGATCCTTATCCACTCGAAAGACTCCTCTTTTATCTCTTCCACCAACCTGCTAGGTTCCAGATGCGAATTGTTGAAAATTCTGTTGTTCTTATTTTTCCACAAGTGCCATACAACAAGGAGGTAAACTGCATATATTATTTTTGCTTTGTTATGAGGCCACTCCGTTTTATCAGCGAGTCGAGATATGAGATCTTCACCATGGTCCCGAAATGGAAGTTTCAGCCAAGACCACAACTGCAGCCACACACTCCTAGCAATCAGACAATGGATGAGGACGTGATTCGCTGTTTCGGGGGCTGCGTCGCATGCACTGCATAGTGCATAGTGCCGAACCCAACTGAACCCCCCTTCTCCTTAGAGCTTCCGTTGTTGGAATTTTGCCTTCAGCCGCTCGCCATGCAAAAGGCAAATCATTAATTAAAAAGAATAAAACACCATGTCATGTAAGAACATGACAAGAAACAAACAACAAAATTTGTCGGTTGTATTATGATTATTTGTGAATAGGAATTAAATGAAGATGAAATAGAATATATTACATGATTTTAGATCAATCATCTAGATCATCCTATGTTTTATTTAGAAACACCTCCAGAGTGTACAATAATATTCTAATTATTTTTCTAGACAGATCATGTAGTGTTTAAGTTTCTATAAATATATTTTTAAAGGAAAAAAAATACAATGCAATTCATTTTCAAACCATATTATATTGTTATATACTATAGATGGTAAAAAAAATCAGACTACAATTCATTGTCGTACTTTCTTTCAAGTTCTTAAATTATTAATTATCTTTCATTTTCACACTAAAAAGACAAAATAAGCCCTATTAATTTGATGTTTTGAGGGTATGATGAAGATTTAAATGTACATTTTGCCAACTCCTAAAAAGTCAAAAAATTACGAAAACTTTAAGTATACATTATATTTTCACATATGTTTTTTTAGGCAAATTTGAATCACTGACGGACCACTGGAGTAGCATCGTTCCACCAGCAGTATCATCCGATCATATCCATCTTCACTAGGAATAATGACTATACATCAATTTAAGAGGAAACCCAATAAATATGAGAAAAACCCCCTTTGTGGGAATCAAACCCATTACCTATTGGTCTCAAAGCCTTATCCCACCCCAAAATAACCTTTAAAATCTAAGAAAATAATTGAAGGTGATATTGATTTTGAAATAGATGTAGAAAAATTCAATTTTCTTGTCGATATTCGTGTATGTTAAAGTAATTATATTTAAAATAAGAGTTAAATGTCATTTTAGTCCCTGTGGTTTGGGCCATTTTGACAGTTTAGTCTAAAGGTTTCATTTTTCGTCTGTAGGTCCAAAAAGGTTTCACCGTTGCAATTTTAATTCACTGGGTTAACTTCATCCATTTTTTCTGTCATTTTATATGTAATTCTGTTAATTAGAGGGGCAATTCGGCTGTATAAAATGACCTAATTGTCATTCCCGTTAACAGAAATAATGGATGAAGTTAACCAGTAGATTAAAATGACAACGATGAAATCTTTTTGGACCTACAGACAAAAAATAAAACTTTTGGACTAAACTGCTAAAATCACTTAAACCACATGGACTAAAATGACATTTAACTCTTAAAATAGGGTAAATTACATTTTTCGTCCTTTATGTTTGTACCGGATTGCAACAAATAGCCTTTAACTTCAATAATTACAATCACAATCCTTTATTTGGAAAACTCGTTACATATTTCGTCCTTTAGCACTAACAAAGTTAAAAATTTCAGTGAAGTTTATTTATATAAGGGCACTTTGGCCTTTTACCAATCTAATTAAGATATTTTATAAATAAAACAAAAATAAAATTAAAAACTTATAAAATATATACAATGTGTTGTTGGTGGCGATATCAGTTTTCTCCGGCCAGTTACTCTAATAGGTGTTGTTGGTGGACTGTGGTGAACGACTACGGTGTGGCGGCGGCAGTGGTGGTAAAATATATACAAATCAAAATTAGGTGTTGGTTTCATTTGAGTCATCGAATCACTGAATTCTGATTCAAGTCTTTGTCGGCTGTGGCGGGTTTAGGCCCGTTCTCAACAAAGAAGAAAAAGATGGGTGAGTTTGAAGTGGTAGTACCCGTCAGTGGTGAAATGCCTCTGTGAACCCTCCATCATCTGCAACATTTCTTCGCAAAACAAAAGTATAGAGAGGAGAAAGTGGTGGGGGATAGGGTCTCAGATCTGCAATCGGCGGCGATGGCAATAGTATCTGGTAGTGGTGTGGTGGTGAGTGCGATGGTTAAACCGGAGATAGAGAAATAGAGTGGGAGATTAAGTCTGGGAGGTGGTGTTACACGAGGTCGTCAGAGATGGTGGTTTTAGGCGTGGTAGGGGCAGGTGGTTATGGTGACAGGTGGTTGGCTTGGTGGACGGATTTGATGGTGGTGGTGGGACTTGCATAGCAGGTTGAAGTTTAGAACCCTAATTTAGGAAAGAGGGTGAAAGAGGGGTTTATAAGGTTGGAGGAATCAGGGGTAAAATGACATAAATGCCCTCATATGGGAATCACGTGATACAATTTAACGTTTAATTTTAACTTTGTTAGTGCTAAAAGACGAAAAATGTAACGAGTTTTCCAAATAAAATATTATGACTGTAATTATTGAAGTTAAAGGCTATCCGTTGCAATCTTACACAAACATAAAGGACCAAAAGTGTAATTTTACCCCTTAAAATAATTACTGCTTTTTATTGTATTATTAAAGAAAGTAAGAAACCGTGAATACGAAGTTAAGTATGCAGATGAAACACGCAAAGGAAGATTACAAGTTATGAACAATAATTAAGACATAGATTAATAGTGTCAGGTGTACGATATCTTTTTATTATCTTATCATACTAAACTGCGCGTATGGTATGGGGTGGTGTCATTTTGACTGGCCTTGAGCTGTCACTACTCACTACACACATTACCTTCATTGCTTTTTGTAGAATTCCATTTCAGTCCCTAAACTAAACTATATATACACTTTCAATACTTCTCTATTAGACATTTCTCTTTCAATCTTAGTGATTTTTATAAGATCTCAAATGAAATGAATGTTTTATGACTTTTGTAATGTAAAAAAAGATTTCAAGAATCAGACTTATTGACTACACTAATCAATTAAACTAGGGAATCATCGGTGTCGTTTGTGACAACTCGAAATTTGGAACCTTTCTTGTGCCTTGATGTAACATGCTTGAACGCTATGTGACTAGTTAACTTGTTAACTTAATAATAAATGTGAAGCTTTTATGTGATTATGTGTTGTATTTGTATGCATGTATGTATGTGTATATGTGAGCCGAGAACCCAACTAGAGACAACAAGGACCCGACTCGAGACCATGTGGTCTCGAGTGAACATAACCGATTTGGGCCTTTGGGCCGTGACCTCCTTAACCGGCTAGTAAGCCCTTTAGGGCAAACCATGAAGAACTAGTATTTATACTACACTCATGGCCACACTCACCATTTCTTTTGACAACACCCATACTCCTCTACACACACTCTCCTACTTTCCCTCTCACTAAAACCTTAAGAACACAAACACACCTCCAAGTTCTCGGATCCAATCGGTTGGCACAAGAACTCCCGGATTTGGACTTTGGATCGGCACACACACACTTCACCAACCGGTTAGTAATTATGGTGTTTATTGATTGATGTTGGTTATGTTAAATGATAAAATGAATGGATATGATGTTTATTGTGTTTGGATATTAGTGTTTACATGATGTTCTTGATGTATATGATGATTCTAATGTGTACAATGTTGATAATCGGTTAATATGTCTTGATTTCGGATATATAATGCATGATGGGTTATGGTATCTTGTGTCTAAATGTGATTCAAACCACTTATGTTGATGAACATGAAACCGGGTTGCACTTGTCATGTAATCGGATTTATATAAAAACCGAGTTTGTGTGTTATGCTAAGTGTTTTGATGCTTGTTCATAATTTGGTAGAATAAGGGTTGTTTGTGTTAGGAACATATGAAGAACTTGATGAATGTGCTTGAATATATGAAGAACAACTTGAATATGCAATAAAAGAGTGTTGAATATTTGAAATCTGCACTGTTTGATCCATTTTGAGTAAATATTAGACAACAAAACATGTTTAGTGGATAGTACGTAATTCTGCATGAATTCTATTGGATAGTACAATCTGCGAAGGATCAGCAGCTGCTGGGGAGTCGGAACCCCTGGTTGCGACTCGAAATCTCCACGTTGCGACACCAGTTGCGAGTCGAGAACACCTGGTTGCGACTCGCAACCATAACATGACAAGCCGAGACCACAGGTTGCGACACAGGTTACGAGTCCCGTTACGACTCGAAACCTTAGCATGATCAGCCGAAACCATGGTTGCGACATAGGTTGCGACTCGCAACCATCCATGATCAACACAAACAGCATGACCCGCAACCATGCTTGCGAGTCCGGTTGCGACTCGAAACCACGCTCATTGGGCTGGCTTAATTATGGGCCTACGTTAATGGGTCAGGCTTATGGACTTCTGTGTTACTGTTGACGTGTTGTTTGGGCCTGTTATCACGAGCCCAACTGTTAGGGCCTCACACTTAGACTTTGGGTTGTATATGACTGTTAACTGTGAGCTGTTGATGTTAAACATGTTTGCCATAATCAATACCTGTGTACAATACGTGTTGAACATTCGTGCACTGCTTGGCTTGAATCTGATACGAATAATATCTGTGATAGGACCTAATTGATTTCCTGCAATTTGATTAACTTTTCTGTGTTACTGCCGAGCAAACCAAGGTGAGTTCACACCCTCTACAAAGCATGGGATTCCCGGGGGTCGGGAATTGGGGTTAAGGAACTGGGTTCCTCGTCCTCCTTGGGTAGGACAGCAAAGGTTCAGGAATGTAATTCCTCGTCCTCACGGACAGATAACTCGTACTAGACCAAAACTCTATCACGAAGTCCCTCATCTTTGTATCGACTTAATCGCCGAGGCCAATGGCGAGCGGGTCACTAGTTAGATAGCGCTATTTAGGTTTGACAAACCTCACACCGTGCCGCAGAGGACGGGCGTGAACTAATGGACTACTGGCACGTCAATGATGATAGACATTGACAGTTCAGGGCACATAAACATGACTACAGTCAGCAGTCGATATGGTAACGAGTCTAGTGTATACATGGGGTAGCCCCCACGGCCGAAATGCCAGATAACTACACGGGGTAGCCCCCACGGCTGGATAGCCAGAGTAACCGGGAATGAACAAGTCACGTTTTTAACTATGGGGTAACCCCCACGGCAGGATGCCAGCTAAAGGAAACTGTTTTCGAAACAACTTAAAACGAACACCCAACCGTGAACTCACTCAACTAGTTGTTGACTCGTTACTACATGCTTTGCAGGTCCTTAGGTTTCTTAGCTGGAGCTTGCATGGAGGAGGATCGTTGTGGGACATGGACGGCTGTGTGCCATGTTTAAACTTTGAAACTATTGAACTTATGTTTTGGTTTTAAGACTTATGCTTCCGCTTGCAACTTAACCATGTTTTGTTTGAACACCAAATTGTATTGGGTGGATTTTTATAACTACTTATATGCTTGTTCAATATGATTGGTGGCTGGATCCTGGTCAGTCACGCCTCCAAGCGGTAGTACTCCGCAGGTGGATTTTGGGGGTGTGACAGATTGGTATCAGAGCCATTGGTTATAGAGAACTTGGTTTTAATAAAGGGAAAAACGTTTTGTTAAAACCAGACTATAACCTGTACAGTGCTCAACGATCCACAACGATGCTTCACTCCACATGCAAGGCTCGACATTCTAGGTAATATGATCTGTGCATATATTGCCTACTTGTTAGATACATGGTACATCGCTTATGGTATGCTTGGTTAGTATAACTACTGTTGCTTGAACACGTGCGTGCTTACTCTATCCTATCGTTGTACTTTCGCGAACCTCTCTCACTCACGTTCCTCTTGATATGAAGATCATGTCTGGACGCGTTAACATGACACAAGCCCAGTTGACGGCTTTGATCAACGAACGAGTTGCCGCAGCACTTGCAGCCGCACACGCAGGAGGTCAGCACGTTCAGCCACCCGTGTGCACTTTTAAGACTTTCATGGACTGCCGACCAACTACTTTTAGCGGCACTGAAGGAGCAGTAGGTCTCCTACACTGGTTTGAGAAGCTGGAATCTGTCTTCGAAATGTGTGAATGCCCTGAGGCGCGCAGGGTGAAGTACGCTACTGGTACTCTCGAGGGTTTAGCCCTCACATGGTGGAACGCTCAAGTTCAAATGCTAGGGTTGGTTGCTGCCAACGCCACCCCATGGGAAACTTTTAAGGAAATGATCAAAGAGGAATACTGCAGTCGTGATGAGATTCACAAACTCGAGGTGGAGTTCTTCAACCTCAAGATGACGGGGTCGGAAATTGAAGCTTATGTGAAAAGGTCGAACGAACTGGCAATTCTGTGCCCTACTATGGTGGATCCTCCCATCAAACGCATTGAACTATTTCTTCAGGGCTTAGTGCCGGAAATCCAAAGTCATGTGACTTCAGCGAACCTCGCCACCTACCAGCAAACCGTTCAGTTGGCTCACCGTCTCACGGATCAAGCGGTGGAGCAGAACAGGTTACCAAAACGCATTGGCGCTGCAACTACTACTGGTACCTCTAGTGACAACAAACGGAAATGGGATGGAACTTCAAGTAAGGGTTCGACTTCTGTTCAGTCCCAGTCTCAGCAGAGAAAGACTGAGGACTACAAGAGCCCTAATCAGCAATCGTCTGGTGGTGGATACAAAGGAAATCATCCCAAATGCAATCGCTGCGGCCTGCACCACAGCGGACCATGCACCAGGGGCAACTGTCATCGGTGCAACAAGCCTGGTCACGCTGCAAAGGATTGCAGGAGCTTATACCCCGCCAACCAGAATCGTCAGCAAGCTCAACAGAACCAGCGCCAGCAACAGCAACAGGGTGATAACAAAGGGTGCTTTCAGTGTGGAGCTGAAGGCCACTTCAAGAGAGACTGTCCTCAACTGAACAGGAACCAGAACAACAACAACAACAATAACAACAATCAGGGGAATGGTAACAATGGGAACAACAACAACAATGGCGCCAGGGGGCGAATGTTTGTGATTGGCCAAGGTGAAGCTAGGAACGACCCCAATGTTGTGGCGGGTAAGTTCCTTCTCGACGACTTTTATGTTTCAGTTTTATTTGATTCGGGTGCCGATACTAGCTACGTGTCACTAGAAGTTAGTCGAATGCTTAAGCGTATTCCAACACCTTTGAACAACAAGCACACCGTAGAGCTAGCAAATGGTAAGAGTTTAGAAGCCACACACGTAGTCAAGGGTTGTAAACTTATTCTCGCTGACCAAACCTTCTCTATCGACCTCATTCCTATTGTCTTGGGTAGTTTCGACGTTGTCATTGGGATGGATTGGTTATCCCAACACCGAGCAGAGATTCTTTGCAACGAGAAGGTTGTCCGTATTCCAGGTCCCGGTGGTGAACCTCTCATGATTCATGGCGACAAGAGGAGTGCTGTTGAGAACGTCATTTCTCTCCTTAAGGCCCAAAAGTGCTTGCGAAAGGGCCACACTGCTATTTTAGCTCTCGTTACTGACACCTCAGAAAAAGAGAAGAAGATAGAAGATTTTCCAGTTGTACGCGATTATCCAGAGGTATTTCCTGAGGAATTACCTGGTCTTCCGCCTCATCGCCAAGTCGAGTTTCAGATTGAACTAGCTCCTGGAGCTGCGCCTATAGCTCGTGCACCTTATCGTTTAGCCCCATCAGAGTTGAAAGAACTCTCCACGCAACTACAAGAACTCTTGGATAAGGGTTTTATTCGTCCTAGCTCATCGCCCTGGGGAGCTCCAGTATTATTTGTGAAGAAGAAAGACGGTACTTTCAGAATGTGCATCGACTACCGAGAACTCAACAAGGTGACGGTGAAGAATCGTTATCCTCTACCGCGTATCGACGACTTGTTCGACCAGTTGCAAGGATCGAGCTACTATTCGAAGATCGATTTGAGATCGGGTTATCACCAACTGAGAGTCCGGGAAGAGGACGTCTCCAAAACAGCTTTCAGAACTCGATACGGGCACTATGAGTTTTTGGTCATGCCTTTTGGGATGACAAACGCACCTGCGGTTTTCATGGACTTGATGAACCGAGTGTGCAAGCCTTACCTGGACAAGTTCGTTATAGTCTTCATCGACGACATCCTGATCTATTCCAAGAGTCGGGAGGAACACGAGCAGCATCTGCGACTTATACTGGAACTCCTTCGAACAGAACAGCTTTATGCAAAGTTCTCGAAATGCGACTTCTGGCTTCGAGAAGTCCATTTCCTAGGCCACGTGGTGAACAAGGATGGGATTCATGTTGATCCATCCAAGGTAGACTCGATAAAGAACTGGCCTGCACCTCGTACACCAAAGGAAATTCGCCAATTCTTGGGTTTGGCGGGATACTACCGGAGATTCATAAAGGATTTTTCTAAGATTGCACAGCCTCTCACCTCACTAACGCAGAAGGGCGTTGTTTATCGCTGGGGAAACGCACAGGAGTTGGCATTTCAGCACCTAAAGGATAGACTTTGTAGCGCACCTATCCTTTCCTTGCCGGAAGGCACAGACGATTTTGTGGTTTACTGCGACGCATCAATTCAGGGTCTTGGTTGCGTGTTGATGCAACGAGACAAAGTTATAGCCTACGCTTCACGCCAACTCAAAGTTCATGAGAAGAACTACACTACGCACGACTTAGAGCTGGGAGCTGTTGTTTTCGCACTTAAGTTATGGCGGCATTACCTGTATGGTACCAAGTGCGCGATCTACACCGACCACAGGAGCCTCGAGCATATCTTCAAGCAGAAGGAACTGAATATGCGACAACGACGATGGGTCGAACTTCTGAATGACTACGAGTGCTCAATCAGGTATCACCCGGGCAAGGCCAATGTTGTGGCTGACGCCCTCAGTCGGAAGGACACTGCACCTAAACGCGTGCGAGATTTACAGCTCACGATCCATTCTAGCCTTCCCTCCCAGATACGAGCTGCTCAGATAGAAGCACTGAAACCAGAAAATGTCAGGGCTGAAGCCCTACGCGGATCAAGGCAACGATTGGAACAGAAGGAAGACGGTGCTTACTACGTAACGGGACGCGTTTGGATCCCACTCTATGGCAACCTACGAGAGCTTGTGATGGACGAAGCACACAAGTCTCGCTACTCAGTACACCCTGGATCAGATAAGATGTATCATGACATCAAGACTACGTACTGGTGGCCTAGCATGAAGGCCCACATAGCAACCTACGTCAGCAAGTGTTTGACCTGTGCGAGGGTCAAGTCGGAATACCAGAAACCATCAGGCCTACTCCAACAACCAGAAATACCTCAATGGAAATGGGAGCAAATTTCCATGGATTTTGTTACTGGCCTACCTAGATCCCAGCGCGGGAACGACACTATTTGGGTGATCGTGGATCGACTCACAAAGTCTGCACACTTCTTGGCTATCAAGGAGACGGATAAGTTCTCCACTCTTGCAGAAGTATACCTCAAGGAAGTTGTTTCGAGGCACGGGGTGCCCACCTCCATTATCTCAGATCGAGATGCACGTTTTACTTCTGAGCTGTGGCAAGCAATGCACAAATCCTTTGGCTCACGATTAGACATGAGCACAGCGTACCATCCTCAGACGGACGGGCAGTCCGAGCGCACTATTCAAACCTTAGAAGACATGCTTCGTGCATGTGTAATCGACTTTGGCAACCGCTGGGAAAAGCATCTGCCACTTGTGGAATTCTCGTACAATAACAGCTACCACACCAGCATTGGAGCTGCTCCGTTTGAGGCATTGTACGGACGTAAATGCCGGTCTCCCCTTTGCTGGGCAGAGGTGGGAGAAAGTCAGATCACTGGCCCAGAATATGTGGTAGATACAACCGAGCAAATCGCTCAAATACGAAAACGCATGACGGCCGCTCGCGAACGTCAGAAAGTTTACGCCGACATGGGCAGGAAACCACTTGAGCTCCAGGTTGGGGAGCGGGTACTACTCAAAGTTTCACCCTGGAAGGGTGTGATTCGTTTTGGTAAACGCGGTAAACTTAACCCACGATACGTTGGACCTTTCGAGGTCATTGAGAAAATAGGCAGGGTGGCCTACAGATTAAACTTACCAGCGGAACTCGGTGCAGTTCACAACGTTTTTCACGTGTCGAATCTGAAGAAGTGTCCGTCAGATGAGACCCACGTAGTTCCTTTGAAGGAACTCACTATCGACGAGCAGTTACGATTCGTCGAGGAACCAGTCGAGATCACGGACCGGGATGTTAAGGTCCTCAAGAGTACTAGAATACCTCTCGTTCGAGTTCGTTGGAACTCACGTCGCGGCCCAGAGTTCACCTGGGAGCGCGAAGATCAGATGAAACAAAAGTATCCCCAACTGTTCGCAAACAGTACAACCACTACTGAGGCTGAAGCTACGGAATTTCGGGACGAAATTCCAGATCAACGGGGGGAGGATGTGACACCCCAGGAAAACCGGGAAAACCATACAACTTAACTAGCTTCCTCAGTGAGTGCCATCAAATTTCGGGACGAAATTTCTTTCAACTTGGGGATGATGTGACAACTCGAAATTTGGAACCTTTCTTGTGCCTTGATGTAACATGCTTGAACGCTATGTGACTAGTTAACTTGTTAACTTAATAATAAATGTGAAGCTTTTATGTGATTATGTGTTGTATTTGTATGCATGTATGTATGTGTATATGTGAGCCGAGAACCCAACTAGAGACAACAAGGACCCGACTCGAGACCATGTGGTCTCGAGTGAACATAACCGATTTGGGCCTTTGGGCCGTGACCTCCTTAACCGGCTAGTAAGCCCTTTAGGGCAAACCATGAAGAACTAGTATTTATACTACACTCATGGCCACACTCACCATTTCTTTTGACAACACCCATACTCCTCTACACACACTCTCCTACTTTCCCTCTCACTAAAACCTTAAGAACACAAACACACCTCCAAGTTCTCGGATCCAATCGGTTGGCACAAGAACTCCCGGATTTGGACTTTGGATCGGCACACACACACTTCACCAACCGGTTAGTAATTATGGTGTTTATTGATTGATGTTGGTTATGTTAAATGATAAAATGAATGGATATGATGTTTATTGTGTTTGGATATTAGTGTTTACATGATGTTCTTGATGTATATGATGATTCTAATGTGTACAATGTTGATAATCGGTTAATATGTCTTGATTTCGGATATATAATGCATGATGGGTTATGGTATCTTGTGTCTAAATGTGATTCAAACCACTTATGTTGATGAACATGAAACCGGGTTGCACTTGTCATGTAATCGGATTTATATAAAAACCGAGTTTGTGTGTTATGCTAAGTGTTTTGATGCTTGTTCATAATTTGGTAGAATAAGGGTTGTTTGTGTTAGGAACATATGAAGAACTTGATGAATGTGCTTGAATATATGAAGAACAACTTGAATATGCAATAAAAGAGTGTTGAATATTTGAAATCTGCACTGTTTGATCCATTTTGAGTAAATATTAGACAACAAAACATGTTTAGTGGATAGTACGTAATTCTGCATGAATTCTATTGGATAGTACAATCTGCGAAGGATCAGCAGCTGCTGGGGAGTCGGAACCCCTGGTTGCGACTCGAAATCTCCACGTTGCGACACCAGTTGCGAGTCGAGAACACCTGGTTGCGACTCGCAACCATAACATGACAAGCCGAGACCACAGGTTGCGACACAGGTTACGAGTCCCGTTACGACTCGAAACCTTAGCATGATCAGCCGAAACCATGGTTGCGACATAGGTTGCGACTCGCAACCATCCATGATCAACACAAACAGCATGACCCGCAACCATGCTTGCGAGTCCGGTTGCGACTCGAAACCACGCTCATTGGGCTGGCTTAATTATGGGCCTACGTTAATGGGTCAGGCTTATGGACTTCTGTGTTACTGTTGACGTGTTGTTTGGGCCTGTTATCACGAGCCCAACTGTTAGGGCCTCACACTTAGACTTTGGGTTGTATATGACTGTTAACTGTGAGCTGTTGATGTTAAACATGTTTGCCATAATCAATACCTGTGTACAATACGTGTTGAACATTCGTGCACTGCTTGGCTTGAATCTGATACGAATAATATCTGTGATAGGACCTAATTGATTTCCTGCAATTTGATTAACTTTTCTGTGTTACTGCCGAGCAAACCAAGGTGAGTTCACACCCTCTACAAAGCATGGGATTCCCGGGGGTCGGGAATTGGGGTTAAGGAACTGGGTTCCTCGTCCTCCTTGGGTAGGACAGCAAAGGTTCAGGAATGTAATTCCTCGTCCTCACGGACAGATAACTCGTACTAGACCAAAACTCTATCACGAAGTCCCTCATCTTTGTATCGACTTAATCGCCGAGGCCAATGGCGAGCGGGTCACTAGTTAGATAGCGCTATTTAGGTTTGACAAACCTCACACCGTGCCGCAGAGGACGGGCGTGAACTAATGGACTACTGGCACGTCAATGATGATAGACATTGACAGTTCAGGGCACATAAACATGACTACAGTCAGCAGTCGATATGGTAACGAGTCTAGTGTATACATGGGGTAGCCCCCACGGCCGAAATGCCAGATAACTACACGGGGTAGCCCCCACGGCTGGATAGCCAGAGTAACCGGGAATGAACAAGTCACGTTTTTAACTATGGGGTAACCCCCACGGCAGGATGCCAGCTAAAGGAAACTGTTTTCGAAACAACTTAAAACGAACACCCAACCGTGAACTCACTCAACTAGTTGTTGACTCGTTACTACATGCTTTGCAGGTCCTTAGGTTTCTTAGCTGGAGCTTGCATGGAGGAGGATCGTTGTGGGACATGGACGGCTGTGTGCCATGTTTAAACTTTGAAACTATTGAACTTATGTTTTGGTTTTAAGACTTATGCTTCCGCTTGCAACTTAACCATGTTTTGTTTGAACACCAAATTGTATTGGGTGGATTTTTATAACTACTTATATGCTTGTTCAATATGATTGGTGGCTGGATCCTGGTCAGTCACGCCTCCAAGCGGTAGTACTCCGCAGGTGGATTTTGGGGGTGTGACATCGTTGGTTTAGTTAAGAGCTAGTTGACCTAAAATAAATGAATCTACTAGTTTTGAGGGAAAACTGTTGGCGTATGCATCGTTGTTTTGTCTACAAGCCCATTTTTAGATGCTTTGATTGGTTGAACTGATCGACTGCTGAAGGCGTAATCTTGATTTTGAGTTGATATTCTAAAAGTTAGACTCTTGTTGTTAGATTTGGACGAATATTTTTTTCTAACCTATTGATTTCTTTAAAAACACGTTGATATAACAAACATATATACACACACACACTCACATACACAAATACAAAACACCATACACATTAAAGAAATATAGTGTCAACGTATTTACATAGTTCTGCAATTAGTTAAAGTTCTAAAATGAACCCAACCCTACACACACACACACACATATATATATATATATGTATATATATATGGGGGTGCTAAATTTAAAATGTAAGTTAGTCAAAATTAGTATATGAGAAAAACAAAAGCGGTTACGTATCCATCTTGTGTATCACATGCACAACAATAAAAACAACTTTGTACGTGCTTATGATGATTCTTTGCTTAAAACTAGTTCCGACTTCCGAGTTAAATGATTGCATATATATATATATATATATATATATATATATATATATATAAATCAACGGGACAAAAATTGCATGAAGAAACTCTATTTATCTATATATATTTCACTCATAGTACTAACAAGTTATAAAGTTGATGGGTCAAATTGACAATGCTTATAACTTGACAATGCTTGTAACCTTGTGAAATGTATAAAGTTGATGGGTCAAATTGACAATGCTTATAACTTGGGGGTGGTGAATGTGACTTTATCTCTCTCCTCACATTTTGCTATATACCCACCCTAAATTGCTACAAACACGCTTTTCTCTCAATAACGACAATCACTCATGCATGCCAGCAAAACCAGACCATGTTTTTTCAGTTCTGCAATTTGTTTTTTCTATTTTTTATATAATGCCAAATGAATATTTATTTTTTCTCAGTTTTTATATGGTTTTTAATAACTAGAAACTAAGAACCACATAAAAATATACATAAATTATTTTATTAATTGGTTAAAATTTTGTTATTTATGTATCCTTTTGTCATTTAACCATAATTCTAAGGCTGTTGTTATCAGAATTCATCGTAACGGAATTTACCCATTCAACCGACAACCGGTTTTCTCACTTTTTAGCTAATTGTTAATTGTGGCTTTTTTTTTTAAATAAGGAAAAAAGAGCCAATGAAGCCGTGCCATGTGGCATATGGTACTGTTCACAAAGTCTAAGAATTAATCGTTTTTTATAATTTTATAATGTAATATTTATTACTATTCATTGGCTTTGAAAATTATTTTCTCACTTTTTAGCTAATTGTGAATTGTGGCTTTTGTTTTCTAAAATAGGGAAAAAAGAGCCACTGAAGGCGTCCCATGTTGCACATGGTACTGTTCACAAAGTATAATTACTTTCTTAGAGCATCAACAATAAGGGAATATGTTGGTGTTTTTATAGAGAGAAAAAGTGATGTGGAGGAGAGAGGGTGTGAAGATGTTTGTGAGGAAAAATGAGAAAAAATGGATGGGTGTGAGTTATGTGAGTGTAGAGAGGAGAGAGAAGAAATGTGTTTGTGAGAGGGGCAAGTGAGAGAAAAAAGATGATTGGTTGGGCATGTGCCAACTAGACACCCTCAAAAATGAGAAAAAATACTCCTTATTGGGGATGCTCTTACTTTTTAGCTAATTGTTAATTGTGGCTTTTCTTTTTCTAAAATAGGGAAAAAAGAGCCAATGAAGGCGTGCCATGTGGCACAGGAGCTGTTCACAAAGTCTTAGAATTAACAGATTTTATAATTTATAATATAATATTGGGTAAATTACACTCTTCGTCCTTTATGTTTGTAGCGGGTTACAATGGATAGCCTTTAACTTCGATAATTACAGTTACAGTCCTTTATTTGTAAAACTCGTTACACTTTACGTCCTTTGGCCCTAACCTTGTTAAAAAAATTCAGTTAAGTTGGCATGTGCCTTGCACATGAGGGTAAACTGATAATTTTATTCATTTATTTATCTAAAACAAATTTAAACAATAAAATAAATCAGATTTAAAAAAAATATATATACAGTATATATAAAAAAACACAAAGCCATCTCTCTCTCATAAACTCTCTCTCATAAACAGAGTATTAACATCAAAGAACCCTAAGGAATACCTTGGATCAAAATTCACAAAAGGCAGATGATTCAGGATCGCATTTGATGATAAAAGCGAAAAAGTACCAAAATTAGGGCACGAAAAGCGAAAAGTGAAAGATTATTCTATGAATTTGTGGAAATTATAAGATGAAAATCAAAAAGGAGGATCTGGAGATTGAGATTATCGCATAGAAATTGGGGGGTTTTTGTTGTTGTTGTGGTGCACAACAGATCGATTAATATGTGGATTCTTTGTATGTGACAGACAGATCTACCACCACCCTCTCTTTAAACTCTTTCCCTTTCCCTTTCTCCCCCTCCCCCTCTCTAAATCAAAACACCGCCATCATCAGTTTCTGAAACAAGCTTCACCCGACCAGTTTCTGAAACAAGCTTCACCAAGCTCGGGGCGAGAAGAAACAGAGGTTGTAACTGTGTTTTATAAGCGGAACAGTGATTAACGGATCTGATTGGATCTGTTTTGTGCGGCGAAAAAAAACTCCAAATTTGTGATCAGATTTATGAGTAGAATTTTTAGGGTTTTTGGTTTGCTGGCATGTGGGTTTTGAAAACTCAAAGTAATTTACTTTGATAATGGGTTAATGGTGGTGAGAGGTGGTGGTAAACGATGGTGATGGTGGTAGATAGAGATGAGGAAGAGAAAGATAAAAGTGAGTGTCACTGATATATATGTTGGTTTTTAAAAACTATTTTTGTTTTATTTATAATAATAATTTTAACTTAAATTGGTAGAAAGACCATATTACCCTTATCTAATCAAAGTTAACTAAAAAAGTTAACCAAGTTAGGGTCAAAGGACGTAAGGTGCACTGAGTTTTCCAAATAAAGGATTGTGACTGTAATTATCGAAGTTAAAGGCTATCCATTGCAATCCGTTACAAACATAAAGGACGAAAAGTGTAATTTACCCTATAATATTTGTTACTATTCATTGGCTTTGAAAATTAATATATAGAAAATATATAAAAAACATATAGATAATTATGTCACATATTGTCAACAATATATATAGAAAATATTTGTTACTATTCATTGGCTTGGAAAATTAATATATAGAAAATATATAGATAATGATGTCACATATTGTCAACAATAACCTCTTGTGCTGTTCAAAAAGCTCGTGGCTCGGAGCTTGTTCGGAAAAAGTTCGCCCGATATGGCTCGGTTTGAAAGTGAACTGAGCCAGCTCGGCTCAGTTAGAAAGTGAGCCTAGCTTTGCTCGGCTCGTAACAAGCCAAATTGGCTCGGTTTGGGTCGCTTGGTAGCTCGGCTCGACTTAGATCGGATTATTCTCTTTATAATCGGTTTTTTACCGGTTCGATTTTGATTTAACCAGTTTCAAGGAAGAGAATTATAAACCGGCTAGAAACTTACAGGTTGTACCGGTTCTAAACCAGTTTTTATAATTACTTTACTAGTGTAAAATTACAATTTTTTGATGTTTTGCAATTAAACATCATAATTAAGTAGATGAAAAAAAAACAACTTCCTTTACTTCTCTTCTTAAGGCCATTTTGTATGTTAAACCCTATTTGTATTTGACTCTTACACTATATATTTATATATCTAGCAATTACAATATAAGTATTATTAAAATTGTTATTAAACTAAAATTAAATTTTTAAAATTAAAATAATATATTTTCAAAATAAAAAATTTCAAGTCAATTTTCAACCCATTCACAAATGATAACCACAAAAAAGAGCCGTTTGCACTAGTAGAATAATTATAATTAATCTACTAGTATAAAATTACGCTTTTTTTGTTGTTTTGCAATTAAACATCATAATTAAGTTGATGAAAAAAATAAAAAAACAACTTTCTTTACTTCTCATGTTAAGGCAGTTTTATATGTTAAGACCTATTGGCTATTTGTATTTGACTCTTACACTATATATTTATATATCTAGCAACCTTACAATATATGTGACCGCTAAAATGAAAACCATATCTAGTTATAAGAACCATAGGAACCACTTTTTAGCCCTTAGATCAACTAGATGGATGGATGAGATCAAAAGTAGAAAATATTAATATTAAAAGCTTTTTATCTTATTATGTTTTTAATATTTTATTGTTAAAGAGTATTTAGGTAAAATTGCTTTTTTTGTCTTTTTATAAATATTATTTTTAAATGTCTTTTTTGTCCCATTCATTTATTACTTTTTAGTCTTAATAATTTTTTATTAATAAACTGATTTTTTGGTTTAAAAACTTTTTTGAAATCAGATTTTTTTAACGCGTCGACATTTACGTTAAAAACTTTACGCGCCGTTTTTTTAACGTTTTAGGCGACGTTTTTTTACGATTTACGCGCGGTTTTTACGTTTCAATCGTCGTTTTTTACGTTAAATTTTTTACGTTTTAACGCGCCGTTTTATTTACGTTTTACGTTAAATTTTTTACGTTTTACCGCGCCGTTTTTTAACGTTTTGCGTTTTTTTCGTTTTAACGCGCCGTTTTTTTTACGGTTTACGTTTTTACGTTTTTTACATTTTTAACGCGTCGTTTTTAAGTTTTACGATTTACGTTAAAACTTTTTACGTTTTACGTAAAACTTTTTACGTTTTACGTTTTTTCGTTTTAAAAGTTTACGTTTTTACGTTTTACGTTAAACTTTTTACGTTTTACGTTAAAAAGTTTACGGTTTAACAGTTTTTTTTACAAAAAACATTTTTACGCAACACGAACGCACCCAGAAAACCCAAACTTTTTACGTTAACATTTTTTACGTTTTTACGTTTTACGCGCCGGTTTTTTACGTTTTACTAAATTTTTTTTACGATTTACGTTTTACCTAAACCTTTTTACGAAAACGTTTTACCTTTTACGTAAAAACTTTTTACGTTTTACGTTTTACGTTTTTACGTTTTACGTTAAAAAGTTTACGGTTTAATATTTTTTTTACAAAAACGTTTTTTACGCAAAAACGAACGCACCTAGAAAATCGCACACTCGGGATGTGTCTCAGATACTTTGTTATCGTCATCGACGCCTCAAAAAAATCAAAAGAACGAGAGGATTCTTGAAAAAAAATGAAGTTTTGGCTCAGATTTTCCGATAATCAGAGACTGCAAAGTGGGGTTGTAGGTTCAAAACCCTACCCTCCGCCATCCTTGCCGCGCCATCGTCAGATTTTTTTTGCATCATCACAGCCGATTTAAACCCAGATTCAACAAAATTAAAAACCCAGATTCAACATTCAAACACAGATTCAAAACCCAGATTCAACATTCACGACCGATTCAAACCCAGATTCAAACCCACAAGGAACATGAACATCATTCAACCCAGATTCAAACCCAGATTCAACAAAATTAAAAACCCAGATTCAACATTCAAACCCAGATTCAACATTCACAGCCGATTTAAACCCAGATTCAAACCCACAAGGAACAGGAACATTATTCAACCCAGATTCAGAGCACAAGATTCAAAACCCAAAAAAAACCCAGATTCAAACCCAACAACATATTCAAACAGATTCAAAACCCAACAAAAACACTTACCAACAACCCATCAAGAAAGTCAAAATCACATGATGCAAACCCCAGATTCAACGGAAAGAACAGATTCAGAAAGCACCAGATTCACCCACCCCCTTCACCCCATCGTTCGCCGCCGCCACCGCCGTCGACACACCGCCACCACCGCCGTCGACACATCAACCAGAGACACCAAAAGGGGGTGTCTGGCCTCCTCTTTCTCCTCGTCTCTCTGATCTATTCATTCGTAGCACCACCACCAGACGGTGGTGGTGGTGGTGGTCGGTGGTTTATTGTTGGAGTTTTGAAGATGAAGAATAAATGAGAGAGGAGTAAGTTTGCAAATTTAAATAGAAAAGAGAGGAGATAGGAGAGTCTGCATTAAAGAGAGGAGAGAGGTGAGATGATGGATATGACATATGAGGTAAATGACCAAATTGCCCTTTTTGTTGGCTGAATGTGATTGGTGGAGAATGGTTCTTACGGTTCTTACAACTGGGGTGATTCTTATTTTAACGGCTCCCTTACAATATAAGTATTATTAAAACTAAAAAAAATATATATTTTTAAAATTAAAAATTTTATGTCAATTTTCAAGCCAATCACAAATGATTACCATAAAAAAGAGCCGTTTGCACTTTGTCCCCACACAAACACCTTCCATGTGTCTAAAAAATTTTCTCCCCTTTCTCTCTCTCTCTCTGTAAAATCCCCACAAAAGTCCCCAAATTCCATTGATTTCATAGCTCTTTAAGACCCAACAAATATTCATCAAAACCTCTTTAGAATCCATGGCTACTTCTTCAATCTTTCTCTCATTTCTTCTTTGCATCTGCATTTCATTGCTTCCAATCTTCACTTCCGCTGAAGATCCAACTGTTTCCTATAAGTTTGAAGTTTCTTACATCACTGCTTCACCTCTTGGAGTCCCACAACAGGTATAATTAAATTAATTATTAGTCTCACATTTTGTAATTTCTTCAATTAGGGTTTTGTTTAATTTCAAGAAATGGTTAATGGGTTTGTTTGGATTGTAATTTTGTATTGCATTTTGTGTTTTTTCAATTGGGTTTGCTTAAAGTTCAAAACTTTATGGTTTTTTCATATGGGTTTTGTAAATTAATGTTACTGATTAATGGGTTTGTTAAATTTCAAGAAATAGTTAATGGGTTTGTTTAGATTCTAATTTGTATTGCATTT
The DNA here is from genome assembly GCA_030545235.1 of Helianthus tuberosus. NCBI lineage: Eukaryota > Viridiplantae > Streptophyta > Magnoliopsida > Asterales > Asteraceae > Helianthus > Helianthus tuberosus. The sequence goes on from CM060364.1 coordinate 12,410,136, forward strand.
TGTGTTTTTTTTTTTCAATTGGGGTTTGCTTAAAGTTCATAACTTTATGGTTTTTACATATGGGTTTTCATAAATTAATGTTACTGATTAATGGGTTTGCTGCATTTTGTGTGTGTGTTTTTTTTTTCAATTGGGGTTTGCTTAAAGTTTAAAAATTTATGGTTTTTTGATATGGGTTTTCATTAATTGATGTTACTGATTGATGGGTTTGTTGCATTTTGTGTTTTTTCAATTGGGGTTTGCATAAAGTTCAAAACTTTATGGTTTTTTGATATGGGTTTTCATAAATTAATGTTACTGGTTAATGGGTTTGTTTTGAATTATCAAAATATAAAGATTTTAGCTTCAGATCTGGAGGTTTGACTTTTACTTTGACTGTGGTGTTCTTATATTCTTAATCTGTGTTGCTGTGGATTTGAATGCTGTAGGTTATTGCAATAAATGGGGAATTTCCTGGTCCTACTATCAACTCAACTACCAACAACAATGTTGTTGTCAATGTGAGGAACAAGTTAGATGAGAACCTTCTTATTACTTGGTAAGATTTGACCTAAATATGTTACAATGCATGTCACAAATCTTGATTTAAACATCGTATATCGGATGAATATTTGAACGATTTATATGTTGTTTGAAACAGGGCTGGTGTACAGCAAAAGAGGAGTTCTTGGCAAGATGGTGTTCTCGGTACCAATTGTCCGATTCCTCCAAAGTGGAACTGGACTTACAATTTTCAAGTTAAGGATCAAATCGGGAGCTACTTTTACTTCCCATCACTCAATTTACAACGCGCTTCGGGTGGATTTGGTGGTTTTGTTATCAACCCGAGATCCGTTATTCCCATCCCGTTTGACACCCCGGCTGGCGATATTACAGTCTTGATTGGTGACTGGTACATAAGGAACCACACTGTAAGTGTTCTTTTTTTTTTAATTTACTTTTTGTGTAATGTGGATTGGGATAAACTCTTTTTTGGTTTTCTAGGCTTTACGAAAGGCGCTTGATGCTGGACATGATCTTGGAATGCCGGACGGTGTTCTTATCAATGGAAAAGGACCGTATAGATACAACGATACTCTTGTTCCTGATGGGATTGATCACGAAACCATTAACGTTGAACCCGGTAAGCTAACGTACACTACAAACCGATTATCATTCTTTTAAGTCTTCACTTTGTTTTTCTGAAAGATGAAAGCATATTATGTTGGGCAGGCAAAACTTACCGTATTCGTGTTAGCAACGTTGGAGCGTCGACTAGTTTGAACTTCCGAATCCAAAACCATAACTTGCTTTTAGCCGAGTCAGAGGGATCATATACCGTTCAACAAAACTATACGAGCTTAGACATCCATGTCGGACAAACATATTCGTTTTTAATCACCATGGATCAGAACGCAAGTAGCGATTACTACATCGTTGCTAGCGCAAGATTCGTGAACGAGTCTCGATGGCAACGAGTCACCGGTGTTGGTATCTTGCATTACTCGAATTCTAAAGGAAAAGCATCCGGCCCGCTTCCCGAACCCCCTCAAGACCAGTACGACAATACGTTCTCCATGAACCAAGCAAGATCCATCAGGTAGCTCACTTGATCCCGCTAATCTTATTATTATATATTGAGTAAACCTTAGGGACAAAAATGGCATTTTACTCTTATATATTTTTTAACAATGCTTGTTTTAAAATCTTGATTTGATGAACTCATGCAGGTGGAATGTCTCGGCTAGTGGGGCCCGACCAAATCCACAAGGCTCCTTCAAATACGGTTCTATCAACGTGACCGAAGTGTACATACTGAAAAACAAACCACCGGTGACAATTAACGGGAAAAAGAGGGCAACACTAAGCGGCATTTCATTCGTTAATCCCACCACACCAATTAGGCTTGCGGATGAGTTCAAAGTCAAAGGCGCATATAAACTCGATTTTCCTACTGAGCCACTTACGGGACCACCGAAGATGGAAACATCGGTTATCAACGGAACTTATAGGGGATTCATGGAAGTGATATTACAAAACAATGAGACCAAGATGCATAGTTATCATATGGATGGATACGCCTTTTTTGTTGTCGGGTATGCAAAAATTTACATAGTTGTGATGTCTTATATTTTATTTATTATTTATTTGTATATAAATTTGAAAGTGTTTGTTATTTTATCTCAGAATGGGTTACGGTGAGTGGACGAACGATAGCAGGGGAACTTACAATAAGTGGGATGGCATTGCTCGAGCCACCACTCAGGTATCATACATTTTTGTTCGATACAACAAATCTTTTAGTCTAAATGTAACCGATCATGTATTTTTTTTAAATGAATTTAATGTTAACCGTGTATGTTTCGTAGGTTTATCCTGGGGCATGGACCGCAATCTTGATCTCTCTTGATAACGTCGGCGTTTGGAATCTGAGAACCGAAAATCTTGACTCGTGGTATCTTGGTCAAGAAACTTACGTTCGAATTGTCAATCCCGAGAAAAACAACAAAACCGAGTTGCCCATGCCTGACAATGCTCTTTTCTGTGGGGCCCTCAGTCGTATGCAAAAGTATGTATCCGTTCCTTCTCTCTTTCGAAATTCGAATAACTCCATGCATTCCAGATTTTGTTGGGTCAAAGTTTGACCTTTTGAAGTCAAACATACTAATGAAAAAATGTTTACTGCAACTTTTTTCAGGCCTCAAGACATTTCTTCGGCATTGAGAGTGCAAGGATCAGTGGTGATTTTTGGTGTGTTAATGGCGACGTTGAGTGGTCTGGTGCTGTGATTTTATATTTAAGCAAAATATAACATGCTCTAAATGAAAATATTTATGTGGTTTTATTTATGTTGAGGTAAGTTTTTGTTAATTATTTCGCTAAATTCCCAGAAAATTCTTGTGCTAGGTTCTGGGGATTTCATCATTCTTTTATTTTTACTTGATTGATTTGTGTAGTTGAAGAGGAATTCTGTGTAAAATTGTTTGTTTTAATGAATATTTTTATTATTCTAAGGAAGATTAAGAATGGTCATTATATGTTGATTTTGGGGTTCTGAAACACCAATCGGCGATTACTAATGGTTTCTAGACGAGTTATATCTATCTTTAAAACAATTTCGCACCCACAGTATAATCAAGCATCGCGCAAAGGATTCTGTGTCGCAAGCCTTCAAATACACAAGAAATGAACCATCACGATGGTTTGTGTGTAACCGCCGTTTGAATCATTGTGCTCTTTGAGTTAACTTGAATAACCAACCTACAAACCAACACACCCTTCGAATTACGCTGTGATCTCCAGAGCCACGACACTTGCGGCGTGTAAGGGTGCTTCACTACTTTGCTTCCTTTAGAGTCATCACATCACCTCTTCTAGTGATTATGTAAGTAATAACCATGAAATATGAATTTAACCAAAAACTTAATTATATGTTTTTCCTATGACTTGACATAAATACATATTTAATATTTTGTCTATTTAGAAAATATTCCTAACATAATATTCTCTGTTATCGTTTTTGTTATTTATAACTGGTATTCATTATGAATTATATAAGCCATTATGACTTAATTAATACAAAATATTTTGATCTATTATAACTTATAAAACCGTTCACGACACAATTTATCTATGTCACAAATCCATCCCTAATTTAGTACAAGTTAAAATGACAATCGCTAATCTAGTAATCTTTCGTTAATTTAGTTATTCTTTTCCTTTACTAAATGAATGTTTAAATTCATGATTGATTATCGTTCTCAGTGTTAGATAAGGTTTTGCCTTTTCGAATGATGAAAGTTCAATACTGGTGGTGGGCAAATATGTGTAGTTTAGTAGTAGACTTAGGTGCTGTTTGTTTTTTAAGAGGTAAAATGTCTGTAGTCTGCGGACCACATCTGCAGACATCTGTAGAAGAAGAGATGGACCAAACCTTTGCAGTCTACAAGAAGAAGACTGTTTTTTAACGTATGCAGATTTCTAAAATAAATTGGTGGTGGTGTACGGACGGTGGTGGTTGGTGGTGGACGGTGGTGGGTGGTGGATGGTGGTGGTGGTGATGGACGGTAGTGGGTGGTGGACGGTGGTAGGTGGTGGATGGTGGTGGTGGACGGTGGTGGTGGTGATGGACGGTGGTGGGTGGTGGACGGTGGTGGTGAACGGTGATGGTGGTGGTGATGGACGGTGGTGGTGGGTGGTGGTGTTTAACCCTCTACAGACCTTAGAAGATCTTAGAAGTGGTTGGGCCAAGTCTGCACCAAGAAGAGCTCGCGCAGACGTTTTTTAATGAAACGTCTTCGAAAAAACAAACAGTCTGCGCGGCGCAGACGGAAGAGCCTGCCCAAAGTTTTTCAGAAAAAACAAACAGCACCTTAGAGTGTGTTACTTGCCGCTCTAAAAATAAAATTTTTACAAGGCTTTAGAAAATAACAGTAACACTAATAATAATAGTACGCTTCAGAAAACAACAATAACACTAAATAATTATAGTATAACCAAACTTAGTTGGATTTATTAATTTATTAAACCGTCGGATAAACTTTCAACTGAACCTTCATTTTTGAAGGCCAAAATCATACAATTATATACCAAATTGATAAAAGCTTAAATGGCTTCAACTTTACTCATACCCCTTTTCAAGTGGACAACACAATAACTTATCACCTTTCGTTATCTCCCCAAATCATATTTACAACAACATAATAACGACTTTGTCACATGGGGTTTGCTGCTCGTATTTATAATTTAAATCTTAATCCCTTAGACACCAATATAACATATAAAAATAATTTTTATAGATTTTAAGATTTCAAAGGAAATGTAAACCGAAGTGAAGAAACACTGAACTAATTATGTGATTAATCAGTTTGGTTTATGTTTCAACCATAGGGGTTAATCTTCTTTGGTTTCCTGAGCTCCTTAATGACTGACTAATCCTGCAAAACAGAACACCGTTACTCGTTAAGAGGGGAATATGGGGGTTTCCCTCTTAACCGGGCTCCGGCGTGAGAATAAGCGACCGTTTTGAGGAGATAAAAGTGAGTATTAAGAGTGAGAGTAGTGGGAGTAGAATGTTTAACCTGTGGACTGAGGTCTCTATTTATAGCCAGAGATGTGTAACTGTGTAAGAGGATGTGGGCTGATGGGCCTTGGGGCGGAAGGCGACAACTTAGTGGATATGCTCATTGTCTCACTGGTGTCGACCGTTAGTGGCTTCCAGGAGTTTCTTTGTGCTGGTGCACCGTGATTGGAGCCACGTGTCATGGTTGTCGGCCTGGCCGCCCTTCTGCCATCAGCGGGTAAGTGGAGATCGTGGGGCAGGTGTCTCTGCCCTGTGATTGGTGCCACGTAGGCGTCCTTAAGTACTTTCTGTCTCCTGCATGTCAGACGATCGTGGAGCACGATTGAGTAGGACAAGAAGGACGCCGATTGGCCCTTTCATTCTGCCACTTGTACCTTGTGTACCATCTGAAACAGCCTTGCGCCGTAGTCACGCGTGATTCTTGCTGAACACGTAACTACCCCGCGCAGGGTATGGGTTACTGAATGCTCTTTCAGAATGCTAAGTGTTGAAAGTGGAGCTTTCTATTACTCAGACCTCGCGCTGGATCAAAGAATGTTGAAGTAGCCCGCACGAGGTTGGCAATAAGAAATGTGTTGAATAAGGAGTATGGTCCTGCGCGCGACCTGAATAAAGGTTTGTGCGGCTTTTTTGGGACCATACCCCTTCAAGTCCCCCCAGTCCAGTGTTGCATCATGCGCGAGGCAAGTGGTTGGAGCTCTGGACTTAGAAAAAAAAGGTGCAGAAAATGCTTGTTTTTTGATTGGTAGGCGCGCGCGTGCAAATGTTTTGACAGTTGTTACGGCGCGACTACATATCTGGCAGCTAATGATTCTTTGTTTTGTGTTGATAGCGCGTGGATGCCTTGGGCATGGCCGGCCCTGGGGGTGGGCGGGGAGGACCATCGGCCAGGGCCCGATATTTTGAGGGGCACGTTTTTTTATGAAAAAACTCCGATATGTATATGTAAAATATTTTTTTTAATCGGGTACATCCATACAAACACGAACATAGGCCCCCTTACAAAACTATTCTTATGATTTAGATTAGTTATTAACCCCTTTGGCATTAGGTTTAGACCTTTAGTGAGCCAAATACCCAATTTTCGTTAAGGCCTAAGGGCACATTTTTTCGAGCTCGAACAGGGTACACGAATTCTTAGGGCCGGCCCTGGCCTTGGGTGACCATGCATATTGCGCTACCTGGGTAACTTCTGCATTAAGTTTCTGGGAATTTGGGCGGGAAAATCCTCGAAATTTGAAATCTGACAAGTTGGTGGGAAACGTCGTTGATGGTGACGTTTGAGTTGACCACTTACACGGCTGTCATCAAGTTGTTTCTGACGGTTTGGCTTTCCGTCAGGAGAGTGAGCTCCACGCGCGCGTGGTAACCGTCACTCCGGGATTCTCGCCTTACATGTCGTCTTCTGATTGGTCACGTGCGCGGCGATCTCGGCACGTTTACCCATCGCATTAAATGCGATGGGTATATATATCTGATGAAGTGGAGGAGGAACTGTTTCTTCTGTTTCTACTCTTCCTCTCCAATTTTCTTCTGTTTCTTCAAATCTTCAAGTGATCGATAGCAGATCTTCAAGATTGTGTTCATCACATCTTCAAAAATCTTCCCAGAATTTTTATATTCAGAGTTCATGGCTGAAGAACATCCAGAAGAGAATCCCGTTGAAGAAGGTCCCGTTCCCAACCTTAAGTGGGATTTAGGGTTATTCGAGCAGATCACCAGGAGTTTCCGGTTTCCACCGGAATGGGATGCCCGGTACCCCGGCCAAAATCAAACGGCAGCTGATGCACCGCCGGGGTACATTACTTTGTTTGAAGATTTCTTTCTTCAGGGCAACTTTCGATTGCCGGCTACATAATTCTTGGCCCACATACTCCAGTTCTATGGGTTCCATATCTCACAACTGAGCCCTCCTGGGATGGTTAGGGTTCGACATTTCGAATTCCTCTGCCGATCTTATGGTGTTGACCCAACGGTAGAGAGGTTTAGGGTTTTCTACCAACTTATCAGGAATCTGGGCTTCTACTCATTCGCCAGTCGAGGGGCCGCGAAGAAGATACTCTTGAACCCTCCTAAGAGTTTCCATGACTGGAAACCAAAGTTCTTTTTCATTCGCGAGGAGGTGATACCGATTGCCATGACCTTCCGCCCGTGGTCTGAACCGATCGTGAAGGAGGATTTGGTGATTCCCAAGACGGAAAACTGGTATGTGAAGCTTACTGCTACTCCAAACCGAGTGTTTGGTGAAAACGTCCTGGTCGCGGCGCAGATGAGTGACCAATGGCCGCATGATAACGAAGAGGTGCCGGTTTTGAAGCTTGAGGATAAAGGTTAGTTGCTTCTTTAATTTTCTGCTTACTTTCGCTCGCTCAACTGTTTAGTTTTGAATGCAGAGGTACAACTCTACCAAGCTGCCTTCCCTACTTTTGGTGGATCTATGGGTGTGCGCCCGTTGAGGTCGGGGGAGCAGTATTGGTATGATAGGATCAACCCGCGCTTCATGTATCCAGTTCCTGGGGCTTTCACCGATCCACCTACTGCAACCGAAGGTGCGCATATACCTAACCCTCGTCCTTTGCGCGTATTGACTTCTGCTGGGAAAGAGATTGTCTATCTTTCCAGCGAGGAGTCTGTGGGATCATCAAATGGGGAGCTAAGTTCGTGGTCTAACATCTTTGCAGGTGTATTGCGCGACCTGGGGATTGACCCAGAAGAGAAGAAGAAGAAAGCCCCTAAACGAAAGAAGGTGATCAATCTTGAAGCTGAGGTGACGAGCAAGAAAGGTGAGAGTAGCCGCGCCACTACTGATGCTGCTGACAAAGGTACACTACGCTTTCGCCATAGTAACTTGGAAGATTACGTTATTATCAGTGATTCACTGGAAGGTTTGTCGCGTATAGGCGAGAAGAAGTCAGGAGGAGCTGGTTCGAAGAGCTCAGGGAGTGCGGGTTCTCGCAACCCAGATGCTGGGGCTACTCCGTCCTCTGTTGCGCATGATGAAGAGGAAGAGGAGGTGGAGGCTGCTGCAAAGTTAATCAGCAGGAAAAGAAGTAGAAGTGAGACCACAGCTGGTGTGTCTACTGCGCCGAAGGCTGGAGGCGTTCCCTTGATTGGGAAGCAGAGCAACTTGCGCTCCCTTTACAGATTTTCTCCTGGTTAGTTTTCCTTAGCTTCTTTGCTTCTTGTTGCTTCCTCTTTTTTAACACTTAGCTTCTGCAGAGGCCAAGAAGAGGACCCCTGAGAAGAAGGGTGTCGCGTTTACGGAGCCCTCAGAGCCGGCGCAGAAAAGGCCCAAGGTTACTATCAAACCTTTCAAGACTGCTGGAGTGGAGTCTGAGAAGGATAAACAGGCTGCTGAGGGGGAGAAGGCAAAAGCTGCTGAGGAAGAGAAGAGGAAGAAAGCTGCGGAAGAGAAGAAAAAGAAAGCTGAGGATGAGAAGAGGAAGAGAGCTGCTGAAAGAGAGGAGAGAGAGAGAGAAATAAGGAAAAGGATAAGGAAAAAACGGCTGCCGACAAGCCTGTCGGAGGTGAGCCGAAGGATACTGGGGCCGCTGCTACAATCGCGCATGATAAAAAGCAGGGTCCGGAGGTCGTCCGTATTACGGGGCTTGACCAGCCCCTTCATGAGAAGGAGAAGATGAAAGAGACTACCCGGGGTAAGGGACCAGAGGTCATTGAGCCGACCAAGCCTGCTGGTGGATCGGCTACTTCTGCAGGTGGCACAGGTGCTGGTGGTGCTGGAGGGTTTGTGCCTCAATCTCCCATCGGTCCTAAGGATACTTTGGGAGATCTTTATTACAAGACTTACACTGAGGAGGCGCGTGGTGATGCTCCACATCAAGCTCCCTGGGGTCTGAAGCAGAAGGATACATTTCTGGACTTCGCGTCCTGTCGTGATTGGTTCTTAAATTCTTTCCCTCCTGGTGAAGTTAACCGACAAAGGGCGCGAAGCCATGATGGGTTGTACCAGGCGTACGTTGTTGGAGAGGCCAACGCTCGCTCCGCCAATCACCAGATCGTGCGAGAATGACGCACCATGATCAAGGAGAGGGCGGAATGGGAAAAGTATCGTGAGCGCCTGTTGAAGCAGGTTAAAGATTATGAGAAGGCTAAGGCTGCCCTTGTTGAAGAGAAAGCCAAGTTTGAATCTGATAGGAAATCAGAAGAGTGGGGCCGTGAAGGCCTTAAGGGCAAGCTTCGCGCCGCTGAGGATCTGCTGGCAAAGGAGAAAGCTGAATGGAAGAAGATTTGTGAGAAGGATAATCAGCGCATGTATGCGGCTCGCTCGGAGATCACTGATCTTGAGGGTAAGGTCGCTGAGCTGATCGGGAAGGTCGAGGATGCGCAAGCTGCTAAGGATCATGTTGAGGTTCGGAAAACCTTTACCTTTTATATCTTTATGCTTTTATTAGCAGATTTAAGTAAAGTCTTTTACCCTTTGTAGGTTGAGCTGGCCGAGGTGAAGGCGCAACTGTCTGGTAAAAACAATGATTTGATGGCCAAGGACGTCGAGATTGCTGAGTTGAAACGCCGCCTTCAAGAGCAGGTTGACAAAAGCGAGTCCTTGGAAATCGATCTTGAAGCGGAGAAGGTTAAGGCTGCTACTGCTGAGGAGGCCAAACAGAAAGCTGAGGAAGCGCGAGACATTAGTACATATGCTCTCAATGTGGCGCAAAACAACTATTCCGTGGCTTAAGGCATCGTTGATACTTTGGTCTCCGAGGCTGAGTGGCTGCGCGGCAGAGGATTAGTTCTGGTATGATTTCATTTAACTTTGGCTGTATTTATTGAAGCCTAGTGTCTTATTTATTGCCTTTGCTGTAGATGGCCAACTACATCTTAAATGCTGGGGAGCTAGACAAAGCTGTTGCTGCTCTTATAGATGCTTCTCGCGCTGTTGGTCATCGTGGAGGTTATCTGGAATGTGCGCAGCATGTTGAAGAGGTGTTTGGGCAAGAGTTTGACACTAGTCATTGCTCGGTGACCGATGAAGCTGATGCCGAGCTGGCTCGTGCTGAAAGTGCTTATGATCACCTATCATTGCCCGTCATGGACTTGGTTGCAAAGGCTTTAGAGCATGATGACTGGTGTCACCGCTTAAAGACCCTTCTCGACCCACCAGAAATGTCACACCCTGGCTTTTGCGGAAGCGTGGGTTTATTTGGTGTGACTTCTTAATACCATAGCAACAATCACAACAATGCTATATGATAAAAATACGAGATGTTCATCCATTAAAAATAGTGAGAAAATACCACAATATCATTGTTTAGAAACATCGACATTTGAAATAAGTTACAAACCACAAATTATTTAAAACATTTTCATAGGACACCAAAAGACTTTAAATAAGACGAGGTTTAGAGATATGTAACCCGTCCAGGAATAGGTTACACTTCTCAAACTTCACAACTTTGGATGACATCTATTTATCCAACGCAGCTAGACACATGCATACCCTGGCAGATCCTGCTAGTTCCCTGAAATACATGTAGTTTGAAAAATCAACAAAAGGTTGAGCGAGTTCATGTGTAAGTCTGTGAGTATAAACCTTTGTAATATGTCTTGTATGTATAAATGTCCCTGGTATGTAGCAATAAGGAAAAAGAAGTCACCAATGGGTTGCAAAGCCAAAGGTAAGTGTGATAAGGTGCAGGAAAACTCAAACCTAGCAAATTTGTACCGGGCTTCCGGCTGGAAGACATAGTCACCTCTATGGGTCACCCTGACCTCACGGGTGTGGGCTCGCTACACCCAAATAGATCTATCACTCATGTCCCTCGGTCCTATGACGAGGATTAATGGCTTTAAGTGTTATGCCCACCTTTCAGAGTCTAGTTAGTAAACCCTCCTTAAGCTAACCATACCATGTATAATAATGTCTGTAATAGTTGTAACATACTTGGTACTCGTTCTCACCAAGAGTGCTTCTTGTATTTTATACCATTTGTAAACATTGTAATATTTGTAACATGTATTCCACCCCCGAAGTATAAAACTGAAAACAGTTAAGAGAAAAGGGGGACATGAACTCACCTTAATTACGAGTAAGTCCTAACGAGTATGCAAATGTGAGAGTTCTTGGAAATAAGATTCCACGTCACTCTAATTGATTGAACATGCAACAATATGGGATATGTATTAACAATAATGTTTAATTGGATAATTGGAAATCCTAAATCTATAGGATTCGGTAGTGTTTTGTTTAAATGGTACTTATGTGGTTAGGATAACCTAGCGAGAACTCGGAAAGTGAATATGAGGTAACAGAATTATTTATGAAAAATATTTATTTATCATAAATAATAAAATTACACAAATTGTACAAATGATTTAATAAAAACATTTGTAATAATAAATCAAATATATTTAACTAGTGTAATTAAATAACATAATTAAATATAATGATTATTGGTAAAATATTGTCCAAGTGATATAATTAATTTATAAAAATTATAAATTAATTCAGATGGTTGAAATATATATTATTTGATAAATAATAAATATTTTGTTTAAAAGAATACATATGATAATTATATGATTAATTATCAAAATAATTATATTAAATCTGAATAATTAAAAATAACATTTTTAATTATTGAACTTTAGTATTACAGATTTAAAATAATTATTATGGCCTTGGAATCATTTTAAATAAATAAAATGAATTAAAATGATTAAGATAACAATAAATAAGTTTATATAAGTTTAATTATCTAAATAATTAAATATAATAAAAATTCAGATTCTTAATTTATATAAACTCAGGATAATGTATATTTTGTCATAAAAATAATTTTGGATCAAAATTATATAGTTATATAATTTAATTACACTAAATTAAACTATATAAATAAGTATAAATACTGATTTATTTATATAAATATCAAATTTACATAAAATATCAGTAACAATATTATTTTTGTAAAGTTTATCATTTAAAATAATTTGTGTAAAAATTTCGGAATTTAATTCATAAAAATCGATTTATTATAATTTTCGAAAGGTTAATACTGTTTTAATTTATAAAAACAGTTTTATAAATAATTTTGACTAATATTATATTTTTAATAAATACATCAGTGTTGAAAGTATATATGTTAAAATTTTCGGACTTTAAATGTTAAAAATCGATTTATTGTGTATTTTTAAAGAATAAACTGTTTAAATAAAAGAAAATAGATAAACAGTAATACTGTTCATCATCTTCTTCCCCAAAACAGTCAACGAAAGTCAACTGATCCGATTACTACATTAATACTGGATAATAATGAAATTAAATTTTCAGAAACGTGGTATAAGTATAATCATACCGGGTGAACGATTAAAACCGATCCGGTACCGGTTGGAATAGCGTGTCGACTAACTTCCGGCGACTCCGGCTCCGGCGAGGTTTCAGGTTCTAAATTCCGGCTTGTTTCGATGTTATTGAGTAATGTGAGAGGTGTAGGATGTTCATGGGAGTCTAAGGGACTTAAATACAAGTCCAATTCGATCTCAGATCCGACATATCCTAGTGTTTTTAATCCACTTTATATTTTTAAATAAAAAGTTCAATTATTGCCACAAGGGCACTAAAATGTGTCGATTGAATGATTAAATGAGTGGGAAATCGGTTAGGTATCATGTGGATAAGTTTTACAGATCAAAAGAAGGAATAAAAATCGATTTTGGTGAGTTTTGGTGATGATCCGCGACCTGCAGATCTGATTTAAACATTCAGATCTGTTTTTCGGAACCTATATATATATATTACATAATCTAATAATTAAACCAACGAAGCTGGTAGTCCAGCCGGTTGATGCGTGTTTGTTTGTTGTTGTGTGCGCGGGTTCGAGTCCGCTTTGAGCCGGTTTCCTTGGTTCTTTAAAGAACCATTTTTTTATAAATTACATTTAGGTCCCTGAGGTTCCAGTATATACACAACTGGTCCCTGCAATAGTAGGTTAAAACCACTAACTAGGTTAGTTTAAAATAGGAAATCCTTATAAGAAAATTTAACCCGGTTAGGATTTCTTGTTAAAAATAGTTTCACATTGTCTAAATTGGTCTCTGGAGTTCAAGTTTAAACAAATGACTAAATGGACCCTATACTTTTATTTCAAAAATAAATATCTTTATTTTATTTGAAATATAAGTTTAAAAATGACAACTAGGACCCTAAACTTTTGAGTTTTCAATATTTACATTTTTAACCCGAACTTACAAGATTCCAAAAATGACTTTTTAGTCCCCGGACTTTTGTACTTTCTAAAAATGGGGGTTTTAGTCCTCGAAATTAAAAGTGATAATTTCAAGCAAGTTTTAAAGAATGTCGAATAGGTCCCTCAACCTATTGTTTGTCTATGTGTTGATATTGTCAGCATGTTTCTGAGCTATCCGTTCACTGTGCTAACTGTGTTTTGTGCATCAAATTTATCACTAAAGCTTGTGTGTAATAAATGGAGTGACTGTATAAAATATGATGCATGTGTATGTACGATATAAAAATCATAGAGCAGTTTAAATTGTCAGTTGTAATCAAGCACAGTCATTAAGCACATAATTAAAATTAATTACTTGTACATTACCTGTAATTTTGAGGGTTGTCACAAGAAACTGTTGAATTATCTGATGAAGAGGAAACGGCAGGCAATGATGGCGATGGCGATGGTGATGGCGATAAGCACGACGATGATGATGCTGGTGATGGCTTTGAATAAATAGTGTTTTCAGGCTTTGTGCCTTGTTTTGGATCAGATGAATGATAGTTGGTCTTTATGTGACTGTTGCGCGATTGCGCTTGTTAAACATGATGTTTATGTTTATTTTATTCAGTTACAATTATTGCACTGTTGTTAGAAACTTTGTTTAAGTTAGCGCGGATAAATGTAAGTGTGGCTCTTGTGCGAGTGTAACTGCCCGGTCTCGCGCTATGTTCGCGGAGGACCTTGGAGGCGTAACTCAAGAGCTCGTAATTCAATGGAGTGTTTTCGTGCTAATCAAAAGTTTAACATGCATTTGTAACGTAAAGCGTCATCTTGGTAAAAGAAAACATGTCGTATGCTTTCATTGATTGTGAAACAGGCGCTTAGGCCATCATACATCGCATATAAGTAGCAAAAGGGGGCGTTTAGCCAACATAGGAAATTAGGAAGGGCGCGTGGCCTAGAATAATTACATATACCACTTGCGCAGTTGTTGCGCATTCCACGTGCGCGGGATGATGTGTCCATCCAGGGTGCGCAATTTGTATGCCCATTTTCCTAACACTTCGTGAACCAAGTATGGGCCTTCCCATTTGGGTGCTAGTTTTCCGGGGCGTTCGGCGTTTGAAGCTTCATTGTCTCTGAAGACATACTCTCCTGGAGTGAAGGTGCAATGCGTACTCTAGCATTGTAATATCTTTCCAGCTGCGTCTTGTACTTGGCTTCTTTAATTCGCGCAATCTCGCGCCTTTCTTCTAGAAAATCCAAGTCAAGACGACGTTCTGCTTCGTTATTGATTGTGTTGACTGCTGTCAAACGCGGAGAGGGCAGGCCAATTTCTGCCGGGATAACCGCTTCTGAGCCGTAGACTAGGCTAAAAGGGGTTTCGCCGGTACTTGTCTTCGGCATAGTTCGGTGAGCCCACAAGATACTCGAGAACTAATCTACCCAGCCTCTTCGCTTCGTGCCCAGTCGGGCCTTTATCCCCTCGACGATACTTTTGTTCACACTTTCAACTTGGCCGTTGCCTTGGGGGTGCGCAACGGAAGAGAAAGTGTGTTCGATTTTCATCTCTTTCATCCACTTTTGCAGGTCGTCTGACGCAAAATTGGTGCCATTGTCAGTTACAATCTTGAGTGGTAGGCCAAACCTGCAGATGATGTGTTCCCAAATAAACTTGCGCACCATCATTGCCATAGTTGAGGCGAGGGCTTTGGCCTCCACCCATTTCGTAAAGTAGTCGACGGCCACGATTATGAATTTGACGGCGCCAGGAGCTTCTGGGAAAGGTCCCACCATATCAATTCCCCACTGCTGAAAAGGCCAAGCAGTGGATACGGGAATAAGATCATTCTTTGGGCGCAGGGTTTTTGGAGAATGTCGCTGGCAGGAGTCGCATTTGCGCAGCTCCTTCAGGGCGTCGCCATGCATCCCTGGCCAATAATATCCAGCGTTCATGATCTTCGCGACAACCATGCGTGGTCCTGCATGGATGCCACAGATCCCTTGGTGAATCTCCCTGATCAAGTAATTCGCATCTTGGGGGTCCACGCAGCGCAGGAGTGGCCCTAAGAAGGATTTCCGGTATAAGATACCACCATTCATCTCATAATGCAAAGCTTTGTTCTGAATCTTCCTTGCCTCTGCTTTGCTCTCAGGGAGTATTCCTTCTTGCAAATACTGAATTATAGGGGTCATCCAAGATGGCTGCCCGACTTCGATCACATTTACCTGGCGTAGCAGGATTGATGGATTTTTGAGTACCTCAATCCTGACATCTTTGGCGAGATGTTGAAAAGAGGTTGAAGCAAGCTTGCTCAACGCGTTTGTTGGTTTGTTTTCGGAGCGATTGATGTGGACTACCTTGTAAGATTTGAACTGTTGAAGCAACACTTTTGCTTGATCTAAATACAGGGCCATAACTTCGCCCTTTGCATCGTATATACCGTTAATTTGGCTGGCTATCAAGAGTGAATCAACGTGTGCTTGTAGATTTTTAGCTCCCATTTTTATGGCGAGGCGTAAGCCTGCCAGGAATGCCTCGTACTCCGCCTCGTTGTTGGTATTCTTGAAATCCAACTTGATGGCGTAAGTAAATTCATGCTTTTCGGGGCTCACAAGGCGCAATCCGGCTCCTGCGCCATCTTTGTTTGAGGCCCCATCTGTGTACAGCAACCATAACTCATTGGACGTATCTTTTCCAGGAGTTTCGACAATCTCACATTCTTTAATTTTATCAACTGGGACTTCCGTGATGAAGTCCGCTAGAACTTGACCTTTGATGGTCGGGCACGACCTGCACAAGATGTTGTGGCCCCCCAGCTTGATCGCCCACTTTGCTAGCCGCCCAGACGTCTCCGGTTTTTGCAGTATCGTGCCGATGTGAAAGTTGGTGAGCACTGTGATCATGTGCCCTGTAAAGTATCTGCGCAGCCTTCTAGAAGCATGTAGTAATGCAAGTACCAACTCTTCCATTGTTGAATATCTCGTTTCTGGTTCGGTGAGCACCCCGCAGACGTAATAAATTGGAGTTTGGACTCCATTTCTCTCTACCAGTAATACCGATCCCACTGCCTTGTCCGATGATGACAAGTACAAGATGAGCGGCTCCTTTTCGAACGGTGCAGTCAGGGTAGGGAGTTCGATCAAACACTCCTTCATTTGCTGAAAAGCAACCTCTGCTTCAGGTATCCACTTGAATTCTTGTTTCTTCACACAATTGCGCAGAGTGCTGATAAAAGGATATGACTTCGCGGCGTGGTTTGACAGAAAATGGTTAAGCACGGCTAGGCGGCCGACCAACCTTTGCATCTCCTTGATTGTTCGTGGTGATGGCATTCGTTCTATTGCCTGGACCTTTTCCGGATTGACTTTAAATCCGCCATTAGTGACTATGAAGCCTAAGAATTTCCCTTCCTCCAAGCCAAAGGAGCATTTGGCTGGATTCAATTTCATATTCACGCTTCTCAATGAGTTGAATGTTTTCTCGATGACTTTCAACATTTGGTCCTCTTCAGGACTTTTGACCACCAGATCATCAATGTAAACCTCGATATGCTTCCCAATATCTCCCGCGAAGGTCTTATCCATCAGGCGCTGGTATGTGGCGCCATCGTTTTTGAGGTCGAATGGCGTCTTTGTATAACAGAAAATCCCGAGATCGGTCCGAAAAGCTGTCTTGTCTTCGTCCTCGAGCTTCATTTGAACCTGATGGTAACCCTTATAGCAATCTAAGAAGCATTTCCATCTGTATGGTGCGAGAGAGTCTATCTTTTTGTCGATCTCGGGCAAAGAGTAGCAGTCTTTTGGGCATGCCTTGTTGAGATCGGTATAATCAACGCACATTCTCCATCCTCCACTAGACTTCTCCACCATCACTGGGTTCGCGACCCAACTTTGATAACGCACTTCTCGCAAGATTCCTGCCTTTAGTAGCTCACATACCTGCTCGTTCATCGCTTTAGTCTTATCCGCCCCTAAGCTGCGTCTTCTTTGCACTTTGGGTTCGACAGAGGGATAAGTACTCAGACAATGCTCGGTAATGTCGCGCGGGACACCGGTCATGTCGGCCGGAGTCCAGGCGAATATATCCATATTCCTGAACAGGAGTTGTTTGAGATGCGTTCTGATGTTTGGTGAGATTGCGTGGCCTATCGTCACCGTTTGCTCCGGGTATTTGCGGTTTAGCACCCATTTTTCTGGCTCGGTTGTTGAAACCTTCGCCGCTTTTGTTGGGCGCATCTCCTTCGCCGACATTACTTCTTTCTTGGCATAGATAATTGCCACCCCCGTCTCAGTTGGAAACCCTATCGCTGAGTGGGGCGTGAAAGTTACCATGTTCAGTTCGCCTTGGGTTTCTCTCCCAATCAACACATCATGTCTCGACTTGACTGGCATCACCATGAAGTTTACGTTCGTTGTTCTTGAATGCTTCCCGTCAGAGAGCGTGACGGGGAAGCTGATTTGGCCTAGCGGGAAGACCATTTCGTTGCAAAATCCGGACAGTGGATAATCAACCGGCTCGAGTCTCGCTTTATCTTCGTCATCAAACTGATTAAAGCATTGCTCATAGATGATATCAGCCGTACTTCCTGGGTCAATGAAGATATACTCCGTTTCATAATGGCCGATAATACCGGTAATGACGACGGGTCGAGTGGCACGAGGACCGCCGCGCACCACCGGGAAAATGACCTGTTGCTCTTGCCATGAAGGTTCGTACGGGCGCTTGCCTTTTTCTCTTGCGTTGTATCTTGGTCCATTGACCATATGGGTTTCTAGGTGCCGGACCTTCTTGTGATTTCCTTCCTCGTGGCGCTGGATCTGACGTGTTTCTTTGCGCACGTTTTTAACCAGGTGGCCTAACTTTCCGCTCTTTAGCACTTTCTCGATCTCTTGACGTAAGCTGATACAGTCATCTGTGAGATGACCTGTATCCTTGTGGAAATCGCAGTACAGGTTCGGGTCTTGCCCCTTCTTGTTTGTCATAGGCCTTGGAGCCTTGAAGTCATGGTTCTCCGTCATTAGCACCTCTTTTGGTGTTTTTATGAGCGGAGTCCAGTGTTTTTCTCGGTTATCATCTCTGACTGCTTTTCGATACCCAATTCTGTCAATTGTATCTCGCGCGTCTTCTCTGTAGCGCGATCTTTTGTCATAACCTCTTGTTTTACTGGACTTCCAATCTTGACTTTTGTTTTTGTTGCGCTTGTTGTTGTCTCGCGAGCTTCCTTTGGAGAAGCGATCCCCGGTGTAAGAGTTCTTGTTACCGGCCAATGACTCTTCAGTTTGCGCAACTATTTTCGCCGTCTCCATGAGTTTATTCCATTCTTTGGGCATTCCATCTTTTCCGGTGATAGTTCTGATGGGACTATCACAACGAATTGCCTTCTTAAAATGGGCGCGCATGAGTTTCTCACTTACGTCACCAATTTCCAAGCACTCCTTGTTGAAGCGAGTGATGAAATCTTCCAACCCTTCATTCTCTCGACGCCAAATATCCATTACCTCAGCTATGTCACGCTGGTAACGTCTCTGCTGACTGAAGTGATTAACAAACTGTGTTCTGAAGTCGACCCATGATTTGATCTTTCCTGGTGGCAGGTTGTCGAACCAGGCGCGAGCAGCTCCTGTGAGAGTTTGGATAAACAGGTGGCACCACATGGGCATGTTCCATCATCCCATGCAACCAACACTTGTGAATACTCTGACGTGATCATCTGGATCAGGCAGCCCATTAAACTTTCCAACTGTGGGAGGCAATTTTTCCCTTGATAATGGCGCAAGAGCGATCTTTGGTATGAACTTTGAATGTTCTGCAGCTTCAGCTGGTCGATAGGCGAGGCGAAAGTCTCGCTCTGCCTCTTCGCTGTATCCGACATGTTGCCTTGGTTTGTAATACTCGTGATTCTTCTGTAAGCGATTGAAGACTGATGACCCTTCATCATCCGGCCAGGTTGGGTCGTCTGGATCTGTGTCATTCCATTCATTATTCATATTGCGCGGCGTGAGCCGGCTATGAACTGGACCTCTTTGGATATTTGACGGGTGGTTATAATAGCTTTCTGTCTCTCCCCGTGTGTCGCGTGTGTCATGCACGCTTGGTCGTCTCTGGGGAGGAGGCCTGTGGGTTCTTCCTTGGAGGTTTTGCTGTGGGGGTATCTGGCGCACCCCCTGGCTCGGACCCAAAGGTGTTATTAAAGATGGTACTGCTTGCAAAACCGTTTGCTGTGCGCTCAAAGACTGGTACGCGACATTGATGGTAGCAATTTGCTTGGCGTACCAAGAGGCTGGAGTTTCGCCTTCTGGTAGCCCTAATAACGCCGAAATGTGCTGAGGTGGAGGTGGATTTGAGGGTCCAGCACCATTGTTTCCCGGGGTTACCGTCTGGGTGATGCGAGTGATGCTCGCGCGGGGTCCCCTGGTGTTGGTTACTTCAATCTCACCGATTTCTTCTACATGTTGGACTTGGACATTTTGATTGTCCTCCCCCAACACTGCATTAGAGTTTGCCCAAAAACCAAACTCAGGAATGATTCCTTGACCAGCCATGATCGAAGGAAAAAACAACGAAAACTCAGAAAAAAGAAGATGAAAGTGATTTGTAGAAAACCGGTGGGCGCCAATGAAGAAACACTGAACTAATTATGGGATTAATCAGTTTGGTTTATGTTTCAACCATAGGGGTTAATCTTCTTTGGTTTCCTGAGCTCCTTAATGACTGGCTAATCCTGCAAAACAAAACACCATTACTCGTTAAGAGGGGAATATGGGGGTTTCCCTCTTAACCGGGCTCCGGCGTGAGAATAAGCGACCGTTTTAAGGAGATAAGAGTGAGAGTAGTGGGAGTAGAATGTTTAACCTGTGGACTGAGGTCTCTATTTATAGCCGGAGAGGTGTAGGAGGATGTGGGCTGATGGGCCTTGGGCCGGAAGGTGACAACTTAGTGGATATGCTCCTTGTCTCACTGGTGTCGACCGTTAGTGGCTTCCAGGAGTTTCTTTGTGCTGGCGCACCGTGATTGGAGCCACGTGTCATGGTTGTCGGCCTGGCCGCCCTTCTGCCATCAGCAGGTAAGTGGAGATCGTGGGGCAGGTGTCTCTGCCCTGTGATTGGTGCCACGTAGGCGTCCTTAAGTACTTTCTGTCTCTTGCATGTCAGACGATCGTGGAGCACGATTGAGCAGGACTAGAAGGACGCTGATTGGCCCTTTCATTCTGCCACTTGTACCTTGTGTACCATCTGAAACAGCGTTGCGCCGTAGTCACGCGTGATTCTTGCTGAACACGTAACTACCCCGCGCAGGGTATGGGTTACTGAATGCTCTTTTAGAATGATAAGTGTTGAAAGTGGAGCTTTCTATTGCTCAGACCTCGTGTCGGATCAAAGAATGTTGAAGTAGCCCGCGCGAGGTTGGCAATAAGAAATGTGTTGAATAAGGAGTATGGTCCTGCGCACGACCTGAAAAAAGGTTTGCGCGGCTTTTTTGGGACCATACCCCTTCACGAAGGTTGTCTTATTTTTAAATATTAACACTTTAAAAGTAAAAAAAAAATCAAATAGAAATGTAAGTTAAGATAATCATTTTTCTAGAAATAGATTACATTAATGTTTGTAGGACCGGACAGGACGTTAAACCGGTCTCATTACCGTTCATTAGTCAGACTGATTGGGCTAAATGTAAGAACAGGATAATATTGTAAATACTATAAAAATAAATATGGTGAAATGAGAAGATTTTAAGCAATTTCTGGTTCGAACAATCGGTCACCGATCGGTTTTCAGGGTCGACAGCTGGTTACCGATTTGGAGTTAGTCCAGGATTAAAACTGTACAGGATAAGAATGTTGACCCACACGCAAACTAACCACTAGACAGTCCTTGTGAAAGAGTAAGCTGCTAGAAGATGATTTACATTCTAATTATGTATATCGCACAATGGACGTAAACCATCACCAAAAGCCACACTCCTAGCAGCCAAAGCTGTGGCCGTTGGGATCTTGCCACTGTAAGCTCTCCACATAAATATTTCACTTTCGGGACATCGATTTTACTCCACCTAAATTGATGTTGCTGCCCACCCGCATCCAAATGGTGTTCAAGATCCGCTATGACTTGATTAACATTGAACTCCACCTTGCCGTCCCTGGAATTCCATAACCAACGAGCGCTGCCATCTAGTATGTATTATTGTTCTAAGAGGGTCGTACTCTGCTAGGTTTTAGACTTTTCCAACGAGGATTGAGGCAGTTTTTTCCACCCCAAGTCCTTACATAGCGTCCCACCTACATGTTGGTACCATGTTCGGAACCCCACCTATTTATTTTTCATACAAGCAAACTGTCGCACACCAACCAATGTCGGAAACATCGATGCGAGACGTAATAGATTGCTAAAAGACAACATAACACTAAATTTGCGACAATAAATTAAAATTCAAAATTTCATTTCACTAAATCAACCATTACATTGTTCATGAAAATGGAAAGTACGACATTTGAAATTTCAAAACTAACAATATTAAAATACATAAATAAAAATTAGGTGAGTATCTAAATACACCCTAAGTCTTTTCTTGCGAAATAATCATCAAATATTTCCTGCAACATGTATTAAATATTCGTCAACACAAATTATGTCCGTGAACATACTAGTTTGTGTACATAGCATAAGTATAAATAAAATCTCAAATCCACATGTTAATTGTACACTAAGTCATATAATCATACTAGCATGCAAGACTAAATATCAACCCAAAGATTCCACTAGCGTAACCTTATCACCGAAGTGAATAAGAGCATAAAGATTAAATAGTTAACCATGACCCAACAAACGGGACAGTGTGCTAATCCTATAGCGCTATACATGTTAAGGGAGGCCTTTTAAAGTTAATGATAGATGTTGTCATGCATAATATTTGTCCTAGTATGTAGAAACAAGTAGCATAAAAAGTAAGCATGTTTAAGGATTGGGTGTTTGCATAAGATTGATTGTATGTGTGATTTGATTTTAATTAGGGATGTCAATCAAACCCGAACCCGATTAGTAAAACCAAAACCCGACATATTTGGGACGAGTTTGGGGTCAGTTAATCTGGGTTGGGACGGGTTTGGGAATAGTTTTTTATTTTTATTCACGGGTTTGGACAGGTTTGGGATTTAGTGATGTATCCGTTTACCCGACCCAGTTACCCGATAAAGTGTACCCGTTTACTCGATTGTGTACCCGATATAATTTCTTTTATATTATTAAATATGTATGTATATAATACATCCATTTTTTACACACATATGTATTCTATTTCGTATACATTGTAGTTATTTGATATATATTTTTTTAGTGACAATACGAAATGTAATCGGTTAGTAGTTACCCAATAGACACCCAAAAGGTTTTGGGTTGAGTATACCCAACGAGTAAGCCTTTTAAATTAACGTGTTTACCCGAAACCCGCGGTTATACCCGATGGGTATTTACCCGCTAGAAACCCAACGGGTTTTGGACAAACTTATCTAACCGGGGTTGGGGTTGGATCACCTAAACCCGTCCCAAACCCGACCCATTGCCATTCCTAATTTTAATACAAATACATGTTTCAACCCAAATAGTGTTTAAAGCGTAAAATGGGTCAAGTATGAACTCACAATTTGCAAAGATATTCCACAAAGCGAGTAATCGGTCTTGAAGGATGGATTCACCAAAGTTTACCCTAAAATGGTAAACAAAGGTGTATGAGTATGAGGATTTTAGGATTGGAATATAAGTGGAAAACTTATAAGTATGAATGTCACACCCCAACCGATGGCGGAATCATCGGGGCGCGGCACTGAGCGAAACAGATTGTCCATGAGTATCCATAACAACTATTAATTACCAGATACTTAAAACGTCATGTCCCATACCATAACATATCCAAATAAAACAGTTATTACAAATAATTGTCTCACAAACAAATACTGATCCGACAACTCAGATTTCAAAATAGACAATTTGTTTGTTTGTTTCTAGACTCTTTCCTAGCCTCGATTTCATCACACAGCAAGCCAAGCATTCAAGCATCTTAAGCACCTGCCACATACGTTAATGTAAAAGTCAATACACATAGTGTAAGGGCGAGCATACAAGTTTGATAGTATAATAGAGTTCGAAATCGTTTAGGCATAACCAGCACATACAACGTGTGATGTGAAGCACGTAAGTTATCGACAAGATCATATCAATACCAATGACTGCGGGTCGACTGCGTAAGGCAGTTCGCAACACATATTCACCACTGCGAATCATGTGCGTATTGGTCCTTAACAACCCCTGAGTGAACAGGTGCTGAGTCCAAACTATAGTACTATCGTTGCTAAGGCAGGTAGACAGCAATCTATGTGTAAATATAATAAACAAGCACTCATCAAGTCACGTATAACATGCAGTAGCGGTTAGCGTTAAAGTATTGCGTAGTGTGTTTGATGTGATTTAGAATAAGTAACGTATGTAACACCCAAAAGTGCGTAAAGCAAAAAGGGTTCGAGTATACTCACAGCGATGGAAGTTAATGGATTGAAGGGAGCGCTAGAGTGAGATTATAGCCTGGTCAGAACGATAGCATAAGCGATGAGCGGTGCGTAAAACGGTGCAAAGGAACCAAGTGTCGAACAACAACCCGATCGGATGGTTACCCAATCGGATGGTCATTCGATCGGATGTCAATCCGGTCGGATGGTCATCCGATCGGATGGCCATTCGGTCAGATTGACATCATGTCTGGTTAAGATGTGTTTGTGTATGATGGTTTATCTTTTGAAGTTTTCGTTGTAGCATTTTGAAAACAGAGAAGTATATCTACCCTTCAGGTCGGTCGATCGGACGGCGACCCGTTTGGTGAGACACTCTCAGAGAACAAGTTCACAACAGTGTTGTCATCCAATCGGATGGTCTACCGATTGGGTGGCAATTCGCTAGAACTGATAGTGCATTGAACATGTTGAAAATTGTTTAAGTGTTTGAAGTTCCAAACATCTCATGCTCGGGTAGTCGTTCGATCGGATGGCTATCCGATCGGACGGTAACCCGTTCAACGTTTAGTCCTTTGATCAAAATAAGGTTTAAGTGTGGGACCAAGGTGCAAGCCAATTGGATGGCTGTCCGATCGGATGACAATCCGATCGGACGACAATCCGATCGGACGACATTCCATCCCAACGGCAGATCGTCTTGACACTTGGTTGTTTCGATAGTTTTGCAGTTTTGATCGAGACGTTGTGATAATGTGCTAAACAATAGAAACCATGTCAAGACCCTAGTGACCCGTCCGAAAAGGAATCACCCGAATCCGACCCGTTCACTTGTTCGTGACGGTTGTTCATGTTTAACCCGGAATTGTTTGTCTCTTTTGTAGAATCCAGATCTTGAACCAACACATCACTAAGAAGGAGTAGAAGATCAGAACAAGCTCCGATTCTATCGGTTTTGAATGCATTGAGTGTAAAAGAGTTGAAAGGAAGTTAGAAAACCATCTTTCTATCCTTTTCACCGTGAATATGTTCAGATCTATGCAAGACCTTTGTTCATTCATGTGGAAATCGTCTAGATCTAAGTTGTTCTTGGTGGGTTGAAGCCAAAACATGAAGTTCATATGAACACCATGATGACATCATCCTAGAACACCTTAAATCCACTGATTTCACGGTTAAAAGTTGAGATTTAAAAGAGAGAATGATGAAGAAGTGTGTGTAGATCATAGAAGTACAAGATTTAGGTTGAAAACTTACAAGAATCGAGAGAAATCGAGAGAAAAGTGTGCTTGAGCGTCTGGTTCGGGTGAAGGAGTTGTGACATCAAATGATGTGACAGGTGGGGGTATTTATAGGGTTTCCCAAAAAGGAAAGTGCCTAAGGTCGAGCGGGTCACCGATCGGATGGCTGTCCGATCGGATGGCAATCTGATCGGTTGACCATCCGATTGAGCAGTCACTCGATCGAGTGGCTCCGATGTTTGAGTTTTGGCATTTCGTTTCATGCGTTGGTTTTTGCGATGCGTTTCGAGTGAGCGATGCGATAGTTTACCCATTAGGTTAGACAATTAATCCCAACTACTATATCTAACATACAATCACTATAATTAACTTGCGTTTAGCGTCTGCGATTCGATTGCGTTGCGATTGTGTTTCGATTGATTACCACAAACATAATATAAATAAACATCCACAAGTAACACATAAGTAGCACACACACGTAAAACAATATCCAGAACGCATCAATTCGAGTTGCGAGTGCGATTTGCGATGCGATAAGCGATAAAACACGCGATAATTAGCGATTAAACCTCGATTATTAACAAGTACTCCACATAATACAACTAATGCGATAAGATAAATAGATTATCTACAAGTCAAAGAACTCAAAACAGGAGTCAAGCAAGGAGTGACATATCGCAATTAGCAATCTTTTCTTCTTTTGACTTCAATCTTGACTTTGACTTTGACTTTCGAAACACGGGGTGTTACAGCCTCCCCCTCTTAAGGGAATTTCATCCCGAAATTAGGCCGAAGCCGCAACGAACAACTGCGGGTACTTCCCCTTCATGCCACTTTAGAGCTCCCAAGTAAACTCTGCGCCTCGTTTGCCTTCCCAGCGAACTTTCACAATGGGAATGCGTGAGCGCCTGAGCTGCTTGGTTTGTCAGTACATAATCTCGACAGGCTTTTCCACGAAGTGTAATGTTTCGTTCACTTGCAGGTCCTCGAGTGGAACGTGTAAATCATGCTCAGCCAGACACTTCCTGAGGTTCGAAACGTGGAAAGTCGGGTGAACGTTGCTAAGTTCCTCCGGTAGTTTGAGTCTGTAAGCCACTTTTCCAATCCTTTCCAGAATCTTAAAGGGTCCCACATATCGAGGCGCAAGCTTTCCTCTGTTGCCGAATCTGACCACACCCTTCCAAGGTGATACCTTTAGGAGTACATGGTCGCCAACGTCAAATTAAAGGGGCTTGCGTCGTCTATCGGCGTAACTTTTCTGACGACTCCGAGCTTTCAGCAGATTGTCTCGAATTTGGAGGATTTTGTCAGTCGTTTCTTGCAATAGCTCAGGACTGGTTAATTGCGAGTCCCCAATCTCGTGCCATACAATAGGCGATCGACATCTTCTTCCATACAATGCCTCAAATGGTGCCATTTGAATGCTGGAATGATAACTGTTATTGTACGAGAATTCGACTAAAGGTAAGTATGCGTCCCAATTACCACCGAAATCTATGACACACGAACGGAGCATGTCTTCAAGGGTACGAATCGTTCTTTCAGTCTGACCGTGGGTTTGGGGATGGAAAGCGGTACTTAGATTAAGCGTAGTACCAAGAGCAGATTGAAACGTTTCCCATAGACGTGAGGTAAACCGAGCATCTCGGTCAGAAATGATGTCGCGAGGCGTCCCATGTCGACAAATGATCTCTTTAGTGTAGATTCAGGCTAATTTTTCTACCTTGTAGTCTTCTCGTATTGGAAGAAAGTGAGCAGACTTAGGTGCTGTTTGTTTTTTCAGATGTAAAATGTCTGTAGTCTGCGAACCACATCTGCAGGCATCTGCAAGAGAAGATGTGGACCAAACATCTGCAGCCTGCAAGGAGAAGAGGGTTTGTTTTTTTTCCTTAAAAAACAACTTCACACACAATCCACAACACACACACAACAGGTTACAGGTCTGCTCTCTCTCTCTACAAACCCTCTCTCTCTCTACAACCACCACCACAACCACCGCACCACCACCACCACCGCACCACCTCCGCCACCTCCACCGCACCACCTCCGCCATCACACCACCGCCATCACAGGTCTGCTCTCTCTCTCTACAAACTCTCTCTCTCTCTCACAGATCTCTCTCTCTCTCTACGGTCTCTCTCTCTCACAGATCTCTCTTTCTCTCTCTACGATCTTCTTTTTTTTTGAGATGGTGGTGGAGGTGGTGGTGGTCGTGGTGGTGGTGGCGGAGATGGTGGTGGCGGAGATGGTGGTGGCAGGTGGAGATGGTGGTGGCGGAGATGCTGGCGGAGATGGTGGCGGAGATGGCAGGTGGAGCTGGTGGTGGCGGAGATGGTGGCGGAGATGGTGGCGGAGATGGTGGCGGAGATGGCAGGTGGAGATGGTGGTGGCAGGTGGAGATGGTGGTGGCGGAGATGCTGGCGGAGATGGTGGCGGAGATGGCAGGTAGAGGTGGTGGTGGCGGAGATGGTGGTGGCAGGGGTGAAGAGGAAGAAGATGAAGATCTTCTTTTTTTTAAGCTATTATACATAGCTTTTTTTTGAAGCTATTAAAAGCTATTATAAGATCTTTTTTTTTTAAACAAACAGTCTTCAAGAGCTTATGTCTGCCCGCCCACAGACATAAGCTCTTTACAGACATTATAAGCAAAAACAAACACAACCTTAGTCAAACGGTCAATGACAACCCAGATGCTGTCGTGACCCGATGGCATGCGCGGAAGTTTCGTTATGAAGTCCATAGCTATACTCTCCCACTTCCACATAGGAATCTCGGGTTGAACGAGTAAGCCAGAGGGTCTTTGGTGCTCAGCCTTGACTTTCGAGCAAGTCAGGCACTTCGAAACATAGAGGGCGATATCTCTCTTCATGCCCGGCCACCAGTACCTGTAGCGCAGGTCCTGATACATCTTGTCGGCACCGGGATGAATAGAATATCGGGATTTGTGGGCTTCGTCCGTCAAAATCTGTCGTAAATTGGTCCGCTTAGGGATCCAGATTCGGTCCAGATAATGGAATATCCCATTCGATTTATTCACTAGCTGGGCTCCATCGTTGAGAATCCTTTCCTTCTTCAAAGTGCGTTCGGTGAAACAAGCATGTTGGGCTTCGCGGATGAGGGTTTCGAGATGATGCTGGCCTTGAACATTATGGATGCTATGCAAATAGCTCCGTCTGCTGAGAGCGTCGGCAACGACATTTGCTTTGCCAGGATGATAACGAATATCACAGTCATAATCGTTGAGGAGTTCTACCCACCGGCGTTGACGCATATTTAGCTCTTTCTGGTCAAAGATATGTTGTAGGCTCCTATGATCGGTGAAGTTCGTACACTTGGTATCATAAAGGTAGTGTCGCCAAATCTTCAACGCAAAAACAACTGCGCCTAGCTCGAGGTCGTGGGTTGTGTAGTTCTTCTCGTGGATCTTGAGCTGACGAGATGCGTAAGCAATAACCTTGTCTCGTTGCATGAGAACACAACCAAGGCCAAGGTTCGAGGCATTACAATAGACGATAAAGTCATTGTTTTCGTCAGGTAGAGTGAGAACGGGAGCATTGCAAAGCATATGCTTGAGGGTTTGAAAGTCAGTCTCTTGTCCAGTTCCCTAAACAAAAGGCTTGTCTTTGTGCGTGAGAAAAGTAAGCGGCACAGCTATTTTAGAGAATCCTTCGATAAATCGGAGATAATAGTCCGCTAGCCCGAAAAAAGAACGGAATTCAGACGGGTTCTTAGGTGTAACCCAACTCTTGACAGCTTCGCTCTTCGCGGGGTCGACGTGAATACCTTGACTATTGACAATGTGACCAAGGAATTGAACCTCCTCCAGCCAGAATTCACACTTGGAGAACTTGGCATAAAGTCGATTCCCCTAGAGTAGCTCGAAAACCAAACGTAGATGTTGCGCGTGTTCGGCTTTCGACTTGGAATAGATCAGGATATCATCAATGAACACGATGACGAAGTGATCGAGAAAAGGTTTACACACGCGATTCATCAGATCCATAAAAACCGCGGGTGCGTTGGTTAAACCAAAAGGCATAACAACGAACTCATAGTGGCCGTAACGAGTGTGAAAAGCGGTTTTGGGTATATCCCCCTCTTGAATGCGTAATTGGTGATAGCCCGAGCGTAGATCGATCTTGGAGAAACACGTAGCACCTTGTAACTGGTCAAACAAATCATCGATGCGAGGTAGTGGATAGCGATTCTTGATTGTCAGCTTATTCAACTCCCGATAGTCGATGCACATCCGGAATGACCCATCCTTCTATTTGGCGAAAAGGACTGGTGCGCCCCAAGGAGAGGTGCTAGGGCGAATAAAGCCTTTGTCAAGCAATTCCTGGAGCTGACTCGAGAGTTCGCGCATTTCGAATGGAGCGAGTCGATAAGGAGCTCTAGCAACAGGATTTGCTCTAGGAATGACGTCGATGCGAAAGTCGATATCACGACTCGGAGGTAAGCCTGGAAGATCATCAGGAAAAACGTTAGGGAATTCATGAACAACAGGAACGTCTTTCACTTCTGTCTTTCCTTTCTTTTCCTTCTCCGTTACTACAATGTTAGCCAAGAAAGCTCTGTATTCCTTGCGGAGATATTTGCTAGCTTGGATACATGACATGAGCTTGAGGTCTTTCGAGAGAGTTTCGCCATACACACAAAGTTGATCACCATTAGCGAGTGAGAATCGAATCATCTTATCGAAGCAAACAACTTCAGCATGGTTTTCGCGAAGAAAGTCCATGCCTACTATGACATCAAAACTACCGAGCTGCATCGGAATAAGGTCGATAGGGAAAATATGATTGTTAAGTTCGAGAGTACAATCACGAAGAACAGAGTTGACGGCGACGGTTCTTTAGGTGGCAACTTCAACATCGAACGTCGAGAACCATGACGAAGTGATCGAGAAAATGTTTACACACGCGATTCATCAGATCCATAAAAACCGCGAGTGCGTTGGTTAAACCAAAAGGCATAACAACGAACTCATAGTGGCCGTAACTTGGAATAGATCAAACGTAGATGTTGCGCATGTTCGGCTTTCGACTTGGAATAGATCAGGATATCATCGATGAACACGATGACGAAGTGATCGAGAAAAGGTTTACACACGCGATTCATCAGATCCATAAAAACCGCGGGTGCGTTGGTTAAACCAAAAGGCATAACAACGAACTCATAGTGGCCGTAACGAGTGTGAAAAGCGGTTTTGGGTGTATCCTCCTCTTGAATGCGTAATTGGTGATAGCCCGAGCGTAGATCGATCTTGGAGAAACACGTAGCACCTTGTAACTGGTCAAACAAATCATCGATGCGAGGTAGTGGATAGTGATTCTTGATTGTCAGCTTATTCAACTCCCGATAGTCGATGCACATCCGGAACGACCCATCCTTCTTTTTGACGAAAAGGACTGGTGCGCCCCAAGGAGAGGTGCTAGGGCGAATAAAGCCTTTGTCAAGCAATTCCTGGAGCTGACTCGAGAGTTCGTGCATTTTGAACGGAGCGAGTCGATAAGGAGCTCTAGCAACAGGATTTGCTCTAGGAAAGACGTCGATGCGAAAGTCGATATCACGACTCGGAGGTAAGCCTGGAAGATCATTAGGAAAAACGTTAGGGAATTCACGAACAACAGGAACGTCTTTCACTTCTGTCTTTCCTTTCTTTTCCTTCTCCGCTACTACAATGTTAGCCAAGAAAGCTCTGTATTCCTTGCGGAGATATTTGCTAGCTTGGATACATGACATGAGCTTGAGGTCTTTCGAGAGAGTTTTGCCATACACACAAAGTTGATCACCATTAGCGAGTGAGAATCGAATCATCTTATCGAAGCAAACAACTTCAGCATGGTTTTCGCGAAGAAAGTCCATGCCTACTATGACATCAAAACTACCGAGCTGCATCGGAATAAGGTCGATAGGGAAAATATGATTGTTGAGTTCGAGAGTACATTCACGAAGAACAGAGTTGACGGCGACGGTTCTTTCGGTGGTAACTTCAACATCGAACGTCGAGGGGAGATGGGCAAGCTTACGATTAAGGAGCTTTTCGAACTCAAACAATACAAAACAGTTATCGGCTCCAGTATCAAACAAACACGAAGCATAAATACCATTCACAAGGAACGTACCATTGACCACGTTGTTGTCAGCCTGAGCCTGGCGCACATTAATGTTGAAACTTCGAGCGTAAGCTGCTTGTTGCTGTTGTTGCTGAGGCTGCTGCTGGGGCTGTTGCTGGGGCTGCTGCTGTTGTGGCTCTTGCTTCACCACTCGATTTGGGCACATGTTTGCGAAGTGGTTGGGATCACCACACGCAAAGCAGACTCTAGCATTGATCACGGGTGCCGGAGCCGCTTGTTGGCCTTGAGGAGCAGGTAGTAGAGCTTGATGATCAGTAGCTGGAGCTGGAGCTTGACGAGGGCCTGTACAGCAGTTGGCGGTGAAATGGCCGTACATGTTGCAAAGTACACAAAATCTGCAGGCAATTCCCACTGGGTGGTGATAGGTACAAGTCGGGAAGGCAGGGTGAGGACCAGTATAAGCACGCTTTGCCGGCGGTGATTGGGTTACCGGTGTCACGATCTGGCGGTGTTGAGTCTGCTGCTGAGCTGGTACAGCTTGGAGCAGGGCAGCAGTGGTGACAACACAGTTCTTGTTACTGGAGTTGTTGTTGTTCTTCCTCTTGCGACGAGAGGCCTTTGAAGACTGAGGAGTGGCGGCGGTTTCATCGGTTGGTACAGTGGTAGCTTGATGCAGATTCTTGGTGGCTTTATCCCAGTAGCCAGACTTGACTATTTCAGCGGCAAGCAAGTAAGTTTCATCGATGCTTGCTGGTTTTGAAGCTTGCACAAAATCTGCGACACAATCCGGTAGAGCTCGGATATACTTCTTGATCGTCACATCAGGAGTCTTAACTTGATTAGGACAGATTATGCTGAGCTGCTTGAAGCGAGCAATTAAAGCAGCATTGTCACCATCCTTCTACTTGATATGCCAGAATTCGTCCTCCAACTTTTGGCGTTCGTGGGGAGGGCATAACTCTTCCAACATGACGTCCTTCATCTCATCCCACGTCAAACCGTAAGCTGCATCATTTCCGCGTTTGTTTCTCTCGGCCGTCCACTAATCTAAAGCTCGGGATTGAAAGACACCGGTTGCGTTGAGAGTGCAGAGATCATCAGGACAACCACTCTGGCACAGGGTGACCTCGATCGAATCAAACCATTGAAACTCGGCCGTAGGACCATCTTTGCCAGTAAATTCTTTCGGTCCGCAAGCTTTGAACTGCTTGAAGCTAAAGGCAGCTTTAGGGGTTTCATTCCTGGACTCTTCAGAAGACTTGCTAGCGTTCTCGTGTAGGTCGCTAACGATCTGGGGAATGACTTTTGCTATCTGCTTAGCGACGAGAGCAGCAAGGCGTTTGTCTTTCTGGTTTCGGCGAGCAGCGCGCAAGTGACGGGATCCAGATGACGACATTGTCTGCAACAGACATCGCCATAGGACTCAGACACAATATAATCGAATCTCACCTCACACGCTAACATTACTAAAGCTCAGGAACACAATCATGTAACACATAAACACATAGGCACATAAACACAGATCCACATAAGTACATAAGCACGTAAAGCACAGAATACAGAAACCTGTCATTCAAAGTCCGCGAGCGTTCGAGAATAGCGATTGAGACTAGCGAGTACACAACGAGTATCATAGGATCCAGTTATCCCCCAGTAGTTACGTTTTGTTAGCATAGTGTGGTGTGTTGTGTGCGATAAGCGGAGCAAGAAGCGTTAGATCAAAACCACCAGTATCTCAACACGCTAACAAGTAAATACATAAAACCACATAAAACACACAAAAGTTCTCATAAAAGCGACAAATATCAGAGTCAGCAGTTGCGGGCTCAGAATTGAAACACATAAAATCCGTGATTGCGAGCTTGAAATCGAAAATAGATTGTCTAAGGCGTGATAGACGTCGACTACCCAAAGTGATCCGACTATTCTCAAGGACTTTTGGTACACTCTTTGGCCTTCGGGGCTATGTTCTCGCCTCGATTTCGGGCGATCAGCATGCATCCTTCCAGTTACAGTGTGACTTCAAGTCGTTGGAGTCCGTCGAGACTTTAGTAAGAGTGTTGAAAAATCAAAATAAAATCGGAACGAGTCGTCAAGGTTCGGGTTTCACCCCTAACTTAGCGACTTTATTCCTGTTTTGATGTAAATAGAGGGGAAAATGTGCGTTAAAGTACGAATTTCACTCCGGATTTAACGCAAATTCTCATGTTTATAGATATAAATGCGGGTCGAACAAGCGATTTGGTCGAGAGTTTGCGGTTTTCACACCTAATCTCAACCTAATCACTCGTTCATTTTCGAAAATTAGAGAGCAGTGATAGTGTTGTGCAAGCGAGAATAGCGAGATATATCAGGTAGGCTCGTACCAAAACCCCTGCAGGGTATGCACAAGTCGGTCTGTTGGCACCTAACTATAGACTAGGTCGTTTCTAAGACATCGGCCTGGACTAGGTCGAGTCTTGCCTAATTCCCTATAGTTATGGCTCTGATACCAATCTGTCACACCCCAACCGATGGCGGAATCATCGGGGCGCGACACTGAGCGAAACAGATTGTCCATGAGTATCCATAACAACTATTAATTACCAGATACTTCAAACATCATGTCCCATACCATAACATATCCAAATAAAACAGTTATTACAAATAATTGTCTCACAAACAAATACTGATTCGACAACTCAGATTTCAAAATAGACAATTTGTTTGTTTGTTTCTAGACTCTTTCCTAGCCTCAATTTCATCACGCAGCAAGCCAAGCATTCTAGCATCTTATGCACCTGCCACATACGTTAAAGTAAAAGTCAATACACATAATGTAAGGGTGAGCATACAAGTTTGATAGTATAATAGAGTTCGAAATCGTTTACGCATAACCAGCACGAACAACGTGTGATGTGAAGCATGTAAGTTATCGACAAGATCCTATCAATACCAATGACCGCGGGTCGACTGCGTAAGGCAGTCGACCAACACATATTCACCACTGCGAATCATGTACGTAATGGTCCTTAACAACCCCTGAGTGAACAGGTGTTGAGTCTAAACTATAGTACTATCGTTGCTAAGGCAGGTAGACAGCAATCTATGTGTAAACATAACAAACAAGCATTCATCGAGTCACGTATAACATGCAGTAGCGGTTAGCGTTAAATTATTGTGTAGTGTGTTTGATGTGATTTAGAACAAGTAACGTATGTAACACCCAAAAGTGCGTAAAGCAAATGTCACACCCCGATTTCCACGTGTCACCGGTGGGCCCGGTGGGGGAGTATCGTGACGTGGTTGGCAACGTAATAGTCAAACAACACAATATAATAATGCACAGCGGAAGCAAATTTAAATAAGATACAACCGAATTTATTTATTGTAAACAAAGTCACAATTATCCGGTGTTTATCCACAGTAGGATCGAATAATAAAAATATTGTTTATGGTTCAACAGACATCGGCATCTTAAGTTTGCGAGACTTCTAGTGATGCTTAGGAGACTCCCAGCCTATTTCGCCTAGTACCTGCATTTAATCTTTTTGGGAAAATACGTCAGTTTACACTGGTAAATACATTCAACTGACTCATTTTATAAAATGATTGAAAATTGGTTTGGATGCACATGGCATAAACATTTTGTTTAACTTGGGAGAATTATTTTATATGATAATCTTGTTAACGATTTACATGTTACTTATGCGTTCAGTAGCCCGGACGTATCCGGGTTAAAGATCAATAGACACACCACTGTAAGTGAGTTATACACGGGAGTACGCCTACACCCCGTGCTCAGGTCGTGGCAATCTCGTAAGATAATGCCGAGGATATCCGGGACATGGTCATTAACCCCCCAAAGGCTGTAAAGTAAACACATCTGTTTAAAACGAGCCGATCAAATTATTCAATTAACCACTAAGCGTGGAATATTTGATGCTCGATCAAGCGGTACGCTATGTACCGTAACCCAAGCCCGTATAGGGAAAATAAGTTAAAAGTATTTACCTTGATGCAAAGTATAGTCACAATAATCAAATAGCAGGTAGCTTTTACTGTTTCTCCTAATCTGGAACGAAGGTTAAATATAACCTATTAGAATCCTAGCGGGTCTTTAATTATGCTTAAGCTTAGACCGGCTAGTTTCAAAGATGCGGTTCGTACGCACGATTAAGCGAAGACCGGATAGAATGTGATTTAGACCCGACAAGTTTGAAGACTTGTTTAATATGGGTTTACTACTCACATTCTGGATTTTGAGATGAAAATGATATCGTTTGACCCGTTTCGGCTAGTTTATGCAAACTATTTACATAAACCGAACCGAACGCGTAAAATGCATAACGGGTAATCGAAAGGGTCGTGAACAGGTTTCCTAAGTTAATACGCTTCAAATATGTTGTGATATCATTATGATATCTTCCATAATGCCCGTAACGAGTTTATTCCCTAATTATGCCCCGTAGGGGTATTTTGGTCATTTTAAAGGTTATAAAAGAGACTTATAATACTTCTGAGGTATGGGTCTGTTTAAATCAGAAAAATATCTTAATTTAACAGGTTATGTCTATTGGTATTAAGTCTTACGTGTCAAAATGGTTTTAATACCAAACTATGCGTTTAATACGCGTATAAAGCCGTTTTAAGCGACGTACGGGTTAAAATACCAATCTGAGTTTTCTGATCAGTAAAACAGGCTCAAAATCCTATATTTATTATTTTAGATCAGTGGCCATTGGATTGGAATCAAACGGATTCGTAAAACTCGTTTTATAGCCTAAAAGGGCATATTCGGTATTAACCGAATCAATGCGATAAGCCTAGCTTAAGATCAGTTTAAAAATAATTAAAAATCTTCAAAAATCCCAAAATATTATTTAACATCAGTGGGTAAAAGTTTTGGTACCGAAAATCGGGTTTAGATAGGCTATGCGCTAATCGCGCCGTTTAATTAATACAAAGCTTAATATTTACGCTAATGCGCATATCTCATAATCTAGACCTCTGATTGACGTGAAAATTTACGTGCATGTTTAATAATCAGTAACTAAGATTATAGTACTTCCACATTTTCAAAATTCTCGTTGTAGGGTCATAAGGGCATTATGGTCCAATTTAAGCGATTAACGGAAACGTGCGCATGCATCGGATAATCAATGAAACAAGTACAGAGACTTATACTAGCATGTAACCCAACCCTAATGAGACTTTAAGGCATGTCTAATTCCAACTAAAACGGGTCAGAACCGAAGTCAACGCAAAAGTCAAAGTTTTTGCGCCTTTCGGTTCCGAACCGGGTTTAAACAGAAATTTGTCGAGTCGGGCAAGCGTAGACAAGTTTTTATACTTATTACCAAGTTATATTAAGTTTAAAACAGGTTGCACGCCTCGCGGATTGCTAGTCGTGCATTAAATCGCATTTTGTAATTCTGTTGACTTTTTCGGTCAACGTTTGACCCGACAAACGACCTAGTTAGGTCTGGATTTGGTACTTACCCTTAAAAGGGTTTAATACCCATATAATTACCTATCTAACGGTACTTTTAATTCGACACACGACTGAGCTATCGTTAATTAATCGCGAAGTCAAACCGTAGTTACGTCGGTTTGACTTTTAAGCTAATTACTAAGCTAGAATTAATTTAGAAAGGTTAGGCAACTTACTAGATGGTTGATGAATGATTAGAAAGGCTCTTGATCAGTTGCAAGCTCCCCAAATAATCAGAATGCTTGAATATGATGTGTGAATGAATGTTGAACTTGAAGGTCCTTTATATAGTGGGTTTACACACCACAATCAATTGACACAAGAGTCTATGCCCTTCCACAATTGTTCAACACATGTCTTCTAGTGTCTAGGGGAGTCTAAGGTTCATGCACATGCAAGAAAAACCGGCTTAAAGGGTTAAAATCGCGAAAGACAGGCAACAGCCCGTTTTTCTGGTTCTGGGCAACCCCTGCGCATCGTAGGGGTATATGTGCTACGATGCGCAGGCCTTATACAGGGGCTGTTTGCTTGTTTCTTCATTTGTTCGAAAAGGCAGCCCACTTGTACGACTTTGTGGCCTCTATTTGCAACTTAGGACCCTCCTAAAGTGTATGTTCCTGTATGGTACCCTACCATTTGTATTTGTTCCATTTGAATGCATTTACAAGACCCGAAAACATCGGTTTACCATTGCTTTTCATCGTGGGATCACATCATACTTTTGAAGTTCCATTATTGGCAATAATTCCCTGAATTGAGGGTGTATAGAAGTGTAATATCGGGTCTTGGGATTTATAATTGAGGTGTTCAGAGGTAACAATTTAACATGACGCCACTTTAAATCCTACCGAAAACATCTTTATTAAATCCGGGTTTTTCAACGCGTTTTGTCTTACATGACACGTGTCATTTTATTATTAAACCCGAAATTTTCGAGGTGTTACATCCTCACCCCCTTAAAATAAATCTCGACCCGAGATTTACTGAAACAAGTAAGGGTACTTTTCCTTCATCGTGGATTCTACTTCCCACGTGAAATCGGGACCTCTACGGGCATCCCATTTGACCTTAACAAAAGGTATATGCTTTCTCCGAAGCTTTCTTACCTGCCGATCTTCAATCGACACAGGTTTTTCCACAAATTTCAAGCTCTCGTCAATATGCACATCTGTATGTGGCATGACATGTGTTTCGTCAGCGGAACACTTCTTTAGATTGCAGATGTGGAATACGTTGTGAATTCCACTGAGCTCTTCTGGTAAGTTTAACTTATAGGCAACTGACCCGACACGTTCGATAACCTCGAAAGGTCCTATGTATCTCGGGCTTAGTTTGCCTTTCTTACCAAATCGCATCACCCCTTTCCATGGTGACACTTTAAGCAGGACTTTTTCACCCACTTCGAAGTGAAAATCCTTACGACTTGGATCCGCGTAACTCTTCTGTCTATCCCTGGCAGCTTGGAGATTTTTACGAATCTGGACTATCTTGTCCGTCGTTTCGAATACGATCTCCGGTCCTGATAACTGGACTTCTCCAACTTCCGCCCAACAAACTGGCGATCTACACTTTCTACCGTATAATGCCTCAAAAGGCGCAGCCTTTATGCTGGTATGGTAGCTATTGTTGTAGGAGAATTCGATCAAGGGTAGGTTCTTATCCCAGCTACCTCCCAGATCGATCGCACATGCACGCAGCATGTCTTCCAACGTTTGAATAGTACGCTCACTCTGACCGTCAGTCTGAGGATGGTAAGCCGTACTAAAGTTCAAACGTGTGCCCAAAGATTGCTGGAAGCTCTTCCAAAAATGTGACGTGTACCTAGTATCCCGGTCAGAGATAATAGCTACAGGTATGCCGTGTAGGGCTACAATCTTGTCAACGTATAACTGGGCTAACATATCGGAGCTATAAGTCTCCTTGATGGGTAAGAAATGAGCTGACTTAGTCAGTCGGTCAACTATAACCCATATCGTATCATTGCCTTTTCTTGTCTTGGGTAACTTGGTAATAAAATCCATAGTTACCATTTCCCACTTCCACGTAGGAAGTTCAGGCTGTTGTAGCAAACCTGACGGTTTCTGATGCTCGGCTTTGACTTGCGCACATGTCAAGCATTTTGCTACATGGGCGGCCACAGACTTTTTCAAGCCTATCCACCAATAATTTGCCTTTAAATCCTGGTACATCTTGTCAGCTCCAGGATGAACGGAGTATTTGGAACTATGGGCTTCTTGGAGGATGACATCACGAAGTCCTCCAAAAATTGGAACCCATATTCGTCCGTTTAACCGTAAAATTCCGTCCTTGCTAAGAGTTAACTGCTCCTCAGTTACTCCTAACTTTTCATTAGGATAGTTAGCTTCCAACACAGCTTCCTTCTGTGCAGCTAACACCCTTTCTATCAAACTGTTCTTTATCTCCATACGCTTGGCGTTAATTCGTATGGGTTTAACCCTTTCCTTTCTGCTCAAGGCATCAGCGACTACATTCGCTTTGCCGGGATGGTATTTGATTTCACAATCATAATCATTCAAAGTTTCCATCCAACGGCGTTGCCTCATGTTTAATTCTTTCTGGTTAAACAGATGCTGGAGGCTCTTGTGATCAGAAAAGATCACAAACTTGATTCCATAAAGATAATGCCTCCACAGTTTTAGTGCGAACACAACGGCACCCAATTCCAAGTCGTGGGTGGTGTAATTCTTTTCGTGCACCTTTAACTGTCGTGATGCATAGGCAATCACCTTGCCTTTCTGCATAAGCACACACCCCATGCCAGTGTGTGATGCATCACAATAAACTACAAATTCTTCAGCACCTTCAGGTAAGGTAAGCACAGGAGCGTTGCTCAACTTTTGTTTCAAAACATCGAAGGACTCTTGCTGCTTAGGACCCCAAACGAACTTTACTTTCTTCTTGGTCAGGGAAGTTAGGGGTGCAGCAATCCTTGAAAAATTTTCAATGAAGCGCCTGTAATATCCTGCCAACCCTAGGAAGCTACGGATTTCTGTTGGCGTCTTTGGCTCTTGCCAGTTCATTACTGCTTCAACCTTAGCGGGATCCACCTGGATACCACACTCACTGACCACATGTCCAAGAAATTGGACCTCCCTAAGCCAAAATTCACACTTGGAGAATTTGGCATAGAGCTTTTCCTTATGCAGAAGTTTGAGAATACATCGAAGATGTTTCTCGTGGTCAGCTTTGTTCTTAGAATAAATGAGAATGTCATCAATGAAGACGATAACAAATTTATCTAAGTAAGGCTTGCAGACACGATTCATGAGATCCATGAACGCGGCTGGTGCATTGGTGAGCCCAAAAGGCATCACTAGGAACTCGTAATGACCGTAACGAGTCCTAAATGCAGTCTTGTGAACGTCTTCATCCATAACCTTCAACTGATGGTATCCTGACCTTAGATCAATCTTTGAGAAGTAACTTGCCCCTTGAAGCTGATCGAACAAATCGTCGATTCTGGGCAATGGATACCTATTCTTGATCGTGACCTTGTTAAGCTCGCGATAGTCGATGCATAGACGCATCGATCCATCCTTCTTCTTGACAAACAGGATTGGCGCTCCCCAAGGAGATGAACTAGGTCGAATGAAACCCTTAGCCAGCAGTTCATCTAGCTGCGTCCGCAACTCCTTCATTTCGGTGGGTGCCAATCTGTATGGTGCTCTGGCAACTGGTGCCGCTCCGGGAATGATATCGATCCTGAATTCGACTTGTCTATCTGGTGGTAGGCCAGGTAGATCTTCAGGAAACACTCCTGGGTATTCAGAAATGACAGGGATGTCTTCTAACTTCGGTTTAGGTTCCTCCAAAATCACTTGCGCCATGTAAATGACACATCCCCTCTTCAAACACTTGGAAGCCTTGAGCATAGTCACCTGCTCAGGCAGTCCGTACTGGGTATCTCCCCGAATGGTAAGTGACTCACCAGACGGAGTCTTTATTACAACCTGTTTCTGTTTACAGACGATTTGGGCCTGGTTATTAGATAACCAGTCCATACCCAGCACTATGTCAAAACCAGCTAATTTAAACGGAAGTAGAGACAGAGGAAAAGAATGGTTCTTAATGGATATAGAACATCCATCTAACACAGTAGAGACGGTTTCTATGGTACCATCTGCTAACTCTACCTCATAGTTTACGCTTAGGGTTTTGACAGGTAAATTCAACAATTTACAAAACTTCTGATCCACAAAAGACTTATCTGCACCGGAATCAAAAAGTACTCTTGCAAAGACATCATTTACAAGGAATGTACCTGTTATGACGTTATCATCTTGCACAGCCTCCTGCGCATCCATCCTGAAGACTCTGGCGTTAGTCTTCTTAGCCTCCTCAGGCTTCCTGTTATTCTTGGGGCAGTTAGTCTTTATGTGGCCCTTCTCATTGCAACGATAGCACGTCGCATCTTTCATCTTCTTGCAATCCAAGGTTTTGTGTTCCTTGGATTTGCACAAACCACAAGCAAAAGACCTTGACTCGTTATTCGAGTTCGATCCAAATCTGCACTTTCCAAAGTGCTTTTTCTTGCAAGTTTTGCACGTGGGCTTCTCATCAGAACGATGCCCATCTTTCTTCGACTCCGATCCCTTCTTTCGATCACCGTTCCCACGGTGTTTCTTGTTCGACCTACGCGAACCATCATCTTCTCGCTTCCTCTTCTCAGTATCCTTATTCCTCAGCGATCTCTGACGGACCGCATCAAGTGTGAGGGATAAGGAAAGGTCAGTTACAGACCTGAAGGTAACTGGCCGAGAAGCTTTAACACTGGCCTTGATCTCGGGTTCCAACCCGCCAATAAAACGAGCGATCCTCTTTGGCTCGGGGGTTACCAGGTAGGGAACCAACCTGGACAGCGTATTGAAGCTTGTCAGGTAAGCTTGGCAGTCGAGGTTCTTCATTACCAATGACAGAAAGTCATATTCAATCTTTTCCACCTCGTGTTGAGGGCAGTAATTGTCTTTGATCAAGGCAATGAATTGATCCCACGTCATGCTATACAACGGGATCTTTCCGGAGGCCTCCATCAGAGATCTCCACCAGACCAATGCTTCACCTTTGAAGGACTGTGACACAAACTTCACTATATCCCGTTCAGCGCACCCGCTTATGTCCACCACTGTGTCCATTTCATCCAGCCACGTCATGCAATCAACGGCCCCCTTTTCCCCTGTAAAATCCCGGGGCTTGCAAGACACGAAGTATTTGTAAGTGCAACCCTTGTTACGGGGTCCTTGATGCAGTACCAAGTGCTGGGATGGGTCACTTTGATTGTTGGTGGACTGACGGTCATCACCGTCTTTCTTTGGTCCGTTCTTCTTGGGAGGAGGCTTGTTATGAGCCTCAGAATGTGTTCTTGGCTTTGAGTGTGATACGGAGTGGGTCCTACTCCTGGTACCACTGTATTCTTCATATTGCCTATCCAAGGCTTGAGTGACAGCACCATCAATGATAGCTTTTAGTTCGGCGCCCGTCAATGTAATCTGGGCGTTTTCATTTGGCGCCGCTGTAGGGCTATTGACTTCATTAGAATTTGCCATTCGTATTGAACTGTTACAGAAACAAGAACAATATTTTATTTGAAAGTTTATTATAGAATTACCCCCTTAGGGTAACTCGTTAACCATGGTAACAGAGACCCTTCTTGGTTAACTCATTAATCGTATTAATTTAGGATTTCAATTAAATTTATCCTAAACATATAACAATAACAATATATATATTAGCACATAAGGCTTGGTCACATGGACAATTTAATATACTATGATTTCTGAGAATCAAGACTTTTAAGGTTTGAACCTAGTTCATTACCTTTATTAGACAGGGAGTCCTAGCTACCACCGTCTTTTGGCTTATATAGAAATGAGCATGGCCCGTAGGCGCTATTTTACCACGTATGGTTGAATATGATCACCTTAATTGATGATGTAAATCCAGGATTCAGAGATCATTATACTGGATTAGGAAACTTCTAAAGAATCCTTATTCATTTTAAAAAAAATGACATGTGATTTTTAACGAATCACTTCTGCCAGGAGTGTTAACATGTTTTAAGATGTTAACAAGAATTTGAATCTTTTAACCCGGTATTACCATTTTGGCCCGGTCTTATATTTGACACGAGGCTAGGTTCCACACTTTAAGATTCTTAATTAAATAATTACTTAGGCAGATTAAAAGGAATGATTTTAATTTATTTATTTCATTTATAATTATTATATATGCACAAATGGCAAACATGAAAATTTATAAAACAACACTCCAATAATTTATAACAACCTTACATATCGCCCTAAACGGGTCTTTCACACATGAAATTTGCCCACGTAGGAGCTACAACATAACAACATGCCCACGCAGGGGTCTTACAGAAGACATGCCCACGTAGGGGTTAACACACTAACAATTGTCCACGTAGGGACTTAAACAAACATAAGTCCACGTAGGGACTAAACATACAACATACCCTCGTAGGGGTTTATGGAAAGATAGACCCACGTAGGGGTCAATACACACAACAAACATACACACATAAATGTCCACGCAGGGACTTAATTTTAAAGTAGACATATACTCATAAAGGATTTACTGATCCTTTTTGCTCTTTCCCTTGATTAGGTTCGTCAAGGTCTTGAACATTCCCTGGTTGCGCCGTCGATCTTCCCGTGCCTCATGTCGCACCTCTCTAATACTTTGCAGGATCTCCTGATGCAGTGGTGGCGACATTTGTAGAGACGGCGGGGGTTGTTGGTAAAACGGGGGTTGTGTAGGCATCTGGTACCCCTGGACTGGGTACCCTACTCCCCAAGGACCCCCATACGGTCCTTCAGGGTTAAGAGCGTTGTAATTAGCAGCTACCAGGTATGGGTCGGCTTCAGCGTAACCGGGGTTAGTGTGGGTTGGTAGCTCATACGGGTTATACATCGAAGGACCCGTGTATGCTGGTATCTGATTATCGAAACCCATTGGTGGCGGTTGCTGCGCGAAGGGGTTTGATGGTCCACCCATCTGTGGAACTTCTGGAAGCGGCTGATAATTTCTGCCACTTGATTGTAGAGGAGAGTTAAAGTGAAACTCTTCTCTTCGTGTGGACATCCGGGCTCCGGATCTCCTATGTCTTTGCGGCTGTGGAGGCGCCGGCTGAACTGGTGGCGGTGGAGGCGGTGGCGTAACTGCCTCAAACTGGTGATTCCCAGAGGAATCTTGATGATGCTGCTGCTGCTGCTGCTCATGCGGCGGAGAATAGTGCGGTTGCTGTTGCGGCGACGAATGGTGTGAAGGCGTATAGTACCATTCGTGCTGAGTAAAGATAGCCTGGAAGCTATCTGGACCATTATAGGGTGGCCCGTGATAAATGGAACTATCCGAGACCTCGATTGGGTGGTTGGGAGTTCCTGATGCGGGTTCTTCTGGGTCGTCTTCCTCATCCATATCGTTTCCTCCAGAAAAATGGTCCTCCGGCCCCAATGGGTTAAAACCCACTGGTTCTTGTATATAATCCGCCGGGTTAAACTGGCCTCGAAAGATTGGAGTGGGGTCTCCAAAAGGGCGGTGCGACATAGATCGCTGTAACGGTATGTGCGAATGGTGGGGTTCTCTAGGCTCATTTTCTGATTGTGGCCCGTATGAGTCTTGAGCGGGAGTCGTAGAGCTATTTGAAACCGACCGTCTTGCCGGTTGAAAGAGACCTCTCTGGTTCCGCCGAGTACCGTCACTCTCGGCAGGTGTAGGAGCTCGTGTATTGGACGGCCCAGCTTCATGGTCGTTGGGGGCGGTGGTCGGCCCCTTTCCTCCTCGTCCTCGCATACGTAAAAATCTTGGCGGCATTTTGTTATTCCTGTCAATAAAGCATGAGATAACAATAGCAAAATATAAAATTTTAAAGGACAAAACAAAAACCCGAAAAGGTGGAATTTGTCCTATGTTATAAGTCTAGACTCAAAAGTTTAGATATGTGCAATTGTGTAACTGAGATTAAACACAAAAGGCTAGTGTTTAATTCACTCAGTGTTGGCTCTGATACCAACCTGTCACACCCCGATTTCCACGTGTCACCGGTGGGCCCGGTGGGGGAGTATCGTGACGTGGTTGGCAACGTAATAGTCAAACAACACAATATAATAATGCACAGCGGAAGCAAATTTAAATAAGATACAACCGAATTTATTTATTGTAAACAAAGTCACAATTATCCGGTGTTTATCCACAGTAGGATCGAATAATAAAAATATTGTTTATGGTTCAACAGACATCGGCATCTTAAGTTTGCGAGACTTCTAGTGATGCT
Source organism: Helianthus tuberosus (assembly GCA_030545235.1). NCBI lineage: Eukaryota > Viridiplantae > Streptophyta > Magnoliopsida > Asterales > Asteraceae > Helianthus > Helianthus tuberosus. The sequence continues at coordinate 12,454,991 of CM060364.1, forward strand.
TAGGAGACTCCCAGCCTATTTCGCCTAGTACCTGCATTTAATCTTTTTGGGAAAATACGTCAGTTTACACTGGTAAATACATTCAACTGACTCATTTTATAAAATGATTGAAAATTGGTTTGGATGCACATGGCATAAACATTTTGTTTAACTTGGGAGAATTATTTTATATGATAATCTTGTTAACGATTTACATGTTACTTATGCGTTCAGTAGCCCGGACGTATCCGGGTTAAAGATCAATAGACACACCACTGTAAGTGAGTTATACACGGGAGTACGCCTACACCCCGTGCTCAGGTCGTGGCAATCTCGTAAGATAATGCCGAGGATATCCGGGACATGGTCATTAACCCCCCAAAGGCTGTAAAGTAAACACATCTGTTTAAAACGAGCCGATCAAATTATTCAATTAACCACTAAGCGTGGAATATTTGATGCTCGATCAAGCGGTACGCTATGTACCGTAACCCAAGCCCGTATAGGGAAAATAAGTTAAAAGTATTTACCTTGATGCAAAGTATAGTCACAATAATCAAATAGCAGGTAGCTTTTACTGTTTCTCCTAATCTGGAACGAAGGTTAAATATAACCTATTAGAATCCTAGCGGGTCTTTAATTATGCTTAAGCTTAGACCGGCTAGTTTCAAAGATGCGGTTCGTACGCACGATTAAGCGAAGACCGGATAGAATGTGATTTAGACCCGACAAGTTTGAAGACTTGTTTAATATGGGTTTACTACTCACATTCTGGATTTTGAGATGAAAATGATATCGTTTGACCCGTTTCGGCTAGTTTATGCAAACTATTTACATAAACCGAACCGAACGCGTAAAATGCATAACGGGTAATCGAAAGGGTCGTGAACAGGTTTCCTAAGTTAATACGCTTCAAATATGTTGTGATATCATTATGATATCTTCCATAATGCCCGTAACGAGTTTATTCCCTAATTATGCCCCGTAGGGGTATTTTGGTCATTTTAAAGGTTATAAAAGAGACTTATAATACTTCTGAGGTATGGGTCTGTTTAAATCAGAAAAATATCTTAATTTAACAGGTTATGTCTATTGGTATTAAGTCTTACGTGTCAAAATGGTTTTAATACCAAACTATGCGTTTAATACGCGTATAAAGCCGTTTTAAGCGACGTACGGGTTAAAATACCAATCTGAGTTTTCTGATCAGTAAAACAGGCTCAAAATCCTATATTTATTATTTTAGATCAGTGGCCATTGGATTGGAATCAAACGGATTCGTAAAACTCGTTTTATAGCCTAAAAGGGCATATTCGGTATTAACCGAATCAATGCGATAAGCCTAGCTTAAGATCAGTTTAAAAATAATTAAAAATCTTCAAAAATCCCAAAATATTATTTAACATCAGTGGGTAAAAGTTTTGGTACCGAAAATCGGGTTTAGATAGGCTATGCGCTAATCGCGCCGTTTAATTAATACAAAGCTTAATATTTACGCTAATGCGCATATCTCATAATCTAGACCTCTGATTGACGTGAAAATTTACGTGCATGTTTAATAATCAGTAACTAAGATTATAGTACTTCCACATTTTCAAAATTCTCGTTGTAGGGTCATAAGGGCATTATGGTCCAATTTAAGCGATTAACGGAAACGTGCGCATGCATCGGATAATCAATGAAACAAGTACAGAGACTTATACTAGCATGTAACCCAACCCTAATGAGACTTTAAGGCATGTCTAATTCCAACTAAAACGGGTCAGAACCGAAGTCAACGCAAAAGTCAAAGTTTTTGCGCCTTTCGGTTCCGAACCGGGTTTAAACAGAAATTTGTCGAGTCGGGCAAGCGTAGACAAGTTTTTATACTTATTACCAAGTTATATTAAGTTTAAAACAGGTTGCACGCCTCGCGGATTGCTAGTCGTGCATTAAATCGCATTTTGTAATTCTGTTGACTTTTTCGGTCAACGTTTGACCCGACAAACGACCTAGTTAGGTCTGGATTTGGTACTTACCCTTAAAAGGGTTTAATACCCATATAATTACCTATCTAACGGTACTTTTAATTCGACACACGACTGAGCTATCGTTAATTAATCGCGAAGTCAAACCGTAGTTACGTCGGTTTGACTTTTAAGCTAATTACTAAGCTAGAATTAATTTAGAAAGGTTAGGCAACTTACTAGATGGTTGATGAATGATTAGAAAGGCTCTTGATCAGTTGCAAGCTCCCCAAATAATCAGAATGCTTGAATATGATGTGTGAATGAATGTTGAACTTGAAGGTCCTTTATATAGTGGGTTTACACACCACAATCAATTGACACAAGAGTCTATGCCCTTCCACAATTGTTCAACACATGTCTTCTAGTGTCTAGGGGAGTCTAAGGTTCATGCACATGCAAGAAAAACCGGCTTAAAGGGTTAAAATCGCGAAAGACAGGCAACAGCCCGTTTTTCTGGTTCTGGGCAACCCCTGCGCATCGTAGGGGTATATGTGCTACGATGCGCAGGCCTTATACAGGGGCTGTTTGCTTGTTTCTTCATTTGTTCGAAAAGGCAGCCCACTTGTACGACTTTGTGGCCTCTATTTGCAACTTAGGACCCTCCTAAAGTGTATGTTCCTGTATGGTACCCTACCATTTGTATTTGTTCCATTTGAATGCATTTACAAGACCCGAAAACATCGGTTTACCATTGCTTTTCATCGTGGGATCACATCATACTTTTGAAGTTCCATTATTGGCAATAATTCCCTGAATTGAGGGTGTATAGAAGTGTAATATCGGGTCTTGGGATTTATAATTGAGGTGTTCAGAGGTAACAATTTAACATGACGCCACTTTAAATCCTACCGAAAACATCTTTATTAAATCCGGGTTTTTCAACGCGTTTTGTCTTACATGACACGTGTCATTTTATTATTAAACCCGAAATTTTCGAGGTGTTACAGCAAAAAGGGTTCAAGTATACTCACAGCGATGGAAGTTAATGGATTGAAGGGAGCGCTAGAGTAAGATTAGCCTGGTCAGAATGATAGCATAAGCGATGAGCGGTGCGTAAAACGGTGCAAAGGAACCAAGTGTTGAACAACAACCCGATCGGATGGTTACCTGATCGGATGGTCATTCGATCGGATGTCAATCCGGTCGGATGGTCATCCGATCGGATGGCCATTCGGTCAGATTGACATCATGTCTGGTTAAGATGTGTTTGTGTATGATGGTTTGTCTTTTGAAGTTTTTGTTGTAGCATTTTGAAAACAGAGAAGTATCTCTACCCTTCAGGTCGGTCGATCAGACGGCGGTTCGATCAGACGACGACCCGTTTGGTGAGACACTCTTAGAGAACAAGTTCACAGCAGTGTTGTCATCCAATCGGATGGTCTACCGATTGGGTGGCAATCCGCTAGAACTGATAGTGCATTGAACATGTTGAAAATTGTTTAAGTGTTTGAAGTTCCAAATATCTCATGCTCGGGTAGTCGTTCGATCGGATGGCTATCCGATCGGACGGTAACCCGTTCAACGTTTAGTCCTTTGATCAAAATAAGGTTTAAGTGTGGGACCAAGGTGCAAGCCGATTGGATGGCTGTCCGATCGGATGGCAATCCGATCGGACGACAATCTTTCCCAACGGCTGATCGTCTTGACACTTGGTTGTTTCGATAGTTTTGCAGTTTTGATCGAGACGTTGTGATAACGTGCTAAACAACATAAACCTCATCAAGACCCTAGTGACCTGTTCGAATAGGAATCACCCGAATCCGACCCGTTCACTGGTTCGTTACGGTTGTTCATGTCGTTTGTCTCTTTGGTAGAATCCAGATCTTGAACCAACACATCACTAAGAAGGAGTAGAAGATCAGAACAAGCTCCGATTCTATCGGTTTTGAATGCATTGAGTGTAAAAGAGTTGAAAGGAAGTTAGAAAACCATCTTTCAATCCTTTTCACCATGAATATGTTCAGATCTATGCAAGACCTTTGTTCATTCATGTGGAAATCGTTCAGATCTAAGTTGTTCTTGGTGGGTTGAAGACAAAACATGAAGTTCATATGAACACCATGATGACGTCATCCTAGAACACCTTAAATCCACTGATTTCACGGTTAAAAGTTGAGATTTAAAAGAGAGAATGATGAAGAAGTGTGTGTAGATCATAGAAGTACAAGATTTAGGTTGAAAACTTACAAGAATCGAGAGAATTCGAGAGAAAAGTGTGCTTGAGCGTCTGGTTCGGGTGAAGGAGCTGTGACATCAAATGATGTGACAGGTGGGGGTATTTATAGGGTTTCCCAAAAAGGAAAGTGCCTAAGGTCGAGTGGGTTACCGATCGGATGGCTGTCCGATCGGATGGCAATCCGATCGGTTGACCATCCGATCGAGTGGCTCCGACGTTTGAGTTTTGGCGTTTCATTTCGTGCGTTGGGTTTTGCGATGCGTTTCGAGTGAGCGATGCGATAGTTTACCCATTTGATTACACAATTAATCCCAACTACTATATCTAACATACAATCACTATAATTAACTTGCGTTTAGCGTCTGCGATTCGATTGCGATAGTGTTGCGATTGATTACCACAAACATAATATAAATAAACATGCACAAGTAACACATAAGTAGCATACACACGTAAAACAATATCCAGAACGCATAAATTCGAGTTGAGAGTGCGATTTGCGATGCGATAAGCGATACGCGATAAAACACGCGATAATTAGCGATTAAACCTCGATTATTAACAAGTACTCCACATAATACAACTAATACGATAAGATAAATAGATTATCTACAAGTCAAAGAAGTCAAAACAGGAGTCAAGCAAGGAGTGACAGATTGCAATTAGCAATCTTTTCTTCTTTTGACTTTAATCTTGACTTTGAATTTGACTCTCGAAACACGGGGTGTTACTATGAAAATACATAAAACATATCTTGCCTAGATACTTATTTGGACATTATTTTTAGTTTGTGAGTTTCATGTGTATTACACCCATTAGATGTCCAAAATAAGGAGTCTAAAGCTAAGATAATTTCCACCTTAACTCATAACATTCAACCATGGTTTCGGTTGATATTATGGTTTGCTTTTGGAGTTAAGTATTATAAGTACATACAAAGATTATCTTTATTTATATGGTCAAGTATTTGTCATGTATTGGAGGTAGGGTAATCCACTAACCGCAAGAATTTACCATTGCATAAATCATCATGGACGATTTGGATGGCCATGAATACAAGTATGAAGAACATAAATAAACTATCTAATTCACTAAGTAACCAAGTGAGTATTACTAGACGAGTGCTTCCAACATTGTTATGGTTGGGGACTCGGTATAGTTTGTTCACTTTAGTGCTTGGAAGTTACTTAGAGCTTTACAAGATTAAGAAAATGGAGGTGTGTGACCTCAAAGTTTCTGGAATCATAATTTAACATAAGTCCCTCAACAATATAACTTGTTGGTTGTAACTCAGTTTGGTGTGCTAAAGTTCCAAGAAACAAAGTAAAGTTAAGACAAGTTTAAAAGTTTAACAAAAATCCTCACTTGGACCTCAAAAATGGTGACATACCATCTTTGTTTGCCTTGGTAAACATGTGGTAATGCTCCTAGAGGTTATCCAAGGAAGGAGAAGAAGAAAAGTGTAAGAACAAGCTCAAAACTCACTTGTTTTGAACTTAGAACAGTCTGCATAGCTTGAAGAATTTGATGATTATAGGGTGTTAGAGAGAGTGTTTGAAGTGTGGAAAGTGTTTAGGAGGTGGTAAGGGGTTGTACTTATAGTTAGGATTAGGGTTTGGGTGTTACATGAGGTGGTTAGGGATTGAAAGGAGGAAAATGGAGCCAAAATTCGTGAATTGAAAATGAATATGCCAGATGGGTTCCATACGGACCGCAAGGATGTTCCGTACGGTCCGCATGGACCGTTAGAAATCCAAAAAATTCATTTTTGTTCCTTATGGTTATTTCGTTGGTTATTTGGGGCCATAAACGCATACTTAAACATGTTTTGGACATTTTAAGGTGTATATAAGCATGCGTAATGTATGAACACGTATGGATATTATTCCGAGAAAATATAAACTTAATGTATGGCTCGGTTTTTGAATTAAAATGTGCGTTTCGTGATTGTTTACGTATAATGTAAGTATGATTAAACAAGGATGGTATAAAATATAGTTTCCACTACGATCAAGTCTTGGAATTACAATGATTGAAACTGAAATACAAATTACAAATAAATGTAAAAGAATCGAATAATACGGAATGTTACATAAACACTGTAGGGAACCAATCTTTTAGAAAACCCCTCAGAACCCACTGATCATACTAGAAGCACACTTTAACGCCTTTCCAAACCTCACAAACCAGCCTTTTATTCAAGTCTAGCTCCTTATTAATAAAGTCTATCTTCACAGCTTCGATGGCCACCCACGTCCCATTATTCAACACTTTCGGGACAAGGACTAAACTGGGAATCCTACCCTAATCGTGAATCCCATTAATAATTTTGTTCCACAAAAACACAACTGATTATCACAACTTTTGTATTGCTACCACCATTTGGTGAACAAACCCATGTTCATCTCTTTTATGCCCCTGACGCCCATACCACCAACTTTCTTAGCTAATAAATCCTTTCTCAAGCAACCCAACGAATTATTCGAACCCCACTACCACCCCCAAAGAAACCTCATTTAGATTCCTTTCAATGTCTTGATTACCCCGCATGGGGCTTTGAGCAAAGAAAAATAATAGTTTGGTGAAGAGACCAAAACCGATTACACAAGAACTACCCTACCGGCGAAGGACAAGGTTGTAGCTTTCCCATGAAGGGAGCTTCTCATTGAACTTATCTACTATCTCTTTCCAACTAGCGACTTTTTTTCGTGTGTGCCCCTACGGGCATTCCGAAATACAAGAAAGGAAAACCACCGTTTTTACATCTAATAATGTTAGCCAAGTCCGACACCTCCTCATCTTTAACCCTAACACGATAGACTTTACATTTGATAAAGTTAAATTTAAGCCCCAATACTAAATAGAAGAACCTAAGGATTCTATTTAGGATTTTGAAATCTGACTCTGACTACTCCCCAAAGAACAACGCATCATCCGCGTAATAGAGGTAGGATAATATAGTCCCCTCCTTAGAGAATTTAATCCCTTTAAATGTGCCAACTTGAACCGCCTTATCAACCATCATATGCAAGGGCTCCATCACTAAAGTGAACAAAAAAGGGAAAACAGGTCTCCTTGCCTTACGCCCCTTTTTAACTCCAACTCACCGGTAAACACCTTGTTGACTAGAATGGAAGCACAACTCGTGAAGAGGAAGTACATAACCTATAATAACTCTCAAAAATATTCCCAACGAAAACCCTTAATCAAAACCAGAAGTGCGCACGATGAAACTTGTATACTCAATCAGAGAACTTAGCGGTTAAGAAAACTTAACGGTTGATGAACCAACACGCACAAAAGTAACCTTATTAGATTCACAATTAAAAACCGAACCAATTGGGATCACGACCCGAGTAAACGTGATAAGTATCAGCACGATAATCTAGAAAATCACGCGATTGCACGAGAAAGGCGGCCAGGGACACGTGTCCAACGTCGCGCTGCGTGTCAGACCCATGCTAGACACGTGGCAGACCTATGCCAGGCCGGCCCTCCCGGCGACACACAGAAGAGGTCAGGGATTCTTCCGTGACGCGCTGGAGAATCCAATTTTGGGTATATAAAGGATAGTCTGGGAGATGTTCAGATGCACCAGTTTGACATAATTTTGACGAACACTCTCTCTCGTTCTCCGTTTTCTTTGAAGTATACCCCTAAATCTTCGAAACTCTGCCCCGTTGTAAGTGTTTTAACCCTGATCACTAATTCGATACCCTGTCCGATCGATCCGAAACCCAGCAACAGATGTCAAAGTGCTGCCTGGATAAGGCTATACTTTGTTAACTACGTTGGGGTTTTGATCTCATGATGTGTCGTTAATGTATGATTTGGGTTGATGCACTGATTAGTCTTGCATTGTGTTTTTATTAGGAACTCAGGCTTAGCATCAGGAGGCTATAGTAATAAACCCTAAATCCGCAAAGTGAGTCATTCTCTTTTATCAAAATGCTTTCAAAACCCAAAATGTTCTATAATTATTACTTATATTACAGTGATTAAGTCTTCGTATTCTTACTGGGAAACTACTGTCAGTATATGGGGTTTTGTACACATTTCTTGTTATGCATCACTAGTGGACAATGGGTTAGCTAATGAGTGATATGACCACAGTCACAGGAACTGCCACCGAGTGACAAATACTATTTAAAACAGTTTCTTTACTATTGGACAATGAGTTAGCCAATAGTAGTTTGGTAAGATAAACACATGTAAAAATTCTAAATGCTGTAATTATAAGAATGTGTTTTATACAAATGAATGAACTCACCAGTATTTCCTGCTGATCAAATGTTTTTAAACGCGTTTCAGGTAACTTACTGTGAAAGTAAAGGAACATGTTATGAAGCACTGAAGGCTTAAATAAAGTGGCTATGTCACCAGATTAAAGAAAGGAAATTATGTTTTGTCAAAATAGGGTTTATCCCTATAAAAACATTTGTTTGTAATATGGGTTTTATCCCAGTTGTTTAACATTAAAAAATGTGGTGTTTTACAAACTCTGAAATTTTCCTAACTACGGTCCTGATAAAATTTTTTCCTCTGCAAATTTAATAAACACCGGTACCACCTGACTGCTCACGACTCCCGCTTAGGGTGGGGCCGAGGGTTGTGACATAACCTAATTGTTCCACTTTTACAGAAATCCCATATGATGCATGACATTAATAAAAAATTCCACAAGACACAATCGTAGGCCATTTCAAAATCCGCCATAAAAACATCACTTTCTTCTTACGTTTCTTCATCTATGAATAAACTTCATTGGTAATAAGAGGTCCATCTAGGATGTTCCTTCCCTTTATGAACACGTTTGTTCAGATGAAACAATTCTATCCAACACTATGTTGAGTCTATTTGCGAGGACCTTGGACACAACTTTACTAACCTAATTGTTACCGGGTCAACCTCCTTAGGGATGAGGGCCACAAAAGAAGAATTACACGACTTACTAATAGAGTCATGGACAACTAATTCGCCCATGATCTACCGGAAATGTGGTTCAAATTTCCCTAATATTGTATAATGAAAGTGAAAGAAAATCCATCCCCGTGCATTCCCAAGCCGCCGCGCGAATCCATTTGTTTGAAAAACACTCGACCAAGGAGCCTTTATCCGAATTAGAATGCTAAGAGAATGTGTCCCCATGCAACTTATCGATCATCCTTTCCTATCCACTACTATTCAAACATGTACTAGCTACGAAATATTACTACAGAAAGAAACTTGTCACAAATTTGCAACTGATTATATATAACAATAGTCTGAAATCGTAGCCAAATCCGTAGATTAATTCGTAGCTAAGATTGCAATGCCCTTTTTATGCTAAAATAGTCACAAATATGATTTTGTAACAAATAAATCAGCTATACTAGATTTGTAGCTTCTTACCAAATCTGTAGTAAAATGGGTGTTTGCTATGAGTTTGCTACAGATGTGGCCGTAGCAAATGCCAACTTTTTCGTAGCCCTCTCACTCAAAACCATCACTGAAGGGGTATGGTCCCAGATCTCGCACCAACATGGTCGCAAGTGACCATTACCCTTATCAAATACCCCCACCGGCAAGAGCTTATCTGCGTCCGTGCGGGCAAGCGCGAACGCAGCGGTCGAATCCAATCGGTCAAGTGATGAGAAGACTTACCTTGTGTATGAAAATGGGTGTTACACATAGCGATGCGGCTTAGCACCGCATCCTATGAACATTTTCGTCACGACAAAGGATCTAGGTAATGGCAACAGTTACCATAAGTGGCGATGCGGCCTAGCACCGCATCCCGCACATGTCTTGACCAAAACAAGGACGCAACAGCAGTTACTGCTAGCAGCGATGCGGCCTGGCACTGCATCCTGCCCACTAGGCAAGTGGGGCTGACACCACACAGCAAGTGGCGCCAATGACAGTTGCCTGTCAGCCCACACGTAAGCAACAGACTGACACCGCAGTAGGACGTGGCATCACCCCCATAACCGACAAGCCTGACACACCTGCAAAGGGGCTGCGCGTTGTCAGTCTAGCCACTCAATTACCCTCCTTCACTCCTCAGCTATAAATACCCATCCCGGACCAGGTTTGAGGTATCGCTTATCAACTCTCTCTCTACTGCTACTATCACACACTTTGCTCTCAAGAAAATTACTGATTCTCACGCCGGAGAGTGGTAACAAGGAGCACCACCCACCCCATCCTCTTTGTTACGAGTCATGGTGTGTTTCCCTTGTGTAGGAGACAGATCAGCGGACGATCCAGCCACTGATCCTCGGAAAGAAGGGATTAACCATACTTGACGAGACCGGTGAATTAACCTCTCTTGGTTAATCACTGTTTCATCATTGGCGCCCACCGTGTGTGTGTGTCATCGGCTGAGAACAGTGACATCTTCATTCACCCCACAAAGTAGGGATCATCATTACATACCCCCTAAAAAAAAAGAGAAAAATTATATATATACTATGTAAAGGGGGATAACCAACACCTTCATATACCCACTACCACACGTGGAATATGCGGAGATGACACACACGAGCCCGCACATGTGTTCCAGATACTCAGAACCAGCAATGTTCTTTGGACTGCGAAAACCGCTTATCAGGAACAGGCAAACCGCATTACTTTAAAGCTTCTTCAAGTCGCTGCGGCCACACGTAACTACGCTAACAGTAGCTACGGAAGAGTCACGACTAAGTCATCACACAGATGAGCAAAGCTACTTCAAGGAAAACTGCTCTACAACTCCGCGTGAAGGAAAGTGGCTACAGAACGAATGCGGACGAATTTCACCCAGATTCCTAACTATCCGGGATAATCTCATTGAGTAACAAGGCAAGCAACAGTGGTAACAAGTCTGCTTATGACTTTGTTTGCCCACCTATGGGCCGCATAGAATAAACAATGGTGGGCATTAACATGCCTATGACCATGTTTATTTGCCCATAGTCCAATGAAACTATTCACATTGTTTGACCAAACGCGGCCAACAATGACGCAAACTTCCCCACATTGTTCGACCAAACATGGCCAACGATACACGGGAACGAGGTAACTGCAAAGGACAGGCGGTTACTTGAGAGCTAATCTGGACGAAAACGAACACCCCACAAAGTAGGGATCATCATTACATGTCCAGTTGATAAACATAAAGTGCTAGCAAGGCACCTAACGCATTGCATCCGCAACCGCAAAGGTTACACCTAGAGTTGCGGACACTAACATCTTCATTCACCGTCTCAAAGGTTGGTTCGGCACACCAACAGGTGACAACCAAACCTGATGACATCAGAAAAAGGTAGACCACACTACCGGATCAAAATTCTCGGCTGAGAATTCCGCATCAGACGGAACATACTCATCGGTACGGAAGAGATGTCACACGAGTCTACCAGATCCCTGGCTTGATTTAGTTGAAGCAGGAGCCACCGGTCTGGCCTAGAATCTTCTCCAACTACAACTTCCACAATACCCACTCGACCTCATAGTCCAATATTCCTCCTACATGCAACTTGCATGAGGAAACAACACTAGACTAGGGGACTTGAAGGGGTATGGTCACAGATCTCGCACCAACATGGTCGCAAGTGACCATTACCCTTATCAAATAGCCCAACCGGTAAGAACTTATTTGCGTCCGTGCGGGCACGTACTAACGCAGCGGTCGAATCCAATCGGTCAAGTGATGAGAAGACTTACCTTGTGTATGAAAATGGGTGTTACACATAGCGATGCGGCTTAGCACCGCATCCTATGAACATTTTCGTCACGACAAAGGATCTAGGTAACAACAAAAGTTACCATAAGTGGCGATGCGGCCTAGCACCGCATCCCGCACATGTCTTGACCAAAGCAAGGACGCGGAAACAACAACAGTTACCGCGAGTAGCGATGCGGCCTGGCACTGCATCCTGCTCACTAGGCAAGTGGGGCTGACACCACAGAGCAAGTGGCGCCAATGACAGTTGCCTGTCAGCCCACACGTAAGCAACAGACTGACACCGCAGTAGGACGTGGCATCACCCCCATAACCGACAAGCCTGACACACCTGCAAAGGGGCTGCGCGTTATCAGTCTAGCCACTCAATCACCCTCCTCCACTCCTCGGCTATAAATACCCATCCCGGACCAGGTTTGAGGTATCGCTTATCAACTCTCTCTCTACTACTACTATCACACACTTTGCTCTCAAGCAAATTACTGATTCTCACGCCGGAGAGTGGTAACAAGGAGCACCACCCACCCCATCCTCCTTGTTACGAGTCACGGTGTGTTTCCCTTGTGTAGGAGACAGATCAGCAGACGATCCAGCTACCGATCCTCGAAAAAAAGGGATTAACCCTACTTGACGAGACCAGTGAATTAACCTCTCTTGGTTAACCACTGTTTCATCAATCACCGAACCGCCATATTCGAGCCATGGCCACTGTGATTGAGAAACAATAGCGGAGTTTTAATTTTAGGTTGGGCTTAAATTTATTTTTGTTTGTTGATTGATTCACCCTTTCCCAAATCAACTTTAAACAACATTGTTTTTATTTTGGGTTGGATCTATATATTTAATTATGCAACAGGTTGTTATAATTCTATTGGAAATTTGGAATTTCTTCGATCGATAATACTAACTTAATCTACAATTGAAAGATTTGGATACTAAAACATCTAAAACAATCATTGCACCTTTATTTTGGGCTTTGTTTAATTGGGCCAATCTTAATACACATCTTGGTTTTCAGAAAAAAAAAACTTGTAACAATTTTTTGAGCTTTAAGACTTAATTAAAATCATGATTTCCTTAAATAATATAAGTAAGTAATTTTGTTCGGTTCACAGTTTCAATAAGTTTGGTTTGCTTAATTTGCTTTTGTAATAATGTGTAAACAAAAGCGAACCAATATATTCAATTATAAAACACGTAAAAACCGAATAACTGGCTTTCTATTTTCTTTAATCATTTAATTAAGTTTTTTGGTTATGATTTAGTAAATGTCTATTGGTTAATCATTTTCTCACCTTTAATTCATGTTAGACTAAATGTAGTGGGGTGGCAATGGGCCTCTATGTCACTAGCACAATCTGAGGGGTGCCAATGCGCCTCACACCCTCCTTTTCGTTATACCGTTAACGGGCATAAGGCTTTGGTAGTGTGGCCCAAATCACAATCTAAGCAATCCAAAAATGTTTCCTACTTTTATAAAAAAAAGGATAAAAAATTACTTGTGTTTAGAGAACTCACTACACCCTTGTGAAATGGCACGTTCGTTAAACCTCTTTTTATATTTTCATTCAATATATCCTAAAAACTAACAAAAAACCTACTTTCTTGTCAAAATAGGTCAACAGGTTCTCTGTGTGTGTGGATGCAGGTGTTCAACAATATATGTAAAAGATGTGAGTACCACAAGAAGAGCACGCCTCATGATGGTGTCTGCTGTGAAGTTGGCATCGCTTAAAAGGGAAAACAATTTGTGAAGGAAATTCTTATTGACCTCAAACAAAGTAAGATGATATTATTGTTGTTTTTCTTTGTTTCTTAGATTCATTACAGAATCATCAATACAAGCATTCTTTGTCTTTTCTTATCTCAACATTTTATAAACAAGTTCCTACGCATATTTCATAGACAAACTTCATCATCATATTCACTGATATATATTCTTACATTCCTTCCTGAATTCTCAGGTTATCGCTAGTGATGCATATATCCTCATTGCATGGTATGTCTTACATATTTTCCTACAAAGTCAAACTTACCAAAACATGGTTTCCTTCTTTAAATCTGCCTGGTTAATAATGGGGAGTTGTTGCAGGGTTTTCAACGTTTTTGTTCAACATCTAATCTGTTGGAAATCAGCCCAAGATCAAACAATTAAACACTCACGAACACAAAAGGTTTCTGCTTGCAACTTTCTTGTATTATTTAGAAAATGTGAGTACACTTGAAACCTATTGCTACTACATCCTATTTATATGGAAAACTAAACATAAAACACATGCCAAAATAACCAAGTCCACTAACTCCTTTTATTCAGCCACACTCCAACGTGCATTCCTTAAAACCGGGTCAACTCCTGACCAATTCTTCTGCTGACCCACTCACCTCCATGGACCGTATCTGTTTGACCCGTACTCGACCCGAACCGACCCGAAACATCAAGATTATACCCAACATTCACCCCCTTAATCTTGATATCGGTTCTTTGCTACTTGCTTGCGTTCTTGCTTGCGCTCGATCTTTCTTTTCTTGCTTTAACCGGAAACGGTTATCTTGCTAAACTTGCTACTTTCTTGTTGGATTCGAATATGTTCTTACTTGCTTGATTCGAATCATCTTTCTTGCGAACTTGCTATTCGAACACTACGTCCGATCTTGCTACTTGCTACGAGCCATGTACACATGACTCGATTCTTGCGACTTCTCTTTCTACACGAACCACACAAGTCCGCTTCTTTCTTTCTTTCTTTTGGTTGTCGATTTTTTCTTCTTTCTGATCGACTCCCGTTCTTTCCTTCTTTCTTGTGGCTTGCTACTTTCTTACTTTCTTGCAACACCATCTTTCTTTCTTTCTTTCTTACGAGGCCATCTTACTTTCTCCCGAAGCGACGCCGGCCTCTTTTTTTTTCTTCTCGTGGCGCCTTTTCTTTTTTCGTCATGACATGCTCTCCCTTTCTTCATTTTATTTGATCACAAAAAACATACTTTCTTTGACGTTACCTATAATTCCCAACTCTCTCTTTCACCGGCTTACTTGTTAACACCACCAATCTCTGTTGCTTTTCTCCTCCTTCCTCTTATGCCGTCCATTGATTTCTTTCAATTGATCAATCAAACTAGCTGATCGAAACCCCTTGCTGCTTTCTTCCGATCATTTGCTGCTCTTCTTCCACTTTTTTTCCCGGTGATCTGCTTTCTTTTCTTTCTTTGATCACCGACGTTGTTGTCTGGTTCTTGAACACCCTCTTGCGAATTCTAGCTGTCTTCCATATCTTGCAGTTTAGAGGGCTGCTCCCCTCTTTTCAGAACCGACTCTCAAAACGGCGTACACCGTCTTCACCCGGCTCTCGTTTCTCGACCCTCGCTCTGATACCAAATGATGGAAATCAGCCCAAGATCAAACAATTAAACACTCACGAACACAAAAGGTTTCTGCTTGCAACTTTCTTGTATTATTTAGAAAATGTGAGTACACTTGAAACCTATTGCTACTACATCCTATTTATATGGAAAACTAAACATAAAACACATGCCAAAATAACCAAGTCCACTAACTCCTTTTATTCAGCCACACTCCAACGTGCATTCCTTAAAACCGGGTCAACTCCTGACCAATTCTTCTGCTGACCCACTCACCTCCATGGACCGTATCTGTTTGACCCGTACTCGACCCGAACCGACCCGAAACATCAAGATTATACCCAACATAATCATACAAGAGTGCTTCTATGCACAAAATTACCTCATTTCTTGATATGCACACATATTCTTATATGTCATCTCGACTTTACAGCTAGAAAACATTTGCTCATATCCAGTGGCTGGTTTGGCATAGCTCCACAACAGTCCTTTACATCTTATTAAATCTACTCAAATATGTTCAGTGGCGCAGCTTAGTGGGAACCAGGGGGTGCACCCCCCCCCCCCCCCACTTATTATTTTGCATAAATATTTATACAATATATAAATTGGGTCCCTGACTTTCCACCCCCTAAAACTTTTGATCAAGCTCCGTCACTGACTATGTTTGACCGTGCCAATAGATATTATGTTCCATGCCAATAGATATTATGTTCCTTAACATATATATTATTGTACACATGTTTGTGGAGCTAAAAGTTTAGTATCCGAGGTTTTGTGTAAGTAAGTGTCTTTTTTCTAAGGGTGGTGTCATCAGTGGCGGACCCAGGAATTTTTTCCTGGGGGTGCAGAATACTTTCAAATATTTTAGGCCCCTAACTGTATAAAAATGTCGGTTCATAGCGGGTCGGGTTGGATCATGTAAGACAAAAGAACATCAAACTAAAATTTATAAATCATCAAAAGCACGTCAAACGTCATTACAAATTACAAACGCATTTAAAATTGTGCCCTACAGGATTTTTTTTTTTTTTGAAATATATCCAAAATATCATCTAAAGATACTAAACACGCCATAAGTTCATTACATTCTTACTCATTGTTCCTAACACATAATTTGCTCCATAAGTTCATAAAACAACACTAAACACTTAAACAAAATAAACAATCATGTTCAACCATAGCCCATAACTTTCAATTATATTTTTAAACATTCAAGCCCTAATATTAAATGTTGATTACTTGTAACTAATCATTTAAACAAACAAAGCTATAAATAAAACAACAAAATCATTTAACTACAAGTCTAGAACAACAAAAAAATAAAAAAAAAAATGTAAAAAGATTAAACCATTACACATTTATATTTTCTCATAATCATCACATAAAACAAAATAAATAAATAAATAAATAAACCATACTAGTTCTATATTGGAATTCTAACGTAATATGGGTCGGTTCAACCAGAATTTTGGTTTTTCTGGTAAAAAAGCCAACAGGTCGTGAGCAGTGGCGTCAAGTCGCTGTGAGTTTTTTTTTTTTTTGGGCGGGATTTGGAAATGGAATGGGTGGATGGGTTTGGGTTATTTTATTTAGTTCAAAATTATTTAGATTGGGTTTGGGCTTGTGTTAATAAACATTGATTGCATATTGGGCTTTGATTGGATTAAATAATTAAGTGAATAAGTGGTTAATAATTATTTTTTTTAATAATTATTTTTTTTTTCTAAGTGGGGCGGTTGAAAATTTTCAAGGGGTGCAGGTGAAAAATTCCAAAGGGTGCGATTGGGATTTCCGGCGAAAAATAACACTAAAAAATATTTTTTCATGGGGTGCGCCCGCCCACCCTTGGCTTAGGGTGGGTACGCCCCTGGGTGGCATGGTTTTGGTTTATGGGTCCCTGACTTTCCACTCCTTGAAACTTTTGGTCAAGCTCCGTCATTGACTATGTTTGACCATGCCAATAGATATTATGTTCCTTAAAAAAACATATATATTATTGTACACATATTTGGGAGTGAAATTTTTTATGTGCTCATTGATGATATGTGGGGTTTTTTTTGGGTTGATTGTGTGCATTGTAATGTCAAGCTTTTCACTAGTTTTTTTCTGAAGAAATTTTCTTTTCCTTTTCATAAGATATCTTTTTAAAGCTAGAGTTGTGTGAACGTGCTATTTTTTGTTGTTGAAAAACTTTGTATAATAAGAGAGGTTAAATTGCATGTATTAATAGGGTCAGGTTGTTTCAGATCTTCATGTTAATTGGCCATAAGTCTTCTTTCATATATATTTTGGTCTTAAACCATCAATCCATCATGAAACTGGCCACCGATTCTTTTCATCATCCCAAGAAACATCTATGCATTCCATTAGGGAAACAGAAGATGACACAGGACCAGGATCCATTCGTAATTAGTTTGAATTCCTTTAGTCCTGGAATCCATAAATTCGAAAGATTGTTATTTCATGGTAAGTGAAGTTCTTGTCCGTTTATATGCTGAACCTTTTTGATGTTTAGGTAGTTCGGAAATGCAAAAGTGTTCTTGGTGGTTTTCGAACTTTTTTTGAACGGCTAAAATCACCATCTAGTAAACATATATTTGTTGGTATTTTTTTTGATGTTTAGGTGGTTCGGAAATACAAAAGTGTGCCTGTTTCTAGGTGGTTTTGAGTTCATATTATTTCAATATCAGTTAACATATAATTTATTTTTTTCTCAAATAATTTGTAATATTTTATATTTTTAAAAATCTAAATACACAGTTTTGTTTACCATTTTTCTAGACATTCTCATATTAAAAAAATAAAATTGAGTTCTTTTAAGTAAGTACTTAATTTTGTGTCGTAAACATAAAAAAATACTTTATTTTGAAAGAACTCATATTTTAATAGCATTTATATTGGAATATTAAAAAAGCATTAACAAGATATGTGTATTTTGATATTTTAAACATGTTAATAATACACGTTGTTAGAGAAAAATCAAAATATATGTCAAATGAATAGTTAAAAATAATTAAAAAATAAATAAAATTTAAAGTACGCTCTACGGTTAATATTGAACATCATTGTAGCATTAACAATGACAAATCAAGGATTCTATACGCACGCACCAGCTTTGCAAATTCTTTTACGCGGATTCTATTAGATTAAGATATAAGCTAGATATGATTTTATATATCATATAGTATAGTTTTATTATTTATGTTACAATTATTATGTATTATTTTCTTTTCCTAAGTTCCGGCAGT
The DNA here is from genome assembly GCA_030545235.1 of Helianthus tuberosus. Taxonomy (NCBI): domain Eukaryota; kingdom Viridiplantae; phylum Streptophyta; class Magnoliopsida; order Asterales; family Asteraceae; genus Helianthus; species Helianthus tuberosus. The sequence continues at coordinate 12,473,468 of CM060364.1, forward strand.
TACTTCTACAAGACTGCCATGTATATATGTTTTGTATATGTCACAATATCAAATTACCAATTCGAATATACAGAACAGTTATTTTCTCTGCATATCTTTCGAACCCTAGTTTTACAATCAAGAAAGTGGTATCAGAGCCAAACGTATTGATCCACTCACAAATACATATCGATTCTTCTTATTCACTGTAAATCATTATCATGGCAACATCAAACGGCGGTATTCGAACCCAAATATCAAAATTACTAAGGCAGAATTATTACCACTGGCACATTCAAATGAAGGTTCTATTAGAATCTCAAGATCTGTGGACAATTATAGATGAAGGATACAACGAAATCGTTGCCAACGCATCGGAAGCCGATCAAAACACTTATAGAGAAAAAGTCAGAAAAGATAAGAAGGCCCTGCACATAATTTTCCAGTCTGTAAGTGAAATAGTATTCGAACGAATAGCAAATAGTAAAACGGCAAAAGAAGCATGGAATATTCTTCACAAGGCATACAGAGGAGAACGAAGGGTTAAAACGGTAAAACTTCAAACTTTACGTTGTGAATTCGATGCTTTACGAATGAAAGATAGTGAATCGGTAGAGGAATATGTAAATAGAACTACTGTCATAGTAAATCAATTAAGATTAAATGAAGAAGATGTTCCAGAACAGCGAATCGTAGAGAAAATCCTTAGAAGTCTTACCCGAAAATACGAGTCAGTGGTTGTAGCCATTGAAGAGTCAAAAGACTTGAATCTGATTACAACAGAGGAGTTACTCGGTATATTACAGTCGCATGAATTGCGATTAAGACAGTATGATGACTCTCCGATGGAACAAGCGTTTCAAGTTCAGAGTCAAGATCGGTCAAGACAATATCGATCTGAATATACAGGAAGAGGTAGAGGAAGGAATAGGTTTAATGGATAGATTCGTTGTTATAGTTGTCAGAAATTAGGACACACTGCAAGATTCTGTCACCGGAGAGAAGAAAACGAAAGAAACAATAATGTTCTCATGCATGAAGATGAGAATGAAGGAGATGAAGAAACTATGTTTATGATATTTAACGTAGAGGAGATAACTAAGGAAGATTGCTGGTATTTAGACAGCGGATGCAACAACCATATGACTGGAAATCGGAGTTTATTTATTACATTAGATGATTCGGAAAGAAGAGAAGTAAGAACAGGAGATAATAAGAAACTCGAAGTATTAGGTTGCGGAGATGTGTCGATTAAGGTTAAAGGAATCGAAAAAAAGGTGCCAAATGTATTTTACGTAGAGGGTTTAAAACACAATCTTCTAAGTGTAGGTCAGTTAGTACAAAAAGGTTATGAAGTGAAATTTAGCAATCAAGAGTGTATTATCAAGGATTCGAAAGGAGCATGCATAGGAATGGTTCGGATGACAGGAAACAAAATGTTTCCTTTGAACATGAGAAACGATGTAACACCAAGAGTGTGTAGTATGATAATGCAAGATACTTCAGTTTTATGGCATCGAAGGTATGGTCATATTAACTTCGAGACATTACATAACATGGGAAGAAATAACATTGTTAAAGGCCTACCAAAGATCTCAAAAACATCTCATAGTCTATGCGAAGGGTGTTTATTTGGAAAGCATACAAGGAAGCCGTTTCCCACGCAATCAAAATGGCGTGCATCACAGCCGTTACAACTAATCCATTCTGATATTTGTGGCCCCATGAGAACAAACTCCATAGGTGGTTGCAGATACTTTATAACTTTTATAGATGATTTTTCGAGGAAGACTTGGGTCTATTCCATAAAACTAAAATCAGAAGCACTTGTGAAGTTCAAGGAGTTTAAGAAACTGGTAGAGAATCAAGTAGACTACAAGATGAAATGTATACGTACGGATAGAGGAGGAGAATATTGCAGCCATGATTTTCAAAGATTTCTTAAAGAAAATGGCATTCATCATCAATTAACGACAAGTTATACACCCCAACAAAATGGAGTGGCGGAGCGAAAGAACAGAACATTAATGGAACTCAGTAGAAGCATGCTGAAAATGAAGAGACTTCCAAATTCCTACTGGGCTGAAGCGGTAGCATGTGCAACATATTTGCTGAATCGAGCCACAACAAAGAGTGTATAAGATGTAACCCCATATGAAGCGTGGAGTGGCAACAAACCAAGTGTAGAACATCTTAGAATATTCGGCAGTATAGCCTACTCTCACATTCCCAAACAACATCGTGGAAAACTTGATGATAAAGTGGAGAAAACAATATTCATAGGATATAGCGAGAACAGTAAAGGGTACAAGCTCTTTAATCCAATAACAAACAAGACTATCATAAGCCGGGACGTGACATTCGATGAAGGTCGAGACTGGGAAACAGACAAGACTGATGAAAGTTATAAAGACTCATAGCTGAATTGTGACAACGAAAACAATGAAGAAGTGGCACCTGCACATCAAGAAATTGAGACCGAAGATCAAGGGCAAGACGTTAACTCTCAAGTCAGTGATCAAAGTGAGAGTCAAAGCAATAATAACGATCAGAATATACAACATGAAACAGATGAGGATGATGTATCTTCAGTTACATCAGAAAATGAAGAGATTAGAACACGTAATATAACCGAAATATATCAAAATTCTCAACCTTTGAAGAAAACACAAGTAGATCAGTTATATGAAAATAACCAACTTGGTTCAACCGATGTAACCAATTTTGTGTTATATGCTGATGCCGATCCTACCAACTACAGTGAAGCAGTAAAGGATGCAAAGTGGAGAGAAGCTATGGATAGAGAAATAGAATCAATTAAAAAGAATGAAACCTGGGATCTTGTGGAACCTCCACTGAATCAGAATCCGATAGGTGTGAAGTGGATATTTAAAACAAAGTATGACGAACATGGGAATGTGGATAAACATAAGGCACGGCTAGTAGTCAAGGGATATAATAAAAAATATGGGATAGATTATCATGACGTATTTGCTCCTGTGATTAGATTCGACACAATAAGATTGGTTTTAGCATTAGCAGCACGACATGGATGGTATTTACACCAAATGGACGTCAAGACAGCTTTTCTGAACGGAAAGTTAAATGAAGAAGTCTATATTATGCAACCAGAGGGCTATGTCAAGAGAGGTGAAGAAAGGAAAGCGTGTCACCTAAAGAAAGCGTTATACGGATTGAAGAAGGCTCCAAGAGCTTGGTACAGTCGCATAGATGAGTATTTTCAATCACATGGTTTTAAAAAATGTGTGTATGAGCATACTCTGTTTATTAAAATATCAAAGGAGGCTCGTATGGTGATATGTTTGTATGTTGATGATCTTATCATTGCAAGTGATTCGCTGGAAATGATCAATCAATTCAAATGCTCGATGAAAAGGGAGTTTGAGATGACCGATTTGGGTAACCTTCACTATTTCCTAGGATTGGAAGTAAAACAAGAAAATGGTAACATTATGTTGTCGCAAAGGAAGTATGCTGAAAATCTACTTGAAAGATTTAACATGAAGCACTGTAAGTCAATTTCAACCCCGATGGAATATGGGCAGAAGTTATCAAAAGAAGCTCTCGAAGAAGATGTGAATGAAAACTTATATAGAAGCCTAGTCGGGAGTCTGATGTACTTGACAAACACCCGTCCGGATATTATGTTTGCAGTGAGTAAGATTAGCCGTTTCATGGAGAGACCAAAAAGAAGCCATTGGGAAGCCGGAAAACGCATACTTCGATACATACAGGGAACTTTAAATGAAGGACTTATATATTCAAAAGGCAGCAAAGGAAAGTTAATAGGGTTCAGCGATAGTGACTATGCAGGCAATGTGGATGTGGATGATAGTAAAAGTACCCCAGGTTATGTTTTCCATTTGGGTTCAGGGGCAATCGCCTGGCAATCAAAGAAACAGAAAGTTGTGGCATTATCATCCACTGAAGCCGAATACATAGCACTGTCAATGGCTGGGTGTCAAGCGTTGTGGTTAAAAGGCATACCGAATGATCTGCTGTTCAACATGGACTGTCCACCTACCATTCTATGTGATAATAAGTCCACTATTAGTCTGGCCAAGGATCCTGTCTACCATGGGAAAAGCAAGCATATTCGAGTAAAATATCATTTCATCCGAGAACTCATTCGAAATGATGAAGTGGAGATTTGTTATTGTTCGACCAAGGATCAAGTTGCTGATATCTTTACAAAGGCACTACAGCCAAAAGATTTTCACCATTTTAAAGAACTTCTTCATGTTGCACCAATCTAGCTTACCGGGGGGGGGGGGGGGGGTATTAGATTAAGATATAAGCTAGATATGATTTTATATATCATATAGTATAGTTTTATTATTTATGTTATTATTATGTATTATTTTCTTTTCCTAAGTTCCGGCAGTTACTTCTACAAGGCTGCCATGTATATATGTTTTGTATATGTCACAATATCAAATTACCAATTCGAATATACAGAACAGTTATTTTCTCTGCATATCTTTCGAACCCTAGTTTTACAATCAAGAGATTCCCTATAAATTAAAGACCGGTTATAACTTTACATGTCAATCTTTTTTCTATAGTATAAACATGAAGGGTGTGTTTGGTGTTGCGTTTTCAAAATAGATTTTGCGTAGGTACATGTTTCTCCAAAACTGCGTTTTAGAGGCAGATAATCACTTTTTCATCCAAACACTTTTTAGATTATTTATGTTTTACAAACGCAATAATCAAATAATCACTTCAAAACGTAATCCCACACACCCTCGAATTCCATGTCTTCTACATAGATCTGCCAACCATCTTAAGCACATGATCTAGGAGCATATATAATTTTTTTTTGAAAATTAAACTTCATTAAAACACACATCCGACCCAAACGGGCAAAAGGACAAACAAAAAAATAAAACAAAACTAATGTACTGCTAAACTAACGAACATAAAAGACCTACGGACAACCTAAGGTTGATGATTAGGAAAAATGCATAACTAACATATAAAACCAGAAATACTTTCCTTGTTACTTTGTCTTAACACGTAACAAATTATTAATCAAAATAATATATGTGGTATAGCTTAGAATAACAAGTTTGATAAAGCTGCTTGTGGATATTAGTTTTATTATGTACAGCAACTAGATCAAATGTTTGATATTAGTACATACATATTAGTTACTCTAAATGTCTCATTCTCCCTTGATGAACAAAAAAGTTCATGATACTGTTTTTTTTTTTTTTTTTTTTTTTTTTTCTTCTAATTTTCTTATTAGTTACTTCCAAAGATCAACCTGGCAAGTGGAAGTGGATATTGAGGCATCTTCTGAAGCCATCTCATCACTCTTAGAGTCACTTAGAAGCAAGTTCATGTGCTCAGCCATTTGAAGTGATTGAGGATTCGAATAATTGTTTGCCTTGGTGACAGCATTTTGATCATTACTCAGTTGAGAAGCAACAAATTTATCTAGCACCCGCCAATCAGTCACTTGGAGATCTTGTTCACCATTATTATTGTTATTGTTATTACCATAAAGCAAGTTGACATTCGGTTGCTGAGTTGGAGGTTGTAAAGTGTTTGTGTAGGAAGCACTTACGCCAGCAGCTGCTGGTTGTGGAAATCTGAGTGATTCTAATTGAGGAAGCGGGAAGAAGTGTTCACAAGGCGAGTTGTAACGAGTTTCATCAAGCTCGGATTTTGCTGGAAGTTGATGCTGGTATGAATTATTTGAAGTGTAAGGATGAGATACCTGGTTCGGGGATTCATAATCGGGCATGAATGATACTTGGTCATCATACCAACCCAAGGAATCATGTTCATCCATTCTACGAACGGTTGTTATTCGCTTCTTGAAAACCCTGCATACAACCCATCCTTCTTCCTGTTGCAAACAAAAGATAACAAACGTGACACATGAGAATCATTTTGTTATAGTTCACCTTATTCTAACATCTTCTTGTTTTTAAAGGCAAGTATAAAGTATTCTTGTAAGCAATTTGATCCCTTGAGGTCCTATGCAGTAAATACTCATCTTTTTGTCCAAGACATGTGCAAAATTATTTTAAGTTTCAATTAAATGAACCCTTCTTCATTTACCATGGATTTTACTCATTTAATTGTTGATTCATCGTAAAAGTTCTTTCCCTTTGCAACACTCGACGAACATAATAGTTTTCAAAAAGTAACTAAATGGAGTACTTGGATCGAGGAGAAGAAAATAGTGATATATCAGTCTATTGGGTGTGGAGGTGGTCCATCACTTGGCGATGGGCCTCCACATAAGCGGCCACGTCATCGGGTGTGGGTGATCCCCATAACTTGTTGTTATATATACAAGATGTATGTATGTATATGTGTGTGTTGGGTAAGAAAGAGAGGAGAGCGTCGCCTTTGGCAATAGGGCAACAAAACTGACGAGACGAGCCGGGGGGGGGGGGGTGTGGACGACCCCTAACGAGCCCCGATGGGCCAGGGCCGTCCCCCACACCGAGCAGCCTCATGTGAAGGGACTAGGATTTTCGTTTAGTAGCGGGCCAGGTATTTATTGAGCGTTTGAAAACTTCCCTTAAACACACCTTTTTCTTTTGTCTCTAGTGTCCAATTGAAATAAAAAATGAGGTGTATAAGACTCAAACCTGGGTTTTTTGAACGAATGGCCAACATGATTAGCAATCTTAACCAAATGTCTTTGGTTATTTCTGTGATGCAAGGGTAATTAACTGAAAAACTACTTTCGATTCTTGGTCAAGAAAGGATAGGTCCGATCGAGTTCTGATCATGTTATATTATATAATTACAACCTTTTCTTATGTTGATAAACTAGAATAACAATTTTTTAAGGGATGCAAATGTAAGGTTATGCGCTACGTACTAGATCCTAATGGCTTAAGAACTTCTAACAACGTACCAATCATTTTATTTATTTATCTATTTTATATACTTATCATCGTTTAAGGGTGGTTTGTTATTTATTATATGTCATTTTATGATTACTACATTTGTATCACAAGTTTACATATGTGTAATAATCAATTTACATATATATATGTGTGATAATCAATTTATACATATATGTAATCATAAAATTACATACATGAAATATAAAACAACCCTCTAATAATATTAAAATTATAAATATATTAAAAAAATGTTTGGTTTTCAAGAGTTCTTAAATTAAGTTATTTGGAAGTTTTGAAATAATCCTCATTCTATACATAAAGCTCGGATAGAAACTAAAGCAACTACCCTGGAATAGGTATATACGGATAACAATCTACTAAAAATCTGATAGAAGGGAGGAAATAGAAATGCTACTTGCCTGAGGCATTGCGTTTTCGTTTGTTTCTAGTCTATACTCATGCATGATCCAATCTGACTTCTGTCCGTTCGGGGCTCGACCCTTGTAGAACACCAAGGTCTTTCTCATGCCAGCTAAGTTATTCTTAGAGTATATGGCCTTGTCTCTTCCAGTGGCTTTCCAAAAGCCAACTTTTGTAGCCCTATTAGTCCGAGTTCCTGTTGGATATTTTTTGTCCTTGTGACTAAAGAAATACCACTCATTTTGCTCTTCAGTTCCTAGCCTGCATAACTCTGTCAAGATAACATAAAAGAGTAAACGAAAAAGTGAATCATAAATGTTATAGTGAGATGGGTAATGCATTCCTAAGTTCTATTAAACAACTCAAAACACATGTAAAACACTTGGTTCATGTTCAATTGATACCTTGAAGATCCCATGGTTCAATTTTGTAAAGATCAACATCTTTGATAACTTCAAGATCAATTGTTTTCGACGCAACCTTTTTCCTAAGGTAGTAATCCACAAGTTCTTCATCCGTTGGGTGGAATCTAAAACCAGGAGGAACATGTGAAAAGGTATTCATACTCTTGAAGGTATGATGATCCAAAACCTGCATTTTTTAAATGCACCATTGTAAGTGGTCTTACACAAAAAAACTATGAAACAAATTAAAGAAAAAAATATATATATCATGAATCGTGTGAATATAGTCTTAATCAGCATGCAGTTCAATAAAGTGTATTCAATATTCAAGATTGTTGTGTAGTTTCTTTGATTTGATTTTATTGAGTTAATTTTGTGTAGTTTTCCATATTAGTTGTCAATTCTTAACACATTAACCAATGTTGATCAAGCATTTCTTTGATTTGATTTTATTGCGTGTTAACAAACGAAAATTTTTGTACACAACATTTTATTTAACTTCACAAATACAATTCGGGATGGTGAAGGTTGAAGTCGAAACCATAGTTGGTGTAGTGTTATGAGTAGTTATAATATAGAAGTCTCAAATACATTTTTTAGTGAGGGGCGCTAATCTTGTATCTCTACTAAGAAGAGAACGGGAATAGAAAGCATGATTAGAAAAAAAAAAGTTGATGTAGGGTAGTATGTAAATGATGTGAACAAAATGAAAGGCATTGTATGGTCAATGTTTCTGCCATGAATTCTCATGGGAGAAGCACCATTTTATTACTTGATGATCAAGATAAAAACTACTCACGTTTGCTTTTTCTTGAGAAAAGCCACTCAAGTTTTGAACCACTCAACAAAAGTGAATATGTGATAATAATGCTTAATCAAAACCCTACAAGTTAACATTGTTAGCATATATACAGAAGACCTCAAATCTAACACACACAGAAGCACATAGAATCAAGTGTTTTGCTTTTTTGTTTCCTCATTATCTGTCTCCAAAGTTCTAGCTAGAAGATAAATCTCAAATCCAAAATACATACATAATTTAACGAGTAACATCAATTTAGCACCGTTCCAAAAAAAAAAGTAAATTCATTTAGAAAAAATAATTCATCAAATAACAATAAAAGGTAGATGATCATGAACTTATATTACTAACTATAAATGATTCCTAAGAAATTTGTTTCCAAAAACAATGTCACAACATATATGAAGGATTAATCCTTGAATATAAAAAGATCATTCCCAGGAAACTTGAACTGGATAGAAACACAAATACACAAAGAAACCTTAAACAAAGAAGATGAAGCATAACAAACAAAACCTTGTAAATAGTTTCTTGCTGATCTAGATAGATCTGGTTATTCTTCCACAAGTGGACGATGATCAAAGAGTAAAGAGGGAAAGAAAGGGCTTCTTTTAGTGCAAGATCCTCTCTTGTTCAATTAATAAGCAAGTAAATTAAGGAGACTATAAAGAGAAAAGAAAAGCAAAGAACAAAAGGAATGTTTGGGACCCAAAAGGGTTTTAATTTCCTCGGGAATTGAAGTGAAAAAAAGACTATCTTTTGGCTGTTTGAAAGAAAATCAGATCCCAAAGAAATTAAAGCTAATGACAATAAAAAAAGCACTGAAACAGTTTCTTTTTTGTTTGTTTTGGTTTGGTTTGTGGAATACACACCAGAAGAATGAAGAAACACAAAAGGGTATCTTACTTAATTCTATCTGTATCTTTGTATATACGAAGATCGAGCTTAATTTCTGGAAAAGCTTCCTGCTAAAAAGGGAGGAAGGTGATGCGGAACAAAGGTGGCGGTCATATAATTCATATAATAATACTCCACCACCCGCCACCAGCTACTACTGATAGAGACCACACCAATATATATGTATAGAAACACACATAAGATACCAATATATATCTCTATGAGAGAGAGAAGGGTGAAGGGTGAAGGGTGAGCTTTAAGAATATGACGGCACCCACACATGCCCGACTATAAAGAAAGTATGGGAAGTTTTCATCTATGGGGTCTTTGGTTTATTAAGAGCGTGACATCAATATAACCTATAAAACATTATAATATCCACTGGCGTCTCTGAGAATTCATATACCTTGTTCGAACTTGAAAAATGTATCCTTATATCTTAACGATAAGGGCAGGCGGGGTGGGAATGGTTTTCCCTGTGATAGAATATTATCACTCGTTATAATATCCAAAACACCACCGCCACCCCCAAATGATCACTCGTTAACTTCACCACGCGTGGTATTTTTCACGCGTTAAGGTATTGTGAGTGATGATATTGTTGGGTGTTGTTGAGTGTTGTGAGTGATGAGTATTGTTGGGTGTTGTGAGTGATGACCATTTCTACTAAAAAAAGTTGTGAGTGATGGAATAACGGTTGATGACATGGCGGAACTTGATTGGATGTTGTGAGTGATGAGTGATCACCACCCCCACCCCCCTAAACAATGCAATTACGGAAATGACAAAATCATAGTATTCAATAAACAATGAAACTACGAAAAATGGGAAAATTATAGTATTCAAATGGGTTACATTATATACAGTAATAACTAATAAACTAATAGCTAACTAATGATTCGTGCAACCCTTCTTGCATTCTTCATAGCAAATTGGTGGATCAACTCTTCACAATTTATATTATCTAAGATTTCGTTTTCAATTAGTAATGAGCTCAATTAACCTAGTGGGCTAAATTCTAAAGTCTAAACCATAAAAAAAATGATTTGTAAATGAGCCTTACTTGAAACTGGTATGTGTTTACTATTTAAAAAAAAATTAACACACACACATATATATATAGAGAAAGTATAATGTACTTCACGCCTTAACGTACATTAACGTACTTCACGAAATATATAACATGCGTAATTATTTTTTTGACCAAAATAACGTGCGTGATTTTGGATCCCATGGGTGATTATGTGGTCCCAAGCGTGATTATGTGGTCCCATGCGTGATTATATGTTCCATGCGTGATTATACCCCTGATCCAACGGTTACCATTGTCTCCTACGTGAAGTATGATAAGCCGTGAAGTATGTTAACCTTTCTCTCTCTCTCTCTCTCTCTATATATATATATATATATATATAGAGTAGGAGTTGGGTAGAAAGTGTATTTTTACTAGAAAGTCTAGGAAGCAATAAGAATTAGACATGTGGCATTGAGTTATTTTAACTAGAAGGGCAATTATGTAATTTACATTTTAATTTTATTTTTGGAATTTATATTTCATTAACTAACATTGCATGATCTCGAAGGTAACTGATTATGTCCATGATTTTCGGAATTTTGGTTGTGTTTCGAATCCAAATCATATGTATACACAATTCTTTCTATCGTTTTCTTCTTCACCAGCAGTGTTCGTATTCAATAAAATTTTCAGAGAGAAAAATCATGGCTTCAAACACACTTGTTGATTGTGGAGATGGTTATTAACATTTAAGTGCAAAACCATCAGCTTGTTCTTGGTGATGTGTTTTAACAGCAAGCAGATTCATACAGTTGTGTTCAAGATAGGGCGACGTGTTGATACATGATTTGTGGACGCGACTCGACAAGACACTACTCAACTTAGCCACGACATTCCTCCGTCGTGTGCGTAAGGATTACAAGCGGACCAAGACTTCAAAGGACTAGACCTTAGTCCTCGGGCTGAAGCAACACAAAGGAAACAAGGCATGGGCTTGTAACTGTTTGGCGAAACACCCTTTGGGCCTAAGCCCAACATTGATGAAACATGTGTATAGTTGACGAAACAAGTCTGTTTCGTCAACCTAAATTGTGTTTCATCAATATCAAATGTGTTTCATCGAGTTTGGTTTTGATTCGTCGAGATTGTTCTGTTTCGTGATGTGTGGGTATAAATAGACAGTCTCAGTTAGAATTCAAAGTAGAACACACACACACGAGAGAACGAGAGAGAGAGTTTACAGAAAACATTTGTAAACCTTGTGCTGTAACTGACTTTCATAGTATTAATACATTGGTGTTAATCGTTGAATCTCGTGTCTATATTATCATTGTTGTGTTCGATCTCGGTTTGCTATCTCGGTTGGATTCCGCACAACCGGGTTAGTTTGTATACAAGGATTAGGCGACTAGATCCTCTCCTAGCCGGACCTACAAGTGGTATCAGAGCCTTGGCTCTTCTCCTTGTTAAAACCGAGGTGTTCTTGTGTTTTTCGGGTTTTGAAAAGTTCATATTTTCTGGAAAAACTTCTTAAAATCGGGTTTAAGTTTGTGTTTTTGCTTGGTGTTTTGTTGAAAACCTTGTTGTTCATCATGTTCTCATGTTAGTTGTTGGTTTTCATTAAACATTTTAGCAAAATCTTGTGTTCGGAAGTTTAAAGTTCACCGGAAAATTCATAGTGTTCTTGCTATATTCATAGTGTTCTTCAAAAGTTACACCTTTTGATCTTTGAGAAATTGTTTGGAAAGTTGTTTGTGTGTTGGAAAGTGGAAAAGGATTATAATATTAGAAACCTTACCTGTTTGGTGAAACAGGCATGCCTTAGCCGAAAGTAGCATGTCTGTTGTGTCAGGATAAGGATAAAGTCAAAAAGTTTACCCACCCTCTGTCACCTTTTTGGTGAAACAGACCTTCGACGAAACAAAATCGTGTTTCATCGAAATCTAAACAAGATAATTGACGAAACAAAATTGTGTTTCATCAAAAGCTTTAAAATTCTGTTTCACCAAACAACTTGGACTTGTGTTTCACCAAATAAGAAACTGTTTCGCCGAAGAGTTATTGGGCTTGTTTCGTCAAAGGCCCAAAAGACCTTTTTCTTGTTTCGACAAAGGGCACATATACCAAACCTGTTTCGCCATTAAAGCCCAAAAGCCAAGCAGCTTCCATTTCGTCAAGCCCAAAAATTAAAAAAAAAAAAAAAATTAATTAACATTCTGTTTCGCCAAGTTGGGCCTTTAATTCGTCAAGATAAAATTTCAAAATTGGGCTTGCAAAATTGGGCCTTGTTTCGTTGATCACTAAAAGTAATTTTCTGTTTCGTCAAGATAAGATTTCAAAATCTGTTTCGTAAAAAAAAAAAATATCAAAATCTGTTTCGTAGAAACTGGTTTCGGCGAAACACTTTGTGAATTTTAAACAGAAGGTTTGTCAAAGTGATTTAACTGTTTGTTTGAGGTGGGATTTTCAGGTATTCATTTTTTTTTTCAAAAATGAATCCGATTTGGGGTACTCCGGTAAATACAGATATGTATTATGGTACTCCGTCTCCGGATAGCGGAAAATATAGAAATACGAGCTTGTCACCTTCGTGGGCCGAATCTCCCGCACCGAAATGACCTATTAGAGCAACTGATATGTTCGGAAATCCATTACCTGTTCGATCTACCGGACCAACAGATCTGTATGGAAATCCACTTCCACCTTCCTCAAGACCAACGGTTGTTCAACCAACCACAGATTTGTACGACAATCCACTACCTGTCAACAACCAAAGCCAAGCGGGACCATCAAATGCCAACCAGGCACTTGTGGTTCAAGTAGATGAAGGTTGTGATTGGTCAATCCAGTTGAGTGGTGATGCTCCAGATGGAACAACGTGTTTTGCTGAAGTTGTGAAGGATTTAACTCACACCAGTGGTGGAGAATCTTCCGCCAATGGTGGTGAATCTTCTGAGGATGAAGAGTCTTCTGGTTACAGTAGAAGCTCGGATGAAGAATCCTCAAACTCAGGCGATGATCATTTGGATGACACATCAAGTGTGCCTGTCGATGCAGAGGTTGATGAGCTATTGGAAGAAGCTGCAGCAGGAAATCATAGGAGATCTATATTAGTGGATCAAGCTGCTTATTCTTCGTCTTCTCTCCATTCGGCCTTTATGGCTAATGTCGACAGTTCATCAAGTCAGGTATGTGCCGATGAACCCACTGCTGTTATTTGTGATAATTGTGATAGATTGAGTGTTAAATGTGCTGATTTAGAGGCAAACATGTCTGAGTTGCAAGGCAAACATGATGCTTTACAAGCTAGTTTGTTTGACTTGCAAGACAAACATGTTTCGTTGAATGATAAGTGGTGTGAATTGCAAAGCAAACACGAGGCTTTGCAAGAGAAATATGATGTGACATTCATCCACAATCAGAAATTAACCGTGGATCTTTCGAAGTGCACTGAAGCCAACATGTTTTATGAAAACCATGAAAAGGAATTTAAATCGATGATTGAAAAATTAAAGAAAGATAAAACCGAGCTGACAAAAATGGTTTCCAGAAAACAAACTGACATAAATTTGTATATCACTCGTCTTGAAATAATGCAAAAAGAGATGGCTTGTGTTAAAACTGAAAGTGAGGCGATCCGACTCAAGTTAGACAGCTATTTAAGCTCTAGCTATGTGTTGGATCACATCATTGATGTTCAGAAAGAGAAACGGGATGTCACATGCATTGGATATAAGAAATGTCCACCACCCGTGAGAAACAATTATGATGCTCTGCCTGATGAGGAGTATAGAACTCACTTTGAACCATCTGTTCCTTTGGACGTTGAGGAATTTGCAGCAGGACTCGGATACAAGAAGGAAGTATCATCAGAATCGGATGTGTCAGCAGATACATGTGTGTCTTCTGCTGAACCGAATCAGGATCCTCCAGTTGTGATTGAGGATGCTGATTCTTCTGATGATGAATCTGATGATACTGATTCAGCAAAGTCTGATGCGGTAATCAAAGAAGAGGACATACCTCTTGAGAATCATATTCTATGTGATCCTCCCGCAAAACCTGCTAAGACTGTTCCGACCGAGTCCACGTCTGCAAAAGAGTCTGAAAGTGTGGATTTGCTGTACACTCTTGTTGGTGATGATAAAATTTATTCAGACAAAGATTTTCCTATTAAGAATGTTAATCAATCATTAATCAGTAAAGTCTTTGAAAATTCAACAAGTAAGTTTTTGGGAAAGACATGATCACATGTTACAGTAACACAGTGTCCTCCTATTCCAAAGGCTGAAGTTCGAAAACAATATGGAAATCAGAAATTACCAACAGTGCAAAAACAGCAAAATCATACCAAACCAAAAGGAAAAGCATCGACTCAAAGTCAAAAGAAGCCGAATCAAAAGAAGAACAAGAATGTGAACTTTGTGAAATCAAAGGGAACGGACAAAATCAAAACTTTTGAAAACAAATCTAACTTAGATTTTGTTAAACAAGCAACAGTGTTGAAAAGAAATGAACCAAGTAGTTCAAAACCTAGTACCTCGGGGTCACAAAATTCATCATTATCGGTAAGACGATCACATGATACTTCGGGGTTTGTTGAACGAAGATCATGTTTTGAATGTGGTACAATTGGACATATAATTCGAAATTGTCCGTATCTTCATAAGTTAAAAGCCAAAGTTGATGATCCCCGTGAACGAAATTACCAAAAGCGATCTGTTTCTTCAAAACAAGATTCCCGCCTTGTAAGAGAAAGGGAAAAGAAACAGAAACGCCAACAGGTCAAGGTAATTGAGAAAGCACTTAAAACTGAAGTGGTTCAAAAACAATCTGTTCCAGTTAAACCAGAAAGTTCAAAATTTTCAAAAACTTCAAACAATCACGAAGTTAAATTTTCCAACAATCAAGCTGGTAAAACTCAACAGATTTGGAAACCAAAACCAGTAACTGTTTCAGGGGGAACTACATCAATTCCGAATCATCGGGAAATGGATGTCACAATCCTCGATGATGACGGACGACCCAAGTCTGTGAAGGCTTGGGTCCCCCTCTCCAACTAATCTCTGAATGAGTGTGCAGGATGTTCCAGGAGGAACTATTGATAGTCTTAGGATTGTTGATAGTGGAGCGTCCATGCACAAGATCGGCGACACCAGACTCCGAAACATCATTATATCTAGGAGTTGTTGCCTTTGATGGAGAGAAATGAGAAAAGAAAAGGAGAAAAGAAGACAAAAATGTCTGATGAAAGAATGTGGTTGAATGAAGTTGAAAAATTCGACAAGATGAAGATCATTCCAAAATTTGGTTGTTATGGTTTTTGATCGGGTCCTCAGGAAAGATTCCAATGAAAAGTACGCGCCTGTAGCACGTCTGAAGCTTTTCGAAGATTCATGGATTTTTCTTCCACAAGAAGTTCAAAGTCCACAAGATGAACGTGTAGGGTACTTTTCTCTACGGTGTGATTGAAGAAAATGTGTTTGTTGAACAAACCAACCGGGTGTGCGGATGCCTTGGCATGGATTGAACAGCCGCACACTACTTCTGAAAGAGAAATACAAAGGTCTTCGCTGGTGCAATGTGGAAGACCAGTCGGACCCAAAGGTTTTTGATCTTGTTGCTATGAAGGGATTTCAGTAGCTACAAAAATCGACTTTGAAGTCCACACCGGGTGGATATCCAGTTTGGGAGAACACACAAATTCCTTGCAATGCACGAAGCAGTTGCAGGATACGGTTTTGAATTTCTAATCTCTCCTATACTTGTCGATATTTAAGCTGCTTTATGAATTATTATCATCTCGTACAACACTCTTTGACCTGACACATTGATCTCGAATATCACCTCACACGTGATTGTTTCACTATGAAACTCATCAATGTTGTCATGGTCCACACCGATGACCAACGTGCCGACCTTTTTACCAAAGCATTTGACAAATCAAGATTTGACTTTTTATTATTGGTAAACGGCATTAAGGTCAAGCAAGAGTAAAACCAACATCGGAAAATCATTTTTGTAAATACCTTTGTGTTTTAAATTTGTCTTAGTTTATTGATTTTAGGGGGAGTAAATCCAAAATTTGAAAATCCAAAAACATCGAAAAATTTCAAAAACACAAAAACAATAGAAAAACAAAAATGAGTTTCCTGGCGAGCAAAAGAGAAAATGATAGTACATCAGTGGTCTGTCCAAACCTCTTTAAACCTAAACTGAAAAACGATAAGCAGCTCTATATAAGATGTATCGGTAGGCTCACAATCATTTTAAAGTGTGCAGGGTGATATAAATCTTAATCGACTGAAGACCAGGTGGGAACCACTCATTGGCATATGGTCTTAGTACCGAAATTTCATTTGAGAGATTGCCGAGGTTCTGAGATATTCGGTCTTTATGCTGCTTATCATCTGGGTATCATGGTTGTATCTTTTACCGAAAAATAACGGGGACGCAAGTCTAGATCTTCCATGATACTATACATACGTGTACATATTGCATTCGACCTCAATAAGTGATCAACAATCACATGTCCAAACAAATAAGTGACAAAATATCACATTTATCCGGGAGTCAAGTTCGTCTCTCTGCTGTACGAAAGTACTGACCTGTTCACGGACTTGCTCTTGTGCCCTCATGCATCGAAAATCAAGTTCCTCATCAATAAGTGATTCTATCACATAGGGCTTGTTTTCAATCAAAATAAGTGAGTTTCTCACATCATATACGGTCAAACAGATGATAATCGGTATACTCACCGGTAAGATGAACCCTCGTGCATACCTTGATACGGGAATGTGTCATGATGTGGATGAACACCGGTCGGTAAGCATAAATCATACCTTAACGTATCCCCTCGCCATGATTACATCTGATAAGTTGAGCTTAA
This sequence comes from Helianthus tuberosus, assembly GCA_030545235.1. Taxonomy (NCBI): domain Eukaryota; kingdom Viridiplantae; phylum Streptophyta; class Magnoliopsida; order Asterales; family Asteraceae; genus Helianthus; species Helianthus tuberosus. The sequence goes on from CM060364.1 coordinate 12,490,770, forward strand.
GTGGACAACAATACCGATAATCGTTATAGGATGTTTATCTAAATGTTAATTAATTGAACAAAGAGAGCGTTTTGGCATGACCGTACACTGATATGATTCTCTTACCCTCGAAACTCGCAAAAAGTTTGTCTGTAAATATTTATTTACTGCTTTCTGTCTTTACATTCGAAATATTTAAAAATTCCAAAAAGATTTTAGGTGTGTTTTAATATAAAATTTCTAAAAGCCAAAAAGATTTTATTTCTATCTTATTTTCGATTGTACGATGTTGGATCTCGAGTCTTCGTTACCTGAAACCTGAATGAAAACCAAATCGACTAAATCTTCATAATCGGTCGAAATTTGCAAGTTTTTGAAAGTTAAAGACTAAAATTGATAAATTTGTTAAACTTTCAAACGGTCGGACGGTAGTTGATTGAAATATGGTCATACGTGTGTCATTTGTCTATGTTAACTATATTCCAAGCAGTTGTTCTCATTACGCGTTTAGATTTTTTGCATGTGCAGATTCTAAAGGCAAGGAGAACATGGTCGATGACAAGCTTCGGAATGAAGACACGACGAGAAAGGCACTCAAAAGACAAAGATGATCGAGTTGCCGCTGACCATCATCAATACCACAAGGATCTCAAGTAATAAAGATCAAGACATTCACGAGCATAACTCAAGGGGGAGCTTATGTTAAGGGGGAGTTTGTCAACACACTTCCTACATAAAACGGGGAGTTTGTTGATACACTTTCTGCTTTCAAGACGTGAAGACATTGAAGATCCTCCGACACAGAAGTCATGAAAGGCGAATCTCGCGAGTAGCGTCCAAGGGGGAGTTTGTTGATACATGATTTGTGGACGCGACTCGACAAGACACTACTCAACTTAGCCACGACATTCCTCCGTCGTGTGCGTAAGGATTACAAGCGGACCAAGACTTCAAAGGACTAGACCTTAGTCCTCGGGCTGAAGCAACACAAAGGAAACAAGGCATGGGCTTGTAACTGTTTGGCGAAACACCCTTTGGGCCCAAGCCCAACATTGATGAAACATGTGTATAGTTGACGAAACAAGTCTGTTTCATCAACCTAAATTGTGTTTCATCAATATCAAATGTGTTTCATCGAGTTTGGTTTTGATTCGTCGAGATTGTTCTGTTTCGTGATGTGTGGGTATAAATAGACAGTCTTAGTTAGAATTCAAAGTAGAACACACACACACGAGAGAACGAGAGAGAGAGTTTACAGAAAACATTTGTAAACCTTGTGCTGTAACTGACTTTCATAGTATTAATACATTGGTGTTAATCGTTGAATCTCGTGTCTATATTATCATTGTTGTGTTCGATCTCGGTTTGCTATCTCGGTTGGATTCCGCACAACCGGGTTAGTTTGTATACAAGGATTAGGCGACTAGATCCTCCCCTAGCCGGACCTACACGACGCAAAAGAGCCGTATCGGATTAGTTTCCAATTCCTATGGGAATTCTAAGCATTCAGATTCATACAGCTGTGTTTTAATAGCAAGCAGATTCATATAGTTGTGTTTTAGCGTTCAGATTCATACAGTTGTGTTTTAACAGCAAGCAGATTCATACAGTTGTGTTTTAGCATTCAGATTCATACAGTTGTGTTTTAACATCAAGCAGATTCATACAGTTGTGTTTTAGCATTCAGATTCATACAATTGTGTTTTAACAGCAAGCAGATTCATACAGTTGTGTTTTAGCATTCAAGCAGATTCATACGCTGCGTTTTAACAGCAAGCAGATTCATACGCTGTGTTTTACCATCCGTGCTGGTAATGCTGGTGGATTTCTTGACGCTGTGTTTTAACAGCAAGCAGATTAGCAAGCTGGTAATGCTGGAGGATTTCTTGACATTGTGTTTTAACAGCAAGCAGATTCATACGCTGTGTTTTAACAGCCATGCTGGTAATGCTGGAGGATTTCTTGACGCTGTGTTTTAACAGCAAGCAGATTAGCAAGCAGATTAATACGATGTGTTTTCTTGATGTGTTTCTTCATGAAGGATAGAAGGAAGAGAGAGAGAGAGAGAAAGGGAGAGAGAGAGAGAAAAAAAAATCGCAAGAAATGTAGGGTGGTTATGGAATGACAATTATTTTCATATTTAAAACAAGCTAAATGACATATCTACCCTTGATTAATTAAATAATCCTATTTTTAAGAAACACATATTACCAAAATGCCACCAAGATAATCTCAACCATTAAACACACCCATTGGATGACCCAGATCGCTTCCTAGACTTTCTAGGAAAAACACACTTTCCGTAGGATCCCCACAATATATATATATATATATATATATATATCGGATTTTATTTAAAACCATATGCCTTGCGAAATCACAGGCCCTGTGCAGAATTCCTCCCTGCACACCATCTAAGCCTCCCGTGATAATATCTTATCAATTAGTTTTGAAATTAAAAACCATGTAAACTTATGTCATAAGCTTTAATAATATACGTTACGTAGCAATTAAAACGAAAGATGGTGTTAACAACACCATTTTAATCCCAAATGATGATCACTTAGTTTGGGGCAATTAGAGTAGAGCACAAGGCTTAGGTAAAACATGTTGCATAACGTGTTCAACTAGGTGAGAGCACATCGTTAAGGTTTCACCGATGGTCGAGTTCCATGGATGATAAACTTTCACAACTGATCAAGTTCCATTTCCACTAATAGCTAGGTGTTTCAACTAATGATCAGTTTCCATGAATGATTAGTTTCTACTGATGACCGGTTTCTATTACGGTACATGCACATGCTATAGCAAGCAAAAGAGAACAGTTTTCACTAAATTTCTATTAACAAACAATCTTAGTTAATAGTTATCTAATGAAATTAGTATTTACTATTAGAGTATAATGTAAAAAGAAAAAAATGGGTAGAAAAAATATCCAATGAGTGGTTCAGACATTTGCCTCTGAATGGTTAAGTATTATACTAAGTCTGAATGGTTAAGACCTCTAATCTGAATTGGTCAGACATTTGCCTCTAAACGGTTAAACATTATATTAGCTCTTAATGGTTCAGACCTTTTACTAATTCAACACTTAATGGTTCAAACCTATTATTGAATCAACACTTAACCATTCAGAAGTTGCTAAACAGCCTCTAAGTTAGTTGTCCTAAAAAACGCATGACTATTAATATAAAGTTGATGTAAACTTGCTATTATTCCATGTGTGTTATGAATATGATCATATTTTGATGGTTCTCTAATAAATTCATCCCTGTACATAGAATGAACTATAAAATAGTGAATTTATTTGTGACAGTTAATGCTGGATAAAATTAGAGGTGATGTTAATGATTCCAAACTCCACCCCGTGACACTTTTCAGTTCTTATTTCTTAATCATATTATTACTTGATATAATATTAGAGGGGACATATGAGCCAAAACACAATCATATGCATCTCATGCCATCATATTAATATTAATATATTTCGTAAAAAATGCATGCATAACATTGGTCTGTGGCAATGGAAAAACGGTCCCAGCAAAATAAAATGATTATTTAATTAATAGCCAAATGTTAATCACTTTCCGCGTGGAGCAATAATAATTCTTTTCTTTCATAATTTTATAGTATATCATTCGGTATAAGCAATTTGGGTTGGTTCTTTAGAATGATACAACCATAAAATTGACTTACGCACCTTTTGAAAATTCTATTATATTATGTATACATATAAAATGCAACTTAATACACGATTGTTTATAAAAGTCACAACTGTTCCATACTATACAATCGGACGTAACATATAATTACCAAATAATATGAAGCGGTGTGATTTGATTTTTAAGAGCGGCAAAATAAAAAAAACCCGTGAGTTAAAAATGACGCCTTTCTGAGATGAAGCAACGTGTTATTAATTTTATTCGTGTGTTATTCCTAAGTGTTGCCTTTCTAAAACGGAGAGCGTAATTTTAATTTAATCCATCAATGCCCAATGGTATCCACAAATATACAGAATGAAACAGTGATTTGATTTTCTTGCCGGAAAGTAATCGACACGCCTTTAGTCCGATACCAGATCAACAAACCCTTTCAAATTATCCCCAAACCCATTCATCTCTGTTCGTAATTTAAACCCAAAATCAATCACGTTCAACATCAAAGCAACATACTTCTCTTTATGCATTTCCATGACCATCATTTTCAAACCATAATTCCACATGACAATGGTGATTACTTCCTCAATGAGATGTCACCAGAATCATTGATAGATCACGACGCTGACGATTCCGATGCAGATTTTGTTGACATTGAAACCGACCCTTCTAGAGTTTTGGACGGGTGTCTCCTTATTATGTGTTAAACTGCTTACAAATCAGTCTTCAGGTTTTGTTTCATTTTGTCATCGTCGTTTTTAGAATATCTTGTTTTGAATTCGGTTGATTTGGTCGTATTCAATTTTGATTTTGATTGTTCATATTGATAGATTATTTCTTTTTTATTGATATTTTGATTGTTGAAAGTGTCCTAGAGCCATTCTTTAAATGAAGCAGTTAGTTCAAGTAACCAAGAACAATAAATGGATTCTTTAATAAACAATAGATAATTTGTATGATTATGTTGGTCCAGACCTTGGCTAACACATACATATCAAAACACACACTTGCAACGATCTTTTATGTGTCACACTTCAATACATACTAAAATACACACTTGCACTTCAAAAGAGATTTACAAGTGATGAATAGAAAAATGAATGTTAAATTGCTTATATAGGAAATAAGTAGAAACAAAAACAACCCACTAAACATTATTCATCCATATCCCCATGTGCCATATTTTCCCCTAAAGCACATGATTACTCCAAATCAGGTGCCCATGTTCCATCTAAATCGGCTGATCCACGACCATGTGGACGTGTGACTCATTTATATCCGACCCACGACCATGTTGCCCTTTAGAACTTGCATATTGTACATTACATGGGCTAGCTTCTAACTGTTAGGATATGAAGAATAGTTTGATCACATTAGGAGACTCGACCCATTAGGACAATAGGTGTAACACTTAGTCAATAGTTCCTACCCAGTTATTCATACGTTTTCAAAAATCGGTTCCTACCCGGTTTATACCTGAACCGGTTCCGGCCCTAATCGATAATACCTAGCTAGGAACCGGTTATTACTGTAAAAACTGTTGGAATCATCTCCATTCGTTGGTAATGGCTATATAGCCTTTTTACCATTTTTTTACTATTAGAACCAGTTCTAGAACCCCCCCCCCCCCCCCCCCAAATGTGTATAAATAGTTGTGGGATGTATTGGTTAATCACCCAACTCGAAAACGCATAAACAAACCCAAAAAAAGTAAAACCACAACTTAAGAAAATGTTTTCAACTTGGAACGACAACGAGGAGTTCGGCTTGGACCTAGCTTTTGTTCATGATAGGTATCGGGACTTACAAGAAGGGTGGGGGGGGGGGGGGGAGTACAAGGTATCATTGTGGTCCTGGTTTTTGAAATCACCTTAAGGAGAAATTTGACGAGGAAATGAGTTTTGAAACCGACCGTACAAGTGATGATCTCAAAGTAAACTGATTAGAAGATTTCACGATATTTATCGCAGACATATGGCTGAGTGGGAAAACCCAAATAACGATAAGCATGTTATTGAAGAATCTATATCCGAATATGGACGGGTTACTTGAAGACCGTTTACCAAGTTAGAAATTTGGAAGTTTATAATGGACGTCACTTTGTAATTGTATTAGTATTGTAATATTTATTTAGCTTTATTGTTAAATATGTTTAATATAAATGTTATTTAAAAAAAAAAAGTAAAACTTACTTAAAATTAACCTTACATATTTTAAAACTTAAAAATTAAACTAAAAATTAGCCTTAAGCATTTTAAAACCTAAAATTAAACTTAAACAATTCAACACTAGTTTTAGTTAGGGGGTTTGCGGATCCGAACGATCCCCCCCCCCCTTTTTCTTGGTTGAACAATGTGTAAGCGTATGTTTTCTAAGAGTTAAGTTCCCTACGACTTTGAAGAACTTCCCACAATACTTGTAACGAGCCATCTCGGCATTATCCGACTTTAGACATAAGTCGTAGTGGGACCAAATCTTTTCAAGTACCAAAACAACTTCTTCAATGTTTACCATCGTTGGTGATACTTGAAAGTTGTAAGGTTTGAGCGGTTTGCGTTTTAGAGAGCGTTTGAGAGTTTAGAAGTTGTGTAATCAAACCTAAACCTTCAATACCCATATACACCCAATTTGGCATTGGTAAAAATTAAATGACTATATTGCATTTAAAAATCGATTCCAACGGTTAAATATCATTTTTTTAAAATACCCAGTTGTACCCGGTTTTTGGGTAGGAACCGTACCCATTCAGACCCTAACCGAGTAAATCAGGTACCCATCTATGCATCTAGAACCTGGGTCCAGTTCCTACGTTCCTACCTGGTTCTTTTCAAAACCCAGTTCCGTTTGTACTTGATAGGGCCTTACCCGATTCCTACCCGGGTCCGGCCCAATACCCAATTTGTGCCTCTCTACATATATGGTTTCCCTCATGGGATACGGGCTTGTCATGGGGCTGGACTCGAAGATGGATTGACCAAAAAGATTCCGTTAGACACAAAAAGGGTTGTGGGACCTTGGTATTAAAAAGCGATAGGCGCACAAAAGCGACGAGATCTAAAACTGAGGAGCAAAGCGCAAAAGCGGTGGGCTTTTTGTACCCGAGGCGCAAAGTGTTTATATAATTTTTTTATATATCCCATACATATCCCATAGGTTTTTTGTAACATCCCAAAATTTCGTATGACTTAGAATAATAATTTAATCGTGATGTTTTAACGATAAGGGATGATAAACATAGATTTTTGCCATATCAAAAGTTTTATAAGAAATAATAAAATAAAAACCCCTTATGTAAATGGAAGTAACCAAGTTAGTATGGGAAATGGCTATTTTGAAAACACTCAAAAAGACAAGGGACTAATAATGTAATTATGTAATGAAATTGGATAAAAGAAAAGGAATCAGTGTTTCTCCTTGGCTAGTACGATCGAATAGAGGGAGAGAGCCAAGGGAAACCCTAGTTTTTCAAATCTCTACAAAATTGAAGGAGTAAAAGGCCGTATTTTCAATGCATTAGTTAGGAATCATGATCCCTTAAGTGTTATAAGTATCATGTAAGTCGAATTTCATGTTTTTAATGTTAGTTGATGTAGTGTGATATGTGTAATCAGTGATTTCATATGAAATTGAATATGAATAATAGATGTATTAGCATATGGGAGTCGAAATCATGCTTGAAATTGTATGTAATGATGATTTGAAGTAAAAACCCATTTGTATGTTATAGGATGATTAGAAATTTGGGAAACCCTATATGCTAATTAGTATGATATTGATGATTGAAGCAATGTGTTGATGAAATATTGATAAGTAATTGATGATTAAAACCATGTGTTCATAGTTAGGATGGCAAAAGATGGAATTAGGGATGTTTATGTTAATCAATGGATGAACTATGGAAAAATATGCTTTAAATACTTGTACTTCATGCTTTATAGATAGTACGCACGCCATGCGTTCGATGAAATGCCTAAGAATGATTTAGTTGAAATTTGACATGAATTCTTGATTTAATGGTGATATAAATGAAAATGGATGTATGTGTAATTATGTTAAGTCATGATGAATAATCAAGATACATATGTGAAGTAATGTTTATGAAAGCTAAAAGTATGAAGTTATGACGTATAGTCACGGAGAAAGAAGAAGGCGCAAGTCACTTGAAGTCGCAAGCATCGCAAGATCACGGTAAGTTCATATGAACTTAATTCTCCTTTCATGTAGATCTACGAATGATGGTTTGCTAATTAAATCTTAGTGTTGAGTTCTATGTTCGTTTATGGTAAAATTATGATATGTTGTACGTTGGGAAAACAGATAAGTAACCAAATAGTATTGGATGTGTAACGACCACTCAAGTGGGTCATAAATCGTTTGGGAAGTAGAATGGTAAATGGTTAGAAATTGAGTTGTTGATAACGGGTCAAAATGATGAAAGTATGTTAAATGAATGGTATGTATCGAACCATTACGGATGGGTCGGATAGACCGTATGTTGAACATTTCCGAAAGAAATGTTGAAGAGCATAAAGAAATTTATGCTAGAAAGGAAAGAATGAATTGAAATATGGTTGTTGAGGAAAGGATAAATTTTGTTAACGGGTTGAATATTGTTAGTTAAATAAAAGATTTATTATCCCATATATATGTCGAACTAATAAATGTTTGGTGTTATGAATGATAGGTAAATCTCATGCTTGATGTCGGCGAGCTCGGACCGAACACACCATATCGCCCTTTATACGCTTCCGGTTAAAGTTATCTTTTGAAAATGGGTCGAACCACTTTCTTAATGTAAATGTCGAACTTATGTTTAGGATGTTTTCGTAAGTAAATTAGGATTTTTAAAACTTTATTTTGGTAGCTTGGACATAACGCTTTGTTGAAATTTTGTACGGTTACGATATATATGTCTTTTGAAAGCGTTGTAGTTTTTAGTTGAATGGTAATTATCAAAAGCAGGGAATTGCTTAAATTACGAATGGGTCATGCCAAAATTTTGTAAAAAAAAAAAAAAATTAGTGTGTTATTTTTAATCTATATGAATGTCGAAAAAGTGGGCGTCACAAGTTGGTATCAGAGCCGAGGTTTGAGGGATTCAAGTATTAGAGTGAAAATGCTTGAACTCAAACCGAAAGCTCGTATGAAGGTGTGTTCGTTCCGAAGCGCTATGCAAGTAAGTAAATCATAAATTTGATTATGTTTACAGTTAGAAATAAAGGAGGATTTATAGGCTATCAGCTTATAATCCAAATTTTTGATGCAATTAAATATGATGAATGGTTGCGTATTTTTATTACGAACGCGTAGGAAAAAGAATCACCTAAACGGACTTGCGAAACAAAAGTTATGACAGTTTTAAGTTGGATTTTTGTTTAAAATTGGAGCTGGGCAACTGCAGCAGCAAACAAGCAAACCTTCTGTCGAAAACGGGGCGTAGCGTCGCGCGACGCCCATCCCTTATGCCCGTCGCGTACGGCGACGCCCTTAATCTCTGAAATTTGTTTGAATTTTGTTGTTTTGACTCATGAAACTTGTTTTAACTAGTTTTTAAGGCCTGGTATTCAATGTTTAAGATAATTTTTATATTAAGAGTGTTGAGGGAAAGTACATACGAAGGGCGAAAAGGTAAATCGTTGTGATCAAAGATTTTGATCTACACGATACGACATGATCGTCGATGACGATAATGCATGAAGTATGAAAAGAAATTTAATGAATGAAATGAATGTTTTATGTAGATGGCGGACAATGTAAACGTGAATGATAATGAAACCATGAATATAAGTTGACTAACATGAAGGCAATTAGTTAAAGAACGAAGGAATAAGAAGTAAGTGTAAGAATGAATGTATGTTTTGATTAACATGTCTAAAATGTTCGTAATGAAGGATAGTATGGTTTTATGACCTGCGGAAATGAAGCAAAATAATGCATGAATGATAGAGAAATGAATGATGAATGGTATGCGGTGAGGTCACGAAGTGACCGTTAAAACCAAGAATGATGAATGGTATGCGTTGAGGTCACAAAGTGACCGTTAACACCAAGAATGATGAATGGTATGCGGTGAGGTCACGAAGTGACCGTTAACACCAATAATGATGAATAGTATGCGGTGTGGGCACGAAGTAGCCGTTAACACCGAGGATGATGAAAGGAATGCGGTATGGTCACTAAGTGGCTATTAACACCCGGAATTATTAAATAAAAGTATGATAACCATAATTGAAAAGGATAAAGGTCAATAAGACTTAAGCATGATGGCATGAAGTAACATATAACAAAGTGAAAAGTTATATATAAAATTAACGAATGTCTAATAAGTAAGAGAATGAAAGTTATTGAAATATGTTAGGCATATTAACATATTTCCTAAACTATGTGGTAGAATATTTCTTAAGGCAAATCCAAAAGTTTCGTTAAGTTTCCGAAAATGCAACCTATGATATTAGGATCCTCCAAATGTCAACCGGGTCATGTTGAAATGTTTAGAAGTAAGAACGTATATGATTGGAAGGTTGGGAATGAAGTTCTAGTTGGGTTTATCAACCCTATAATGAGAGATAGGTGGTGTAGTCATAAAGGACCGTTAACACCTAGCATGAGAGAAAGGAAAGTATAAAAAAAATTATTAAATGATAGAATGGAATGAACATGACCAAAGAATAAATTTTAATAATGATCTCGAATGATATAGTAGATGGCTGATGAAAGCGAAGAAATTGTTAATAAAATATGTTCCGAGTAGCGGGTAGTGAGAGAAAGTAAGAAGGATGAGGGATTCTATTCCCTTATGAACGAAAGGCATGTGTGATGTGGCCTATCGTGACCGACGTTGATGATAATGTACAAGTGGAATGAAAGTTATTGAAATGTGATCATGGATGCATCAATGTAACTTGAGATGACATGGAAAGTATATGAAGTAATGAATGTAGAAAATGCTTAATTGTAGATGACGGACGAAGGAAACACAAACGATAACAAATGACATGGTGGGAAGGAATAAAAGCAATGATTACGAAAGAAGATGGTATGGTCCTAGAATGTAATGAAAGATAGGAATGATAATTACGATTAAGCTTAGAAGATATTGAACATAAAAGGATGATAGAATTTCGAGAATAGTATGGTCCTAAGGATAAAAATTTTGTCAAACAAAAAGTAAATGTTAGTAGAATTAAAATTTTAAGAGAAGATATTTATGTGGTAAGTATAAATAGATCCTTAAGAAAGGGCCGTAGACGGATGAAAGTTAGAGTCGTTAGGTGGGAAGGAAAGTATGAAAGCAAATGAGGAGATGCTTTTTCTTCACCTAACTAAAGATAAGTATAAACATAACAAGTAAATGGCACAGATAGCCTGGTTGGTCAAGCATAATGTAGGACTAAAAGAGCACATACACGTATATATTATATTCATAAATGATGTGTATGTGAACGTATGTGAGATATGTTGCCGCTGGTTGTGGGAATATGAGTAGGGATATGTTGATAGTTAATCTTCGTAGACCTAAACGGGATATACGAGTAAGAGTAAAACATATGACAAATGTGGTAACATATGATGGTGTAAGTAATTATATATATACATAGAAATATGTTGAGGTAATAAGATTTTGATGAAAGAAGTATGCTCCGAACACGTTGCGTATTAAGCATGTGATGATCGACTTATGAGGACTAAAATGAATAATGGGCTAACACATAGATGGAAGATTTAAGTACCGACGAGGATAGAAATTTTGTAAGAAATGGTAAGGTGATAACAAGTATGTCTAAAATCAATAAGGAAGTACAAATGTGCGAATTAGTTCATACTGTAGGAATGGATTAATAAGCAACTAATAGTAACAGAGTTACTAAATGTTTGAGGCCAGTATATGTATATGTATATATACACACACACACATACATTAGTAGTCAAAGTTTTCACGTCATATTAGGGGGTGACTAGGAAGAATGATGATGTTAATAATAGAGGAATCAAGTAGTAGGCTCATGGTGGGCATTATTGATTCAAACGACATAGTGAAGGAATAATGTATGGTTAGTAACTTGGAAGGCAGAAGTAAATGACTCATAATGCTAGTAAGTAAATTATAATCTTCATATCAATATAGGAAATAATGACGGCTCTAAATTTTTGTTTATTGTAGAGTAAGATTATTCGATGTCTTGAAATGTCATGATGGAAAGATAGTAAGAGTCGATCCGCATATCGGAAAATGGGTAGTAGAAAGAAAAGAAAAGTGAGGAACTGTTAAGAAAGCGGGGTACACACTTAGTATGCCAGATTTAGAATAATTAGAAAGAACTGTATGGAAAATGTGAAAGGTTAACGTCGAAGAAAGCTAGAATGAAAATATAAGAATACGTAACTGTTAGAGGAGGTATGTTACATAAAGAGGGGTTGAGTGGAATGTAAAATATGATGAATATTTGAATGGATATTTGAATAAATCTTACCCTCTGTCGAGTTCCCTATTGTAGGTGAGGAATTATTAGAAGATAAACCTCTAAAGAAATGTTCGAGAGTTAAAGTTTTTATACGCATGATTCTTGGTTCGTATTATAAAATAACCCTACGTGGTAGAGTGTAATCTCAATTATCGAATGAAGGTTGTGCCAAGTTTTATGTAACTCATACGTGAAATGGAGTGACATATGTATTAAGCTTATAATCTTGTATGTAGCGGAACCTAGGTTGATAAGGATTAACCCTTTGAGGTACAATGTTGGGTAACTACCTTGGTATTACAATTGCTAGAAGGAATGACGTATGTATGACGGCTATGGAATGATATAACAAGTATAGCTGAGTATGACACTTCGAGTGTAATATGAGTTGCTCAAATGTAAGTATTGATTACACGATCATATTGATAGCGTGATTAAAGACTTATGTTGGCCCTGGTAACCTAGGGATAGACGGTAAAGAGGTTAGAGCAGGATAGTATGTACACGATTTGTATAAATGTATACATTAAGTTGTAGTTAACCATGAAGTTATAATAGATTATCAGTGGAAGAAATATTAGTCTCCTGTAAAGATTATACGAAGATATTGCAAGAAAAGTATGAAAAGAACAATCAAGCAAATGACATGAAAGAAATTTTGCTTCATATTGGCATTGGAAGGATGGGGAGTATCTAGAAACTAAAAAGTTAGAAACTATTGAATGATGTTTGATTTGTGAATTAATATGAATGAATATGAATGAACAAGTATGAATATTATGATAATTATTTCCCCTAAGTAGATGTTAGAGGTATGCGGGAATGAATATTCTGATAGATAAGTTTTAAGAAATCAGCTTGAACAATTGAATGATAATCATGAAATAATGTAATAGGATCGCTTTGATTCATACAAGATTGGATTACCAAATGTATTAGACAAGTTTAGAGTAGTAACGACCGATTCATCACGAGGGATGATCGAATGAAAGCATGTTAACGAAGTTCGAGGTATGTAATCGCGAAGGGATACAGATAAACTCGTCAGAATGTATGTATTCAGGTTTCGGGGACGAAACCTTCTTTAAGGGGGGTAGACTTGTAACATCCCAAAATTTCGTATGACTTAGAATAATAATTTAATCGTGATGTTTTAACGATAAGGGATGATAAACATAGATTTTTGCCATATCGAAAGTTTTATAAGAAATAATAAAATAAAAACCCCTTATGTAAATGAAAGTAACCAAGTTAGTATGGGAAATGGCTATTTTGAAAACACTCAAAAAGACAAGGGACTAATAATGTAATTATGTAATGAAATTGGATAAAAGAAAAGGAATCAGTGTTTCTCCTTGGCTAGTACAATCGAATAGAGGGAGAGAGCCAAGGGAAACCCTAGTTTTTCAAATCTCTACAAAATTGAAGGAGTAAAAGGCCGGATTTTCAATGCATGAGTTAGGAATCATGATCCCTTAAGTGTTATAAGTATCATGTAATTTGAATTTCATGTTTTTAATGTTAGTTGATGTAGTGTGATATGTGTAATCAGTGATTTCATATGAAATTGAATATGAATACTAGATGTATTAGCATATGGGAGTCGAAATCACGCTTGAAATTGTATGTAATGATGATTTGAAGTAAAAACCCATTTGTATGTTATAGGACGATTAGAAATTTGGGAAACCCTATATGCTAATTAGTATGATATTGATGATTGAAGCAATGTGTTGATTAAATATTGATAAGTAATTGATGATTAAAACCATGTGTTCATAGTTAGGATGGCAAAAGATGGAATTAGGGATGTTTATGTTAATCAATGGATGAGCTATGGAAAAATATGCTTTAAATACTTGTACTTCATGCTTTATAGATAGTACGCACGCCATGTGTTCGATGAAATGCTTAAGAATGATTTAGTTGAAATTTGACATGAATTCTTGATTTAATGGTTATATAAATGAAAATGGATGTATGTGTAATTATGTTAAGTCATGATGAATAATCAAGATACATATGTGAAGTAATGTTTATGAAAGCTAAAAGTATGAAGTTATGACGTATAGGCACGGAGAAAGAAGAAAGCGCAAGTCACTTGAAGTCGCAAGCATCGCAAGATCACGGTAAGTTCATATGAACTTAATTCTCCTTTCATGTAGATCTACGAATGATGGTTTGCTAATTAAATCTTAGTGTTGAGTTCTATGTTCGTTTATGGTAAAATTATGATATGTTGTACGTTGGGAAAACGGATAAGTAACCAAATAGTATTGGATGTGTAACGACCACTCAAGTGGGTCATAAATCGTTTGGGAAGTAGAATGGTAAATGGTTAGAAATTGAGTTGTTGATAACGGATCAAAATGATGAAAGTATGTTAAATGAATGGTATGTATCGAACCATTACGGATGGTTCGGATAGACTATATGTTGAACATTTCCGAAAGAAATGTTAAAGAGCATAAAGAAATTTATGCTAGAAAGGAAAGAATGAATTGAAATATGGTTGTTGAGGAAAGGATAAATTTTGTTAACGGGTCGAATAATGTTAGTTAAATAAAAGATTTATTATCCCATATATATGTCGAACTAATAAATGTTTGGTGTTATGAATGATAGGTAAATCTCATGCTTGATGTCGGCGAGCTCGGACCGAACACACCATATCGCCCTTTATACGCTTCCGGTTAAAGTTATCTTTTGAAAATGGGTCGAACCACCTTTTTAATGTAAATGTCGAACTTATGTTTAGGATGTTTTCGTAAGTAAATTAGGATTTTTAAAACTTTATTTTGGTAGCTTGGACATAACGCTTTGTTGAAATTTTGTACGGTTACGATATATATGTCTTTTGAAAGCGTTGTAGTTTTTAATTATCAAAAGCAGGGAATTGCTTAAATTACGAATGGGTCATGCCAAAATTTTGTCAAAAAAAAATTAGTGTGTTATTTTTAATCTATATGAATGTCGAAAAAGTGGGCGTCACATTTTTAGCTTTTTTTAACCAAAATATAGCTATAAATAAGGCTTTTATACCATTTTACTTGCATGTACAAGTAAAAAAACCCAAGGTACAACATTTTTCTGCAGTAAAACACCCCAAATACATGAGGTGCGCGCCTCAGGCCAAAAAGCCCCCCAAAACCCTAAAATATGCGCCTTTTGGACGTTTCTTGTAATTACAAAAGGCGTTGAGCGAAAAAAGCCCCAAAAGCTGTATCTCAGTGCGCCTCGCGTCTCAGGCGCGCTTTTTAAAACCAAGGCGGGGCCAGCTAAAACAGGAATGCAAGGATAAAGTTTTTGGGCGTTATCATTTAATTATTTGAATATTTTGTTTTCTAAACTTATGGTTTCCTTGTTAAACTATGATTATTAGTTATAAATTAGGATCTAGGGTTTTTTCTTTGTAATTTTTTTAATATTGAAATTGTAACTGATTCTTTAAGGCTTGAGACAGTCAACTTTGGCTGGAACCATTCGGTACAAATCCTTTGAATATATATTTTTTATTAAGCCATTTTACATGCTTCTGCATCCACGCCAAGGTGAATTGATTACGAAAGGGGTGTATGTATATAAATGTTTATGAAATCATTAAGAGGCAACACATGTAGGTTTGTGAATCTAGATCAAAACGTCCCATTTCTAACAGTAACATGAGTTAGTTTGACGCATCAGTATAATTAGTATAATTAGTTGGACACCCAACAGTAATGGATAAGTAAGTTGCTTAATTAAAATTCGAGTTATTGGATTTATCACTCACAACTATTGGATATTGGTCGCTGCCACTCTCAACTATCACTTCGACTCCCACCACTCCCAACTTAACACTTTGTGTGTTGTGTCACTCCACAAGTAAACATTTCTTAGTGTTTGACTTATGTTATTGGTGATATTAGGCTAACACTTTGTGAATTACTAATGACTGCAGGTGAATCTGCTCCTAAAAGACAAAAGGGGAGCCAAAATCCACTCAACCGGATTTCGCTCCTAGTTACAAGTCAACATCAAGAGCGAAATCACATCAAAACGTTATGAGCGAAATCACCAACTATAGCTTATGAGCGAAATCAGCATCTTAATATTCTATTTTGTCTTATATGATGTTTACATTCTCCTTCACGTGAATTATAATGATGATGCAAGATGATGTCACTTGGATGATGTCATCATCAAGAATGATGACATCATTCTTGTTTCGAACCGCAACGAACCCAAGACTCGATGTAAGACGAAGACGACAGATGTATGCACCAACAGCCTTCAATGAGGTTTGGCCTACCATCCCATTCTAATGTGGGCTTTGCCTGAGGTCTCATCCTGAACACTCCCTGTGATTCACCATCCTTAATGAGGCTTGCCTTTCCATCAACTTGAACGGCACATGAGTGGCTCGAATATCATTTATAACATCCAATCTCCCATATCACAAATATTATCTTATTTGCCCTTAAGGAGCTCACGTTTTTTTATGTTGCCCAAGTTAAGACTTCACAGGAGGTTATCCATCCTGATACTACACCTATCTGAATATGCTTAACTGTGGATTAAGGAAATGGTCGTTTTAATGAAAATCGACGACTTAAATGATGAATAAAAAGTAAAGTATACTGCTCATTCATTTGTATCTGAGGCCTTATGCTCGTCGGATAACATTATACAACCAAAGGGGAAATGACGATTTAGAGAATGAAGTGGGAAAAATTAAAGAGGCTCGTGATTAATTAAACAATTTTGTGTAACAAAAAAAACCATTGTATAAACATTAAACTTCAAATTCTGAAATTAAAACACAACGGTCTGAGTAGTTTTCATTTTTAGATATCAATAACACTATGAACTAAAAATATCCATGTAAAACATAATTTTTATTTTGTTTTTATATAGTAATACCATAGTCATATAAAAAATAAAAAAATGTTTGTTATTATGATGTAATTTAAAAAAAATTAAAAAAAAGTTAAAGACAATTAAAAAGATGGATATGGGTTTCTCAATGTAAAACACACCAAAATTATATTTGTACTCATTGTTGGATCAGTTCTGTTCTAAACATAATGGAAAACATGAAAACATACCTGTCACCGCAGACAGTGCAGTAGAGAATCCAGTGATGGAAGAAGCCATGGAGTTCGACATCTTTGTCAAGGTGATCTGGTTCCTCCTTAGGGTGCTGACTGATGATGGTGATTATGAAACCGAATAAGGGGGTTCGGTTATGGAGAGGAGGTCGATATTGATGTTATGATTATTAGGTTATCTGTCTAAGTGTGTAACCTTTTAACCTCCACATAAGTCTCCTTATATAAGCACCCAAGAGGAAACCTAATTAGTTAATAAGGGTAATATGGTCCATCAACAATTACCAACTAATTATTTAATAGGTTATTATATATGTTGATCTATATTATGTAAATGATTATAATGGCTACTAGATTAAATATTAAGACATAATATATTTAATCTTACATTCTCCCACTTAGCCGAGTAATCATTTACTATGAGTATTAGATAAGCCTGATCAGGAGTTAACACTCATTTTAGCCTTAAACAAGTACTATAGCAGAGAAATACAGCCGTTGAATCATTATGCGACTCAGGACCCCCATTAGTCATACTATAGCCTTAATTTAAAACCTAATCATCATGATCAAAATACGCATAAGCCCTTTGTTTGATTTGTAACTTTATTTGTCTATATGCCATTATACCGGTTGAACATATTCTAAGAGACATACAAAATCAAACTGAGGAAATTTCATTAATCATAAACATAAGCTAGTACAATATGCTCAAATAAGGTATTTACTAAATCCCATATTCCGAACATGTTCTTCGTAAACCTTAGGAGGGAGTCCTTTAGTCATCGGATCCGCAAGCATATCTTTAGTACTAATATACTCGATACAAAGATTATTTTCCTCAACTTGTTCACGTACGAACACATATTTTGTATCGAGATATAAACCAGCTCCAGTCGAACTGTTACTGTTTGAGAAACTAACGACAGCTGAATTATCACAATAAAGCTTCAATGGTTTTGAAATGGAATTAACGATTTTGAGTCCAGTGATCAGATTTCTAAGCAACATTCCATGACAGGTTGCGTTATAAACAGCAATGTACTCTGCCATCATTGTGGAAGTTGTGGTCAACTGTTGTTTATGACTCTTCCATGAGATAGGTCCGCCTGCTAACATAAAGATATAGCCCGAATTGGATTTCTTGCATCTTTGCATTTGGCAAAGTCAGAATCAGAATAGCCCACCACCTCTAAATGATCACTTCTTCTATAAGTCTAGTTTATAGTCTTTCGTCCCTTGCAGATATCGAAGTACCTTCTTAGCTGCTTTCCAGTGATCTAGGCCAGGATTAGTCTGATAACGGCCTAGCATTCCAGCAATATAAGCGATATCTGGGCGAGTACAGACTTGAGCATACATCAAGCTCCCGACTACTGACGCGTAAGGTATCTGACTCATTTGCTCCTTCTCAACTTCTGTTGTCGGACACTGGAATGAACTGAAAACATCTCCCTTAACTACTGGAGCGACGGAGGGTTTGCACTGTTGCATGTTATAACGTGTAAGGACACGATCTATGTAAGCCTTTTGAGACAATTCTAAGATCCCTTTGTGTCTATCTCGGTGAATTTCGATGCCAATGACGTAAGAAGCATCTCCGAGATCCTTCATGTTGAAGTTATGCGAGAGTAACCGCTTTGACTCATGCAACATGTCTAAACTATTACTTGCCAATAGAATATCATCTACGTAAAGGACAAGTATAGTAAAGTTGCTCCCACTCATCTTGAGGTAGGTGCATTGATCCACTTGATTCTTCATAAAACCTTGTTTCTTCATGACTTCATCAAACTTGAGGTACCATTGACGTGATGCTTGTTTTAACCTGTAAATGGATTTCTTCAACTTACAGACTAGATGCTCCTGACCTTCAGGTTGTTTCATGTAAACATCTTCGTCTAAGTCTCCGTTAAGGAAAGCGGTTTTAACGTCTATCTGATGCAACTCTAAATCAAAATGAGCTACTAGGGCCATGACGATCCTTAATGAATCTTTACGAGAGACAGGTGAAAACGTCTCTTGATAATCAATTCCCTCTTTCTGAGTGTAGCCCTTTGCAACCAATCTCGCTTTGTAGCGTTCAACGTTCCCATTCAGATCCAGTTTTGTTTTGAACACCCATTTACACCCTACGGGTTTGACTCCGTTGGGTAATTCTACCAAATCCCAAACGTCATTTTTCTTCATGGATTCAAGCTCATCAATCATTGCTTTATTCCATTCAGAAGACTGATCACTGCTAATGGCTTCATTGTAAGAGATAGGATCATTTAGCTTTCCAGGATCTATTTCAGTCAGGTAGGTAACATAATCATCCCAATTAGTAGGCCTTCTTTGCCTAGATGACCTCCTGAGTGGATTATCGGGTTCAGCGTTGTCTTGGTGTTGAGCGTTTGATGTGTCTTCGTCATGAGGTATAATTGGTTCTGATTGTAGAGGTAAATTTGGAGTTGGTGCAGTAGCTTCAGGTACAGTAGTTGCATTGGTTGTACAAGAGGAGTAATCAGAGTAATGGCAAGCGACGAATCTCTCCCCCCGCATCTTGTACTTCTTGCAATTCTTCGTAAGGGTTGGTACTGCTCCCACTGACCTTGAAATCCTCCAGGAATGCAACACGCTTGGTTTCAACAATAAGGGTGACATGGGAAGGACAATAGAAACGATAACCCTTTGAATTATCAGGATATCCTATAAAGAAACAGGTAACTGTTTTAGGGTCAAGTTTCCTTAGGAAAGGATTGTAAAGTTTTGCTTCAGCAATGCAGCCCCATACTTTCATATATTTAAGACTCGGTTTCCTTCCTGTCCAAAGTTCATAAGGAGTTTTAGGGACAGACTTAGAAGGAACTCTATTGAGTATATGAACAACTGCTTTTAACGCTTCAGTCCAGAGGAATAATGGTAAATTAGTGTTGGCTAACATACTGCACCATGTTCATAAGGGTACGGTTTATTCTTTCATCGACACCATTTTGCTGAGGTGTACCAGGCATGGTGTATTGGTTCACAATCCCCTGGCCCTTACAAAACTCATAAAATGGACCAGGAGCTTGACCTACATCAGTATGTCTTCCATAATATTCACCGCCTCTATCTGATCTCACAACTTTAATCTGACGATCTAATTGCTTTTCAACTTCAGCCTTATAATCTTTAAAAGTTGTAAGAGATTCAGACTTTTCCTTAATTAGATACAAGTACATGTAATGAGAATAATCGTCAATGAAAGTGATAAATGATGTATGTCCTGTTATGCCAGCGATTTGGTAGGGACCACTTATGTCAGTGTGAATGAGTTCTAATAAATTAGAGCTCCTAGTGGCACATTTCTTATTCGCTAATGTCATTTTACCTTTAAGACATTTGATACATGTTCCAAAATCAGAGAAATCGAGAGGAGGTAAGACTTCATCCTTTACAAGACGATTTAATCGTTCTCTTGAGATGTGGCCTAAACGTTGATGCCACAACATGGATGAAGTTTCTAAGTCTCGTTTCTCTTTCATCTTTGTGAGTGAATCATTAATGTTATATGACAACAAATATTTGGAAAAATTATCATCTAGTTCTAATCTATAGAGACCACCATCCAGAATACCAGTACCATAAAGAACAGAATCATAGAGGATAGAGAGTTTGCGATGACCATGGGAAACAATAAAACCGTCCATGTCTAACTTTGGTCCTGATACAAGGTTCTGAGTTACCTCAGGAACATATAAGGTATCATAAAGTTTAATACATAAACCAGTTTTCATAAATAATTGTAATGTTCCAATGGCCTTCACTTCTAATTCTCGATCATCCCCAACCTTAAGCGTTCTTTGGTTTCTTTCCAGCTTCCGGATTGTAAGGAATCCCTGAGTTGAATTGGTAACATGAACCATAGAACCAGAATCAAACCACCAAGAATTAGAAGGAACACTTAAATTATAGGACTCAAGTATCATAAAATAATCGTTACCTTTCTTAGCCAGCCACTCCTTAAAGTCAGGGCATTCCTTCTGCATATGTCCTGCCTTTTTACAGAACTTGCAGTGGATTCTGCCTAAGGAGTTCTTAGAGCTGGAAGGTGCACTTGTATTAGGATTGGGCCTTTGGACTTTAGAAGCATCTTTCCTCTGATGATTGTTCTTTCTTTTCTTAGAGTTGGAGGTGGTGAAGTTAGCAACATCAGTAGTGCGATCCATCTTCATACGCTCTTCCTCCTGTACGCACATGGCGACCAGCTCACTCATCGTCCATTTGTCCTTCTGAGTGTTGTAATTGATCTTGAATGCTTCAAAGGACGAAGGAAGAGAAGTAATGATGAAATGAACGAGGAAACCATCATTGATTTCCATTTCCAGCCCCTTCAGCTTATTGGCCATGTCATTCATCATCATGATGTGCTCGCGAATGCCGCTCCTCCCATCATACTTAGTTGTCACCAACTTGAGACTAAGGGTACTAGCGTGTGCTTTAGACGTCCCCTTGAACTGCGCCTCCATAGAAGCCAAGTAGGTTTTAGCATCTTCAGAATCAGGAATGGCTCCCCTGATTGTATTGCTTATGGACTGCTTCATGAACATGAGAGACATGCGGTTACACCTAGTCCAGTTTTCATGAGTCAACTGCTCAGCAGCAGTACTTTGTGGAGTAAGGTCCGCTGGCTTATTCTCTCTTAGAGCATAGTCAAAGTCCAGCAATCCAAGCGTAAGCATGAGAGCATCCTTCCATGCAGCAAAGTTATCACCAGTCAAAGGTGGAATCCCGCAATTGGGCGCTGATAGTGGAAATAAGATGAGCAAGTTATGATACTAGGGAAGAAGTCCTAATGTGATCTAAGGTCACGTAAAACTAAGGCAGGCATAAATAATGACCATTTTACATTATGAAGCTGTGATATTGTCTATTACTAACATCAAAATAATAGACTTAGTTAAAATTCTACTTAAATGAAGACAAATCAGCTTTGGCCAGAAGTGTAATCATTTAAGCATGTGTGCAAAGTGTTTGTGACAAATCAGCTTTGGCCAGAAATTGAGACAATCACTTTACTTATGCACTTGTTAAGTATGCCATCTATGAAGGAATTAAATCAGCTTTGGCCAGATATTAAGACATTCATGTTTATGATGCACACTTAACATAGCTTTCGTAATACTTGAACGATAAGTAGATGCATCAAATCAGCTTTGGCCAGAAATGATGCATAAGAAGCTCATTCAAGTTAAGCTATTTTGGTTTTGTAAAAACATTATCTGATTTTGATTAATTAACTAAGTATTTACAAAACCATTTATTTAATAGCAAACCACCTATTAGCGCGGATCGAACTCAGTTATGAGGTCCCGGGTGAGATCTCGACTCATCTTGTAACATTATGAGGTCTCGACTCAGTAAGGTCTCGAGTGGCAACCTCAGTGTCTTGAGTCGTAATCATGGTCTCGACTGCTGTGTTTTATGAGATCTCGACTCCTTGATGAGGTCTCGAGTCGCAACCATGGTCTCGAGTTGTGAAGATTTAAGCCCTTAGTTGAAACCTCAGTGGTTTCGAGTCGAAATCTTATGGTCTCGAGTCGAAATCGTTGTCTCGAGTTGTAAAGATTTGAGAGCACTTATGATTTCGAGTCGAGACCTTGTGGTCTCGAGTCGAGATCTTGGTCTCGAGTCGAAACCTGATGGTCTCGAGTCCACTGTTAACAGCTGTTATTGTGATGATAACTGAAAATTCGAATTTTTAGGGATTTTGAGATATGGTTTCCTATTTTAATGCTAATTTGATTTTATCAAATATTTTAAAAAAATATAATCTGTTTATCTAATAACAGTTTTCGAAAATCTTTAAAGGACAAAATCAGATCAAAACAGGAAAACACTCAATAATCCGAATCATATTCCAAATCATATAGGAATTTTTGAATTTTCCTAAGAACACATGATGAACCCTAAACATAAGAACAAAATTTTGGAACCCGAAACCTGAATTTTTAAGGCTTTCTAAACAGATTTCGGTCATAAAACATAACCCATTTGATTTCGAGTGAACATGTAATTAATCTTTTCCGAAAACAGGGATTTCGAGTGGTTATATTCGACTCGAAACCGGCTGTGAATTATATGAGGCTTTCAAAATTCCGTTTTCCAGATTTCTATCCCAGAATTTATGGATACGAAAACAGAACCGACTAATCAACATATGCTCTGATACCACATGTTGGATCAGTTCTGTTCTAAACATAATGGAAAACATGAAAACATATCTGTCACCGCAGACAGTGCAGTAGAGAATCCAGTGATGGAAGAAGCCATGGAGTTCGACATCTTTGTCAAGGTGATCTGGTTCCTCCTTAGGGTGCTGACTGATGATGGTGATTATGAAACCGAATAAGGGGGTTCGGTTATGGAGAGGAGGTCGATATTGATGTTATGATTATTAGGTTATCTGTCTAAGTCTGTAACCCTTTAACCTCCACATAAGTCTCCTTATATAAGCACCCAAGAGAAAACCTAATTAGTTAATAAGGGTAATATGGTCCATCAACAATTACCAACTAATTATTTAATAGGTTATTATATATTTTGATCTATATTATGTAAATGATTATAATGGCCATTGGATTAAATATTAAGACATAATATATTTAATCTTACACTCATATGCTACCAAAACAATTATTAAAAATAAAGCACGTATTACAAATCAAATCAAACATTAAAAATAAAACACATATTACAAAAATGTCATTACTCTAATATCATCTATCCAATATCCAATGGTCCAAATAGTTAACTTTACCCGTTCTCTCTCTCCCCCCCTCTCTATATATAGAGAGTGTTTAAAATACAAGACCTCTTTAACATGCTATACTATGCGACCAACAATATAATGTGCGTAATTAGGGTTTAACTCAACCAATGCGTAATTATATATTATAACGTGCATAATTATGCAAAGTTAATTACTATTGTGCCACCGCGTTCAATTGAAGGTCTAGATTAGATCAGATGTACATTTAAGATGCTAGTGTAAGCATCACACGATAAGATGTACATTTAAGATGCTAGTGTAAGCATCACACCAAATGTGTTAAAGGTAAAAGGGATAAAAACATGCTGGTTCTCTGCACAAGCTTTAGCGTGCTTATCAACTTTCTTCGATTCTGCCTTTCTTGCTGCTTGTCCAGCTACAAACCTGTTTTCCCTTAAACCAACCAGAGGGGAAACCCCCGTGAGGTCAACACAAGCATGTTTCCCCCTAGCCCAACCAAAGACGAGCAGATCCGCTGGTCGCAGAGTAGATCTCCCTTTTAGCCAAAATCCACCCAGTCATGCCAATATTTGGACCCAGGGAGCTCTTTACAATGCACTGCGTGCTCTCCATATTTATCCATACAAGCTTTACGACATATCGGGCACGTTTCATCTTCTGGGTACACAGGGATCATCAGCCGGTATTTAAGGATTGCACTGTATTCTACTGCTGACATACATTGTCCCAGCTAGGGGTGTTCAAAACCGGATATCCGAAGTTTCGGATATCCGAAAATTTCGGATAGTTAATTTCACTATCCGAATCCGTATCCGAAAATTCGGATATCCGATCTTCGGATATCCGAAATTTCGGATACGGATTCGGATAGTAAAACGGATATCCGAAATTCTTTTAAAACAATTGTTCCAACAAATCCCAGTAAAAAAATGTTCCTAAAAATCGTGATAAACACTTTCAGTGAACAAAAAATCTCAAATCTTATAGTATTTTAATTGCGATAAACATTTTCAGTGAACAAAAAATCTCAAATCGGATGAGATTCAATATTTTAATTGTGATAAACAATTTCCACTTCACTACTAGTGTTTACTCCTACCCCTAAACATTCATATAATCACAGTTCATGATGTTCTTATTGCAAATGGAAAGACGCAAACAGATGATGGAGCACATCATGGTAAAAATGCCAAATGATGAAGAAATTATAAATAAAGAGCTTATTCATGGCCGTCAATGACAACACCAACATCATCCAAAGTCTTTAAAGGTTTGATGACATCATCATCTGGGCTTCTAGATCTACCAGCACCACCACCGATCACCGGTAATGGATTCTTTACATGTTACTATCACCCTCACCATCTCGTTTTCTTTGCGACGACTAGGCTTTAAGTGGCAAGAAGATTCTGAAATCGAAGAAAATTTTGAAGAGTTGATCGATGTAGATAATCTCGTTTCAATGTCAAGAAGATTATGAGATTTGGAGAAAAGGAGAATGGGGGCGGAAGTATTGGATAAGGAAAGTAGGGTTTTTTTAGGAGATTGTTATGTATATATATTTAATAATTAAAAAAAACATTATTTAATATTTCGGATTCGGATATCCGAAATATCCGAAAATTTCCAATATTACTATCCGAATCCGAATCCGAATTTTCGGATATCCGATATTCGGATATCCGAATTTTCGGATAATTCGGATTCGGAATTTCGGATAATTCGGATTCGGTTTCGGATTCAGATATTTTTGCACACCCCTAGTCCCAGCCCCTCAATTGGGATAACGGTCAAAAAATCCTGGGCATGGGGACCCTTCAGGCACTCCCACACCGCCTTCTGGCAGGATGACAAATCAAAATTTTCTCCCAGTCTTTGAGCGATTTTGCTAAACAGAGCATTCGCCAAAGTTGTTTGTGGTTTCGAGGGGGCGGTGTCCTTTTTAGAGAAACCACCGATATCAAAGTCTGGGAGAGAGACATTTAAGCGTTCAAGCGCCTGCAGATAGTCCCCGTCGAGCCCGACAACCCCACTGTTTCGAAGGATATGGTCCTGTAGTTCCCAAGACTGAGCTCTGGACGCCACAAAAGCATAAACCCCAACATCTCGAGCTGAGAGGAGGCCCAAACCACCTAGACGCATTGGCAGAGATGCCAAACGCCATTGGAGGTCCCCAAAGAATGGGCCACCACCCACGACTATGTCTTCTATAGCCTCCCGGAGGCGATCATCGAACCGGGATGCTGCATCCTCCATCAAATAAGGTTGACAAGTTCGCAGCCCGAAAAGTAACTTAGCAACCCCTATGCAGGACCTTAGCAGAAGGAGTTCACATTGAGGGTCCCTAAGGCAGGGCAAGAGTTTCATGAGTTCAACCGCCCCCGCCGCCCGCCGCCCTGCCAACTCGCCAACAAAGCTAGGGTCACGGCTAACAGCTCCACCAAGTAGCTTAACCCCCCTTTCTGGACTGCCAATCCCTTTCGGGAAAAGCCCGTCCTGAACTTTCTACCCATCACATGTCGGCCAAAAAACCTCTGTTTTCTTAATGTTGAGGTAAAGTCCTAGAGATGGCCCTTCCTCATTAATAATGTCTAAGGCCCTAGCAATCTCAGTCGCATTGCCGATAATCGTCCAATCATCCAAGTACCAAGCATGAAACGGGAGGTTACATCGGTCCTGCACCCGGAGAATGAGTGGGTGTAAGGCAAGGGAAAAGAGAAGGGGCCCCAAGGGATCCCCTTGTTGCACTCCGGTAGTAGCCCCAATACACTCATTACCAACATACAACCAAGCAGACTGGGTATAAAGGAATTGAACCCATCGATAGATTGACGGGCAATGTTGATGAACCTCTTTCAGGAAGGTTGTGCGGTCAACCGTGTTGAACGCATTGGAGAAGTCCACAGTAAGCAAGGCTAAGGAACCATCTGCATGAAAGGAGTTGAGAAACCTGTTTGCACTGTGAAGCACCGCCTCTGCACCGTTTGACGTCCCCACCCCAAACTGAAAGTCTCCCAAGTACTGGGCAATGTTTTTCTCGACCTTCTTCATTGCCACCTTCTAAACCAGCCTTCGCCATAAACCCCCCACAACATTAGGTCGAATTCCTTTATCGGGTTTCAATAAAGGGGTAAGGGGGGCTGAGGCAACAAACTCTGCTAGCACCTTAGGGCAGGATCCTCCAAGCCATAAGTTGATAACTTCAGTAATGGTCGTTAGCAAACCCGAGGAAGTCATTGAGCCCTCGCCCCCGATAGCATCTAACAAGTGTTGGGCCCGCATCCCGTCCCTACCACAAGATGTCCCTTTAGGAAAGGATCGGATACATTTGAGCTCACACCCCTCATCAACAACAAGAGTGGGTTGGGCGTGAGGGTTGGGAGGCAAGGAAGGGGGCGGCACCACATGGTGTTTATCAATAAGAGCTTTCAAGGTCGAATCACCTAGAGGGGCGACTCCACCGGAGCTTAGGACCTTAACCGCAGCCGTAAAATGTCCATCCCTAACTTTTCGAAGACATTGCTTAATATTAGGGTCCTTATCTTTGTCTCCCTCCATCCTACATTCTCCCCTAAGAGGCCCCGCCTCCCCCGCGCTATCCAATAGGGACGAGACCAATTCATCAAAACCAGACCCATCTTTCCAAACTGTAAGCGTATGCAGGATGTTATTACACTGCAAAGATTTCCTGTTCCCTTATCGTCGTTCTTGTCGGGAGGATGGTCTGACCACCCGTAAGGTGCAACGCGGTAGCAAAAGTTATTGGACCCAATTGTCGACTGATCCTGGTGACAGAACCACTTTGCGCAAAGCACCTGTTAAAACCTGAGAAAACATCAGCCGACAACTAGGAGGAATGCTTTTAACAGTCTGAATAGGGAGGGAAAAAACTCGCTCGAGGAGGTTAACACCACCCCCGACCCTTGCTGGGTGACATGGGTTTGTGTCAACCACCACTTGACATGGTTTCCGGATCCCAACGATGAAATCTTCCACGTCCCCCGAGACTATGGCAAACGACACGACCTCATCATCATGCTTGCACCCTCTACTGAGTGCATGCATTACCATGCAACGGCCACACAACCATTTATCCCCTGCCCTAAGAACTTCCCCAACGTCCAAAAAGAGGTCCAAGTCCTTGGAGATAGCCTCCTTCAAAGTTAGCTTTCGGTTTTCAGTCTTGAAGTGGGTGCTTTGCATGTGTTCAAGCAGGCGAAAAAAACCCCCAGACCCCAGCTTTCCAACTTTACATTCGTGAAAAAATTTGAAAGGACAAGTCCTTAGACCGCTAGCAGAACCCTGCACAAGGCCCCCTGACTTAACATCCCTTCCCCTTCTCGTAGGAGCCATACGCGTATTTATGGTGCCGTTTTTAGAGAAAACACACAAGTGGTAAGCCGAACTCGAGATGAGTTGTGGGAGTGGAAAACCAAAGGAGGGCAGCAACCGCGAGTTGCCCACCCTTTAAATGGAACCCCACGTAACTCGTTAGCTCATGGTAGAAGTATTAAAAACTTTAATGAAGTGTTTTTTTTTAATTTAATCCGATGTGCAAAATTCACCACAACAAAATTCAAATCCCCAGGCTTTGTGAAGACATTATCACCGCCGGTTCGAACGGACTGAAGTCCGGTGCCAGTTCGCACGGTCTGAGGTCCGGTGCCGGTTCGCACGAAGGAGCAGTGTCGGTTCGCACGAAGGTGAAGGATAGGGGACGAAGACGGACGTACGGTGCCGGTATACAGTTCAGATCTGAATCCGTGTTCGATAGTATATTTTAGATCTGTATTTTCTTCAAGAATTCTAGATCTGGAGTTGTTGTGACGAATCTGAGTTTTGAAATCGGTTGGATTGTAAAATTTGTTTGTGTTTTTGTTATAAGTTGAGATCTGTATTCTTCCAGATCTGAATCGGACTTACAGGTTGTGACAAGAAATTGAAGAATAAGAAACGAGTTCAGATCTGTATTCTGAGTTTTGAAATCGGTTAAACGAGTTCAGAAATTGAAGAATAAGAAACAAGTTCAGATCTGTTGAAGAATAAGAAACGAGTTCAGATCTGTTGAAGAATAAGAAACGAGTTCAGATCTGTTGAAGAAGAAGAAACGAGTTCAGATCTGTTGAAGAATGGTTTTTCAAATTTATGATTGTGAAAATGAAATTGAAGAATCAGGTGAAAGGGAAGAAACCGATGAATTAGAATTATTTATAATTATAATTCATGTTTTGTAAATCATTAATTTCAACTTATGTATTTTATTAAAATAGCAATAATTATCATATGTTGGCATCTTATAGTGTGTAAATTTATCTTG
Organism: Helianthus tuberosus; assembly: GCA_030545235.1. Classification (NCBI taxonomy): domain Eukaryota; kingdom Viridiplantae; phylum Streptophyta; class Magnoliopsida; order Asterales; family Asteraceae; genus Helianthus; species Helianthus tuberosus. Next base: position 12,520,031 of record CM060364.1, read on the forward strand.
AGGATTATTATGTTTTTCTTTAAATTTCAAAAAAAAGAAATTAACATTTTACTTATATGGGTGGCTTTAGAAATTTTTATATGGTGTTCATCATCTTTTAATTACGTGATATATTTTTTTATTTAACTCGTGTAATATACGGGTCTATAACCTAGTATTAATTTAGGTGTTATAATAGAAAGTTCATATTGAGTTAGCTAGTCTGTAAAAGAGAGCTATATTCTAAATTCTAAATACATGGATCAAACATTTCCATCTCAGCTTCAAAGATTAGCTTTTTGTTTACAAATTACAACTTACTGAATTCTTGTTCATAAGTTAGTCTGTAAAATAGAGCTATTTAGGTGTTGCAATTCATCGAATTCTGACTTTGTGAATTGTTACTTTGATTTTGCATGTAAAAATTGCCTAGATTGACATCAAAATTTAAAGATTAGTGTCTTGTTTATCTTCTTAATCACTAAAAGTGGGTTATATATATATATATATATATATATATATATAAGTTTTACATTAAAGATTCTGGTTCTGCAATTTTTTAAGGGTCATGCTAATCACACACGGCCAAAATTATTTTCTCATCCCAAAGCGCCGCGCTAAGGCCAAAGCGCGGCGCTTTGCTTGACAAAAGTTGATTTGACTGACATAAAGTGATACGATGTTGCAGAGACATAAAGGTGATACGAGGTTGCAGTGGCCCGTGAACCCTAAGCGCCGCGCTATGGCCAAAGCGCGGCGCTTCGACCCCAAATTTTCATTATTTAAACCTGCATAGACAGAACATTTAGCATTCGAGTGTATTCGAGTGTTTTGTTGTTTGTTGATTTCTTTGCTGTATTAGTTACGTGTGTTGAAAAAACGATGTCGTGGTTAAGCAACTATCTTTTCGGTCAATATTCTGACGAGTCAGTTGTTCCTGATTCTTATGAGGGGACCGTTATTTCTGACTCGTATGAGAAACCGGTCTCGTCCAACTTGAGGGAGGCAGAGGTTGTATCTGGCATTCGTTATCGTGATAAAACGGTGACGCTGGATTTGAATACCCCTGTGGAGGACCCTTACGCACAACAAGGTTATTCGAATTTCGGTTACGGTGGCGAGTACAACTTTGTACAGCAGGAGTGTTATCAAAACGACAGTTACGGTTGTCAACAGAGCTTACAAGGTTATTCGAATTTCGGTTACGGTGGCGAGCACAACTTTGTACAGCCGGAGTGTTATCCAAACCACAGTTACGGTTGTCAACCGAGCTTTGAACATCAAGTATATTCGGACCTCGGTGACGATGGTGAGCCGGGGGATGTGTCTGTTGACGAGGAAGGTTGTTACCCGGTTACATTTTCGTTTGATACAACGCAGACCTTTTCGTCACGTAAAGAGTTGGTGCGTTGGGTACAAGACACGGCAAAAGACAACGGTTACCTCATTGTGATTAAGAGGTCGAATAAAAGAGGAGAGAATTACAAGATTTGGTTTCAATGTACTTTTGGTGGGGAGCATAAGAGTATAGCTACACAGAGGAAAATGGGTAGCAAGAAAATAGGATGCCCGTTCGAGATGATCGGGTTTTTGAAATCAACCGGAAGTGTTTGGAGGATCGAGGTGACGAAGGCGAAGCATAACCACACTCCTATTGAAAACTTTGAGGGTCACGCGTATGCGAGAAGGCTTTCTTCGGAGGATAAAAAACTGGTTAAGGAGCTGGCAGAGCAAGATATTCCCAACCAAAGTATCTGGCGAACGCTGACAAAAAACAATCCAGCTAGAAAGCTTATTCCGAAAGATATACACAACGCTGTTCAGAAGATCAACGCCGAAAAAAATGTCGGTAAGTCTCCGATGCAAAAACTTGAAAACATTCTTCTCGAAAAAAATTACACTTATTACATGCGCATGAATGAGATATCGAACGAAGTTGAAGATGTCTTCTTTGTTCACGAAAACTCATTCACTATGTGGTGTGCCTTCCCGCATGTGCTAATGATTGACGCCACCTACAAAACGAACATGTACAACCTGCCATTTGTTCAGGTCGTAGGCATGACGTCGACAAACAAATCGTTTACGGCTGCTTGTGCGGTAATTTCCGCTGAGAAGTCAGAGAACTACCTATGGGTGTTGCAGAGGATCAAGTCTATGCTGGAAGGATGTATGGAACCGCGCGTGATTTTAACAGACGGGGATTTTGCGCTAATGAACGCGTGTGAACAAGTTTTTCCAAAAGCGCATAAGTATCTTTGTCGGTTCCATATTCAACAAAATATTAATAAGAACAGCAAGAAGAAATTCTCTGACAAGGAGTGGAAAGAATTCGTACGTAGATTTTGGTTATTGTGCGAGTCTACGACCGAGGAAATATACAGGTATAACTTGGAAAACCTTGAAGCACAGCTGAAAGAAGATGACCGTGAACGTGGGTATTTCTTACATAATTATGTTCAAATTTTATATAATAACAAAAACTGACTATTTACGTTTTTTAATTTTAGAGGTTTTTGATTATTTGAAGAAATCCTGGTTGGATCCGTACCGTGAAAAGTTTGTATCTTGCTGGATTAACAAAACTATAAACTTTCACCAAACTACGACCAACAGGGTTGAGGGCATGCATGCAACACTAGACGGATCGATTTCAAGGTTAGACGGATCGATTTCAAGGGGGTGAGACGAGCAGATATCGAAAATTACATGACGATGCCTGAGACGGGGTTTCTTATTGCCCAACGATACGGTGTGATTGTTCACACCTTCGACATGCGTGGGAGCGATACAATTTTCCCTCTGCTGGGCGGGCCAAACGAAGCTGAGCAACCTCACCTGGTGGTTGCGGGTTGTGTTCGTCGACCATGGGCACTTCATACATGTAGAGCTTGGAGGTTGTTATCCAATGCCTCCCCCAAACCTACTCTGGACAGCGAACAGAACAGAGCGCGCAACAGCCTGGCATACATTATACAGGGATCAGATCAACGCGTACGAAATGCTTACGTATCGTGCCCTTGACCTTAATGTAACCCCATATGTTCACGATGTATGTTAAATGTGTTTAATAATAATCACGTTTGTGTTTGTTCAATATATGCGTTACATCACGTTAAAAACCGAATGTCACCGACACGATCCAAAATGACAATATACATCATAATACTACAATTAATGACAATATACATCATAATACTACAATTAATGAAAAAATACGTCATGTTCATGTATGGTAGGCGGCTGATACACATAACACCTCTCACAGGAGTACTTGTGCTTTCAAACCAAAATGATACGATATAACGGAATAAGACATCACACGTAACCGATTTGATCCGGAACTTGCAGTATAGTCCATATATAATAAAAAATGATGTATAATGGAAAAAACGTAAAATTTAGACTATTATCGACGCGTTTGTGAATTAAAAACAATTTTAAAAAATTAAAAAAAGGTCCAAAGCGCCCCGCTTTGACCTAAAAGGGGCGCTTTGCCCTTGAAGCGCCGCGCTTTGGCCATAGCGGGGCGCTTCGGTCCCTCGCTATAGCTGAAGCGGGGTGGCTTCTCCCCCATTTCAACCACAAACACACACACACATTAAGGTGCGATTTACACACACTTGAGCCGGAAATCAACGTTTTCAAGCTTTCAACCGCTAAAAGGTAAGATCGAACTTCATTTATTGTTTTGGTTCAAGTTATGTGTTTCATTTTGTTTGATTTTGATTTGATTTGGGCGGTTTGATCGAGCTGATGGGGCTGTTCTTCATAACGAAGAACCAAAGCCCCGCGCCGAGGCCAAAGCGCGGCGCTTTGGTTCATGTTTATTTTTTTTAATTTTAATTATTTATTATTTGTTTAATATTATTTGTTTAATATTGTTTGTTTATTATTTAAATTATATTTAATATTATTTGTTTATTATTTAAATTGTTTAAATAATATTATTTGTTTATTATTTTATATTTAATATTATTTGTTTATTATTTAAATTGTTTAAATAATATTATTTGTTTATTATTTTATATTTAATATTATTTGTTTATTATTTAAATTGTTTAAATAATATTATTTGTTTATTATCTTTTCAACGTGCAGGGATGGATTCCTCCGATGACGAGATTGAGCATATGGAGGCTGAGGGAGATGTGGGAGAGGAGGGAGAGCCGGCATGTCCGTACCTGCAGTTTCCATAGGGGTCACGGGCGAGGGGGAGATGCGCTAGGTTGCGCACCATAGAGATTGGGGGGCATGTAAGGATAGACTGGGACCTGCTGGAGACCACGGGAGAGGCCGCGCGGGCGCGTGATATAGTTGGACTAGATACTCCTTGGTCGCGCCTATTTGAGATAGCGATGGAGGACTCGTACCCTGAGCTTACGGTCGAGTTTCTTTCCACGTTTACATACGCGCCGCATCTGGCGGATTACGTGGAGGACCCGGATTTTCCAGTCCACGAGGTTACATTCCGTCTCGCCGGTCAGGACTTTCAGATGAGCGTGCGGCAGTTTGCTGTCCATACAGGTTTGTACACAGAGCCCGAGCTTGATACTGATTTATATACGCAGGCGGTTACAGCGATGGACAGGCAGACGCTTATCAGTTTCTGGAGGGCCATTTCCAGGGTTCCCTTTGGGAAATCCTGGCAAAAGGCCACCACCATTAAAGACCCCTTGTACCGATACCTGCACCATGTTATCGCGGCAACTATCGTGCCGCGGGGTGCCAGCAGGGAGAAGGTCAACCTCAGTGACCTTTTCTTTCTATACTGCCTACTGCGCCGCCAGCCCTGCGATCTAGCAGCCTGCCTGGCAGATTACTTTGCCACAGCATACCACCGGCAGCTCCGCGGGTACGTGCACACTGGCTCATACATCACCGCCATTGCACGCTCGCTAGGGCTCGTGCCCGAGCATGATCCGGAGCTGTCCGATCCGGTCCCGTCTACCAGGTTGGGCCACGCGTCAGTATCTTCCATGCAGATCACCCGTACCTTTGATGTTGGTCTGAGGTTTAAGGGACGTGACGGGCTGATTTGGCATCTGGAGGTGGTGCCGGAGGTCATCCCGGTTGTTATTGAGGTGAGGCCTGGAGTGTTAGCCCCTCCTGATGTTCAGGCGGCCGCTCGGCAGGCTCAGCTACAGGCTCTAGGACTCGATCAGTTCCCGGGCCAGCCTCAGGATGAGGCTCAGGCTCAGGCTCAGCCTGTATTAGAGGATCCGGCTCAGGAGGAGCATGTTGAGGAGATCCCGGTACCACCAGTTCAGCCAGCTCCTGAGCCGCCACAGTACCCGCAGCACGTTTACGCTGACCTGCCTCCGGTAGCGCGTGAGGTGGCTCGGGACTTCGACCGGCGCCTCAGACGCCAGGGCGCACGCATTGACTGGATCGTCGAGACGCTCGTTGCTCTACGAGAGCTCGCTGGGTTGCCTCCACTTCCCCTCCCACCGTCCCCACCGCACGAGGACTAGTACCTTAGTTTGTTTGTATAGTGATTTGTTATGTATTATGTACTCAGTTGTACCTTTTTGTTTTGTATGTACAAACTGATATATATAAATATATATATTGCAGTTAATCTTCTATTTACATCACGTTGGTTTTGGATTGTTTACGTTTAATTCTTATGACTTTTTGTACATTTTATTTAACGTGTTCGTTTAATTTAACAAAATAAACAAGGTTAACAGTTTATAAAGACGCACTTATATTATATACGTTCTATAAAAATAATGACGTAAAAAAACGTAATTATAAAACAACTATGAATTATATGTAACTAATATTTTATAATAATAATAAAACTCAAATACAATTTTTTCCTCCAAAAAACACTACCAAACTAACCCACATCCCACCTATTTCAAAAAAAAAAAAAAAAACAACACAAACTCCTGTCCACGCTTTTTGTCTTTTTGCACACTCAAAGCGCCCCGCTATGGCCAAAGCGGGGCGCTTTGAGTGTGCAAAAAGACAAAAAGCGTGTGCGAATAGACCCACCCTTTTTTAACAATGACATTTGGCCAGCTATTATACGTTATGACCCAACATGTTAACGCGTAATGACCTGACACTACCTACTTTTTGCCCTTTATCACAAAAAAAATCCCGTACCCACCATTGTCTACAGTAAAAGTATTTATTCGAGTTTTTTTTTTTTAACATACAACATGCAGGGCTGACGGGGGATTGTCTTAGACATGAACCCGGTAACCACTGGTCCAGTACATAGAAAGTCACCTTCAAAAAAAAAAAAAAAAAAAAAAAACATACAACACCAATATATATAAAATAAAAGGAAGAACTGAAGTTAGAGCATATAGGAGAACACAGTATTCTTGCTTTTTAGCTTCAACTGATGTTCCCATATACGTTGCACGTTATTATATTATATTAAATTATAATATTATATTATATTATCCACATATACATTTACCAAATGGGGGAATAGTGCCAGACACTATCCCATTGGAACAACCAGTTTATAATTTTATATACATTTTAAAATTATGTTTTTCCTCATTCTTAAAATTACCGTTTTGCCCCTAGCTCAAAATAAAATTACGCTTTCGACCCCATCTCAAAATTACGATTTTGCCCTCAATTCAAAATTACGATTTTGTATGGCACTCTCCCATTGGACCAACAAGCTTATTCTTTTATATCCATTTCAAAATTACGTTTTTGCCCTCAGCTCAAAATAAAATTACGCTTTCGTCCCTAGCTTAAAATTATGATTTTTCCCTCGATTCAAAATAAAATTGTAGTTTTGCCCTCAGCTCAGAATTACCTTTTCGCCCCCAGTTCAAAATAAAATTTTGTTTTTGCCCCCAGCTAAAAATTACGATTTCGCTCTCTGTCCCCGTTTAAAAAATTATGATTTCGCCATCGGTTCAAAATTACGTTTTTTTTCCCAGTTCAAAATAAAATTATGCTTTTGCTCCCAACTCAAAATTACGATTTTGACCTCGGTTCAAAATAAAATTGTGGTTTTGCCTCCAGCTTAAAATTACGATTGTGCCCTTAGTTTAAATTTATATTACGCTGTTTCCCTAAGTTCAAAATTATGAATTTGCCCTTGTGAAAATTTACAATTTTGCCACTGGTTCAAATTTACAGTATTGCCATCACTTTAGCTTTTGGCAAATTACGATTTTACCCCAGTAAAAAAAAATACAACTTTCCCTCAGTTAAAAATTACAATATTGCCACTGTTTTAGTTTTTTTTTTATCAAAACTATAAAAATGTTTTCTTTTAATTGGTTGATGAAGGATCGGTTTGTGACCCAAACGAGTCGTTCAGAAGAGATTTTATCAGTTTCAGATGCGGAAAATAAGAAACTGACTTCGAAACAGCTTGATTATCACTTTAAACACTGATTTGATTGATATAATAACAATTACAATCAGTCTTCACACCGGCAGCACCTCGGTAAGGAATTCACGAATACTCCTGCCTGTCCGCTTGTCCGCTTCAAATGACAACATGACACACATATATATAGTCTAGTCTAGTTCGCTTGAACATACACATACTCGTTCAAGCGAATCACCTACTTACAGTTCAAGCGAACACAACAAATATAAAATTCCTATTTCAAGCGAACATGACTTTTGTCTTATGTGACCATTCAATTTCGTGATATGTGGCACAAGATGATGTCATCAATGAATAAGATGACATCATGTCTTGATCAGATTTGCACCGCAACTGAGACTCGATATAAGACGAAGACGACAGATGAATGCACTAATAGACTCCCCCTCAGATGTTGACGAGTCTTAAGTGTCGAGTCTTCACAATCTTCAGTCTTTATCAGTCTGAACGCTCTCTAAAATGTCTCACAGTGTAAGCATTCTCAAACTTTATCTCCTTCTCCTCTTCAGCATCAACAGACTCCCCACAAACAATCTCTACTCGGATGTCTTCAGACTCCCCCATTCGATATGCTGGGATCGTAGTCTGGCATGTTGAAATCACACATTCCTCAGGTATCGGAACCTGGCTCTCTATCTCTTAGAAACCTGCACATCTCCTGCACACTTCTCACCAAAACATAAGTTTTTACTTAAATCAATAAGAAAAACTTACTAGAAATAGTTACACCAAGTTCAAATTAATGACCCTGATTAACTAATCTCAACTTCTCTTACACAAAACAAATTTCTTCTGTTAAACTCACACTCCCAACCCTGTTCATCCTGTTCAGCACTTGAAATTTTAAAAAGCAGCTATCCAACATCAGTTGTCGAAAATCTTTTTGGATTTTTGATGTAAAAGACATGCAATAAAAAAATATTTACAGACACTATTTTTGTGAGTTTGTGTAAGAGGATCATATCAATTTTTGAGACAAATCACTAGCACCGTTAAGCTTTAAACATTTTAAGTTCTAAACGATTCACATAGATTGATGATATTGTTGTCCACTTAAACTCAATCTAAAAACTTTCGACATGCTTACCGATACGTTTAAGGTATATTAATTTTGCACAAAGTTCTTATGGACCCCACGATCTCAGCATATCCCCTCATCATGCAATACACTAACTCAAGTAATGCCTTTAAACTTTTATCAACTGTGATTTGTGCGAAAACAAAGCATAATGTTTAAACATTAACAATCAGGTCGATACTTCCGTATACGCAGAGAAAGTCCAATGTTTAAACAAAATAAGAAAAATAAAACAAGTTGAAGTTGTTTAGGCTTTAACCACCAGGTCGATACTTCCGTATACGCAGAGGAGGTCCAAAGCTTAAACGAAACACCAAAGAAAATAAAGCAGAACGTTTAGGCAAAAACATCCAGGTCGATACTCACGTATACGCAGAGGATGTCCAATGCTTAAACAAAATAAAGAAATAAAACAAGTTTAAATCTTTGCAAAATGAAATGCACAATCACAGCGACTTTTTAGCAAAGTTGTGAAAGTTCACAAACTTAACCAGTTTTATGTCATTCGACAATCAGCGATTACCGAGCAGGCACACAATCAAGAAGGACAAAACTAAGTACTATGCTTTCAACCATGTTTCCCACTAGAACTAGGCTTTTTCATTTAGGTTTGTATCGTTATCGCAAATCTACTAGTCTAGCTGAGCCTACCGTCACATCTTTAGTGAGACCGCTTATCACATTTTATCTCTCCATTTCTTTAGCATGCTGTGACAGTCCAACTGATCTACTATCATTTCCTTTTTTTCACAACAAAACTCATTTTTGCATTTTCAATGTTTTTGGCATTTTCAAATTTTTTTAATTTTTTAAAAATTTTTCTCCCCTTAAAATCAAAATATATCTCAATTTTGATTTTCTGGGAAAATTTGAAAATGAACTGTACAAAGTAAATGACAACATGATGAGAATTACTTCAATTCTCCATTCACTTGGCTTGAACAATCAGAACTCCCCCTGACAACAAAACATTTTCCCATGGTGATTTCAAAACACTTAAGTTTGTTTTAATCAAAATGGTTTTTCCGGAAAATTAGTTTTGTAAGTCATTTCTCAAACATGGGGTTTCATCACCTTGTTCTTTCAACCATTTGTAAAAACTAACATTTGTAAGATCAATCCACAAACATCACTTGTAGAAAATCAAGTACAATTTAATGTCCCTGATTTACCACTTTTAAATCGAAATCACTTTCGTGAATTTCTCAAGAAATATGCCGATTCATGTTCCACGCTGTAACACCCCGAAAACGGGTTTGGTAATCAAACCACGTTAATACTAAAAGACGGATAAAATACCGTTAATGGTAAAATTAACCCGGTGAATATTAGGACTTAAACAAATAATCCTAATATTAATTAAAAAGGAAAATAAATGCTTGAGAAAATAAAGTTATGAAAGGCCCGAGTTAATGGGACTTAGAATAAACTTGGTTAATAACTCCCGAAACCCGCTAAATTTACTAGGAATAATTAACCTAGTTATTTATGGTTGGTAAAACAAATGAGGAGCTTGTAGTAACTAACCCATTTATAAAACCCTTAAACTTTGAGGGACTAAAAGTGGGCAATAGTAATGATGTTTAATATAAAGGTTTAAAAAAAAAAATACAAAACATACACATGGGTGTGTGGTCGATCGCAGGAGCAGGAGAAAGAGGGGTGAAACCCTAGCTCACCCAAATTCATCAAATTGAAGGCCAAGATTAGCTTGAATCAAATGCATGAACACATAGAAACGATCACCTAGTCGTGGGGATTGTAAGGTATGTCAAATTTTTGATATTTATGAAGTTGAGATTTTTGATGAACTTATGAAAAATCGAAATTCAAGCTTGAATGATTGATGTTTGGGTGAAACTAGGATGAATTCATGTTTAGAAACAAACCCTAGTTGAAAAACTTGATGAATTAGTATTAAAGACTAGGGATTTGATGATTACTCTTGCATGTGCTAAGTGGGTTTTGACTAAATTCGTGTATGTGATGCTTTTAGGGGTTTTGATTGCTAAGAATAAGTGTTATAATGTCATAAACATGTTCAAATTGAAAGCTGAATTCAAACAGCTTCTTATCAGAATTTACAGCCAACTTGTATTGGCTGTAACCTGAACAAAACGTAACAAAAACATGTGTTTCTTGAGTCTAAAATGTAATTCCAGAAAATATCTTTAAAACCCCACTGGAATCGCATTTTTTTGACGAAAATTGAGCGTTTTATGAATTTTTCCGTATCAAAGGTTCAAGCTGCGTTTTCTAGCAGAATTTGCAGCCCATTACGAATGTCATAACTCAATTTAGGGATTTAGTTATGATCTCAAATTTTTACTGTAGATAGTTTTAAGCGATTAAAAGAATCTCCAATTGGAATTTCGTCAATCGGATAAACGAGTAATTTTTAATGAATTTTTCCGTAAGCTACAGTCAGAAGTGACAAATCTGATTGCAACTTACTAAATGAATTTTTACGAATTTTTGGTAAAGAGTTAGATCTTGAAATTTTAACACAAGGCCTAACCCTCTAAGAGGTACGCCACATAAAAAAATCATAATTTTTGAAGACTTGTAAACAGGTTAAATAAGTCACCAAAAACTGCTCATTTTCAGTGATATGAACTTGCCTAATTAATGTTAAAGCTTGGCTAAACAACTAGTTATGAAACTTGATTATAATAGGTATTCGGATGAATGCTAAATAGTATGATGAAACGGGTCTCGTTATAAAAGGGAACCCTTGGTTCTTGCAAAAACGAATAACGAAACTAGTCACGATAATTGTTTGAACTAGTTAAAGAAATTAGAAGTATAATGAATTTGATTAGAAAACTAGTTAAAACGGTAGTGTAAGAATAATGCCTATCGGATATTTGACAAATTGCTTAAATGAATTGTTGAACTTGATTGTGTAATTGCTCGTGTTATAGGCCGTTTGACTTTTAAAAGTCAAACTGACCAATAATGAAATCAATTTGGTGATTTTGATATAAAATCCGTAAGGTGAGATAGTCTTGATATTAATGACTAATCTAATCACCTTGCGAATGATAAAAGGTAGATTGACGCTCGAAAAGCTAGGTGGAAGCTTGGGTAGAAGCGGGTCAAACGGAACTAATATACGTGGAAAAGCATAATCGGAATTCAAGGTAAGTAAAGCTTACGCCCCTTTACATTATTTACAATTTACTTAATTGCAAGTATTGTATATAAATTCTATTAAGTTATTGGAATATGATGGTCCGACACGATTTAATGCGAGTCGGAACAAAGGAAAATGGTAAGAAATCATGAACTATGGTAAAGAGGTAAAATGGTAAATTAGTCATGTAATGACGAACAAATAAGAAACAATTTTAAGTAAAAAGAGTTCAAGGAGAAAACCGGGATAGGTTTAAAGGGGTGAAATGGTAATTAAACACCATTTCATACGGACGAATGGTCAATTAGACTAAATGGGTCGAATGGTGTTCTTAACACCATTTGACAATAACATTGATAATCGCTTGTTGAGTTTTGTGTTCACAGGAATTAACATAAGGTTCGCGTTACTATTAACTAGTGATTAATAGTGAAAGGTATTGAAACGGGTCGATATTATGACTCGAGCCAGGTACGCATGAATAAGTTATAGTGAAAAGTGTGATTTTGGTCAAATAAGTAGTATAGGTCCTTCGTAGTAAAAGAGGGACTAAAACTGACCAAAACGCCCTTGTTGAGTAAATCGGATAAACGAACCTTATGAGTCGTTTAGAAACATGTATTATGTTAAAGTAAAGTTTAGTTAAGTGTTGAAGTATAGGCATAAAAAAAGGGAATTTCAAGCCCAGAGCTTGAAATATAAATTTTTAAAGTAGTTGAATATCAGGTTTTAACTCCATAAGATAGAGAATTAAATTACTAACGCGTAGGAAAAAGAATCGTGGAAAACGGACATGTAGATAAAAAGTTATGGTCATTCAAAGTTTAGTTTTTGTTAAAAACTTGAGCTGGGCAGAAAATGCAGATCCAGAAACGGACCTGCTGGAAATTAGCTTCCCCCGCGCCACGCGACGGGATCCAGTAATTGGGGCGCGACACGCGACGATTGTTGCGACACGCGACAGAACAAAGGACTCCTTCAGCGTGTCGCGGGAGGCACGATTTGGAAAAAAATATTTTATTTTCATTTGTTTGATAAAGGGACTTGATAAAACTAGTTATATTAGTATCAAAACTAACATTGGTGTTGGTTTTGATTACAAGTAAACTTTAGTAAGCTTACGGATGAAGATCAAGCTCGTTGTAGGACCGAACACAATCAAGATACAAGCTTCGGCACGGCGTTTCGTTGTCATTTTAAACGACGAACTTATTTTTTTTTATGTTGTAAACTTTTAAGTTGCAAAAGATTAAAATTACTCGTATTTTCTACGGATCCTTAATCGTAAATACATGTTTATTTTCGTTATATAAATGAAAAACTTTAAAATAATAAAAGGGTGTTACACACGCTTACCAGCCTGGGAACTCCGGCAAGTCGGGTTTTTCATTTAAACAGATTCACCCAAGCCTGACGGTCCTTGGGTGATTTTGAATTCTTGTTCAACAATGGTGGAAAATTTGCATCATCCATTGTTAGACCAGAATTCTCAACTTTTACCTCATCAAATGACTCCTCTGGTTTTAACGAACCAGAATCATTGCCTAAATGTGGCTTGTCTGACTTTAATGAGCCAGATATCGCCAACATGTGGCTCATTTGTTTCCACAGAAACAGATTCATTGCCATCAACTTTCTTCTTCTTCTTTTCCTCTTTCGTCCTCAGATTTGTATCTGATGATTTCGTCTTACTTGACTTTGCAGTCGAGGGAAGCGATTTATCAGAACTCTTATTTTTACCAACAGATGAACCCGAGGACAAAATCTTCTCGAGATACTGTTGGATCTGAGTTTGGTTTTGATTGTATTTTCTATTTGAATTAAAATGGAAATGGATGAGTTGTGCAGCGGAATTAATATGGAACCAAACTTTGCATACAATCAAACGAGAGTATTGCTTTGATCAAGACATTTTCAACAAGAAACCGAATGATTGAATTTAATTTCAACAACGATTACAAGATAATGCTTGAATACAAACTCCCCCTCAGCCAGAGCTCAGCGTTTGTTCGTGCAGGACAACAAGTTTGCAAAGAGCTAATAGAACAGTACAGAGCACTGTTCTATTTATAGGCACTAACAAACCACTGAGCATCTAAGCCGACGTCACCATGAAAGTGACATCTAACCTCCTAACAAACTCTAACCTCTGATCTATACAAACACTGCTATACTAACTACTGCTATTACATTTCATTACATAAAAGACACTTAAACAGCTGCTGCATCCTTCCACTGCTGTGAACACAGCAGTGCTTGTCCGGATCAGCAGTACTTGACTCAAGACAGTAGATTGAGCAGCAGAGCTTTTAGTCTTCTATCAGACTTTACAAGAGCAGCAGATTTGACGGTCAGTGGCTTGTACGATCAGTAGATAGGAGGTCAGCAGATGTTGAAACCACTTTCAAGGGGAGAGACTTGTATGTAACATCTGCTTATTCTGAATCCACTGCTCTGACCCAGTTTTGGCTTTAATTATCTGTTCCTCTGGTAGGGTTCAATCCCAACAATCTCCCCCTGGAACAGATAATGCCAAAACTCTTCATTATTGTGGAATTCTTTATTGCCTCATCAGCAGTTCCCTTATCTGACCTTTAAACTGCAGTTCAAAGTCTAGGGCATCTGTATCATCATCATCCCTACTAAGTGGAAGATCAAGGAGATCCTGCAAATCTTCAAGACTCAGGCCAAGAGCTTGTTCCCTTGATATTTTCTTCACTTCTCCACCAAACCTGAGCAAAGTCAATACGCAGGTCTGTTTGTCAGTTTCCCACTTTAGTATTTTTGAGTCTGGTGGGTTTCTTGGGAGATGTTTATTTGCAGAGGTATTTGGTGAGGCTGGCCTATTCATGACTAGCTGAGCAGCACTTGCAGATTGTTCCAATTCAAGATCTTCTTTTATCATTAATTTCATGCCTGCTTTTACAATAGCATCTCCAGCTTTTAGATCTTGAATTGTTTCAGTACTCGACTGGTTTTTGCTCCTTCTTTTGTAGATGGCAGCACCAGCTGGAGCAGTGGTTCTTTTAGCTTGCAGCTTTGGTGGTCTTTTTGAAACATCTGCTTTAGAATAGTCAGGCTTTTGTGGAACTTTTGGATCTTTCTTTCTAAGTTCCTCTAACTTCTTGTAGGTAGCCCTGACCCTATCTTCTCCCCACTTTGACACATAATTCTTTGACCCATAATCAGCTGCTATCAGCTCCTCTTTCATTCTCTTCAACCTTAATGCCTTCTCAGCTTCAAATTGTTTGAATTTTTCAGGGGGAGTCTGCTTGACCTTATTTTTGATCATTTCTTGAATCCTGGCTGCATCTTTTTCAAGCTCAGAAATGGTCCAGTTTTTGTACATGTATTTCTCCCCCTTGTATTTCTTGTAAGTCATGATATTCTCAATGTAGTCTTTTCTCAAGGACTCATCTGCCCTTTCAGAGATTTGCTGACATACATTTTTGGCAAATTGCTCCATTGCTCTGACCTGTGTGAGTAGAAATTGATAGTTTTGTTGAAATTCTCTATCAGATTTCCCTTGTTTATTTTTGATAGCAATATCCTCTGCTTGCTTGGCCTTGAGTTTCAAGTATTCTTCAATATTGTGAGGCCTGGGATATCCTTCAACTGATGGCAAACTCCTTTTAGCTGGGTCATCCTCATAATAAAAGGATTTGATTTCTTCCCTAACTGCAATGAGTTCTAGAGGAAATGAAACACCAGCAGGAGGTAGTGATTTTATAATTTGAGCTGAAGAGAGAGGTATGGGTTTTGGAATAGTGACAAGTGACAGGGATTTTGAAGATGTTGGTGGTGGTGAAGGTGAATCATCATCTGATATGTAAATCCTTCTCCTTTTTGTTTTAGAAGAGGCAGATGATGTTTTGGGTGGATCAGTGGTGGTAGATTGTATGGCAGTGGTTTGTGTTTGACTAACAGCTGTTGAAATAACTGGTGTCTTTACAACAGATGTTATAACACCTGTTGTCTTCTGCTTTTTGTCAGCAGGTGAAAGTGGTGATGAGATTGTTTTTGGTGGTGACAGTGGTGGTGGTAAAGTAGTAGTTGTGGTGTGTGTTGAAGTGGTGTGTGTTGAAGTGAGAACAGATGTTGAAACAACTGAGGTACCAGCATTAGTTGATACAACAGGAGTTACAGCAGCTGTTTGGGTGGAGGTTTGATGCTGATGGCTTTTGGATTGTGGTTTTGGAGGCTTTGGAAATCTGGATGGGATGGACTTAGGTTTCCTTTTTGTCTTCAGATTTTTAGTATCCTTTGATCCAGAACAACCTTGCTCATACAGTTCCATGAAAGCTCTTTTCTCCTCATTCCATCTTGAGATATCCTTTGCCATTCTATCTCTTTTAACACTTGCTACTCCTTCATCAAGTGCTTCTTGAGTAGCATCAACCTTTTTACTACCATCTGGCAATGGAATTTTTCTGGTCATAGCATCCTTCTCAGGTTCAATGTACAGACCATCATCTATTCCTTTTTTCTTCCACTCCTGAACTTTCTCCCCCTTTTTGGCATTATCTTATGGGAGTTGATTAATGAAAAGTACTGTTGGAGGAGCAGTGCCAGTGGTTTCCAATAAATGGGCCTTGATTGCCTTAATATCTGCTTGAGTGTTTTTGTACCTAGACTCCATAATGTTTCTCAGCTTTTGGACATGAAGTTCATGTTGCTGATCAGCAATTTCTTTTTGTTGTTGGAGAAAAGGTTGGAAAAGATTCCAGAGCTCATTTGTAGCAAAAGCTTGTGGTGGAGCAGGTGCTTGAGATGGAACAACAGTGGATTGCATCTTTTGTGTTTTCAACACCTGTTGTAGCATATTTTTAAGATCTGTAACAGATGTATCCAACTTTTCAATTCGTTCCGTCAAATCCTGATATTTTAAATCATCACCCAATTTAATGGGATCATCTAATTTCCCACTAGCAGTGGTTTTATCAGTGGTTGAGGTAGGGAGTGTACTCCAAACACTAACCACTGATGCCCCTTTTTCTTGGTACTGGGGTCTTCTTCCTTCAACACTTGACAACCTTTTGATGTTGCCAGTAGGATAAATAAATCCACTGGTGGTTGGCAGAGGTGCTATGTAAGGAATTGCCTCCAAGGAAGTCTTATTAATGTAACCACTGTCCAACTATAAACCAGTGGGTTCAACAGTTGTAGTGGCTGCTTCACTTGGATTACCACCAAGAGTTACTTGTAACTCAAGGGGTGTAACCTCCTCAGGTTGTGTTGGTGGGTTAGCAAGGATTGATACATCAGACCCAGTCAGTTGTTGAGGTATATTCTCATTAATAGGTGATTGAGAAGGACTGGTGAGTGCCTGGTTCAAATCAAGTGCATCCAACAGCAGTTTAGTTGGTGTGGGAATTGTGGATGTGATGTTTGGTGAAGAGAGAGGATTTGCTCCGGGAATTGAGCTGTGGATGATGGAAACGAGTGTTTCCAGAGCATCTTGATGTGGTGTCCCAATGTGTACAACCTGATCTTTTTGTGAAGAAGCAGGAGGGGTTTCGGCTATGGGTTGAGATATTTGTACCAACTGCTGTGAGGAAGTAGCAGCAGTGGTTTCTTGTGACTTTTGTGCTGTCACAGGCAGTAGCTCTGGTATCTCATCCTCCAGAGTTGCCGTTTTGATGGGTTTGGGGGGTTTTTGTGTTTTTCTTTTTGTTGGCTTTTTGGTGATTTTAGGTGTGGGTTTCAAAACAGTTGTTCTGCTGCTTTGATCACCTTGAGCAGTGGGCTCAGCAGCAGATACCTGAGGAGCAGTTGTAACTGCTAAAATCTGCTCAGGCATCTCTGCTTGTGTTTTGCAAGGTGTTGACATCCTTGTAAAAGTTTCAGCAGTTAAGCAATTTATTTCAATGGAGTCACCTTGGTTTATTGTAGAAAGATCACCCTTACTGAATTTCTTTTCAAAGTAGTAACTTAAAAACCTTGGAAACAGTAGGAATGATTTTGTTTCAACATTATTAACCAAATCATTAAAGATTTCACGAGAATAATTAAAATTTTCTTCTTGAAGAATAGCATATCCCAGATTTTGAATCTTTAATGGTATTTCATTAAAAGAAGTGGTTTTATTTGAAACACACATTAGGAGGGTATGGAATAAAAATCTTGTTGCAGAAGGAAAGAAACCTTTTTGTAAGGTAGCTTTCTTCATCATTGTGTCTGCATACCCTCTCTCAATGAAGTCAATTTTCAACTCGTTTTTAGGGAAAGAAATTTTACCTTGCTGATCCTCGAGTTGAAAGACCTCTGAAATTGACTGTGATGTGATTTGGACATTTTTACCCTTTAGAGAAGAGTTGATGGTAGTTACAGTTTCTCCTTGTGTTTCAAGGGTTGCATTCTTCAAAAACTCTCTTTGGGTTGCCAAATAAATTGGTGCATTGGCTGTTAACAAAGTTTTGTACTTTGATTTAGCCATGGTGTTGAGGATGGAGTCGAAGGCCTCTGTGGTGCTGGGTTTTGTGAGAAGACCCAGAAGATTGTGAGATGGTTTGTGTGGGATTTCAATGGTAGTGGCCTTTTGAGAGACCGCTTTCGACGAAGATTTTGAAGAGGGTGTTGTGGATGGCTTCGATTTTGTCATTTTGAAGATGATGATCGAAGAAATTTGTGTAGAAATGAGATGAAAAACTTCTTTGAGAAGAGAATTTTTGAGAATTCAATTCGACAGTAAAACCCTGTTTTTGGTATGAAGTGGGGGTTTTATAGAAGAAAAAGTGAAGGCTGACGTGGCAGCGGTTACAAAAGTACTGACCACTATGTACTGCCCACATGCCAATCTCTGAAGAAATGAAGGACAGTACTTTTATGAAAGTTACTGATGAAGGCAGTGGTTTAAACGGTAAAATGGAAGCAGTGGATGATATTTCACTATTAGTGGATAGCATATCAGTGGATAAGACTCTGCTTTTGAACAACAGAGGTTATCAAGGAAATAAGAGAGCAGAGGATGACTTTGAGCAGTGGACAGACTTTGAAGTAAAGCAGACATTTGAACAAACAGTGGTTATGGCAGACTTTTAAGGATTTTAATGAAAACTTCATTTTTAGCTATTTTTAAGGATGGATTTTTGATTTTCTGAAAACATTTTAATGCTTTTATTCATAGAAAACAAGATTTTGCTTGTTATTCCATGTTTAGCATGCCAATCCTAGAGACCAAGCTTTCAAAAGTGGCTGTATCAAGTGCTTTTGTGAGCACATCTACCAGCTGGTCTTTAGTTGGGACATGATGCAGAGAAATCATACCTTTTTCATAGCAATCCCTCACAAAGTGATGTCTGATGTCGATGTGTTTGGTGGTTGAATGGGAAACTGGATTTTTGATGATATTTTCTGCTGCCTGGCTATCCAACATGAGTGGAGTCTTTAAGGCAGTGACACCAAAATCCAGCAACTGATTTTGAAGCCACAGGAGTTGGGCTGTACAGCTTGCAGCAGCAATGTATTCAGCTTCAGCAGTGGATGTTGAAACAACTGCTTGCTTTTTGCTTTGCCAAGAAACTAAGCAATCACCTAGAAACTGGCACCCTCCTGATGTGGACTTCCTTGTTACATTCAGCAAAGTCACTGTCTGAAAAACCTGAAAGCTTGATATTCCCATTAGCTGGATACCAGATACCAAGTGTGGGAGCACCTTTTATGTATCTGAATATCCTTTTTACAGCAATGAGATTTGATTTTCTGGGAGCTGATTGACTTCTTGCACAAACACATGTTGCAAACATGATGTCTGGTCTAGATGCAGTTAGGTACAATAAAGACCCAATCATGCTTCTATATAGAGTTTGGTCAATCAGCTCATCCTTCTCATCAGACATGACAAGCTTATTTGTTGCCATGGGTGTGCTGCATGGTTTACAATCATTCATATCAAATTTTGTCAAAAGTTCTTTAGCATATTTGCTTTGATGAATGAAAGTTCCATTTTGCATTTGCTGAACTTGGAGACCAAGAAAGCATTGCAGCTCACCCATTGCACTCATTTCAAACTCAACTGTCATGAGTTCTCTGAACTCTTCACACATTGTGTTACATGTGCTTCCAAAAATAATGTCATCCACATAAATCTGGACAATCATTAAATCCTTCCCTCTCCATTTTAGAAACAGTGTTTTTTCAATGGTACCTCTTTTGAAACCATTTGAGAGTAGAAAGTTGGAAAGAGTTTCATACCAGGCCCTTGGTGCTTGTTTCAGGCCATACAAGGCTTTGTTTAGCCTGTAGACATGATCAGGATAAAATGGATCCTCAAAACCTGGAGGTTGACAAACATACACCTCTTCTTGAATTGTACCATAGAGGAAAGCACTTTTGATATCCATTTGAAACACCTTCATGTTGTGGTTGACAGCAAAGGCCAGGAACAGTCTAATGGCTTCCAATCTTGCAACAGGGGCGAATGTTTCATCATAATCAATCCCCTCTTCCTGTCTGTAACCTTGAACCACAAGTCTGGCTTTATTGTTGACAACAATGCCCCTTTCATCAGTTTTGTTCTTGAAGACCCACTTTGTGCCAATGGGACTAACCTCTTTTGGCAGTGGTACAAGCTCCCATACTTGTTGTCTTTTGAACTGTTGGAGCTCCTCTTGCATGGCTTCTACCCAACTGTTGTCTTTCAGTGCCTCTTGGTACTTGACTGGCTGATGGAGTGATAGAAAACCAGCAAAAAGACAAATGTTTTGGGTTTGGCTTCTTGTGAGCACCCCTTCATTGATGTTGCCAATGATTTGATCAGGTGGATGAGATCTCAAGTAGATTAAATCTCCTTGGTATGGGATGATGGCATTTGTTGGTGAAGGCTGCAAATGTGTATCATCTGAGCTAACCACTGCTGGGGACTTTGATGATCCAGCAGTGGCTTCAAAAGGTGGTGGAGTAGGAGGTAATGAAGTGGACACCTGCTGACTTTTATCCACAGTTTGGGGACTTTTGTCAGCAGTGTTTGAGGATGTGGAAGCAGTGGTTGATGGGCTACTTTGGTCAACAACTGTTGAGGTAGCAGTGATTGAGCTTTGACAACTGTTTTGAACAGCTGATGCTTTTCCCTTTGTGGCAGACCTTTGAGGGATGATGATTTCATACCCATAGTCTGGTGTTGTATCCTCGGATGGACCTGCACTGTTAGTCTTGACAGCAGTATTTTCAAAAGTGAAATTTTCAAGATCAAACAGATCTGCAGGATTTGCTGGGATTTTCATTGAAGAAAGTTCATTGAACTTTACATTCAAAGTCTCCTCCACTGCCTTGGTCCGTGTATTGAACACTTTATAGGCTTTGGCAGTGGTTGAGTATCCCAGATGATAACCACAATCAATTTTGGCTGCAAATTTTGAAATGGAATCTTTTAGGTTCAAAATAAAGCATGGGCAGCCAAACACCTTGAAGTAAGAGATCAGTGGTTTGATTTTATACAAAATTTCATAAGCAGTCTTTTTGTGCCTGGGGTTTATTAAAACTCTGTTCTGGACATAGCAAGCAGTGTTTACTGCCTCTGCCCAGAAAGTTAATGGCAAACCTGAATCTGCAAGCATAGTTCTGGCAGCCTCAATCAAAGTTCTGTTCTTTCTTTCAACAACCCCATTTTGCTCTGGTGTTCTAGGGATGCTGTACTGCCTTACAATCCCTTTCTTCACACAGAAGGCATCCAACTCCTTATTTTTAAATTCTGTGCCATTGTCACTCCTGAAGCTTTTCACTGGAAGGTTAAATTTCTTTTCAACCTGTGTCACAAAGTCTTGCAAAATGCCTGCAGTCTCATCTTTTGAGTGTAAAAAGAAAGTCCATGTAAACCTAGAAAAGTCATCAACAATAACCAAACAATATCTTTTCTTCTTGAGGCTCATGACTTGAACTAGGCCAAACAAATCCATGTGTAGCATTTGCAAACACTGGGTTGTTTTGGACTCTTCAATGGACTTATAAGAACTTTTATGATGTTTTCCTTTTAAACAGGAAATGCAATGTTCAGGACATGAAAACAATTTTTGTGGTAGGCCTCTCACCAAACCATTTTTTGAAATTTCAGTGATTGTCTTAAGATTTGTGTGCCCCAGCCTTCTGTGCCAAAGTTCTGTCTCTTTGTTAGAGGCAGCTGAGAACAGACAGGCATCAGCTCTGCGACACTCTTTTGACATATCAACAACATAAACATTGCCACTTCTTTGAGCAACAAGTTTAGTTTGACCAGTTTTGATTATTGCTTCAATCTTCTTGACCATTTCTGGTCCAACAATCCTACAACAATCTTTTGTGAAGAATGACCCAAACCCTTTGTCACTCATTTGTGATACACTCAGAAGGTTGAATTTTAGATTGTCTATCAGATTGACATTTTCAAATTTTACATTTCCAGACTGCACTGTACCAGACCCCAGAACTTTCCCTTTACTATTATTCCCAAAGGATATATCACCCCCTCCATGGATTTTAAAGTCTTTGAGTAGGGCTTTACATCCTGTCATGTGCCTGGAGCCTCCACTATCTACATACCAAAGACTATCAAAGCATGCAGAAGCTCCCTGCACATGAAGTAAAAGGATTAGTTCATTAGGGTCTCCAAAGCCAACAGGGCTTTGGATGGGGTCTCAACAGTGTCTGGGATGGATGCAGATTGATGGACAGTGGTTAGGTAAGGGGTTTGGACAGTTTTAGTACTGTTTCTTGCTAACCACTGCTGGGGGTCTTGACCAATCACCTGTTGGTAACCAAAGGGATGCCTATTCACTTTAGGTTTAGAGGGCCTTTTGTAGGCCTCATAAACGTGTGGAATCCTTTGGTAGGACTGTTTTTCCTTGCCTTTTCTGAACTGATTGGCAGGGGTGCATCAGTAACCTGAACATCTCTTTTGACAGATGTTTGGTTCAGCTGTTTTGTGACAGCTGTTTGAACTGGCACAAACAGTGGTTGTTTCTTGGTGAATTTGACAGATGATGCTGATGAACTCAAGGATGTTTTAGCAATGTACTCATTCTTTTTCACATCAAAGTTTTTGAGATACACACATGCTTGAGTTTTGTGGTTTGTTTTACCACACACAATGCAGCTTTCAGCTGAAACAATGACACTTGTTCTGTTCAAATCATAAGCTTTTAAGTGGAAACAGTCTTTTGTTAGATGATTCCTTTTCTCACAGAATTCACAAAACAAGTTATCAATTTTTTCTTTCTTCTTTCTCTTTTCGGACTCCTTTGCTGTTGGTGCATGTTATGTGACAACAGCGTTGGTTTGGTCTTTGGATATTGAACACGTGTTTGGGACGCGAAGACTCGCGAAGACTTATGAAGACTTAATGAATTCGAGTTATTGAAGCCCAATCAAGTCCAAGTTTGTATGAAGTTTATTAGGTCCGAATTTCTTATGTAAGTGTATACGGGCCAGAGCCCAATTCGTGTATGGGAGGTTGTGGTATATAAACAACCTCTTGCTACATGTTTAGGGTTAGACATTGGTTAGACTTTTGGAGATTGTGGAGAGCATTCGTATTGTGAGAGAGTTTGGAACAAACAGAAATCGGCTGTTGGTTCTAGGAGATCTTTAGTGATTGTAAACGTTTTCGTTGGATAATCATAGAAGATCAGTTGGTAAATCTGTTCGTGTTCTTGTTTCTGTTTATTTGGTTTATCAAGGGAATTCCGCACCCTTGGTAGATTGTCAGTTTTGTTACGATCCATACGGGATAGGGACCTACAATTGGTATCAGAGCGTTTGCTCTTTTGTACGGTTCAAAACTGATCGGAAGGAAACAAGTTTTCGGGTTGCTGTTTGAATTCACGAAGAACATTGAAGAACAGTCAAAATTTTCACGATTTTGATCTGTTTTGGTGTTATTTGGAAGTTGTTTGCTGATTTTTTGGAGTTTTAGTTGGAAAGTTATCAATCAGAAGATTCTACGGTTTAAAAGGTGCTGATTTTTCGAGATTTTGGTTGAAAAATAGCTGGTCTCGACTCGCAACAGTGGTTACGACTCGTAACTAGTGATTTCGACTTGTGCTGGTTGACTCGCAACCGTGATTGCGACTTGTGCTGGTTGACTCGCAACTGTGATTGCGACTTGTGCTGGTTGACTGACTCGCAACCGTGATTGCGACTTGTGCTGGTTGACTCGCTACCGTGGTCTAGACTCGCAACTAAGGTTTCGACTCGCAACAGTGGTTACGACTCGTAACTAGTGGTTTCGGCTTGTGCTGATTTGACTCGCAACTGTGGTCTCGACTCGCAACTAAGGTCTCGACTCGCAACAAGTGTTTTTGAAAGTGGTGGAATTTTTCTAGGCAATCGTAGGAAAAATTTCACAGCTTCGTGTTTAGAGAATTATCCGTAACTCATCTGGACAAACCGTTTGCACCGTTGGACTCCTCGGATTTTTAGGACCAAAAAAAAAAAAAAAAAAAAAAAAAAAAAAAAAAAAACCCTAAAAAAAAAAAACTCTGGAAAATCCCGAAAACGGTTTTAGACATTATATATCATTGGAATCGTAATCTCGAGACGAATCTAACGGTATAATTTGGTAAAAACAGCATTCGGACTAAAATTGTACGGTTTTACCAGTCTGATTAACTTAAAATGTCGAACATGTCTAAATTAAACGAACTCTTAAGAATGGAACATGAGGTAGGCACAACGAACAAACCACCTAAGATGATGAAGGTGGAGAACTACTTGACATGGAAGGATCGGTTTCAATCCTTTGTTGAGTACCAGGACACTCGTATGTGGATGTGTATAGAGGATGGGTATGCGAACCCAACTCATGACTTTGAGGGAAGACAACGTGTAACTGCTTATGTTGATATGGATGCTGAACAGAAGAAAATGTATGAGGCTGAAAAGAGAGCCTTGGCAGCCATTAAAATGTCTTTACCTGATGGCATCAAGCATACCTTTAAGAAGTACACTACTTCAAAGGCAATGTGGGATGCGCTAGAAAAGAGATATGAAGGAAATCCTGATGTCAAGAAGAACAAAGTTGATTTACTGAAGAAGCAGTTTGCTGTGTTTAAGCACATGAAAAACGAGTCTCTTGAGGACGTCATCACTCGATACTATCATTTGATGTCAGAATTGGACAATTATGATATAGAATGCTATACTGACATAGAGAAAAATGACAAGCTGCTGGATGCTCTACCTGCTAAATGGGATATCTACACTCTCATGATAAAAGGAGAAGCAGATTATGACACAAAGGAGCTAGAAGAAGTGGTTGGAAAGCTAAGAGCTTATGAGCTCAACATGAAGAAGAAGGACACTGATATGATCAGGTTCAAGATCCAGGGATCTACAATGGGCTTACATCGTCTTCATCTCATGATGCTTCTAGCGACTCAGCCACTGCTTTTCTCTCGCATGAAAATGAGCAGGTCACAGTAAATGATGATGGTGATGTGTGTTTTGTAGCTGCTTCAGGTGGATCAACAGGAGCCAAGAAAACATCAGCTTCTAAGCAGAGTAGTGGTGTTAAGTCGATGCCAATGAGTGTGAAGTCTGCTGAAGAGCATCTTGCTCTACTTGCTTCATTTGTTGCTTCATATGAAAACTACATTCAGGGGAAGATATCTGATCCTGCCACTTTAGATGAAGATTACGATCAGATTGACCCTGATGATCTTGAAGATATGGATTTGCAGTGGCAAATGGCCATGATTACTAGAAGAGTGAAGAGGTTTATGAACCGAACTGGAAGAAAGTTTATAGGAAAGACTGTTGGTTTTGATAAGACCAAAGTGAGATGCTTCAACTGTCAAAGTTATGGGCATTTCGCCAGGGAATGTCAAAAACAAAAGCAGGATACTTCGAGTCAGAGTTCAAACAATAGAAATGCTTCAAACAACTCTAACTCGAGAGCGCTGATCTCTACTGCTAGAGAAGGTTCATATGACTGGAGTGTTCACTTGGAGAATGATGACAATGTCACTCAGGCGTTCATGGCAGAGATAACGCAAATTGATGATGGTGAAGCTACAGTAGATGATGTTAAAGTTGAGAAGAAAAGTGATGCTGAGGCAGAGGTGAAGGCAGAGAGTAAAGCTGAAGAAAAGAAGGCTGATCAGACATCAGATGCTGAGGAGAAAAAGCAAAAGTCTGACCAGGAACGGGAAGCTGAAGAAAAGGAAGCTGAATACAAAAGAGTGAAAGATCAGCTTGCAGCTCTTATGGCCAACCTTGATAAACAAACAGGAGAGGTAAAGTCTATTTCTGTGTGTTTAAAATGTCGTGAATTACAGGGTGAAGTTGATAGGTTGTCCACACAAAACCAAAGTCTGGTGGGCGAGATGTCTACCATAAAAGAAGCAAACTTTTTTGCTAAAAGAAACGAATCGTCATACTTGAAGAAAATACAAGGTTATGAAACTAAAATTGAAGCTGTAACCTGTAAACTAAATGAAAAACTTCAAGTCATAAACTTAGCTCATGACATGATGGCTGAGAAAACAAAAGAGATTTCTGATAAATGCAAAGAGTTGTCAGATGCACAACTAAGAATTGTTGAACTTGAAAAGAAATTAGGTCAATTCAGGGATTCTACTTTTGTTATGAAACATATGATGGGTGGCTTGAAGAAAAGTAATGACAAAACCAGTGTGGGATTTCATGGTTTCAATGAAGTTCCACCTCCTGTTAGTCATGACTATTCTTTCTTGCCTAATGAAGATGAGCTCATGGACTTTGGGTCAACATTGCCAAGTAGTTCCACGTCACGTCAAGGAAATGTGTTTGAGAATGCTGATGCTAAGAAGGATAATAACAGCAAACCTGTTTTGAGAAAGAATACATCACATCCTAAAAATAACAATCCAACTTTTGTTAAAAAGGTTAATTTTGTTCAAGGAAGTGACATGAAAAACGAAACCGCTGTTATTGAAAATGAATCTAATATAGAGTTTGCTAAAAATAAGAACAAAGAAAATTCTGAAACTAAGCAAACTGAACCAAATCCTTCTAAGGCATCATCAGAAGAAAAACCCGAATCTAGTTCAAAGGCTTCAGAAAAGAAGTCTTCGAAACAGAAATCGTGCTTCAAATGTCACACCAAGGGACATGTAGCTAGTTGCTGTCCTAACAAAAAGAGTGAAGCACAAGTTGGTGAGAAACAAAGAGGGAAATCACCTGAGAAGCAAGGTGATAATGAGGAGAAAGTCTCAAATTCTCCAAAGAAATCTGCTCCAAAGCAACAATCGGATGTTGCTGTTGGTGTAGATAAGGCTGAAAAAGGAACTCCACAAGTTCCTCGTTTTCAAAGAAATCAACAAAGATTTCAGCCTAGATCTCCACCAGGCAGATTTGACAGACCTAGAAGCAGTTCACCAAGAGTGAACAACTATAATGCAAATAATTTCAGAAGTCAAGGTCAATATCAAAATCGATATCAAAATAATGGTTGTCGAAATTTTTATAACAATGACTTTAGAAATTATAACAATCAAGCTTCTTGGAATCAAAATTTAAGATATCAAAATCAAAATTTTCAAAGGTCACATAGTCCAAACACAAATAGGTACCCTCAGGACCAGAGACCTTATGGAAATCATGCCCCATTTCCATCAACAGGTCCAAGATCCAAGACTCCAGTTAGGAGTGATGGATGCTGGATGGACGTTCAAATAGTTGGTGAATTTGGACGACCCAAGACCATTAAGGCTTGGGTCCCCCAATCTAACTAATCTTTTGGTTGGTGTGTGCAGGAGCTGCTAAGGAGGATTATCAACTTATGGTATGTTGATAGTGGCTGCTCCAGGCACATGACGGGGGATGCAAGGTTGTTTTCTGAATTTGAAGAATTTGATGGTGGACATGTAAATTTTGCTGGTGCTAAAGGTGGTAGGATTACTGGACGAGGAAAAGTGACGAATGGGAAGATCACATTGGACAAAGTGAACTATGTTGAGCAGCTTAAACACAATCTGATGAGCGTGTCTCAAGTCTGCGACAAGGGTCACTCGGTCCATTTTACCAAGACTGAAGCATTGGTGTTGAAACCGGGTTTGGTTATTCCGGACGATTGGATAGTGATGCGTGCACCGAGGAAAAATGATACTTATGTCATGGACATGGGTGCCAAGGATCCAACTGCTGCGGTGGCGTGTTTACTGTCAAAAGCATCTGAAGCTGAATCTATGTTGTGGCACAGACGCATGGCCCATATTCACTACCGCAAAATGAATTATATCATTAAGAATGAGCTAGTGAAAGGGGTTCCATTGCTGAGGTTTCAAGTGGAAGATAAATGTCTTCCATGTCAAAAGGGAAAACAACACAAGAAACCTCATAAGTCTAAAACAGTAAATTCCATTAATGCCCCTTATGAATTACTTCACATGGATTTATTCGGTCCAGTGAATGTGAGGAGCATAGGTGGAAAGTATTATTGTCTTGTTGTCACTGATGATTATTCACGTTATTCATGGGTTTTCTTTTTAGGTTCAAAAGATGAGACAGCAGAGTTGCTGATAGATCTTTTTACAAAATTGGAAAACGTCCATGATGCAAGGATCAAGAGGATAAGGAGTGATAATGGCACGGAGTTCAAGAATCGGATTCTAGATCTCTACTGTCTTCGAAAAGGAATTGAACATCAATATTCTGCTCCTTATACACCTCAACAAAATGGAGTCGCTGAGAGGAAAAACAGGACGTTGATTGAAGCCGCTAGGACGATGCTTTCAGATTCAAAGCTACCAGTTCTTTTCTGGGGAGAAGCTGTGAATACAGCTTGCTATGTCCTAAACAAAGTTTTAACCGTTAAACGTTTTAACAAAACTTGCCATGAGTTGATGTTTAACGAAAAACCAAACTTAACAGGCTTTGAACCATTTGGATTACCCTGCACCATTGTGCGAAACAAGGATAAACAAAAATTCGGTGAGGTGGCTGACGAAGGCTACTTTCTGGGTTACGTGCCTGGCACACCGAATAAAAGGGTTTTTAATCTCAAAACTGGTAAAATTGAGGTTGTTTTTAATGTGGAAATTACTTCCTATAAACCTCAACAATCAACGAGTGGTCCTGCTATATTATATGATTATGAAAGTGTGTTTAAATCATTTAATATTCCTGAGGTTTCTGATGCAGATGATTCTCAGCTAATTCAAACAGTGATTGGTGAAGACGATGAAGGCGAGTTCATGCCTAGATCAAATGTTGATATGTCAGATGCTCCGGAAACTTCCCATGGTGCTACTAATCCTGATTCAAGCGATAGTGACTCTGAACCCATTCAGGGGGAGGAGTTTATTAATCCGTTTGCAAATCAGAATATTCAGGGGGAGGTTGGATCAAACCTGGGTGATAATCTGGAAGTTGATGCAGTTGCTTCTACACGAGCAAATAGAGATCATCCAGTTGACATGATACTTGGAGATCCTACTGCAGGTGTTCAGACGAGAAGGAGCATAGCAGCGAATTCTGGGTTATTTGTTTCGATTGAGAAGACTGGGATAGTGAATGAATGCTTGTATAGTTGCTTTATTTCCCAAGAGGAGCCGAAGAACATTCATATGGCTCTTAAAGACAATTCATGGGTTGAAGCTATGCAAGAGGAATTGGCCCAGTTTGCGAAATTGAAGGTTTGGGAGTTAGTGGACCTTCCTAAAGGTGAAAGAGAGATTGGCACTAAGTGGGTGTTTAAGTGCAAGAAGGATGATAGAGGTATTGTCACGCGCAACAAGGCTCGGTTAGTGGTAAAAGGGTTCAATCAGCAAGAAGGGATAGATTATAATGAAGTGTTTGCACCAGTGGCAAGGTTGGAGGCAATTCGTTTGTTTCTAGCTTTCGCTTCATTCAAGGGCTTTAAAGTTTTCCAACTAGACGTGAAGAGTGCATTTCTTTACGGGAAAGTCCAAGAAGTGGTGTATGTTTCACAACCAGATGGGTTCGTTGATCCAGACTATCCAGATCGAGTGTACAAACTTGATAAGGCTTTGTATGGGTTACATCAAGCTCCCAGGGCGTGGTACGAGACACTGTCTACACATCTGATCAAGAATGGTTTTGAGAGAGGTCAGATTGACAGTACACTGTTCATCAAGAGAAAGAAGGAAGATTTTCTGCTGGTACAGGTATACGTGGATGATATCATCTTTGGGTCATCAGATGAGAACATGTGTAAGGAGTTTGAACAGGTGATGAAGAGTAAGTTTGAAATGAGTGCTATGGGTGAGCTGTCTTACTTTCTGGGATTACAAGTTGAACAGAAGGAGGATGGGATGTTTATTCATCAAACAAAGTATGTGTATGACATTTTGGATCGGTTCAAAATGAATGATTGCTCTACTTTCAACACACCCATTTGCGAAAATCACAATCTCGGCCCAGATCATGAAAGTACTGAAGATGTTGATCCTACTCAATACAGGGCGATGATTGGTTCTCTAATGTACTTGACTGCTTCAAGACCTGACATCATGTTTGCCGTATGCTTGTGTGCCAGATATCAGGCGAATCCGAAAGAGTCACACATGAAAGCAGTGAAGCGTATTCTTCGTTACTTGAAGGGGAAACCTAAACTTGGGTTGTGGTATCCAGCTGATAGTGATTTGAGGTTCGTTGCTTACACTGATTCAGACTTTGGAGGATGCAAATCAAACAGGAAGTCTACAACAGGTGGTTGTCAGTTCTTAGGAGGCAGGATCGTGTCTTGGCAATGCAAGAAGCAATCCTGTGTGTCTACATCTACGTGTGAAGCTGAATATATTGCTGCGGGTAGCTGTTGCTCTCAGGTTCTCTGGATTCAACAGCAGATGCGCGATTACGGTTTGGATTTCACTCGTACTCCTATTATGATAGATAATAATGCCACTATTTCAATCACAAACAATCCCGTAAAGCATAGTAGAACTAAACATATTGACATACGTCATCACTTTATACGGGATTGTGCTGAAAAACGACTCATTGAATTACATCGAGTCGACACAGAAGATAACCTTGCTGATCTTTACACAAAAGCTTTTGATCGAGCTCGCTTTGAACACTTAGTCGAACTCAACGGGATGAGGAATCCTGAATAACTGGTTTTTCATAAGAATTTTGTAAATAGTTTACTGCTTTTCTCAAAAATCAAAAATACAAAAACATTAAAAAATCAAAACATAAAAAAATTAGAAAATCAAAAATGAGTTCACTGTGTGAAAAAGAAGAAATGATAGTACATCAGCAAGTTAGACTGTCACACTCAAACTGAATTAAATGGCTTAAGTGTGATAGCAGCTTCATCATACGATATACCAGTAGGCAAAAGCATGAAATAATCAACTTACCAATGTGATATAAACATAAAAGCACTGAGTATGAGTGGGGAACACATCAGTGGTGTATGGTTTAATGACCTTAAATCTTGCGTTGATAGATTGCCAAAATCTGAAGTTTTGGGTCTTTATACTGTTATTTCATCTGGGGATATCAGGGGTGTCCTTCTGCTGCATCCAGATATATGCTGACCTAGACACACCCCAGATATCTTAAAAGAGCTAAAAATGCCAAAACCCTGAAAATGAAGAAGCTCTCATAGAGAGTCATTCAAAATAAGTGCAAAATGCACAAATCGTACCAAAAATGGTATGTGTCTTAGCCCTCGATAAGATATTTTGGTCTCTCTGCTGTACGGAAGTACTGACCTGTTCACCAATTATCTATCGTTGAAAAATAAAACGGATGAATTCAGTATACTCACCTACTACGATGAATCTTTGTGCATACCTTGATCGCGGGGGTATATCCTGAAGTGGGACACGCTAGTTTATCAGATATAAAATTACCTTAACGTATCATATGGTAATGGTACTTGAAATGTTCATGCATTTGTTTAAGTGGACAAACATACTGGTAATCGTCTTGAACTGCTTTTCACGAAAAAATTAAATTAAGAATTATCTAATAGTGTGAAACAGTTTGATTGTGCTGATATGATCTTCTTACCTGTGATTCTCACAAAAACAGAGTGTTTATTGCTTTTCGTATTTATTTGTTTTCAGAAAAATACAAAAATACAAAAATAGTGTCTTTTTCTGTTTAAAATTCTTAATGTACGGAAAACTGTTATTCGTGGAGGAATTGTTACTGATAGGGGGAGACGGTGTTAGTAAGTGGGTTCAAAATTTTGAAATGATGCAGGTTATAAGGTGTTTGATTAAAAATTGTTGCGTGTTGGTGTTTAACTTGAAAATGCTTAATCTGATACAGTTTAACTATCTCTTGAATAATAATAATTCTTTAACTATGTTGAAAAATTCTTATGGTTTCTCGAGATGTTTGTTTTATAGTATACAGATTGAAGCAGTTTGTTGATGAGAAGTTGCTTTGAAGAGATGAGGAGTTTGTTGCTGCTTGGTAGAGTCCTCCTTCTACAATGCAGAATGGATGCTGTGAAGACTTATTTGGAATGCTGAATCAAAACTTGGAAGATTTGGTGATTGGATACATCAGCTTAGGGGGAGTCTGTTGCTGACAGAATTCATGTTGAAGCTGACGCTATCCAAAGACCAAAGACTGTGAGATTCTAAAGACTAAAGTTTCCTTTGCAAGCTATTGTCAAGGGGGAGTTTGTTGGTGCATGTTATGTGACAACAGCGTTGGTTTGGTCTTTGGATATTGAACACGTGTTTGGGACGCGAAGACTCGCGAAGACTTATGAAGACTTAATGAATTCGAGTTATTGAAGCCCAATCAAGTCCAAGTTTGTATGAAGTTTATTAGGTCCGAATTTCTTATGTAAGTGTATACGGGCCAGAGCCCAATTCGTGTATGGGAGGTTGTGGTATATAAACAACCTCTTGCTACATGTTTAGGGTTAGACATTGGTTAGACTTTTGGAGATTGTGGAGAGCATTCGTATTGTGAGAGAGTTTGGAACAAACAGAAATCGGCTGTTGGTTCTAGGAGATCTTTAGTGATTGTAAACGTTTTCGTTGGATAATCATAGAAGATCAGTTGGTAAATCTGTTCGTGTTCTTGTTTCTGTTTATTTGGTTTATCAAGGGAATTCCGCACCCTTGGTAGATTGTCAGTTTTGTTACGATCCATACGGGATAGGGACCTACATTTGCAGCAGAGGTTTTAACCTCTGTTGGGATGTCCTTGAGAGGAATGACTTTAGCTTTTGGAGCTTTAACACCATCAGTTGATGTAAAGTCCATTGGCTTGAAATTTTCAAGAATATCACACCCATCAGACCATTTTGGTTTAAACTAATAATCTTCAAGTTCCTCAAAAGTAGAGGATCCCATTGGTCTGTCAAGTGTGATTTTGTTACCAAGTTTGTCAGTGATTTTCACTTCTTGGCCATTCTTGTTTGTGGGTATGAACTCAGTGGTTACATCAGTGGTTTGAACAGATTTTCCAAAAGCAGTGTTTTCATCATCATGTTTTCTATAACCAACCCCAAATTTCACATTGCTTTTTATCTGTTTTTCAAGCATAACCTCATACCCTTTGCATGATTCCACCCATCTTTCACAGGTGATTTGGGTGGACTCCAACTCCTTTTTGCAAACTTGGTATTTTTCTACCATAGTTTGGAGTTGAGTTTTGGTTATGCTTTGATCTTCTTTCAGACTGCTGATCTCTTTTTCCTTTTCAGTCAATTTGTTTTTAAGTTCTTTTAAAGACTTTTCAAATTTGACTTCATCAGTTAAAATTTTATTCCGAAGGTTTTCATTTACCTCTTTGATGTTAGCAAAAGCAATAATGCAATTGTCAGAACACAGTTTTTCAAGAACTTGAGGTGATACCTTGGCAGCAGCCATCATTGCACAATCACATTGATGATTTTCTTCATCATCAGCTCTTTCTTCTTTCTCACCTGCTTTCTCAATTTTCTCTTCTTCTTTGTCCTCTTTGGACCATGGGTCTGTCAATGGTTCAATCGGGGTTTCTGAATTTTCTCCCAGCATCAATTCACCAGCAACTGCATTAACAACTGCTTCAGTCACTTCATCCACTGTTTCATCACTTAGCTGTTCACCTTCAGTTTCAATCCCCTCTGGTATTGACTCTAATGCCATCAAACAAAATTCATCATTAGAAGGTTCATTAGAAGCATAGAGTGCAAAATTTTCATCACTAAGCTCATCAGGCATGCTGCTCCAGTCAACAAAGCCTTGAGTGAAAAAACTTTGCTGATCTGGTTGTACCACTGCTGGAGCAGCAGTTTGAGGTGCAGCAGTTTGCACCTGTGCCTGGGGGACAGGGGTTTGCACGTACTGAATTTGGGGAACAGTAGTTTGGACATAGTGCACTGGCACAGGGGCAGCAACATAATGTGCAGCATTAACATGAGCTGTAGGGGTATATTGGGCATAGTGCACAGTGCCTTGATTTTGAGGTCTAGGATTTGAGCTAGGATGAGTGATTATAGGACCAGTAGATTGACTCCTACATTCCCTAGCGAAATGTCCCAACCTATTACACTTGTAACACTTGATTTTCGATTTATCCAACCCAACCCTTAGATTCCCATGTAAACCTGGGAATTTTCGCCCTGTTCTTTTGTAGAATTTGCTAGTTCTAACACTAAGCAAAGCCAATTGGTGCAGGATGTCCATATCCTCTAAGTCAGTGGGATCAAAATGTTGTAAATCATTGAGTTCAAAGCACAGATTATCTGACATCTGGTTTTCAGTGTTTGCAGTGAAAGCATAGTTTGCAGAGTGAGAGTCAGGGTTGGTAAAGTTACCACCAGCTGTTATATCAATGAAATGATCATAACCCTGTTCCTTACTACTGCCACCAGATTCTTCCTGACCCAGAAGAGCTGTGCTACCGAATGAGTAATCATCAGTGGCTTTTCCAGACTCTTGCAACTTCTTTTTCTGGTTCAACTCCCTTTCATAAGTCAGGAGTCTACCATGAAGTTGGGTCAGGGTCAGATCTTTGAACTCAACAGAGTTTCTAGTCACAAATGCAATTGTGTCCCATTTATCAGGTAGCGACCTAAGAAACCTGCTATTTTGGGTTGATTTTGGAAATTCAACCTTAACAAGCCTTAACTCACTGATGAGACAACTGAACCGTTCAAATTGTTGGGTCAATGATTCACCCTTAATGTGACAGAAGGTTTCATATTGCTGATTCAGAATTTCCCTATTGTTTTCAATAACTTCTTCGGTACCCCCAAACTGTTCCTTCAAAGCATCCCATAGCTCTTTGGCGCTGTTACAATGTAACAGTCCAGCATAGATCTCATTTGGTAATGCAGATGCTATGATGCTAAATGCTTTGGCATCCAGTTCGAATTTTTGAAAATCAGTTTCAGTATAGTTTTCATAAGGTTTTGGTACGAACTTCTTTGGATCCTCGGCACTTGGCACTGTAGGAACATGGGGACCAAAAATAACAGACCTCCAACATCCAGTGTTTTGTTGAGCAAGGATGTGACCCATCCTTCGCTCCCAGATGTTGTATTCATTTCTTTTAAGCATGGGTGGTTTAAAAAGCGAGCCAAGGTTATTCTTATCATCTTGAGATTGTGACGTCATCCTGGTTGTTTTACAGACACTGATTAATCAACTTTAATGGTGATTAAACCTTGCTCTGTTTTTCAACACAAACGAACAAACTATCGATATCAACGATTTTGAGCTGAACAATTTATGTCAAAATGATTGTTAAATCAAATTTGACTGTCCAGGCTCTGATACCAATTGTTGGATCTGAGTTTGGTTTTGATTGTATTTTCTATTTGAATTAAAATGGAAATGGATGAGTTGTGCAGCGGAATTAATATGGAACCAAACTTTGCATACAATCAAACGAGAGTATTGCTTTGATCAAGACATTTTCAACAAGAAACCGAATGATTGAATTTAATTTCAACAACGATTACAAGATAATGCTTGAATACAAACTCCCCCTCAGCCAGAGCTCAGCGTTTGTTCGTGCAGGACAACAAGTTTGCAAAGAGCTAATAGAACAGTACAGAGCACTGTTCTATTTATAGGCACTAACAAACCACTGAGCATCTAAGCTGACGTCACCATGAAAGTGACATCTAACCTCCTAACAAACTCTAACCTCTTATCTATACAAACACTGCTATACTAACTACTGCTATTACATTTCATTACATAAAAGACACTTAAACAGCTGCTGCATCCTTCCACTGTTGTGAACACAGCAGTGCTTGTCCGGATCAGCAGTACTTGACTTAAGACAGTAGATTGAGCAGCAGAGCTTTTAGTCTTCTATCAGACTTTACAAGAGCAGCAGATTTGACGGTCAGTGGCTTGTACGATCAGTAGATAGGAGGTCAGCAGATGTTGAAACCACTTTCAAGGGGAGAGACTTGTATGTAACATCTGCTTATTCTGAATCCACTGCTCTGACCCAGTTTTGGCTTTAATTATCTGTTCCTCTGGTAGGGTTCAATCCCAACAATCTCCCCCTGGAACAGATAATGCCAAAACTCTTCATTATTGTGGAATTCTTTATTGCCTAATCAGCAGTTCCCTTATCTGACCTTTAAACTGCAGTTCAAAGTCTAGGGCATCTGTATCATCATCATCCCTACTAAGTGGAAGATCAAGGAGATCCTGCAAATCTTCAAGACTCAGGCCAAGAGCTTGTTCCCTTGATATTTTCTTTACTTCTCCACCAAACCTGAGCAAAGTCAATACGCAAGTCTGTTTGTCAGTTTCCCACTTTAGTATTTTTTAGTCTGGTGGGTTTCTTGGGAGATGTTTATTTGCAGAGGTATTTGGTGAGGCTGGCCTATTCATGACTAGCTGAGCAGCACTTGCAGATTGTTCCAATTCAAGATCTTCTTTTATCATTAATTTCATGCCTGCTTTTACAATAGCATCTCCAGCTTTTAGATCTTGAATTGTTTCAGTACTCGACTGGTTTTTGCTCCTTCTTTTGTAGATGGCAGCACCAGCTGGAGCAGTGGTTCTTTTAGCTTGCAGCTTTGGTGGTCTTTTTGAAACATCTGCTTTAGAATAGTCAGGCTTTTGTGGAACTTTTGGATCTTTCTTTCTAAGTTCCTCTAACTTCTTGTAGGTAGCCCTGACCCTATCTTCTCCCCACTTTGACACAGAATTCTTTGACCCATAATCAGCTGCTATCAGCTCCTCTTTCATTCTCTTCAACCTTAATGCCTTCTTAGCTTCAAATTGTTTGAATTTTTCAGGGGGAGTCTGCTTGACCTTATTTTTTATCATTTCTTGAATCCTGGCTGATGAACTTTTTGTAATTTTTGATTGCGATTGGATGATTGATCTGATGAACTTTTATTTTCTTTTTGAATATTTTTCAAAATTTTCTCTTTTTGTTTTTGTTCCACTTTCTTCTTCAAAGGTTTTTGCTTAGAGCATTCTCCCTTTTCAGTTGATTGTGGAACAGTTTCTTGAAACTTTTCTTTTAACTTCAAAAATAAATTCTTTTTCTTCATTTTTTCATTTTCATCATCAGATTTCTCATCGCAATCTTCAACTATGACTTTGTCATAGTTTGTGACATTGTCACTTATTGGAACTGAATTAACTGGTTTTGGGTAAGGAATAGCTGAAGTATTCACAAAAACCTTCAACTTTTCTTCCCATTCCCTGATTTTACCTTTTAACTCTTTGATTTTCTTTTGAGCACATTCAGCTTCTTTTTCAAGTCGAATAATCGTCTGAAGATGAGAATTTATCATTTTTTGCTTTTCAATGTTATTCTTGCTAAAAACAGATCTCCCATCTTCAAGAATCTTTATTTGACTTTGAAAATCTTTTTCAATCTTTACTTTTTCATTTTCCAAATTGTGTATTTGATTTTTCAAAACATTTTCTGATTTTTTGAGATTTTTGTTTTCTAATGAAAAACTCTCAATCTCCTTCAAGAGTTTGTCATTTTCAGATGTCAACGTCTCACAATTTTTCAACAAAACAAGAATCTGTTTATCATCAGCTTTTGTCTCAACCTTTAAAGCTGAAATATTTTCAACCTGTTTCTTTTCCTCATGAACACTTTCATCCTTACTTTCTTTTTCTGATGAATGATCAAAGATAGGTGCATGTTCTTCAACCTTTTTCTTTAATACTGGTTCAGGATTCACAGATATAGGTTTTTCAGATTCTACTTTCTCAATCTTGACAGCTGGAACATGTTCAACCTGTCTTTTCACACTAGGTTTGATTTGCTTTTCTGTTGTTGCTGCTTTTACTTCTTTCTCAGCTCTGATATCTTCTTTAACAATAACTGCCTTTTGATTCTTTCTTTTTGCATCTTGTTTTTCTTTCAACTTTTCAATTTTATCGGCATAAAATAACTTTCCACTACGTTGATCAGATGGAAGTTGTTGTTTAAGATTTTCAAGTCTTTGGAGTTCTTCTTCATACTTGTCACCCTCTTCATCAGACGAATGATAAAAAACCGGAACTTTTTCAATAACTTCTTTTGCTGAGACTGTTTCTCCTTCTTGCTTTATCGGAATATAATGCTGAGATTCATAATTCATATATGCCAATAATTCTTCAAAATCCATGTTTCGATGTCAAATGTTCACTTTAAATGTTGATTGGGCCGAGAATGTGTATGAATCACGTGATAACTTGGGCTGCTCAAAATCGGTTCAAACAATCGGATACACTAAGCCGACAACGATTTGTTATATCAAACTATGATTGGGCCACCTTTATCACTCACTTGATTGGACCGCTTAGATTAATGTAAATCCACTAAACCGACAAATTCACTTTTAGGATCTGATTGTAAATTCACTAAACCGAAATATGATTGGGCCTTCACGTTGAACAATATCTCATTGGGCCTTTACTGGACATTCACATGGATCGAAATATCAACACAGGAGTTGCAAACAGTAACCGACAACTTCAAGTTTGCATTAAATCTGATTGGGCCGCCTTATATACACACTCAATTGATTTGACCAATAATTGTTCACATGCAAACAATTATGAACCGACAAACTATGAGACCAACTGATTGCTGATATATTCAAAGTTTAATGACCGACAAACCAATACCACATGCAATTCTTGAATGAAGCACTCATGTGACCAACTGACAACTTCAATTAAAGTATCACATAACTCGATGCACTTTATCACCCGAAATAAAATTCAAGCGGACAATGTTTTCAAGCGGTCAAAATATATTTCAAGCGGACAATCTATTCAAGCAAAATGATGACGTATTTTCAAGCGAACTCAATACATTCTTCAAGCGAGATGTCGTTTTTCAAGCGGACACGGTGTATTTTCAAGCGAGATGCCAGTTTCAAGCGGACTCACGATGTTATGTCCGCTTGAACAGTCAATGACGTCAGCAACTTCGAACAAATTTCAAGCGAAACTATGAATTTAACCAGTTTTAAGTCGATTTACGTTCTGAAACTTTACAGGATTTGTTTAAACATGATTACGCACAATATGTGAAAGTTTAAGCCGTTTTTAACCGTGAAAAATTTTTAAATTTGAAAAAGAATGGTGTAGAAATCAGAAAAAGTGACGAAAACAGGCTGTTTTGGCAAGATCTCT
The DNA here is from genome assembly GCA_030545235.1 of Helianthus tuberosus. Taxonomy (NCBI): domain Eukaryota; kingdom Viridiplantae; phylum Streptophyta; class Magnoliopsida; order Asterales; family Asteraceae; genus Helianthus; species Helianthus tuberosus. The sequence goes on from CM060364.1 coordinate 12,559,099, forward strand.
TCCTCCTGAGCTCTGATACCACTTGTAGGATCGGTTTGTGACCCAAACGAGTCGTTCAGAAGAGATTTTATCAGTTTCAGATGCGGAAAATAAGAAACTGACTTCGAAACAGCTTGATTATCACTTTAAACACTGATTTGATTGATATAATAGGAATTACAATCAGTCTTCACACCGGCAGCACCTCGGTATGGAATTCACGAATACTCCTGCCTGTCCGCTTGTCCGCTTCAAATGACAACATGACACACATATATATAGTCCAGTCTAGTTCGCTTGAACATACACATACTCGTTCAAGCGAATCACCTACTTACAGTTCAAGCGAACACAACAAATATAAAATTCCTATTTCAAGCGAACATGACTTTTGTCTTATGTGACCATTCAATTTCGTGATATGTGGCACAAGATGATGTCATTTTTATGATGTCATCAATGAATAAGATGACATCATGTCTTGATCAGATTTGCACCGCAACTGAGACTCGATATAAGACGAAGACGACAGATGAATGCACTAACAGTTGACTCGATTTGATTGTTTTTCGTGTCAATGAGCTGCCTAACACTCGCTCATTATTCGGCCATCGCCTCGCAACGCGGGCAGGGCATCCACTAGTCATACTACATAGACATAAGGATGGCCGGTAATAGTACTTTCTGGTAATTGGTGCAGAAGGGCGGTGCCCAATTGGTGGGTGCCACCTGGCACCCACTAATGTAATTTATATTTATATTATTATACTATATATACAAACACAAGATGAGAGAATAGTGTCAGATAGCTGTCTAGTATTTTTCTATTAGTTCAACCAAATTACGATTTTGCTCCGTTTAAATTTATAATTTTGCCATTGATTTCATTTTCCCCTCCCATCTAGATTACGATTTTGCCCTCAGCTAAAAAATATAGTTTTGCCAATGTTTTTGTTTTTTTTTTGCCTGTCAAATTACGATTTTGACCTGGTGTAAAATTACAGGCATGTCATCGTTTTAGTTTTATTTTTATTTTTATTTTGACAAAACTATGGTAGTGTTTTGTTTTAATTAGTTGGCTCGTTGTAATTTTTATTCGTGTCAAGAGGTAGTTTTTCCATCGTTTTAATTTTTTAGCAAAAATATGGTAGTGTTTTTAGATTGTGTTATTAGTATGTACAAGTAACCGAAACACAGATGTATATATTATGAGAGAGAAATACTCGTCTTAGTGCCCCGCAACGCGTGCGAAGAAAAACTAATTAATTACAAATTTGTTATACTAAGACATAAGATTCAATACATCTAGATCATATATAAATATAGGGAGTTAAATGCCATTTTAGTCCATGTGGTTTGGACCATTTTGCCAGTTTAGTCCAAAGGTTTCATTTTTAACCTGTGGGTCCAAAAAGGTTTCACAGTTGCCATTTTAGTCCACTGGGTTAACTTCATCAATTTTTTTCTGTTAACGAGAAGGCCAATTTGGTCATTTTTGTATGTAATTCTGTTAACTAAAAGGGCAATTCAGCCATATAAAATGACCGAATTGGCCTTCTCGTTAACAAAAAAAATGGATGAAGTTAACCCAGTGGACTAAAATGGCAACTGTGAAACATTTTTGGACCCACAGGTTAAAATTGAAACCTTTGGACTAAACTGGCAAAATGGCCCAAACCACAGGGACTAAAATGGCATTTAACTCTAAATATAGGTATAGATTACGTATTTTAAATTCTTTTTCTGCACATTTACATATTGTCTCTTGATATTTTATTTAGTATATGACATTTTTAAGGGTTGCTTAATCATTTTAAATTTATTTATAATTAATGAAGGAAATCAACTTAATTTGAATCTTATATTTATACATAATACACATTTTCTGCAATTTAATATTACCAACAGCCTGCATATTAGATTTGAAGGGTCTTGAACAAAAATTAAAAATCCAACCCAACCAAAAGAGAGCTTAATTATCTGCATGTGGCTGGTCAAGTCAACCTTTGAAATTCTAATCATGATTAATTTGGTGAAATTAGGTGGTTAAAAAAAGTAAAAGAAAAGTTTGTGTGCACATTACGTATAGAAAATGATGAAAATTTGGATATAATCTTTCATTGCATGGCTTTTTTTCCCTAACGGGGAATGAGAATTTATTTATGAATTAAGAAGAAGCTAGAATATACAAATAATACATTGGCGTGGCCAAGCCAGACCCTTACAAACGGAAATTAACACCAAGCCGTCAAATTCCGGAAAGAAGGATTGTAATCAAACCTGAACAAATGCACAAACCCAAAACCCGAAACATTCGGGACATATATTCAGGTATGACTATTTTTAAAATTGCTGCAGGTATGAGATTAGATGATAACTGACCCAATTATCCGAAAACAAATACATGATAACTCGAAACATACACTTAGAAACTTTTTAGTTTTAAATTTTGTTTTCCTTACTGTCACGGCCCCCGACCTGGTTTGACCCGTTTCAGGAGCCGCGAGACAGAAAATCCCGTGTTATTTAATTAATTGAGTTTAACAGCGGAAGTTTATCATCAGGATCTTTTTAAAACTGAAATATTTCCCGATTATTTTATTTCACAACTCGGGATAAAACCCGGTAATTTACAATCTTTTGATTTCACGAAGAAATCTTTTATTTTACAAAACATGTTTCTTTATTTTATCCTGAGCCACTTTCTTAAGCCTGTAGTGCTTCACGGCACTTTTCCTGGATCATAACAGATCACCTGAAACATGTTTGAAAAAGGTTTTGTCAGCGGGAAATACTGAGTGAATCATTCTATTTACATAAAATGATGTATAGTTATTAATTACAGCATAAGAGCGATTACAATGGCTTCTATCTTATTTTTTATCTGGCGCTGTGTCACAATGGTGACATGTCACAATGGTGACGATGGTCATACCACTATTAGATCAATGAACCTAAATAGTGATGATTATCCCTAGTATGTCAATGAACCTAACTGGGAGAAAATTAGTAATGTGCACAATACCCCACTAGCCAGTAATTCAAGATATCCACGACTTAGTCCCTGTAATTATAACCTTTAAAAATAATATGAGGTATTGTAAAATAGTTGATAAAAAGAGAATGACTCACATTGCAGATTTAATTTGAGCAGAGCATAGCCTACTGATTAGCCTTTTCAACCTACTTTAATAACAGGCACACAATTCTGGGTTAGTAATCAATACAGCATTTACGATAACTCACGAGATCAAACCCTCACAACGAATGACAAAGTGCAATCACTTAAACATCCATCGGATTCACAACGAATGACAGAGTATTCCCCGAGTTCAGGTGGTACTCAAACATCCTGTCGGAATCACAACGAATGACAAAGGATAACCCTAATGTGGGCAGCACTTAAACATCCATTGGATATATTGATCGATCGGACAATGAATCGTAATAGCGATCGTGTTAATACCCTGATTGTGGCGTCGATTAGTGATCTGTGTGTGTTAATTGTGGTAAACAGAACATAACTCAGTGTATATTTCGAATTTCTTCGTCGAACGAACAACAGAATGCAAGTGACAGGCCCTTCTATTTATACCCAAAATTTGCACCTCCCGCTAGTCGCGGAAGAATCCGTGTCACGTGCCGCGTATCGCCTGGGATGACATTTCTAGAATAGAGTAGGCACATGTCCAACTAGCTCAGGTGAGTCGACGTTGCGTGAATTTTCCAATTTGACAGCGTTTTATAAAGATAATCGTAACTAGGGTTTTACCCCCCTGAGTTTTAGGGGCCCTGATTCTAATTCCGATTGTTCTGAAAATTTTAGGGTTTGTTCAGAATCACTTGGGTTTCTCAATTAGGGTTTCCTATTGGTCAATTAAAATAATAATTAAGACTTTTTGATACGAGTTGTTACACTTACCCATGGTATAGTAATAGTATATTTACGTGGTTTAGTTATGTGAAAAATAAAAATAAAAAAACTATTTAATAATATTATTTGTATTTTTTCGGATATGAAGTACAAACTCATCTTTTTGAATTAATATCATAATGCATTTTATATATTTTAGGGTGTTCGGAGCGGCTCGGCAAACCCATTTTACCGAAGTGGCAAACTAATGCCAACCCTTTGCCGCATGAAGTGTTTACGAAATGGGTTTTCAATCGGTGAGGCATAACCGATGCGGGGAAGGGAGGAAGGAGAGAGAGAGGGGGGGTGTGGAGTGGGGTCCATTCCAATCTCAACCAATCACATCTTTTTCCTTTTTTTATTTAAAAAGTTTACCACTTCACCAAATGTCTAAACCATTGCCAACACTTTTCACCAAAGTTTAAACACTTTTCACTGATTGACGTGACGCACTCTGATTGGTTGATTTTTTTAGTTTGACACTCTCAAGTGTTTAACCAGTCCTAACACCCTTAGATATTTATAGTGATGATGATATTTAAGTAATTTATCTTATTTCAGATTTTGTAGTTCTTACAAAACTTCAAATTATATAGAAACTATAATGTTAAGAAAAAACAATGAATCTAGAAATTATCACGGGTAGATTTTAACAAACTAACGGGCATATACCTAATCTCTGCAGGTATGCATGATACTTGATGAGTAACTCCTGCATATACCCAACAAGTATCGGGTATTTGGGTTGGTTTTACAACACAATATGGGACCGGGATATATGCCCATTCAAATCTCGTCTTACTTTCATCGCTACCAGGGAAAAGGATTTATTCCTATCCTTTATCCAAATAAAGAATGAGTTATTATCTCCTTTGTCACCTTATTCGTTGATGATGTTTTGTTGTTGAATATTTATCATTACATGGTCGCCATACACAGTTACACACAAGAAGAGGACCTGAAAATTCTTAACAATAGCCTTTTGTTTGAGGTAGCGCCTGCAGGCTCAAACATCATCATCATACTCAGTAAATCCCACCAATAGCAAAGCAAATATATGGTCTGAGGTAAGATGTAGACAGCCTTATTTCCACCCTGTAGAAATAGAGAGACTGTTTCTAGTGAGACCCCAGGCTCGATCTGCAGGCTCAAACAAATATCTTTAAAAGTAACCAAGTTTCTATGAGCAATAACAATTGTGATCAGTGGTAAATCGTTATTAACAATAACTTTGGTGATAAAAAAAGTAACCAACTTTATACTAGCAATTTCTTGATGATGTAAACGAATATATAGCTGATTATAGTTTAACCGCAAACTAACATACACATTCATGTAAAGCTATAACGGTTCAACAAAATGTTGTGATGATTCCCTATATATATAGGGAAGTGATGAAACAATGGTTAACCGGGTGGGGTTAACTCACTGGTCTCGTCAAGTAGGGTTAATCCCTTCTTTCCAAGGATCGTTTGCTGGATCGTCCGCTGGTTGGTTTCCTGCACAAGGAAACAAGCCGTGACTCGTAACAAGGAGGATGGGGTGGGGGTGCTCCTTGTTACCACTCTCCGGCGTGAGAATCAGTAGTTTGCTTGGGAAGCAAAGTGTGATAGTAGTAGTAGTGAGAGAGTTCAGAAGTGATCCCTCAAACTTGGTTTGGGGTCGGTATTTATAGCCGAGGAGTGAAGGAGGGTAGTTGAGTAGCTAGTCTGACATCGCACAGCTACTTGCAAGTGTGTCAGACCTGTCGGTCACGGTGGTGATGCCACGTCCTGCTGTGGTGTCAAACTGTTGCACACATGTGGGCTGATAGGCGACTGTTCCCAGCGCCACTTGCACTGTGGTGTCAGACCCACTTGCTTTGTAGGCAGGATGCGGTGCCAGGCCACATCGCTGCTTGCGGTCACTGATGTTGTTCCCGCGTTCTTTGATCTATCCAAGATTTATGCGGGATGCGGTGCCATGTCGCATCGCCGCTTGGTGACTTTTACTGTTGTCCAGATTCCTTGTCGTGACGAAAATGTTCATAGGATGCGGTGCCAGGCCGCATCGCTATGCGTAACATTTGTACTTAGTTTTCTCATCAATGGACAGATTGGACCGCTGTGTTCGCGTGTGTCTGCACGGACACAGGTAAGTTCCTGCTGGTGGGGGTTTTTGATAAGGGTAATGGTCACTCGCGGTCATGCTGACGCGAGATCTGGGACCATACCCCTTCAAGCCCCCCTAGTCTAGTGTTCCTTCCTTATGCAAGTTGCATGTGGGAGGGATACTGGACTATGGTGTCTAGAAGGTAGAATATGGGCCATGCAGATGGCTCCTACTTTCAGTAGATCAGGCTGCTGACGTAGGTCGTTCGAGTGGATTATTTCCTCCTTTGAGAAGGATGTGTTTGTGCATGATGGTTTTGACTTTTGAAGTTTTCGTTCCGCACCGGTGAGCAAGTTCCGTCTGATGCGGAATTCTCAGCCGAGGTTTTGATGCGGTAATATGGTCTACCGTTTTCTGATGTCATCAGCCACCTGTTGGTGTTTCGAACCAACCTTTGTAACGGTGACTGAAGATGTTAGTAGTGTTCGAACCAACCTTTGAGATGGTGACGGAAGATGTCAGCAGGGTTTGAACCAACCTTTAAGATGGTGACGGAAGATGTCCGTAATCGCCACTCTAGTTGTAGCCTCTGCGTCAGCTGATGCAATGTTTGTAAGTACTTAGCTCAAGCTCTATGTTCAACTAGACATTCAACGATGATCCCTGCTTTGTGGGGTGTTCGTGTTCTCCAGTTTAGCTCTTGAGTAAACGCACGTGTGTTGCAGTTTAGCTCTCTAGTAACCGCACGTCCTCTGCGGTTTTAGCTCTCAAGTAACCGCACGTCCTTTGTGGTTACCTCGTTGCTGCACCCATGGTTGTAAAAATCCCGACTAGTCTCCGATTAATCACTAATCGGAGGTTGACCGATTAATGGCCGATTAATAGCTATGCAGTCAATGGGGGTCCTATTCTGGCCAAATTTTGGCTAGATGGCGGCCAAATTTTGACCAAACCATATAAATTCCTTCCAATTACTTAAAAAATGGGTTAATGAGGGGTTAAAACATGTCTAATTCAAAAAACTACATATAAAAATGTGTGTGTGTATATGTAACTAAGAATTACATATAAAAATCTCAATCCGATTAATTTCGATTAATCCTTATTAATCCCGATTAATCGCTAGTCGGTACCCCACCGCCCGACTAGCGCCTAGCGATTCTTACAACACTGGTTGCACCTTGTTGGCCATGTGTGTTTGAGCTATGTGGGGTAGTTGCGTCATTGTTGGCTGTGTTTGGTCGAACAATGTGAATCTGGACTATGGGCAGATAAACATGGTCCAAGGCATGGTTGTGCCAACCATTGTTTATTCTATGCGGTCCATAGGTGGGTAACCAGTCATAAGCAGACTTGTTACCACCGTTCTGGAGCTACTTTCCTTCACGCTTTGGTGGAAAGTAGTTTTCCTTTAAGTAGTGTCGCCGGGGGAGATCACCTTAGATACTTGGGAAGTTGGTTGAAACTCTTCCGCATTCATTTTGTAACCACTTTCCTTCACTTTTAGTTGGAAAGTAATTTTCCTAGAAGTAGCTTTGATAAACCGCGTGGCGGTTTAGTCGTGGCTCTTCTGTAGCTACCGTTAGGGTAACTATATTCCGCCGCAGCTACTCGTGAGTGTCTGCGGTTTGCATCATAGAACTCGCTTCTAGAGAGTTTGAAGCTTGGATGTGGCTCTTGAAGGATCAAGAGTTAGGGTTGCTGATGTGCGGTTGCTCAGCATACTTGTCCTTTATCCTAAGGAGAAGCTGTTTGCGTTCCCTCCGTGGTTGTGAACCGGACACATGGGATTTGAAACTTGAAGAAACTTGTATGGAACGCGGTTGGCCGCATCCTGAGAAGCGGTTTTCGCAGTCCAAAGAACCATGCTAGTTCTGAGTATTTGACACACCTGTGCGGGTTCGTGTGTGTCATCTCCGCATATTCCACGTGTGCTCGTGGGTATGTGCGGTTTATTGTTTACACCCCTTTATATAATGAGATATATACTTTTGCCTTTTTTGAGGGGTATGTAAAAAACGACATGCGGTATGGGTTATGGTGCGGTAAACCAGAGAAACCGTATGCCGCTTATGTTTGGATAATGTTGTCGCTTTCTGTTGCATACGTCATGATTGCACGTGTGGGTTGGTGAAAGTTGGTAGGATCCTGTCATGTGCTGAATTGAAAGGACGTTTGCACTGCCCGAGGTCATAACTGCACTGTAGCAAGGAGTGAAAAAGTCTCTTTTGTCAGGCGCGTGGACGGCCACGCGCGCGTGGTAACCGTCAGCAGAAACGTCGCTGACCACGTGGCGTCCCGTTATTGGCCCATTTTGAACGTGATGAGTCGGTTTCCTGCATCGCATTAATTGCGGTGAGTATATAAGTGGAAACCGTTCGATTTCTCCTCACTTTGTTCAAAAATTTCAAAAATTTTCCGGTGAACAGAGTGTGCTCTCTTTGTCTTCTCTGATAAGCTTCATCTGGATTTCCGGTCAAGTTTCTGGGTTTTTTTGTAAACTCATTCTTCTATCTTCTTTATTCCTGATGGCTGAACCATCTGATCCACACCATTCTGAGGGTGAAAACCCTGAACATTCCTCGCCGGTGGCTGGGGAAGAAGAGGAAGACGGTGGTAGTGCCCCTGGTGGTGGCCTACCAGTATTGAAGTGGTCGAAGGTGTCTTTTAACCAACTGATGACCAGCATACAAATACCCCAGGAGTTTGGGGTTGTTTATCCCAAGGAGGGTGACACCGGTGCCGGTGCTCCGGCCGGTTATGTCACCATGTGGGCTGATTCTTTTATTGACGGTAACCTTCGTTTACCATTAACTGTTTTTGTTGCTGAGGTTCTGGAGTAATACAAAGTCCATATCTCCCAAATGAGTCCGTTCGGGATGATTCGTATTAGAAACTTTGAGTACACTTTTCGTGCTCTTGGTTTTCCGGTTACCGTTGAAAATTTCCGGCGGTTCTACCAGCTGACGGTGAACACCGGGTTCTTTTCTTTTGGCCAACGGTACGGAAGTATCAAGCTGATGACCCCTCCCAAGGGTATTACAAAGTGGAAGACCAAGTTCTTCTATATTAAGGCTGTCGCGGTTGTTGCTAACATGACCTTGCGGAATGTTAATGAGGCTATCCCTGCGGAGGATATTGCTCTTCCCAGTGCGGAGACTGTGGAGTGGTTCCCCAGGTTGAGGACTATTGAGCATAAGCAGCTGGACAACAATCAGTTGTGGGTGCTGCGGATGATGCTAACCAGGCCTGATAGGCATGCAAGGCCCGTTGTGCGGGAAAAAACTGGTGGTAAGTGTTCATACCTTTGTGCGGTTTCTTTATCCCCTTGCTTGTTTCTGATTTGTAAGTGTATTATCAGAAGTTGTTGAGCAATGGAAGATATTTGATCCGGCCTTTACAGGCAAGGTTGACATTGTTAAGTGTGCGGAAGGTGAAGGTTTTAACTTGACCATTGTCAATAATTTCCGCGTTCCTAAACGCGAGGCACTGAACGCACCCTTGCCGCAAGGCAAAGGTATAATTCGTGACCTTTTTACTTTCCTTATAAGGTTCGCCTTGGTGATCTTCTTGTTTGATGATCTAAACGCAGGTACTCTTGGGGTCCTGGGTAAATTTGAGTTGAAGGGTGCCCCCAAGAAGCATGCAGAGAAGAAGCAAGTGGAGAAACCCGTGTGTGGTCACGACAAGAGAAAACCTGAGGCTCCTGTTGTTCCGCCTTTGGTGCCGCAGGCGGCAGGTATCTCTCGTTCTTGTTTCCGCAAGTATACCGATTACGTGGTAGTGTCTGACACCCTTGAGGGTTTGGGTGTTCTAGGTGGTGGTGCGGCTGCAGGTGGGAATTCTCCGGGTTCCAAGCCTACTGATGAGAAGAGAAAGAGAAAACCGGAGAAGGCTGCGGATGCCGGTGAGAAAACGCGTCCAAAGATACAGACCAAACGGGCGGCTTTTGTGGGACCTGTGAAACCTGTGGTTGTTTCTGGTAAGCGATTCATAACTTGTACAAATATTTTGTCTTTGCACTTGTAGTTTAAAGTGTTTATGCTTCGTTTACAGAACCGCAAGATGAGGGGTTCTCTTTGTTTGATGCTCCTCATTCTCCCCCGCATGACACAGCTGCGGATGCGGGGGTTAAAGTGGTGCCTGAACCTTCTGCGCGGGCGGAGGATACTGGGAAGGGGCCTGCGGCTCAGATCTATGACACGGTGGACTCCCATGATAATCTGATCTCCCCGCAGGACACTGATGATCTGAACCTGAAGTTTGCTTATACTGAGAGGAAGAAATCTCCTGCTGCTGAGAAAGCTTCTGGTTCCGCTTCTGGGGGTGCGGGTTTTACAGGGACTCCTATTCAGCCTGAAGAGTCTGAATTGGAGTTCTATTACCGCACCTATACTGAAGACCGGGCCATGACCTATCACCGCCCCCCATGGACTGTAATGCAAGGGGATGATATTTCTGCTGACCCTTCCGCGTGTAGGGAGATTTTGGGTGGCTTGGGCACCCCATTTGAAGTCAATCGGGCCCGTTCCTTGCCAACTGAGGTTCAGGTTAATCAACTCTCCTCCATGCTTGTTGGGAGTTCCATAATGGCAAATGCCATTATGGAGAACTACAAGGTGCTGGGGCGCAAGGAGGAGGAGAATGCGCGCTAGCAGGCTGAAGCTGCAGAGTTGGTTAAGGCTGCTCAGTCTGCTTATGCTTTTCAAAGGCAGCCTTATCCTTTTCAAGCTGCCCTGCACCACCCCATCCTCCTTGTTACCACTCTCCGGCGTGAGAATCAGTAGTTTGCTTGGGAAGCAAAGTGTGATTGTAGTAGTAGTGAGAGAGTTCAGAAGTGATCTCTGGGACAAACTTGGAGTTTTCGGCCGCAGATTTCGGCCTGTAGGGTTGGATCGGGTGGCGCTTTGCAGCGCGGAGGTATGTGGTGCGGGCTTGAGTGGGAGGAACATAGTTTCTTCCTCCCGGTCTACTGCTAGTAGCATGAGAATCCCCGCAGTATGTACCGTCGTCCGGATCGTAATGATGAAACAATGGTTAACCGGGTGGGGTTAACTCACTGGTCTCGTCAAGTAGGGTTAATCCCTTCTTTCCGAGGATCGTTGGCTGGATCGTCCGCTGGTTGGTTTTCTGCACAAGGAAACAAGCCGTGACTCGTAATAAGGAGGATGGGGTGGGGGGGTGCTCCTTGTTACCACTCTCCGGCGTGAGAATCAGTAGTTTGCTTGGGAAGCAAAGTGTGATAGTAGTAGTAGTGAGAGAGTTCAGAAGTGATCCCTCAAACCTGGTTTGGGAACGGTATTTATAGCCGAGGAGTGAAGGAGGGTAGTTGAGTAGCTAGTCTGACATCGCACAGCTACTTGCAGGTGTGTCAGACCTGTCGGTCACGGTGGTGATGCCACGTCCTGCTGTGGTGTCAGACTGTTGCACACATGTGGGCTGATAGGCGACTGTTCCCAGTGCCACTTGCACTGTGGTGTCAGACCCACTTGCTTTGTAGGCAGGATGCGGTGCCAGGCCGCATCGCTGCTTGCGGTCACTGATGTTGTTCCCGCGTTCTTTGATCTATCCAACATTCATGCGGGATGCGATGCCATGCCGCATCGCCGCTTGGTGACTGTTACTGTCGTCCAGATCCCTTGTCGTGACGAAAATGTTCATAGGATGCGTGTCGAAACCCCCGATCCCATATTCCCGGGAACGGGCGGACACGATCTCAGTTGTGGTGGTATCAGGTTATTTAATCTTGCAGCGGAATTTACATCAGGACCGTAGTTAGGAAATGTTTATCAGAGTAAAACCACCATATTTTATATTAATTATCACATGGATAAAATCCAAGTTTCTTATTACAATACTTTTATAGGGATAAACCCTGTCTTATTGAATTTAAAACATCGTTTATTAGGTAACTTTTATAGCCACATTATCTCCAAGCCTTTAGTGCTCTCCAGCTGGCTTTCTACTAATTGGCTGTCATATTGGGTTACCTGAAACGCGTTTTAAAAACATTTGTCAGTCGGAAATACTGGTGTGTGAATCCCAGTTTAATCAAGAAACATTTTATTGATTAAAACAGTATTGAGGATGATTACAATGTTTATGTCTATCCAATTACTCCATTTGGTACTATCAATCCACTGACTTGTGGGTCATATTACACATTGGCTAACTCATTGTCCAATGGTAACGTACTGTCAACCTTGACTTACTACTCACAGTGTAGTAAATTTTGTATACAAAACCCCAACATACCGGCAGTAATTGAAGAACTACAAAGACTCAATCACCGCTTAATCACATTGTAAAATAATTAAGGTTTTGTAGAATATTACAAAAATATTAACAAAAAGAGGATAAACTCACTTTGCTATCTTAGGCTTCTTGTAAAGGTTTCCTGGGTATAATCTATAATTTATACAAATGTACATTGGTTAGTATCATAACCCTTTGAAATTATTAATTATACCCTCCCCGAGACGGCATTCCAACAACTACGTCGGGCAGAACCACGACAATTGTTACGGAACCCTAAATTAATCGGGCAGCGTAACTATTATGAAACTGGGGTTATAATACTTACAACGGAGCAGAACCTCGCTAATTAGGGGTATAATACCCGTGTATTATAACTTTCCTACAGAAATTGTGATTTGAGATTGAAATGTGAGCGACGAAAAACGTAAACTGATGAGTTCTATATATAGTGCTGGATTCTAACTTCCAGGCGGCCCGCGTAAGATAAGGCTAAGCCTTACGCGGCCCGCGTCAACCACCTGGTCAACATATAGCTTGTCCCGGTCATCCTCTAGACCGCCACGATGTCGACACGTGTCAGCACCGGATGTCTCCGCGTTTCATGATCTCTAGCGGCCCGCGTAAGTGTAAGCTTAAGCTTACGCGACCCGTATCAACTTAAGAAGTCAACGGAGTCAATTCCAGTTTTGATACCGCCCGCGTGAGATGTTGGGGTGGGTCTACGAGGCCCGCCTCAACTCCATTTTTCTTATATTTGATTTATTTTATATGTTAAAACATAATTTGGGCTCGGTTTTCACATACGGGGTGTAATATAAGACATATTGGAATATTTTACAATATACTAAAGTGTCATAATATTTATGAGCGTGTTGGTTTTACCAAGGGTTGTTACATTCTCCCCACCTTGTTTTAGAGCTCGTGCTCGAGATCTATTGAAATAAATGCGGGTGTTTCTTTTGCATTTCTGATTCAAGCTCCCATGTGTATTTTGGTCCTCTTTTGGAGTTCCACTTCACTTTGACTAGAACTAGTCTTTTATGCTTGAGATTCTTGATTTTTCTATCTTCAATCTGTAGAGGTCTTTCAACAAACTTAAGTTGTTCATTTACTTCTATATCTTTAAGAGGTATTATCAAAGATTCATCAGCTAAACACTTTTTGAGATTAGATACATGAAACACATCACGTATTCCTGCCATTTCCTCTGGCAGTTGTAGCTGATAGGCTACAGGTCCTATTTTTCTAATAATCTTGAAGGGTCCAACATACCTGGGACTTAGCTTTCCTCTTTTGATGAATCTTACCACTCCTTTCCAAGGAGAGACTTTCAACAATACTTTATCTCCTACCTGAAACTCCAATGGCTTGCGTCGGTTATTGGCATAACTCTTTTGTCGATCACGTGCGGCTTTCAGTCATTCCTTGACTTGAATAATCTTGTCAGTTGTTTCTTGCACTATCTCAGGTCCAGATAGTTGCTTTTCCCCAATTTCTGCCCAACAGACTGGGGTTCGACACTTTCTTCCATAAAGTGCTTCAAATGGTGCAGCATTGATACTTGTGTGATAACTATTATTATAAGAAAATTCTATTAAAGGTAAGTGATCGTCCCAATTACCTCCAAAATCAATTACACAAGCTCTAAGCATGTCCTCCATTGTCTGAATTGTTCTTTCACTTTGTCCATTCGTTTGTGGATGATAAGTTATGCTTAATTTTAACTTGGTTCCCATTGTCTTTTGGAAACTTGACCAAAAATGAGAGGTAAATCGACTATCCCTATCAGAAACAATTGATAAAGGAATGTCATGTAAAGAAACAATTTCATTTACATACAATTTAGATAATTGTTCCATACTAATTGTTTCCTTCATTGGTAAGAAATGAGCTGACTTGGTTAGTCTATCTACAATCACCCAGATTGTATCATTTCCTTTCTTAGTTTTAGGTAATTTAGTAACAAAATCCATGGTTATTAATTCCCAATTCCAAACTGGCATTTCTAATTGTTGTAACAAACCTGAGGGTTTCTGGTGTTCAGCTTTGACTTGTGAACAAGTTAAACATTTAGAAACATAGGTTGCTATGTCTTTCTTCATTCCTATCCACTAGAAATTTTTCCTTAAATCCTGGTACATTTTGTCACTTCCTGGATGCATCGTATACTTGGACTTATGAGCTTCTTCTAATATGCGATGGCGTAGATTTCCTAATTTAGGTATCCACATTCTCTTTTCATGGAATCCCTGTCACACCCCGAATTTCCATGTGTCACCGGTGGGCCCGGTGGGGGAGTATCGTGACGTGGTTGGCAACATAATAGTCAAACAACACAATATTTAAATGCACAGCGGAAGCAAATTATAGATTTAATTCAACCAAACGATATTGTAATATTAAGTATCACAAATAGTCGAATATAAATCCACAGGTAGATCAAAATTTAAAAGGAAACAAATGTTCAACAGTTTATGACATCCAAGCTGGCGAGACTTAATGTGGATGCTAGGAGACAAGCCAGCCTATTTCGCGTAGTACCTGCACTTAACCTTTTTAAGAAAATACGTCAGTTTACACTGGTAAATACAATCAACTGACTCATTTTGAAAAGAGTTTAAGAAAATGCATTTAAGGCACAAGGCACAAATAATATTTTTATAACTTGGGATAATTATTTAAATATATAATACTTGTAGGGATTTACATGTTCCTTATGCGTTCAGTAGCCCGGATCGAGCCGGGTTAAAGATCAATTAACACACCACTTTATTTATGAGACACTAACAGGTGTACGCCTACACCTGAGTGCTAAGGTCGTGGCCATTTCGTAAAATGATGCCAGGGATATCCGGGACACGGTCATTAACCCCTCAAAGGCTTTAAGCAAACAAAACAATATTAAACGAGACGTCTCAATACTTTCATTATCATTCATTCAATCAAAGATTCAACGCCCCGACCAAGCGGTATTTTATATACCGTACCCCAAGCCCGTATAGGGAAAATAAGTTAAAAGTATTTACCTGAGTAAGTATTGATCAAAATCAACGAGTGCAAGTATCTTTTACTGGTTCTCCTAATCTGGAACGAAGGTTTATAATAACCTATTAGAATCCTAATGGGTCTTTAGTTAAGCTTACGCTTAGACCGGTTAGTTTTAAAGATACGGTTCGTACGCACGATTAAGCGAAGACCGGATAGAATGTGATTTAGACCCGACAAGTTTGAAGACTTGCTTAATATGGGTATATGATACACATTCTGGATTTTGAGATAAAACCGATAAGGTTTGACCCGTTTCGGCTAATTTATGTAAACTAGTTACATAAACCGAACCGAACGCGCATGAAGCGTAACGGGTATCCGTAAGAGTCCTAAACAGGTTTCCTAAGTTAACACACCTTAAATAAGTTGTGATATCAGTAGGATATCACCCATGATGCCCAAAACGAGTTTAATCTCATAATAAGCCCCGTAGGGGTATTTTGGTCATTTTAAAGATTATAAAAGGGTTTAATTAGACACCTGTGATCCGGGTCTGAGTTGATCAGTAAAATAGCTTATTTTAACAGGTTATAACCTTTGGTAATAAGTCTTATGTATTAAAATAGTTTTAAACCCAAACTATGCGTTAATTACGCGTATAAAGTCGTTTTAAGCGATGTATGGGTTAAAATACGATTCTAAGTTTTCTGATCAAATAAACAGGCTCAAAATACTCCATTTATTATTTAAAATCAATAGCAATTGGGTTGGCGTTAAAAGGATTTGTAAAACTCATTTTATGGCCGAAAAGGGCATATTCGGTATTTACCGAATTAAGGCGCTAATCCAAGCTTATGATCAGTTTAAAAATAATTAAAAATCTTCTAAAATCCTAAAATATTATATTACATCAGTGGGTAAAAGGTTTGGTGTCAAAATTTTGGTTTAGATAGGTTTTATGCTAATGACGCCGTTTAATTAATAAAAGCGTTCTTAATTACGTCATTAAGCATAACTCCTAATCTAGACCTCCGATTAACGTGAAATTTTCGAGACATGCATAATAATCAGTAACTAAGGTTATGGCAATTTCACATTTCCAAAAATCTCGTTTTATGGTCATGAGGGCATTACGGTCAATATTTAGGCGATTAACGGAAACATCGGACGATTAGGGATTCGAGTGGTATAAACGCAGAGGCTTATACACACATGTATCTAGGTCCTAATGGAACCTTAAGGCATGTCTAAACCTATATAAATCGGGTCAGAACTGAGGTCAACGCAAAAGTCAAACTTTTGCGTCTTTCGGCTCCGAATCGGTTCTAAATAGAAAGTTGTCGAATCAAAAAAGCGTAGACAAGTTATTATACTTATTTTCAAGTTATATGACTGATAAAACAGGTTACACGCCTTCCGTATCATTAAATATGCGATTAAGGTTTCTGTTGACTTTTTCGGAAAGCCTTTGACTCGACAAACGACATGGTTAGGATTCAAATCAGTGAGTGACCTTTTAGGGGTTTAATAACCATATAAATACCAACTTATAACAACTTTCGATTCGACAAAACTCTGGACCGATTGTGTTTTATCTAAAAGTCAAACCGTAGTTACGACGGTTTGATTTCTAGGCCATAAGCTAAGCATAAATGAATTTAGAAGGATCAAAGGCACTTACACACGTCTAAGGGATGTTTTGGAAAGCTTGTGACCTGCTTGTATGCTCTGGAAATGCTCAGGAGTGATGAATGATCAATGTTGCATAATGTGGGTCTTATAAACAACTTCAAACATGCTTAGATCATTGACAACTAAGTCTAGGAGTGTTGCATTATCATCCACAAGTCCCCTACTAGCTAAAAACCATTTTAGGCAGCCCAAAGTATCGAAACAATTGCATTTGAGTCGGTTACAAGCATCAACAGGCAGCTGTCTGTTTTTTCTGCATCTGCAGGCCTGACGCGGCCCGCGTCCCATTTCAGCATATCTAAAGCGGGCCGCCTGGGACCTGGAAACCTGATTTTTGTTTTTCTTTTATTGCATTTTGGTCCTTGGTCCCCCGAAAGGTCGTTTTCACCATCCTACTTGCATATGAAGCTTTGTTATTTAATATATGGGGCTTTAAGACTTATACCCACTTTGTTAAGTCATCGGGTAACTTTGTGATCACCCGAAAAGCCCTAAATTTCAACGTTGACGATTCTAACCCTCACACACGAATTTTATCACAACTTGCTCATACGATAACGAAACTTCATGAAATTTTTGCGGTACTTTCTAGTGAGCATAATTAATCGTTACAAAGCTTCGGGTTTGTCAAAAGGTCACTCAGAGGTATAACTTAAACATGTTGGCACATTTAACCCCTGTAGTTTGTAATCTCTCACTTTCTTTCACAATTCGCTTCGTATGATCCATGATCTATTCGTTTAAGGTTATAAACATCATGTAGGGTTATTGCAAAGTATATTTATTCATTGTTGACACTTTGAACCCGTTTATTTACACAGTTTCACTGTTTGTCAACTTTAGTCCTTCAAGAACATTCTTTCACACGTTCAAACCTATGACACGTGTCAACACATTATAGGACGTAAATTTCCGAGGTGTTACATCCTCACCCCCTTAAAATAAATCTCGACCCGAGATTTACTGAAATAAGTAAGGGTATTTTTATTTCATCGTGGATTCAACCTCCCACGTGAATGCGGGACCTCTACGGGCATCCCATTTGACCTTTACAAAAGGTATATGCTTCCTTCGAAGCTTCCTCACCTGTCGATCTTCGATTGACAAAGGTTTTTCCACAAATTTCAAGCTCTCATCAATATGCACATCTGTATAGGGTATAACCACTGATTCGTTAGCGAAACACTTCTTCAGATTGCAGATGTGGAACACATTGTGTATACTACTGAGCTCTTCAGGTAAGTTTAACTTGTAGGCAACTGACCCGACACGTTCGATAACCTCGAAGGGCCCTATGTATCTCGGGCTTAGTTTGCCTTTCTTACCAAACCGCATCACTCCTTTCCAGGGTGACACTTTAAGTAGGACTTTTTCACCTACTTCGAAGTGAAAATCCTTACGATTTGGATCAGCGTAAATCTTCTGCCTATTCCGGGCAGCTTGGAGATTGTTTCGAATCTGGACAATCTTGTCCGTCGTTTCGAACACGATCTCTGGTCCTGATAACTGGACTTCTCCAACTTCCGCCCAACAAACTGGTGATCTACACTTTCTACCGTATAATGCCTCAAAAGGCGCAGCCTTGGTGCTGGTATGGTAGCTATTGTTGTAGGAGAATTCGATTAATGGCAGGTTCTTATCCCAGCTACCTCCCAAATCGATCGCACATGCACGTAGCATGTCTTCTAGCGTTTGAATAGTACGCTCACTTTGACCGTCTGTCTGTGGATGGTAAGCCGTACTAAAGTTCAAACGTGTGCCCAAAGATTGTTGGAAGCTTTTCCAAAAATGCGACGTGTACCTAGTATCTCGGTCAGAGATAATAGCTACAGGTATGCCATGTAAGGCTACAATCTTATCAACGTACAGTTGGGCTAACATATCGGAGCTGTAGGTCTCCTTAATGGGTAGGAAATGTGCCGACTTAGTCAGTCGATCAACTATCACCCAGATGGTGTCATTTCCTTTCCTTGTCTTAGGTAACTTGGTGATAAAATCCATAGTTACCATTTCCCACTTCCAAGTAGGAAGTTCGGGCTGTTGTAGCAAACCTGACGGTTTTTGATGTTCTGCCTTGACTTGCGCACACGTCAAGCATTTAGCTACATAGGTAGCTACAGACTTCTTCAAGCCTATCCACCAATAATTTGCTCTAAGATCCTGGTACATTTTATCAGCTCCAGGATGAACAGAATATTTAGAGCTGTGGGCTTCCTGGAGGATAACATCTCGGAGTCCTCCATAAATTGGAACCCATATCCGTCCATTCAATCTAAGAATTCCATCCTTACTAAGAGATAGCTGCTCCTCAGTTACTCCTAGCTTTTCGTTAGGATAGTTAGCTTCCAACACAGCTTCCTTCTGTGCAGCTAACAACCTTTCCATCAAACTGTTCTTTATTTCCATGCTCTTGGCATTGATTCGGATGGGTTTCACCCTCTCCTTCCGACTCAAGGCATCGGCGACTACATTCGCCTTGCCGGGATGGTATCTTATTTCACAATCGTAATCATTAAGAGTTTCCATCCAACGACATTGCCTCATGTTCAAGTCCTTCTGGTTGAACAGATGTTGAAGGCTCTTGTGATCAGAATAGATCACACATTTGATTCCATATAAGTAGTGCCTCCACAGTTTTAGTGCGAATACAACGGCACCCAACTCCAAGTCGTGGGTGGTGTAATTCTTTTCGTGCACCTTTAACTGTCGTGAAGCATAGGCAATGACTTTGCCCTTCTGCATAAGCACACATCCCATCCCGGTGTGTGATGCATCACAATAAACTACAAACTCCTCTATTCCATCAGGCAATGTTAGCACCGGAGCATTGCTCAACTTTTGTTTCAGAATATCTAAGGATTCCTGCTGCTTAGGACCCCAGTCAAACTTAATCTTCTTACGTGTCAGCGAAGTCAGGGGTGCAGCAATCCTTGAAAAGTTTTCTATGAATCGCCTATAGTATCCTGCCAAACCTAGGAAGCTACGAATTTCTGTAGGCGTCTTTGGCTCATGCCAATTCATGACAGATTCAACTTTAGCGGGATCTACTTGGATACCACGCTCACTAACAACATGTCCAAGAAATTGGACTGCTCGAAGCCAGAATTCACACTTTAAGAACTTGGCATAGAGCTTCTCTTTATGAAGTAGTTCCAGTATGCAGTGAAGATGCTTCTCATGGTCAGATTGGTTCTTTGAGTAGATGAGGATGTCGTCGATGAAGACGATGACGAATTTGTCTAAGTGCGGCTTGCAAACGCGATTCATGAGATCCATGAACGCGGCTGGTGCATTAGTGAGCCCAAAAGGCATCACTAGGAACTCGTAATGACCATAACGAGTCCTAAATGCTGTTTTGTGCACATCTTCATCTCTAACCTTCAATTGATGGTAGCCTGACCTCAAGTCAATCTTCGAGAAGAAACTTGCCCCTTGAAGTTGATCGAACAGGTCGTCGATTCTGGGCAAAGGATACCTATTCTTGATAGTAACCTTATTAAGCTCACGGTAGTCGATGCACAGACGCATCGATCCATCCTTCTTCTTAACAAATAAAACTGGTGCTCCCCAAGGAGACGAACTAGGTTTGATGAAACCTTTAGCTAGCAAATCATCTAGCTGCGTCCTCAATTCCTTCATCTCTGTTGGTGCCAACCTATAAGGCGCCCTTGCAACAGGTGCTGATCCAGGAATAATGTCAATTCTGAATTCCACTTGCCTATCTGGTGGCAAACCAGGTAGTTCTTCAGGAAATACTTCGGGGTATTCAGAAATGACTGGTATATCTCCAATCTTGGGTTTCGGTTCATCAATAATCACCTGTGCCATGTAGATGACACAGCCCTTCTTCAAACACTTAGAGTCTTTGAGTATAGACATTTTCTCGGGCAGCCCATACTGGGTATCTCCCTGGATAGTAAGTGATTCACCAGACGAAGTCTTGATCCTCACTTGCTTCTTATTGCAAATAATCTGGGCCTGGTTATGAGATAACCAGTCCATACCCAAAACTATGTCGAAACCGGCTAGTTTTAAAGGAAGTAGGGACAAAGGAAAAGAGTGATTCTTAATGGATATGAAACATCCATCTAATAAGGTTGAAGCGGTTTCTAAAGTGCCATCTGCTAGTTCCACCTCATAATTCACACTTAAAGTTCTAACAGGTAGTTTCAACAATTCACAAAACTTATTATCTACAAACGACTTATCAGCTCCTGAATCAAATAACACTCTCAAATAAACATCATTTACGAGAAAGGTACCTGTTATCACGTTGTCGTCCTTGACGGCTTCCTTAGCATCCATTCTGAAGACCTTAGCATTGGTCTTCTTGGCCTCTTCCGGCTTCTTGGCATATTTTGGGCAATTGCTCCTGATGTGCCCCTTTTCATTGCAACCATAGCAGGTCGCATCCTTTATCTTCTTGCAATCCACGGTTTTGTGTTCCCTGGATTTGCATAACCCACATGCAAAAGGCTTCAATTGTGTTTGTGAGTTGGATTCAAACCTGCACTTCCCAAAGTGCTGTCTCTTGCAGGTTTTACATCTGGGTTTTTCACCCGACTGTTGACCATCCTTCTTAAAACCTGACCCCTTCTTTTGGTCATTGTTTCCCTTCTGCTTCTTGTCTGATCGTCGTGAGTTGTCATCCTCACGCTTCCTCTTTTCGGTATCATTTTTCCTTTGTGACCTCAGCCTGACAGCATCCGAGGTCAGAGATAACGATATGTCCGTTACTGACCGAAAAGTGGTTGGTCTGGAAGCTTTTACACTTGCTTTGATCTCCGGTTCCAAACCCCCGATAAAACGAGCTATACGTTTAGGCTCCGGAGTTACCAAGTAAGGGACCAACCTTGACAAAGTATTGAAAGTAGTAAGGTAGGCCTGACAGTCCAGGTTTTTCATGACCAGCGCCATGAAATCAGATTCAATTCTCTCAACCTCGTGTTGAGGGCAGAAATTTTCTTTGATTAGTGCCATGAACTGTTCCCAGGTCATGTTGTATAACGGGACTTTCCCTGTGGCTTGGATCAAAGATCTCCACCAGGCTAAGGCTTCTCCTTTGAAAGACTGTGAGACAAACTTCACAATATCCCTATTATGACAACCACTGATATCCACCACAGTATCCATTTCGTCCATCCACGTCATGCAATCAACAGCTCCTTTTTCCCCATTGAAGTCTCTGGGTTTGCACGAGACAAAGTACTTATATGTGCAACCCCTATTACGAGGTTCTTGGTTCTGTACGACTCTTTGGGATGGATTACTCCTTTGATTCGAGGAGTGGTGAGAATTACTGTTGTGGGCAGTGTGGGTCCTGGAGGGTGTTCTAGTGTGTGATGCAGAATGGGTCCTTGTATGGGTACCACTTGATCCATGGTGCTGTCTATCCATAGCTCTATTAACTGCATTGTCTATCATAGCTTGCAACTCTGCACCCGCTACGTTTACATGAGCATTATCATTCACTATCCCTGGGTGACTGTTGACCTCGTTTGAGTCTGCCATGTATCTTTAACTGTAACACATCGGTAATAATTCATTGGTGAGTTTATTATAGAATTGTCTTTTATGGCAAATTTATTAACCGTGATAAACATAGACCATATATGGTTAATTTATTACTCCCATTTATTTAGGATTTCTAACATAATTTATCCTAATTATAAAACAATAACAGTTTTTTTTTTATTAGCACATAAGGCCTAGTCACAGGGACAATATAGATTATAAGCTATGATTTCAGAGAATCAAAGCATGAAGGTTTGAACAAAGTTCATTACCTTTATCAGACAGGGTCATAGACTAATACTGTCTTTTGTCTCATATGAAAATGAGAAGGGCCCGTAGGCATTCCATTACCAATGGATGGTAAAAAGAACTTATCATATTTATTAATGATTTAACCCATGATTCAGAGATCATTTATTTGGGTTTAGAATCTTTGAAAAGATCCATATATAATAATAACACGTGTGTTTTTAACGAATCATGTCTGCCAGGAGTGTTAACATGTTTTCAGATGTTAACAGGGATTTGAATCTTTTTTAACGAGTTTTACCATCTGGGCCAGGTCTTAAAATGACATACAGGCTAGGTTATACTCTTAAGATCCTTAATAAAAATAACATAGGCAGATAGACTTTTAAAAAGGAATGATTCTGATTTATTTATTTCATATAAAATTTAAGTATGCATAACATAGCAAAGATGAAATTTATAAACTTACATTCCATTAACTAAAAGTAGTACATTTTGCCCTAAACGGGACTTTTCACAGAAATATTTGCCCACGTAGGAGCTATACTGATAATACATGTCCTCGCAGGGACGGTCTACAAAAGTAAATGTCCACGCAGGGACTACTAGAGACAAGTCCTCGTAGGGACTAAGTATAAGGATAGATGTCCACGCAGGGACTACATACATACATAAATAAATGTCCACGTAGGGACTTGATTTAAACAAGGAAATACAACAATATATATATATGGGAATTTAACGATCCCGTTTCTTCTTTCCCTTAAGCAAGTTTGCCAAACCACTCATAAATCCTTCATTCTTCCTACGTTCCTTCTGGAAGTCTCACTCCACTTTGGCCAGTCTTCGACGGAGTTCCTCCTGCTCAGGAGGAGGAGCCCGTGGTGGCTGGTACTGTGGTGGCGGCTGAACAGGTGCTTGATACCCCCGAGCTGGGTATCCCATTCCCCAAGGGGGTCCGTATGGTCCTTCAGGATTATTATGGGCTTGGTAGCTTGATGCTACGTTGTAAGGGTCATCAGAATAGTTATAGCCATGGTATGCTGGTGGTCCATATGGGTTGTAAGCTGCCGGGGCAGTATAAGCAGGTATTGGGTGGCCAAAACCCGGTGATGGCGGTACAATAGGTGCTGAATTCACCTCCGAAACTGGGACAGAAGGTCCACCCATCTGTGGGACTTCATGAGTAGGCGGGTAATGGCTACCGCTAGAGTGTTGAGGGGTGTTGAGACGAAAGTCAACTTCTCGTGCTGAGATCCGTGCACCAGTCCTCCTACGTCTTGGTGGTTCTGGAGGCTCAAGATGAACTGGCGGCGGTGGAGGCGGTGGCGTGACTGCCTCATAACGTGGATCCCCAGAGGGATCTTGCTGCTGCTGTGGCGGCTGCTGGTGAGGTGATGAGTGTTCAGATGGTGTATAGTACCACTCACACCGTTCGAATCGTGCCATGTGACTATCCGGACCCTGGTATGGTGTTCCGTGAAAAGATGAACCGTCTGAGATCACGAAAGGATGGTTAAAGGATCCGGTTGATGCCTCGACGGGATCTGTGTCCTCGTCCATATCTTGATCACCCGAAAAGTGATCCTCTGGTCCTAGTGGGTTAAAGCCCACGTGCTCTGGTAGGTACTCTGCTGGGTTAAACTGACCCTGAAAAACAGGAGTAGGGTCGCCAAAGAAACGTTGCGGGTTGTGGGGTTCGTTCTCTGACTGAGGCCCATAAGAGTCATGATATGGAGGCGTTGAGGCGTGCGAAAAAGATCGTCTGGCATCGTCTTCATAGGTCCTCCATAGCTCCCTCGTTTCGTCATTCCTTGTAGAAGAAGTTCGTCGATATGAAGGCCCTGCCTCATGGTCGTTAGGGGCGCTAGCTGGCTCCTTTCCTCGACCACCTCGTCTAAATCTTGGCGGCATTTTTGTACCTGTTAAAATACACAAGGTAATAACAAGGAAAAATAAAGGACAAAAATTTAATTAAATAAAAATTTGAAAAATTTGGATTATTCCTAAGTTCTTTGTCTAGACTCGAAGATTTAGGAATGTGCAATTGTGTAACTGAGATTAAACACAAAAGGTTAGTGTTTAATTCACTCAGAGTTGGCTCTGATACCAACCTGTCACACCCCGAATTTCCATGTGTCACCGGTGGGCCCGGTGGGGGAGTATCGTGACGTGGTTGGCAACATAATAGTCAAACAACACAATATTTAAATGCACAGCGGAAGCAAATTATAGATTTAATTCAACCAAACGATATTGTAATATTAAGTATCACAAATAGTCGAATATAAATCCACAGGTAGATCAAAATTTAAAAGGAAACAAATGTTCAACAGTTTATGACATCCAAGCTGGCGAGACTTAATGTGGATGCTAGGAGACAAGCCAGCCTATTTCGCGTAGTACCTGCACTTAACCTTTTTAAGAAAATACGTCAGTTTACACTGGTAAATACAATCAACCGACTCATTTTGAAAAGAGTTTAAGAAAATGCATTTAAGGCACAAGGCACAAATAATATTTTTATAACTTGGGATAATTATTTAAATATATAATACTTGTAGGGATTTACATGTTCCTTATGCGTTCAGTAGCCCGGATCGAGCCGGGTTAAAGATCAATTAACACACCACTTTATTTATGAGACACTAACAGGTGTACGCCTACACCTGAGTGCTAAGGTCGTGGCCATTTCGTAAAATGATGCCAGGGATATCCGGGACACGGTCATTAACCCCCCAAAGGCTTTAAGCAAACAAAACAATATTAAACGAGACGTCTCAATACTTTCATTATCATTCATTCAATCAAAGATTCAACGCCCCGACCAAGCGGTATTTTATATACCGTACCCCAAGCCCGTATAGGGAAAATAAGTTAAAAGTATTTACCTGAGTAAGTATTGATCAAAATCAGCGAGTGCAAGTATCTTTTACTGGTTCTCCTAATCTGGAACGAAGGTTTATAATAACCTATTAGAATCCTAACGGGTCTTTAGTTAAGCTTACGCTTAGACCGGTTAGTTTTAAAGATACGGTTCGTACGCACGATTAAGCGAAGACCGGATAGAATGTGATTTAGACCCGACAAGTTTGAAGACTTGCTTAATATGGGTATATGATACACATTCTGGATTTTGAGATAAAACCGATAAGGTTTGACCCGTTTCGGCTAATTTATGTAAACTAGTTACATAAACCGAACCGAACGCGCATGAAGCGTAACGGGTATCCGTAAGAGTCCTAAACAGGTTTCCTAAGTTAACACACCTTAAATAAGTTGTGATATCAGTAGGATATCACCCATGATGCCCAAAACGAGTTTAATCTCATAATAAGCCCCGTAGGGGTATTTTGGTCATTTTAAAGATTATAAAAGGGTTTAATTAGACACCTGTGATCCGGGTCTGAGTTGATCAGTAAAATAGCTTATTTTAACAGGTTATAACCTTTGGTAATAAGTCTTATGTATTAAAATAGTTTTAAACCCAAACTATGCGTTAATTACGCGTATAAAGTCGTTTTAAGCGATGTATGGGTTAAAATACGATTCTGAGTTTTCTGATCAAATAAACAGGCTCAAAATACTCCATTTATTATTTAAAATCAATAGCAATTGGGTTGGCATTAAAAGGATTTGTAAAACTCATTTTATGGCCGAAAAGGGCATATTCGGTATTTACCGAATTAAGGCGCTAATCCAAGCTTATGATCAGTTTAAAAATAATTAAAAATCTTCAAAAATCCTAAAATATTATATTACATCAGTGGGTAAAAGGTTTGGTGTCAAAATTTGGGTTTAGATAGGTTTTATGCTAATGACGCCGTTTAATTAATAAAAGCGTTCTTAATTACGTCATTAAGCATAACTCCTAATCTAGACCTCCGATTAACGTGAAATTTTCGAGACATGCATAATAATCAGTAACTAAGGTTATGGCAATTTCACATTTCCAAAAATCTCGTTTTATGGTCATGAGGGCATTACGGTCAATATTTAGGCGATTAACGGAAACATCGGACGATTAGGGATTCGAGTGGTATAAACGCAGAGGCTTATACACACATGTATCTAGGTCCTAATGGAACCTTAAGGCATGTCTAAACCTATATAAATCGGGTCAGAACTGAGGTCAACGCAAAAGTCAAACTTTTGCGTCTTTCGGCTCCGAATCGGTTCTAAATAGAAAGTTGTCGAATCAAACAAGCGTAGACAAGTTATTATACTTATTTTCAAGTTATATGACTGATAAAACAGGTTACACGCCTTCCGTATCATTAAATATGCGATTAAGGTTTCTGTTGACTTTTTCGGAAAGCCTTTGACTCGACAAACGACATGGTTAGGATTCAAATCAGTGAGTGACCTTTTAGGGGTTTAATAACCATATAAATACCAACTTATAACAACTTTCGATTTGACAAAACTCTGGACCGATTGTGTTTTATCTAAAAGTCAAACCGTAGTTACGACGGTTTGATTTCTAGGCCATAAGCTAAGCATAAATTAATTTAGAAGGATCAAAGGCACTTACACACGTCTAAGGGATGTTTTGGAAAGCTTGTGACCTGCTTGTATGCTCTGGAAATGCTCAGGAGTGATGAATGATCAATGTTGCATAATGTGGGTCTTATAAACAACTTCAAACATGCTTAGATCATTGACAACTAAGTCTAGGAGTGTTGCATTATCATCCACAAGTCCCCTACTAGCTAAAAACCATTTTAGGCAGCCCAAAGTATCGAAACAATTGCATTTGAGTCGGTTACAAGCATCAACAGGCAGCTGTCTGTTTTTTCTGCATCTGCAGGCCTGACGCGGCCCGCGTCCCATTTCAGCATATCTAAAGCGGGCCGCCTGGGACCTGGAAACCTGATTTTTGTTTTTCTTTTATTGCATTTTGGTCCTTGGTCCCCCGAAAGGTCGTTTTCACCATCCTACTTGCATATGAAGCTTTGTTATTTAATATATGGGGCTTTAAGACTTATACCCACTTTGTTAAGTCCTCGGGTAACTTTGTGATCACCCGAAAAGCCCTAAATTTCAACGTTGACGATTCTAACCCTCACACACGAATTTTATCACAACTTGCTCATACGATAACGAAACTTCATGAAATTTTTGTGGTACTTTCTAATGAGCATAATTAATCGTTACAAAGCTTCGGGTTTGTCAAAAGGTCACTCAGAGGTATAACTTAAACATGTTGGCACATTTAACCCCTGTAGTTTGTAATCTCTCACTTTCTTTCACAATTCGCTTCGTATGATCCATGATCTATTCGTTTAAGGTTATAAACATCATGTAGGGTTATTGCAAAGTATATTTATTCATTGTTGACACTTTGAACCCGTTTATTTACACAGTTTCACTGTTTGTCAACTTTAGTCCTTCAAGAACATTCTTTCACACGTTCAAACCTATGACACGTGTCAACACATTATAGGACGTAAATTTCCGAGGTGTTACAATCTCCAAATTCCATCTGTTCCTTGTTTTAATTCGTTTAACATACCTTTTAACTTTTCAGTATCTTCCTTGATTACTGACTCTTGTGCTTCTTTTATTTGATCATTTAAATCTACTTGCAGATTTAATTTAAGAGAACGTACCCTTCTTGGCTTTTCATGATACTTTCGGCTTAAAGCATCTACCACTACATTTGCTTTTCCTTCATGATACTGGATATTACAATCATAATCACTAAGCATCTCCATCCAATGTCTTTGTCTCATATTCAACTCCTTTTGCTTGAAGATATACCTTAAACTCTTATGATCAGTGAATACGGTAAACTTACTACCATAAAGGTAATGTCTCCAAATCTTAAGAGCAAAAATTATAGCTCCTAATTCTAGATCATGGGTTGAATAATTCTCTTCATGATTCTTAAGTTGTCTAGATACGTAAGCTATAACCTTTTGTCGTTGCATTAATACACATCCATAACCTAATTTAGAAGCATCACAATAGACTACGAAATCTTCAGTTCCTTCTGGTAATGCTAATATAGGTGTATGAGTTAATCTTTGCTTAAGGATTCTAAAGGATTCTTCTTGTTTTAATCCCCATTCAAACTTAACAGATTTACAGGTTAACTTAGTTAAGGGAATGGCTATTCTAGAGAAATCTTGAATAAATCTTCTATAATAACCGGCCAATCCTAAGAAACTTCTAACCTCAGTTGGTGACTCAGGGGTTTTCCATTTAGTAATTGCCTCGATTTTTGTTGGATCTACATGAATTCCTTCATGATTGACTAGGTGTCCAAGGAATTGTACCTGTTCTAACCAAAATTCACACTTAGAAAACTTAGCGTAAAGCTTTTCCTTTCTTAACAAACTTAAAAGTGCGTGCAAATGCTTTGCATGATCCTCTTTATTCTTAGAATAAATTAGAATATCATCTATGAATACAATTATGAATTTATCCAAATATGGCTTACATACTCGGTTCATCATGTCCATAAATGCAGCTGGGGCATTGGTTAAACCAAATGGCATGACAGTAAATTCATAATGACCATACCTTGTTCTAAAAGCGGTTTTAGGAATGTCCTCTTCCTGTACCTTTAATTGATGATATCCTGACCTTAAATCGATTTTAGAGAAAAATCGAGCTCCTTGCAATTGATCAAACATATCATCAATTCTTGGTAATGGGTACCGATTCTTAATCGTGACCTTGTTCAATTCACGGTAATCAATACACATACGCATTGATCCGTCCTTCTTTTTAACAAACAGTATCGGCGCTCCCCATGGCGACGAACTTGGTTGTATAAATCCTTTCTCCAACAAATCATCTAATTGTTTCTTTAGTTCTTGCATTTCAGCGGGTGCCAAACGGTAGGGTGCTTTGGCAATTGGTGTTGTTCCGGGTAGTAGATGAATCCTGAATTCAACTTCTCTGTCTGGAGGTAGTCCTGGTAATTCTTCTGGAAAGACATCTGAAAATTGAGATACTACTGGAATATCTTTTAGTTCTTTTCCTTTAGTGTTAGTGACTATAGAAATCAAATACACTATAGAACCTTTTCTCATACAACTTGCAATTTTCATCACAGAGATTAATTTAGTGGATCTAAACGGCTTATCTCCTTTAATTGTGATCGTTTTACCTTTCGGTGAATTTACTTGGATTGACTTTTGATCACATAAAATATTGGATTTATTGGCTATTAACCAATCCATTCCTAAAACAACATCGAATCCTGCCAAATTCATGGGATAAAGATTTGCAATAAATTTTTGATTTGAAATTTCTATACTAGCTCCCTGCAAGATTTCAGAAATTCTAACGGTTTCTCCATTGGCTGTCTCTACTAAACATTCTTGTGGTAGTTTAGTTAATGACTGAGTTAGAATTTTGCAAAACGAAGTATTAATAAAACTTTGGTTCGCACCAGAGTCAAATAATACTTTAGCAAATATATCATTAACTAAAAACGTACCAGCTATAACGTCTGGGATCATCTTGGCTTCATCTGCAGTAAGAACAAATGCTCTAGCATTTTTAGTATTCTTGTTGTTTGCAGCTGGGGCCAATTTTGGACAGTTTGGCCTGATATGACATTTCTCTCCACAGTTGTAGCATAATCCATTACTGGATTTCCTTTTGCAATTTTCTTCCTTGTGTCCTGGCATCTTGCAGTAATTGCAGAGATTGGAGCATTTTCCCGAGTGCTTTTTCTTGCAGACCTTGCAATATGGTGCAGAGGTAGAACCCATATTCCTACGATTGAAATTTCCAGAACGAAATTCTTGAGTAAGCCTTTGGGTTAGGTTTCTCCTCTGGTCTTCTTCTCTAGTACGGACTAATTTATCTGTCAAGGTATTGGCTAGTTCTACAGTTTCTTCTATAGTTTGAGGTCTAGCTGCCTTGACTACATGTCTAATCTCTCCACTTAATCCCCAAATATAACGGGAGATTAACACTGTTTCTGGTGAAGCAAGAGTTGGTACTATTCTAGCATATTCAAGAATAACTTCGTGTACCCCTTACTATCCACACCAGTCATCCTAAGATTTAGGAATTTGTTTGCTATCTGCTCGTTTTCATTTGGAGGGCATAATTTCCTTTCTACCATATTCCTAAATTCTTCCAAATCCATACTATAAATCCTATCACTTCCTCTAGACTGAAGGATAGTGTTCCACCATTCTAAGGCTGCATTCTTAAATAGATTGGAAGCAAACATTATCTTGTCCTCTTCCGCACATTTACTTATTTTTAGAACAGTCTCAGTCTTTTCTATCCAGCGTAGAGCTGTAATTGGTTCTTCATTGCCCGAGAATTCTATTGGTTTACAGGACCAGAACTCTTTGTATGAACAACCGTAAGGCACGGTTCTTCTTCTTTTGGGAATAGGCATTTGAAGTATAGGTCCATTGTTCACGCTATGTTCTGGTTCAATTGGTCGCTTACTGCTATGTTTACTTTTATTATTCGCTTCTTGAACCGTTTGAAGAATAAATGGCATTGCATCTATAATTCCATGTGCTACTATATGTTGGATAGCACTATTATCCACTTGATTTCCATTGTTATTGATGCTTGGGTTTTCATTAACCACGTTAATGTTGCTCTGATTATCGTTATTCAAATTTCCTTGATTCACTTCGTCGGCCATCTGAATTTTAAACATTTACCCCATATTAATATCACAAGTAATAGGTAATATAGTTAATCACATGACAAGCAGTTTAACCAAAACCGTCGATCATTGCGACTATACTCTTTTTCATATACTATGCGTCTATTACACACTAGTACAGAAATAAAGATTACAATACCAACAGAAAGAAAATTAAACTAATAGTATGCATCCGTACACACATATTTTATTTTATTATTATAATAATATTATTACTACCATCGTTTCACCATCTCATTCACGGATATGGATTTATCCAAAAATCCATATTACGTTCATCATATTTCCATACGAGACGTTCTCCCACCTGACGCATTCTCTCACTGCTCTCTAAAATTTCCTCCCCGAAAGTCCTAAGTTCTTGCACGTTTTCTGCACTCATTGGGGGTGCAGGTTCTCGGACTGGGTTTGGAATCTGGGATGCGGGTTCCTGATATGAGGGTGACAGTTCCTGAAATTGGTAAGGATCCTCTAATATCTCCCTAATATAATCATTTTGGTAATAGGGATCTAAAGGGCCCATACCTGGGTAAGCTTCTATGTTCTGTATGGGTGGATATTCCTGAATAGGGTAACGTTGCACAAAGTCCCTATTGTCGTCCCATCAGGGGTCGTAATTTGGATCTAGAGGGTTTGGTGCAGTTACCCTTGGGATTTCTTCTGGGTTAAAATCGTGCATCTTTACTTGGTTTTCCGGGTTTTCTATTTCCATGGGTTGTTCTGGGTTTTGTGGTTGTGGGGCTATTAGTTGTTCCAGACCTGGGTCAGCAGCAGTTGTAGCTAAGATATGAAAATTAGCTAGGCTTCTATTAAGTATGTCCTGTGTATGGGCATCTGTCTCTCGCTTAATAGCTGCTAACGCTCTTTGCTGTTGCAATTTTCGCATTCTCTTCCTACGAGCAAAAGCTTCTTTACTGAACCATCCTCGTTTCTTATTAGGAAATGGTTATTCAGATTGAGCTCTAAAGGCAAATATTCCCTCCTCCTGATCAGCAGAATACCCTGAAAGGGCAGGCTGTGATGATGTACCTTCACTCCTAGGTGAATCAGATAACTGACGATTCACGTCTGATGGTCCTTGATCACTCATACTGAAAACTAACAGATAGTCAAATAACAAATAATTACAATTATGCACGTATTTCCGTAATTTATTTCCTAACACAAAATATAGAATTTTAAGTGTCAGCAGAACACTTCTTTGGCTCAGACCAGTGGCTAGGCTCTGATACCACCTCCTGTCGCAACCCCCGATCCCTTATTCCCGGGAACGGGCGGACACGATCTCAGTTGCAGCGGAATTTACATCAGGACCGTAGTTAGGAAATGTTTATCAGAGTAAAACCACCATATTATTATATATATCAATTATCATTGTGTGTTTGCTACAACCTTCCTTTTGTCCTTTTGTTTTTGCCACATAAGTTTTAAGACTCCGTTTTGGTACCTGTTTGATTTACCTACGAGAAAAGCCACAGTTGCCCATTATCCTCCCACAAGAATATATAACCTTAATGTGTAGCAACCTTTTTTCCCCTATTCTTATTGTTTTCATTTATTTAAGCTTTGAAGTCTTTTTTATACAAGCTTTAATTTGTTTTCGATTTTATGACATTATTAACTTTTCTACGTATTTTATTTTCTTTTTGTAACTTTTAGTATGCGATGTTTAAAAAAAAACTGAGTTTTGTTGTTGCGACGTGTTTATTTTCATCTACATCTCATTATAAGTTTTGCTCAAAATCGAGTTGTGAATAATATTGTACAAGTGACACGGTTTACCATTTTCATTATTTATTTTCTTAAAATTAACTTTTGATGTATGAAGTTTAATAAAATTCCGAGTATGATGTTACGACGCGTTTATTTTTATCTACGACTCAACCGAAATTTTACTCAAAACCAAGTTGCTGCCAGTATTGTACAAGTGACACGGTGTACCATTTTTGTTATTTTAACAATGTACAGTTGCACAATGCTTATTTTAATCAAAGTTTCTCGAAAACTTTTATTAAAAAATAAACATGTCAAATATAATTGATATTTTTTGTTCTTTACCATGATGAATTGACCAGATTCCGATCGAATAACATCTAAACCCATTTTTGGTTGCTACTATTCATAATCAGTATAAATTGTATTTGCACGGTATTCGTTTTTATCCCTTCTGGTGCTATATCATAAGTTTCCATATCGTACTAGTGTTGTAATAAACCAAACCGATATCAAAAAAACCCGCCGCAACGCGCGGAAAAACCCTCTAGTTTTATATTAATTATCACATGGATAAAATCCAAGTTTCTTATTACAATACTTTTATAGGGATAAACGCTATCTTATTGAATTTAAAACATCGTTTATTAGGTAACTTTTATAGCCACATTATCTCCAAGCCTTTAGTGCTCTCCAGCTGGCTTTCTACTAATTGGTTGTCATATTGGGTTACCTGAAACGCGTTTTAAAAACATTTGTCAGTCGGAAATACTGGTGAGTGAATCCCAGTTTAATCAAGAAACATTTTATCGATTAAAACAGTATTGAGGATGATTACAATGTTTATGTCTATCCAATTACTCCATTTGGTACTAACAATCCACTGACTTGTGGGTCATATTACACATTGGCTAACTCATTGTCCAATGGTAACGTACTGTCAACCTTGACTTACTACTCACAGTGTAGTAAATTTTGTATACAAAACCCCAACATACCGGCAGTAATTGAAGAACTACAAAGACTCAATCACCGCTTAATCACATTGTAAAACAATTAAGGTTTTGTAGAATATTACAAAAATATTAACAAATAGAGGATAAACTCACTTTGCTATCTTAGGCTTCTTGTAAAGGTTTCCTGGGTATAATCTATAATTTATACAAATGTACATTGGTTAGTATCATAACCCTTTGAAATTATTAATGATACCCTCCCCGAGACGGCATTCCAACAACTACGTCGAGCAGAACCACGACAGTTGTTACGGAACCCTAAATCAATCGGGCAGCGCAACTATTATGAAACTGGGGTTATAATACTTACAACGGAGCAGAACCTCGCTAATTAGGGGTGTAATACCCGTGTATTATAACTTTCCTACAGAAATTGTGATTTGAGATTGAAATGTGAGCGACGAAAAACATAAACTGATGAGTTCTATATATAGTGTTGGATTCTGACTTCCAGGCGGCCCGCGTAAGATAAAGTAAAGCTTTCGCGGCCCGCGTCAACCACCTGGTCAACATATAGCTTGTCCCGGTCATCCTCTAGACCGCCACGATGTCGACACGTGTCAGTAGCGGATGTCTCCGCGTTTCATGATCTCTAGCAGCCCGCGTAAGTGTAAGCTTAAGCTTACGCGGCCCGTATCAACTTAAGAAGTCAACGGAGTCAATTCCAGTTTTGATACCGCCCGCGTGAGATGTTGGGGTGGGTCTACGCGGCCCGCCTCAACTCCATTTTTCTTATTTTTGATTTATTTTATATGTTAAAACATAATTTGGGCTCGGTTTTCACATACGGGGTGTAATATAAGACATATTGGAATATTTTACAATATACTAAAGTGTCATAATATTTATGAGGGTGTTGGTTTTGCCAAGGGTTGTTTCAATGCGGTGCCAGGCCGCATCGCTATGCATAACATTTGTACTTAGTCTTCTCGTCCA
Source organism: Helianthus tuberosus (assembly GCA_030545235.1). Classification (NCBI taxonomy): domain Eukaryota; kingdom Viridiplantae; phylum Streptophyta; class Magnoliopsida; order Asterales; family Asteraceae; genus Helianthus; species Helianthus tuberosus. The sequence continues at coordinate 12,594,104 of CM060364.1, forward strand.
TTATGTTCAACATTTGGGGCTAGGGGAATGGTCCCCGTAGGCCCTTGGTTTGCGGGGTTTAGGTTATCCCCGGTAGTGTTGTTTAGACGATCAGACATAATCTTTGGAGAGAAAGGGATGGTTGAAAAAAGTGCTAAGAGTAGCGGTGGGCGCCAATGATGAAACAATGGTTAACCGGGTGGGGCTAACTCACTGGTCTCGTCAAGTAGGGTTAATCCCTTCTTTCCAAGGATCGTTGGTTGGATCATCCGCTGGTTGGTTTCCTGCACAAGGAAACAAGCCGTGACTCGTAACAAGGAAAACCTAATTGAGAAACCTAAGTGATTCTGCACAAGGAGGATGGGTGTAACAACTCTTATTTAAAAGTCCTATTTATTACTTTAATTGACCAATAGGAAACCCTAATTGAGAAACCCAAGTGATTCTGCATAAACCCTAAAATTTTCAGAACAATCGGAATCAGGATCAGGGCCCTAAAACTCAGGGGGGTAAACCCTAATCAGTAATATCCACACAGTTTGTTGTCGAAATTGAAAATGAACACGAGACCAACTCAGCTGAGCTACCTGGACACGAAGCAACCCTAGGGTAGAATAGGGTTTCTCGCGCCACGCGACGCGCACAAGAGAACCTTTCGCGTGGCGCGAGGGGGACGAATTTTAAGTATAAATACAGGGCAGTGGGACTTGATACTGTGAGTTCGTTCGACGTTTAAATTCAAATTGTACTCTGAGTTATAGTCGAAACAGTCTCAAAACACACAATTCACGAAGTGTTGCCACAATACAGGGTAATAACTCGATCGCTGCTACGATTCAATGTCCGATCGATTAAAACTATCCAGTGGATGTTTAAGTGCTGCCCACATTAGGGTTATACTTTGTCATTCGTCGTAAATACGATGGATGTTTAAGTATCGCACTTTGTCATTCATTGTGAGGGTTTGATCTCGTGAGTTATCGTAAATGCTGTATTGGTTACTAACCTAGTTTTGTGTGCATTGTTATTTAAACTAGGTTAACAAGGCCAATCAGTAGACTAGACTCTATCCGTGTTAAATCTGCAAAGTGAGTCATTCTCTTTTTATTCAAAGTGCTTTATAAATTCTTAAATATTTTCAAAGTTATAATTACAGTGATTAAGTATATGTAATCACCAAATTACAGCCAGTATGTGGGGTTTTGTATACATTACTTTATAATCGTCACCATTGGGGCAGCCAATGGGGGATATGACCATAGTCACAGAAACGAGTCGAGTGACAAATACTGTGGGTAGTTGGTTGATATCAGAAACATTGTAATCTCTCTTAATACTGTAAATTATAACAAACGTGTCGTTTTAATAAATAGAATGATTCACCAGTATTTTCTGCTGACAAAATTTTTTTCAAACATGTTTCAGGTGATCTGTTGTGATCCAGGAAAAGTGCCTCAAAGCACTACAAGCTTAAGAAAGTGGCTCATTATAAAATAAAGAAACATGTTTTGTAAAAATAAAGATTTCTCCGGGAAATCTTGTGATTGTAAATTACCGGGGTTTTATCCCGAGTTGTGAATAATCAGAAAATTGAAGCTTTAAAAAGATCCTGATGAAAACTTCCGCTGTCAACTTAATTAAATAAATACCACGGGATTTTCTGTCCCGCGGCTCCTGAAACGGGTCAAACCGGGTCGGGGCCGTGACAGAAAAATGTGGTATCAGAGCCACTGAGTTAAGCTAATTAAGTATTTAGAAATACTTAATTTTTTCCTGATTACCATTATGTGATTATGTGTTTTATTAACTGACTATTTTTTAGTTACAGTATGGGTAAGCAAAAGCTTTCAAACATCTATCTTAAATTAGATAGGTCATCAAATGAGAAGGGAAGTTCATCCCAATCCTCAAGATACTCAGTAAATACTGAGGAGGGAATATTTGTTCGTAAGGCACAATATGAGGAACCACTTTCTCCTAATAAAAGAAGTTTGATTTTTAAGAAAAGTCAGGAGAAAATAAAGAAATTCCAAGAAAAGAAGGTTAAACAGGAAACCCAGGAATTAACCAGTAAATCACCTTGGGAAGACAAGTTAGATGAAAAATGGGCAGATCTCTATATGCTAGCCAGTGTAGCAGTAAATGCAAATCTTTAAATACTTTAACTTAAGTTTTAGCAACCTTATCACCTACAAGCCAGAAATATTATCCAGTAAAATAAATAAGTTACAGTAAACCCTGGTGTGTTTTAATTTTAATTATCTTTGTGTTAAATCAATCACACGGTATGAAATAAAATTTAAAGGTTATTTATGAAATTTTGTTATAAAATTTTAACTTAGTAAAATTTTGTATTTTGCATATGTGCTAAACAATATAAGTGATTTGTCTGAAGCCCTTCAAAATTTAAATCTCTATCCGGTAAAAATAGAGGTTTCTAGAGATTTCAATAGGTATATACTAGATATAGAAGAACCTATAGAATTCAATGCTCCAACTCCGCAGAAACCCATGCCCAAGAAAAGAAGAAGATTGGTAGGATGGAGGCGTGTGCGTAGGAGGAAACCCGCCACTAGAAAGATTCCTAAAATCGAAAATCCCTTAGACAAAGGGAAGGGGATTGAAGACGGGGAAGATTCTAGGCAGATGGAAATACAGTTTGGGGAATATTCTAGGCAGATGGAAATGGAGTATGGAGAAGGTTCTAGACAAACCAAGAGGGAAATTGGGGAAAGCTCTAAGCAAACCCAGGAAATGACATTGCAGGAGGAGCTAGATTTTATATTGGCAAGCTGTGATACTATTAAGCCTGTCAATGAAAATGTTTTTACTCATCCTATTGAAACCCAACTTCCAATGAATTTGGAACCAGCAATCCCAGAACCTATAATCCACACCCAACCTCTAGGAATGGACGAGTGGTGGACTAATGATTGGCAGTTCCAAAACCTTCTCAACAGTCCTTATTCCTTTCTCCCTCAGTTCGATCCAGAACCTTTACCAAATCCACCGATGAGTAATGAGAATATGGCTGAACTCCGCCATTTTGGCGAAGAGCTGATGGATGCTGGGAATAGGATCCGAGAGATTGGGGGACAAATCTCATGGAAATATGATGAGAGGGAACATCGTTATTAAAAATGCAAGTTGACGAGAGAAAAAAAAAGTTATGAATCTATATTTGTATAATAACAATAATAGTAAATAAAAATCAGTATGTGTAAAATAAACAATAAAACGGTTGTAAGATAAAAATGTATATGGAAGCAAAATATAATCTATAAACAAAAGAAAATTTAGAAATTTACAATGTTGATTATATAATTGTTTACGTGATTATGTGTGATTAATTGTTATATTTGGTTGTTTCTTATTTTATACTAATAAATTATATAAATTAATTATCAGATGGCAAACGCTGGTAATGAACCAGTAAATGAAGTAAATCAATCTGAGCAAAATCAGGAAGAGCAATTGGTAAATAGGCAAGATATCGAGGATATCGTTGCTCAAGGAATAGCTAATGCTATTCCAACAATCATTGCTGCTGCCCAGAAACCTGTTAAACCTCAATCAATCATTCCTAGTAAACGTACACAAGGCGACAATTTTAGTAATAGTATAAACGGAGGAGGCAATCATATTAATAATAACAATAATGTTCTGCAATCCCCAATTTTCAAGAAAATGAAAGCTGCAACACCTGGTTGCACTTACAAAGAATTTCTTGCCTGTAAACCAGCTGAGTTTGCAGGTAACGAAGGGGCGATTGCAGCACTGCGTTGGTTAGAGAAAACTGAGGCAGTGAACACCATAAGTAAATGTGCTGAGGAAGATCAAGTTATGTATGCGTCAAATCTTTTTAAAGAAGGGGCGTTAGAATGGTGGAATACAGTTTTACAAGCTAAAAGAAGGATCGAGGCATATGCCATGAACTGGGAAGAATTTAAGAGTCTTGTAGAAAGAAAATTCTGTCCCGAGTATGAAAAAGATCAAATGGCAAACAAGTTCCTAAATCATCGAATGACGGGTGTAGATTGTCGCGGTTATACTTCGACATTCTTCGAATATGCTAGAGTGGTACCAACGCTGGCTTCGCCAGAGCCGGTACTCATTTCTCGCTATATTTGGGGATTAATTAGTGAAATCCGTTATATCGTTAAAGCTGCGAAACCTCGCACTATTGACGATGCGGTAGAATTAGCTAATACCCTCACTGACGAACTGGTACGCACAAGAGATGAAAACAAGAAAAAGGAACTGGCTCAGAAAATTACCCAAGGATTTCGTGTGGGTAATAGTAGTAATTTCAAGAAAAGAGGAACAGGGCAATCCTCAACTCCTCAGTTCTGCAGGAATTGCAAAAAGAAACATTATGGAAGATGCAATATAACCTGTAACTTTTGCAAAACTGTAGGACATCGTGAAGAAAACTGCAGAAAGAAAACCATAATCTGCTTTAACTGTGGAGAAGCAGGGCATTTTAAAACAAAATGTCCTAAATTGGCCAAACCTGCAGACAACAAAGCCAAGACAGCCGATGGAGCTACTAAGAAGAATGTCAGAGCATTTCAGCTGACCACTCAAGAAGCAGAACTTATTCCAGATGTGATAGCCGGTACGTTCTTAGTTCCCAACGTGTATGCAAAAGTATTATTTGACTCTGGTGCAAACCAAAGTTTTATAAATACTTTATTCTGCCAAGCTCTTAATTTACCCTTAACCAACATTAGGCAGATTTTTACAGTCGAAACTGCAGATGGAAATTCTGTTAAAATAAATAAGGTTTTGCGAGAAGGAAATATAGAACTTTCAGGTCATAAATTTTCTACAAACCTGTTACCTATGAAATTAGCTGAATTAGATGTTGTGTTAGGAATGGATTGGTTAGTAACCAACCATGCTCGAATCCTTTGTGATAAGAACTCTATAGAAATTCAGACACCTACTGGAGAAGTAATCATGATTACAGGAAATCAACCACGTAAACCCATGAAATTCATATCAGTAATGAAAGTTGCTAGTTATGAACCAAAGCAAGGAATAGTATACATGATTTCAGTAATCATTAGTACTAAGGGTAAAGAACTTAAGGAGATTCATGTAGTCTCAGAATACCCAGATGTATTCCCAGAAGAGTTACCAGGATTACCACCAGATAGGGAAGTAGAATTTAGGATTCATCTAATTCCCGGAACTACACCGATAGCCAAGGCACCTTATCGGTTAGCTCCTACCGAAATGTTAGAACTGAAAAAGCAATTAGATGAATTACTAAGTAAAGGATTCATACAACCTAGCTCATCCCCTTGGGGAGCGCCAGTGTTGTTCGTAAAGAAGAAGGATGGTTCGATGAGAATGTGTATTGATTATAGAGAATTGAATAAGGTTACAATTAAGAATCGATACCCATTACCTAGGATTGATGATCTTTTTGATCAACTTTAAGGAGCTAGATATTTTTCTAAGATCGACTTACGCTCCGGATATCATCAATTAAAGGTACAAGAGGAAGACATACCTAAAACTGCTTTCAGGACTAGGTATGGTCATTACGAGTTTACAGTCATGCCCTTTGGGTTAACAAATGCCCCTGCAGCATTTATGGACATGATGAATAGAATCTGTAAACCGTATTTGGATAAATTTGTAATTGTCTTCATCGACGATATACTTATTTATTCCAAAAGTCAGACAGAACATTGTGACCACTTACATGCACTCTTAACTTTGTTAAGAAAAGAAAAGCTTTATGCCAAATACTCGAAGTGTGAATTTTGGCTAAAAGAAGTGCAATTTCTAGGTCACATGGTGAATCACGAAGGTATTCACGTAGATCCCTCTAAAATATAGGCAATTACCAAATGGAAGGTTCCGCAATCTGCAATGGAAATTAGAAGTTTTATAGGTTTAGCTGGATACTATAGACGATTTATTAAGGATTTTTCCAAAATAGCTGTACCATTAACTAAGCTAACCTGTAAAGCAGTTAAGTTTGAATGGGGACCTAAACAAGAAGAAGCTTTTAGAATTTTAAAACAGAAATTAACAAATACTCCAATCCTAGCCTTACCAGAAGGAACAGAAGATTTTGAAGTATATTGTGATATTTCAAAACTAGGATTAGGATGTGTGCTTATGCAACGCAAGAAAGTAATTGCGTATGCTTCAAGGCAATTGAAAAAACACGAGGAAAATTATACAACTCATGATTTAGAATTAGGAGCCATAATTTTTCCCTTAAAATTTGGAGACATTATCTGTACGGAAGTAAATTTACTATCTATACGGATCATAAAAGTTTAAGATATATATTTGGGCAAAAAGAGTTAAACATGAGGCAAAGAAGATGGATGGAAATCCTAAGTGACTACGACTGTGATATTCAGTATCACGAAGGAAAAGCAAATGTAGTTGCAGATGCCTTAAGTCGTAAGTATCATGAGAAACAAAGACGGGTTCGTGCTCTCAGATTAAATCTACAAGTAGATTTAATGGAACAACTAAGGAAGGTTCAGGAAACAGCAATCAAGGATGATGCTGAAGGAATGAAAGGACGAATAAAAGAATTGGAACAAGGAGCTGATGGAATTTGGAGATTCCACAAAAGAAGAATTTGGGTACCTAAGCAGGGAGAATTAAGAAATAAGATTTTAGAAGAAGCCCATAAATCTAGGTATACCATGCACCCTGGAAACAATAAGATGTACCAAGATTTAAGAAATAATTTCTGGTGGATAGGCATGAAAAAGGATATAGCTAGATATGTTTCTAAGTGTCTTACTTGTTCACAAGTTAAGGCAGAACACCAGAAACCTTCAGGTCTACTACAACAATTAGAAATGCCAGTATGGAAATGGGAACTTATAACAATGGATTTTGTTACTAAGTTGCCCAAAACCAGAAAAGGTAATGATGCGATTTGGGTAATTGTGGATCGATTAACCAAATCAGCTCATTTTCTACCTATGAAAGAAACCTTTACCATGGAAAGGTTGGCAAAGTTGTATGTAGATGAAGTAGTATCCCTACATGGAGTTCCACTCTCCATTGTATCAGATAGGGATAGTCGTTTCACTTCTCACTTCTGGACAAGTTTCCAAGAAGCCATGGGAACTAAACTGAACTTGAGCACTGCATATCATCCTCAAACAGACGGGCAAAGTGAAAGGACGATACAAACTCTAGAAGACATGCTCCGAGCATGTGTGATAGATTTTGGTGGAAACTGGGATGATCACCTACCCTTAATTGAATTCTCCTATAATAATAGTTATCATTCAAGTATCGAATCTGCCCCATTCGAGGCACTATATGGAAGAAAGTGCAGAACTCCCGTTTGTTGGGCAGAAATAGGAGAAAGTCAATTATCAGGTCCAGAAATTGTACAAGAAACTACAGACAAGATCACTCAAATCAAAGAAAGACTAAAGACGGCTCGAGATCATCAGAAGAGTTATGCAGACAATAGAAGGAAGCCGTTGGAGTTTCAAGTTGGGGACAAAGTACTATTGAAAGTTTCTTCTTGGAAAGGAGTAGTTCGATTCGGTAAGAAAGGAAAGCTAAGTCCAAGATACGTAGGACCATTTCCAGTGATCCAACGTATAGGACCAGTTGCTTATCGTTTACAACTACCAGAGGAACTGGCAGGAGTACATAATGTATTTCATGTATCCAATCTCAAGAAATGTTTGTCTGATCAATCCCTAGTAGTACCTCTTCAAGATGTAGAGGTAAATGAAAAGCTGAAATTCGTAGAGAAATCTCTTCAAATTGAAGATAGAAAGATCAAGTTTCTCAAGCACAAGAGACTAGTACTGGTTAAAGTCAAATGGGATTCGAAGAGAGGATCCGAATACACTTGGGAGTTAGAATCAGAAATGAAGCGAAAGTATCCCTACTTGTTTCAGTAAATCTCGAGGACAAGATTTTTATTAAGGTGGGGAGAATGTAACAACTCTTATTTAAAAATCCTATTTATTACTTTAATTGACCAATAGGAAACCCTAATTGAGAAACCCAAATGATTCTGCATAAACCCTAAAATTTTCAGAACAATCGGAATCAGGATCAGGGCCCTAAAACTCAGGGGGGGTAAACCCTAATCAGTAATATCCACACAGTTTGTTGTCGAAATTGAAAATGAACGCGAGACCAACTCAGCTGAGCTACCTGGACACGAAGCAACCCTAGGGTAGAATAGGGTTTCTCGCGCCACGCGACGCGCACAAGAGAACCTTTCGCGTGGTGCGAGGGGGACGAATTTTAAGTATAAATACAGGGCAGTGGGACTTGATACTGTGCGTTCGTTCGACGTTTAAATTCAAATTGTACTCTGAGTTATAGTCGAAACAGTCTCAAAACACACAATTCACGAAGTGTTACCACAATACAGGGTAATAACTCGATCGCTGCTACGATTCAATGTCCGATTGATTAAAACTATCCAATGGATGTTTAAGTGCTGCCCACATTAGGGTTATACTTTGTCATTCGTCGTAAATACGATGGATGTTTAAGTATCGCACTTTGTCATTCATTGTGAGGGTTTGATCTCGTGAGTTATCGTAAATGTTGTATTGGTTACTAACCTAGTTTTGTGTGCATTGTTATTTAAACTAGGTTAACAAGGCCAATCAGTAGACTAGACTCTATCCGTGTTAAATCTGCAAAGTGAGTCATTCTCTTTTTATTCAAAGTGCTTTATAAATTCTTAAATATTTTCAAAGTTATAATTACAGTGATTAAGTATATGTAATCATCAAATTACAGCCAGTATGTGGGGTTTTGTATACATTACTTTATAATCGTCACCATTGGGGCAGCCAATGGGGGATATGACCATAGTCACATAAACGAGTCGAGTGACAAATACTGTGGGTAGTTGGTTGATATCAGAAACATTGTAATCTCTCTTAATACTGTAAATTATAACAAATGTGTCGTTTTAATAAATAGAATGATTCACCAGTATTTTCTGCTGACAAAATTTTTTTCAAACATGTTTCAGGTGATCTGTTGTGATCCAGGAAAAGTGCCTCAAAGCACTACAAGCTTAAGAAAGTGGCTCATTATAAAATAAAGAAACATGTTTTGTAAAAATAAAGATTTCTCCGGGAAATCTTGTGATTGTAAATTACCGGGGTTTTATCCCGAGTTGTGAATAATCAGAAAATTGAAGCTTTAAAAAGATCCTGATGAAACTTCCGCTGTCAACTTAATTAAATAAATACCACGGGATTTTCTGTCCCGCGGCTCCTGAAACGGGTCAAACCGGGTCGGGGGCCGTGACAATGGGGTGGGGGGTGCTCATTGTTACCACTCTCCGGCGTGAGAATCAGTAGTTTGCTTGGGAAGCAAAGTGTGATAGTAGTAGTAGTGAGAGAGTTCAGAAGTGATCCCTCAAACCTGGTTTGGGGTCGGTATTTATAGCCGAGGAGTGAAGGAGGGTAGTTGAGTAGCTAGTCTGACATCGCACAGCTACTTGCAGGTGTGTCAGACCTGTCGGTCACGGTGGTGATGCCACGTCCTGCTGTGGTGTTAGACTGTTGCACACATGTGGGCTGATAGGCGACTGTTCCCAGTGCCACTTGCACTGTGGTGTCAGACCCACTTGCTTTGTAGGCAGAATGCGGTGCCAGGCCGCATCGCTGCTTGCGGTCACTGATGTTGTTCCCGCGTTCTTTGATCTATCCAAGATTCATGCGGGATGCGGTGCCATGCCATGCCGCATCGCCGCTTGGTGACTGTTACTGTTGTCCAGATCCCTTGTCGTGACGAAAATGTTCATAGGATGCGGTGTCAGGCCGCATCGCTATGCGTAACATTTGTACTTAGTCTTCTCATCAATGGACATATTGGACCGCTGTGTTCGCGTGTGTCTGCACGGACACATGTAAGTTCCTGCTGGTGGAGGTTTTTTTATAAGGGTAATGGTCACTCGCGGTCATGCTGACGCGAGATCTAGGACCATACCCCTTCAGGAAGGTCTTTGGTAATTAACAAAACATGTTTTATGATACTCGTTCTTGCTTTCTATAAGAATTTTCCGATCAAAGATTTGGAGTACAGAGTACCACAAATATATATTAAGCTAACAGTGATACATACAGAATTCTAAAAGATATTCATGTATTTACAAACTATAAAACCTACTAATACTCGACTTCACAATGAAATCGGTGATGATTCCCAAGAAAAGTTTATACAAATATCGAGCCAGTTTTTTAAACAATGGAAATTTGGTAAAATATGATATATATTCATCTTCATTATTATGTTTCTAGAACGTATAATAATAAAGTGAACCTGTAAAATATGCTTAGTTTATACTTGACATCTACATGCACTTTAACTTTAGTTAGTTAAAAAGTCCACTTAGTGAAGTATGTATTCTACTCACTGTTTTAGCTCTAGAAAGCAAAACATTGAGTAGCGCTTTAGTTTGTCCAATTAATAGCAAGCACATACATATGGAGAACTAGCCAACTGTGCCATGTTTTAATTGTTGCTTTCTCTCAAGAGTTCCTTTGGGTTGGGGGTGGGGTTTACATGCACCTAAGCTCTTTAAGCTCTTCCAAATGGAACCTTTTAACTGACCGAGTTTTATCTCACCGCACTGTCCTGTCTTCGGGCGAGTGTTCACGGGATTCGGCCCTTGTTGAGGGTTTTCCTTGGTTCGGAGGCAAGTGTATCCCGATGTGGTGAATCTCGCCAGTAGCCCATTTGGAGGATTTGTTGGCCGTTCAGTAAATTACAAAAATCGTCCTTTATGTATGTCACTTATTGCAAACCGTGTCCTTTGTATTCAATAATTACAGAAAACGTACTCGATGTTTGCAAACCCTTGCAAGTTATGTCCTTTAACCCTAATTCAGTTAATTTTTGTGGTTAAATCTGACCAAATGGACCTGACATGAGGGTATTTTTGTGGTTAAATCTGACAAAATGGACCTCACATGAGAGTAAAATGACCAAAATACCCTCATGTGAGGTCCATTTGGTCAGATTTAACCACAAAAAATTAACTGAGTTAGGGCCAAAGGACATAACTTGCAAGAGTTTGCAAACATCGAGTATGTTTTCTGTAATTATTAAAGATAAAGGATACAGTTTGCAATAAGTGACATATATAAAGGACGATTTTTGTAATTTACTAAAAAAAAAAAAAAATCAAACATGAAAGATTGTCTGAAAGGTCTATACATGACGTGCAATGACTTTATATACTTCCCACAAAGAGATCTTATTAAGGTGTGGGCATGAGTATTAATTACTTCTAATGTATCTGCCCCATAATGTCATCGTGCCACCAGCAGAACCACCCGATCATATTCATCTCCACTAGGTTATAATGCCTATACACCAATTCAAGAGGAAACCCAACAAATCTGGGAAAAACCCCCATTGTGAGAATCGAACCCAGGACCTAATGATCCCAAAGACTTATCTCATCCCAATATGCCACTAGGCTATAATGCCATGGGCACATTGATTTATTTAAAAAGGGTATCAATCTATTCACATATAACAAACCAATCCTGAATTTCAACGACATTTTTATTATTCATATGTTTTTTAGGACCCAGCACTAATTCTTTCAATAATCAGCTATATATTAATAATGTATTTGAAATTGATTATATTTCACACCTTGAAAAAGTGTTACTTATTTTATAAGATTTTTTAACAAAGATTTTGTTAAAGATGGGCGCCTAGAAGCTAAAGACAAACCCGTACAATTGATGATTACATGAAATAACTGGGTTAATTACGTACCCATTCATTCCCACCAGCCCAAATTCATCATCAATTGACTATCAGAGTATTTCACCTTCCTAAACACAGCAGATTTCTATATGAATCACCCTGTCTATATTGGATTAGGACTGGTTACATGAGGAATTAACAAAGTCCATCTTGTTGGTTTAGAACCAGAGATTTGCCATAAAGAAGAGGTAACTAGCTTGTGCTTTTATCGGATTTAGTCGGTATGAGGGCCGGCTCAACCATTTTAGAGGCCTAAAGCAAAACAAAAAACGGATACCTTTTTCAATTTATTTTTGGGTTTTCGATTTCGTTATTTTTTGCTTGTTTACCAGCTACTTTTTAAAGAGGTTTTACAAAATTGTTTTAAAGATGTATTAAATGAAAAACATAATTAAGCATCATATTTTTTTGGGCAAATCAATCAATTTTTCTCAACTTAGTAACTGTAAGTTAAAAAAACAATTAATGTGAAATAATGACACAAAAAACTATTAAAATAAATTAATGCTAGCTCAAAGATCTTGATAGGATTTGAACACTAATTTCCTTGATAATAAGTGAAGGATCTAACCAGCCTGCTGTAGTCTAATTTAGTTCAAAATATTCAAAGTAGAACTTTATGCATATCTAAAAAATCAATGTTTTATAAGCTGGTTTTTAAACCATATCGGGATGGGCTAAAAATGATTCAACTGGTAGAACCGGAATATAACGGATGGTTCAACCGGGTGAACTAGTTAACTCTAAACTATCATAGAGATACATACATGAATTATAATGACAAACTCACCGGTTTTAATTTTTTTCACACTAACATAAATTACAATATAACTATTATAATGTCCCCTTTCGCTTTCAAGTTTCAAAATACAATATCTCAAAGAACATTGCTTTATCCATATGGAGGGAGAGAGATACATATACATGATCAAGTTGCTTCAAGTCTGTCATTTTTTTGATCCACTTGTGCAGGACCGTTCTTACGTTTTTGTAGACCCTAAGCGAACTAAGAAGTGGAGGCCCTTTTGAAAAATTATCTTTTTCAACATATTTAGTCACAAAACTCTCCTCCTTTACCCGGAATTGGGACCGACAATTATAAACTATAAAATTTATAGTTGGTGAAGTTAAATTTTCTTTCTTGAAAGTTATATGTATTGTATAGATGTAGTATATGTTTAAATAAAATCTATTTTTTAGCTTTGGAATGGAGTCGAATGGTCGATGGTTGTTGCTGTTACGTCTATACTTTAATTTTGAATGTGGGCCTTTTTTTCCTAAACAAATTTTATCTGGACTCCTATAATAAAAAAAAATGTTTAGTTTTGCTTTTTATTTGGGCCTAATACATATACAATATATAAAACTTTCTAAAAATTGAAGGTCCTTTATTTTTAGCGGCCCTAGGCCCGTGCTTAGGTTGTAAAACCTAACGGGCCAGCCCTACACTTGTGGATCTATTTATACCCAATTTTTTTTATTGAAATAAGTAAACTGCCGACGAAGATTGAACTGGAAGCATGATGAAGATGGAGTGATGAACCGATGAAGATGGAGTTGAATCTTGTGGATGAAGTTATGAACCATAAGTGATGATGGTTTTGAATGTTGATTGATGGTATATGTATGCGATGGAACTCCGGAATACTAAAAACTCAAATTAAAATAACCATGGGCCAATACCGGTATTACGATTTTAACCGGTATACCGGATTTTACCGCCGGTACGAATCTTATGTCGTTTCACTTATTTACCGGGATGTTTCGTACCGGATTTGCATCTGGCACCGGTAATACCGGTATAACCGGTATTTACCAGTTTTTAAAACATTGTAAGGGGGTGTTTGGCTTAGCTTTCCAAACTCCTTATAACTTTTTGGAAAAGTTAATAAGTCATAAGGGGGGAAGGGGTGGTTATCACTTGCAAAAATTCCATCACTCACAACATCCAATCAAGTTCCGCCATTTCATCAACCATTATTCCATTACTCGCAACCTTTTTAGTGACAATGGTCATCACTCACGACACCCAACAATAAACCTTCACATCCCCTCACATGGTTCCCTTTATCACTCGTGAATTTTATCAGGTGAATTAAGATTCACGCGTTAACATCTATAGGTGGCGGTGGTTTGGTAGCTTCTATCACTCGTTGAACATGTTTATCACGGGAAAAACTTTCCCCACCCCGCCTCCCCTAATGGAGTGACTTATTACTTTTTCCCTCGCATACACTCCCAATCCCAAACATCATTTAGCTTTTCAAAAAGTCAATAAGTTATAAGTTGGCTAAAATAAGCAATCCCAAACACCCCTAAAAAATTTTATTGTTTGTTTTTAGGCCCTATTCAGATGGTGGCACAAAGCAAGTGTTTGGGTTCACTGTCCCTTGGGCACAGCTTGGTCGGCATGATTACAAGTTACATCGACAAATTGAATGAAGAAAATATTGAACTGTATAACAAAAAGCTGCAATTTAAAGGAAAATATAAAAAATACTACGACTGACTTGGAAATGAGCTTTGACCATTTCTTTATTTTGACTGCCAGTAGTTGAACAAATTAAGTTTTTGCTAACCCGGTTCTGAACAAATTAGATAGAAGCAAGTGGTCTAGGAAATGGCAGTTTTCACTACAGTTGAAGTTATGGGCTCATAACACATATATGGACAAAAATGTCTTTAAGGGGCCAAACGTTTGGACAAATAGACAGGGGCGGATCTTAGTGGAGCAGTGGCAGGGCCACGGCCCTGGCAAGTTTTTCGGCCGTAGTGCTAATTTTCCGCATTTCGATCGAAATTTTGTATATATACTATGTTCGGCCCTGGCAAGTTTTTCGGCCGTAGTGCTAATTTTAGTGCCCGTGTCTTTCGGCCCTGGCAGGTTCAACGGGCAAGATCCGCCACTGCAAATAGAGGTGCGTTACCTGCGGTTCAAATTAATTCCTCTATTTTTGTGATTTGTTTGCAATCTGTAACTGTAAAAACACACATGCATTTTGTTAGTTTAGGCTTTTAGTTAGTTATCTACTTGTAATTGTATGTTAAACTAGTTGGTATGTGCGAGAATTTTGTACATATATATCTACAATCGAAACTTTCAAAACACGTGCAAAAACCGTTTATGATACTTAAAAATACTTTTGAATAAACTCTGTTTTCAACAAAATTTATAGTGAAATACCAAAAAAAAACATAGTTAGAGTTTCCCTGCGCGATACATTGGGAATTTTATATATGTGTATCTACAATTGGATCTACCAAAGTACCTACAAAACTCGTTTATGATACCAAGAAAAGCTTTATTTTATATACAACCCTGTTTCAATCAAATTTATATTGGAATGTTAAGAAAAAAGGTTAACATAACTGTGTACTTAAAAAATTAAACAGTTAAAGAAGAAAAGCTGTTAAAAATAAAAATAAATGAAATATGAAATAATATTAAAAAATTAAATGGGTTAAAAGTTTATATTATTTATAGAGTAAATTACAAAAATCGTCCTTTATGTTTGTATCGGATTACAAAGTGTGTCATTTATCTTTAAAGTTGTCGGAAATCATACTTTATGTATGCAAAACCTAACACATTATGTCCTTTACCACAAACTCAGTTAAATTTTAATGTTAAATCAGGGTATATTGGTAATTTTACCAATTAATTTAAAATATCTCTAATACCTAAAACAAAAAAGAAATAAAAAAATAAATTATATCCTCTCTCTCTCTCATAACTCTCTCTCTCTCTCTCTTTAACCTCCTTCTCTCTCTTAACTCTCTCTCCCTTTTTAACATCCTGTGCTCACCATTTTAGCACCACCACATTTCTACACCACATTCTCTCCCATCCGTTGAACCCAACTAACCACCACTATACACCATCACCACCATCAAACATCATCAGTCCAGCACCATAGACCTGCAATCCATAAGCAAAGAACCACAAAACCCCCCTAATATCACTAAATTACATGCCGAAAAGACTACTCAACATCTGGATACGATTGTTCAAATCTTATGTTTCACGAAACAGTGATGGAATGGATTGTTTCGGATCTGCTTGTGCGGTTATTCAGATCTGGTTTGGAATGGTGGTGACTGGTAATGTCACCGGCGGCGATTATTCAAAGGTACGGTGGTGGTGGTGCAAAGACTCAAAACCTGATACAGAAATCAAATCATGATCACAAATATAATTAAAAAAAAGCTTCAAATCAAATCGATTGTCATATAAAGGCTCAAAACCCGTTACAGAAATTTGTTGAATCGGAATATATGAATGGAAAGTTGAGATTTTTAGATCAAAAAAGAGCAGAAGAGAGAAGTGGGTTGAAGAAATTGAAACCCCTGATGGGATATTGAAGTTCAGAGGATACATTCAAGATTTGGGGATGATGTTAAAGGTAGAGAATTGGGGGGCGCGTGGCAGAGGAGGCGGCGGCACACCCTTGGATTTTTTTATCTTGTTTCTCTTATCTTTTTGTGTTGGTTTGTGCCCAAATTTGGGGATTTATGTGATGGTGGTGGTTGCAGGTGGGTTGTGGTGATGGTAGGATAGTTAGAGAGAGAGAGAGGAGGGGGCGTGATCTGCGGTGAAGTGGTGTTGGTAGCGGCAGGTGGATTTGGTGGTGGTAGGATAGTTCGAGAGGAAAGAGTGAGAGAGAGGGGCAATATGCGGTGAAGTGATGGTGGCAGGTGGGTGGTGCTTGGGCGCTGAAGTGGGAGTGGTGGTGGCGGTTGACGGTGGTTGAGGTGGGAGTGTTGGTGAATGGTGGTTGCAGATGATAAGAGAGAGTTATGTAGAGATAGATAAAAGTTCTCTAGAGAGAGAAAGAAGTATGTATGTATGTATATGATATAATATTTTGTTTTATTTATTAAAATGTATTTTAATAAAAAGGTAAAAAGACTAAAATACCCTTGTGATTTCTGATTTAACTAAAAAAAAAATAACTGAGTTATGGTTAAAGGACATAACGTGTAGGGTTTTGCAAACATCGAGTACGTTTCTTGTATATATTGAAGACAAAGGACACAGTTTGTAATAAGTAGCATACATAAAGGACGAGTTTTGTAATTTACTCTTATTTATACCCACATTGTTTTTTGGGCTTGCAAAATATTTTAATACGAGAAAATTATCCATGACCTCATATTTGTTATTAAGATTTTAAATTTTCTGGGTTTTATATAACATTACCATTATTATTGCAAATGTAAAGGTCATAAGTTTAACTAAACAGCCATTTCTTTATTCCTCAAATCTACCACTGGTTTTCTCATTTTTGGATCAAGAGCTGTAACCGACGATCAAAGGATCCCATTGCCCCATTTTAATCGAGCTACACGACTTCTTTGAAGCTTCATCCATGGCCTTCTTTGTAACACCACTGTTGCATATGTTTGCAAATGTTCGAACCTGGAGATTGTAACAACTTCAAGAAATTAACAACCCACTAAAAGACTCACCAAATATGATTATTGTACGATAATTAAATGAGAAATTGTAAGTTTTCTTCACCATAAATTTTAGACGGTCCCAATCATCCACAAGGGCCGATCTGTCACCTCTCACTGGTCCATCTCCACTGCCTAATAAATACCGTTTGATCATATCGACACTGCTATCCAAATGTTCCCTATATGCCGTAATTTCCTTGATTTTCTGGAGTAGGTTTTCCTTATGTTGTGTTTCTTCTGCTGATTTCTTGTACTGTAGATAATAAGGGCATGTTTGGGTAAGCTTTTTGAAACAATTTATTGACTTATTGGCTTTTTGAAAAGTCATAAGCTCTAAAATGATGTTTGGCAAAGAGGGTGTATGTGAGAGGAAAAAGCCAATAAGTCAATAAGTCACAAAATCCTGACTTTTCCAAGAAGCCAATAAGTCAATAAGTTGTTTCTAAAAGCTTACCCAAACATGCCCTAAGAGATAACATTATCCACTATTAGGGGTGTGCAAAAAACCGAATTAACCGAACCATAACTGAATTAACTGACAAAACCGAACCGAAAAAAACACGAACCAAATAAAAAACCGGTGGGTCGGTTAATGGTTTTTTTTGAAAACCGAATATAGCGGGTCAGTTATGGTTATCAGTTTTTCCATACCCACCATAACAGAATCGAACCGACATGTAATAAACCTTTGTAGGATTTAGAACTTTTCACCATATTTTTAATATTTGATGTTTTTTACTGAAGATTTTTAGTACTTATTGGTTTTTTATATCATTTTGTTGTTATGGTTGAATGCTTATTTGAATTTATGGAATGTATCATATCACTTTATTTGAATATTCGATAATAATTGGTATTAATATTATAGATTATATGTATTTTTTAATACTATGTAATATACTAATATATATAAATATGCAATAACAATTTATTCTATGTTAAAAAAATTAAGCTATTTTTAGCTAAGCTAAATACACGGTTAACCACCCATAACCGACCCGATATAACCATCAAAACCGAATAACCATAACCACCATAACCGAAGGTTATGGTTATGGCTATCCAATAAACAAAATCGCGGTTATGGTTATGGTTTTTGGTCAAAACCGACCCAAACTGACCCATGCACACCCCTATCCACTATCATATTCAAATGTCATGTATTTTCCTATATATGAGAACACATACCCTTTGCCACATCGAATAAAGATCTGCGTCTCTTTGGTTGATAAGACCCATGGAGTCAGATCTCTGAAATGGATTCGTGGAGATTGTCCTAGGAGCGGAACCTTGATAATTTGATATAGTCTCTTTGCTTATGCTTAGGGTACCGTATTGCATTGCATGAGATCCGAACAGTGGCGGACCCAGGAATTATTTGCTGGGGTGCGGATGAGTGGCTCAAGCATATTTTCAAGGGGTGCGGTCGGGTTTTTTGCCTAAAATATACACTAATTTTTTTTTTCAAGGGGTGCGCCCGCCCACCCTGGGCATAACCTAGGTCCGCCAATGGATCCGAAGCCTGTCACCTTGTCAATCGCAATCCTCTTCTTTACCTAAAAAATTGTGGGATATTTTTTCAACTAAATTTAAATTCATAGAACTTAAATCAACAAATCTAAACCACAATACCAACATTCAAGTATTGTTGTTCCAAGGTTTCAAGCCTCAAATCTTCTAAGTCACTAAGAACCAAAAGTCAAAAAATAGGGCCAAATCAATTACTTGAATAAGAAGTACAAGGAAATGATGTTAACAGAAGAGAAGGTCGCTAAACAAACTGCTAGACAAAATACCTGTCTTCCATCCATGAAACACTGTATAAGTCACCTAAGCAAGTGTAAAACTCTGGAGGTGTAGGTTCTCCTATATCAGGACAATATGTGGCCCAACTATTCTCATATGGATTCGCGGCAGTTGTCACATAAATGTTCAGATTTTTTGGTAACAAACCTTGGAAAATACTTCCACTTTCACATGCTTCCACATATATCACCTACGATCACCATCCAAATGATTGTATCGATTCCCACAACTGATCATTAACTATAAGATAAGCAAGAGCAAATGTGTCTCACTCACCATCTCATCATATGTTCCGCTCGCATGCTTTGTTTTCAAAACATTGATGAAATCATTAGCGTAGATATTAGGCATGTTCGGCATCCCTAATGAAATTAACATAAGAATCGCGTTAATTAGTATGTAATTAAGGAAATGAACAAATTAAATTCACAGTGTTGATCTTGCTTGAAAATAACAAAGCATGGAAACACAATACCAAGTACTCCAGGGCCGCCATGATCGGTGTAAAACACAAAGATCCTGTCTTTAGGTTTGCTAGCCAGCACTTTCCCGCTTCCACCTTTCACCGCCGTTTTGTTGCCAAGAAGCACAGCATAGAAATTCGAGGTGGTCACACTTTTTCCAGTATAATCCTAACACAATATATATAAAGTTCTTTATATTAAACCTTATTCCTAACAAGAGGCTAGAAGTACAAAGTGAGAGACCGTAAAAAAAAAAAGTTTGCCAGCCATACTAGATCGCTGGAAAACTATTTCAATTAACTTAGTGACCTTTGAAACATTTATTAAACTTGAAATTGATGTAAACTTTTAAAGGATACCACTTTAATTTGGGAAATCCAATTCAATTGAAATGATACAGACAAGATTCGCATAAGTAATGACTGACATGTTTGAGCCTAGAATATCTAAACTACCACTCTAAATTATTTATGCCCATCAATATCTGGGTGTCTATTTGTTTTGTTTTTTACGATAAATTTGGATCACTGACAAACCAATGGAGTATTATCGTTCCACCAGCGGAACCACTCGATCATATCCATTCCACTAGGCATAATGCTTATACACCAATTCAGGAGAAAACTCAATAAATATGGGAAAACTCCCTTGTGAGAATTGAACTCAAGATCTATTGAACTCAAGATGTCACTAGGCTATAAAGCCATGGGCCGGTGTCTATTTGTTAAAATTTTGAATCAAATCTTAAAAGTAACTATTAATTAATTTATTAAATCTGAATGGTTTGTACATAAATTTCTCTTTTACTTTGAACAAAGTGTATCGAACAAAATACCTTAACGTACGAAGCATATGCTATGGCAAGTTTGCATGTTATAACATCATAAAGGAAATTTCGCATGCTAAAAAAATATCGCATGTTAAAAAAAATAATTTTGCATGTTAAAAAAATCGCATGTTGCTGAAAAAAACCAAAATCGCATGTTAAAAAAACGAATGTTGATACTGCATCACGTACACAGCATACATTAAGACAATTTATACAATAACCGGCCTCTAAATATTGGATAATATTATAACTTTTTTTTTTCAAAATTCCTTAAAAGAGATAGTATAACACACTCATTTGACACATCACGAATGACTCCAATATAAGGTCAATATTCATTGCTAATTGAATGAACGAGATAATGCAATGAATAAAGTAACGTAATGGACAACGAAATGAAATGAATCATTCCATTGTACTGTGATGTTTGGTTACTCATATATGTCAATAGAATAAATAATTACTTTGTACAGTTTGATAAACAAAAAAAGACGATATAACGTAACACAATTTATTAAAAACCACAAAAATATAATTGTCTAATAATAATAATAATCATAATCATAATATAATAATGGTAAAAAATTAATAATAAAAATATTAATATTAATATTAATAATTAATATCATTAACAATAATAATACTAATAATAATAATATATTTCTTTCGATTTATTGAATGAATGAAAAAAAAAATCACCCTCTTACCAAAGAATGAAAATTGTTATATTTGGAAGTAGTTACATTCGTTGTGGAATGCTCTATTCCATTATCACATGATAACCAAACATGTTTTTTTATTACATTAGAATGATCCATTCCATTTCGTGTTCTATTCCTTCGTATCAAACGCTACCTACCTAATTAATTAGCAATTCTCATTCAACTATAACCAATAATACTTGTGACAGTGTTCTTGTACCTTTGGCACACCAGCGTACACATCTGACCCTTGGGGGCTGTTAATTATCGTACCATGCCTAGGATTTTCTGGATGGTTTGCAATATCATCATACATAAACACAATTATGTTTTCATCCTTTAACCCGCCTTTTTTAAGGATTTGATACGCATGACAAACGTCTGCCTGAAATATTCAAAACAAACACAAGACGTTAGCTTCTATTTACTTGAATATTTTTTACAAATACACCGTGAAATGACAAATGAAACTATGAGTAAATGTTCACCTGATGACGATAGTTTTCGTATCCATTTGAACCGGCAACCAGAACGGCCCATGTCGTGCTATTGGCTTTTGGTTTGAAAACTGATTTAAAGGTGTTGAACAAAAATTTAGATGGTTAGCATTTGAGAATCCAACAACAAACACAATGAATAGTAACAATGTGAGTTGGAAACCCATGATATGACTCGCAGTATTATACAAAAAGATTGATAGGTTTTATGAGTTTCTAACAGTTTTATACATATATTTATATACACACTTAGTATTATATATGATATGTAATTAATATTATATGATACAATATGGTTACATATATATTCTCTATGTTCAAAACATTATATACATATTATATATACCCATATATAAGATATAAACCCATATATTATCTATGTAATATGATATGATCGGATTACCACTGATATATAATCAAATACATTCATTTAGAGCATCCACAACAATAAACCACGTCTAAAATCCAGATCTGTCACATTAGCTTGCCACATCATTTTAAACCCCAACAATTTTAAACCTACTTTTCTCTCCAACAATAAATCATTCAAAATATCCATCTCATTATCTACCTTATTACCTATGTTTATTTTTATTTAACCAATTAATAAATTATTTATCTAATCTATGATTTATTTAAATAGTATTATTATTATTTCTTTTTTTATTTAATAAGTTATATTTCTTTATACATAATCGGCTATATTTGTGCACCAGCAATTTCCATGACAGCCCATCATACCATGTTCTTAAATTCTTGAGAAGATGCAGAATCATACTGAGCTAAATTAATAGAAAAAATGTAGTTGGAGAGAACGTTTAGAGTTGTTATAGCCGCAGTTTCACCAATATTGATCAGTTTGCCACTCATGCGACAACCATGAACAAAGTCCAGGAGTTCCCTAAATACACCAGCACATACAACGCAGAACCGTTGAGATTATATATGAGCCATGTACCATCATCAATAAAAAAAAGTGAGTTCCCTAATTACACCAGCACATACAACGCAGAACCGCCCAATGAAATCCTTACAATTAATATAATTCATTAAAAATTTTCAAAAAAATGAGATGTGTTTACACAAAGAGATGAGGTCTCACTTGACTGTCAATGTAGCGCAATACATCCCTCCATAGTCAGGCCCTTTCACCGAGATGAACCGTAGTGAACATGCAGCAGCAGCGGCACCAACGATATGAGTTTTACCACAACCAGGAGGACCATATAAAAGAACATTAGACCTCATCCTTAAAGGAGTTTGTGAAAAAATCACAGGGAACTTGGAAGGCAATTCAATCATCTGAAAATCGTGAGATGAAGTGTAGGTTTTAGTATCTCCATATATAGAGAAGCAAAAGCAGATACATAAATAACTCTAGACCTCTTTGATAGAGTTCTGAATTTCCGTTAGACCACCAACATCCTGCCAGCCACCATGCCCTTCCTCAGAAGCCGATTTAGTAATATCACGCATAGCGATAGGCAAAAAGCCTTTAATATCTTGTAGCAAATCATCTTTCTCCAAACTCGGTTTTCTTTCAGTCTCAAAATCCAATCCACGAGATACAAAACGACCAATGGCAGCATGAACTGACCTATCAACCAGTATTTCCTGCAAAAAAAAGTAATTACAGATAGCTATGATACATGAGTTCATCAGGTTAAATCTTGTAATCTAGCAATCATATATGCTGGATATAAGAAAAAAAATCCAAATACCAGATCAGACGCATCATATCCATCACACGAGGAAGCAATATCCCGCAAAATGTCATCAGAACATAACAAAGAACGTTTCTGAATCTCGTGTTTTAGTAAAGCGCCATGTTCAGCAGCGGCAGGAGCAGCAAGTTGCACATGAAAGTCAAACCTGCCTGGAACCAACCGTTACACAAGAGAAAAAAGTCATTTAAACTGTGAGTTTTAATGGTAAGATAATGAAAATCATTATATGGTTCTTTCATAAGGAACCAAAGTACCAGAGGAGCTCAAGGCTTGCGGAATACTCGTTAGTATCTGCACACAAGCTATGAATGCAATGAGACCAATTCCACATGAATTCTTCCGTTTTGCCTGTTGATGCAAATATTCATTTCGTCATTAAGTTATGCACATAAATAATATTGTTTTCTTCTATCTTCTTATAATATTGGTACACTCTATAACCGATCATCTAGATAGAAAAAAAAGGTAATGGTAAATCAGAAGAGAACAAAGTAGAATGCAACTACACCTCATATTCATCCAAAATTCCTGTGAGAAATTCCATGAGGACCGTAGAAGAAGATGAAGAATGAAGATCTTCTGAGTTATTAGGAGATGCTATAATATTTTCAAGATCATCAAGTACCACCAGAGAAGGAGCATGATCCAACACTTCAGATATGTAGCTAGAAACAGCTTGCTGGATAGTCTGTGACATACTTGAAGCAAGTCTAGAACAACCTACATAAACTCTCCAGAGGTAACCCTCAATCAACGCAGAACCACCCAATGAAAGCCTTACAATTAATATAATTCATTAAAAATTTTAAAAAATGAGATGTGTTTACACAAAGAGATGAGGTCTCACTTGACGGTCAATGTAGCGCAATACATCCCTCCATAGTCATGTTGCTTTAAACTTCTCCTGAAATGATCCCAGTTGAATCAGACAACTGGGTACATGATTTATGTTCAAGTTTAAGAGATAGAATATAGACTCACATTTCACACATAAGCAGTCCAGATTCAACCCTGTTTTACCTTCTCTGTCATTGATTTCACGAAATATCCACCAAGAAACTGTTTATACCTCTCGTGTTCAGATTGAACCGATCGGCAAGCCAGATTAAACAGCTGTATACCAGCTACTCCGATTATCATCAAAGCGAGTCCGATAAGTAGAAACTGCCTTTGCACGGGTGTGGCACTGCTGCAGTGGCTGCCTTGTTTTGATCCATAACCCTGTGGATGAAAGACTTTGAACATGTGGATGAAAGACTTTGAACATGACGGTTAAATCAATTAGCATCAAGCCCTAAAGACACAAAAAATCCAGCATCAGAACACATTGATAAGACCCTAACAATCAGTAAACAAATTATAGAAAAATAAATCAAAGAAACATAAAAAAAGTTCAAACACTAACAAATTCTTCATTACATTCAAAAATCCCATCATCTTTCAAACATCCTTACAAAGTTGAATATGGTTGGTGCCCCTTGTCCTGCAATAAAAAAAATGAATTATTAGACGAACAATTGGAAGAACGATCTGGTGTAAAATTAGACAAACAATTTCAGGCGAATGTTGAGATCAACTTAGCGAAACCCGTGTGAAATTGAGATTATTTAAATCGATTTAGTGATTAAAAAACGTACCCCGACTCGGATTGCTGCATTCATAGTCACCATTTCAAGAGCAGTGGCGAAATCAACAGGTGGTGCTGCCGGAACGGAGACACCGCCGTCGGAATCAATGGCCAGAGGAACCCTAAAGTCATGTAACTTTTTTCTTTCGCCGAGTATTGCGTTTTGATTTGGTGAATCAGGTTGCAGAATTTGGAGGAATTATAAGGGATGGAAGAACGTGATACGTAAAGAGACACCGGATTTCAACCGGTGAATCATAATTATGGTGGAGTTTGGGAGAAGGGAAGAAGACCGCAAGAAAAGATTTCATACCTGCTAGTTTTATACCCACTCAAATAACTGCTACAAACTCAAAAACTGTCCTCAACTGCAGCAAAATTGACGGAGGTGGAGAACATGGGAGCGCTTCATCGTCTAAAACCACCGCGAACTGATTCCCCCAAAGACAGGAAATCTTAACTGGCGTTGAAAAAAAAAAAACTGCCACTTTTTTGGATTTAAACGGATGAGATTAAATCTTGATGATAACCACCTGAATTATTACGGTAATTTATTAATAATACCCATCAAGAATAAGGTACAACAACTAATTAATGCCCAACATAATAACAAAGCATGAGGTACACCACCATAATGAAAACCCTTACAAGTTAGGTAAAGGATCAAATAAAAACAAAATAAACGTACGAATTGAAGGATAAAGCAAAAAGTGGCGATGTCATTTTGGTAATTATCAGCAACTTCAATATTACTGGGGAAAAAGCAAAAAGTGTCTTGTAGAGTAATTTTGAGCATCTGTAAAGTAATTTTGGGAAATGTAGGGTAATTATCAAATTACTCTAGTAGAGTAATTTTGACTTCTGTAGAGTAATTTTGGAAAATGTCTTGTAGAGTAATTTTGTTAGCATTTAGTTATGGGGTTTAGCTTTATGGTTTAGTTTTTATCTTTTAGTTGGGGGGGGGGGGGGGGGGGGGTTAGGTTTTTTTTTGAGGGGGGGGGGTGGTTTAGGTTTTTTTTTGGGGGGGGGGGGTAGTGTAATTTTGATAATTACCCTACACGACCAAAATTACTCTACATGAACATTTACAAAATTACTCTACAGAAGCTCAAAATTACTCTACTAGAGTAATTTTGAAGTTGCTGATAATTACCAAAATGCCACCGCCACTTTTTTTGACTTTCTTTCAATTCGTACGTTTATTTTATTTTTACGTGAACTTAACTCTACAAGTTAATACCATATAAATATAATTTATGACAAATTTATAAAAGATGAAAAGTACAGGAGTTAAAAGTAAAACAAATAAAGGAAAACATAAAAAAATATCAACAAACTACAAGGTACCACAATTAATGCATAAAGAAGTTGGTAACTAATACATATAATGTAATGTAATATCAAATAGAATGTCATCATATTGTAATATGATACGAGGGGAAGGATCCACTAAAAAATGGATTTTGCCTAAGTAGCCTAAGAAGGATTGTGATGATGACATGTGGCATTCCTAAAAAGTAGGAATGAGGGGCATTTTGGTCGTTATAAATAGGAGTGAAAATGACATGTGACACCTCTTTTATTTGTTAAAAATACAAAAAAAAAATATAGTACAAAAAAATCTAGCACAAAAAAATTAGTACAAAAAAATCTAGCACAAAAATATAGTAAAAAAATATAGCAAAAAAAATGTAGTACAAAAAAATATAGCACAAAAAATATAGAACAAAAAAAATAGCACGAAAAAATTCAGCAAAAAAGTGTAGTACAAAAAAATCCAGCACAAAAAATTGAGTGAAAAAAAATTAAGACAAAAAAATTTAGCACAAAAATGTAGTACAAAAATTTAGCACAAAAAAATATTATACAACATAGAAATACAACACATTTAAGTGGGTTTTTTTAGTCTTCATATTTTATATAGCAATATGGTACTCAAATTAAAGATAAAGAGACGCTCGATTTTATGGTGAAATTTTTTTGAAAAAATAATGTCGGATAAAAACGTTATGAACGTTTAAAAAATGAGGGTGGAATATGCATGTGCCTTGCATGTGGAGAGAGAAAGTCAATAAATAGGATTTTCCCAAGATACCCTTCCACTCCTCATTTCTCCTACTCTTTCATCTTAACCATTGATTTGAAAAATGAATGGTTAAGATTACTTTTCATCCTACTTAGAGAAAATTAACTTTTTATTTGATCTTACCCCTATGATATGATCATATACAGATGACCACTCAACGATATAATTATATTGATTATATACAAAGGACCAGTCAACACTTTTCTATTGCTATTTTTTAACGACTAATGTAACACTACTTTAAGTTACATCAAATAATACAAAATACTCTCAATTATGAGGCAAGTGTCTTTACCAAGTGAGCTACCCCACATTGACTTCTGTTGCTATTAATATGTAATTAATGGCATAATACTTGTAAATTCATATACATTTTCCCTTATTTTTGTTCACAAAACTAAGGGTCCTTTTGGTTCACAAAGTTTTAACAAGAAATGAAATGTTTCAAAAGAATTGGAATTTGTGGGAAATTCAATTGATTCCTTTGAAATTTTTATGATGTTTGGTTGGTAAATTTGTAAAAGGGAATTGGTACGTAAAAAGTTAAAATTACATAACCACCCTTAATAAATCCTCCTTCAACCGTTCATCTTGTCCCATCTACATCCAAACCCTCTTTTGCTCCTCTCTTCGTATTCATGTACGGGGTGGTCGCGGCAAAGCCTGCAGGGAAGACTTTTGCCGCACGGGGGAACCACCGCCATCACCAAGATTGTCGCACGGGAGGAGAATTGCGGTGAACTGTTGCCTCTTGCGGGGACTTGAGGGAGAGGGGTAAGTGGTGGAGCTCATTATCTTCTCAACCAATCATGTTTTGGCTTTTTTTTTAAATAGTTTGGGGGAAACCGCCCCTTGTGTTTTTGGTCAAGAGAGGAGAATGAGAGAAGAAATGACATGACACAATATGATTGGGTGGGTGGAAATTTTCCACCCATCTCATTAGACATGCACCCCTTACACCCTAAGAGCGACTAAGAAAGTTTTTAACACTACTACAAAAAGGTAGGGGTGTTCAAAAAACTCGTGACTTGCAGCTCGCTCGAAACTCGCTCGAAAAAAGCTCAGCTCGAAATTGGCTCGGTTGTAAACGAGCCAGCTCGGCTCGGTTTGTAAACGAGTCGAGCTCGAGCTTGACCTGGCTCGAGCTTGGCCTGGCTCGGCTCGTGAGCTGGCTCGATAAGGTGTACATCCTTCATTTTTTTTGTCCCACATCGCTTAGAAAACAAAAACTAAGGGAGTATCTCCCCTGTAAAAGAAGGTAAAGACAATGGAGAAAATGAATTAACTATTTATACTTGCATATTTAGCCATATGGTTAAATTAAATGACAATTATGGCCCTTAGGCTATGAAGAAATTCATTTTTAAGGGCTTTTTATGTAATAAATTTTGCGCTTCTTTGTTAGTTCGAGCTAGATCGAGCCGAGAGCCGAGCTCGAGCCTCAAATCTCAGCTCTATTTGAAATTCGAGCTCGAGCCGAGTCAGCTCGAATTGAGCTCGAGCCGAGCTCGAGCTGGGTCTAGCTCGGCTCGACTCGACTCGTTTACAGCCCTACAAAAAGGTACCGGTAATCAACATGTTGGTCTTTATCCTCGTATTCGTTCACGAAATAAATCTCTTAGTTACACCATCGTTTGGTTTTGTCTTTGTTCATGATTGCACACATGGGCGAAGCTTTTAAGGGGCGGGAGCGGGCGGCCGATCCTTCAAACTTTTCGATCAGTAGTGGAGGGTATGTAGTTTTCGTACAGAAATTTTTGGGTATATACATTTTCGACCCCCCGGTTTTATAGAAATTTTTAGGTCCGGTGGCTTCCGCCCCCCGGTCGGAAATCTCAAGCTTCGCCACTGATTACACAGTAACTAACTAAACTAAAAAAAGTTGAATTCTAAACACAAGTCATGTTTATGTTTCTGAAAGAAGAACTTAAAAAAAATTGATTCTCGTCTCTTTTATTGAACAAAGCAGCTATAGAAGAAATAAACACTAAGAGAGTTTAATTTCATGGGTCTTGGGGTTATCAATGGGAAACCCCAAAAGAAATATTATTCTTGTGTGAGTAAACTGCAATTTTACCCCTTGGGGTTTAGGTCAATTGACACTCTGACCCCCTCTAACGAAATAATTGCAATTTTACCCCCAACGTTTGGTGTTATGTCACAAGTTTACCCCCGGTCATCAATTTTGTTAAAAGTCAACGTAAGTATGTAAAGGTCAAAGCGTAAAAAGGTAATTTCCAACAAACCATTATTATTATTATTATTATTATTATTATTATTATTATTATTTATAAACACTGCATCTTCTTCTCCTTTATATTAGGTATAGAATACCCACCTCACCACTACCACAACCTACCCTTCTTCTCCATCCTCAACCTGAATAACCTCAACCTCCACAACCCATAACCATCCTTACACCACAATCGTTAACCACCTAGATCACCCTAACTCCACCATTTAGCCTTTGTTCACCTCAGATCCACCATCTACTCCACCGTAATCATCAACCAACAAATGGAGCTGACCTAATCCGCCATCATCTTCCACCAACCCGACAACCCACAAACCCCTATCGTCCACCGTTGCCATCGGATTCCATCAACCACCACCTGCAATCTAACCCCCAACTCCCTCCGACCTGAAACCCCAACCTCCTAAATACCGTTCATCACCGTTTACATTACCGGAAGCGAAATTACACACCAGAGATGAGTTCTGATTGATGAGTTCTTTGTCGACGGGATTGATTGCGGGTTTCATCTGAGAAGAGAACTAAAAGTTGGACAAAGATTGTTCTAAATCAGGTTTGAATTGAATTTGATGTTTTTTGGTGACAAGATTCAATTAAAAAGAGAAGAGAACTAAAAGTTGGACAGAGATTGTTCTAAATCAGGTTTGAATTAAATCTGATGTTTTTTTTGGTGACGAGATTCAATTAAAAAGGAACGTTAATTGTTTGCTTGTTTGAGGAAAGCAGAGATGATTTATTTTATTTATGAGAAACGAAGATGAAGAAACAGAGATTGAAAGGTTGGTGATTCCAATTTGCTTGGAGATTGTTGCAGGTTTTAATTTGATTAATGGTGTGATGTTGGTGGACAGTTGGTGGTGGTTGTCGACATATGGTGGCCGGAGGTGAGGAAAAATGGGTGCGGGGCGTACACTATTATATAAGTATGGACCTAATAAAATGGGTGGTGGCTGGAGGTGGTTGAGGGTGGTGGCTGGAGGTGGCAGTGGTAGTTGTGGTGGTGAATGGCGGTGGCAGGGGGTAATATTACAGAGTAGAACAAAACACAGGGGGTAATATGAAAGGGCATTATAGTCACTTCACATTCCAGTTAACAGGTCTGTTATCAAAATTGACGCCGAGGGGTAAACTTGCGACATAACACCAAACGTTGGGGGGTAAAATTGCAATTATTTCGTTAGAGGGGGTCAGAGTGCCAATTGGCCTAAACCCCAGGGGGTAAAATTGCAGTTTACTCTTCTTTTGTCATCTCTTTTCATTTACAATTAGGGAACCCGGGTGGTGATTCGGCAAGTAAAAGAAAGGAATCGGTGGCGGAGTCAGTCTCCGAAATAAAAAAGACTAAATTGGTGGAAATAACTAAAGCCACTGATAGAAGAGAAAAACTTGTGACAGCAAAACTTCAACGCGAGGAGGCGTATATTCGACACTTGAACGCAAAAGAAAAACATAATGATTTAAAAATCTTGTTTGAGCCGCACACCAATCTCGATGAACCGTTTAAGTCAGTCGTAATTCAACAAAAACGCGAGATATGCGAAAAGTGGGGGTGGGAGATGCCTTAGATTTTTTAGGTTTTTTTATTTGCAGTGTTTAGTTTTTTTTTTATTTTAGTATGTAATTTAGGTTTTATTTAAATGGAATTTATAATTTATAATTTTAGTATTTTATTGTTAATTTATAATTTAAAAAAAATAAAAAAGGTTGTGAGTGACTGAATTCTATCACAAGTGATGACCATTTCCACAAAAATCCATCACTAGTGATGGAATAATAGTTGATGACATGACGGATCTTGATTGGAAGTCGTGAGTAAGTGATAATCACCCCTACTCCCCTTATACAAATGAAGCTTTCAGGAGATTTTTGGTAATCTTTGAACATTCCATTGGAATGTACTTAATTCCATGTGTTGTAGGAAGGAAAGTTGAATTCCATTAAGTGGGTGAATCTTTTCCGGTTCCAATTTTTTTCTCTTACTGACCAAACACAATTTTAGTGGGAATGTTTTCAATTCCTGTCCTAATTCTCCTAAACTCCATGAACCAACGGACCCTAAATGTTTGTGAAACATGAATGGTTTGTTGATTTTGGTAAGAGAACTATGACAAATGTTCATGTAGTGGTTGATTATACATTTATACTTTTAGAGAAATGATTATCATTGTCGTTCATGACTTTTTGGAAGAAATCACCATGGTTTGTGTTGGTGCATATTTCGTACGTCTGCCACTGTGCGAATAGTTAGATAGAGCGTGTGTTGAATATTGTATAGAATAGGAGAAAGTTTGACAAGTTTTGTAATTGTCAAAGCCAATCCGATCGGATGGCAATCCGATCGGATGGCACATAGTGTGAGTTGTCTATAAATAGGGGCATGGGGTTCCCATTTGGACAAGCTTTTGGTTCCCAGAGGGGTGTCACACCCCGATATTTCCACGTATTACCAGTGGGGAGTATTGTGACGTAGTTGATATCATCATAGACAATTTATATTATCATAGTTTAATACACAGCGGAAGTCAAAAGATAAAATCATTACAACCCGAATAAAAAGTAATATCAAGTGTATTACAAAACGGTTGTAAGGATCCACAGGCGGATCAAAGTTCAAAAGATCATTGTTCAACAGATTTAATTACATCTAAGCTTGCAAGACTCTTTATTGATGCTAGGAGTAGCCAGCTTATTCCGTTTAGTCCATGCTCTTAGCCTTTTTGGAAAATACGTCAGTTTACACTGGTAAATACAATTAACCGACTCATTTTGAAAATGTTTAAGAAAATTGATTTGAATGCACATGGCACAAAATAATCTTTTATAACTTGGGATAATTATTTATATATATAAACTTGTAAAAGAATTACATGTTCGTTATAAGTTCAGTAGCCCGGGCTGAATACCGGGTTAAAGATTAATAGACACACAACATGATATAATCTCGCGGCGAGTTATTCTTAAACCGTCGGTTATACCTTTTTTATATATATGCACTGGCAGGTGTATGCCTACACCCCGTGCTTAGGTCGTGGCCATTTCAATGAATGATGCCAAGGATATCCGGGACATGGTCATTAACCCCCCAAAGGCTTTAAGCAAACATAACAGTTTAAACGGGTCATCTCAATAAATTAACCTTTATATGATTAAAAATTCAATGCCCGACCAAGCGGTATTTTATATACCGTACCCCAAGCCCGTATAAGGGAAAATAAGTTAAAAGTATTTACCTGAGCAAGTATATATCACAATCAGCGAGTGCAAGTATCTTTTACTGGTCTCCTAATCTGGAACAAAGGTTTTAATAACCTATTAGATTCCTAACGGGTCTTAATTAAGTCTAAACTTAGACCGGTTAGTTTTAAAGGAAGATATACGGTTCAAAACGCACGATTAAGCGAAGACCGGATTAGAGTGTCGTTTAGACCTGAAAAGTTTGTATACTTGTATAATATGGGTAAACTAAACACATTCTGGATTTTGAGATAAAAACGATAAGGTTTGACCCGTTTCGGCTAATTTATGCAAACTAGTTACATAAACCGCACCGAATGCGAATAATGCGTAATGGGTAACCAAATGAGTCATGAACAGGTTTCCTAAGTTAATATGCCTTAAATATGTTGTGATATCAGTAAGATACCTTCCATTATGCCCAAAATGGATTTAAACTCAAATTATGCCCCGTAGGGGTATTTTGGTCATTTTAAAGGTTATAAAAGAGTTTAAATACTAATCTGAGTTTCAGGTCTGATATAATCAGTAAAAATATTTATTTTTATAAGTCATAACAGTAGGGTATTGCATATATGTGAAAGTTATCTTTTATAACCAAACTATGCACCGTAGGGGCATTTTGGTAATTTCACCTAAGCTTTAAAGGTCAAAATTAGAATTCTGAGTTCAAAACTTTTGCTTACTGTTTAATTATAAAAATTTACTTAAAACATCAGTAGGTATTAAGTTTCATATGCCAAAAATAGTTTTAACTCATACTATGCGCTTAAAACGCGTAAAAGTCGGTTTTAAGTGATTTTCGGGTTTAAATAGGAAATCTGAGTTTTTGATCGGTTTATAAACTTCAAAATATTTTATTTATTACATAAAATCAGTAGCAAAAAGTTTGGTATCAAAATATTATGTAAAACTCATTTTATTCAAGAAAAGGGCATAACCGACAATTACCGAATTAAAGCAAGAACCCTATGTTATGCTCAGGTTAAAAATAAATAAAAATCTTCAAAAATCCCAAAATATTATATTACATCAGTGGGTAAAAAGTTTGGTGTGAAAATTTGGGTTTAGATAGGCTTTATGCTAATTACGCCGTTTAATTAATAAAAAACTTTCTAATTACGCTATTGAGCATAACTCTTAATCTAGACCTCAAACTGATGTCAAATTTTTAGGACAAGTTTATAAATTAGCAATAAAGGTTTTTGTCCTCTCACATTTTCAAAAATCTTGTTTTAAGGTCAAAAGGGCATTATGGTCAACATTTAGGCATATAACGGAAACATGCACATGAATCGAATAACTAATGAACCAAGTTGTATAACCTAAGAGGGTTACACTAATCTATAACCTGGTCCTAATAGAGCTCTAAGGCATTTCTAAAATATGATACATTGGGTCAGAACTGAAAGTCAAAGCAAAAGTCTACTTTTGCGACTTTCGGTTCCGAACCGAGCTTAAACTGAAAATTGTCGGGTTGAACATGCTTAGACATGTTCTTACATTAATTATTAAGTTATATAAGTGATAAAACAGGTTTCATAGCTTCTACATTCTTAATTATGTGTTTATGCAAAAATTTGCTTTCTGTTGACTTTTTATAATTAACTTTGACCCGACAATTGACCTAGTTAGAGTGGGAATTAGAGGGTGCCCTTTTAAGGGTTTATTACCCACTTAATTACCAAGTCATAGGTACTTTTAATTCGAGAATTGACTGGACCATTAGTGATTAATCACTAAGTCAAACCTTAATTACGACGGGTTTGACTTTAGGCCATTAAACTAATAAAACTGAATTAAGAAAGGTCAAGGAAGCTTACAAAGGTCCTATGTACGACTAATGACCCTTAGGGAATGCTCTTGAGCTCCATGAGACTCCAGAAAATAAGTTGGAATAGTTTTTGAAATGCAAGTCCAAGTGTTGCAACTTAGAGCTCTTATACAGGACTTTTAATTGAACAAGATCATGCCAAACAAGTCTAGGATTGGTCCCAGATGAGTCCAAGTGCCCCCTATGCATGTAATACCACTGGTGCAGCCCCTGGAATGAAAAACAAGGCTTCAAAGGCGGTGGAACTGGCTGTACTCGTAGGTGTGCATGAATTCTACGCAGCTCAGGCCGTCGCGTCGCGCGACGGCAGAAGCCTTCAGTGGTGGCGCAGCGCCAGCATCCCAGTTACCAGCCAAACATGTTTCAATTAATGACATTTCACCCCCTGGACCTTCTAAAACGTAATTTCTTCCATTTTAAGCACTTTTAACCCATTTAAATTTTGTTGTTGTGATCCATGTGATATAACCAAACATCGTTAGGTCCGGTTTCGTTAAACGATAACCGAAAACACAATTTTTGCCTCGTTGACACTTTTAACCCCTTAATTACGAAAGTTAACGTATCTTCCTCATATGATATCAAAACCTTGTGAAATTTTTATCACTTATTCTTGGGAGTATAATTAATCGTTACAAGGCTCCGGGTTCGCTAAAAGGTCACTCAGAGGTATAACTTAAACATGTTGACACTTTTAACCCTCGCGTCTTGTAAACTTTCACTTTCTTCTACAAACGGTTTCACACGCTTCATGATTCATTTGTTTAAGGGTATAAACGTTGTGTAGGGTTGTTAAATGGCATAATTATCAAATGTTGACACTTTGAATCCTTATATACATATACTTTCTTTCTTTGTCAACTTTAGTCCCTCATATTCACTTTGTAACACATTTAAAGTCCATAACACGTGTCGATACTATATTGGATATGATTTTACGAGGTGTTACATCCTCACCCCCTTAAAAGAAATCTCGACCTCAAGATTTACTGAAATAAATGAGGGTACTTCTCTTTCATTGTGGACTCTACCTCCCACGTTTACTCGGGACCTCTACGGGCATCCCATTTAACCTTTACGATTGGTACATGCTTCTTTCGAAGTTTCTTAACCTGTCGATCCTCGATCGACAAAGGTTTTTCCATAAATTTCAAGCTCTCATCTAAGTGCACATCCGTATGGGGTATGACTAGTGTTTCATCAGCTAGGCATTTCTTCAGATTGCAGATG
Organism: Helianthus tuberosus; assembly: GCA_030545235.1. NCBI lineage: Eukaryota > Viridiplantae > Streptophyta > Magnoliopsida > Asterales > Asteraceae > Helianthus > Helianthus tuberosus. Next base: position 12,629,601 of record CM060364.1, read on the forward strand.
TGGAATACATTATGAATACCACTGAGCTCTTCAGGCAGGTTTAACTTATAAGCCACTGTTCCGACACATTCGATGATCTCGAATGGTCCTATGTATCTTGGGCTTAACTTGCCTTTCTTACCAAATCGCATTACCCCTTTCCAGGGAGATACCTTAAGTAACACTTTGTCGCCTACCTCGAATTTTAGAGGTTTACGCCTTTTGTCTGCGTAGCTTTTCTGCCTATCTCTGGCAGCTTTGAGACGATCTCATATCTGTACAATCTTATCTGTCGTCTCCAGGACTATATCAGGTCCTGTTAGTTGGACATCTCCAACTTCTGCCCAGCAAACGGGCGATCTGCACTTTCTTCCATACAGAGCTTCAAAAGGTGCAACTTGAATACTGGAATGATAACTATTGTTGTATGAGAATTCAATCAGTGGAAGATGATCATCCCAACTTCCTCCTAAGTCAATAACACAAGCTCGTAGCATATCCTCGAGTGTCTGTATAGTACGCTCGCTTTGACCATCTGTCTGCGGATGATATGCTGTGTTGAAGTTCAATCGAGTGCCTAGGGATTGTTGAAAGCTTTTCCAAAAATGCGATGTATATCTCGTATCCCTATCAGAAATGATAGACACTGGCACTCCGTGGGGAGATACAATCTCGTCCATGTATAGCTGAGCTAACTTATCTGAGCTATGTGTTTCCTTAATAGGTAGGAAGTGGGCTGACTTAGTCAATCTATCCACTATAACCCAAATAGTATCATTTCCTCGCTTTGTCTTTGGTAACTTGGTGATAAAATCCATAGTCACCATTTCCCACTTCCAGGTGGGAAGTTCAGGCTGTTGTAGCAGACCTGACGGCTTCTGGTGTTCAGCTTTAACTTGCGCGCACATCAAACATTTGGCTACATAAGTAGCTATAGACTTCTTCAAGCTTATCCACCAATAATGTGCCTTCAAATCCTGGTACATCATGTCACTTCCAGGATGAACGGAATACTTAGAACTGTGGGCTTCTTGGAGGATAACATCCCGTAGTCCTCCATAGATTGGAACCCGTATTCGTCCATTTAATCTTAGGATTTCATCCTTGCCATAAGATAACTTCTCGGCAGTTACTCCCAACTTTTCATTAGGATAGTTAGCTTCTAATACAGCTTCCTTCTGAGCAGCTAACAATCTTTCATTCAAACTATTCTTTAATTCAATGCTCTTGGCATTGATTCTAATGGGCTTAACCCTTTCCTTTATGCTAAAAGCATCGGCGACCACATTCACCTTACCTGGATGGTATCGGATTTCAAAATCATAATCATTCAGTGTCTCCATCCATCGTCGCTGCCTCATGTTCAGATCCTTCTGATTAAACAAATGTTGAAGGCTCTTGTGATCAGAATAGATCACACACTTGGTACCATATAAATAATGCCTCCAAAGTTTTAGTGCAAACACAACGGCACCCAACTCCAAGTCATGGGTGGTATAATTCTTTTCGTGCACTTTTAGTTATCGGGAAGCATATGCAATAACTTTACCTTTCTGCATTAGCACACATCCCATGCCAGTGTGCGATGCGTCGCAGTAAACCACAAATTTTTCAATTCCTTCAGGCAATGTCAACACAGGAGCATTGCTTAACTTCTGTTTAAGAATATCAAAGGATTCTTGTTGCTTAGGACCCCAATTAAACTTAATATTCTTCCTAGTCAACGAAGTTAGGGGTGCTGCAATCCTTGAAAAATTCTCAATAAAAAGCCTGTAGTATCCTGCCAGGCCTAAGAAGCTGCGAATCTCTGTGGGCGTCTTCGGCTCTTGCCAATTCATGATAGCTTCAATCTTAGCGGGATCCACCTGGATACCACGCTCACTAACCATATGTCCAAGGAATTGGACTTCACGAAGCCAAAATTCACACTTTGAAAATTTGGCGGAGAGCTTTTCTTGTTGAAGAAGTTTAAGAATGCAACAAAGATGCTTCTCATGGTCAACTTGATTCTTAGAATAAATAAGAATGTCATCAATGAAGACGATGACAAACTTGTCCAGGTATGGCTTGCAGACGCGGTTCATGAGATCCATGAACGCTGCTGGTGCATTAGTGAGCCCGAAAGGCATCACTAAGAACTCGTAGTGACCATATCGAGTTCTGAATGCAGTCTTGTGCATATCTTCATCTCTAACCTTCAGTTGATGGTATCCTGACCTCAAATCGATCTTGGAGAAGTAACTTGCCCCTTGCAATTGATCAAACAGATCGTCGATCCTGGGCAATGGATATTTTTTTCTTGATAGTGACCTTGTTAAGCTCACGATAATCGATGCATAGACGCATCGATCCATCTTTCTTCTTTAAAAACAGAATTGGTGCTCCCCAGGAAGATGAGCTAGGTCTAATAAATCCTTTGCCAACAAATCATCCAGCTGAGTTCTCAACTCCTTCATCTCAGTTGGGGCTAACCGGTAAGGTGCTCTTGCAACAGGTGCTGCTCCAGGTATAATGTCAATTCTAAACTCCACTTTCCTATCTGGGGGTAAACCAGGTAGTTCTTCAGGAAATACATCGGGGTATTCAGAAATGATAGGGATGTCTTCAATCTTGGGTTTTGACTCATCAATAGTCACTTGTGCCATATAAATGACACAACCTTTCTTCATACACCTTGATGCCTTAAGCACAGACACTTGCTTAGGCAACCCATTCTAAGTATCTCCTTGTATGGTAAGTGGCTCACCATACGGAGTCTTGATCACTACTTGTTTCTTGTCACAAACAATCTGGGCTTGGTTATGAGATAACCAATCCATGCCTATTACTATGTCGAAACCAGCTAATTTCAAAGGAAGCAAGGATAACGGAAATGAGTGGTTCCTAATGGATATAAAACATCCATCTAGCATAGTTGAGGCAGTTTCTAAGGTACCATCGGCTAACTCTACTTCATATTTCACGCTTAGGGTTTTAACAGGTAAATTCAACAACTTATAAAACTTATCATCTACAAATGACTTATCCGCACCAGAATCAAATAACACCCTTGCATAAACATCATTTATAAGGAAGGTACCTGTTATCACATTATCATTCTGAACGGCTTCTCGTGCATCCATTCGAAAGACCCTAGCATTGGTCTTTTTGGCTTCTTCAGGCTTTTTGGCATACTTAGGGCAGTTGGACTTGATGTGCCCTTTCTCATTACAGTTATAGCACGTTGCATCCTTTATCTTTTTGCACTCTATCATCTTGTGCTCACTTGACTTACAAATCCCACAAGCCCTCGGCTGTGATTGGGATTTTGACTCGTATCTGCACCTCCCCAAATGGCGCTTCTTACAGATTTTGCACTTGGGCTTCTCGCCCGACTGTTGGTCATCTTTCTTGAACCCTGAACTCTTTCTGTGGTCAGAGTTCCCTTTGTGCTTCTTGTTTGAACGGTGTGAATTTTCATCCTCACGTTTTCTCTTCACTATATCAGAATTTCTCAGCGATCTCTGCCTGACCGCATCAAGGGTAAGCGATAGTGCCAGATCGGCTACAAATCTAAAGGTAGTCGGTCGGGATGCCTTCACGCTTGCTTTGATCTCCGGGGCTAAACCCCCAATGAAACGGGCAATCCGTTTTGGTTTCGGTGTCACCAAGTATGGAACCAATCGAGACATGGTATTAAAACTCGTAAGGTATGCCTGACAGTCTAAATTCTTCATAACTAATGCCAGGAAGTCGGTCTCGATCTTCTCAACCTCATGTTGAGGACAGTAATTTTCTATAATGAGAGTAACGAACTGTTCCCAAGACATGCCATACAAATGGACTTTTCCAGAAGCTTGGATCAGAGACCTCCACCAAGCTAGCGCTTCTCCTTTAAATGACTGAGATACAAACTTCACAACGTCCCTATCAGCGCAACCACTGATATCAACCACAATGTCCATTTCATCGAGCCAAGTCATACAATCGACGGCTCCTTTCTCCCCTGTGAAGTCTCTAGGCTTGCAGGAGACGAAATACTTATATGTACAGGACTTACCACGTGGTTCTTGTTTGAGCTCAATCTTCTTCGACGGAACACTATGCTGATTTGAGGAGTGATGATCGTCATCCCTCCTTGATCCATCATGTTTAGGAGGTGGCTTACTATGAGCCTCAGAGTGAGTCTTAGGTTTAGAATGGGGTACTGATAAGGTCCTGCTTCGAGTACCACTTGACTCATTAAACTGTCTATCTATGGCCTTGGTAACAGCATTATTAATCAATGCTTGAAGTTCCGCACCAGTTACGTTGATCCTAGTAGTATCATGATTCTCCCTTGGATGACTGTTGACTTCTTCAGACTCTGCCATGTAGCTTGATTGCTACATAAAATGATGACAATGATTTCTTAGAGTTTTATAATAGATTTGTCATCTTATTAACTTATTAACCATGGTATTAAAGAACCATATTGGTTAATTTGTTAAGCAATTTCATTCAGGATTTTTCATTAATAACCCTTAGTTATAATTAAATATAAGAGTAAATTACAAGTTTTGTCCTTTATATTTGTCCCAAATTTCAGGCGTTGTCCTTTACCTTTAAAATTGATGAGTTTTGTCCTTAATGTTTCAAAATCTTGCACGTTATGTCCTTTAGGGCAAACCCAAATAATTTTTTTTTTGTTAAAACTAATCATGTGCAAGGCATGTGAGGGTACATTTGTCATTTCACCTTTTCAGGGGGTATTTTGTAAAGTAATTTTATGCAGGGCTATTATGTATTAAACTTAAAAATAAAAAATATCTATAAAAAACACACTCAACCCTTTTCTTTCTCTCTAAAACAAAATCACTAGCCATACTTACCCTTGTCTCTCTACTCTCTCTCAAAGACAACGACCACAACTCATCTGTCGTTGACCACCAGCTACCACCGTGGTCTTCACCATTTTTTTGTTATTTTGCTGTCACTCTCTCTCTCATCGTGACTTGGTAAACTGCAAGAAACTTCCTCTTTCTCTCCACTTCAACATCATCTCCCAACATTATTTTTATTCTAATCTTCATCATCGCAGTCTTCACATATCTAATCTTCTTGTATGTTTTATTATTTTATCAGTTATATTTCACTTTCTCTGTTCAAACTCGTTTGATTTTCATCTGTACACCCAATTTGACTTGGGTGTTGTTGATTTTGGGTCTTTTGTTTGTGGATTGGATTATACGAAACAGGCATCAAATTGTAAGTCTTTATGTTGTTTGTTTGACCAACAACTTACTTTGAAAATTTAAATGATCTGCAACAGCAACAGCCCCTAACACCACCGCCTAACCCACCTTCATCATCCACAACCCACCTTCACCACTCCGGCCACCACCACCTGCAACACCCCTAAGACCACCTCCACCACCGCAAACCCCCTTCTTCAGTAACCAAACCCACGGCAACGCCCAACCCCTTCTTCAGTAACCAAGCCCACGACACCTCTCTCTCTAAACGCAGCGGCACACACGGGAATGAGACGGATCGACATGAAAAAGATTTTTGTATGTGTGTGTGATGGATGATGATCTGTGATTTTGTTAGTTTATAGGGGATCGAGATAATGGATGGATGATGATGATCTGTGATTTTGTTAGTGTTTTAGGAGATTAAGGGTGATTTCGTAAGAAGAAGGGGGCTTGATTCGGTGGAGTCTGGTGCGATGGTGGTGGTGGCGGCGGTGGAGGTCATGGGGTGGTGGTGGCTGTAGAGGTCTGGTGTGCAGTGGGGAGTTTTAGAGAGAGGTAAGTTAAGAGAAGAGAAGAGAGAGATGAGTTTAGAGAGAGAATGGAGATCAGTTTTTTTATATTTTTTATTTATATGTTTTTTTACAAAATAGTCCTTGAATATTAATTATTTACACACTAGTCCCTAGAAAGATAAAATGACAAGAATACCCTCACTTGCCTTGCACATTATCAGTTTTAACAAAAAAAAAAATAACTGGTTTGCCCTAAAGGACATAACGTGCAAGATTTTGAAACATTAAAGACAAAACTCATCAATTTTAAAGGTAAAGGACATTGCCTGAAATTTGGGACTAACATAAAGGATAAAACTTGTAATTTACTCTAAATATAATAATGGCACAAAAGGCCAAGTCACATGGATATTTTCTAATTATAGGCCAAGATCTTATAGGATCGAGGTATTAAGTCTTGAATCATAGTTCATTACCTTTCTTGACAGGGAGTTATAGGCTACGACTGTCTTTTGTCTTATATGACAATGATTATGGCCCGTAGGCATTACATCACAAATGGATGTTTAAATAATAAAGAAGGAATTGGAATAATCCAATGTAAGGATGACACGTGTGATTTTTACGAATCACATCAGCCAGGAATGTTAACATGTTTCCAGATGTTAACAAGGATTTGAATCTTTTTAGACAGGTTTTACCATCATGGCCAGGTCTTATAATGACATGCAGGCTAGGTTATACCCTTTAAGATTCTTATTTAATATTTAAAGGCAGATCTTATAAAAGGAATGACATATTTTGGGTTTATTTATTTATTTCATACATATTACATTTATGCATATAATGACAAAATAAAATTTAAATGATAACATGCCACTAAAAATTTAAAAAGAGTACATGGTTGCCCTAAACGGGACTTTTAACAGAAATAACTTGCCCACGCAGGGGCTAAACAGAAATGACATGCCCACGCAGGGGCTAATTGGAAATACAAGTCCTCGCAGGGACTGATTGAAAATTAAAGAAATACAAATAAACAAATAAAGGGTTTAATGATCCTTTTTGCTCTTCCCCTTGATTAAGCTCGCCAGACCCTTGAGAAATCCTCGGTTGTGCCTACGCTCTTCCCGAACCTCCTGCTCCACCTGACTCAACCTTTGAAGAATCTCCTGCTGCTGCGGTGGCGATAACGGTGGCGGATGCGGGGGTTGCTGATGCTGCGGAGGTTGAGGAGGTGGCGGGTGGCGGGTGCTGATACCCATAAGGTGGGTACCCGGTTTGGTAGGAGGATGCGTAAGGTCCTTCAGGATGAAGGGCATTGTAGTTGGCTGCTACAAGGTATGGGTCAACATTGGGGGCATTGTAGTAGTTATACCCCGGGTAGGCAGGCTGCTCAAAGGGGTTGTACGCCGCTGCACTGGCGTATGTAGGAATTGGGTTATCGTAACCCACTGGTGGCGGTGCGACTGGCGCAGACTCCACCTCAGAAACAGGGTTCGAAGGCCCACCCATTTGTGGGTCTTCGTATAGTGGCGGGTAATGACTGCCACTCGAATGCTGAGGGGTGCTGATACGGACTCCCCCTAGCACGGACATCCGTGCGGTTGATCTCCTACGCCTCGGTGGCTCCGAAGGCGTTTGCTGTACTGGTGGTGGTGGTGGTGGAGTAACCGCTACAAAACACGAATCCTCCGAGGGATCCTGCTGCTGCTGCGATGAGTGGTAACTGGGAGTAAACACCCAGTCATATTGGGCAAATCTTGCCTGATAACTGTCTGGACCACGATAAGGTGATCCATGATATGACGACCCATCCGAAATCTCGATGGGGTGAGTAAGTGTTCCGGTTGGCGGCTCGGCGGGTTTCGGATCCTCTTCCATGTCCATGGAGAAATGGTCCTCCGGTCCCAACGGGTTATAACCCATTGGTTCATCAATCTGGTTTGCCGGGTTGAACCGGGTTTGAAAGTAGGGTGTTGGGTCGTTGAAGGAATGGTGTGAGTTGGGGCTTTGAAAGGGTATAAAAGAATGATGTGAGTTGTGGGGCTCGTTCTCCGATTGAGGCCCAAAAGAGTTGAGGTAAGAAGGTGAGGAGCTCAGCGAAACTGAACGCCTCGCGGGTTCTAAACGGGTCCTCCATTCTTCTTGAGGACTTTTGCTTAAAGTGTCTGATGGAGTTCACCGGTGTGAAGGCCCGGCCTCGTGATCGTTGGGGGCGATGAGTGGCCCCTAGCCTCTACCTCTTCCTCGGATTCTGGGCGACATTCTTATAGGCCCTGTCAAAACAAACAACAGAAACAACAAAAGAAACAATAAAGGACAAAACAAAATAAGTCAGAATTAGTCCTAAGTTCTTTGTCTAGACTCGAAAGTCGAGGAATGTGCAAACTGTGTCATTGAGATTAAACACAAAAAAGACTAGTGTTTAATTCACTCAACGTTGGCTCTGATACCAACCTGTCACACCCCGATATTTCCACGCATTACCGGTGGGCCCGGTGGGGAGTATTGTGACGTAGTTGATATCATCATAGACAATTTATATTATCACAGTTTAATACACAGCGGAATTCGAAAGATAAAATCATTACAAACCGAATAAAAAGTAATATCAAGTGTATTACAAAACGGTTGTAAGGATCCACAGGCGGATCAAAGTTCAAAAGATCATTGTTCAACAGATTTAATAACATCTAAGCATGCAAGACACTTTATTGATGCTAGGAGTATCCAGCCTATTCCGTTTAGTACCTGCACTTAGCCTTTTTGGAAAATACGTCAGTTTACACTGGTAAATACAATTAACCGACTCATTTTGAAAATGTTTAAGAAAATTGATTTGAATGCACATGGCACAAAATAATCTTTTATAACTTGGGATAATTATTTATATATATAAACTTGTAAAAGAATTACATGTTCGTTATAAGTTCAGTAGCCCGGGCTGAATACCGGGTTAAAGATTAATAGACACACAACATGATATAATCCCGCGGCGAGTTATTCTTAAACCGTCGGTTATACCTTTTTTATATATATGCACTGGCAGGTGTATGCCTACACCCCGTGCTTAGGTCGTGGCCATTTCAATGAATGATGCCAAGGATATCCGGGACATGGTCATTAACCCCCCAAAGGCTTTAAGCAAACATAACAGTTTAAACGGGTCATCTCAATAAATTAACCTTTATATGATTAAAAATTCAATGCCCGACCAAGCGGTATTTTATATACCGTACCCCAAGCCCGTATAAGGGAAAATAAGTTAAAAGTATTTACCTGAGCAAGTATATATCACAATCAGCGAGTGCAAGTATCTTTTACTGGTCTCCTAATCTGGAACAAAGGTTTTAATAACCTATTAGATTCCTAACGGGTCTTAATTAAGTCTAAACTTAGACCGGTTAGTTTTAAAGGAAGATATACGGTTCAAAACGCACGATTAAGCGAAGACCGGATTAGAGTGTGGTTTAGACCTGACAAGTTTGTATACTTGTATAATATGGGTAAACTAAACACATTCTGGATTTTGAGATAAAAACGATAAGGTTTGACCCGTTTCGGCTAATTTATGCAAACTAGTTACATAAACCGCACCGAATGCGAATAATGCGTAATGGGTAACCAAATGAGTCATGAACAGGTTTCCTAAGTTAATATGCCTTAAATATGTTGTGATATCAGTAAGATACCTTCCATTATGCCCAAAATGGATTTAAACTCAAATTATGCCCCGTAGGGGTATTTTGGTCATTTTAAAGGTTATAAAAGAGTTTAAATACTAATCTGAGTTTCAGGTCTGATATAATTAGTAAAAATATTTATTTTTATAAGTCATAACAGTAGGGTATTGCATATATGTGAAATTTATCTTTTATAACCAAACTATGCACCGTAGGGGCATTTTGGTAATTTCACATAAGCTTTAAAGGCCAAAATTAGAATTCTGAGTTCAAAACTTTTGCTTACTGTTTAATTATAAAAATTTACTTAAAACATCAGTAGGTATTAAGTTTCATATGCCAAAAATAGTTTTAACTCATACTATACGCTTAAAACGCGTAAAAGTCGGTTTTAAACGATTTTCGGGTTTAAATAGAAAATCTGAGTTTTTGATCAGTTTATAAAGTTCACAATATTTTATTTATTACATAAAATCAGTAGCAAAAAGTTTGGTATCAAAATATTATGTAAAACTCATTTTATTCAAGAAAAGGGCATAACCGACAATTACCGAATTAAAGGAAGAACCCTATTTTATGCTCAGGTTAAAAATAAATAAAAATCTTCAAAAATCCCAAAATATTATATTACATCAGTGGGTAAAAATTTTGGTGTCAAAATTTGGGTTTAGATAGGCTTTATGCTAATTACGCCGTTTAATTAATAAAAAGCTTTCTAATTACGATATTGAGCATAACTCTTAATCTAGACCTCAAACTGATGTCAAATTTTTAGGACAAGTTTATAAATCAGTAATAAAGGTTTTTGTCCTCTCACATTTTCAAAAATCTCGTTTTAAGGTCAAAAGGGCATTATGGTCAACATTTAGGCATATAACGGAAACATGCACATGAATCGAATAACTAATGAACCAAGTTGTATAACCTCAGAGGGTTACACTAATCTATAACCTGGTCCTAATAGAGCTCTAAGGCATTTCTAAAATATGCTACATTGGGTCAGAACTGAAAGTCAAAGCAAAAGTCTACTTTTGCGACTTTCGGTTTCGAACCGAGCTTAAACTGAAAATTGTCAGGTTGAACATGCTTAGACATGTTCTTACATTATTTATTAAGTTATATAAGTGATAAAACAGGTTTCATAGCTTCTACATTGTTAATTATGTGTTTATGCGAAAATTTGCTTTCTGTTGACTTTTTATAATTAACTTTGACCCGACAATTGACCTAGTTAGAGTGGGAATTAGAGGGTGCCCTTTTAAGGGTTTATTACCCACATAATTACCAACTCATAGGTACTTTTAATTCGAGAACTGACTGGACCATTAGTGATTAATCACTAAGTCAAACCTTAATTACGACGGGTTTGACTTTAGGCCATTAAACTAATAAAACTGTATTAAGAAAGGTCAAGGAAGCTTACAAAGGTCATATGCACGACTAATGACCCTTTGGGAATACTCTTGAGCTCCAGGAGAGTCCAGAAATAAGTTGGAATGGTTTTTGAAATGCAAGTCCAAGTGTTTCAACTTAGAGCTCTTATATAGGACTTTTAATTGAACAAGATCATGCCAAACAAGTCTAGGATTGATCCCAGATGAGTCTAAGTGCCCCCTATGCATGTAATATCACTGGTGCAGCCCCTGGAATGAAAATCAAGGCTTTAAAGGCGGTGGAACTGGCTGTACTCGTAGGTGTGCATGAATTCTGCCCAGCTCAGGCCGTCGCGTCACACGACGGCAGAAGCCTTCAGTGGTGGCGCAGTGCCAGCATCCCAGTTACCAGCCAAACAAGTTTCAATTAGTGACATTTCACCCCCTGGACCTTCTAAAACGTAATTTCTTCCATTTTAAGCACTTTTAACCCATTTAACTTTTGTTCTTGTGATCCATGAGATATAACCAAACATTGTTAGGTCCGGTTTCGTTAAACGATAACCGAAAACACAAGTTTTGCCTCGTTGACGCTTTTAACCCTTTAATTACGAAAGTTAACATATCTTCCTCATATGATATCGAAACCTTGTGAAATTTTATCACTTATTCTTGGGAGTATAATTAATCGTTACAAGGCTCCAGGTTTGCTAAAAGGTCACTCAGAGGTATAACTTAAACATGTTGACACTTTTAACCCTCGCGTCTTGTAAACTTTCACTTTCTTTCACAAACGGTTTCACACGCTTCATGATTCATTCGTTTAAGGGTATAAACATCGTGTAGGGTTGTTAAAAGGCATAATTATCAAATGTTGACACTTTGAATCCTTATATACATATACTTTCTTCGTTTGTCATCTTTAGTCCCTCATATTCACTTTGTAACACGTTTAAAGTCCATAACACGTGTCGATACTATATTGGACATGATTTTACGAGGTGTTACAAGGGGACATGCTGTCCAACTGGTCTCGTGGTGCTGTAAACGTTGAATAATCCATAGATACCAGATTATAAGTGACTGATCGGTGTCGTAGTTTTAATAAACGCACCGAACACGTCGTTTCGGGACCGAAGCTCCGTCGAACTCACCGGATCCTGGAATTAGCAGTTTGCAGGGAGGGATCGTCAGTGGTGGTGTCGCAGGTGATAGAGTCAGGAAGAAGATGATGAGGGTGAGAATGGTTGGGGGTGTTCCAAGGACCACCATAATTATGTATTCTTTTATATAACAAGGGTATTTTCATCATTTGACAAAACTTAACGAAATTTTTTAAAAAAGTTAGTAAATTGGATTAAAAGTGCTAAATCTTGAAACGTCATGCACTAAGAATATAAAAGGTGAATGAAACCTGAAGTTTAGATCAAACTTCTGCTATTCACCTTAGGTCAAATGAAAAAAAAAAACACTAAAGCAGTAACCTATCCTAGATACTAAAATGACAATTTTGGTTATTGTTTTTTCCCAAGTTTTGGTTTCGGTATTTTTGTACGAATAAGGTACCGAACTCATAAAGCGTTCAATGAAATTAGTTTTCTAACACTTGGGGAGAAAGTTTTAGATAATTTATAGTAACTTTCAATAATCTATTATGTTGTTTATTCATCTTGTTATAGCCCAAACAAGATAACTCATTCAAGACAAAAGTGGCCTACTAGGCCAAATGGTTAATCGATAGTGATAATGACCGGCTAAAATGGCAGATGCACAACTTAAGCAGCCAAGCTGCGCGACTGGTGCTTCTTCTCTTCCTTCCTTCTATACGGCCGCTGCTCTTCGTAACCTTCGGTAACCCAAGGTGCACAAATCGATGTAAAAAATTAACAGTTTAGGTATTTAACCGGTATTACATGTTCCAAACCTATAACCTATATAAACCGGTTAGGTTAAAAAGAACTGATTAACCTATATTATTTTTTATTTCTAATATGTACAAAATTCAAAAAAATTATAAGTATGCTAAAATATATGATATGTGATCAATAAACTTTGTTTTTATTTATTTTTAAATTTTTAGAATTAATAATACCCCGGTTTTGTTAAAAAAACAATAAAAATCACTCAAAACATGTGTGTATGAGGGCAAAATGGTAAAAACACAAAAAAATATGTAAAAGTGGTTTGAAAAACTAAAAAATATGATAACCGGTTTACCGAACCTACAGAGCTTTTCTAACCTAAACATGAATAACTGTAAAACCGGTTTTTTATCAACTCTACCCTTTTCCATTCAATAGTTATCTCACTATGTTAGCCGGTTAAGGGGTTGCCTAAATGCACCTCATATAGATGTATTGTGCTATAACATCAACACCATCGAATAAGAAAAATAAAAAATCATGTAAAAGGTGAAGTCACAACTAAGGTAAGTTTTTTTTTAGAACAACAATGGCATTAAAAGGGCAAAAGACCACGAGCTAGATGTTGGAAACAAATACAGGAAAAAAGTGAGACTAGCTCACTTGGTAGAGGGTCTTACCTTTTAGTAAGAGGTCTTGGGTTCAATCCCAAGCAAAGGTGATTTATTTGTAAATATAGGAGTTTGGGAGAATAACATTAGCCATTCAAAAAAATTAACAGAAAAAGGACAGAAAGGGACAAGAAAACGAAAAAACAAACAAACAAACTCAACCACATCCTAACATAAGTTTATTGTATTTAAGATTGATACGTCATTTTTCAACATTTATGTACCCATTTTACAGAAATAAATAAAAATAATATATCGTATAGAGGCAGATCGATTGGCAACATAAAGGCATCTCACTGCTTACCCTTAAAGTTAGAATTGTTAACAAGACTCTTGTTTTATTAGAAAAAAAATGAGGCACTCCTTCAAAACGCACAATACACAACCTCAATCAATATTTAAAAAAAGCTTAGGTTTACAAACTTATTTTATTTGGATTGTAAAAGACAACGTATAAACTGATTTTGTCCCAATTAAAGACAATATATTGTAATGAAATCGCAGTCTCATCTACACATAAGAATGGTGAAATTACAATACATAAAATAAAGCATAAAAATGACAAAAAAAAAAAAAAAGAAACAAACAAACAAAAAGGTTTAACTTGTATTAATGTAAAATCTAAGGGAAGGAGGTACGTTCAGAAAAAAGGGGCTGCATTTAGTAGCACCCATATGGTTATATACGTGTATATATAACCAAAGTAATACCAAACGAGAATTAAGTTTTTACTTTTTTTTTTATTTTTTTTACAAATATATATCAGAATAATATTGTTATAACTTTATATATATATATATATATATATATATATATATATATATATATTTTAATAGCCAACGGGAACTTCATTAAAAACAAAAACAAAATCCCAAAACTTACACAATTCCAGCCAGCAGCTGGATATTAAACCAAAGGAAAAAAAGAGGAAAACAAACAGAAAAATATAAAGCAAACCATATTACAAAGTTAAATTAAAATCTCACCATTCTTGTCTCGTTATCTCATGGTATCACTACAAGAAATTTGGTTCTTTACCAACACAAAGTATATGTGGGAAAAAGCATATAATGCATTGTTAGTTTTCTTCACATAAAACAAGTGTAATGATGTGTAGGCTAATGATTGTGGATATAGGTCATTATCCACACATAAGTTATATGTAGGCATATAGCAAGCTATACCTACACATATATGTGTGGTTAAAAGTACAATAATTTGTTTAGAAGACATCTGACGTGGCAGCTGACGTGGAATCCGACGTGGCAGATGACATGACATCCGACGTGGCATCCAACGTGGCAGTTGACGTGGCATCTGACATGGCAGTTGACGTGGAATGAATATATGTCTGGGTAAAAGTAATCTTATGTGTAGGTAAATGTAATATTATGTGCAGGTAAATGTTGAAGATGTGTAGGTATTGATCTTAATTTGTTTTGAAAAAAAAACGTTGATGTGTTGGTAAATATATTTTAAAGTGTAGACATTAACCACACTATATGTAGATAAATAAATATGTTCAATATGTACAAACAAATACCAAAGCATTATGGAAACATACGTGAACAAATTAAGATTCTTAATTAAACTAATAAACATTAATCTTACAAACAACCAAATAAAAGTACTAGTTATAGAAATTTAAATACTAAAACAACCAAAACTAAAAGTGTTTGTAAGTTACTAACGAGTTAGAGAATCTACTAAATCGCCTTCACTCATCAATGTTTCCAACACCCTCTAATGTATCACATTGAGATTGTTCCGGTGTGCTTGATGGACGAGGCATGATGTTATTCTCAATCAACACTTGTTCCATAATTGCACATTTATCTTTTACTGTTCCAAGTTCTTCCACTAGATTATCATAAGCATCCACCAGCTCTACATAAGGAAGACGCTTTGATTTTTTAGTAGCACCCATTGTGCTACTAGAACTAACTGGATCACGTCCCCACCCGTGCAAACGAACAGAGCTTCTTCCAAGTACAGTCTCAATAATCGACTTATCGCTCATTGATTCCACAGGATGCTCATTTCTCAGCTTCATCATTTTTTCCTTTAGAAAGAAAAAAAAAATAAGAAGACATGTACACTAAATTAATTAGGGGTGTTCACGGTCCGATTTTCACGCTTTTAAGGTCAAAGCTTAACCGAACCGTTAGTTAACGGTTTTTTATTTGTGTAAACCAAAACCAAACTATAAGACTCTTAAACCGAACCATTAACGGTTTGGGCTCTTTGGAATTTTATAAAAGATGACAAAATATATGATATATATAAATAAAGTTGTCCAGAATTTGCATAATTTTACAAGTTGTCAAACACAAACTGTCCCGAATCCCGAATAACCTATTAAGATATAAGCAACACAATTTGTTCGAAATTTGCAAAAAAAAAAAAAACAAGCTGCCATATAAAAGTTGCTCAGAACTTAAAATCATGCTTAATACTTCAATACACAGACAAAATGAGCAACTAATGTAAGAAAATAAGGGGTTGTTTGTTTCATTCAGATTTGATCAGTCAGATCTGATTGATTCAGACCTAATTTTAACCATTCAGATGTTTTTTTTAACCAAACAGCCTCAAGTCTGACTGAATCAGATGTTTCCCTCTTAATGGTTCAGTTCAGATGCAAACAAACAGCCCCTAACTCTAATTTTGACTAATTTTTATATTATTGGAATATTTGAAACATAAAAGGACTGAAGAGTTTGTAACTGGTTAGAGATTTAAACCAAACCGATAAACGGTTTAGACAATTTCACGGTTTGAAACCAAACCGTGAACACCGATAAAATAAAATTATATACCTAGTAATTGATATTTAGCGTAGAACCGAACAAGTAGATTTACATATTTTGCAGCCGCATCAGTAGAAATCCAACCTTTTTTGCGTCCCAATGAGTTATTCTCCATGTCTCAATTTGCCCGGTTGAAGATTCCAAATCTAGTCCACGCTCAATATGATAGCGTATTGTACTTTTCGAGCCATTTTTGCTATTTATTTTTCGTTGTGCACGAGACTTAACTTTCTTTTCTGCATTTTTCTTCAAGGACATACAACCAAACAAAAAATAAAATATTAGACCGAATTCATAAATTATTAACAAAAATATAGAATATTGTTAAAACATTACCTTGTATTTTGTCTCGGACCACATATCACAAAGATATTCCCAGTCTTCTTTGCTAACATTAGAAGGGGGTGTAGTCATTGCCTTAGTCGGATCTTTCAATCCTCCAATCTGTTTGAAGTCTTCATGCAACTTACTTTTGTAACCTCTCCATGCTTCGCCAAATAGCTATCAGTAACTTTGCAAACCTTTGAGTTCTCCACATCAATTTCAAAAAGTGTCTCCAAGTAACAAATGTAACAAACATAAATAACTCATTAGTAAATATGAATATTAAAAATCATATTGAATTATAAAAAAAAACTTACGGTTAGCTTGTGGCGTAATGGCAACCTAACTTCAATCGGTACATGTCTCCATTCTTTATATTGTAAGCTACAATTGTTACGCAAAATGTAGCCACATTCATGCATGAAAGATGAGGCATTTTCACATATTACTTCCATTGCATCAAAATTGAATTCCACTGGCAATTTCTTCTTAGCAGCCTTCATTGCCTTTCGAGCTCCTTTACCACATGTAATGCCACGTTTTCTACATGTCATAGAAATCACCAATTTCTTCCTCGGGCTCATAAGTTGTGTCTACAAACAAGAAGAACATTTACATTAACAACAATACCTACAAAAAAAATTAACATGTTCTTTGTACTTTTCATACCAATAACAATTTCTTTCTCTAGTTCTTGAGATTGCTTTGCATTAATAACCAAGTTTCTTGGAGATGGATATCTGTACAATGCAGTTTACAAAGAGTGAGTTAATGGTGTGTCGTATAAAGTTCAGAAGTTGGGGAGTGCATATAATGAAAGCTATTGAACACAAAAACAGATCAAATGTAAGCTAATTAATTAATAAACTGTTGTTGGAAAGCTATATCATGTTAATTTAATAGTATATTACAATACAAAAATTAGTGTACTCAATAATAATAAAAAAGCAAAGCGATATGTACGCACACAATCACATACCAACACGTCGTCCATCGTCTCTAGGTTGCCCCGCTCGGACACTTTGTCTTCTACCTTGGCCACCTTGACTTGTCATTATGCTCTTTAAGAATATAAATATATAGAAAAAGAAAGTATTTTACACATCAATATATAATACTTGGTTGAAACCCGACTCCCATTTTGCACGCATTGATGACCCAGTAGAATTTCTTCAACAGATCCAACACTATCAGACCATCCTTGCTGTCAAAATATCAGCGAGGGGTAAAAACGTAAATTAATATAAAGAAGAAAAGGGGTGGTATTAGTACAATAAACATGTGATTCACTGACTCTCCTGGACCTCTTTGCATATCATGTGATGACATGTATTCTATAAGCCATCCCAAAGAAACAAAAAAATGATAGGCACGATGATCACCACTGCACTTCATTGCGACATTATCAATTATGAAACACAAAATTCCAAGTGAACAACTTATTAACACAAATATTTGTAAACATTATAAAAAGGAATTTTAATACTACAAGATCATTCAAGATAACACCTTTATTAACAAAACCAAATACATTAATTACCAGAATAGGCTTCTTGTATTGCCTGAAACTTATTCTTTGCTTCTTCCACATGTTTAAGTTTCCTAATTCAGAACAACAATCTGGGTTCCATCTGTAAAACCAAATGATAAAAAAAACTTTTGAATATGGTATCAAACTCTAAAATAAACAACTCACTTTAGATCAATATTGGTTACCAGTGAAAGCTTCTTGTAAGCATTCTTGAGCTCTTCATAATTGCTGAAATCCAGAAGTAAGACCTAAAAGATCGATGCTGTTAGATGAGTATATATACCAAACTAATTCAAAAATGAAGCACAAATCCTAATACCTAAACGAAAAAATCAAATGTTATGAAGAACGCTGACGGACGGTCACCGGAGGCATTTTCGTTATTCCCAAACTCCCGCCGGCAACTCCTCCGTTTCCTTCATCCTCTCCACCGCCTCCGGCTGTCCATATTCCGGGTTACGCTACGCACACCACCGGCTTCCTTTGTTCTGGTTTTTAGGGTGGGTTATTGGATTTTATCACCCCTAGCTATCGGCCTTTGGCCGTTGCCACCCGCAACTAACACTTTGACACATGGCACCCCCAACTTGACTTTTTGTTTGCAATGGCACCACCCAGTTAAATCTCCACTAGCTGAGTTTGTTTTTTGTCCGACGTGGCACAAGTTTGCTGAGTTGGAGATGATTACGTGGCAATGATGTGTATGTAAACCTCATCTCCTTTTTTATAACACAGGCAACTCCAAAACACACACACCATCATCATCATTCTCTTCAATGGCGATCCTGCAAACCCACCGCACCTACGAGCTTCGTCTTCTCCATTGCACACTTCCTCCCAATCAAACCCCACCTCTTTCCACACCCCTTCAAACCTCAATCCAAACCCTCCTCCAATCAATCGAATCAGGCCAATACACCAAAACCCTAACGCCCAATTCTGCCCCATTCCTCTTCAATCTCCCTGAAAAAACTAAAAAGAGAATTATAACTATGTACATCAAGTAAAACAACAGGAATTAAAGAAACAGGGCATGAAATCAACAACTTTGTGATCAAAATCAACATAAATTAATCAAACAAAAAAGTAAAATTAGGGATACAACAGGAATTAAAGATGAAGACCTTAATTGAAGCGCAGATGCGAGATTTTCATCGGTAGATGAAGTGATCGAGATGGGTATCTTGTAGAACTTCAGATGAAATCATCTCTTTCGATAGCAGTCGAGAATGATCAAAGATGGGTGTTTGTGATTTGTGAGTGCGATGTAACAGATTTATAGTCTTGTTATAAACATGGGTTTTATGATTTTTGAGTGAGATTTCATTAATTGCTTGAGCTGGTTGGGTTTGACCGATGATCACTTGCAGAGAAGAAAGAGAATGATGATGATGGTGTGTGTTGTGTGTGTGTGTGAGAGGGAGATGACGCATAATAGCCATGTAATCCTATTCATGAAAGCTTGGTTGCGCCATGTCCGACAAAAAACAAACTCAGTTAGTGGAGATTTAACTGGGTGGTGCCATTACAAACAAAAAGTTAAGTTAGGGGTGCTGGGTGTCAAAGTGTTAGTTGCGGGTGGCAATGACCAAAGACCGATAGTTGAGGGTGATAAAATCCAATAACCCTTTTAGGGTTGGTGATTCTTGAGTTTTGTGTGCTGGTGGGGATAAAGGTGAGCGTAGCATTTTTTTTACACGCGTAAGAAGACTGAGATGACACAAGATGGGCCAATAACCCAAATTAACCCAAGTTAATACAGATGGATGACCAGGATCAAAAAACTATTCATTTCCATCCTTCTATTAATAGATATTAATAATTAATATTAGAACTTCGAATGAGTTTTGTTAAGAGTATACTAGTAATTTAATAAGAGTAATTTTACTGAAATGGATAAATATGTAATATATATAGATTAAGGAGGGGAAATATGTAATATATATATATATATATATAAAGTATATCGTACATTACGGCTTAACGTACTTCACGTACAACAACGTGCGTGATTTGTTCTATAAATTGCGTGATTAATGTTTTCAATATGAGTGATCATTGTGTTTCAACATGCGTAATTTTGGATTTTTGAGTTATAACGTGCATGATTTTAAAATGAACGTGCGTAATTACATGTCGTACGTGATGTACGTTAAGCCGTAATGTGTATATATATATATATATGTTAGGGAGGGGAAATATGTAATTGATTTTAAGGATTGGGTAAATATGTAATAAGTGACTTTAATAAGGGGATATATGTAAATGACCCTATTTTTTATGTGTCCAATATCTACACATATTGTACATTTGTAAATATGTGTTGGTATTTTTTGCCACGTCATCTTAAAAAAGATTTAATTATTTATTTTATATGTATTCAATATCTACACATATTGTACATTTTTAAATATGTGTAGATATTTGTTTTGTCACATCATCTAAAAATATATATTTACTTACTTTATAGGTATGTAATATCTACACATATTGTATATTTTCAATCATGTGTAGGTATTTAATTTGCCATGTCATTTTCAAAAAAAAAAAAAAGTATATATTAACTTAGTTTATCTACATATTTTTTAAAATTCTTATGTGTTGGTAAACATAATCATTTACCTACATATATATTAGTTTTTTAAAATATGTGTAGATAATTTAGATACACATGACGAAAATTTGCTACATGCGTAGGCAATTTTAGGGGGGAAATTTTCCCACCAACACCAAGTGTGGCTAAAACGTATTACCAACACATATTAAGTGTTAATCATTATGAAAATATATCATCAACTGTTACCCACACATATGCAAACATGTGTAGGTAAATACCCACACATTTACATGTTTAGGTAAATTATGTGTGGGTAAATACCCCAATTTCTTGTAGTGTATTTTGACTTTGCCTTCACACCTTGTAAAGAAGCTTCCTTTATCTCTTCCACGACTGTTTGAACCACACCTTGTCTTCCTGAGAATATCCGATCATTTCTGGTCTTCCATAGTGTCCACATCGTTTGAATTGCGACGACATGAATTACTTTCCTAATATTCCGGCTTCTTCGGGTTTCAAGTAGCTCCATCAGAAGCTCCGCTAGGTTCCATTCCAAGTTCACCATCGGGATTTTCATCCATCTTGTGATCAGCTCCCATACTCTTTTGGCAAAGTTACATTTTAGGAGTATATGAACTGTCGTTTCATCTTCCGTCCTGCATGTTTTACAAGTGACTTCCGGCATGTTTATATTTCTACTTCTAAGTGCCACCATCGAAGGGATTTTTTCATCTACCGCTCTCCAAACGAACACAACGCTTTTACTTGTTATCCAATTGTTCCAACTGAAAGTATTCGGTGTAGCATTTAAGTCTAAACTTTGACTTAGTGTGATTTTAACATTTTTTTCTTCATTACTAGATGGTGCCCTCGTCCAGCTCCAATCCCAGATTCTCCCACCATTTACTATTTTATAATTTTCCAAAACCGTAGCCTTTTTCTTGCAAGATAATTATATTTTTTTTTGAAAGGTATATAAATAACATATATGTTATCATTAATTCCCATTTACAAATTGAAATAATTGTTAACATTTAATTTACGCCAAGGTATGGTTGGATTTATTGATTGAAAGTATCTTAAACTAGTGGGAGACCCGCGCGTTGCGGCGGAGTCGATAGTACGAGGGCGTGAACATATCATAAACTTACCCGCAACACTTACTATCTGCTATACCCGTAAGGTAGATTACCATATTGGTATATTTCTAAAATAATCAAACTTACAAAAAACAAAAGATTTGTCATTCAAACAAATATTACATGTATATTATAAAGGAATGCTTGATACCCATCAACGTTAAGGTTGCCAACCATCAAACGAAGACATAGCTATACTATATAAAAGGAACTATGTTATAAATTGTCACTACAACTCCAACATTTCCACGAAATCTTTCTTTACTATCAAATGTAAATCGACATATGTTTTCGTCATGAATGTTTGACCATAATTTGAACTCATGCCCATTGGTCAACCAAAACAACATTTGTTGCTAAGCAGAGACAACTTTTCTATATTATAAAGGAATGCTTGATACCCATCAACGTTAATGGTGCCAACCATCAATCGAAGACATAGCTATACTATATAAAAGGAACTATGTTATAAATTGTCACTACAACTCCAACATTTCCACGAAATCTTTCTTTACTATTAAATGTAAATCGACATATGTTTTCGTCATGAATGTTTGACCATAATTTGAACTCATGCCCATTGGTCAACCAAAACAACACTTGTTGCTAAGCAGAGACAACTTTTCTTTGTTCTATAGGCTGTAGAAACACCCACTAATTTGATTGAATATCCATGTATAGACATTGTTTTATACAATATATAATGTGCGAATTCTAATAATCAATTTCATAGCCTAAACAAATGCCAATAGCAACTTGCTGAAAGTACTAAAGTCAAAAAGTTGAAGCACTATTACTTGACCAGGATCAATTTTATATGAATGGGCTTCTTTTCCTTCGGTTGCAGCTACCAACTATACTTCATTCAACAACTCATCATGTGTACCATCAATTTCAACCAACTGATCTACTAACAGTGAATCCATCACATCCCTTAATATTAAAGCATGACCCTAGTCAACGTCATAAATGATAACCAAAAAAGTTATT
The DNA here is from genome assembly GCA_030545235.1 of Helianthus tuberosus. NCBI lineage: Eukaryota > Viridiplantae > Streptophyta > Magnoliopsida > Asterales > Asteraceae > Helianthus > Helianthus tuberosus. The sequence continues at coordinate 12,652,251 of CM060364.1, forward strand.
ACAATTTTTAAAATAGGAAATTTATAGCCAGACCATACCTCGTTGAAAATCCTCACACAAGGTATCACTTAATCCCTTAACAATCTATTCAGTGCCTGCAAACAAGCATCAAATAAACAACTATTAATCAAATATCAATCCGACATGTAAAAAAATATAAAAATCTAAAAGATGAGTACTCCCTAACCACAACCCAGCCTCGTGAGATACAAAACAAATAAGCAAAATAGAAAAAGAAAGTATACCTGGATGTCGCGGAACGCAAAAACCCCAAACACTAATGGCTACATGAAACTTCAATAATTCACTCATATGCAGATGCATAATGTCTGGTGAACAACTTTTCAGTAATGCATTGCAACCTGTCAGTCTTTTAATGACTTCCAAGGTTAGTGTGCCTAGTATAAGAATGACATGATAAATAATGTCAAAACAATGTAGATTACATAAGAAGCTCATAAACCTAAACAAAAACTGCACGTTCACTTTCATCTCCAACGTCCCCTTGCATGAAACTCGGTCAAACTTGACCATTTCATGTTAACGTGCGTATTTTAAATCATGGGTATAATTCCTTTATTTAATATTAGCACATGTAGAACGGAACAACCCGGATGACCCATTCGAACCATTTTACTGTCAACCCGTTAAACCGTACTTGACCCATAATCAAGATTAAACCCAACAAATAATGCATTGTCTAAGATAGTGCATGCATCTATAGACACCAACAAATTCAATACAAAATCCAGTATAATTGGTCACCGGAAGGATAATTAGGAAGAAGATAGTTTAAGATTGTCAACGAAAATAGTTACCTGGTTTCGTGGCGGAACAGTGGTGGTAAGTGGTTACTAACCAAGTTGCGTCGAATGGTGATTCACGGCGGTGGCTGTTCTGGTTCGTGGCGGTAGTTGGATGGTGACAACGGCAAAGGTGTGACGCGGTGGGATTGCTTCAGCATCGTATATAAGTGTTGTACGTGTGAAACTTGCAATACTGTCTTGAACGGTTAAATAGTATCCGAGCAACAAATGTTCATCGGTTTAAGAATGTTAATAGTCTAAACCAATTAATGCTCAACGATTCCAATTAGAATCCAAGAAAGGACTGTATCACTTTTAGAATGTTAATCATGTGATCCATGCTCAACGATTCGTATTATTTTCTTTAATGTTTTATAGGTTTATTAAATAATCATTTAATCCAATTTATGCTTAATCATTCCAATTTATGGTGAACGGTAATTATTAATGTATTATAGATATTATTGTTATTATTAACAACGATTCGTATTATTTTCTTTAATGTTTTATAGGTTTATTAAATAATCATTTAATCCAATTTATGCTTAATCATTCCAATTTATGGTGAACGGTTCCAATTATTTTCTTTATAGTGTATTTATGTTGTTTAATATATTTTACTATTAATATATTGTATAAGATTATTATAATTAATCGTTAATGTATATTAAATAGAGATATTGATAATGTCTCAAGGTTTATTAAATGAAGTTTAATAAATAGAGATTATTGAATTAAGTTGTTAGATTGAGGTTGTAAAATTCCAATTGTATCCTTTCAATATGTATTATATAGTAGTATAGATTAATCGTTAATGTATATTAAATAGAGATATTGATAATGTCTCAAGGTTTATTAAATGAAGTTTAATAAATAGAGATTATTGAATTAAGTTGTTAGATTGAGGTTGTAAAATTCCAATTGTATCCTTTCAATATGTATTATATAGTAGTATAGATAATATTTAAATTATCCCAAGGTATAGTTGGATTTATTAATTGAAAGTATCTTAAATCTACCAATGTTCAAAGACGCATGTTAATCGATGTTGATAATTGAAATTGATTAGTTATGAAAATGTAAAAACTGAAATATATGTTATAAATTCGCTTTTAGTCCAAAACCAAACCGAATGTTTTCTTAGAGTTTCTTAATTTATTTAAAAATATAAACTTATTACAGTTTATTTTTATAAAAGGCTCCATCTATTCGGACACCCTCTGACATTATTTGGACACCTTTTGTGCCTTAGACGCCTCGTATAGGGCTATACGGGGCGTCTAGGCACTGAATTCAAGGGGGTCTTCAGGGATGTCAGGCACAAAGTTTAAGAAACCCTAGACACCTTGTACAGGCCTATACGAGGCGTCTAGGCGTTGGGTTTTTTTTTGGTTGAAAGAAGGGGTGTTTTGGTGTGGTTTTTTTGATAGTTTTTGAAGATGTGTTTTTTTAGCGAAAATTTTTTTGGTTTTAAAAAAAGTTTTGTTTTTTACACTATAAAAAAATCAACTATTTTAAAAATCGGCTCTTTAAATAGATTCTATCGATTAAATATTATAATGTTTTTAACATTTTACTTTTTTAAATATTAAGGTAAATTACTTTTTGAATCACTGTGTTTTAGTGGTTTTAACCACTTGAGTCCAAAATAAAAAAAGTTTAACGACCTGAAGCATTTTCTTTAACCATTTGAGTCCAAATTTTAACCTTTTGAGTCCAATTTTTTAGACTCAAATTGTTATAAAATGAACAAAATTGGACTCAAAACGTTATAAAATAAATGACTAGGGACTCAGGGCGTTAAACTTTTTGATTTTGGACTAAAGTGGTTAAAACCACTAAAACACGGGGACTCAAAAAGTAATTTACCCTAAATATTATTCTTCCGATTAAAATTTTATCTCGTTCAAATATTGTTTCCGTATTATATTCAGGGGATATATTGTTTTCGTATTATATTCAAAACAAATATTGTTTCCGTATTATATCAATTTAAGACAACAATCATTAAGTAACCGAATAACTGAAAACAAACATAAATATGACATATATAAGATAACTTTTGTACATCCATAACAAAAATATATAAGATAAGTTTGTACATCCTTAACAAAAATAAAAAACAACAACAGGTCTATGCATCAGAATCCGAATATGGATCTTGCTGCTGCGGCTGCTGCTGATGATGTGGTGCTCGAGCTGGTGGGAGCGGTATCGCGGGTAACCCCTCTCTCTCTCTCGTCTATCCTGCGCCTCCCGGATTAACCAACCTACCAAATGGTTGAGCCTGTCAAGCTCGGCTCGTACCTCCAGATATAGCGCATCTCCTGGGGCATGACCTGGAATAACGTGACGTGGAAACTGAGGCGCCCCGGTAGGTGGCGGTGGCTGTGGCATCGCTGCACCGTCTAAATCCACCGGAGGGTCCTACACGGGCACTGCAGCAGCAGGATCTGGCGGAGGATAGACTAGCTCGAACTGCTCTGGTAGGGGCTCCTCTCTCTATATGCCCCCTTTGCGGTTTTTAAACCGCGGGCCAACGACGAACCTCTTGATCAGTGTCATCCCCCACAGCGATGGAAAACCCATCCGCGTCGGCATGACTGGCGGCGTCCGTAAATGTGGGTCCTTCTCCGGTACGAGGCCCAATGAACGGGCAATGACGGTCACGTACGCCCCGCCATACAAAAAACCGCGCTCCTGCCGGTGATGGGCGGAGGCGTAGTACTGGGATAGACCGTGTGCTAGTGCGCACGACCTCTTGTACAACAAATAATAAAAGAAAAAAAGATATGTGCTCGTACACCACTCACGGCTGTAACCGCGCCCTGCAATAGAAGTAGCGAGCATATGGTGCATTTACCTGCAGATAGTGTTAGCGAAATACAGAAACAGAGATTAATAAACAATACACATAATCACAATAATTGCTGTAATAAACGTACGTACCTGTACAATGGGTCTCTAATAAATGAAACCCTCCCATTCGACTTGTCGTGCTCCTAAGTATTTGGCTCCGCAATCACCTGCCAAAACCCTAAAAGAGTGGGCCTATCAACCACCACTAGCCCCGATGTGTAAACGTCAGTCTCGATCTCCACCTGCGTGTATAAACCGCAATGCACCGCAAACTGTGCTAGCGTCATCGAACGCAAAACGCCAGCAAGCCTGAAAGAAATCTCAGGCGGAGGGGGAGCATCTGGGTGCGCAAGCTACACTGGGGCCCCAGGAGGGTGAAATGTGAATGACGAAAGGAACTCAACCAGCAGCTCCCTATAGCTCGGCGTGTGCGCCAACTCAAAAAGACGATGCCACGGCGAATCGACAGGTATAAACCGACGCACTCTAGCCGTCTAACTAATCTCATCTATCGCATCCCAGTCGATCGCTGCATTCGATCCAATGTGCATCCTCCTAAGCTTCTTGCAATGACGGGCGGCAGGGGTGCCGTCGGGAAACCCTAGATACGGGTGACCCTGCAGCGTATCCGGAGGCGGTAGCCATCTCCGTCGTGGACCCCGCTGACCCCCCGGCGGTGCCCCATCAAGCTTCATCTGAATGTCATCGCCCTGAATCTGATCGTCCTCCATAATCAATCTGCAAATAAATACCATATACTAATAATTAAAATAATAATAATAATAATAATAACAACAATAAGAATAATAATAACAATAATAATAATAATAATAATAATAATAATATTAAAATAATAATTGTAAGTCCTGAAAAACCCGTGATATCACTCGACGGTTCAATCGAACGCGGAATATAAGATCAAACCGTAGGAACAAAAAGAAATTTTTTATTAAATAACTCAGTGCCGCTGCTTAGATCGCACACAGTCTCGAGGACTGTCTGGTACGATCTTCGAGAACCTTGCACACAATCTCTGGGATTGTCTGGTACAAGGTTCTCCTTTAGGGGATTACATGATTACACAAATGAGAGCTCTACTACTAACAATCTAATCAAGACTATTTATAGGAGCCACTACCCTATTGGCCCACATGGCCTAGCCCAAGCCCAATACATAATTTAAACCAAATAAATATGAATAAACGTAATAAAGATAAGCGTAAAACTCTGGACCTAACAATCTCCCCCTAGTTTTATGCTCTCTTTATTACGGTGAAGATGATCTCGAATGATGAAGATGACGATGTCGGATGAAATTTCAAATCCGACTCACTAACAAGAACACACGGATTCAAAGTGATCCGTCTGGTATTCAAGTCGTACGATCCATTAGTATTACTAGAAACATTCTTTTGGGCCTTGGCTTGAACAGTCGGCTTCATAACAGGCCCAACATTAGCATATCGAGCATTGATGTAACAAAGATTCAGCTGTTGGGCTTTTATTAGAAGCTGGGTCACAAAATATTTGAGAGCTTTTGGGCTTCAATATCACATACCTGGGCTCCTCACTATTAGTTTTATTCTGTACTGGGCTATTATTAAGCCCAATCGAACTACTGTCCACTCCATTATCAAATTCCACCATGGTCCCCACAATATTCAACGCTGAATTCAATAATTCCCTTTAATCATCTGACCGTTGATCATTCAATCATCCAATGGCTCACATTCCTTAGGGCTTTTTGAGAGAATGATGGGACATCGTATGACAGCCGCCACATCCCAACATTTTCGACCTGCTGATGTCATCCGATTCATTTGATATTCATCGGAAAATATCAAATATCATCAGATTAAAATTCAAAAAACAATCGAACATCTTCATAAACATCATCGGACAACTTATCCCATCATTAATCATCAACAGCAGCCGACAACAACATTACTCATCATCATCTCATCATTACCTTTCTTTTGTCTCTTTCTACCATGAAAAAAAACATCAGCCGTCATCACCTGAGAACTACGACCGGAACCACCTTCACATAACCGCAACCCACATAACTGTCACCATCATGAGCCATATGCCACCATTGTCAGTCGCTGGAGTCTCACAGACGCACGAACCAGCCACCACAACTCTTTCAATCCATCCTTTACCACCGTGCATTTCACCGGAACCACCATGTGTACTAGCCGCCATCTTCTTCATACCGATAAACATCTCCGGACACTGTAACTCTCCGACGTTCATCACAAGCACAATGTTCATCATCACCTACGGCTCACCATTCATTCTTCTCCGACGCGAACTCCGATCATCCTCCGTTATAAGACAATCTCCTCTGTTCAGTTGTCGTCGAGCCGACACCATCTTCAACGGCGACTGAACCTTTGACGAACATTCATCCCCCGACACGACACTATGCAATGCTTCTTCTTGTTCTTCGAGCGATATCAAAACCGAGCCTTTGAAAGACTTCAATGACTCTGATACCACTTGTAAGTCCCGAAAAACCCGTGATATCACTCGACGGTTCAATCGAACGCGGAATATAAGATCAAACCGTAGGAACAAAAAGAAATTTTTTATTAAATAACTCAGTACCGCTGCTTAGATCTCACACAGTCTCGAGGACTGTCTGGTACGATCTTCGAGAACCTTGCACACAATCTCTAGGATTGTCTGGTACAAGGTTCTCCTTTAGGGGATTACATGATTACACAAATGAGAGCTCTACTACTAACAATCTAATCAAGACTATTTATAGGAGCCACTACCCTATTGGCCCACATGGCCTAGCCCAAGCTCAATACATAATTTAAACCAAATAAATATGAATAAACGTAATAAAGATAAGCGTAAAACTCTGGACCTAACAATGTTAGTCCCGAACAACCCGTGATATCACTCTACGGTTCGATCGAATGCGGAAAGTAAGATCAAACCGACAAGAACAAAAAGAAATATTTTATTAACGAACTCAATGCCGCTGCTTAGATCGCACACAGTCTCAAGGACTGTCTGGTACGATATTCGAGAACCTTGCACACAATCTCTAGGATTGTCGGGTACAAGGTTCTCCTTTTGGGAGCTACATGATTACACAATGAGAGAGCTCTACTACAATAACCTAGATAAGACTATTTATAGGAGTCTCTACCCTATTGGCCCACATGGCCTAGCTCAAGCCCAAATCCTAATTTAAAACAAATTAAACATGAAAGACCGTAATAAAGACAAGCTTAAAACTCTGGACCTAACAATCTCCCCCTAGTTTTATGCTCTCTTTATTACGGTTTGGACGACCTCCAACCTTGGGTCTTCTCCTTTGGTGGCCCAGCAGCGTATCTCGGATAATATGAGGCTTGATCTCGGATGAAAGGTTATGAGTGTGAAATATCTTGGATGTAAGATGATGATGTCGGATAATCACGGATGAAAATTATGAAATTCGAGATGAAATATTCTGATCCATATCAATGTCATTGTATTTCCATATCGAGACAAAATTTCTGTCCGGCCCACTCCCACTATTTCAGCAAATGACTTGGTATTATCCACAAACCCATAATTTTTTGACAAATTTAATCCATTATTACCTGGGCTTCAATCATATGGACTTAAAACAATCATCAGCCATAGAAGCTTCTCGGCTGCACTTGTTGGCCCCACAGAGTGTTTGCACAAAAAATAATTCAACTTCATCACCTTTTTGACCTTTGATCTTTCCCAATCTAACGGTTCACACTAAATAGGGTTTTTTAAAATCTGAGTAGACATCATATGCAGCCGCCAGAGAATATTCCTGCTGCATCACGCTTACATCAGCAGCACCAAAACCGACATTTTCCATCTTTTCCGATGATGACAAAATTACCGGCGAGACACCCATTTATGCATGAATTCCATATATCTGAGTTGAACCGCTATTATGGCCGGCATCACCATGCACCTTGTTCAGGCCCACCGACCACCTTCATCATTTCCGTCACCATTTACAACTACTCCGGCGAACACCGGTCATCACCTCAGAAACTCCGACGATAATCAATAAACCTGTAAACATTCATCATCGTCTTCGTTCATCCTCAACACCAACATCACAATAACCTGTAAACTCTTGTTTTGTTACGCCATCATCTTTCTTGTTTCCAAAACAATATTCATTTTCAATGTTGTCGCCGGCGACTGTACGTTTCTCCTCCATAACCATCGTGAATCACTAAATTTTATCCTCCTTCAAACCGTCGTTCCGACTACTGATCATCACCTCAACATTCATCGCCACCTTCAGCATTATCTCCGGCGTCTGTCACCTTTCTCCGGTCACCACCGAACATCTTCTTCAACGTCAACCATCATACACTCCGTAATCACCTTCCGTCGTTATCTCAGATCACTCATTGCTCTCCGTTCTGCAACCTGCAACTCCGGCGACTTCTGTTTACCTCCACTTGTTACTCGCAACAACACCGATGGATCAAATCTTTCCAGCTTGTATCCACTGCGTGGTTCAGCTTCCGACCTCCGGCAGATCTTATATTTTTCAGATCTGTGGATGAAAATCAGATTTCATGAACCGAGATCTCTTCCTTTTCGAACAAAATTCCCCCGACACTGTGTAAAACATTCTTCTTGTTCTTTGAGTCATATCAAAACCGAGCCTTTGAAAGACTTCAATGGCTCTGATACCACTTGTTAGTCCCGAACAACCCGTGATATCACTCTACGGTTCGATCGAATGCGGAAAGTAAGATCAAACCGACAAGAACAAAAAGAAATATTTTATTAACGAACTCAATGCCGCTGCTTAGATCGCACACAATCTCAAGGACTGTCTGGTACGATCTTCGAGAACCTTGCACACAATCTCTAGGATTGTCGTGTACAAGGTTCTCCTTTTGGGAGCTACATGATTACACAATAAGAGAGCTCTACTACAATAACCTAGATAAGACTATTTATAGGAGCCTCTACCCTATTGGCCCACATGGCCTAGCTCAAGCCCAAATCCTAATTTAAAACAAAATAAACATGAAAGACCGTAATAAAGACAAGCTTAAAACTCTGGACCTAACAATATTAATAATAATTTAAAAAAAATAATAATAATAATAACATTAATAATAATAATAATAATAATAATAATAATAACAATAATAACAATAATAATAATAATAATAAGAATAATAATAATAACAAGGGAAATCGGCGTGTAATAATCCCACCTAGACCTTATTGGCCATTAATAATCCCACCTCATAATATTCCCCCCACCAGTCCCACATTTCACCTATTTTTCCTACAATGGTCCCCCGTTAAAAGAACTTAACGGAGTTAAGCTTTTTTCCAAATTACAAACAGATTTTTTAGGGCTTTTGATTAGAACGACGATGCGGCTCCATTGATGTAAAACTTGCCTCGAAACGGTGCTACAAACGATGAAAACGGCGCTTCAATTCGGGTGTTTAAATTTCCAATTAACTAAAATCAAGTCACTTGGAGCACCATTTCGAAGTAAGGTTCACATCAATGGACAGGTATCATCGTTCTGATCAAAAGCCCTAAAAATCTGTTTGTAATTTGGGAAAAAAAGGTTAACTCCGTTAAGTTTTTTTAATGGGGGACCATTGTAGGAAAAATAGGTGAAAGGTGAGACTGGTGGTGGAATATTCTGAGGTGGGATTATTAATAGCCAATAAGCTCTTGGTGATATTATTACAGGCCAAATCCCCTAATAACAATAACAATAATAATAATAATAATAACATTAATAATAATAACATTATAATAGTAATAATAATAATATTAAAATAATAATAATAATAACATTAATAATAATAATAAATAATAATAACAATACTAACAAGCATAATAATAATAATAACAATAAATAATAATAACAATAGTAACAATAATAATAATAATAAATAATAATAATAACATTAATAACAAAAAAAAACTGCCCCGTATCTGCCTCGTATAGAGGCATACGGGGCGTCCTGTTCTATGTCCTTCATTTTCAACCTCAATTTCAAACACCCAAACCCAACAAAAACCTAATTTCAGGGCAAACATACGGCTTAAAGGCAAAAACGAAGCAAGAATACTAAACTACGGGCTGAAATACGTACCAGGGATGCTTCAAATCTTCAAAAATACGGTCCAAATACGTATCCAGGGCGTATAAAGGTATGTCTGCCGTATGAGTGTTTGTTTTGTGGTTTGGGGGTGATAACCAGGGTCGTCTATGTCTCCCCCTGTTATACGAGGCATAGACGCCTCGTATAGAGCTAGACGACCCGTCCCTCTTTTTTATGTAATTACCATTTTACCCCTGTAGAGCCCCTAGTATAGGCCTTAATCAAGGGTAAAATGGTAATTAACCAATCCAAAAAGATATTTCTGGACTGGTTAATTACCATTTTACCCCTGACTAAGGCCTATACTGGGGGATTTACAGGGGTAAAATGGTAATTTAATAAAAACTTTTTTAATAATTAAAAAAAAACCCAACAGTTGCCGCCCACCATGTATGACACGTATAGACCTATACGTGTCGTCTAGTGTTTTAAATTACCTTTATGCCCCTGATTGAGGCCTATACTGGGGGCATCTCAGGGGCAAAATGGTAATTAACTAAAAGATTTTCAAAATTCAAATTAAAAAAAAAAAGAAATCTTGCCGCCCAAAAAGACGACCCGTCCAGCTCTATACAAGGCGTCCATTGTTGTTAAATATAAATTTTGAAATTCAAATTTTAAAAATTCAAAAACCAAAAATGCCGCTCAAAATAGACGACCAGTCTAGGTCTATACGAGGCGTCTGGGTTTGATGAAATGACCGTTTAGCCCCTCGTTTAAGCCTATATTGAGGGCATATCAGGGGTAAAATGTTATTTTGACCAAACGTATACAACCAGTCTAGGTCTATACGAGGCGTATATTTGTAAAAATATTGTAAAAATGTTATTAAACTGTTTTAATCAATTTTAACTATAAAAATGATAGAAATTTTTATAGAAATGTTATTAAAATGTTTTAATCAATTCTAATTATAAAAAAATGATAGAAATTTTTATAAAAATGTTATTAAATTGTTTTATGCAATTGTAATTATAAAAAAATTATAGAAATTAATACAAAAAATCTTATTAATTACAATAAGAATAATTATCGATTCAAAAAATACTATTAATTACAAAAATCATTCTTTCGACCACGTCAATTGTTGTCTAACAATATTTAGCTCTTCGACCACGTCAACGTCATCGTCTATCAATTTACAACTTTGGAAGTTAAGCTACCGCCAGAAGACGTCTATGTCTTCGAGTTGAATCGGACGCTCTGCACGGTTGATGTGCGTGCCGTGTTATATATATTTATGTATATTTTTAGCCCTTTTTACACTTTAGTCAAGTTTTAAATTTATAAAACACGATATTTTACTAACACTAAACACACATATGGGCAAGTGAACTGTGCACCCATCGTGAGCGTAGTATAGCGTTGGTAAGATACCGAGGTCGTCCAAGGACACAAGAGCTTTTTTGCTGAGCTGGGGGGTGTGACTCTAATTGTTGTCTAACAATATTTAGCTCTTCGACCACGTCAACGTCATCGTCTATCAATTTACAACTTTGGAAGTTAAGCTACCGCCAGAAGACGTCTATGTCTTCGAGTTGAATCGGACGCTCTGCACGGTTGATGTGTGTGCCGTGTTATATATATTTATGTATATTTTTAGCCCTTTTTACACTTTAGTCAAGTTTTAAATTTATAAAACACGATATTTTACTAACACTAAACACACATATGGGCAAGTGCACTGTGCACCCATCGTGAGCGTAGTATAGCGTTGGTAAGATACCGAGGTCGTCCAAGGACACAAGAGCTTTTAGTACCGGTTTATCCTCAACGTCTAATCAAATAAAAAATTTAGAAAAAGGTTTTAAACTAGAAAATAAAAACTAAAAATGCTGAAAAATAAAACAAATAGACAAGATGAATCACTTGGATCCGACTCGCATTTAGTGTAACCTTTGATTATTTTCGCACTTTTGCACTTTTTAAGAGATTATCTTAGTTATAGTAGTAGGCCCCTCTTTTGAAGGTGACGTTACCCTTAACCCAGTAGTTTGAGTCAGCAAGGATACAATCCTAAAGGGTTAGATTATTGAAAGATAATTAATTAAGTTATTAATGCATAATGTGGTAGGCCCCGCTTTTGAAGGTGACGTTACCCTCGGCTAAGTAGTTTGAGTCAGTAGGGATACAATCCTAAATAGCCGGTTTAAAGTTTTAATAGTAGTTTACATATGAGGGGATTAAGGAGTTCGGACCCCCGCCATCCAATACCAGTGGGTATTGATGGAGGTCCTACTAAACTTGACCCAGGTCCTTGCAAGATCTATACACTGAACAAGGCAAGACGCTTAACAAACCATTCCCTTAACCCCCGACCAGGTAGCCAACATATCTCCATATAGACCGTGGAGATATGAATGGTGAAAATCTTTTATTTTATATAGACAGTAAAATAATGCCAAGACACCACGGACAAATGATAAGGAAGATTCACCTTCAACATAAGAAACTAGTTATTAAAGTCATTAATACATAACCAAATAAAAAGTGCGAAAAGATTAAAAATAAAAAGTATTACACTAAATGCTTGTCTTCACCAAGTGATGTAAGAGACTTAGGCAAACATGGCCTTTGATTGTCAAGAACTCTTACGATCAATCTTGGATCCCGAGACTACTCACACACTCTATGATGGATGATGGTGGCGTATGTGGGTTGTGATGGTGGTGGTGGGTGAGTGAAGTGTGAGAGAGGTGGTTTGCCAAGGGATGCCTTTGAAGTGAACCAAACACCCCTATTTATAGCCTGCACAGAAGCCTGGACACGGCCCCGTGTCCGCTGGACACGACCCCGTGTCCACCCTTTTTCTCTTTTTTTATTAATTACAATTTGTCTGTATTAGCTCAACACGCCCCCGTGTCCGCTGGGCACGACCCCGTGTGCAGACGCGTATCTGTACTATCAAGATTTGCTTGGATTCTGCGAATCTTAGCGTTGACCACGGCCCCGTGTTGAGCTGGGCACGCCCCCGTGTCGGGAATAGAAGCTTCTACAACTTTGTCTTTTCTGCAGACACCTGAACACGCCCCCGTGTCCGCTGGGCATGCCCCGTGTTGAGCTGGACACAGCCCCATGCTCAGGTTTCTTCTTGTTTTTTTTTTGCTTTGGGAGATGCTGTTGAGGGGTCGGGCATGCCACGTTTCTTCCTTTTCTTTGTATTTATGTTGGTTTTGGCTGTATATTTGTTTCTTTTGTTCATTTACGCTCATTTAATCCTGAAAATACAAAAGGAAGACAAAAGCACACTTTTTCCAACATTAGTACTAAAAAGGGTTAGTTTTATGCCTCATTTGATGTAATTTATATGTTGCATTTTACACACATCAAATACCCCCACACTTGAATCTTTGCTTGTCCTCAAGCAAAACTCTTTATAATGTGACTTACACTCTCAAATGGAATGGGTAGAAGAGAAGTTTTGGGCTTGCCTTGAGTGTCGGGAATCCAAGATCTTTATTAGGTTTTATTTTTATGTTATTTACAATCCTATTCGTTATGATTTATTTTGAACATTTTATAAGAGAAATTACTTATTTGGGCATAACATGCCTCTTTAAAATGCCATTTATATACAAGTTCACATACCTCACGGGAGATCACTCAACACTCGGCCGAAGATGTATTTTTGTGAAACACTCGAAACCGGCATGGAACTTATTTCTACCACATGCTTGCCAAGCAATCAATCCTCCTCCTTTTTATAAACCTTTGTAAATACCAAGAGAACTTTGGGGAAGGGTTAGGCTTGGGTTAAAGGTAGGTGGTTTTTGGGTTAGTGGTTAGTAAAAAAAGGCTAAAAGCGTAAAAAACGTCGGTTGTCGTGAATCCTTTTTTTTTGACATTTATTCAAACTAAGCCTATTCAAACAAGATTTTTGAGGAACTTGTTTGGTTATTGCAAAATTCTTTCTTTCTTTTTTTTTTTTGCACAAGATAACCGAGTTTTTTACTAAAACAAAATGGGCTTGAAAAGAAAAAAGGTTTTGGTGGGTGAAGGGTGTTTGTTTTGTGGGTTTTGAAACGAAAAGGTTTAGGCTCAAAGGGGATAACTAGGGGGATTTTGGATAGGTGGTAAAAAAAAGAAAAATAATGGTGTTGAAAAGAAAAAAAGGTTAGTCCTAATGCCTGCATCATTTACTTACTCGGGTTTAAGTTGGTAAGGACCGGGAATGTATCGTCATGGCAAGTTCTAGAGTCATAAGAAACCAAGAGGCTATTCACACAAGAAACGAAAGATGAGCATTTAATCTAAAGATGTGTATTTGTATGCTCAATAAAGGCTCAAAACTCACTTTTTGTGGGAATGGGTTTTTAATGTGATCAAGTATATATAATCAAATTTTAACTAGATTTGTCATGCCGTTTCATAATTTTCTTATGTTGGTTCTTTTTATCAAGACGCGATCGGTTGTAAATTTGTAAAAATATAACCTTTTTAGAACTTGTTATTCCCAAATTAAACCAAGACAAGTAAAAAAAATGAAAGCGGTTCCAATAAAGTTTTGTGTAAGGCTTGTTTTTAGGACTTGCAAGATTCAAGGTTTTAGCATCCCCCCCCCCCCACACACTTAAATTACACATTGTCCTCAATGTGTCCCAAAAATAAGTTTTTCGGTTAATTAAAATGTGTAAAAGTGGGTTAAAAACAAGATTTTATGTTACTGGGTAGCTGAACACGGGGTGTGTTGGCTGAGCACGGCCCCGAGGTCAGACTGCCAGTATCAAATTTAAACAGAAGGCTGGGCACGGGGGCGTGTTCAGTGAACACGGCTCCATGTCCAGTTACCTGAACTGGGCATTTTCTTCAGAACCTCGAGCACGGGGCGTGTTGGGGTGAGCACGGCCCCGTGCTAAACTTGCTGCAATGAAGAAAAATTGTCGGGAGGCTCTGTTTTTGTGCTTGGGGTGTGGGTTCAAGTTTCCCTTAGTAACCTCCACTATTTCGAGTGTGCTTTAGTCCTGAAAATTAAAACTAAACTAAAAAACATAAAAGTTAAACTAATCTAAAACTAAGGATAGTTCCACGGAATGCCTCCATGGTGCGCCACGTTTATAAGGGTCCTTGGCTAGACCCACCTTATCGGGTGGTTCTGGCTCATCTTCAATTAGGGGGTCGTTATTGCCAATTGGATATTTCATTGATCGTTCAAGATCGACACATCTTTTGAATGCCCTTAATTGAATCGGTAGATTGTTATACTTCCGATTTTTCAAAGCTTCGTGGGTCTTTACAAAAGGTCGTCCCAACACTAGTGGAGCGTCATCAAGGATGACGAAGTCGGTTGAGATTACCATTTGATTGGTTTGGACCAACACATCCTCAACTATCCCTATTGATTTTATTGTTTTTCGATTAGATAGAAAAATGAGTATTTGAAGTGGAGAAAAATCACTAATACTTTATTTTTCGAAAATGTAATTTGGCATTATATTAACACAAAGATCTTTATCAATTGTAATATTACTAATAAAGGAGTTTTGAAAAAAACATGGAACCGGTGTAATGTTAATTTCAAATGGATCTTCTTTTATTAGCGCAGTTTGATCACTTGTTAACTTAATGCTTACCGTTTCGTCAATTTTAGTGTTAGTGTTTAACTCTTTTAATAACTTAGCATGAGTGGGTACTAAACAATGATTTTCGAAAGAAGGTGACAAAAGATTAATTTCTTCAAAATCAGACTCTTCTCGAATTTTAACGTTGTTGGACTCACCTTTTTCGTTGTTTAACTCATGTGTCGGCTTTTCACTTATTTGTTCTTCCATTTTCACATTTTCAACTATCTCTTCTTTATTACAAGTTAATTCTTCTCTTGCGCGGAACTCCTCTTCCTTTGCGCGAGACTCTTTTATGCATCGTTCTATAGTTTTAATGTGTTCTATTATCCTATCGGCTATGTCGGTGATAGAGTAAGGATCGGGATCCTCAAAGCTTGAATCCGGATGTTCGATCCTTTGTTCCTCATAATACTCATAGGAAGTAGATGGTTCACACCATTGTTCTTCATTGTAAGTATATGATGGATAAGGGTCGTAATTTTGTTCTTCATAATACTCATATGAGGTGGGTTGTTCAAGCCATGTTTCCTCGTAATAAGCATATGAAGGTGGTGGCTCATATCTTGGTTCCTCAACGTATGAGTATAAAGGCTCATACCTTGGTTCTTCAAAATATGAGTATGAGGGAGGAGGTTCATACCTTGGGTCTTCATAGGATGTGTATGAAGTTGATGGCTCGTACCTGGGCTCCTCATAGTAGGTGTATGAAGTGGATGGTTGAAATAAGTCACAATATTGTACCGAGTGAGTGTTACCGCAATTGGTGCAATAATCTTCCCTATAATCATCCTCCTCATAGGCGTAGTTGTAACCTCCTGAGTATTGATCCATAAGAATCACTCAGCAGACCACAACAGAGTCTCGAGACCAGAAAACAAAAATAAAAACGGAAACAGAGGCTGGACACGACCCTGTGTTCAGTGAGCATGGCCCGTGTTCAGAGTCTATATATGGGCGTTTTAATAAAAGTTACTGGTTTCGTGGAGCACGGGGCGTGTTCAGTGAGCACGGCCCCGTGTTCAGGCTACTGTAAATGCAAAAAACTAACTAAAATGCAGAAAAATGTGCACGTTTTAAAAAGGTTTTGAAAAACTGATTAGGCCGTCGATTTTAAGCTTTCTTAAAATCCTTGTGTCCCCGGCAACGGCGCCAAAACCTTGAAGTGCGTGCGGTGTTATATATATTTATGTATATTTTTAGCCCTTTTTACACTTTAGTCAAGTTTTAAATTTATAAAACATGATATTTTACTAACACTAAACACACATATGGGCAAGTGCACCCATCGTGAGCATAGTATAGCGTTGGTAAGATACCGAGGACGTCCAAGGACACAAGAGCTTTTAGTACCGGTTTATCCTCAATGTCTAATCAAACCAAAAATTTAGAAAAAGGTTTTAAACTAGAAAATAAAAACTAAAAATGCTGAAAAATAGAAATAATAAAAATAAAACAGATAGACAAGATGAATCACTTGGATCCGACTCGTATTTAGTGTAACCTTTGATTATTTTCGCACTTTTGCACTTTTTAAGAGATTATCTTAGTTATAGTAGTAGGCCCCTCTTTTGAAGATGACATTACCCTCAACCCAGTAGTTTGAGTCAGCAAGGATACAATCCTAAAGGGTTGGATTATTGAAAGATAATTAATTAAGTTATTAATGCATAATGTGGTATGCCCCTCTTTTGAAGGTGACGTTACCCTCGGCTAAGTAGTTTGAGTCAGCAGGAATACAATCCTAAATAGCCGGGTTAAAGTTTTAATAGTAGTTTACATATGAGGGGATCAAGGAGTTCGGACCCCCGCCATCCAATACCAGTGGGTATTGAAGGAGGTCCTACTAAACTTGACCCAGGTCCTTGCAGGATCTATACACTGAACAAGGCAAGACGCTTACCAAACCATTCCCTTAACCCCCGACCAGGTAGCCAACATATCTCCATATAGACCGTGGAGATATGAATGGTGAAAATCTTTTATTTTATATAGACAGTAAAATAATGCCAAGACACCACGGACAAATAATAAGGAAGATTCACCTTCAACATAAGAAACTAGTTATTAAAGTCATTAATACATAACCAAATAAAAAGTGCGAAAAGATTAAAAATAAAAAGTATTACACTAAATGCTTGTCTTCACCAAGTGATGTAAGAGACTTAGGCAAACATGGCCTTTGATTGTCAAGAACTCTTACAATCAATCTTGGATCCCGAGACTACTCACACACTCTATGATGGATGATGGTGGCGTATGTGGGTTGCGATGGTGGTGGTGGGTGGGTGAAGTGTGAGAGAGGTGGTTTGCCAATGGATGCCTTTGAAGTGAACCAAGCACCCCTATTTATAGCCTGCACAGAAGCCTGGACACGGCCCCGTGTCAGCTGGACACGGCCCCGTGTCCACCCTTTTTCTTTTTCTTCATTAATTACAATTTGTCTGTATTAGCTCCACACGCCCCCGTGTCCGCTGGGCACGGCCCCGTGTGCAGAAGCGTATCTGTACTATCAAGATTTGCTTGGATTCTGCGAATCCTAGCGTTAACCACGGCCCCGTGTTGAGCTGGGCACGCCCCGTGTCGGGAATAGAAGCTTCTACAACTTTATCTTTTCTGCAGACACCTGAACACACCCCCGTGTCCGCTGGGCACGAGGCTGTGTCCACTGGGCATGCCCCGTGTTGAGCTGGGCACAGCCCCATACTCAGCTTTCTTCTTGTTTTTTTTTTTTGCTTTGGGAGATGCTGTTGAGGGGCCGGGCATGCCACGTTTCTTCCTTTTCTTTGTATTTATGTTGGTTTTGGCTGTATATTTGTTCCTTTTGTTCATTTACCCTCATTTAATCCTGAAAATACAAAAGGAAGACAAAAGCACACTTTTTCCAACATTAGTACTAAAAATGGGTTAGTTATATGCCTCATTTGATGTAATTTATATGTTGCATTTTACACACATCAATGGTTAAAAACATCATTGTTTAAGTCACATGATTAACGGAAATATATCACACAAGTGTTGTACGTTTAACAATTATTACCTTCACGCATGTACTTTTCTATCCTACAAGCACAGGGCAACCCACAACTGTACCACATTTGGCAACCACATGATGAATGAAAGCGCTCCAATACATCTAGCTTCCTAAGTGCCTCTCCCTTCAACAAGTCAAGGGCTGTATGGGATACTTTTCCATGTAGGTGTTGAAACAGCGGATGTTTCTGGTGGTTCTTTCTTTTTTCGATGCAGACTCGAAAACTCTTCCTTATTTCACCGAATTGTGTCTCAACTATATCCCAGACACAACCAACTACATGGTCCAGCGAGCTCCTATCTAGGACGTGTCTCTTTAAGTTGGCGTGTTGGCTCTCAACTCTGTTTGTGGTACGATTACCAAAGTTGCGCCTCTTATCAGTCCACGCAAAGACGGACATCTCCTTATAGTCTTTTAGCCAGTTATCGTACACGTAATTGAAGACCTCTAAAAAGTAAAAATAATTTTATAAAATTTACATAGGTGAGTCGTATGTTATTAGAAAAACTTACTAGAACGTTTGCACTCCACAAGTCGCTTTCGCATGTTGCGCAAGTGGTACTCGTAGATGGGTATGGATGGAGACTCAATCAATGTCCCCCAGAATGACAAAATTTTTTCCCAGTCTTCTTCTGTGAAAGCAGCCTTGCAGTGCTTCATAACATTCTGTTGTATGTGCCACCTGCAAATAAGCCTGGAGGCGTCTGGAAATACTTTAGCACACGCCCCCATAAGGGCCAGGTCTCTATCCGTTACAATCACACGTGGCGCCATACATTCATCCAACATTGACTTGATCCTCTCAAGCACCCACACAAAATTATCACCCCGTTCTTTACTAACAACGGTATGCGCGATACAAAACGAATGGTTGGTAGGCGCCATACCAACAATCTGGATAAATGGCATATTGTATAAGTTTGTCTTGTACGTCGCATCGATCAGCATGACGTGGGGGAATGCACGCCACATGTCTCTTGAGTACTGATGAAGAAAGAAGATCTCTATTACGATCTCTGTTCCGGGTTCCTCCCGTGTCTCGTAAATAAAGTCGTTGTTTATCAGCACGTTTTCTAGTGACTGCATGAGAGTCAATCCTTGTCTTTGTTCGGATCTAATCTTCGCCACAACGTTTTGAACGTCTTTCTGAACATGAAACCTGTCGGGGTCCTGCTTCCTTATCGTTTGAAATATTTTGCGCGGCTCCATGTTTTGATCTGTCAGCTGCTCGATCAGTTTCATTTCGCTTGGAGTAAACCTTCGCACAAACGCATGGGCCGACAGGTCCTCACAAAGTTCATGGTTATGTTCAATTTTTCCATCTTTTATCTCACAGGTTTCATATGGGTGGTCTCGCACAACCAGCAGGTAAAACGGGCAACCGGTTTTTTTTGCTTCCGGCTTTTCTAAGTGTTGATGTAGTGTGGTGCTCACCACCACGGTCACATTCAAGCCATACCCTCCCGGTTCTTCCCCCGATTTTCTTTGATCGACGGGTGACAATAACGAAACCATCCGCGTTTGCTATTTCTTGTATCCGTTTCTTTAGTTCATCTAAAAAGTTGAAAACCTGTAACATCGACAATAATAATAACAATAATAATAATAATAATAATAATAATAATAATAATAATAATAATAATAATAAAATTGATACCAGCTTTTTTAAGTATGGATTGTCCGGGTTGGGGGGTGCCTCACCACCATATCTACTATATCCACCATAACCACCATATCCACCATTTCCTTCAACGTCCGGATTATTTTGATGAACGTAAGGACTGCCCGGGGAAATGAATTGCTATTGACCACCGTCTCCTCCGTATCCACCGTATCTACCATATCCACTGTCTCCTCCGTATCCACCGTCTCCTCCGTATCCACCGTCTCCTCCGTAAGAATATTCACACCCGTATCTATAATCCGGATACCCTTGTTGCGTCGGATAACTTGGTTGACCAGCATGGTATGTGTCATCTACAGGGGTTGTTTCATCAACATGGGATGCGTGTTCAAATATAAAAACGGTCTGTTTTGTTTTCCTTGTATACTAGACACAACCTCCTCTTGCTCGTTAGAATCGGGAACACCAGACTCCTCCAAAATAGACGACCGTATCATCATTAATAAATAATAAACTAAAACAACAAGTAATTAAAACATTTAAGCTAATAACTATTACCGGAACGCTTTCGGGCACCCAGTTGTCGCTAGAATACTGCCCGAAGACATAGTTGTCGTCCCAGTATGATGACATTTCAACACTTTGGGATGATAGGATGATAGGAACACAAATGCAAACAACAAGAGTTTCTTTCGAAGAAATAGAAGAAGAAACATAATGAAATGAATGTTGAATGCTAGGGTGGACCAACAATGCACTGTATGTTGCACTTTATATGAAATATAGACGCCTCGTATAGCTCTATACGCACCATATTGCTTTATGTCACATGTCAGACACATAGTTCAATCAGCCTCTAAGATGCCTCGTATAGGCCTATACGAGGCGTCTTAGTACCGTCGTACAGGCCTAGACTCCCCATCTGATTTGACTGATGTGACGTTGTACGAGGTTCAGAGCTTGGTCGGAAAAAGAAACCCTAGACGCCTCATATAGGCCTATACGAGGCGTCTAATAAGGTGTGGAAATACGGAGTTTGGTGTGGGAATATGTAGACCCTTATAAAATATTCTTTTTATAAAGATATAGTGGAAAGGCACGCGCGTCGCCGCTGATATTTATGAGTTTTTGCCGCACGTTGCCCAACGAGTTCACATAGTTTATTTTTAAAACCAACGAGTTGACATCATCCCGCGCGTTGCGGCAGGGTATTAATTGTGAATGTTTATAATATGTTTTTTATTTTTGCTTTATCCATTGCCTACAAAACAAACAATGAAACCATATGCTATTGTTAGGTTTATACAATACCGTGAAACAAATCATATTCAAATAATTTTTATTTTTAAACAAAATAATAATTAAATAAATATGTCTCAATTACATTAAATAAAATTACCAATTTATTAGTATCCTTGTTCTCCTTTAAGCCACCTCAATCCCCTTTCAAAACTTTAAATCGGTATTGCTAGCTCACATCTAAACATCAACAAAATAACTTCAATGTAACACCCCGTGTTTCGAAAGTCAAAGTCAAAGTCAAGATTGAAGTCAAAGGAAGAAAAGATTGCTAATTGCGATCTGTCACTCCTTGCTAAACTACTGTTTTGGCTTCTTTGACTTGTAATCGAATCTATTTATTTATTTGATTTAGTTGTGTTATGTGGAGTTTCTATTAATAATCGAGGTTTATTCGCTATTTAATCGCATGTTTAATCAATTTATCGCTAATCGCTATCGAAATCGCAACTCGAATTATGTGTTCTGGATATTGTGTTACGTGTGTGTGCTACCTGAGTGTTACTTGTGCATGTTATGTTTATGTTGAGGTGTTAATCGCAATCGCAATTCTATCGCATCGCAATCGAATCGAAAACGCTAAACGCAAGTGAATTATAGTGATTGTATGTTAGATATAGTAGTTACGTTATCTGGGTAACTAATGGGTAATACTATCGCATCGCTCGCTCGAATCGCATCGCAACGCTCAACACGCGAATCGAAACGACAAAACTCGTCACGCCAAACTCATGGATCGAGTGGCCAACCGATCGAGTGGCCATCCGATCGGATGACCATCCGAACGGATTGCCACCCGATCGACTGGCCATCCGATCGGATTGCCATCCGATCAGATTACCATCCGATCCTTGGAACACCTACATCATTTTACGCGCCGCTTATCGTTTATGTTATCGTTAACTGTTCAGGCTAATTTCTCTCAGCGCTCCCTTCAATCCAAGGCAATGTTTATTAAGTTAAACGCTATCTGTGAGTATACTCGATCCCTTTTTGCTTTATGCACTTTTGGGTGTTACATACGTTACTTATTCTAAATCACATCGAACACACAACGCAAACACTATTTATACGCTGACCTCTAATGCATGTTATACGTGACTCGATGAATGCATGTTTGTTATGTTAACACATTGATTGCTGTCTACCTGCCTTAGCAACAATAGTACTATAGTTTGGACTCAGCACCTGTTTACTCAGGGGTTGTTAAGGACAATTACTTCACGTGTTTACAGTGGTGAATATGTGATGTGCACTCGCTACTCGCAGTCAACTCGCAGTCATTGGTATTGATAGTATCTTTATCGATAACTTACATGCTACACATTATACGTTGTACATGCTGGTTATGCGTAAACGCTTTTGAACTTTATATGCTACTATCAAACTTGTATGCTCACCTTTACACTATGTGTATTGACCTCTATTTTAACATATGTGACAGGCGTTTAGGATGCTATCAGCTAGGATGCTTGCTGTATGGAATCAAGTTAGGGAGA
Organism: Helianthus tuberosus; assembly: GCA_030545235.1. Classification (NCBI taxonomy): domain Eukaryota; kingdom Viridiplantae; phylum Streptophyta; class Magnoliopsida; order Asterales; family Asteraceae; genus Helianthus; species Helianthus tuberosus. Next base: position 12,675,079 of record CM060364.1, read on the forward strand.
GTCTAGAAACAAACAAACAATTTATCTTTATTTGAAATCTGAGTTGTCGAAACAGTGTTATTTGTTTTGGAGATACTATGTCTGTAATAACTTGCTTGCTTAATGGGTTACGGTATGGGACGTAATGTTTAACTATTCGGTAAAGTAGTTGTTATGGAATTTCTCTCGAACAATCTGTTTCGCTCAGTGCCATGCCCCGATGTTTCCGCCATCTGTTGGGGTGTGACAGATTGGTATCAGTGCCATAACTATAGGGAATTAGGCAAGACTCGACCTAGTCCGAGTCGATGTCTTAGAACGACCTAGTCTATAGTCTAAGTACCAACATACAGACTTGTGCATACCCAGTAGGGGTTTTGTACTCGCTATTCCTCGCTCGAACTCGCTGTACACTACACATTTGCGCGAACATCGCATACTATAGTTCCGCGCAAGATCAACCTTTCCTAAGGTTGATTACACACACAAACAAATGATCTGGTTAAGATTAGGTGTGAAAACCGCAAACTCTCGACCAGATTACTCGTTCGAGTTGCTATTTTTACTATAAAACAAGAGAATTTGTGTTGAACCAGGAGTGAAATCCATACTTCGATTCAAAACTCCTTATCTATCTCGTGATTTTATCACACAAACAGGAACGTAGTCGCTAAGTTAGGGGTGAAACCCGAACCTTGATGACTCGTTCTACTCTTTAATGTGATTTTACAAAACTCTCACCAAAGTCTCGACGGACTCCAACGACTTGAGGTCACACTGTAACCGGAAGGATGCGTGCCAATCGCTCAAATCGAAGCGAGAGCACAGTTCCGAAGGCCAAAGTGTGTACTAAAAGTCCTTGTGAATAGTCGAATCACTTTGGGTAGTCGATGTCTAGCACACCCGAGACAATCTATCCTCGAATTTTATATGTTTCGATTCTGGAATTGCTGCAGCCAACTCTGTGATTTGTCGCTTTTATGTGGATTTTTATGTGGTTTTTTTATTTGATTAGCGTGTTGAGATACTGATGGTTTCGATTTAGCGACTCTTGCTCCGCTTATCACACAACACACTACACAATCGTTAACAAATCGCTGGTCATTATTCGCAATCGCTGCTCGATACTCGCAATCACTATAATTAATCGCTACACGCGCTGTGAAGGATAGGGAATATGTGCAACATATAGCTAGGTTTCTGTATTCTGACTGCCTCATGTACTTCTGTGCCTTACGTGCCTATATGTTTCTATGCTCTACGTGATTATGTGCTTATGTGCTTACGTGGTTATGTGCCTATGTGATTTTGTGATTATGTGGATACATGTTCCTGATCTTTTTGGTAAATCACTAGACTATACTAGGAATAATCGAATAGTGTTTTGAGTCCTATGGCGTTGTCTGATGCAGACAATGTCGTCATCTGGATCTCGCGCTACTCAAGTTGCTCGCCAAAAGCAGGCAGATAAACACCTCGCCTCTATGATTACTAAGCAAATGGTGAAGATTATCCCTCATATCATGAGTGAACTACACGAGAATGCGAGCAAATCTTCTGAAGAGTCCCGAACTGATTCGCCAAAGGCTGCTTTTAGCTTCAAGCAGTTCAAAGCCTGCGGACCGAAAGAGTTTACTGGTGAAGATGGTCCTACGGCCATGTTTCAATGGTTTGATTCTATCGAGGTCACCCTGCGTCAGAGTGGCTGTCCTGACAATCTCCGTACTCTCAACGCAACTGGCGTCTTCCAGTCCCGCGCTTTAGACTGGTGGACGGCCGAGAGAAACAAACGCGGAAATGATGCAGCTTACGGGCTATCATGGGGTAAGTTGAAGGACGTAATGATGGAAGAGTTCTGCCCTCCCCATGAGCGCCAAAAGTTAGAGGACGAATTCTGGCACATTAAGCAGAAGGATGGTGACAACGCTGGTTTGACTGCGCGCTTCAACCAGTTGAGTATTATCTGTCCGTATCAAGTCACGACGCCCGATATCGCCATCAAAAAGTATATCCGTGCTCTTCCGGATTGATTGGTTGACTTTATCCAAGCAGCGAAGACGACAACGATTGAAGACACCTACTTGCTCGCTACTGAGATCAACGACAAGAAAGTCAAGTCTGGTGTCTGGGATAAAGCTCCCAAGAATCTGCATCAAGCTACTACCGCTTTAACCGCTGAAACCGCCACCGCTCCTCAGTCATCCAAGCTCTCGAGACGCAAGAGAAAGAACAACAGCAGTTCCAGCAACAAGAAATGTGTTGTAACCAATGCTGCCCCACTTCAAGCTGTTCCAGCTCCTCAGCAACACCAACACCGCCAAGTAGCGGCCCCGGTTACCAACACACCACCTTGAAAGCGTGCGTACACTGGTCCTCATCCGGTCTGCCCTACTTGTACTTATCACCACCCAGTGGGAATCGCCTGCAGATACTGCGCTCATTGCAACATGTACGGCCACTTCACCGCCAACTACGGGTCCACGTCAAAACCCTGCCCCAACTCAAGGCCAAGCTCCTGCTCATCAAGCTCTACTTGCTGTCACGACCCCCGACCCACCATGGACGGAATCGAGAGCCGCGAACAGCCAAGTGGTACCGGTGATTATTTTGAAAAATATTGCAGCGGAAATTTCATCAGGACCGTGAGTTAGGAAAAATATCAGAGTTTAGAAAACACCGGATTTTATTTATTAAATAGATGGGATAAACCCATGTTTTACAAAGGTAGCTTTAATAAGGGATAAACCCAATTACATAAAACAATATTTCTTAATTTGATTTAATTAATAAAATAAGCCACTTCTTGAAGCCTTTCAGTGCCGTATCCATCTCTCACTCCAATCTACTGTAATTACCTGAAACGCGTTTTAAAAAGGTTTTGTCAGCAGGAAATACCGGTGAATCATTCTATTTACTAAAATGACACGTTTATTATAATTTACAGTATTAAGAGAGATTACAATGTTTCTGATATCAACCAACTACCCACGGTATTTGTCACTCGACCGGATCTGTGACTATGGTCATATCACTATTGAGTCCTGTCACCCAATAGTGACGAATATCAACTAATTAGGCTCGCCCACCTAAACTGATAAAACAGAAGTAATGTGCACAATACCCCACATACCGGCTGTAATTTGGTGATTACATAAACTTAATCACTGTAATTATAACCTTTAAAAATAAACATGCTTTTGTAAATAAATTTGATAAAAAGAGAATGACTCACATCATGCAGATTTATACGGGCAGAATTTAGCCTACTGGTTAGCCTTGATATTGCAGATTTATACAGGCAGAGCTTAGCCTATTGATTAGTCTTGTAACCTAGTGCACATGAACTAGGTAAGTAACTAATATAGCATTTACGATAACTCACGAGATTAAAACCCTCACGACAGATGACAAAGTGTAATCACTTAAACATCCATCGGATTCATAACGAATGACAGAGTATTCCCTGAGTTCGGGTGGTACTCAAACATCCTGTCGGAATCACGACTAATGACAAAGGATAACACTTAAACATCCGGTCGGATAGTTTAAATCAATCGGACATTGAATCGTAGCAGCGATTGAGTTAATACCCTGTATCGTAGCAGCGTTTCGTGATTGTGTGTGTTCTTGGACTGTTTCTATGATATCTTAGTGTACACAACGAATTTGTTCGTCGTTCCAACACCAAAATGCAAGTCCCACTACCCTCTATTTATACTGAAGATTTGACCCCCTCGCGTGACGCGAGGGGTCCCCCTATGGGCTTCGCGCGACGCGAAGGTCCACCTTATCTCATAGGCTTGCCACGTGTCCAACTAGCTTAGCTGAGTCGACGGATTTTCGAAATTCAATTCTGACAACGAGTTATGAGGATAATCGTCAAGTAGGAAATACCCCCCTGAGTTTTAGGAGCCCTGATTCTGATTCTGATTGTTCTGAAAACTTTAGGGTTTATGTAGGATTACTTAGGGGTCTTAACTAAGGTTTCCTTGTGAACAAAATATAATAATAAATCATATTTTGATGAAAGTTGTTATGGTTTGGGATAAAAGGGAATAAAACGGTGAGAAAAGAGAATGGACCCACTTTGTAACTTTAGGGTTCAACTAGAAAGCCTCCTGGTATAAGTTTTGGGTATAACTCCTGGACTATTTAAAAATATATAATGCACTCGTGTTAAGTATAGTACCCCTCATTCAACCTTATCCCTATGTACCGAGACCGAATCCCAACAACTTAGTCGGGCAGAGCCCTGACATATGTTATGAGGCTCAGATCAATCGAAAAGGGTAGCGGTGATAGGGAGTTAAAACACTTAAAATGAGACATGACTTTTATATGTATAATATAAAAGAAAATTTTAGTTTTAGAAAAAGTTGGCGAAACAGAATGTGAGTAAGAAAATTTTGTGGGTAGCATTGAAGCTTTTCCTATCCATATTTATAGTTGAAAGAATCTTCTACTTGGAAAGCATGGAATGTATAATTATACTACACGTAGCATTTTTATGAAATGTCATCATGCCTACACAAAGCACACGTGCACTTTGCTCTAGATTTTCTAACTTTAATTATTTTACTTATTTTATTATTATACGTAATGTTTTGTTTATTATTATTATTATTATTATAATTATTTTGTATATACACGTACACAAGTTTTAGAAACTCAAATGATATTATTTTATTATTATATATCTTATAATTAATTTAACTGCTTCAGTTATTTGGCGTGTATAACTTCTAAAATATAACGTTCTACAAAATAATGAATATGTCATTAGAATGAGAATATTTTTGTCTACATTTTGAACCAAGTTTTATTAAAAATAGAGTAGGTTCAAAAATACAATGTATTTTTATAATTAAATTATTAAACGGTTCATGGGCCCGTCTAATTATTTTATATTTCTAATCTTCAACTTACCCGTAATTTACCCGTTTTAATAAAATAAGTTTTTATATACTTTTATTTTAGTTAGAAAGGTCACCCGTGTACAGGCCAATTAATTATAATAATATTTCAACCAACTATATATATAATAGTGTTTAAAACTATTTGGGTTGAATATTTTTATTAAAAATAAACTAGTTACTAGTTACTAGTGGTTAATAAATTTAAACAAACCTATAATTCTTATATAAAAATAGGAATGTTACACTTGCTGCTCCACAAGGCCATCAAGCGGCTCACGCACCCGCGGTCAATGCTAGAGTTTGCTATGCGTGTGGTGATCCCAACCACTTCGCCAACATGTGCCCGAATCGAGTGGTCAAGCAAGAGCCACAACAGCAGCTGCCTCAGCAACAACAGCAACCACCAGCACCCCGCGGACGTACTTTCAACATCAACGTCCGTCAAGCTCAAGCAGATAACAACGTGGTGAATGGTACGTTTCTTGTGAATGGTATATATGCTTCATGTTTGTTTGATACAGGAGAAGATAATTGTTTTGTATCGCTTGAATTCGAAAAGCTCCTCAATCGTAAGCGCGCTCATCTCCCCTCGACATTTGATGTTGAAGTTGCCACTGGAAGAACTGTCGCTGTCAATTCTGTTCTTCGTGATTGTACTCTCGAGCTCAACAATCATGTCTTTCCTATCGACCTTATTCCGATGCAACTCGGAAGTTTTGACGTCATAGTAGGCATGGACTTTCTTCGTGAAAACCATGCTAAAGTTGTTTGCTTCGATAAGATGATTCGATTTTTGCACACTAATGGTGATCAATTGTGTGTTTACGGTGAAGTCGCGTCGAAGAAACTCCAAATCATGTCGTGTGTTCAGGCTAACAGGTATCTCCGCAAGGAATACCAAGCTTTCTTGGCACACATTGTAGTAGCGGAGAAAAAGAAAGTTAAAGAGGTGAAAGACGTCCCCGTTGTTCATGAATTTCCTAATGTTTTCCCCGATGATCTACCAGGGTTACCGCCCGCTCATGATATTGATTTCCGAATCGGCCTCATTCCTGGAGCCAACCTTGTTGCTAAAGCGCCTTATCATCTCGCTCCTTCAAAAATGCGTGAACTCTCCAGTGAACTCCCGGAACTTCTTGATAAAGGCTTTATTCGCCCTAGCACCTCTCCATGGGGCGCACCGGTCCTTTTCGTCATAAAAATGATGGATCGTTCAGGATGTGTATCGACTATAGGGAGTTGAATTAGTTGACAATCAAGAATCGCTATCCCTTGCCTCGAATCCATGACTTATTTTATCAGCTACAAGGTGCTACGTGTTTTTCTAAGACTGATCTGCGTTCAGGCTATCATCAATTACGCATTCAAGAGGAAGATATCCCCAAAACCGCTTTTTGAACCCGCTATTGTCATTACGAGTTCATTGTCATGCCTTTTGGTTTGACAAACGCTCCTGCAGTCTTCATGGATTTGATGAATCGAGTGTGCAAACCCTTTCTTGATCGCATCGTGATCGTACTCATCGATGATATCCTGATCTATTCCAAATCAAAAGCCGAACACTCGCAGCATCTACGTTTGGTTCTTGAGTTACTCTAGGGAAACCGTCTCTATGCCAAGTTCTCCAAGTGTGAATTTTGGCTGGAGGAGGTCCAATTCTTGGGTCACATTGTCAATAGTCAAGGTATCCACGTTGACCCTGCGAAGATCGAAGCTGTGAAGAGTTGGGTTACACCCAAGAATCCGTCTGAAGTCCGTTCTTTTCTCGGACTGGCAGGCTATTATCGTCGTTTTATCGAAGGTTTCTCCAAGATAGCCGTACCGTTAACCTCTCTTACGCACAAGGATAAACCTTTTGTTTGGGGAACTAAACAAGAGAAAGCCTTTCAAACCCTCAAGACTATGCTTTGCAATGCTCCTGTGCTCTCATTGCCCGACGGAAACGACAATTTCGTAGTTTACTGCGATGCCTCAAACCTTGGTCTTGGTTGTGTTCTTATGCAATGGGAAAAGGTTATCGCGTACGCTTCTCGACAGCTCAAGATCCACGAGAAGAACTACACCACACACGACCTCGAGCTTGGCACAGTTGTTTTTGCGTTAAAGATTTGGCGACACTACCTTTATGGTACAAAGTGTACGATCTTCACCGATCATAGTAGCCTACAACATATCTTTGACCAGAAGGAACTGAATATGCGTCAACGCCGGTGGGTAGAACTGCTCAACGATTACGACTGTGAGATTCGTTACCATCCAGGCAAAGCAAACGTCGTTGCCGATGCCCTAAGTCGACGAAGTTACTTGCTTAGCGTTTGTAATTCTCAAGCCCAGTTTAATCTCGAAGCTCTTATCCGTGACGCGCATCATGCTTGTTTTACCGAGCGAACTTGGAAGAAGGAAAGAATTCTAAACGATGGTGCCCAACTCGAGAATAAGTCGAATGGTATCTTTCATTACTTGGATCGAATCTGGATTCCCAAGCGTACAAACTTGCGACAACTTCTGTTGGACGAAGCCCACAAATCTCGATATTCCATTCATCTGTCACACTCCGATATTCCACGTATTACCGGTGGGCCTGGTGGGGAGTATCGTGACGTAGTTGATATCATCATAGTCAAACAACACAATATTTAAATGCACAGCGGAAGCAAAAGATATATTTATTTCAACCAAATAAATTGTAATATAAAGTATCACAATGTAGTTGAAACAGATCCACAGGCAGATCAAATAAAGAGGAAAACTGTTCAACAGACTTTGACACCTAAAGCTTTGCGAGACTTGATTATTGATGTCTGGAGTATCCAGCCTATTACGTGTATCACCTGCACTTAACCATTTTGGAAAATACGTCAGTTTACACTGGTAAATACAACTTAACTGACTCATTTTGAAAAGAGTTTGAAAATTGATTTGAATGCACTTCGGCAAAAATATCTTTTATAACTTGGGACAATTATAAAATAATCATGTATACAGTTTTACTTATTTGTCGTCCATTAGGGCCGGTTTGTAGGGCCGATCTAGATTAATTGACACGCCACAGGTATAATGCCCACAAGGATTTATTCCTCTAAGTGGATTACCAGTTTTTACATAATGCATCTGTCAGGTGTACACCTACACCCCGTGCTTAGGTCGTGACCATTTCTTTGAATGATGCCAAGGATATCCGGGACATGGTCATTTAACCCCCAAAGGCCGTACACCAAATAATACATATTAAACGAGTCATGTAATTACATTAATCACAATCCGATTTAAATGAATACACACCCGACCAAGCGGTATTATTATAATACCGTATCCCAAGCCCGTATAGGGAAAATAAGTTAAGAGTATTTACCTGAGCAATGTATAAGTCAAATACAGCAAGTACAGATGGCTTTTACTGGGCTCCTAATCTGGAACAAAGGTATATAATAACCTATTAGGTTTCTAACGGGTCTTTAATTAAGCTTAAGCTTAGACCGGTCAGTTTTAAAGGAAGATACGGTTCAAACGCACGATTAAGCGAAGACCGGACAGAATGTGATTTAGACCCGACAAGTTTGAAGACTTATATAATATGGGTATGCTAAACACATTCTGGATTTTGAGACAAAGATGATAAGGTTTGACCCGTTTCGGCTAATATATGCAAACTAGTTACATAAGCCGTTCCGAACGCGAAAAGTGCGTAACGGGTAACCAAATGAGTCATATGCAAGTTTCCTAAGTTAGTATGCTTTAATTATGTAGTGATGTCAGAAAGATATCTTCTATTATGCCCAAAATGGATTTAAACTCAAACTATGCCTTGTAAGGGCATTTTGGTCATTTAAAATGTTAAAAAAGAGTTTAATTAGTAATCTGAGTTACAGGTCTGATTTATTCAGTAAATACACTTAATTGAATAGGTTATAACAGTAAGGTATGAGCTATATGTGAAATTTATCATTTTAAACCAAACTATGTATCTTAGGGGTATTTTGGTAATTTCACTTAGGCTTAAAAGGTCTAAACTGGAAACCTGAGTTTAAAAACTTTTACTTAGTGTTAATATATAAAAATATACTAAAAATATCAGTTGGTATCAACCTTATATGTTTAATATAGTTTTAATACATACTATGCGTCAAAAATGCTTAAAAAGGCGATTTGGAGCCATTTCCAGGTTTTCAAAGGAAAGCTGATATTTTTATAATTCCAGAAGGCTCAAAATATTTTATTTATCAAATACAATCAGTAGAAAAAATTTTTTGGGGTCAAAAGGATTTGTAAAACTCATTTTATGGCTTAAAAGGGCAAAACCGGCATTAATCGAATCAAACTTAGAGACCTATGTTATGCTCAGCCAAAAATTAAATAAAAATCTTCAAAAATCCCAAAATATTATATTACATCAGTGGGTAAAAAGTTTGACATCAAAAAAGTGGGTTTAGATAGGCGATAAGCTAATTACGCCATTTAATTACTAAAAACTTTCTAATTACGCTAATGAGCATAACTCTTAATCTAGACCTCAAACTGATGTCAAATTTTAGGTGCAAGTTTATAAATCAGTTACTGAGGTTTCTACTCTTTTACTTTTTCAAAAATCACGTTTTAAAGTCAAAAGGGCATAATAGTCAACATTTAAGCACTTAACGGAAACATGCATATGAATCGGATAACTAATGAACGAAGTTGTATAATCTCAGGGAGTTATACTTATATGAAACCTGGTCCAAATAAAGCTCTAAGGCAATTCTAAAACATGCATAAATGGGTCAGAACTGAAAGTCAAAGCAAAAGTCAAATTATGCGACTTTCGGTTCCGATCCGGGTTTAAACTGAAAATTGTCGGGTTGAACATGGTTAGACATGTTCTTACATTAATTACCAAGTTATATTAATGATAAAACAGGTTGCATGCCTCCGACATTGCTACTTATGCATTAATTTGAAAATAAGCATTCTGTTGACTTTTTAATAACAAGTTTGACCTGACAATTGACCTAGTTAGAGTGAGAATCAGAGAGTACCCTTTTAAGGGTTTATTACCCACATAATTACCTACTTATAGGTACTTTCAATTTGAGATTTGACTGAGCCAATTTTATTTAATCTCAAAGTCAAACGTTAATTACGACGGTTTGACTTTTAGCTAATTAACTAGGCTAAACTGAATTAGGAAGGGTTAAGGACACTTACAATATTCCTATGCACGATTAGGGAGCCTAAGGAACTTGGTTGCTGATCAGGGAGCTCCAGAAATGAGTCTTGTGAGAGTTTGCAACTTGAAGTGTGAAATGTTGCAACTTGATGCTCCTTATATATTGAATTTGATCATCTAGGATCATGCCAAAGAGGTCTACCAAGGTTTCTAGATCAAGACAAATGCCTCCCTATGCATGTAATACCATTGGAGAGCCTCTGGTATAAGAAAACAACCCATTAAAGTCAGTTTCAGAGCTGCAACAGGCAGCTGTGCGCTGTTTCTGTCGCTGGCGCTTGTTCGCGGGCCCCGAGAAGTCCCTCGCGGGGCGTCTAAAAATGGCGCAACAGGCCAAACAAGTTTCACAAATTACATTTCAGTCCCTGGTCCTTTCATTCGTGGTTTTAAGTGTTTTTCTTGCACTTTTGGCCCTCTAACTTGATTTTTAAGGACCTTAAGACTTTTATAAACTTGGTTAAGTCCTTGGTTAACTTTGTGCTTACCCGAAAAGTCATAAATTTCGACGTTGACGCTTTTAACCCTTCGTATACAGATTTGATCATAACTTTCTCATATGATAACGAAACTTTATGAAATTTTTATCACACATTCTAGTGAGCATATTTTACCGTTACAAAGCTTCAGCTTTGCTAAAAGGTCACTCAGAGGTACACTTTAAACATGTTGACACATTTAACCCCTGTAGTTTGTAATTCCTCACTTTCTTTCATTTTCAGCTTCGTATGATCCATGATTTATTCGTTTGAAGGTATAAACATCTTGTAGGGCCATTTTAAAATATATTTATCCATTGTTGACACTTTGGACCCTTATATTCACATAGTTTCTCTGTTTGTCAATTTTAGTCCCTCTAAAGTACTTTTCACATATTCAAAGCTTATGACACGTGTCAATACATTATTGGGCAGGAAATTACGAGGTGTTACATCCTCACCTCCTTAAAAGAAATCTCGACCTCGAGATTTACTGAAAAAAATGAGGGTATTTTTCTTTCATTGTGGATTCTACCTCCTATGTGTATTCGGGACCTCTACGGGCATCCCATTTGACCTTTACAATAGGCACATGCTTCCTTCGAAGCTTCTTTACTTGTCGATCTTCAATCGACAATGGTTTTTCCACAAATTTCAAGCTCTCATCTATATGCACATATGTGTGCGGTATGACTAGCGAGTCATCAGCTAGACATTTCTTCAGATTGCAGATGTGAAAAACATTGTGAATACCACTGAGCTCTTCAGGAAAGTTCAACTTATTAGCCACTGACCCAACACATTCGATAACCTCGAATGGTCCTATATACCTTGGGCTTAACTTACCTTTCTTACCAAATCGCATCACCCCCTTCCAGGGTGATACCTCAAGCAAAACTTTATCACCAACCTCAAACTTTAGAGGTTTACGCTTTGGATCTGCGTAGCTCTTCTGCCTATCTCTGGCAGCTTTCAGGCGGTCACGAATCTGGACAATCTTGTCCGTTGTTTCAAAGACTAAATCAGGTCCTGATAATTGAACTTCTCCTACTTCCGCCCAACAAATAGGTGTTCTGCATTTCCTACCATACAATGCCTCAAAAGGCGCAGCCTTAATGCTGGTATGATAGCTATTGTTATAGGAGAACTCGATCAATGGCAGGTGGCTATCCCAACTGCCACCTAAATCAATCACGCATGCACTAAGCATGTCTTCCAATGTTTGGATGGTACGCTCACTCTGCCCGTCCGTCTGTGGATGGTAAGCCGTACTAAAATTTAAGCGCGTGCCCAAAGACTGTTGGAAACTTTTCCAAAAATGAGAGGTGTATCTCGTATCTCTGTCAGAGATAATTGACACTGGTACGCCATGCAGAGCTACAATCTTATCTACGTACAATTGAGCTAACATGTCAGAGCTATAAGTTTCCTTAATGGGTAGGAAATGTGCTGACTTAGTCAGTCTATCTACTATCACCCATATAGTATCATTTCCCTTCCTTGTCTTTGGCAACTTGGTGATGAAATCCATTGTCACCATCTCCCACTTCCACGTGGGAAGTTCAGGCTGTTGTAGCAAACCTGACGGCTTCTGATGCTCAGCTTTGACTTGCGCACACGTCAAACATTTAGCTACATAGGTAGCTACAGACTTTTTCAAGCCTATCCACCAGTAGTTTGCCTTTAGATCCTGGTACATCTTATTAGCTCTAGGATGAACGGAATATTTAGAACTGTGGGCTTCCTGAAGGATGACATCTCGAAGTCCTCCATAAACTGGAACCCATATCCGTCCATTTAACCTTAAGATTCCGTCCTTGTCATAGGATAACTGCTCCTCAGTTACTCCTAGCTTTTCATTAGGATAGTTAGCCTCCAACACAACTTCCTTCTTTGCAGCTAACAACCTTTCGTTCAAACTATTCTTTATCTCAATGCTCTTGGCATTGATCCTTATAGGCTTTATTCTCTCCTTTCTACTTAAGGCATTGGCAACTACATTTGCCTTGCCTGGATGGTATCTTATCTCACAGTCATAGTCATTCAAAGTTTCCATCCAACGTCGTTGCCTCATGTTTAAATCTTTCAGATTAAACAAGTGTTGAAGGCTCCTGTGATCTGAGTAGATCACACACTTGGTTCCATACAAGTAATGCCTCCATAGTTTTAATGCAAATACAACGGCACCCAATTCCAAGTCATGGGTGGTGTAATTCTTCTCATGCACCTTTAACTGTCGCGAAGCATAGGCAATGACTTTGCCTTTCTGCATAAGCACACAGCCCATCCCGGTGTGTGATGCATCACAATATACTACAAACTCATCAATTCCATCCGGTAACGTCAATACAGGAGCATTGCTCAACTTTTCCTTAAGAATGTCAAAGGATTCCTGCTGCTTAGGGCCCCAATCAAACTTAATCTTCTTACGTATCAACGAAGTTAGGGGCACAGCAATCCTTGAGAAGTTTTCGATGAATCGCCTATAGTATCCTGCTAAACCCAGGAAGCTACGAATCTCTGTAGGCGTCTTTGGTTCTTGCCAATTCATAACTGCTTCTACCTTAGCGGGATCTACTTGGATACCACGCTCGCTAACCACATGTCCAAGGAATTGGACTTCTCGAAGCCAAAATTCACACTTCGAAAATTTGGCGTAGAGTTTCTCATGATGTAGAAGTTTAAGAATACAGCGAAGATGTTTCTCGTGGTCAGCTTGGTTCTTCGAGTAAATAAGGATGTCGTCAATAAAGACGATGACAAATTTATCCAAGTAAGGCTTGCAGACGCGATTCATGAGATCCATGAATGCCGCAGGTGCATTAGTGAGCCCAAAAGGCATTACTAGGAACTCGTAATGACCATAACGAGTCCTAAATGCAGTCTTGTGTACATCTTCATCCTTAACTTTCAACTGATGATAGCCTGACCTTAAATCGATCTTAGAAAAGTAACTTGCCCCTTGAAGTTGATCGAACAAATCGTCGATCCTGGGCAAAGGATACCTATTCTTGATAGTGACCTTATTAAGCTCACGGTAATCGATGCACAGACGCATCGATCCATCCTTTTTCTTGACAAACAAGATTGGCGCTCCCCAAGGAGACGAACTAGGTCTAATGAAACCTTTGGCTAGTAGATCATCTAACTGCGTCCTCAACTCCTTCATCTCTGTTGGTGCCAACCTATAAGGTGCTCTAGCAACAGGTGCTTCTCCAGGGATGATGTCAATTCGGAATTCCACTTGCCTATCTGGTGGTAAACCAGGTAGTTCTTCAGGAAAAACTTCAGGATATTCTGAAATGACTGGAATATCTTCTATCTTGGGTTTCTGCTCATCAATAGTCACTTGTGCCATATAGATGACACAACCCTTCTGCAAACACTTAGAGGCCTTGAGCATGGACACTTGCTCAGGCAGTCCATACTTAATATCTCCCTGAATGGTAAGTGGCTCTCCAGACGGGGTCTTGACTACTACTTGCTTTCTGTTGCACACAATCTGGGCTTGGTTACGCGATAACCAATCCATACCTATAACTATATCAAAACCGGCTAGCTTAAAGGGAAGTAAGGACAAAGGAAAAGAGTGGTTCCTATTGGATATAACACATCCATCTAAAATAGTTGAGGCGGTTTCTATGGTTCCATCAGCTAATTCCACCTCATACTTCACACTTAAGGCTTTTACAGGCAATTTCAACAACTCACAAAACTTGTTACCCACAAAAGACTTATCCGCTCCAGAATCAAACAATACTCTGGCATAAACATCATTTATGAGAAAAGTACATGTGATCACGTTGTCGTCCTGAACAGCTTCCTTTGCATCCATCTTGAAGACCCTAGCATTGGTCTTCTTGACATCTTCCGGCTTTTTGGCGTATTTAGGGCAGTTGGTTTTAATGTGCCCTTTCTCATTGCAGTTGTAGCATGTGGCATCTTTAATCTTCTTGCAATCAACAGTCTTGTGCTCTTTAGACTTTCATAACCCACACGCAGGTGATCCTGACTTAGACTTGGACTCAAGTCGGCACTTTCCAAAGTGGCGTTTTTGGCAAGTCTTGCACTTTGGCTTTTCCTCAGCTTGCTGGCTACCCTTGTTGGATCCAGACTTCTTTCTGAAGTCAGTATTACCCTTGTGCTTCTTCTCAGATCTTCGTGAGGTATCGTCCTCACGCTTCCTCTTACCTTCTTTTGAATTCCTGAGCGATCTTAACCTGACCGCGTCTAAGGTAAGGGATAGGGATAGATCAGCTGCTGATCTGAAGGTAGCAGGCCGAGAGGCTTTTACACTTGCTTTTATCTCTGGGGCTAAACCCCCAATGAAACGAGCTATTCTTTTGGGTTCCGGGATTACAAGATAAGGAACCAACCTTGACAGGGTATTAAAACTCGTAAGGTAAGCTTGGCAATCTAGATTTTTCATTACCAATGACAGAAAATCTGACTCAATCTTTTCAACCTCATGCTGAGGACAATAGTTCTCCTTGATGAGGGTAACAAATTGTTCCCATGTCATATTATACAGTGGAACCTTCCCAGTAGCTTGAATCAACGATCTCCACCAGGCTAAGGCCTCACCTTTGAATGATTGCGATACAAATTTTACTACATCCCTATCAGTGCACCCGCTGATATCAACTACGGTATCTATTTCATCCAACCATGTCATGCAGTCAACCGCTCCTTTCTCCCCAGTAAAGTCTCTGGGTTTACATGAGACGAAGTATTTATACGTACATGACTTACCACGCGGATCCTGCTTAAACTCGATCTTCCTTGACGGGACGCTTTGTTGGTTCGAGGAGTGATGCTCGTCATCATCCTTCTTTGGCTTATCTAGCTTAGAGGGTGGCTTACTATGAGCCTCAGAATGTGTTTTTGGCTTAGAGTGAGGTGCTGATTGGGTCCTGTTTCGAGTACTACTCGATTCACTATATTGCCTCTCTATGGCTTTAGTGACCGCATTATCAATTAATCTTTGGAGTTCTGCACCAGTGATATTGATTCTGGTGGCGTCATGATTCTCCTTTGGCCGACTGTTAACCTCGTCAGACTCGGCCATGTAGTTGAACTGCTACATAAGATGATGACAATGATTCATTTAAGGAATTATAATATGTCTGTCATCTTGATAATTTATTAACCATGGTAATTAAAGAGCCATACTAGTTAATTTGTAAGTAATTTCATTTGGGACTTTTTACTAGTAACCCTTAATCTTAGAATGAAATATAATATTGGCATAACAGGCCTAGTCACGTGGACAATTTCTAAATTATAAATTTAGATCTTATAGGATCTAGTTATTAGGGTTTGAATTAAAATTCATTACCTTTCTTGGCAGGGAGTCCATCAACTACGCCTGTCTTTTGTCTTATATGACATTAGTTATAGCCCATAGGCATTACATCACTATCAGATGTTTAAATAATAATAAGGAATTTGGATAATTTATTAAAAGGGTGACATGTGTGATTTTGCGGATCACATTAGCCAAGAATGTTAACATGTTTGCAGATGTTAACAGAGATTTGAATCTTTTTAAACTGGTTTTACCATATTGGTCAGGTCTTATTATGACATACAAGCTAGGTTTTACCTTTTAAGATTCTTATTATTTTATTAAAATGGTAAGTCTATAAAATGAATGTTATTTTTCATTTATTCATGTATTATATTTATGCATATAATTTAAAAATGAAAAATTTGAACTAACCATTCTATTAAATTTAAACTAGTACAAGTTTGCCCTAAACGGGACTTTTACATAAATAACACGCCCACGCAGGGGCTAAACTAACAAACATACCCATGCAGGGGTCAACAGAAAGACATGCCCACGCAGGGGCAGAACATAAAAATATGCCCACGCAGGGGCAGAGTACAGAAACAAATGTCCTCGCAGGGACATGATTACAACACTAAAATAAACAAACAAACAAAGGATTTAGTGATCCTTCTTGCTTTTTCCCTTGATCAAATCCACCATTTTCTTGAACATCCCCCAGTTATGCCTACAGTCTTCCCGCACCTCCTGCCGCACCTCATTTATCCCTTGAAGGATTTCTTGATATTGTGGTGGTGACATCACCGGCGGCTGCGGGGGTTGCTGATAATGCGGAGGTTGAGGGGGCGGCGGTTGCTGATACCCATATGGTGGGTATCCATAAGTCGGGTATCTCGTAGTCCAAGGACCTCCATAGGGACCTTCCAGATGGAGAGCGTTGTAGTTCACAGCTACCAAGTAAGGATCAGCCTCGGCATAGTTGTAATTGGTGTGGATCGGCTGCTCGAAGGGATTATACGCCGCCGCACCAGTGTACGTAGGAATTGGGTCTCCAAAACCCAGTGGTGGTGGCGCGACTGGCGCAGAGTTTACTTCTGAGACGGGGTGTGAAGATTCTCCCATCTCTGGTTCTTCATGAAGTGGCGAGTATCGGCTGCCACTTGAAAGTGGAGGGGTGTTGATGCGCACTCCTCCTCGTACGGATATCCGGGCGTTCGATCTTCTTCGCCTCGGGGGCTCCGGAGGTTGTTGCTGGGCTGGTGGTGGCGGTGGAGTGACTGCGACGAATCGAGAATCCTCGGAAGGATCCTGCTGGTGCTGGTGCTGGGGAGAGCTGTGGTAACTAGGAGTAAATACCCAGTCAAACTGTCTGAACCTCTCCTCATAACTGTCGGGACCATTATAAGGTAATCCCACAAAAGGTGACCCATCTGAAATTTCGATTGGGTGGTTAGGGGTTCCAGATGGTGGCTCTGCAGGATCGGTGTCCTCATCTATATCCATCGCATTGCCACCGGAAAAATGATCTTCAGGTCCAAGTGGGTTAAAACCCACTGGTTCTCCAAGGTAGTCGGCAGGGTTGAACTGGCCCTGGAAAATAGGCGACAGGTGGTCGAAAGGTGAGTTGTGACCTTGGAGAGGAATGTAGGATTGGTGGGAATTGTGGGGCTCATTTTCAGAATGAGGCCCAAAAGAGTGTAGAATAGAAGGGGAGGTACTCAGCGAAACTGAACGCCTTGCTGGTTCAATGTAGGTCCTCCAGGGATCTTGAGGACCCGGGTTATGGGGATCTGACGGTGTTCGCCGGTGCGAAGGTCCGGCCTCATTTCCACGTATTACCGGTGGGCCCGGTGGGGAGTATCGTGACGTAGTTGATATCATCATAGTCAAACAACACAATATTTAAATACACAGCGGAAGCAAAAGATAGATTTATTTCAACCAAATAAATTGTAATATAAAGTATCACAATGTAGTTGATACAGATCCACAGGCGGATCAAAATAAAGAGGAAAACTGTTCAACAGACTTTGACACCTAAAGCTTTGTGAGACTTGATTATTGATGTCTGGAGTATCCAGCCTATTACGTGTAGCACCTGCACTTAACCATTTTGGAAAATACGTCAGTTTACACTGGTAAATACAACTTAACTGACTCATTTTGAAAAGAGTTTGAAAATTGATTTGAATGCACTTCGGCAAAAATATCTTTTATAACTTGGGACAATTATAAAATAATCATGTATACAGTTTTACTTATTTGTCGTCCATTAGGGCCGGTTTGTAGGGCCGGTCTAGATTAATTGACACGCCACTGGTATAATGCCCACAAAGATTTATTCCTCTAAGTGGATTACCAGTTTTTACATAATGCATCTGTCAGGTGTACGCCTACACCCCGTGTTTAGGTCGTGGCCATTTCTTTGAATGATGCCAAGGATATCCGGGACATGGTCATTTAACCCCCAAAGGCCATACACCAAATAATACATATTAAACGAGTCATGTAATTACATTAATAACAATCCGATTTAAATGATTACACACCCGGCCAAGCGGTATTATTATAATATCGTATCCCAAGCCCGTATAGGGAAAATAAGTTAAGAGTATTTACCTGAGCAATGTATAAGTCAAATACAGCAAGTACATATGGCTTTTACTGGGCTCCTAATCTGGAACAAAGGTTTATAATAACCTATTAGGTTTCTAACGGGTCTTTAATTAAGCTTAAGCTTAGACCGGTCAGTTTTAAAGGAAGATACGGTTCAAACGCACGATTAAGCGAAGACCGGACAGAATGTGATTTAGACCCGACAAGTTTGAAGACTTGTATAATATGGGTATGCTAAACACATTCTGGATTTTGAGACAAAGATGATAAGGTTTGACCCGTTTCGGCTAATATATGCAAACTAGTTACATAAGCCTTTCCGAACGCGAAAAGTGCGTAACGGGTAACCAAATGAGTCATACGCAAGTTTCCTAAGTTAGTATGCTTTAATTATGTTGTGATATCAGAAAGATATCTTCTATTATGCCCGAAATGGATTTAAACTCAAACTATGCCTTGTAAGGGCATTTTGGTCATTTAAAAGGTTATAAAAGAGTTTAATTAGTAATCTGAGTTACAGGTCTGATTTATTCAGTAAATACACTTAATTTAATAGGTTATAAAAGTAAGGTATGACCAATATGTGAAATTTATCATTTTAAACCAAACCATGCATCTTAGGGATATTTTGGTAATTTCACTTAGGCTTAAAAGGTCAAAACTGGAAACCTGAGTTTAAAAACTTTTACTTACTGTTAATATATAAAAATATACTAAAAATATCAGTAGGTATCAACCTTATATGTTTAATATAGTTTTAATACATACTATGCGTTAAAAATGCTTAAAAAGGCGATTTGGAGCCATTTCCGGGTTTTCAAAGGAAAGCTGATATTTTTATAATTCCAGAAGGCTCAAAATATTTTATTTATCAAATAAAATCAGTAGAAAAAAAAGTTTGGGGTCAAAAGGATTTGTAAAACTCATTTTATGGCTTAAAAAGGCAAAACCGGCATTAACCAAATCAAACTTAGAGACCTATGTTATGCTCAGCCAAAAATTAAATAAAAATCTTCAAAAATACCAAAATATTATATTACATCAGTGGGTAAAAAGTTTGACATCAAAAAAGTGGGTTTAGATAGGCTATAAGCTAATTACGCCATTTAATTACTAAAAACTTTCTAATTACGCTAATGAGCATAACTCTTAATCTAGACCTCAAACTGATGTCAAATTTTAGGTGCGAGTTTATAAATCAGTAACTAAGGTTTCTACTCTTTTACTTTTTCAAAAATCACGTTTTAAAATCAAAAGGGCATAATAGTCAACATTTAAGCACTTAACGGAAACATGCATATGAATCAGATAACTAATGAACCAAGTTGTATAATCTCAGGGAGTTATACTTATATGAAACCTGGTCCAAATAAAGCTCTAAGGCAATTCTAAAACATGCATAAACGGGTCAGAACTGAAAGTCAAAGCAAAAGTCAAATTATGCGACTTTCGGTTCCGATCCGGGTTTAAACTGAAAATTGTCGGGTTGAACATGGTTAGACATGTTCTTACATTAATTACCAAGTTACATTAATGATAAAACAGGTTGCATGCCTCCTACATTGCTACTTATGCATTAATTTGAAAATAAGCATTCTGTTGACTTTTTAATAACAAGTTTGACCCGACAATTGACCTAGTTAGAGTGGGAATCAGAGAGTACCCTTTTAAGGGTTTATTACCCACATAATTACCTACTTATAGGTACTTTCAATTTGAGATTTGACTGAGCTAATTTTATTTAATCTCAAAGTCAAACGTTAATTACGACGGTTTGACTTTTAGCTAATTAACTAGGCTAAACTGAATTAGGAATGGTTAAGGACACTTACAATATTCCTATGCACGATTAGGGAGCCTAAGGAACTTGGTTGCTGATCAGAGGAGCTCCAGAAATGAGTCTTGTGAGAGTTTGCAACTTGAAGTGAGTAATTTTGCAACTTGATGCTCCTTATATATTGAATTTGATCATCTAGGATCATGCCAGAGAGGTCTACCAAGGTTTCCAGATCAAGACAAGTGCCCCCCTATGCATGTAATACCATTGGAGAGCCTCTGGTATAAGAAAACAACCCATTAAAGTCGGTTTCAGAGCTGCAACAGGCAGCTGTGCGCTGTTTCTGTTGCTGGCGCTTGTTCGCGGGCCTCGAGAAGTCCCTTGCGGGGCGTCTAAAAATGGCACAACAGGCCAAACAAGTTTCACAAATTACATTTCAGTCCCTGGTCCTTCCATTCGTGGTTTTAAGTGTTTTTCTTGCACGTTTGGCCCTCTAACTTGATTTTTAAGGACCTTAAGACTTTTATAAACTTGGTTAAGTCCTTGGTTAACTTTGTGCTTACCCGAAAAGTCATAAATTTCGACGTTGACGCTTTTAACCCTTCGTATACGGATTTGATCATAACTTTCTCATATGATAACGAAACTTTATGAAATTTTTATCACACATTCTAGTGAGCATATTTTACCGTTACAAAGCTTCGGGTTTGCTAAAAGGTCACTCAGAGGTACACTTTAAACATGTTGACACATTTAACCCCTGTAGTTTGTAATTCCTCACTTTCTTTCATTTTCAGCTTCGTATGATCCATGATTTATTCGTTTGAAGGTATAAACATCTTGTAGGGCCATTTTAAAATATATTTATCCATTGTTGACACTTTGGACCCTTATATTCACATAGTTTCTCTGTTTGTCAACTTTAGTCCCTCTAAAGTACTTTTTCACATATTCAAAGCTTATGACACGTGTCAATACATTATTGGGCATGAAATTACGAGGTGTTACATCATCCCGGTGCTGACAAGATGTACCAGGACAATCGCAATTCTCGATATTCCATTCATCCCGGTGTTACGTGTGTGTGCTACCTATGTGTTACTTGTGCATGTTATGTTTATGTTGAGGTGTTAATCGCAATCGCAATTCTATCGCATCGCAATCGAATCAAAAACGCTAAACGCAAGTGAATTATAGTGATTGTATGTTAGATATAGTAGTTATGTTATTTGGGTAACTAATTGGTAGTACTATCGCATCACTCGCTCGAATCGCATCGCAACGCTCAACACGCGAATCAAAACGACAAAACTCATCGTGTCGAACTCATGGATCGAGTGGCCAATGATGTGTGTCGTTAAGGACATGCAAAAACCAACTAAACTATGTAGATAGGATAAGTCGGATACCGAACCAGAGGAGGATTGTGGAAAGTGTCACAATGCTAAGTATTAATTAACTATTACTAAAAAGTTAAACTCAATTGATGGTTTGATTGATTAAACTAAAAATTACTAAAAGTGAAGTTTAATCAGTAGGAGAAACATTGGTTCCTCCAGATTTCAGGTTTTGCAGCTAGATTCAGTTATGTGTTTAATCGAAACACTTACATAGACATAAGTGTTGAATCTAATTAACCAGTTGTGATAACCAACGACTAAGTACTCCGGTCAATATATAACGGGAGGTTATCGAATGATTATCAGTTACAATTACAAACCCTAACCCCATTTCAAATATATCCCAATTACTAGAACTCTCGGGAACTGAATGCTTAGGAATTAAGGTTTAAATAAATGCAATTGTTTACAACCAATAAATCAAATCAAAGGTGAAAAGCATCGAATGCTTAGATCACAGAGTCAAACGATTGTCACAAACACATAAAATTATCCAACTTACAAAAACCCTCCATCTGGAGGAAACCACCAGGAGACTAGCCGCTCATGTTGGGTTGTTGATCTTCAATAACTTGAATCCTCATTAAAATCATCATCTTTATTATAATATAATTAATATAAGAAAAGATGACAAAATTAATAAATCACAAATCCTTAAAAATCTCGCTCCCCAATGCTCGTTGATGTTGATGATGTTCTTTGAGACATGTGATGTTGCCTTGACTATTGATGCCTGTGATGATGATGATGATGTAATGTCAAGAGCAATTCTCCAAAGTCCACCTTCCCTGTTGTTGTCGGCTGCCCTATATCCTCCCCCCAAAGTCCAAGATGCCGTCAAAGATATATGATCATATGATGATGTGATCCTAGCCATTCCTTGTGATGATGATTATGTTTCTTTATTTACGTGTCCTTTTTTACTTCACGGGTCGTTGGCTACGTCTGACCTCCGTAGCCTACGTTTTAACGTTGCTGTTCAAACATTATTACCAAACCGTAAGCTACGAGTATAAACTCGTAAGCTACGGTCGTTTTACAATTGATCCTTCCTTGCTGCATGTTGATAACTCGTAAGCTACAGTTCCAAACTGTAGCCTACGAAACAAGAATTCTGTTCAAAATCCCAAATGACACAAGGAATTCCTTCTTCCTCTCGTCTTTCAACAATAGACATTTAAGCCCCTGTACTTTTAGTCTTCTCACTTCTTGCATATAAGAGCTTCATATAAGTTCCACAAAGTACCGAATTAACCCCTGAACTTTATACCTCTTTGACCCTTGCATATCATCACGGTCGGTTTTTTTTATAACAGACAATGGGCGAACAAACGAACGAACGGTAGATAGGCTCAACAGGGCTACTAAGGGAAATTTGGTGAATAACACAAAAGAAACACAAACACAAAGGGTGTAATAGGAAATCCTAATGCCTTTATCATATATGTGCACATGTCAAACCCACAGTCTCAGCATGCATCGAATCATACAAGTTCTAACACAGAATGACACGTAGCCTGCACTCAACAAATGAATTCATCATATAATGTATCCTATCCGTCTACAGGCTCAAGATCTCACCAAGAAAATGTAAAAAGGTTGACGACATGTAGCATATGCAATTAAAACATGTTACCCCTAGATAGACATCTCTTTTCAACTCATTTCCTATAAAAACACTTGTCAAACCTACTCTCATGAAACTTAAAGGGATAACCATGACAAGGGACTAATCTAGTCTACTACCGGTAAGAAGCCTATTAGTGATTGAAACTTCAGGTTTTCGTATCCAATTAGCTTGTTTAAGGCGATGAAAAATTTTAAAATTTTCAAAATTTTCAATTTTTTCATTTTCATCGATTTCAACCACTTTCAATCGCTTCAAAGCTTTATCCACGAATCCCTTCCCGGGCTCCACCATCCCCACACTTGGGATACATTGTCCCCAATGTATGGTGCTTTTAAAATATAGCTCGGGAAAACAAACCAACAATCCTCAATGAGCGGCTAACTCATAACAAAACAACCAAAACACATCCCCTAAACAAAACATAGGTTCACACCACCAAAAACAACAAAACACACCAAAGAAAAATTAAGATAGATAAACACATGCACCTGATCATATGTCTATAGTTATGCGACTGTTGTGCTTGAACCAGAATAGACGTATTCCATAGATTCTTTGACATCTCACCGGGGATGTTGCAAAACATCCCCACACTTGAATTGTTGCATCCGTGATGATTGAATCAAGAACCTGTCAAAACACAACCACACCAAAACGAACCGAACCAAAGTACAATACTCTACATCCTCGGGCTGCCTCCCGAGAGCGCTAAGTTTTAGGTCTTCAGCCAGACCGTACCTGACATTCAGGGTGGTTCAGCTGCACGTTTTCCCTCCCATGTCTCTCCGTACATATCCATCCAGTTTTTAGGGAGGGTCATCGTTTCACTTTGGTTGGGGTTAACTACAGTTTCATTACCCCATCCAAACCCACCATCAGGTGGTTTTCCTTTGCCAAATGGCCTTCTCACACTTGACTTCTTCACCCGATATCCACTCGCATCTAACATGTCCTTTGTCACACTTGAATCATGTTCATTAGTAGCAACTGTGTGACAAGCATAATTAACAAGATCGTAAGAAATAGTTTTTAAAAACACATTAAAGTACAACTTACGATTCTTATAGCTCATGGTGACCATTCTGCTTCGACAATCAATCTGAGCGTTCGCGGTATATAGGAATGGTCGGCCCAAAACTACCTGCGGCTGTCGATGGTGCATAATCGACCACCATAAAATCGACTGGGTAGCAAAACTCGCCGAGTTGGATGACCACATCCTTCACAACCCCCCGTGGTTGTTTCAAACTCGCATCTGCGAACATGGCCATGCTATCACACGCTTGTAGCGGATCGAAATCATACTAGTCATACAAGCTACCGGGTAATACGCTCACTCCTGCTCCATAATCCAGCAATGCCTTGTGGATTTTTAACTTTCCAACTCTGATGGAAACAACCGGTTCCCCCAAATCTATTCCGCTTTCTTCCACAACCGCTTCATTTAGACCTGCAATCACATGAGAAGCAGACAAATTGTTATCATAGCAAATATTTATAGAAACCGGATTTACCCCACTGATCAGTGTGCTCCGTGCATTCTTGGGATTTATCTGGGTATCACTCGGCAGCTTCCCGCTACTCTTCTTCAGCTCCTTCACATCGGATGCAAGTTGGGCCATTTGTGTAGTTAATGATTGAACGGCCTTATCTCGCATCTCATCCTTTTGAGCACGGTTTTGTAACTCAAGCCTTTGGTTTTGCAAATCAAGTTGAATTGCTTTCAACATCTCCATCATATCATTATTCACCTGACCATTACTATGCTGGTAATTTCGTTGGAAACCCGAATTATTACCCCCTTGATAATTATTTTGGTTCCGGGGCTGGTAATATTGGTTGTTTCATTGGAAACCCGAATACCTGTTCCCACTTCCCTGCATCATATTCACCTCATCCAGATTACCGATAATGTTAGGGCACTGATCAGCAATGTGCCCTATATCCCCACAATGACCACACAACGGAAACTGACCACTTACCTCCGGTGGATTCTCTACTGCTCTCACTGTTGACTGTCGTGCACTTCTAGAAGATTGTGCCTTGTGTTTTGACGCCCTTGTGGCTCTTTCTAAATATTCCCCATCATCTTCTTCGTAATTCATTCCAAAAGTACCATTGGATATTGAATTTACATCCCTGGCATCTTCATCTGTTAGGCCTTCGTGGAATGTATTAATAAGCTCCCACAAATATATCTCATGATGTGGACAGTTCTTGAGCATCATTTTGAAACGATTGAACGCTTCATGAAATAACTCACCGGGCTGTTGTCGAAACCCTCTAATATCTTTCCTGGCGTTGTTAGTGCGAAGATGAGTATAGAATTCATCTAAAAATTGTTGCTGCATTTCGCCCCATGTGAAGATCGAAGCTGACGGTAGCAAATGAAACCATTGCTGTGCTTTGCCTTCAAGTGTGAATTGGAAAAGTACCAATTTCACATCATCAACTGAGAAACCTTGGCTGCTGATTGTGTTGCAACGTGCATCATATGCAGCAATGTGTAGATATGGTTCTTCATGTGCGTGACCATGAAACTTAGGCAGACTGGATATTGATTGTGTTCGTACTTCGAATGACCGCCCTCCTTGTAGTTGCGGGATCATAACCGGTGATGGGTTGTTAACTATAGCAGGCCTGAAGTGGCTCTCTATACCTCGAACTAGACCTTGATTGTTTCGTCGTGGAATTCCTTCCGGTAAAATCACCGGTCGATGCAAGTTTCATGGCAGCGGTCTTGCCTGACCCTGCATCTGAGGTACCGGTGGTGGTAATGGAATATCCACCACCGGCCTTCTCGGAACAGGCTGCTGATTGATTGGGTCAGATTGATTATATTGCTTCTGTATCGGTATCGGTTGCACCTGCGGTTGTTGATATGGAACTTGTTGTTGCTGCACAACCGTTTGATAACCCGAAACATTCTGATTCTCCTGTTCTAATACTCTCGAACCCATATTCCCTTCGTAATTACCCAATTGCACTCCTTGCCGCTCACCTTGATTACCGTAACTATCATACTCATCGTAATCATCCCCAAAATCCCTTGAACTATTCCCTTGCTCAAGTTTTAAAGGTCTGAAAGAGAACCGTTGATGCTGAGCTGGTTGGTAATGGGATGGTTGTGTCGGTAATAAATTGAAGTGGATGAGTTAACGGGTTGTGCTTGATTAGGTAGGGCGGTGCTCTGATCATCAACGATCCTTAGGTATGGTGAGGAATGTTGGATGTTAGAAGTTTGAGTGTATGTTGGATATTGAAAGGAGATTGGTTGAGTTGTGAAGGGTGGCATGTTGTCTAAATTAGGGAATGGTGGTGGTGGCATAGGTGGAAGTGGAGAAGTAGCTTGGGTGGTTTGTGGTTGTTGTTCAGACGGTATAAACATGTTGGGTGATGGCTGTATAGGAGTCGGGGTGAATTGAGTTTGTTCAGTTGAAGTTTCGGGTTGCTTCTCGAGGTTGCTTGAATTCTCCATTGCTTTGAGATTCGATGTCAATGCTTGCACTACTTTATTTTCTCGTTGCACAACTCGGGTGTGCCTAACGGTTCTCTCGATTTCCGGATCAAAAACTAGTGGTGAAGCTTTTTCGGAATTTCTCGTATGATGCATACAAATATGAGATCACCTGCGCAACACAAACAAACAAAACCTCGCGTAATTCTGAACAAAACAAAACAAAATAAACTGAAACTATTTTTGGATTTTTGTATATTTAACTAAAACTAGAACTTAACACTAAGCACTTTGTGCACGCCTCCCCGGCAACGGCGCCATTTTGATGTGTGTCGTTAAGGACATGAAAAAACCAACTAAACTATGTAGATAGGATAAGTCGGATATCGAACCAGAGGAGGATTGTGGAAAGTGTCACAATGCTAAGTATTAATTAACTATTACTAAAAAGTTAAACTCAATTGATGGTTTGATTGATTAAACTAAAATTACAAAAAGTGAAGTTTAAATCAGTAGGAGAAACAATGGTTCCTCCAGATTTCAGGTTTTGCAGCTAGATTCAGTTATGTGTTTAATCGAAACACTTACATAGACATAAGTGTTGAATCTAATTAACCAGTTGTGATAACCAACGACTAAGTACTCCGGTCAATACATAACGGGAGGTTATCGAATGATTACCAATTACAATTACAAACCCTAACCCCATGTCAAATATATCCCAATTACTAGAACTCTCGGGAACTGAATGCTTATAAATTAAGGTTTAAATAAATGCAATTGTTTACAACCAATAAATTAAATCAAAGGTGAAAAGCATTGAATGGTTAGATCACCGAGTCAAACGATTGTCACAAACACATAAAATTATCCAACTTACTAAAACCCTCCATCTGGAGAAACCACTAGGAGACTAGGCGCTCATGTTGGGTTGTTGATCTTCAATAACTTGAATCCTCATTAAAATCATCATCTTTATTATAATATAATATAACAAAAGATGACAAAATTAATAAATCACAAATCCTTAAAAATCTCGCTCCCCAATGCTCGTTGATGTTGATGATGTTCTTTGAGAGTTGTGATGTTGCCTTGACTATTGATGCCTGTGATGATGATGATGATGTAATGTCAAGAGCAATTCTCCAAAGTCCACCTTCCCTGTTATTGTCGGCTGCCCTATATCCTCCCCCCAAAGTCCAAGATGCCGTCAAAGATATATGATCATATGATGATGTGATCCTAGCCGTTCCTTGTGATAATGATTATGTTTCTTTATTTACGTGTCCTTTTTGACTTCACGGGTCGTAGGCTACGTCTGACCCCCGTAGCTTACGTTTTAAAATTGTTGTTCAAACATTATTACCAAACCGTAAGCTACGAGTATAAACTCGTAAGCTACGGTCGTTTTACAATTGATCCTTCCTTGCTGCATGTTGATAACTCGTAAGCTACAGTTCCAAACTGTAGCCTACAAAACAAGAATTCTGTTCAAAATCCCAAATGACACAAGGAATTCCTTCTTCCTCTCATCTTTCAACAATAGACATTTAAGCCTTGTACTTTTAGTCTTCTCACTTCTTGCATATAAGAGCTTCATATAAGTTCCACAAAGTACCGAATTAACCCCTGAACTTTATACCTCTTTGACCCTTGCACATATAAGATCCACATAACTTTCATAATATACCAAATTAGTACCCGAACTTCACTTTTCCACATTTCTTCCACTCGTGAGCCTTCATAACACCTGAACAAGCTTTAATATCCATCCTTGAGCCGCGATATCCCATCCTATGCTCACACTTTCATCTTTAACCCTCGTAAATGCACCGATTTACGTACTTTACCTGCAAAACACCAAATTCTCATAGTCACTTCATTCCAAGCAAATAAACACATCAAATACACATAAATCATTATATTTAAATACTCTAAAGATCGGGTTTCACCCTCTCCATCAGCCAACCGATCGAGTGGCCATCCAATCGGATTGCCATCCGATCGGGCTGCCACCCGATCGACCAGCCTCTTTTCCCACTTTCCTTTTTGGGAAACCCTATAAATACCCACCTGTCACATCATTGTGATGTGACAGCTCTCTTGTTCGACCAGCCGACCTTCAGCCTTTGTTTCCCTTGATTTCTCTCGATTCTTGTAAGTTTTCAACCTAAATCTTGTACTTCTATGATCTACACGCACTTCTACATCATTTTCACCTTTGAATCTTAACTTTTAACCATGAAATTACCGGTTTTGAGGTGTTCTGGGATGTTGTCATCATGGAGTTCTTATGAACTTCAATGTTTGGCTTCATTCCACCAAGAACAACTTAGATCTGAAGGATTTCCACAACATTAATCAATGTTTTCACTTAGATCTACACGAATCCATGGTTAAAAGGATTGGGAGAAGGTTTTCCAACTTTCTTTCAACTATTTTACACTCAATGCGCTCAAAACCGATAGAATCGGAACTTAATCTAATCTTCTACTCATTCTTAATGATGTATTAGTTCCAGAACCGAATTCTATCCGAGAGATATTGATTTCGGGTTTGAACATGAACCACCGTCTCGAACCGTGAACCGGTCGGACTAGGGTGATTCCTGTTCGATCGGGTCACTTGGGTCGAGATAAGGTTTCTGTTGTTCAAGCAAGATATCAAAACGTCTCGTTCAAAACTACAAACGAAATCAAGTGACAAGACGATCTGACCGTTGGGACGGATTGCCGTCCGATCGGATTGCCATCCGATTGACCGGCCATCCGATCGGGTTACACTTGGTTCCATACCTAAACTTTTCATTCAAACTTTTCAAAGAGCTGAACGTTGAACGGATTGCCACCCGATCGGATATCCATCCGATCGAGTGACCGTCCGATCGTGTGACGTTTAGGACTTTGGTACTTAAACAATTTCAACATGTTCAATATGTACGGATTGCCACCCGATCGGATAGCCATCCGATCGAGTGACCGTCCTGTTGTGAACTTGTTCTCAACTAAGAAGACTCGCCAATCGGATTGCTGTCCGATCGAACGACCGACCTGAAGGGTAGAGATACTTCTCTATTTTTAAAATGCTACAACGAAAACTTCAAAGTACAAACCATCATACACAAACACATCCTCACCAAACGAGGTGACAATCCAATCGAATGGCCATCCGATCGGATGACCATCCGAACGGATTGCCACCCGATCGACTGGCCATCCGATCGGATTGCCATCCGATCCTTTGTACACTTGCATCGTTTTAGGCACCGCTTATCGTTTATGCTATCGTTAACTGTTCAGGCTAATTTCTCTCAGCGCTCCCTTCAATCCAAGGCAGTGTTTGTTAAGTTAAACGCTATCTGTGAGTATACTCGATCCCTTTTTGCTTTATGCACTTTTGGGTGTTACATACGTTACTTATTCTAAATCACATCGAACACACAACGCAAACACTATTTATACGCTGACCTCTAATGCATGTTATACGTGACTCGATGAATGCCTGTTTGTTATGTTAACACATTGATTGCTGTCTACCTGCCTTAGCAACGATAGTACTATAGTTTAGACTCAGCACCTGTTTACTCAGGAGTTGTTAAGGACAATTACTTCACGTGTTCACAGTGGTGAATATGTGATGCGCACTCGCTACTCGCAGTCAACTCGCAATCATTGGTATTGATAGGATCTTTGTCGATAACTTACATGCTACACATTATACGTTGTACATGTTGGTTATGAGTAAACGCTTTCGAACTTTATATGCTACTATCAAACTTGTATGCTCACCTTTACACTATGTGTATTGACCTCTATTTTAACGTATATGACAGGCGTTTAGGATGCTATCAGCTAGGATGCTTGCTGTAGGGATGAGATCGGTACGATACCGGTACCGTACCGGTACCGATACCGTAAATACCGTTACCGAAATTGAGGAAATATGGATACCGATTACCGTACCGTATTTATAGATTCGGTATCGGTACGGTGCCGGTATCGGTACCGGTATTTCGGTACTTTACCACATTGGTACCGCTTTAGTGTCATCCGTTGTTTTACCTAAAAAAATATTATGTGCAACCCATCCATCCATTATTAACTGAACTAGAGTAATATATAGAGCAATGTAAAAAAAGGTAAACATATTAAACATCCATGGGTTCGACTTGTACCCAATTCCGAGTCACCATCAAGTTTAACAAAAGGGGTTTCTTCAACAATAGCGTCGTCTCCTTACACAACCAAACACAAAGATATTAAAAATCTAAAAATAAGAAAATATATATTGATAATTTATAACCAAACCACTAAAAAATTAACTTACTTCAATGGATTCCATTCTTTTTAGCGATGATTATTAAATTCGGTATTAATACCGGTATTTACCGAAAAATACCGGTACCGATACCGTTTTTTACCGATACCGAATTTCAAAAAATCAATTACCGATACTGGTACCGTTTATGATCGGTACGGTACGGCATCGGTACGGTACCGGTATGGTACCGGTACGGTACCGGTATTTCGGTAAAAAATCTCATCCCTAGCTTGCTGTATGGAATCAAGTTAGGGAGAGTCTAGAAACAATCAAACAATTTATCTTTATTTGAAATCTGAGTTGTCGAAACAATGTTATTTGTTTTGGAGATACTATGTCTGTAATAACTTGTTTGCTTAATGGGTTACGGTATGGGACGTAATGTTTAACTATTCGGTAAAGTAGTTGTTATGGACTTTCTCTCGAACAATCTGATTCGCTCAGTGCCATTCCCCGATGTTTCCGCCATCGGTTGGGGTGTGACATTCAAAGCATAGGTTCAAGCAAAGCGGGTGGAGTTAGGAGACTTGGGTGCCATTTAATCTTCCAGTAATATGAATGTATTATAGCAATTTTTGTAACTTTGGTGATGTATCTGGGTGATGTATCGTGGTCTGTGATAGTGAGTTGCTATTCACATCCGACGTATATTTTTGGTGGAATAAAAGTGCAGTTTGTTTGCCGATAAAAAAATAAAAATAAAATAACTTTAATACATTTTAAAAGATTTAGTAAAATCAAAGAAACAATAAGATAACTTTAATCATCATTTAACAATAACTCAATTAACCTGTTATCTATGCGGTTCTTCGGCCTCATAAAAAGCCTTAACAACCAACTTATCATTGAATGTATTATGTTTAAGTTGTGCATTTAAATAGCGTATCTTACCATACGCCTCAGAGACCGTTTTGCTCAAATTATGACGAATGTAAGTTCCTCATCTAGATTAGTAGGTGATAAAAAATCCTGCGAATAATCGGCACATGATCGTATCGTGTGTGTAACAATGTCTTCAAACAACCGTATCTCCGGCAAGAATATCATCGAGGGTGTAAATCTCAAATATAAAAACCTTTCAAAATCAACAATTAACAGCAGAGTAAAAAAGTAAATATAGATTGAGCCCAACACATCGAAATATCTAACGGATGGCAATAAGGTAAGCCAACAACTGAGCGGTACTGGTATAAACTATAGAAATAAACATTTGTAATCAACAAATGCCAACATAAAGGATAAACATACGCATAACATATAATATAAAAAGCGACTAATGAAATGTCGTCTTAATTTTATCTGTGGATCAAGCCATTAATCTGGAATCCCTGAAAGCCAAGATATCCAAAATTACCTATGCGGAATCAAAAAGAAAATTATAGAAGGATACACCTTCCGGAAAACATATAACTTGAAGTATGTGTGATTCATATTCTAATTCGTCCGTAACGACCGGAACTCCGGAAGGGTGGATTTCAACGAACGTTGCATCAGAATCATCGGCGTTGTGATCAGACCCGTTCTGACCCTAAACTATTTTGAAATAGGTCGATCCATAGTTTTCCATTTCTGCATTAGTAAATGTAAGGGCCCGTTGTAACTTTTTTAAAGAAAACACTTCAACTTCTATCATATACAATGCAGAAATGGGCCTATGATCCGAGCGTTTAATCTCAGCCCGTTTGTAGCTCAGTTGCCGCATCCCCTTCCCATCTGAAAGTATACGGTCACACCTGAATATAAGTGTCCAATTAAACAAAAGATTAATTCATAAGAATAATTAACAATAAAATATATAACATATTCTAAAGAAAACTCATACCATGCGGGCGTACGTATGCCTTTCAACTCTAGGATCCTCGCCATAATATTTATCTGAATTCGGGTCGTATTTGTAAGTCGGTGGAAAATTTAATGCGCCTTCTGTCCACCCGTCAAACGCACCTCCTAGTCTTAGCTACAAATTTATCGTAACGCTATTAAATAATCTCAAAATTTATAAGGAAAAACTTCAATGCGCTCGTTAGCTACGGTTTGCAATTTCTTCCCTCTTACTTATGAAAGGGTCAGGCCGGTTTGTACTTTGTTAGCTAACGGGTCAAATGGGTAAAATCTAAGAATTTTGGATAAAAATGAAACGGGCCAAAGGGGTCAAAAGTTTTTCAACATGTATTTTTAACGCATGCAACCTCATAATCGCTTTATACAAGAAAATCAAAGTTACGAATATAGTAATATCATAACTTACTTGATCACTCTCTAGCAACTTGGACTGGAAATCAAATCACGTGTTTCCTCGTACGACAAATTAAAGCGGTAATTAAGATCACCCAGCCATATAATTCGCCTAAAAATTACAAAATCAATTTGTAAGCTTTAAACATGAAATAAGCAATAACAGAGAAAACAAACCACATATCTAAATCCTGAACTTACTCATGATCCTTAATGCTCCTTGGAACTGCAGTGTTTGTCATTGAATTAAAACGCGTTCTTTTATATATTTCATCCGCATCGGCAGTCCTTTTAACAATATCAACGTCCCTCTCACCAGACGTTAAATGAGTGCATATGAAACAGAAATTCGTCTGATATATAGACATACTCACTGATATGGGCCCCTGAAAAAAATCACCGATAACTTTTATTTCGAGAAATTTATGCTAAAAGTTCAAAAAGAAAGAAGAAACGAACCTTGTTACCTATGTGGTAACGTACCTGAACTGGTGGAAAAATAATCTTCCCGATATGATCTTCACCGGTGAAACCAAATATACCAACAACCAGGACAATTCCAGCAAAGAACCTTCTTAAAATTAAAAGGCTCCAAAAGATGGTATTTTAAATACAGTAAAATGGAAGGATTATAACAGTGTCACTATCATAGTTATCAATTGCGACCATTGCGGGCGCAATAGCGAATAGCGATGCGAATAGGTAGATGGGCGCTAAGTTGCTGTAGCGCCTGAAAAGCGGGAAAATAGCGTGATTGTAGCCGGATTCCGACCACGAATTCCGGCTCCGGTGCTGTAATTTCCGCCGGAAACCTACCGGAAGTCAGGAAGAAGAAGAAGAGAAGAAGAATAAGAGCGGCTGCGCGTATTTTAGCTTTTTAGGGTTAAATAAGCTTTTGGATTTTAACCTTTAACCCCTCTATCTTTTCACTAGTTAACATATAGTCCCTAAAACTTGTAAAAAAAATACATAAAAGTGTAAAAATAGTTTGTGTATTTTAACATTTAACCCCCTCTATCATCACTAATTTACATTTGATCCTTAAACTTCAAAATCTATACATAAAAAGTATAAAATCAACATTATATATATATATAAAAAATTACAATTAGCTATTTTTTATTTCTTAAATTTTTAACTACCTTATCGCTAAACACAAAATAGCGGGCGCTATTTCGTCGCTATCGCTACGTAGCATATATGTATCTCGTCGCTATTTGTCGCTATTCGCTATCGATAACTATGGTCACTATGAATATAATAATCAACTTAATGTATGTGACACATTTTTCAAGTCTCACAATGTTCTAATAGAATGCACTGCACAAAAAATCCTCACATCATACGCATAACATAACTCAACAAGTTGATCTAGATGTGGCGGTTTTGACACGTATAATTATGTTTTACTTACCCGCCAACATAATCGAAATCTGAGAAGATGAAGGTCCTTGAGGCGTCAAATCCACAAGCAATAATATCTTTGGCATTCTCACGAGAAAGTCTTTTGCTCTCTTCTACTGTAAGGTTTTTCCACATGCATTTTTCGTCATCTGTTAGTTCTGGTTGAAATGGGTCCGAGTCGGCTATGTGACTCTAATAAGAACTAATAAGAACACAATGAAATTGCATTTAATACTACAAAGACTGCAATGAATAGTACTACACCTGGCAAAACGGTTAAACAGGTGGGTTAAGTCGGGTGGCATGTCGGGTCAATACGGGTTCAGGTTGGAACGGGTCAATTAAAAAAAAGGTTTTGTTGTAAATCCCATAAGAATAGTCTTAATGTAGGCCAAAACTAAATGTCGCTACCAATAGTTTAAACACAGAATCAATAACTACTTAAACTCTATATTAGTGTATCACAATAGAGACATCAAATTTTCATCTTTGAATTAGAAAATTGCTACCTTACAGTTTCTAAATATAAAACTCTTTTAGATGGGTAAAATGATTCATAATCTGCATTATGAATCTTCCTAAATTGCCATTATAATTATAAATTATAATATGAACCACTACACACTGCATTCCGCTGCACACAACAAAAGGAAGCAATTCCTCTTCTAATTATCCAAATGTAAGGTATAACCATATTCAACTATTAAAGCATCAAAACAATTACATAATCAATTTCCCACTGACATACTATGGGAATCCAAAAACAAAAACTATACTTCATCTAAGTTTCCACAAAATATATTTTGAAATTATGATGAATATACTTTGTGAATCATCTCTGGCGTCATGTTAAAAGTAACTCTGTTAGACTGAAACCAAAAGAATTGAAAAGGCCAGCATTAATATCACTACAAGTAGAAAACTTCAAGAATAATTAGAGGTGCAAGATGGGCGGATTGAATAATCAATCAAATCCATTATATTTATCCCTTATAATTAAAAAGGATGCTAAAAAAATAAAAAAAAACCATCGTCTACAACATCATTAAACTTATCAGAAGTCGTTGGAAAAAGAAATTTACCAAAGGATATGAGTATCTGGCGATGAATATACATGCCAGTCCAAGTCTACACGAATCTCTAAGAATTAGGGTTAGGGTTGAGAATCAATCAAGCAATCGTAAGTGATGGAAATTGTGGGTGACAGTACCTTGGATTCCTTTTCAAATATATTGAGGTCGTTTTCAAGGGCGGCGACAACATCGGTCTTGGTGGAATCGGAATCGGAGCCGGACTCCCCTTCATACGTTCGCTTCCTCATCATTCTGAGTTAGGGTTTCTATCGCTTACAGATCCAGAAAGAAACAAAGGGCACCGTTAAATCCCTTCCTCTCCTCGCCATTTATTCCAGATTCTCTCTCTATATGCATAAATTGAAGAGGGTCACCGGGTAATGTAGCCGGCGACCGGAGAAGCTCTGTAGGGTGTGGTGGATTTTATGGGATTGGAGGGGTTAGGGGGAAGATGAAGTGAAGCGGCGTGTCTTTAATACCGACTTCTTTTACTACTATTTACTATTAGCTTTCTAGAAGAAGATGGCAAATTACCGATTATACCCCTTTGGTGTCTTAAAACTTTGGGTTAAATAGCTTACACATCCTTGTACATGGTGCTTCGTAACTTGTAAATATGGTAAAATTACAATTTTGTACGTCACTTCTCCTTTATACAGTATTATAGATTACCGACAGTATTTTGTTGTGCTGATACATATATTTAAATATCGAGTTCATCAGTGATTCTTATTGTATGTATTATTTAGATTTTTAAAATTTCTGGTCATTTAATTTCATAACACTACCATTATTATTGCAAATGAGAATTTATTGAGTTTAACAAAGAAGACCACAGCTTGTTCCTTCTCTAATCTACCAATGGTTTTGTCATTTCTGATCAAGAGCTAAAACCGACGATCGCAGGATCCCATTGCCCCAATTTAAACGAGCTACACGAGTTCCTTGCAGCTTCATCCATGGCCTTCTTTGTAGCACCATTGTTGCATATGTTCGCAAATGTTTGAGTATGTTTCATACCATACTGAGTCAAGGATCCACAGTGTGTCTCAAATGTTCGAACCTGAATCAATTAACGACTTCAATAAATTAACAACCTGCTAAAAAGCTCAGTAAATAAATTTATGTTACAATAATAAAATGAGAAACTGTAAGCTTCTTTCACCATAAATTTCAGACAGTCCCAATCATCCACAAGGGCCGATCCTTCAACTCTCACGGGTCCATCTCCACTGCCTAATAAATACCGTTTGATCATACCGACACTGTTATCCAAATGTGCCCTATATGCCGTTATTTTATTGATTTTCTTTAGTA
Source organism: Helianthus tuberosus (assembly GCA_030545235.1). NCBI lineage: Eukaryota > Viridiplantae > Streptophyta > Magnoliopsida > Asterales > Asteraceae > Helianthus > Helianthus tuberosus. The sequence continues at coordinate 12,712,175 of CM060364.1, forward strand.
GATCTCCCTTCTTTTGTGTGTCTTCGGTTAATTTCTTGTACTGTTGATAATAAGAGATAACATTAATACACTATCATATTCAAGTGTCATGTATTTTCATTATCAGGACAAATATATTAGGTATTTGTTTAACTTAATATAATATCGTGTTTTTTTCATTATATTATAAATGTATGATAAAAAAATAATTAGGATACCCCTAACTTTTTGGGCTAGATCTGCCACTGTTTCATACTTATGAGAATACATACCCTTTGCCACATCAAATAAAGATCCGCATCTCTTTGGTCTATAACACCCATGGAGTCAGGTGTTTGAAATCGATCCGTAGAGATTGTCCTGGTAGCAAAACCTTGATAGTTTGAAACAATCTCTTCACTCATGCGTAAGGTACCATATTGCATTACATGAGATCCCTCTGTTGAATAATGATTTAAAGTCCTCTTCTTCACCTAAACAATATATTGGTTGATTTTTTTTCTCAATTAACATACACTAGTATTAAATAAACATAATTTAGTTAAATAAAAAAAATACAACATGATACCAACCTTCAAGTATTGTTGTTGCAAGGTTTCCAGCGTCAAATCTTCCGATTCACTAAGAACCAAAATTAAAAAAATGGGACCAAATCAATAGCTTAAATAAGAACTACAAGAAAAAAAAAAATAATAAGATGCTAACATCCATTGCCGATGAAAAGGGATGGTCGCAAAATACCTGTCTTCCATCCATGAAACACTATATAAGTCACCTAAGCAAGTGTCAAACTCTTCAGGCGGAGGAGTTTTCGTGCCTGGACAATATGTTGCCCAACTATTCTCGTTCGCATTCGAGGCAGTTGTCACATAAATGTTAAGATTTTTCGGCAACAAACCTTCGAAAATACTTCCACTTTCACATGCCTCCAAGTATATCACCTACATTAAGCATCCAAATGATTGTTTCCCATCTCACAATTCATAATTAGTTTTAAATTAATTAATCATGAGCAAAACATATCTTACCATCTCATCATATGTTCCACTCGCGTGCTTTGTTTTCAATACATGGTTGAAATCACTAGCGTAAATGTAAGGCGGATTTGGCATCCCTAATGTAGTATATTAGCATAAGAATTAAGTTAGTAACCAGTTAAACAAAGTAACACTTCATATCATCGTTTAAGAAGTAACGCAATACCAAGTAAGCCAGGGCCGCCATGATCAGAGTAAAACACAAAGATCCTGTCTGTACGTTTGCTCACTACAACTTTACCGCTTCCACCTTTCACCGCGGTTTTATTGCCAAGAAGCACAGCATAGAAATTCGAGGCCGTCACATTGTCTCCGGTATAATCCTAACACAATATAGAGTTTTTATATTAAACATTGTTGTTTGAAACGGTATAATTAAAGGATATATACCAATTTGGGAAATCCACAATCCACATTGTCGTTTTCTCACATATTAGTTACATCTTCCTTCTTCCATTTATTTATTTATTTAAAGCATCATAGTTTTATAATTTAAATAATTTCATTATTAATGACTAATATAATGTCAATATTCACTATTAGATAAATCAACTATAATTAATTAATTAATTGATTAATTAATTATTCTCACTCCATGTCCGTTTTTAATTAATTAATTGATTAATTATCATCACTCCAGGTCCGTTTTTAATAATAAATTGTTTTTGGGCGAGCTTTAATAATAATACTTGTGGGAGTGTTCTTGTACCTTTGGCACACCTGCGTACACATCTGACCCTTGGTGGCTGTTAATTATCGTACCAGACCTAGGATTTTCTGGATCGTTTGCAATATCATCATACATAAACACAATTATGTTTTCATCCTTTAACCCGCCTTTTTTAAGGATTTGATACGCATGACAAACGTCTGCCTGAAATATTCATTACAAACACAAGACGTTAGCTTCTATTTACTTGAACTTTTACCACATGTATACAAATACAGTGTGAAATGCCAAAAGAAAATACGAGTAAATGTTGACCTGATGACGATAGTTTTCGTATCCATTTGAACCGGCAACCAGAACGGCCCATGTCGTGCTATTGGCTTTTGGTTTGAAAACTGATTTAAAGGTGTTGAACAAGTTTAGATGGTTAGCGTTTGAGAATCCTACAACAAACACAATGAATAGTAACAATGTGTGTTGGAAACCCATGATATGACTCGCCATATTATACAAAAATACTGATAGGTTTTATGAGTTTCTAACAGTTTCATACATATATTTATATACACACATACATACATATGATATGTAATTAATATTATATGATACAATATTGGTACATATATATTCTCTATATTCAAAACATTATATACATATTATATATACCCATATATAAGATATAAACCCATATATTATCTATGTAATATGATATGATCAGATTACAAATTAAATGCATTCATTTAGAGCATCCACAACAATAAACTACGTCTAAAATCCATCGGCCACATCATTTTAAACCCCAACATTTTTAAACTTACTTTTCTCTCCAACAATAAATCATTACAATCATCTATCTCACTATCCATCTTATTACCTACGTTTATTTTTATTTAACCTATTAATAATTTATTTATCTAGTCTATGATTTATTTAAATAATAATATTATTTCTTTTTTTATTTAATAAGTTATATTTCTTTATACATAAAATATATTAAAATAATTAAAAATACGGAAAAAAATAAAATAAAAACTTATTAAAAAGATGAGTTAAGTGCCATTTACGTCCCTGTGGTTTGTCCACATTATCATTTCAGGTCTTTCAAAATTGTATCATTTTATTTTCCTCCCTCACATTCTCAAAATGTGTTATTCCAGTCCAAAAACTAACCCTATTTAAAATAAACTCATAACCTAGTTAGCTAAGGGAAGAAAATGGCATTTTACACTACGTCATTGTAAAAATAATGTTGTTGTTGTTGTTGTGTTTTGCATCATATGTTATAATTTGCAATGCCAGATCTGATAAATGGTTTTCAGACGACAGGTGGCAGTGTGCAGTGTTGTTGATATAACTAGCAAAGGACGACAGGGCAAGGGTTCGAGTGGTGAGAAGAGGCAATGACGCAAGGGTTCCGTGGTTGTGCAGATCTTTGGCGGTGGTTATTGTGATAGTAGGAGCGACAAGCAATGGGGGGTGGTTGTCGGAGGTATGTGTTGGGGTGATGATGCAGTGTTAGAGAGAGAGAGAAAGAGAGGGAGAGATAAAGGAACTTGACAGTGTGTGTGTGTGTGAGAGAGAGAGAAAGAGAGAATGTTAGGGAGGAAAATGATACAATTTTTAAATTTGCCCCGAAATAGCAAAATTGGACAAACCACAGGGACGTAAATGACACTTAACTCTAAAAAGATAATCCATTAAATAAAAAAAACAACTCACAACAACAAAAAAATACACTTAAAACCTACAAATATAAACATACAAGTAAAACAAAAAAAAAATTATTGGTGGTCGGGTATGAAACGCGCTTAACATGCTCTCAAGTGAAGGCAGGACATCAAAAAACATACGGAGAGTTACAACCTTTGGAAATTCCGGTATGGAAATGGGAGGAAATAACAATGGATTTGGTGACCAAGCTTCCTAGAACGAAAAAGCGGCACGATACTATATGGGTAATCGTGGACCGACTTACAAAAAGTGCCAATTTTCTATCTATTCGAGAGGCTTACTCTTCTGAGAGAATGGCAGAAATTTATATGAACGAGATCATATATTGACACGGGGTGCCCGTGTCAATCGTCTCATATCGGGATACTAGATTTACCTCTCGTTACTGGTAGAAGTATCATGAAAATGTGGGCACGAAGCTACACATAAGCACCGCCTATCACCCTCAGACTGACGGTCAATCAGAAAGAACCATCGAAACACTTGTCGATATGTTGAGAGCGTGTGCCTTAGACTTTGGGGGAAGTTGGGATGACCATTTACCAATAGTGGAATTTTCTTATTATAATAGTTACCATAGTGGCATTCAAATGGCTCCTTACGAATTACTATACGAGAGGAAATGTAGGACACCCGTATGTTGGGGTGAAGTAGAGCAAAGGGAGTTTGCGCCAAATGATCTAATAGCAATGACAAATGAAAAGATTGATTTGATTAGAGCTCGACTAAAAGCGGCTCAGGATAGGCAAAAGTCTTATGCGGATAAAAGAAGGCGTCCCATTAAATTCCAAGTTGTAGATTGTGTTTTACTAAGGTGCTGTTTGTTTTTTCTGTGGAAAAAGGTCTGCAGTCTGCGGACCACATCTGCAGGCATCTGCAGGAGAAGAGGTGGACCAAATGTCTGCAGTCTGCAAGGAGAAGAGGGTTTGTTTTTTTTATACAAAAAGATCTTCACACACACTTCACACACAACACCACAGATCTCTCTCTCTCTCCTCCCGCGATCTCTCTCTCTCCTCCCTCTGCCTTCATCTACCACCACCACCGTCACCACTACACAACCGTCACCACCGTCACCACTTCACCACTGCCACCACCGTCACCACTACACCACAGCCACCACCGTCACCTCCTCCACCGTCCACCTGCCACCACCACAACCAACAACCACCACCTCCTTACACCACAACCAACAACCACCACCGCAAACCCTAGCCGTTAACCACCACCGCAAACCTAGTCGTTAACCACAACCAACAACCACCACCGATTTGGGGGTTTTGCTTCTATGGTGGCGGAGATGGATGCAGATGAAGATGAAGATGAAGATGCAGATGAAGATGAAGATGAAGATGCTGGTGGCGGATGAAGATGATGGTGGCGGAGATGTTTGGGGGTTTTGTTTGCAGATGAAGATGAAGATGATGGTGGCGGAGATATGGTGGTGGTGTCGGAGGTGGAGGTGGTGGCAGAGATGTGGTGGTGGAGGTGGTGGCGGGGATGCAGAGGTTAGAAGAGAGAAGAGGTCTGTGGAGGGTGTCTGTGTTTTGAAGGTGAGAAGAGGTTTGCAGACATATGGACAGGTCTACGTGGGGAAGAGGTGGGGAAGACCTTTTTGGTGAGAAGTGCTTCCGGAAAACAAACAAGCTGCAGACATCAAACGTCTGCACGCGTCTGCGCGACGCAGACATAAGTGGCCAGAAGCACTTCTGGCCAAAAAACAACACCACCTAAAAGTATCCACGTGGAAAGGCATAATCCGTTTTCGTAAACGGGGTAAGTTAGGTCCTCGTTATATTGGACCGTTTGAAATTTTGGCTCGAGTCGGAATGGTTACATATCGTTTCGAATTGCCGTCTACACTAGACGGGATTCACAATACCTTCCACGTATCGCAATTGAGAAAGTGCCTTCCGGATGAAACAATGTTTGTGCCTCTCGACGACATTGAATTGGACGAGGGGTTAAATTATGTCGAAAGACCGATAGCCATTAAAGACGTTAAGGTAAAGAATCTTAGCAACAAAGCCGTTAGACAAGTGTTGGTTCAATGGCAACACCGAAAGGGATCGGAACTTACATGAGAAGCGGAAGATGAAATGCGGAGGCACTACCCTTTTCTCTTCGGTATGTAAATATTTAATTTGTTATGTGTCCAGGTTTTGGGGACGAAACCTATTTTAAAGAGGGGGGGGGGTAGACTTATAACACCCCAAAAATGTTTAATATGAAAATAAGTAAAAATAAATAAAGAACTTAAATAGTTAATAAAATATGGCAAAATGGTAGTTAAGTTATCGGGAAAGCTTAAATTTAAACACACAAACAAATCGAAGGGCCAAAGGTGTAAAATTGTTGAAACTTAATTATTAAAAACAATTAAAACCAAAACAGATAGTAGGTGTGTGTCTGGGGATCGACCAAGAACAGAAGCACAAGGGGAAAACCCTAGCTTCAAAGAATCAAGCAAATGAACCTGAAATCAAAGGATAATCCAATGCATGAACTTCTAATAACACTCTACTGAACTCGATAATTGAAGTGGTAAGTTCAATTCTTTGAAATTATGATTTGTAGGATGAGGGGTACAACCCAATCTCGAGTTTTTGTAGCAAAATGTAAAAAATGTGAGTTAGGATTTATTTCTAGAACAAGAATCATGTTTGAATTTAGGTAAATTGAAAGATATTTTAGTATGAGCCCATTTTATGAAGATGTGTTATGATAAGGAAGATTGAAATAGATATAACTATGTGAAATCTTGAAATATAATGATGTTGTAATACTTGAATCTTAGGCAAAATGATGTAGGATAAATGAATGATATGAACTTGATTGATTGTTGACGGTTATGAGGCGAACTAAAAGGAATTGTACTTAAAAAGCTTATATGTAGTGTCCTACAAATGCGAAACCCGCCAAGTGCTCGATAAAATGCCTAAAAGAACATATTTGTGAAATTCAGAAGAAATTATGATAAGTTGCCATATGTTAGACTATGAAAATAATGAAATGATAATTGAATGAACTAAAAGATGGAACGAATATGTTAAGGTATGCGTGAAGGAAGAAAGCTCAAGTGCTAGGAAAACGGAGAACACGCAAGATCGAGGTATGTTATTTATGCATACTAAATTCTATTGATAAATTGTTGTTTGTACTAAAACCATAATTATGTTAGTGTGTAATAGTTAAATAGTAAATGATTTGATCCGTTATGAACGAATTTTCATGAACCGTATATTTATAAATATATATGTTTTATGACCGGTCCTTTATGGGAGAACCGAGTAATGAGAAGATAAGTATGAAAGAAAATGAATTTGTTCGTTATAAACGAGCCGAATGAACGTTACGCCATGAATGATATTACCCGTTATTAACGGATAATTTATGAATGAATGGAATTAACTCGATCCGTCACTCACGGGTTTGAGTGTATGTATATGATTGGGAGGAATGTATTCGTTCGTTATAAACGAACCGAATGAAGGTTATGTATGAATATAAATGCTCGTCTCAACGGGATAAGAATGGCATGTTATATCTCAAAATTGAGGTAGTACGTTTTGACCCGTTTCATGGAATGAGATAATGCATGTATGAGATGAATGTATGAAAGGGATTAATTTTTGTATTACTAGTCTAGAAGTAACATAACTAACGAGTTTAAAATCTGATGCTTGATGTAGGTAAATCCTCAGCTTCATAGCTTGGCGACTTGGAACGAACACACTCGATTTCATGCCCACCTAGCGCTTCCGAAGATGTCTAGTTTTGTATGGTTCTAGTTTTTGGGTAGTATGTATTTTTAACATGTGTGGTCTTAGTTGTCCTCATATTTTGGCAAAAAAACGTAGTTCGTATGTCGACTTGTATTTAGATCTTTTAAAATTGTCCGTCTTTGGTTTTGAAAATGGTTGTGTATGTAAACATGTTGGAAGGTTTGGAAAACTTGCATTAGCCACACTTGTTACTTAAAGTATGTTGTCGAAAGTTTTTATGTTAAGGTCTTATTTGTTTTAAAACAGGGAATCGATATATTTTTAAACGGGTCATGCCGAAATTTTTTGCAAATTTTAGTGTAAAATTAATAATCTTTCCGAAAGCTTTTAGAAAGGTGTTTCAGATTGTGGACGAATGCTTCGGAGATCAGTATACGTTACCAGATGGTTTGATATCCTATGAAGATTTGTTGATTGTGGAGAATACCGTTTTCACGGATCTGTCATTCTTACGGTACGGGATATCAGATCTTTAGGGTTGAGTCACTGATTTGAAGATAATCAGTGGGGTATTTGAAGTTTCTATAAATTGTCGGTAGAGTTTTTGTACATTATCAGATCGAGGAAGCGGAATGCGAGATCGTGTTGCAGAAAGGTTATATAAAAAACTGAACTCGGATGTGGTTAAAGCTGAAATAGAGAATGTTGCATTAATTGGTTTCAAGTTGGTGATTGTTCGTGAAGGTTGCAGTTTAGCAAATCAGAAGAGAGTCGTGAACTGTGCTAAAAGACATGAAGATTAATTTCAGGGGGAACGTGCTCGACATTGTCAGATGCAAAACCGGATCATCAATCAAGGGGGAATCTGTTAAAGATTTCAAGATGCCTGATTGAAGTTGCAGAATATTCAAACACGGCTCAAGGTTCTCAAAGTGTGTCGTGCCGTTTGCAGAATTAAAGGCTATAGAAATCTTAAAGGCATCTAACGGTACAAGCGCGTGCCGTTTGCATACAAGTTGTGGGTTGTCGTGCGCATGCCGGTTGCTACCGTATACAATGAATAGTAATACATTTTTCGACCAACCACATTTTATAATCAGAGCATTTCATCAAGCAAAAATCTTATTCACGTTTTATGTTGTTTGTTGTTTTTTTAGGTCAAATGCTTCCGTTGGAGTTGATAGACCCCTTTTGGCAAAAGTTAAAATTGGACTCCGTACAGAAACCGAGCGTGGAGGAGTTTTTCGACTTAGACGACGAACTTGCGCTTCTTAGACAACATTTAATGGCCCAGCCGACAGAAGTAAAGAAAAACCTGGTTTAAAAGATAAAGAAGTTGATACAACTCAATAAGACAAAGCTCAAATAGCCAGTCGTGCAAAAAAACACACGGGATCGTCCAAGTTTAAAAGCTCAGCAACAAAGGAAGGTTGATTCGTTTACAGAGCCTTCAAGACATAGTTTTATTTCATCGGCAGACGCGTATGGTGATTCACCCCCTATTGGCACAAAAGAGACACCGGAATTACTTTTGCTGCCTGCCGCACAACTTAATATGTTCATGCACTTCAAAGCGTTCATTCCACCTTGCTTCTATCCATACCTAAGTCACATACAAAATGTGCAGGGTGATGGTAATTGTGGGTTTCGATCTATAGCGGTCGGCTTATCGCTTCATGAGATGTAGTGGCCGTCAATACGACTGGGGCTTATAGGTGAGTGCAACCGGTACTACGACTTATGGAATACAATAAATGAAGATCAGTTTCAAGAAGTTCGAAAGTCATTAGATTGGTTCGGTATAGGCACAGCACCTGGTGATAAGTGGCTACAAATGCCTTTCACGGGGTTGCTGATAGCGAACCGGTGGAATGTCATTTGTCTCTTATTATTGTGCTTCGTTTTTTCCCATGTTCAAAACAGCCGAAGATAGTATTCCTCATCAAACGGTCGCGCTTGTACATGTTAACAAGAACCATTTTATTCACGTCAGATTAAAAGGGGAACATCCAATGCCAACCCCGTCAGGATACTGGAGACAACTGAAACGGAATACGCCAGCAGACAGTTGGTGTTACTATTACCAGGAACGTATTAACCAATATTACTATTACCAGGAACGTATTAACCAATATAATGAGATCGTTAATAAATACAAGACGAAGAAATTCGTGGATTTAGGTTGCCTATGAATTTAAAATTATATTTCATGTTTTGACAATTTGTAATGATAAATATACACGTTATATTAATGTTTTGGCAACTTGATGAAATGGAACTTGAAAAAAATGTTTAAAATGAATGAACGTTAACACATACCGACTGTATCTTCATCACTTTCGCATATAGTAATTTAAGAAAAATGAAAAATACTCAATAGTATACGAGCCGTATAAGAGTATACGACTCGTATACAAGACGAAAACAGAGATCGTATATGATGTATACGAACGATTTAAAAAGTAATATAAGTTTGTATACGAGTCGTATACCTGTATACGACCCGTATACAGATACAAAAGATCGTATAACATGTTATACCTCATATACGACCTCAACATTCTCTAAAAATTCTCTCGGCTTTCTCTCGGATCGTTCTTGGACAGCGTTTTTCGGCGTTTGTGATGTTTTCTTCTCGTTCTTCTTATACGGTATGTTTTTGTATAGTATACTTTTAGATTCCGTAACATGTTAGATTATGGTCTTGTATAGTGAATCGAAGAGCGTACATAGGCGTAACGATTAAGATTGTATGATTGAATTTGAAAAAAAAAATTGAAACTAAAATATGCAACTGAATATTCATGAGTACCGGTCGTATACATTGTATACGATCGTATAAGGTTTGAATGTTCAAACTGTATACGATCGTATACATCTTGAATTTCAAGCTATATCCTTATATTTTATTCCTTGTTTGTTATATTTTTAGAGTATACAGGATGTATAATACGTGCGTATAGGAAATGTATATATGAGGTGTACGTAGCGTATAATACTTGCGCGTACGATAGGAATACTTCATGTTTAAGGATCATGTACGAAATGTATAATACGTGTGTATACGAAACCTATACTTGATGTGTACGGATCGTATATGAGATGTATAATACATTCGTATACAAGAACAGTAATTGTATAATACGTGAACGCTAATCGTATAATGATTTCTGAGTTGTGATTGTTATTTTTACAGAGGATATGGTTGAGTCATCAGGTGCTGCGGCCCGTAGACGTCGGGGTCAGGGTAGGGGGCGTGGACGCGGACATGGACAGAAGAAGGAGGAGGTTGTGCCCGATTTTACTGAGGTGGGGCGGTTTGTTCGCAACATCCCCCGATGTACGGCTGGCTGCCTACAGGTCTTTGGGCAGATTATGAAAGATGGTGCTGGATGCGTCCCGGACCATTGATATTCAGTTTTTGACCAATATTGGATTGATCGGTCAGGTTCGGGAGTTCATGCCAGCTAACTCCCCGTGGGACCGTTTATTTGATGCCGCAGCAGAGCGGGCCCACAGGGAGATTACTTTAGAGTTTTTATGTACTTTTTCATTCAAGGACAACCGGGGTGGGGTTTAGAGCATTTTTTGACGACACAAGCGATATCTTTTACCCTTTGCGGGAAGAGGCACCGGATGGCACTTGCCGAGTTCGCCGTTGCCTTGGGTCTGTACTCACAGGAGTACTCAGAGTCACAGGCATTTTTGGATGCGCCCATCAGCACGTCTACTGACGTGTTGTGGACTTGGTGGCGTACTGTTGAGTCCGGGCAATTCGACACACCCAGTTTGCGATCCTCGAAGGCATGGGCGAGACGCCTTTACGACCCGTTACACCCGAAATTCAGTTGTAGCCTCAGTGCTGGAAGTATTGTTTATAAACAACCGAGGATACCTGCGTATCATCTGGTCTTCCCGTTCCCAGGTAAACTCTGGGCCAGGACGCGAGTTTCAACGAACTCGAACAATAGGCATCTTGCACGCTTGAGGGCCTTGATTTCTCGATCCATGATCTCAACTGATTCCTCAACAGAGCGTAGTTGATCGTCGATCGTGAGTTCCTTAAAAGGAACGATGAGTGTTTCATCTGACAGACACTTCTTTAGATTTGACACATGAAAAAAGTTGTGCACCGCACTCAGCTTTTCAGGCAGGTTTAGTCTGTAAGCTAACTTACTGATTCTCTTGGTAATTTCGAAAAGTCCAACATAACGCGGATTAAGCTTGCCCATTTTGTCAAAGCGTACCACACCTTTCCAAAGTGAGGCTTTTAGTAGAACCCAGTCCCTGACCTGGGATTCTAAAGGTTTCCTACGCCTACTAGCGTAGCTTTTCTGACGGTCTCGAGCCGCCGCCATGCGTTGTATAATCTGGGCAATCTTTTCCATTGTGTCAAGCACAAGTTCCAGGCCGGTAATTTAGCTTTCGCCAACGTCCGCACAACACAAAGGTGACTGCCATTTACGACCGTACAATAGCTCAAATGGTGCTGCATGGATGCTAGTGTGGTAGATGTTGTAAGAGAATTCTACCAGAGGTAACCACTCGTTTCCCAAAGTCGATAATGCATGCTCTCAGCATGTTTTCAAGTGTTTAGATGGTACGTTTAGTCTGACCATCAATCTGCGGGTGAAAAGCGGTGCTCAAGTCTAGACGCGAACCAAAGGATATGTGCATGGCTTGCTACAAATCGTATGCAAAACGTGGGTCACGATCAAAGATGATAGAAATTTACAGCCTGTGCCTAGCAACTACTTCTTTCATGTAGACGATTGTAAGTTTCGAAAACTTGCCGGATTCTTTGATCGCAAGGAAGTGCACAAACTTGGTTAAACGGTCTATGATCACCCAAATGGGCCTTGAGGTTGCGATGCATCTTTTCAGAGCAGGGGTGCATCGAGTAGCGAGACTTGTGCGCTTCGCCCATCACAAGCTCTTGGAGATTTCCGTAAGATGGAAATGCAAGATGTGTTCCATGAAGTTGTAAATGTCGTCGTCTATGTGTTCGAGCGGCCTTTCCATGCCCCGCATGGACTCAGCCAGAAGATTCTCTGCTTTCAGTGCTTCGACTTGAGCGTTTCGGATTTGACAAGAGAGGTTCGAATGAATGGTAAGTTGTAATGCACATACACGCTTAGGTTTAGTTTCTTTTCGGCTAAGGGCAGCGGCTACTACGTTAGCCTAGCAACGATGATGTTTGTTCGTGCATTCGCAATCGTTTAGGAGTTCAATCCATCGGCGTTGCCGCATGTCCAACTCATTTTGACCCAGTATATGCTGGTGACCCTTGTGATCGGTGAAATCGTGCACCTGGTACCATACAAGTAACTTCTACGTACCTTTAGTGCGAAGACTACTGTTCCCAATCCCAAATCATGTGAGGTGCAGCTCCTTTCGTGCATTTTAAGTTGTCGAGAGGCGTATACTATAACTTTCTCATGTTGCATCAACACGCAACCGAGTCCTTGAACATTTCTCTATTGATAGGTAATACACTTTCGAGCTAAGGAGTAAGGGGTTGGTACACGCGGTCGAGAATGATGGGTTTCACGAAGCTAGAAGTCGAATGTGGAAAACTTAGCGTGGAGTCCTTTCTTCCGTCGGAGTTCTGAGGTAAAGCGTATAAATTGTTTTGGTTCTTGTCGGCCCTTACAATAGATCCGAGGGTTGTTAAATAAAACAAGTGACGAACTCGTCAGGGTAGGGTTTGCACAAATGGCTCGTGAGTTTTATAAAGAACGCAGGCGTGTCAGTCAACTCGAATGATATGGCCAGAAACCCGAATGCTTGAGATATCCTCATCTCTGAAATATCCATGGTTCGTTGCTCTTGGGCAATGTACATAGAAGAGAAATCTATTCAAGTGGAATTTCGCACGAGGGTGGTGTCAGACAAAACGATTCTGTTTTATGGAGCGTGACATGATAAGACATGGGAAATATTCTAAAATGTAGTTAGATTCGATGTGCCCAACTCGATGTAGCATATGAAATTTGCAGAATAAGTAGCAAGAGTTTTTCCGATATCACAGATGTTATACGCAAACAGTGTGAAATAGAAATAAAGAACATTTTTTGTCGATATAAGTGTCGCACGTCGATCAAGGATCAGCCAAGGGAGGATGGTTGTAGCACTAGCTTGTAACGTTAAGGTTTGCTAAAAGTCTGTCGAGGTTTTCAAGTTAGGTCGTACACGAGGAGGAGGGGGGTAATTCGCCCTTATCCATGCTCTTGGATGAGTTTGTGATTTATCCAAATGGGGAAGCAATCAAAGTCTAAGGAGTTGTCGTAAGTTCTGCGAATGAGTTTGAAATAACGTGTGGGTCGGGGAGAGGTTCGATGCGAAAATGCGAAATTAGGTTTAAGAGGGTAGGTTTACGTCCTCAACACATCGCCACGATCACTGTCTGAGAAATAATCACCAATGGCCGGAAGTCAAGCATGTCCAATCGATCGATGAAAAGCTCAGCGAAAAGGGTCCATATATTATGAAAAAGAATGGTGCAAGCATGGTTAAAAACAGTTCTAGTCGAGCCTTAGAACTCTAGGTTATATAGTCGGACAAGGGAAACTAGTATGTGAACAAAAGAGAGTAAGTGATGTCGTCGGTACTTCTCAACGTAACTTGACGCTTCGCGTTTCACTTTCCACTCTTGGCTTGCGTGTGTGTCGTAACTGTCGTAACCATTGGTTGGTTGGCTAGGTCATAGCGGCTATGTAAAAATTTTAAAAAATAACCGTTTGGCCAAGCCAAACGGTTCACCCAAGTCGCTGTAAAACCCCCAACCCCACCGCCTGTCCAGATCGCTACCCCAACCCAAGTCATTCCACCTACCCGAACCCGCTACCCACACACACTTGATCGATGGCCTCTTGGACGCACGAGGAAGAGCTAGCACTTGTCACGAGCGTCGTTGACGCGATGAAGGGCCACCAACCCGGTGAGACCCGTTACTGGCCGGAAGCTTGCGCTAGCTACCGGCACAACGTGGGGAATGACCGGCACAATTTAAACGCGTACCAACACAAGTGGCGCGAGCTACGACCGAAGCTCGATCGTTTTAAAGCCTACTATGACAGCGTCCCGGGCAGTGATATAAGTCACGAAGACCGGGTGGCGGTGGCCAACATCGAGTTCCGGGGCAAGGAGCGGAAGCAGTTTGACAAGCTCGCCCTTTTTGAAATCTATCTAACGCTTTGGGTTCTTTTTTAATTTTGTAATCTTTTTTTTTTTTTTTTTTTTTTTGTAGAATTTTGTAATTTTTAGGAAATTTTAATAATAATTTTAGGTTTTTTTTTTAATTTTGTGTGTATTTTTTAATTTTAGGATGTTTTTTTAATTTTAATAAAACTGGCCCACCCACGCCGCCCCGCGATACCGACCCAACACGTCACTCATTAACGAGGGGCTCGAAGTCCACGTGTCAACCCATGCCTCAAACCCCCGCCCCACCATACCCCCGGTCTTATATTAACATGTGGTTTCCACAAATGCCAAAAAAACAAAGTTACAAGGAATACAATGGATAAGATGAACAACACTTGACTGAAGAAGTGAGTAAAGTGTGTTGTGCTACTACTGCCATCTTCCTCCTCCGAGACCCGAAACCACAGCAATTGACCCGAAACGACCAAAGTCTGATCCGCATACGAATCGTGCAAAACCCAAACTGAAATTGAATCACCTCTATCGCCGGCGCCGGTTTACCCTGTTTCTTCTCGTCGCCGCTATGATTCTGGCCGGAAACGGCTCTCCGTTGGCCGCCACCGCCACCGTGAAGTGTGGCCGGCCATGTTTTCTCTTCCGATAACTCCGCTCTACAAATCTCTCTCTCTCTTCCTCTTGCCACTGTGTGCCGCCACAAGGTGAAGGTGGTCGGCCGTTTGGTTATCTGAGCACGAGAAGAGGTGGGTAATGACGGTAAGTTGCTGGCCAAATGAGGGTGTAAGTCAGTGCAGAGATGAGAGGGGGTTTCATGGGTGCAGGTGTCTTTCCTGAAAGTTGGCCAGAGAAGAGAAGCTCCGGTGATTAAGTTGCAGAGAAAAGGGTGTGCGGCTATTGTGATTTGTTTAGGGGTTTTGACTTGATTAAAAGTGAGGGATGGGGGCATCCAATCCATCATCTTTAGCATTATTATTTAACTAGAGTTAAATGCCATTTTAGTCCCTGTGGTTTGGGTCATTTTGCCAGTTTAGTCCAAATGTTTTATTTTTAACCTGTGAGTCCAAAAAGGTTTCACAGTTGCCATTTTAGTCTACTGAGTTAATTTCATCCATTTTTTCTGTTAACGAGAAGGCCAATTCGGTCATTTTATATAGCTGAATTGCCCTTTTAGTTAACAGAATTACATACAAAATGACCAAATTGGCCTTCTCGTTAACAGAAAAAATGGATGAAGTTAACCAAGTGGACTAAAATGGAAACTGTGAAACCTTTTTTGACCCACAGGTTAAAAATGAAACCTTTGGACTAAAATGGCAAAATGACCCAAACCACAGGGACTAAAATGACATTTAACTCTTGATTTAACTAAAAATCATCACTTTTTAAAATTTATCTCATATTTTAAAAAACCTTATACATCCAACTCTTCATACCTATCTCTGTATTTTTTTTTATTATTATTTCTTCTCTTTCTTTTACTTACAATTTTAACTACTATCTATTTTGTCTTATTATATTTTTTCTTTTAATATTGATTCTAATAACTTTGTTTATAGAAATTATACTACTAATTATTATTTTTGGGTTTTTCGGGTCGGGTTACTTTAAATACTAATTATATCATCATAAACCAATAAAAAAATTGCTTGGAAAACAATAATCACCATAAATACTAATTATTTTTTGGTTTTTCGGGTCGGTTGTCTCTTTTTCACTCCCGTTTATGATGAAATTTCCACATTGATCAAACGGGTCAAGTGAAGAGATAAACCACTTACTGCATATTATAATATACATTCACTTGGAAAACAATAATGATCAAATCAAATATCATACCATCCATTTTCACTACCATAAGACTGCAAACAATAGTTTAAGATACCGAATCATGCCAAGTTTGACCTATTTAATAGCCTACACAGTGGATTTACATGTAACACCAAAAACACATAAGTATGAGGTTAGACAAAGCAACAAAATATGTGTAGTAATACTTCCTTGTAACACCAGAATATAGATGGTTATATTTCCGTGTAGCACCCAAAAAACGCGCTAGTGTTCGGTTCAAAGCTGATTATCTCAGGCATGGTCCCGCCGCCTCATTACGATTTCCCTTTGAAGTTCTTCAAAATACAGTCGTTGGATTTCTGTCATACCGCTCACATCCATCATCATAATCCGCTGGTCCGATTCCTTCTTTGCAAGTTCTGTTTTCTCAGCTTCAATTCTTAACTTTTCTGACAGTAACCTCAACCTTTCATCTTCCGCTTTCTTATCATACTCCATCTTCTCGGTCTTAAGGCGAAAATACTCTTTCTCTTGAACCTGCGCCTCTTCTAAAAGTGTAAACTTCATCTTTCTGAGTTGAATAATTTCCTCAGTTTGCTTACCTTCAGCCTTACGTTTTTTAAAGCAGCTTTCTTACCTATTGGTCGATCCAATTCGACAACTTCATCTTCAATGACATTTCGCGTTGGGGACGGGGTTGTGGTTGCGGTCGGGGGTGGGACCATCGTCTTCCTTTGCTTTGCGGCATCCCGCAAAATCCACTTAGGTTGGTCCTTTAATAGGTTCCAACAATGCTCGAACAGAAAGTTGCACTTTCTTCTGATTGGTACATAATTTTCGCCTTATCAAACTTGCATTTAAACAAATAAAATACATGTTAGAAGAACAAAATAAAGTATTATAAAATACCATTAAAACAAGTTGAGTGTGGATTATTTTACCTTATCCTGCTCAGTCGTGCTGCTTTGATTTAATCGTTCAACCTGAGCTAGGCATGAACAAAAGCTATTAGTGGCCTTTTGAATATAAGACCATCCATTTGATAAGGACTTGATCGTTCGCTCGGTTGTGGTTTCTTTATGTTGCTGAAAGTACTCAAAGATTTTTTCCCATAACTGAGAGTATTTCTGATCTGTTCCTTGAATGGTTATAGGTGGCCCGGTATAACTGTATTCTTTTCATATAAAAGAGAAAAAAAATGATGTAAAGATCCAGATAAAACATATATACAAACACTTCGTTTCAGACCAACTGATACACTAATTCACATATTCTATATAAATTTTTAAAAAATTGGTGTCCCTAGGCGCTTGTCTAACTTTGAAAGCCTATATAAGATTCCGAAAATTTTCACGCTAGATCACTTCCGTTTCAGACCAACTGAGACATGTGTAGTCAAATTGAAGTTGAATCAAATTAAACCATTAGCGTGTGATGTTAATAACTTGATCATAAACGTGTAGCATCTTATTAGCAAACTCAAATTAAAACATATCATCCTTTAACCTATGTACAGAGACTAAAATATTATTAATCAAGTTTCACTCATATCTCTATTTTCTAATGTTCTTTCTACTTTCTCGAAACACCGATTTGGTTCATATCACAAACCTCACGCAAACGTTCTTCCTTCTTTATTCCTACCCTGAATATAAACCTACTTTTGCCTAAAGGGAAACAAAAACAGAACCATTTAATGCATGATATATCCCCTACACCACACCATCTAACAAAAAACTCAAGATTCTAATTTCAATAACACATTAAAAGCATACAACAATCAAAATCTGCATATGAAACACAACCAAAACAATAGCATATCAGAAGAACTCAAACAAACACAAATCCCCATTTCAGACATGAATTTTGTGAAGATAAGGCTTGTTACTGACCGGAAATCAACGATCAGCGGTTGATTACCCAAAAAAACTGTTGATTTATGCTTCGTGGAAGTAAAATTCAATCGAATACCTGGGGTTTGCTTTCTTCAGTTCCTTGTAATTCTTCTGAACAAAAGCCCTAATGAATTTGGGGTTAGAGTTCGAATTAGGGCATGTAATCTGAGATGAAATTGTAAACCATACCTGGTGAAAAGGAAAAGAACGAGGGCAGGAGAAGATGAGATGGGCGGGAGAAGAGATGATATAGGCGGGAGCAGATGAGATGGTTGAAGATGGGGGACACAGTAGCTTTTCATACATGAAAAGTTTCTGTAGACTCTTTTTAGAATTTAGGGTTAGAAAAATGAAATAGGGGATAGGATGGAGTGAATGCTTAGAAGATTTTTTTAAATTTTAGAGGTAGGGGTTATGATGGTGGATTGGATGTGAATGCTCTAAGGTGCTTATAAGCTAGGGTTTAGGGGAGTTGGGTTGGGCTTGGCCCATTGGTATAAACCCGTCAATTTTTGTGTTCTATTTAAATAGTCAATACAACGGTCTCATGGGTGCGTTTAACTATGTATCGCTCGATTCGGGTTATCCGTTAAATGCCACGCTTCTCTGGTCGGGGGTTATTATTATCAAGTAGTAGTAGTAGAGAGAATAAAAATAATAACTAGACACCCTTCTCTGGACGATTAGGGTCGAATGTACGAGTTGTCACATTGTTCCTTCTCTAATCTACCAATGGTTTTGTCATTTTCTGATCAAGAGCTAAAACCAACGATCGCAGGATCCCATTGCCCCAATTTAAACGAGCTACAAGACTTCCTTACAGCTTCATCCATGGCCTTCTTTGTAGCACCATTGTTGCATATGTTCGCAAATGTTCGAGTATGTTTCATACCATACTGAGTCAAGGATCCACATTGTGTCTCAAATGTTCGAACCTGAATTAATTAACAACTACAATAAATTAACAAACCACTACAAAGCTCAGCAAATAAAATTATGTTACAATAATAAAATGAGAAACTGTAAGCTTCTTTCACCATAAATTTCAGACAGTCCCAATCATCCACAAGGGCCGATCCTTCATCTCTCACGGGTCCATCTTGTCACAACCCCCGATCCCTGATCCCCGGGAACGTGCGGACGTGATCACAGATTTTGGTGGTATCAGTTTATTTAGTCTCGCAGCGGAATTTACATCAGGACCGTAGTTAGGAAATGTTTATCAGAGTAAAACCACCATACTTGATATTAATAAATACATGGGCAAAACCCAAGTTTCTTATTACAATACATTTATAGGGACAAACCCTATTTTATTGAATTTAAAACATCGTTTATTAGGTAACTTTTATAGCCACATTTTCCCAAGCCTTCAGTGCTCTCCAGCTGGCTTTTCATTAATTGGTTGTTCACATTGTGTTACCTGTAACGCGTTTTAAAAACATTTGTCAGTCGGAAATACTGGTGAGTGAATCCCAGTTTAATCAAGAAACATTTTATCAATTAAAACAGTATTGAGAGCGATCACATTGTTTATTTCTACACAATTACTCATTCAGTATTTGCCACTCGACTGGATCTATGGCTATGGTCAAATTACCCATTGGCTAACTCATCGTCCAATGGTAATGCACTGTCATTCAGACTTACTACTACTCGTAGTAAATTTTGTATACAAAACCCCATAATACCGGCAGTAATTGAAGAACTACGAAGACTCAATCACCGCTTAATTTCATAGTAAAACATTTAAGGTTTGGTAAAACATTAACAAAAAGAGGATAAACTCACATTGCTGTCTTAGGCTTTTCGTAAGGGTTTCCTGGCTATAATCTATAATTTATACAAATGTACATTGATTAGTACCATAACCCTTTGAAATTATTAATAATACCCTCCCCGAGACGGCATTCCAACAACTACGTCGGGCAGAACCACGACAGTTGTTACGGAACCCTAAATCAATCGGGCAGCGTAACTGTTATGAAACCGGGATTATAATACTTACAATGGAGCAGAACCTCGCTAATTAGGGGTATAGTACCCAACTATGATGCCTCTACTACAGAATTTGAGATTGAGAAATGAAAAGTGAGCGACGGAAAACGAAGTCTGATGCGTTCTATTTATAGTTGTGTAATCTGGTCTCCACGCGGCCCGCTTCAGATAAGGCTAACCCTCAGGTGGCCCGCGTCCACCTATAGCTTTGACCAGTCAGCTAGTAGACTTGACACGATGTCGACACGTGTCGACCTCTGGTGCAATCGCGTGTTATGAGTCCGCGCGGCCCGCATTAGTATAAGCTTTAGTTCAAGCGGCCCGCATTAACTAAAGAAGTCAGCGGAGTCAAACTCTGGTCCTAATTCGGCCCACTTGATATGTTGGGGTGGGTCTAGGCGGCCCGCCTCAACTTATATTTCATATTTTTATTTTATTTTTATAAATTATAACATAATTTGGGCTCGGTTTTCGCATACGGAGTATGATATAAGACATATGGAGACAATTTATAGTATATTAAAAAGTCGGAAATATTATAAGGGTATTGATTTTACCGAGGGTTGTTACATTCTCCCCACCTTGTTTTAGAGCTCGTCCTCGAGTTCTACTGAAACAAGTGCGGATATTTCCTCTTCATTTCTGACTCGAGTTCCCAGGTGTACTCAGGTCCTCTTTTGGATTCCCACTTCACTTTGACTAGAACTGGTCTTTTATGTTTGAGATTCTTGATTTTCCTGTCTTCAATTTGTAGAGGTCTTTCTACAAACTTGAGTTATTCATTTACCTCTATATCCTTAAGAGGCACTATCAGTGATTCATCAGCTAAACACTTTTTAAGATTAGATACATGAAACACATTATGTATTCCTGCCATTTCCTCTGGCAATTGTAGCTGATAGGCTACAGATCCTATTCTTCTAATAATCTTAAAAGGTCCAACATACCTGGGACTTAGTTTTCCCCGTTTGATGAATCTTACCACTCCTTTCCAAGGAGAGACTTTCAACAACACTTTATCTCCTACTTGAAATTCTAACGGCTTGCATCGGTTATCAGCATAACTCTTTTGTCGATCACGTGCCGTTTTCAGTCGTTCCTTGACTTGAATAATCTTATCAGTTGTTTCCTGCACTATTTCAGGTCCAGATAGTTGCTGTTCCCCAATTTCTGCCCAACAGACTGGGGTTCGACACTTTCGTCCATAAAGTGCTTCGAATAGTGCAGCATTGATACTTGTGTGATAACTGTTATTATAAGAAAATTCTATTAAAGGTAAGTGATCGTCCCAATTACCTCCAAAGTCAATTACACAAGCTCTAAGCATGTCTTCCATTGTCTGAATTGTTCTTTCACTTTGTCCATCCGTTTGTGGGTGATAAGCCGTGCTTAGTTTTAACTTGGTTCCCATTGCCTTTTGGAAACTTGACCAAAAATGAGATGTAAATCGACTATCTCTGTCAGAAACAATTGATAAAGGAATGCCATGTAAAGAAACAATTTCATTTACATACAATTTAGATAATTGTTCCATACTAATTGTTTCCTTCATTGGTAAGAAATGAGCTGACTTGGTTAATCTATCTACAATCACCCAGATTGTATCATTTCCTTTCCTTGTTTTGGGTAATTTAGTAACAAAATCCATTGTTATTAATTCTCATTTCCACACCGGCATTTCTAATTGCTGTAACAAACCTGAGGGTTTCTGATGTTCAGATTTAACTTGTGAGCAAGTTAAACATTTAGAAACATAAATTGCTATGTCCTTCTTCATTCCTATCCACCAGAAATTTTTCCTTAAATCCTGGTACATTTTATCACTTCCTGGATGCATCGTATATTTAGACTTATGAGCTTCTTCTAATATACGATTACGCAGGTTTCCTAATTTAGGTATCCACATTCTCTTTTTATGGAACCTCCAAATTCCATCTGTTCCTTGTTCCAATTCTTTTAGTATACCTTTTAATTTTTCAGAATCATCCTTAATTACTGATTCTTGTGCTTCTCTTATCTGATCATTTAAATCTACTTGCAGATTTAATTTAAGAGAACGTACCCTTTTTGGCTTTTCATGATATTTTCGACTTAAAGCATTTGCCACTACATTTGCTTTTCCTTCATGATACTGGATATTACAATCATAGTCACTAAGAAATTCCATCCAGCGTCTTTGTCTCATATTCAACTCCTTCTGTCCGAAAACATACCTTAAACTCTTATCAGTAAATATGGTAAACTTACTACCGTAAAGGTAATGTCTCCAAATTTTAAGAGCAAAAATTATAGCTCCCAATTCTAAATCATGGGTTGAATAATTCTCTTCATGATTCTTAAGTTGTCTAGATGCATAAGCTATAACCTTTTGACGTTGCATCAACACACATCCATAACCTAATCTAGAAGCATCACAATAGACTACGAAGTCTTCAGTTCCTTCTGGTAATGCTAGTATAGGTGTATGGGTTAATCTTTGCTTAAGAATTCTAAAGGCTTCTTCTTGTTTTATTCCCCATTCAAACTTAATAGCTTTACAAGTTAGCTTAGTTAAGGGAATGACTATTCTAGAAAAATCTTTAATAAATCTTCTATAATAACCTGCCAATCCTAAGAAACTTCTAACCTCGGTTGGTGACTCAGGGGTTTTCCATTTCATAATCGCCTCGATTTTTGTTGGATCTACATGAATTCCTTCATGATTGACTAAATGTCCAAGGAATTGTACCTGTTCTAACCAAAATTCGCACTTTGAAAACTTAGCATAAAGTTTTTCCTTTCTTAACAGACTTAAAAGTGCGTGCAAATGTCTTGCATGATCCTCTTTATTCTTAGAATAAATTAGAATATCATCTATAAAGACAATTATGAATTTATCCAAATATGGCTTACATATTCGGTTCATCATGTCCATAAATGCAGCTGGGGCATTGGTTAAACCAAATGGCATGACAGTGAATTCATAATGACCATACCTTGTCCTAAAACAAGTTTTAGGAATATCCTCTTCCTGTACTTTTAATTGATGATATCCTGACCTTAAATCGATTTTTGAGAAAAATCGAGCTCCTTGTAGCTGATCAAACAGATCATCGATTCTCGGTAATGGGTACCGATTCTTAATCGTGACTTTGTTTAGTTCACGGTAATCAATGCACATACGCATTGAGCCGTCCTTCTTTTTAACGAACAGTATTGGCGCTCCCCATGGCGACGAACTTGGCTGTATGAATCCTTTTTCCAATAATTAATCTAATTGTTTCTTCAATTCTTGCATTTCTGCAGGCGCTAAACGGTAAGGTGCTTTGGCAATCGGTGATGTTCCTGGTATTAAGTGGATTCTGAATTCAACTTCTCTGTCCGGAGGTAGTCCTGGTAATTCTTTTGGAAAAATATCTGAAAACTGAGATACTACTGGAATATCTTTTAGTTCTTCTCCTTTAGTGTTAGTGATTATAGAAATCAAATACACTACAGAACCTTTTCTTATACAACTTGCAGTTTTCATCACAGATATGAATTTTGTAGATCTAGAGAGCTTATCTCCTTTAATTGTGATCTTTTTACCTTTTGGTGAATTTATTTGGATTAACTTTTGATCACATAAAATACTAGCTTTATTGGCTATTAACCAGTCCATTCCTAAAACAACATCGAATCCTACCAGATTCATGGGATAAAGATTTGCAATAAATTTCTGATTTAAAATTTCTATGCTTGCTCCCTGCAAGATTTCAGAAATCCTAATGGTTTCTCCATTGGCTGTCTCTACTATACATTCATGTGGTAGTTTAGTTAATGACTGATTTAAAATTTTGCAAAACGATGTATTAATAAAACTTTGGTTTGCACCAGAGTCAAATAATACTTTAGCAAAGACATCATTAACTAAAAACGTACCAGCTATGACATCTGGAATCATTTTGGCTTCTTCTGCAGTCAGAACAAATGCTCTAGCATTTTTAGTATTCTTGTTATCTGGAGCTGGAGCTAATTTTGGGCAATTCAGCTTGATATGACCTGGTTCTCCGCAATTGTAACATACCCTGCTATTAGCTTTCTTCCTGTAGTTTTCTTCCTTGTGTCCCGACATTTTGCAAAAGTTATAGTATATGGAACATCTCCCAGAATGTTTTCTTTTGCAGTACCTACAGTAAGGTGCAGAGGTAGAACCTAGATTTTTCCCACGGTTAGAATTTCCAGAACGAAATTCTTGAGTCAATTTCTGGGTTAGGCTCCTTCTTTGATCCTCTTCTCTGGTACGGACTAATTCATCAGTCAATGTATTGGCTAGTTCTACAGCTTCCTCTATCGTTTGTGGTCTAGCTGCCTTGACTACATGTCTAATTTCTCCAATTAATCCCCAAATATAACGGGAGATTAACACTGGTTCTGGTGATGCAAGAGTTGGCACTATCCTAGCATATTCAAAGAATAACTTGGTGTACCCTTTGCTATCTACACCAGTCATTCTAAGATTTAGGAATTTGTTTGCTATCTGTTCTTTCTCATTGGGTGGGCAGAATTTTCTTTCTACCTTGTCCTTAAACTCTTCCCATTCCATATTATAGGTTCTATCACTTCCTTTTGTTTGGAGGATAGTATTCCACCATTCTAGTGCTGCATTCTTAAACAGATTAGAAGCAAACAGTATTCTATCTTCTTCAGCACACTTACTAATCCTTAAGACTGCCTCAGTCTTCTCTATCCAGCGTAAAGTTGCAATGGCCCCTTCATTGCCCGAGAATTCTATTGGTTTACAAGACCAAAATTCTTTATAAGAACAACCATAAGGCATGGTTCTTCTTCTTTTAGGAATAGGCATTTGAAGTACCGGTCCATTGTTTACACTGTTTTCTGGTTCAACAGGTCGTTTACTGCTATGCTTACTTTTATTATCAGCATCCTTAACAGTTTGAAGTATAAATGGCATAGCATCTATAATTCCCTGTGCCACTATATGTTGGATAGCACTATTGTCCACTTGATTTCCATTGTTATTGTTGTTTGGGTTCTCATTATTCAGATTATCGTCATTCTGAATATTATCATTCTGGATTTCTGGGTTATTATCCAAATTGACTTGATTTTCTTGGTCGGCCATCTGAATTTTAAACATTTATCCCATATTAATATCACGAATAATATATTAATATAATTAATCACATGACACGCAGTTTTGTCAAAAGCGTAGATCATTGCTACTTTTACTCTTTTCATATACTTATGCGTCTATTACACACTAGTACAGAAATGAAATTACAATACCAACAGAAATAAAATAATAATATGCATCCGTACACACATATCTTATTTTATTTTATTATATTATTATTACTACTGCTTCCTCCATTCTAACATTCATGGATATGGATTTATCCAGAAATCCATATTGCGCTCATCGTATTTCCATACGAGACGCTCTCCCACCTGACGCATCCTCTCACTGCTTTCTAAGATCTCCTCCCCGAAAGTCCTAAGTTCTTGCACGTTTTCTGTACTCATTGGGGGTGCAGGTTCTCGGACTGGGTTTGGAATCTGGGGTACATTTTCCTGATATGGGGGTGACAGTTCATGAAATTGGTAAGGATCCTCTAATATTTCCCTAATATAATCATTTTGGTAATAGGGATCTAAAGGGTCCATACCTGGGTAAGCTTCTATGTTCTGTATGGGTGGATAATCCTGGATAGGGTAACGTTGCACAAAGTCCCTATTATCGTCCCACCAGGGGTCGTAATTCGGGTCTAGTGGGTTTGGTGCAGGTACCCGGGGGATTTCTTCTGGGTTAAAGTCGTGCATTTCTACTTGGTTTTCCTGGTTTTCTATTTCCATGGGTTGTTCTGGGTTTTGTGGTTGTGGGGCTACTAATTGTTCCAGACCTGGGTCAGCAGCATTTGTAGCTAAGATATGGAAATTTGCTAGGCTTCTATTTAGCATATCTTGAATATGAGCATCTGTCTCTCTCTCTTAATAGCTGCTAAAGCCCTTTACTGTTGCAATTTTCTCATCCTCTTCCTACGAGCAAAAGCTTCTTTACTAAACCATCCTCGTTTCTTAGTAGGAAATGGTTCTTCAGATTGAGCTCTAAAGGCAAATATTCCATCTTCCTGATCAGCAATATACCCAGAAAGGGCAGGCTGGGATGATGTACCTTCACTCCTAGGTGAATCAGCTAACTGACGATTTACGTCTGATGGTCCTTGATCACTCATACTGAAAACTAACAAATAGTCAAATAACACATAATACCTAATTACAGTTATGCAGGTATTTCCATAATTTATTTCCTAACACAAAATTTTTATAATTTAAGTGTCAGCAGAACACTTCTTTGGCTTGAACCAGTGGCTAGGCTCTGATACCACCTTCTGTCACAACCCCCGATCCCTGATCCCCGGGAACGGGCGGACGTGATCACAGATTTTGGTGGTATCAGTTTATTTAGTCTCGCAGCGGAATTTACATCAGGACCGTAGTTAGGAAATGTTTATCAGAGTAAAACCACCATACTTGATATTAATAAATACATGGGCAAAACCCAAGTTTCTTATTACAATACATTTATAGGGACAAACCCTATTTTATTGAATTTAAAACATCGTTTATTAGGTAACTTTTATAGCCACATTTTCCCAAGCCTTCAGTGCTCTCTAGCTGGCTTTTCATTAATTGGCTGTTCACATTGTGTTACCTGTAACGCGTTTAAAAACATTTGTCAGTCGGAAATACTGGTGAGTGAATCCCAGTTTAATCAAGAAACATTTTATCAATTAAAACAGTATTGAGAGCGATCACATTGTTTATTTCTACACAATTACTCATTCAGTATTTGCCACTCGACTGGATCTATGGCTATGGTCAAATTACCCATTGGCTAACTCATCGTCCAATGGTAATGCACTGTCATTCAGACTTACTACTACTCGTAGTAAATTTTGTATACAAAACCCCATAATACCGACAGTAATTGAAGAACTACAAAGACTCAATCACCGCTTAATTTCATAGTAAAACATTTAAGGTTTGGTAAAACATTAACAAAAAGAGGATAAACTCACATTGCTGTCTTAGGCTTTTCGTAAGGGTTGCCTGGCTATAATCTATAATTTATACAAATGTACATTGATTAGTACCATAACCCTTTGAAATTATTAATAATACCCTCCCTGAGACGGCATTCCAACAACTACGTCGGGCAGAACCACGACAGTTGTTACGGAACCCTAAATCAATCGGGCAGCGTAACTGTTATGAAACCGGGGTTGTAATACTTATAATGGAGCAGAACCTCGCTAATTAGGGGTATAGTACCCAACTATAATGCCTCTACTACAGAATTTGAGATTGAGAAATGAAAAGTGAGCGACGGAAAACGAAGTCTGATGCGTTCTATTTATAGTTGTGTAATCTGGTCTCCACGCGGCCCGCTTCAGATAAGGCTAACCCTCAGGCGGCCCGCGTCCACCTATAGCTTTGACCAGTCAGCTAGTAGACTTGACACGATGTCGACACGTGTCGACCTCTGGTGCAATCGCATGTTATGAGTCCGCGCGGCCCGCATTTGTATAAGCTTTAGTTCAAGCGGCCCGCATTAACTAAAGAAGTCAGCGGAGTCAAACTCTGGTCCTAATTCGGCCCGCTTGATATGTTGGGGTGGGTCTAGGCGGCCCGCCTCAACTTATATTTCATATTTTTATTTTATTTTTATAAATTATAACATAATTTGGGCTCGGTTTTCGCATACGGGGTATGATATAAGACATATGGAGACATTTTATAGTATATTAAAAAGTCGGAAATATTATAAGGGTATTGATTTTACCGAGGGTTGTTACACATCTCCACTGCCTAGTAAATACCGTTTGATCATAGCGACACTGTTATCCAAATGTGCCCTATATGTCGTTATTTCATTGATTTTCTTTAGTAGATCTCCCTTCTGTTGTGTGTCTTCGGATAATTTCTTGTACTATTGATAATAAGGGGTGGGAGTTGGCTACAAAGTCCATTTTTCCTACAAAGTGTACAAAGTCATAAAACACCACAATTTCAGTCATAAAACACACTCAAAACCCACAAATAACATAGTGAAGATTACTAAAACACCATATTTGTGGGTTTTGTGTCGTGTTTTGGATGATAAGGCTTTGGTTATCGAATGACTAATATTAGTGTGTTTTATGTTGATTATCATGTTGTGTTTTATATTCATAGTTGTACGATGGTGTGTTTGAAGTTTTTAAGGATTGTTAGGGTTTGGATATTGTGTTTTAGTGATCTTCACTCTGTTATTTATGGGTTTTTAGTGTGTTTTATGGCTGATTTTGTGGTGTTTTACGACTTTGTACACTTTGTAGGAAAAATGGACTTTGTAGCCGAACCCCACCCTGATAATAAGGTATAACATTAATTCACTATCATATTCAAATGTCATGTATTTTCATTATGAGGACAAATATATTTGGTATTTGTTTAACTTAATATAATTTCATGTTTTTGTTTTCATTATATTATAAATGTATGATAAAAAAATTGGAATACCCCTAACTTTTTGCGCTAGATCTGCCACTCTTTCATACATATGAGAATACATACCCTTTGCCACATCAAATAAAGATCCGCATCTCTTTGGTCGATAACACCCATGGAGTCAGGTATTTGAAATCGATCCGTAGAGATTGTCCTGGTAGCAGAACCTTGATTGTTTGAAACAATCTCGTCACTTATGCTTAAGGTACCGTATTGCATTACATGCGATCCCTCTGTTGAATTATGATTCAAAGTCCTCTCCTTCACCTAAACAATATATATTGGTTGATTTTTTTCTCAATTAACATACACTAGTAATAAATAAACATAATTTAATTAAATAAAAAAATACATCATGATACCAACCTTCAAATATTGTTGTTGCAAGGTTTCCAATGTCAAATCTTCGGATTCACTAAGAACCAAAATTCAAAAAATGGGACCAAATCAATAGCTTAAAGAAGAACTACAAGAAAAAAAATAATAAGATGCTAACATCCATCGCCGATGAAAAGGGACGGTCGCAAAATACCTGTCTTCCATCCATGAAACACTATATAAGTCACCTAAGCAAGTGTCAAACTCTTCAGGCGGAGGAGTTTTCGTGCCTGGACAATATGTTGCCCAACTCTTCTCGTCCGCATTCGAGGCAGTTGTCACATATATGTTAAGATTTTCCGGCAACAAACCTTCGAAAATACTTCCACTTTCACATGACTCCAAGTATATCACCTACATTATGTATCCAAATGATTGTTTCCCATCTTACAATTCATAATTAGTCTTAAATTAATTAATCATGAGCAAAACATATCTTACCATCTCATCATATGTTCCACCCGCGTGCTTTGTTTTCAATACATTGATGAAATCACTAGCGTAAATGTAAGGCGGATTTGGCATCTCTAATGTAGTATATTAGCATAAGAATTAAGTTAGTAACCGGTAAAACAAAGTAACACTTCATATCATCGTTTAAGAAGTAACGCAATACCAAGTAAGCCAGGGCAGCCATGATCAGAGTAAAACACAAAGATCCTGTCTGTAGGTTTGCTCGCTACAACTTTACCGCTTTCACCTTTCACCGCGGTTTTATTGCCAAGAAGCACAGCATAGAATGCAGAGAATTTACAAGAAACCAGAGCAAAAAAATGCAGAGAATTTACAAGAAACCAGAGCCAATACCAGTACCTGCACCCCCAATACCAGTACCTGCACCCCCAATGAGTGCAGAGAATTTACAAGAATCCAGTACCTCATTACCCAGAGCCAATACACGTATGTAGGAGAGCAACTCGTATGGAAATACGATGAGCGCCAGATGGATTTCATGGGAAATCCATATCCTTGAAGGAAGTAATAAAGTTAGTAATAATAAATATGTGTAATAATAAATCTATCGTAGTATAGACCACTCTGTGGTTAACAAGGCATAATAGTATTGTAATTTTTAATTTCTGTTTTAGTATGTATTTGACGCATACTATATGGAAATAGAGTAAAAGTCGCAATGATCGACGTTTTTTGGGCTAGATTACGTGTCATGTGATTAACTATATTAAATATTATCTTGTGATATTAATATGGGGTAAATGTTTAAAATTCAGATGGCCGATGAAGGATATCAAGGAAATCTGAATAATGATAACCAGAGTAACATTAACGTGGTTAATGAGAATCCAAGCATCAATAACAATGGAAACCAAATGGATAATAGTGTTGTTCAACATATAGTGGCACAAGGAATCATAGATGCA
Organism: Helianthus tuberosus; assembly: GCA_030545235.1. NCBI lineage: Eukaryota > Viridiplantae > Streptophyta > Magnoliopsida > Asterales > Asteraceae > Helianthus > Helianthus tuberosus. The sequence continues at coordinate 12,742,451 of CM060364.1, forward strand.
ACGCCATTTATTATTCAAACTATTCAAGAAGCGAATAATAAAAGTAAGCATAGCAGTAAGCGACCAATCGAACCCGAAAACAGCGTGAACAATGGACCTGTACTTCAAATGCCCATTCCCAAAAAGAGAAGAACCGTATCTTATGGTTGTTCTTATAAAGAATTATGGTCTTGTAAACCAATGGAATTCTCGGGCAACGAAGGGGCCATTGCAACCCTACGCTGGATAGAGAAGACTGAGGCAGTTTTAAGAATAAGCAAGTGTGCTGAAGAAGATAAGATATTGTTTGCTTCTAATCTATTTAAGAATTCAGTACTAGAATGGTGGAACACTATCCTCCAATCAAGAGGAAGTGATAAAACCTACAATATGGAATGGGAAGAATTTAAGAACAAGGTAGAAAGGAAATTCTGCCCACCCAATGAGAAGGAACAGATTGCAAACAAATTTCTAAACCTTAGGATGACTGGTGTGGATAGTGTTGATACACTTTATGTGGACGCGACTCGACTCAGTTCGGTTCGGTTCAGCCCGGTTAGGTTCGGCTCAAGCACAACGTCACGACATTCCTCCGTCGTGCGCCCTAGAGTTCGACACGCGAAGCACGAAGCGCCACGAGCCATTTCCGCCGCCACATCATCATGATGATGTCATGATGATGTCACATGTTGACTAAAGCTTTATAATCTGAATGTTTGAGAAACATATGTACGTGCATGTATATGGACCAATCAACTTGTTTGATTAGAATGAAGGTTGGGCCGAATCAAAGCACTTGGGCCGAAATCCATTATTTGAACATGCATGTCGACGAAACATAAAGCGTTTCGTCGACTTTGGATTTTCGCCATAGCCATCCAACGTTTCATCGACTTTGAAGACTCGACATGTGTTTCGTCGACAACAACAGTTTCGTCGAGACCTGTTCAGTTTCGTCGTGTCTGTGACTATATATATATATTCAGATAGAACTCATAGAATACAGAACACACACACGAGAGAACCAGAGAGAGTTTACAGAGATTATTTTGTAAACATTGTATTGTAACCGTTTCAAAGCATTAATACATTGTGTGTTAATCGTTGAGTCTCGTGTTTATCATTTATGTGTTCGAACTTGGTTTAACTTACCCGTTTGGATTCCGCACTCTCGGGTTTGTCGGAAAACAGGGAATAGAGGTTACTCGATCCTCCGGGTGGACCTACAATTGATATCAGAGAATTGGCTCGATTCCTTGTTAAAACCAAGTTTGTGTTCTTGATTTTTCTTAGTTTGTTGGTGCACTACATCTGTCGACTTCGTCTTGGATCGAGTCTTAGCTTTAGAATGTTAGATTAGGGCATGTTTTATGAGAAAATATGAGTGTGTATATGTTTTAGGTAGAGGTTTTGCTTTTATGGTCATAGACTGAAGGTTTCGCTCATATGATCATTAGTGGTTTCGCTTATCTGTACAACTGAGGTTTCGCTTATCTGGAAAAGACTAACTCTAAAAGAGAGAAAGCTTTGAAGATGTTGAATGCTACCATGATGACAAAGCAGAAAGAGATCAACTTGTACATAGAAGAATGTGCAAAGTGGAAGAAAGAGTTGGATAGTGAAGCAACTGAGAACGAAAGAATCAGAAGATTGCTGCAAAGTTACAAAGGTTGTGACTACATAATTGATAGAATTTATCCAACAGTTGAAGGATTTGAAGCGTTTAAAAGTGAAGAAACAAAGCCAAAGAAGAAAAAGGATACTGGTAAGAAACAGGGTGTCTGTTATAATAAGTGTCCGCCTCCGATTTGGGAAGGGTATTAGTCTAGAAAACCAAATGAGGAGCAATTAAAAAAGGCAGTCAATATAAAGTTGGAGTCCGAGATAACCGACATATTACCAGACAACATTGACGTCACGTTCACAGCGTCCGACACAGATCATGAGTCCGAATTGATAAAACGAGTGGTCGATCAGGTGTTGGATAAGGATGAGGAGTCAGAGTCAAAGTCCGAGTCCGAAAGTTCGTGTCAGTCAGTCGAGAGTTCGAGTTCGTCTGAAAAGAGTTCAAAGTCGTCGGGAAAACGGGTGTATAGTAAAGAATTCTTGTTGTCAAAATCTAATTTGAATGATGAAACATTTGAAGTTGCATATACTTTAAATGATTCTGACAAATTATATTTTGATAAAGAGTTTCCAATAAGAGGTGTTAAAACTGAATTGATAAAAAAGGTTTTCAAACTAACAGAAATTAATCTTTCTGAAATAAAAGATGAAAATCTTAATGTAAAACCTAAACCTTACACCTCAAGAGTACAACAACGTTTGAACAAGAAAAAGGGTTACAATTCTGGTTCTGGTTTTCAAAAGAAACCAAACCACAATCGTAGCTACAAAAAGAAAGGACTTGGTTTTATTCCACCTGAAAACTATAAAAATGAAAAATATGTTCGAGATTTTAAATAAAAAATGACATATGTTGCAGGAACTAGTCATGAAGAGGAAGCAAAAAGTCCATTCTGGAAACAATCTAACCAAGAATTTCTTGCCGAGAAGAGAAAGAATGGAGCTTATGTGAAGAAAGAGACAAGAACATGTTTCCGATGCAATGAAGCTGGTCACATTGCATGGAACTGCCCGAAAGCGACAAACACAAAACAGGGAGTTTCTGGAAAACTAAAAGAAGTTATTGTTGATAAAACCGAACCACCAACTGAAAAATTTAAAGTTTTCAAAAATTCAACATTTGAAGTTGGTGAGTGTTCGAAGAGATTTTACAGGCGAAGTGTTAAACTTGACAATCAAGCTTGGGTTGTTAAGAAATCTGAGGTAAAATCTGGCGATGAATCTGATTCCACAAAATCAGAGGAGCCACAGTTTGATGAGAGTGATAAAAATTCAGTTCCTTCAATGGATGATGAGAACTTTCCACCATTGAGGAATGAAAATTTTAAAAGGAAAACTGGAAAGTCTGAAATCTCAAATCAGGGTTATTCTGAGAAGGATAACTTTGATGTTGAGAAAGCGTTTAATGGGAAAGTTAAGAAGATTTTCGGAAAAACGGTTGATGGAAAGGTGAAAGGGGTAAAAGAGTTTTATGCTAAAAAGAAAGCAACTTACACTCCAATTGCTTCTGAATTGAAAACACCCAAGGCTGGTCAGGCTTGGGTGGACATTTTCTTTGCTTGAAAAACCTGACTTGCCGGAGATCCCAAGTTTATATCGTGGATCAGGAATCGGCATCATTCATATTTTAAAGTGTTTGTATGAAAGTTGTTAAAATTGTTAAAATCTTTACAGGTTAAGTGTGACTTGCCGGAGCTTCCAGGTTGGTAAGTGCGAAGCAGGAATCGGCATCTTGATTTGTAAAATGGTTTGTGTAGATGTTTTATTCCTACATGTGGTTATATGTTTTGGATATTCTTACAAGTGGTGAGAGGTTGATTCTGACAAAGTGATTACTCAAGGTCATTAGTTTGAACTTGATGTAATCTTGATACAAGAGATTGAATGGACAAAATGATGAACCATACCCCTGACCCTAAGAGTGGATAAAACAAAACTTATTTTCCGGAAAAATCATTTTGGTTAAAACAAACTTAAGTGTTTTGAAATCATAATGAGAAAATAGTTTTGTGAAAGGGGGAGTTCTGATTGTTTATGCCAAGTGGATGGAGATTTGAAGCGATTCGATTTCAGTTGTCAAGTTTGTTGTATAGTTTATTTTCAAATTTCCTTTAATCTGTTTGCATTTTAGGGGGAGTAGAAATTTCAGAAAATCCAAAAACATTAGAAAATTTGAAAAAGGCAAAAACATGATAAAATCAAAAATGAGTTTTGGTGTCAAAGAAGAGGAAATGATAGTACATCAGTAGACAATTACAGTATGCTAAAGAATTGTATTGTTTAAATAGCGTTAAACGGTCTCACTGATGATATGCCGATAGGTTTTTACACATTTAGTAAGCTTTTTCGGGATATAAACTTAAAATCAAACTTGCTTATTTCATGGGGAACACTACTTGGATATATAGGTAACCCCTGAAATCTCGTTTGAAAGGTCCCTCTTTCTGAGATACTAGGTCTTTATGCTCAGTGATATCTGGGGTATTATCCCGGGACTTCTGATTTTGCGGAAGCAATGGCCTAGTCCCCGGAGAATACTTTCCGCATGCTTGAAATATAGCGCAGCCCTCAGCAAATTGATGAAACAATAAAATTGATAGTCATTGCTGTTGTAATCAAAAGATCCTCTAAAGGGGACCCACCAAAAGTCGAAGCCGTCATCTCTCTGCATATCGAAAGATCGACCTGAGCTCTCACGGCCCTCGCAATTTAACCCCTTACAGATATCATCTGTGGTATACTCACCTGTAAGACTGAATATTGGGATCTGGATACGGGAGTATATTCAAGAGGTGGGACACATGAATGAGTTTAAGTTCTTAAAACACCTAACTCATATCCTGAATCAGTTGAAATTTGTGTGAGAATTTAAGTGGATCAGTATATCGGCAATCTAAGTGAATTGTTTAATTCTTAATGTGTAACTAAGCTCAACGGTACTCGTGATTTGTCATAAACTGATATGATCCTCTTACACAAACTCACAAAAATAGTGTCTGTAAATATTTCTTTATTGCATTTCTTTTCATTAAAAAATTCAAAAAGATTTTCAGTGTGTTTTAGCAGAAATTTTTTAAAAAGTTCAAAAAGATTTTCGACAACTGATGTTGGAAAGCTGATTTTCAAAGTTCCGAGTGCTAAACATGATGACATTGTTGTGAGGGGGAGTATATCTTAATCATCAAATGTGTTTTGACAATTAACAAGTGGTTCATCATAAAGAAAGTAGTTAGAGGGAGAGTCATTGTTGGTGCACATGTTTATGAAAGAGAATTAGTAGTGGTGCACTTAATTTGTTAAATTCATAAAACTTATTTCTGGGTTAAGAATGTGCAGGAATAGACAAGTTTCAATTCTGAATCTGAAGATAGAGTGCCAGGTTTCGGATTCTGAAGACAAAGAAAGCCAGACAACGATCCTAAAGCTGATGATGCTGATGTACTGAAGAAATGCCAGCATATCGCAAGAGGGAGTCTGAAGACCTGCAAGAATAGATTGAGAGAGTGATGCCCAGAGACAGATCAAGACTGAAGATGCGAAGACTCGACACTTAAGACTCGTCAACATCTGAGGGGGAGTCTGTTGGTGCACTACATCTGTCGACTTCGTCTTGGATCGAGTCTTAGCTTTAGAATGTTAGATTAGGGCATGTTTTATGAGAAAATATGAGTGTGTATATGTTTTAGGTAGAGGTTTCGCTTTTATGGTCATAGACTGAAGGTTTCGCTCATATGATCATTAGTGGTTTCGCTTATCTGTACAACTGAGGTTTTGCTCTTATGGTCATGTACGTATGAGCGAACCTCAGTAACTATATATAGGGGTTCCCATGAGCGAAACCACATAGATCAGTCCCTTGTATTCCACGCCGAAGTGCTGCCGGTGTGAAGATCAAGCTGTAATCATTGTCAGATTAATACAATCAGTAGATTAATTGAAGAATCAGCTGTTTCTACTCCGTTTCTTGTTATTCCGCACCTGAAACAGAGTTGAACTTCTCTGAACGACTCGTTCGGGTCAGATCACGATCCTACATAGTTTTTAATGAGTTTTTCTTGAGATTTGATCTTTAAAGTTCATACATTTTCCAGAAAAACGTTGTTAAAAATCTTGAAAATCTTGGTATTTTTGCTTCTAGTTCATATAAAACCTTGTTAAAACTCTTGTATACACGTTAGTATTGGTTTTCTATTAAACTTTATTGCAAAATTGTTGATGTTCGGAAATTTTCAGGTGGCCAGAATCATTATGGTGTTCTTGAAATATTCAAACTGTTCTTGAATAATTTCCATGTTTGATCTTATTTGTGTTATGAATTATTGATATGATTATAAAATTATTGTTTGACAAATTTGGCCGTATGAAATGATGAATAACAGGTAGACAAGATAAGTGAGTTTGAAAAGGAAGCTTATTGTGTCAGAAAAGGGATAAGGTTATTTGAAAAAGGGTCACCAACAAATTCTAGATCTTATCCAAAAACCACATAGTTTCGTCATAAGTCAAGTTACGTCGCATCAGTGTTTTGAGTTTCGTCACACAAAAAAAAAATAAAAAATAAAAAAATAATAATAAAAAAAGGCATCAAGTTTCGTCAAAGTGGTATTGAGTTTCGTCGAAGTAATTTATCATTTCATACGTTTCGTCGTTCATACGTTTCGTCGAGTAATATAGTTTCGTCAAAACTTATAAAATATTTAACAGAAGCTTTGCAAATCACATTTAACTGTTTGATGTGAGTGATTTAATCAGGTTTTCATCAATAGACATCCAAAATGAATCCGAATTGGTGGGGTACTCCGTGAAATGCAGAGAGCAAATATAGAAGCACGGGTTTATCTCCCTCATGGGCCGAATCTCCCGCACCTGCATCTAATACAGAAATCAAGTATACAAACACGCGTTTGTCGCCATCATGGGCTGAATCTCCCGCAACCGCATCTTCGCAAGCGAATCAAATGTCAACAGGTCAATGGGCGTTTGTTTCAAATCAAACTCCTAGTATTCAAAGTATACTCCTAAGCGAGAGCGAGACCGGAAGTCTAAATCGCCCATCGAAACTGATGCACATAAACGAATATCCTGGATGGGTAGATAGATTCCATACGTATGTCAATGGGCAAAACACGGAATTGTGGTTATGTTTTACTACAGATTTCGATCAAGCTCTTGAGGTTGCCGCTTCAACTGCCGCTACATTTGCAGATCTTACTGAAGACGAGAAAAAGGCATATGATCTAGAAAAGAAAGCATATGCTATTCTGACTCAGGCGATGAGCAAGGAAATATATCATCAGTTCGTCAGCTTCAAGACGTCAAAGCGATTGTGGGATGCATTGAAGACAAGGGGTCTAGGAAATGAAAAGTCACGCCAATTGCGACATGATTTACTCAAAAAAGGAGTTTGATGGTTTCACATGTATGGAAAGTGAATCTTTGGGAGATATGACAAGTCGATTCTATCACCTGCTGACTGAATTGAGTAATTATGGGGTAGTAACAACTCCAGCAGAGGTAGTCACAAAGTTTGCCGATGCATTGCCACCTCAATGGAATAGTTTCTTGGAAATCCTGAAGTACAATGGCGCATTGGCTACGACAAACATCAATGACTTCGTTCAGCTCTTGGAGAACAAAGATCAGGAAGAAACCCTAAAGGCGAAAAGGGTTCCAGTGCGACAAAATCCTGATATGTATTATGGAACTTCTAGCACTTCTGCAAGACCAGTTTCACATGCTCCACTTCAAACGGCGTTTGTCACAAGCACAGATTTATATGGCAATACGATACAAGTTCCTGTAAAGCCAGCTCCAACCACAGACTTGTATGGAAATCCACTACAACCAGCTCCATAACAGCAAAGCTATCGGCCATCTACCGTAGCAACTGATTTGTATGGGAATCCACTTCCTCCTCAACAACAAGCTTGTTATGGAAGCACATCATCTGCTGGTCAGCCATCAAAGTCAAATACAGTACGACTTGACACGTCAAACTTCTCCAAAGTTAGCATTGAAGTAGCTAAAGATCATATGGAGATACTAAACACATTGGTGAGCTCGTATTGTGGGTTGATTGCAGGGCAGATCGGAAACATCAATCTAACTCAAGAAGATTATCAGCAGATCGATAAAGAAGAGATGTATATGATGGACATCAAATGGGCTTTCGCCAGTGCTGTAAGGCGAGCTAAAGACTTCATGGAACGGATGGGTAGAACCAGCTTGGAAAGCAAGAAAGATACCAACTATGGGTTCGACAAGCAATCCGTCAAGTGCTTTAACTGTGGTGAACGTGGTCATTTCAAACGTGAATGCACAAAGCCAGCACAGCATGGGAACCAGAATCCTTTCAGGGGTCAAGGCAACCAACAGAATCAGAATCAAACCAGGAATGATGATCGCACCTTGGTCCCTGCAAACAATCAAGCAGGACCATCGAACACCAATCAGGCTCTTGTAGTGCAAATAGATGAAGGTTGCGACTGGTCAATGCAATTAGGCATTGGTGATCAGGGAGGAGCAGCTTGTTTTGTTGAAACTGCTAAAGATTTGAAGCACGCCAGTGGTGGAGAATCTTCCGCCAGTGGTGGTGAATCTTCAGATGAAGAGAGTTCTGGTTATTCAAGGAGTTCTGATGAGGAAATCTCAACCTCAGGTGAAGATTATTCTGATGATGTATCTAGTGGGAGAATCGATGCAGATATCGATGAATTGTTAGGAGAAGTTGTAGTAGGGAATGATAGAAGATCTATTCTGGTGGATCAAGTTGCTTATTCTTCTTCTTCTCTTCATTCAGCCTTTATGGCTAATGGCGGCAGTTCATCAAGCCAGGTATGTGTCGATGAACCAACTGTTGTTAATTGTGATAATTGTGCTAGCTTAAGTGTTAAATGTGCTGATTTGGATGCTAATATGTCTGAGTTACAAAGCAAACATTATGCTTTAAATGCTAAATTGTTTGACTTGCAAAACAAACATGTTTCTTTAGATGCTAAGTGGTGTGATTTGCAAAGCAAACATGAGGCTTTGCAAAACAAATATGAAGTGACAAATATCCACAATCAAAAGTTGATAGTGGATCTTTCGAAATGCAAAGAGGCTAACATGTTTTATGAAAACCATGAAAAGGAATTTAAAACGGTGGTTGCAAATTTAAGAAAAGATAAAACCGAATTGACAAAAATGGTTTTAAGAAAACAAACTAACATAAACTGTTATATCAATTGTCTTGAGATCATGCAAAAAGAGTTAGCCTGTACAAAGTGTGAAAGTGAGGCGATTCGGCTTAAGCTAGAAAGTTATTCAAACTCTAGATATGTACTGGATCACATCATTGGCACACAAAAAGAGAAAAAGGATGTCACGTGCATTGGATACAAGAAATGTCCACCACCTCTTAGACAAAATTATGATGCCATGCCTGATGAGGAGAATAGAACTCATTATGAGGAATCTGTTCCTTTAGACATTGAGGAATTTGCAACGGGACTTGGATACAAACTGGAAGTATCATCAGATTCGAATGTGTCAGCAGATACATGTGTGTCTCCTGCTGAACAGAATCAGGATCCTCCAGTTATTGTTGAGGATGCTGATTCTTCTGATGATGAATCCGATGATACCGACTCAGCACAGTCTGATGCGGTAATCAAAGAAGAGGACATACCTCTTGAGAATCATATTCTATGTGATCCTCCCGCAAAACCTGCTAAGACTGCTCTGGTCGAGTCCACGTCTGCAAAAGAGTCTGAGAGTGTGAATTTGCTGTACACTCTTGTTGGTGATGATAAAATCTACTCTAACAAAGATTTTCCTATTAAGAATGTTAATCAATCTTTAATTAGTAAAATTTTTGAGGATTCAACAAGTAAGTTCTTGGGAAAGACAGGATCACACGTTGTGGTAGCACAGTGTCCTCCTATCCCAAAGGCTGAAGTTCGAAAACAATATGGCAATCAAAAATTACCAACAGTGAAAAAGCAGCAAAATCATACCAAACCAAATGGTAAATCAACGACTCAAGGTCGAAAGCACCGAACCAAAAGAAGAACAAGAAAGTGAACTTTGTGAAATCGACGGGAACAGATAAACTTGAAACATTTGCCAATAAATCTAACTTGGATCATGTTAATCAAGTTAAAATGTTGAAAAGAAATGAACCAAATAGTTCAAAACCAAGTACCTCGGGATCACAAAGTTCATCATCGACAAGACAATCACATGATACTTCGGGGTTTGTAGAACGAAGATCATGTTTTTCAAGTGGCACATTTGGACATATTATTCGAAATTGTCCATATCTTCATAAACAAAAAGCCAAAGTTGATGATCCCCGTGACCAAATTGACCGCAAGCGATCTGTTTCATCAAAACCAGATCCCCGTCTTGTAAAAGAAAGGGAAAAGAAACAGAAACGTCAACATGTTAAGAAAATTGAAAAGGCGATTAAAACCGACGTGGTTAACAAAACATCTGTTTCTGTCAAACCAGACAATTCAAAAACTTCAGACAATCATGAAGTTAAGATTTTAAAGAATAACATTGGTAAAACAAAACAGACCTGGAAACCAAAAACGGTTACTGAATCAGGGGGAACATCACAATTTCCACAACATCGAGAAGTTCAAGTTACTTATGTTGATGAAAATGGAAGACCCAAGACCACAAAGGCTTGGGTCCCCATCTCCAACTAATCATGTGAGTACATGTGCAGGGTGTTTCAGGAGGAACTTTCAGCAGTCATTGGATTGTTGATAGTGGGGCATCCAGGCACATGACCGGCGACATGAAGCTTCTCTACGACGTTAAATCTATTAGAGGAGGTTATGTTGCTTTTGCTGGAGATAAAGGCGGATATATAACAGGAGAAGGAATGGTATCTAACGGGGTTGTAAGTTTTGACAAGATCAACTTTTTACAACAGCTTGATCACAATCTTCTCAGCGTTTCACAAATCTGTGATAAACAGTTTTCAGTACACTTTGATGCAAATGGATGTTATGTGCTGAAACCCGGCTTCAAGATTCCAAAAGAATGGATTCTCTTATCAGCTCCAAGGATAAACGATTTATATGTTCTTGATATGAGCCAAGCTATTACAACGACTGCACAAGCAACTTGTTTCATTACAAAAGCGACTGAAAAAGACTTTATCTCTTGGCACAGGCGTATGGGTCACATTTACTTACGAAAAATGAATCATTTGGTGTCGAATGAATTAGTGAATGGTGTTCTTCTTAAAAATTTCCATCTTCAAGACGTCTGTGTTTCATGCCAAAAAGGAAAGCAAACTAAGAAACGACATCCGACAAAGAAGATCAACACGGTGTCTTGAACGTTTGCACATGGATTTGTTCGGTCCTGTCAAGCACAAAAGCGTCAGGAATGATCAATACTGCCTCCTAATAACTTATGATTATTCAAGATTTTCTTGGGTAGCATTTATGGCTCACAAGAGTGAAACTTTCGGTATTATCAAAAACTTGATCATTCAGATTGAGAATTTGTATAAGTTGAAGGTTAGACGGATACGCAGGGACAATGGTACAGAATTTAAGAATCGTGACATGGCGGAGTTTTGCACATCAAAAGGTATTCTTCACGAATTTAGTGCGGCTTAAACTCCTCAACAGAACGGCGTCGCTGAACGTAAAAATCATACATTGATCGAGACTGCTAGGACGATGTTAGTAGAGTCACAATTGCCGATTCCCTTCTGGAATGAAGCTGTGTCCTCTGCTTGTTATACATTGAACCGAGTCCTTACAGTCAAAAGACACAACAAGACCTGCTTTGAGCTTCTTCACAAACGGAAACCAGATTTGTCATATCTTGAACCGTTTGGAGCTCCTTGCACAATGATCGATCCTAATGGAAAGTTTGGGGCAAAAGCTATTGAAGGTCACTTTCTTGGTTATGCCACCCCGAACTTAAGAGTCTGGAATCTACATACTAAAAGGGTTGAGGAATGGTCTGAAGTCAGAGTACAAAGGCACACATTGCCAGTCAAAAATCCGGGTCAACCATGGATGTTTGAGTACGATGACTTTTTCAATTCGATCAATGTTGAAGCAGTTGAAGAAAATGCTGCTGCAAGGATGTTTTTCGAGAGTAACAATGCAACAGATTCACCGTTGGTTCGTCCAATTATTGTCAATCAAGAACCATCTTCAGTGAACAATAATGCTCTTGACAATGAGGATTTTCATGATGCAACTGAACTGAATGAATCTTCAGAGGATGATGAATTTCTAGATGCAGATCTAGAAGCTCCAAAAACAGCTGTACAAGGTACTTTGGAAGCTACTGCATCATCCTCTTCGTCAGTTCCGGGTATTGAATTGGTTGTTGATCTCAATCTTAACAATCTGGGTACAAATATTCCAGTTCAGGATAATCCAGAAACAAAGATTCACAATACCCATCCTCAACAAAACATCATCGGTAATTTACAGAGTGGCATTCAAACAAGAAACATGTTGCGAAACAACAACAACGCAGGCCTGTATGCGGCGATTCGAGAATCTGGTCAACAGAATGATTGGTCTTTCGCGTGTTATGTCTCACAGGAAGAGCCAAGAACTTGGAAATAATCTTTGAAAGATAACTCTTGGGTTGAAGCAATGCAGGAAGAACTACAAAAATTCCAGAAACTTGGTGTCTGGAAGCTCGTAGAAAAAACCTGCTGATTACAAGAAGATTGGTACCCGTTGGGTGTATAAATGCAAAAAGGATGACCGTGGTATCGTTATTCGAAACAAAGCAAGATTGGTCGTTCAAGGTTTTCGTCAGATTGAAGGTATAGACTACAACGAAGTGTATGCACCTGTTGCACGTCTGGAAGCAATTCGGATCTTTCTGGCTTATGCCTCATTCAAAGGATTCAAGGTTTACCAGATGGACGTCAAAAGTGCATTCTTACATGGTCTAGTCGAAGAAGAGGTGTATGTTGAACAGCCTCCAGGTTTTGAAGATCCTATCCATCCCGATCGAGTTTGGTTGCTGAACAAAGCTCTCTATGGTCTACATCAAGCACCGCGAGCTTGGTATGCAACCTTGTCTAATTACCTGTTGGAGAATGGATTTCGCAGAGGTCTTATCGATTGCACTCTCTTCATAAAAGAACAAGATGGAGATCTTCTACTGGTTCAGGTATATGTGGATGATATTATATTTGGTTCTACTAACAATGTTATGTGTAGGGATTTCGAGCGTGTAATGCAGGATAAATTCGAGATGAGCGTTATGGGGGAGATGACATTCTTTTTGGGCTTGCAAGTGCAACAAACGAAGTCTGGGATTTTCATCCATCAGACTAAGTATGTTCAAGACATCTTGAGCCGATTCCAGATGTCCGACACATCGCCCATTGGTACCCCACTGCAGCAAAATCATGGAATTAATCCTGACTTGAAGGGTGAAGTTGTTAGCTCTTCATACTACCGCGCGATGATTGGATCCCTTATGTACCTCACAGCATCAAGACCATATATAATGTATCTAACATGCCTGCTAGCCAGATATCAAGTGAACTCGAAGGCCTCACATCTTGCAGCTGTAAAGAGGATTTTTCGTTATTTGAAGGGTTGCCCAGACACCGGTCTATGGTACCCTAAGGATGATAACTTTGACTTGATCGCTTTCAGTGATTCAGATTTTGGCGGATGCAAAATCGACGGCAATTCCACAACGGCTGGATGCCAGTTTTTAGGAACTCGCCTCGTAACATGGCAGTGCAAGAAGCAGACTTGTGTCGCCACATCAACTTATGAAGCTGAATACATTGCTGCCTCAAGTTGTTACTCCCAAGTCCTGTGGATACAACAGCAAATGCGCGATTACGGTTTTGAATTCCTAACTACTCCTATTTTAGTCGATAATTCTGCTGCCTTATCTATCACTAGAAATCCTGTGCAGCATTCAAAGACCAAACACATCGAAATTAAGTATCACTTCATACGTGATTGCTTTGATAAAAGGCTTATCGATGTTGTTAAAGTCCACACTGATGACCAACGTGCCGACTTATTTACCAAAGCATTTGATAAATCAAGATTTGACTTTTTATTATTGGTAAACGGCATTAAGGTCAAGCAAGAGTAATCCGCATCGGAAAATCGTTTTTGTAAATATCTTTGTGTTTTTAAAATTATTGTAAGTTTGTTGATTTTAGGGGGAGTAATTCCAAATTTGAAAAATTCAAAAACATCGAAAAATTTCAAAACCCAAAAACAATAGAAAAACAAAAATGAGTTTCCTGGCGAGCAAAAGAGAAAATGATAGTACATCAGTGGTCTGTTGAAACCTCTTTAAACTGAAATGAAAAATGAAAAAATGTTAAGCAGCTCTATATAAGATGTATCGGTAGGCTCACAATCATCTTAAAGTGTGCAGGGTGATATAAACTTAAATCGACTGAAGACTGTGTGGGAACCACTCATTGGCATATGGTCTTAGTACCGAAATTTCGTTTGAGAGATTGCCGAGGTTCTGAGATATGTGGTCTTTATGCTGTTTATCATCTGGGTATCATGGTTGTTTCTTTTACCGAAACAAACGGAGACGAAGTCTAGATCTTCCATGATACCATACATACGTGTACATATTGCATACGACCTCAATAAGTGATCAACAATCACATGTCCCAAAAAATAAGTGATAATATATCACATTTATCCTGGAGTCAAGTTCGTCTCTTTGCTGTATGAAAGTACTGACCTGTTCACGGACTTACTCTTGTGCCCTCATGCATCTGAAAATCAAGTTCCTCATCAATAAGTGATTCTATCACATAGGGCTTGTTTTCATTCAAAATAAGTGAGTTTCTCACATTTTCATATACGTCAAAACGGATGATAAATGGTATACTCACCAGTAAGATGAACTCTCGTGCATACCTTGATACGGGAATGTGTCGTGATGTGGATGAACACCGGTCGGTAAGTATAAATCATACCTTAACGTATCCCCTCGCCATGATTACATCTGATAAGTTGAGCTTATGTGGATAACAATACCGATAATCGTTATAGGATGTTTATCTAAATGTTAACAAAAAGAACAACAAGAGCGTTTTGGCATGACCGTACACTGATATGACTCTCTTACTCTCGAAACTCGCAAAAAGAATGTTTGTACATATTTACTTTTCTTAGTTTCTGCAACTCTGTATATATTTATTTACTGCTTTCAGTCTTTAAGTTTGAAATATTCAAAAATACCAAAAAGATTTTAGGTGTGTTTTAATATAAACTTTATAAAAGTCAAAAAGATTTTATTTCTATCTTATTTTCGATCGTACGATGTTGGAACTCGAGTCTTCGTTTCCTGAAACCTGTTGAAAACCAAAACGACTGAATCTTCATAAACGCTCAGAGTTTGCAAGTTAATAATCAAATTGAAAAATCTGTTAACTTTTCAAACAAATTGTCGGACAGTAGTTGAATGAGAATTGGTCTCATATGCGTCGTTTGTTTATGTTAACTATATTCCAAGCAGTTGTTCTCATTACGCATTTAGCTTTCTTGCATGTGCAGATGCTAAAGGTAAGGAGAACATGTTCGATGACAAGCTTCGGAATGAAGACACGATGTAAAGGCACTCAAATGATAAAGATGACCGAGTTTCCGCTGATCACTCATCAATACCACAAGGATCTGAAACATTGAAGATCAAAAGATTCACAAGCATAATCAAAGGGGGAGTTTATTGATACACTTCCTAAATGAAAGAGGGAGTTTGTTAATACACTTTCTACTTGCAAAACGTGAAGACTTTGAAGATCCTCCGACATGATAGACATGGAAGATGAACCCTCACGAGTAGCGTCCAAGGGGGAGTTTGTTGATACACTTTATGTGGACGCGACTCGACTCAGTTCGGTTTGGTTCAGCCCGGTTAGGTTCGGCTCAAGCCCGACGTCACGACATTCCTCCGTCGTGCGCCCCAGAGTTCGACACGCGAAGCACGAAGCGCCGCGAGCCATTTCCCGCCGCCACATCATCATGACATCATCATGATGATGTCATGATGATGTCACATGTTGACTAAAGCTTTATAATCTGAATGTTTAAGAAACATATGTACGTGCATGTATATGGACCAATCAACTTGTTTGATCAGAATGAAGGTTGGGCCGAATCAAAGCACTTGGGCCTAAATCCATTATTTGAACATGCATGTCGACGAAACATAAAGCGTTTCGTCGACTTTGGAGTTTCGCCGTAGCCATCCAACGTTCCGTCGACTTTGAAGACTCAACATGTGTTTCGTCGACAACAATAGTTTCGTCGAGACCTGTTCAGTTTCGTCATGTCTGTGACTATATATATATATTCAGATAGAACTCATAGAACACAGAACACACGCACGAGAGAACCAGAGAGAGTTTACTGAGATTATTTTGTAAACATTGTATTGTAACCGTTTCAAAGAATTAATACATTGTGTGTTAATCGTTGAGTCTCGTGTTTATCATTTACGTGTTCAAACTTGGTTTAACTTACCCGTTTGGATTCCACACTCTCGGGTTTGTCGGAAAACAGGGAATAGAGGTTACTCGATCCTCCGGGTGGACCTACAGATAGTAAGGGATACACTAAAATATTCTTCGAATACGCTAGAATAGTGCCAACTCTTGCTTCACCAGAACCAGTGTTAATCTCCAGTTATATCTGGGGATTAATCGGAGAGATTAGACACGTAGTCAAGGCAGCTAGACCTCAAACCATAGAAGAAGTTGTAGAACTAGCAAATACCTTGACAGATGAATTAATCCATACCCGAGAAGAAGATCAAAGGAGGAACCTAACCCAGAAACTCACACAAGAATTTTATTCTGGAAATTTTAATCGTGGGAAAAATATAGGTTCTACCTCTACACCTTACTGTAAGAATTGCAAAAGAAAGCATTCAGGAAGATGCTCCATATACTGTAACTTTTGCAAAAAATCGGGACACAAGGAAGAAAACTGCAGGAAGAAAGCTAATAACAGGATATGTTACAACTGCGGAGAACAAGGTCATATCAAGCCTAATTGCCCGAAATTAGCTCCAACTACAAACAACAAGAATACTCAAAATGCTAGAGCATTTGTTCTAACTGCAGATGAAGCCAAGATGATTCCAGATGTCATAGCTGGTACGTTTTTAGTTAATGATATTTTTGCTAAAGTATTATTTGACTCTGGTGCAAACCAAAGTTTTGTTAATACATCATTTTGCAAACTTCTAAATCAATCATTAACTAAACTACCACAAGAATGTCTAGTAGAGACAGCTAATGGAGAAACTGTTAGGATTTCTGAAATCTTGCAGGGAGCAAGAATAGAAATTTTAAATCAGAAATTTATTGCAAACCTTTATCCCATGAATCTGACAGGATTCGATGTCATTTTAGGAATGGATTAGTTAATAACCAATAAATCCAGTATTTTATGTGATCAAAAGTCAATTCAAGTAAATTCACCAAAAGGTAAAACGATCACAATTAAAGGAGATAAATCATCTAGATCCACAAAATTCATCTCTGTGATGAAAACTGCAAGTTATATAAGAAAAGGTTCTATAGTGTATTTGATTTCCATAATCACTAACACTAAAGGAAAGGATTTAAAAGATATTCCAGTAGTATCTCAGTTTTCATATGTATTTCCCGAAGAATTGCCAGGACAACCTCCAGATAGAGAAGTTGAATTCAGAATCCATTTAATGCCCGGAAGAGCACCGATTGCCAAAGCACCTTACCGTTTGGCACCTGCAGAAATGCAAGAATTGAATAAACAAATTAGATGAATTGTTAGAAAAAGGATTTATACAACCTAGTTCGTCGCCATGGGGAGCGCCAATACTATTTGTTAAAAAGATGGACGGATCAATGCGTATGTGCATTGATTACCGTGAATTAAACAAGGTCACGATTAAGAATCGGTACCCATTACCAAGAATCGAGGATCTGTTTGATCAACTACAAGGAGCTCGATTTATCTCTAAATCGATTTAAGGTCAGGATATCATCAATTAAAGGTACAGGAAGAGGACATTCCTAAGACCGCATTCAGAACAAGGTATGGCCATTATGAGTTTACTGTCATGCCATTTGGTTTAACCAATGCCCCAGCCGCATTTATGGACATGATGAACCAAATATGTAAGCCATATTTGGATAAATTCATAATCGTTTTCATAGATGATATTCTCATTTACTCTAAGAATAAAGAGGATCATGCAAAGCATTTGCACGCACTTTTAAGTCTATTAAGAAGGGAAAAACTTTATGCTAAATTTTCCAAGTGCGAATTTTGGTTAGAACAGGTAAAGTTTCTTGGACACCTAGTCAATCATGAAGGAATTCACGTGGACCCAACAAAGATCGAGGCGATTACTAAATGGAAAACCCCTGAGTCACCAACTGAGGTTAGAAGTTTCTTAGGATTGGCCGGTTATTATAGAAAATTTATTCAAGATTTTTTTAGAATAGCCATTCCCTTAACTAAGCTAACCTGTAAATCTGTTAAGTTTGAATGGGGATTAAAACAAGAAGAAGCCTTTAGAATCCTTAAGCAACGATTAACCCATACACCCATACTAGCGTTACCAGAAGGAACTGAAGACTTTGTAGTCTATTGTGACGCTTCTAAATTAGGTTATGGATGTGTATTAATGCAACGACAAAAGGTTATAGCTTATGCATCTAGACAACTTAAGAATCATGAAGAGAATTATTCAACCCATGATTTAGAGTTAGGAGCTATAATTTTTGCTCTTAAGATTTGGAGACATTACCTTTATGGTAGTAAGTTTACCATATTCACTGATCATAAGAGTTTAAGGTATGTTTTCAAGCAAAAGGAGTTGAATATGAGACAAAGACGATGGATTGAGATGCTTAGTGACTATGATTGTGATATCCAGTATCATGAAGGAAAAGCAAATGTAGTGGCGGATGCTTTAAGCTGAAAGTATCATGAAAAGCCAAAAAGGGTACGTTCTCTTAAATTAAATCTACAAGTAGATTTAAATGATCAGATAAGAGAAGCACAAGAATCAGTAATCAAGGAAGATACTGAAAAATTAAAAGGTATGATTAAAGAGTTAGAACAAGGAACAGATGGAATTTGGAGATTCCATACAAAGAGAATATGGATACCTAAACTAGGAAACCTACGTCATCGTATATTAGAAGAAGCCCATAAGTCTAAGTATACGATGCATCCAGGAAATGATAAGATGTATCAAGATTTAAGAAAGAATTTCTGGTGGATAGGAATGAAAAAGGACATAGCAGCCTATGTTTCTAAATGTTTAACTTGTTCACAAGTTAAAGCTGAACACCAGAAACCCTCATGATTTCTACAACAGTTAGAAATGCCAGTGTGGAAATGGGAATTGATAACAATGGATTTTGTTACTAAATTACCCAAAACAAAGAAAGGTAATGATACAATCTGGGTGATTATAGATAGGCTAACCAAGTCAGCTCATTTTCTATCAATGAAGGAAACTTTCAGTATGGAACAATTAGCTAAGTTATATGTAAATGAAATTGTTTCTTTATATGGCATTCCTTTATCAATTGTTTCTGATAGAGATAGTCGATTTACCTCTCATTTTTGGTCAAGTTTCCAAAAGGCAATGGGAACCAAGTTAAAGTTGAGCACAGCTTATCACCCTCAAACGGATGGACAAAGCGAAAGAACAATTCAGACAATGGAGGACATGCTTAGAGCTTGTGTAATTGATTTTGGAGGTAATTGGGACGATCACTTACCTTTAGTAGAATTTTCTTATAATAATAGTTATCACACAAGTATCAATGCTCCACCATTTGAAGCACTTTATGGACGAAAGTGCCGAACCCCAGTCTGTTGGGCAGAAATTGGGGAGAAGCAACTATCTGGACCTAAGATAGTTCAAGAAACAACCGACAAGATCATTCAAGTCAAGGAACGATTGAAAACAACACGTGATCGACAGAAGAGTTATGCTGATAACCGACGCAAGCCATTGGAATTTCAAGTAGGAAATAAAGTATTGTTGAAAGTCACTCCTTGGAAAGGAGTAGTAAGATTCATCAAAAGAGGGAAGCTAAGTCCCAGGTATATTGGACCTTTTAAGATTATTAGAAGAATAGGACCTGTAGCCTATCAGCTACAACTGCTAGAGGAAATGGCAGGAATACATGATGTATTTCATGTATCTAATCTCAAAAAGTGTTTGGCTGATGAATCACTGATAGTACCTCTTAAGGATATAGAGGTAAATGAACAACTCAAGTTTGTAGAAAGACCTCTACAGATTGAAAACAGGAAAGTCAAAAACTTCAAGCATAAGTGTAACACCCCGTGTTTTCGGGAAGTCAAAGTCAAAGTCAAGGTCAAGTCAACGACCGATTTTGCGCAACCGATTAATAATAGATTTCTTTGTTTTAGCTATTATGTGGAGTAAGTGTCTATAATTACAATAATCGACGTGTGTTAATCGATATTCAATCGACCTACGACTGTGAACTATAGGCAGTAACAATGCGATAAAGTTAATCTACCAATAATCAAGCTATGCTAATCAAATCGACATCGAACCATAATACGAACCGCACTCGACTTACGAAATTAGTTATTGATATACGTGTGTGTGTGCCTTATGTGTTACCTGTGCGTGTTTATTTATTTATGTTATGTGGTGATAATCAATCGAAATGCAATCTAACTCGAAATGCAATCGAACTCAATCGAAACTCGAAATCGAACTCGAACACGAATCACAATCGACTATGATAATTAGTGGAGAAGGGATAGTGCTCGATATGAATTAGTTGGGACTGAAAGTAATTTGACTAGGAAACCCTATCGTATCGAACCACACGCAATCGAAATCGAATCGCCAAAAATCGCCGCGTCAAACATACGAACCAAGTGCCATCCGGCCGGATAGCCACAATGCTACAGGCCAGGCGCCATCCGACCGGAATGTCATCCGACCGGATAAGCCATCTGAGCGGTGTGTCATCCGATCGGATAGCCCTTTCCTCTTTTGGAATCCTATAAATACCCCTGTCATTGTCATTCTTTCTACTTTTGGAAACCCTCTGTCCGAACAGCTCGTGCTCCCCACCTTTTCTTCAATTTCTCTCGATCAAGGTAAGATCTCGTCCCAAATCTTGTACTTTCTTGATCTACACGCACTCCTACACCTTTCTATCTTTTAAATCTTAACTTTCAACCTTGAAATCACTAGATTTCGGGTGTTCTAGGATGATGTCATCATGGGTTCTTCAAGAACTTCATGTTTTGGCCTCAATCCACCAAGAACAACCTAGATCTAACCGATTTCCACAAAGATCTCTTAAAGATCTCGACACACGAGTGGTGAGAAAGGATTAAAAGATGGTTTTTAAACTTTCTTTCAACTCTTTTGCGTTCAATATACTCAAAGCCGATGGGATCCGACCCTGATCTAGTCTTCTACTCGATTGTAGTGTTGTACTAGCTCAAGATCCGGATTCTACCCACGAGACTACCGATTTCAGGTTAAACAAAAACAACCGTCTAGAGCCGGTAACTGATCGGGCTAGGGTGATTCCTGGTCGGTTTAGTCATCTGGGTCAAAATGGGAGTTCTGTTGGTTAACAAGTTGTCAAAGCATCTCGACATAACGGCAAACCATCAAAACGACCAAGTGTAGGACGAACGGAACAATCGGAACGGATTGCTGTCCGACCGGATTGCTGCCCGATCGGATAGGTCACCCGTACGGATTGTCATCTGAACGGATTGCCATCCGAACAGATCACACTTGGGTCCCACCTTTAAGCAACCTTATCTGAAGTTTGAGTATCGAACGAATTGCAATCCGATCGGGCGACCATCTGATTGGATTACTCTTCGGATCATGAGATACTAAGACTTTAAAGACTTAAACAATTTTCAACATGTTCATTAACAGGGTTGCCACCCGATCGGATGGACATCCAATCGAGTGACACTTCTGTTTAGAGCTTGCCTTCACTAAGTGATCTCCCCACTAAGTTGTCGTCCGACCGGACCACCGTCCGACCGGATGACCATCCGAACGGATTGTCATCCGCACGACCCACCATCCGATCAAACGACTTGATGGATAGAGATACTTCAATACTTTCAAAATACTACAACGAAAACTTCAAAAGTCAAGCCATCATACACATACACATTCTTCTTATAGGAAGAAACAATCCACTCGAATCGTCATCCGACCGAACAATCGGTCCGACCGGATGACCATCCGAACAGATTGTTATCCGCACGGATTGCTATCCGATCGGATTACCATCCGATCGAACCACTATCCGACCCATTTGCACTTTGCACCAATTGGCGCGTAAAACGTCACTTATCGTTATGCTATCGAATCTATTCAGGCTAACCTTACTCGCTAAGCGCTCCCTTCAATCCATTAACCGCTGTGAGTATACTCGATCCCTTTTTGCTTTACGCACTTTTGGGTGTTACATACGTTACGAATATTCAAACTACAACAATCACACTACTCAATACTATTTGAACGCTAACCGTTAATGCATGTTATACGTGGCTCATGAATGCTTGTTTGTTATGTTTACACATGGAATGTTGTCTATCTGCCTTAGCAACGATAGTACTATAGTTTGGACTCAGCACCCGTTCACACGGGGGTTGTTAAGGACCATTACTTGCATGGATTACGGTGGTAATCATGTATTGCGAACTGCCTCGGGCAGTCAACCCGCAGTCATTGGTATCGATGGATCTATGTCGATAACTAACGTGCTTCATTTCACTATGTGTACGTGCTGGTTATGCGTAAACGAATTCGAAATCTATACACTATTATCAAACTTGTATGCTCACCTTTACATTTTATGTATTGACTTTATTTTTGACGTATGTGACAGGTGCTTAGGACGCACACTTGGTAGGAATTTGAAGCTAGAATAAAGCTTTAGAGCCCAACAAATAGTTGTCTGTAGTGGTCAAACTAAGGGTCTCTAGAAGCAGATAAACAATTGCTGTCTATTTAAATCTGAGTTGTCGGAACAGAATATTTGCCTGGATTTTTGTCTGTAATAATTATTTTGCTGTTTGAGATACGGTATGGGGCGTATTATTTAAATTGAATAGAATTGATAATTGTTATGGAAACTTCTGGACAATCTGTTTCGCTCAGTGCCATGCCCCGATGATTCCGCCATCGGTTGGGGTGTGACAATAAGAGACTAGTTCTGGTCAAAGTAAAGTGGGACTCCAAAAGAAGACCTGAGTACACATGGGAGCTTGAATCTGAAATGCAAAAGAAATATTCGCACATATTTTCAGTAGATCTCGAGGACGAGCTCTAAAACAAGGTGGGGAGGATGTAACAATCCTCAGTAAAATTGACACCCTCATTATATTTTAAAATGTCCCAATATGTCTTAAAATACACCCCGTATGTGAAAACCGAGCCTGAAATAAAGTATAGTATTAAAAATAAAATTTAAAATTTTATTATTAAGTTGAGGCGGGCAGCGTAGGACCCACCCCAACCTTACGCGGGCAGTATCAAGGTTGGAAACTGACTTCGTTGATTTCTTAAGTTCAAGCGGGCCGCGTAAGACCCATGTTAAGTTTACGCGGGCCGCGAGAGATCAACAACACGGCAACACCCCAGGCCGACACGTGTCATCATCGTGTCGAGTCTATACGCTGATCCGGACGAGCTACACGTTGACCCGGAGTCAACGCGGGCCGCGTAAGCCCCTGCGTACATTTACGCGGGCCGCGTGAGAACCAGTTTCAGCAACTATATAAGCAGGCATCGGGTTTCAGTATTCCTCGTTCATTTCTTTTCTTTCTTAAGCGAATTTCTCAAGATATAGGCATAATATTCGAGTATTATACCCCCTAATTAGCGAGGTTCTGCTCCGTTGTAAGTATTATAACCCCAGTTTCGTAAATAGATACGCTGCCCGATTGATTTACGGTTCCGTAACAACTGTCATGGTTCTGCCCGATGTAGTTGTTGGAATGCCGTCTCGGGGAGGGTATCATTAATATTTTCAAAGGGTTGTGATACTAACCTATATACATTTGTGTAAATTATAGATTATTCCCAGGAAACCCTTACGCGAAGTCTAAGATAGCAATGTGAGTTTATCCGATTTTTGTTAACCTTTTCGTAATATTTTACAAAACCTTAATTGTTTTACAATGTGATTAAGCAGTGATTGAGTCTTTGTAGTTCTTCAATTACTGCCGGTATGTTGGGGTTTTGTATACAAAATTTACTACTGCGTGTAGTAAGTCGGGATGACAGTACGTTACCATTGGACAACGAGTTAGCCAATGTGTAATATGACCCACAAGTCAGGATTGACTGTACTGAATGAGTAATTGTGTAGAAATAAACAATGTGATCGCTCTCAATATTGTTTTAATTGATAAAATGTTTCTTGATTAAACTGGGATTCACTCACCAGTATTTCCCACTGGCAAATGTTTTTAAAACGCGTTTCAGGTAACACAATGTGACAGCCAATTAGTAAAAAGCCAGCTGGAGAGCACTGAAGGCTTGGGAAAAATGTAGCTATAAAAGTTACCTATTAAACGATGTTTTAAATTTAATAAAATAGGGTTTATCCCTATAAATGTATTGTAATAAGCAACTTGGGTTTTACCCATTTGATTATTAATATTAAATATGGTGGTTTTACTCTGATAAACATTTCCTAACTACGGTCCTGATGTAATTTCCGCTGCCAAATTAACCAACTGACACCACCGAAAATCTGAGTTCGCGTCCGCCCGTTCCCGGGACAGATAAGTGATCGGGGTTGCGACATTTGGTATATAAAATTAGACTTATTCGACCCATGTAATAAACAAGGTTTTTAAAGATATATTTTTTATTATTTGGTTTATAAAATTACATTTATTCAACCCGTGTATTACTCGGGGTTCTAACCTAGTAAACATATAGGATAAAACTAAAGCTAATCATTTAAAAGAGGTGAAAATATATCTGGGCTTAGTTCAAATATTTTATGACTCGAAACTTATACAAAATTGGTTTGATTTGTAAACAAGCCAAACAGTGATAGCTTGGTTTTTAAGGGAGCTGAGGTCGAGCCAATGTTACCTTACCCGCTGACTCATTTAAGTTATGCCTAAATTTTTTATGAGCTAAAGAGCAGGCAAGTTTTACTCTTTCTAGTTACATATCGCGGTTAAAGTGTGTGTATATATATAGTGTAGGGTTCAAATGAGAAGAAATTTTTTATAAAAATTTAAACTAATAAAAATGTTTCATTTTACTTTATTTAATTTTTGTATTTAGTATTTGTGTAAGGGTATGTTGGTAAACTTAGATAGATCATTAATTGGTAGTCTTCATTTTTAATAGCTAACTACATTAAATTTGTAACTTATTTTCAAAAAAATATATTTTTTCAAAGAACAAAAAAAATTAATTTAAAGTGTAAGATAAATTCCGAGGTGTGTAGGATGAATTACGAGCTGTGTAGGATAAATTTCAATATGTTTAGGAAAAATTTCAAACGTGTAGCATAAATTTTGATGTGTGTAAACAAAAATTTTAGTCAAGACGTGCAGACAAAAAAATTTCTTTCGCTCTCCAACCACTCCACCCTTGATCGGGGCTTGGGGATCTAAATCCTAGCAACTGTGTCTGTTTGTTTCAAATTAAAGAAAAACCAATAAGATTGGATAGTCAAAAGGAAAATTGGATTAACAAGGGTCTCATTGCATAAAGTGGGTCAAATCAAGGTCTGTAAATGAACCGAATGTTTAGTAAACTGAAATCCAACGAGAAGTTCGTGTATCTTCATTCATTTAATAAAATAACGAACATGAACAAAAATATTTATTCACTTAATTAAACATAAGAATATGAATACATGCCTTGTCCGTGAACACTCGTTTATGTTTGTTTATTACGTCCGTTTATGTTTAACGCTCGTTTCTATTTATTCGTTTATGTTCTTTATTCTAATTAATTCAATTTTCTATTTCTAAAACCCTTTTCTTTAGCCCATTTGGGTTCAATATTAGGCCCGTTTACATGCGAAGTCGAATCTGCTGTGCGTCCGGTTTAGGCCACACGACCCTGGCCTTGGGTTGTTTTTTCCCATCCTTATTTAGTACACATTTAATTTTAATAGAAACTTTTTTTTATTAAAAACATATTAATATTAATTACCCAATATAATTCCTTTAAAACTTCATCCTTAAAATCATTTTGAACTTCATATTTCTCTGTTAGCTTTTCTTTCATATTTATTATTTAAAGTAATTACCAACACTATTATACTGGGCTTGAAAAATATTCAAATATCGAACTCCCTTGAAAACTATCCTGGTTATCATCATATTTATTATAGGATTTTTAGAATTTTTCGGTTATCACATAACATTACCATTATTATTGCAAATGAAAATCCATTAACTATTAACAAAGCAGACCACTTATTCTTTCCTTTAATCTACCATTAGTCTAATGGTCTTGTCACTTCCCAATCAAGAGTTCGATCTAACCGAAGATTGCAGGATCCCACTGCCCCTTTTTAAACGAGTTACACGACTTCTTTGTAGCTTCATCCATGGACTTTTTTGTAACACCACTGTTGCATATGTTCGCAAATGTTCGAGTATGTTTCATACCATACTGAGTCAAGGATCCACAGTGCGTCTCAAATGTTCGAACCTGCATCAATTAACAGCTTCAATACATTAACAACCCACTAAAAGGCTCAGCAAATAAAATTATGTTACAATAATTAAATGAGAAACTGTAAACTTTCTTCACCATAAATTTCAGACAGTCCCAATCATCCACAAGGGCTGATCCTTCATCTCTCACGGGTCCATCTCCGCTACCTAATAAATATCGTTTGATCATATTCACACTGCTATCCAAATATGCCCTATACGCCGTTATTTCCTTGATTTTCTTGAGAAGATCATTCTTCTGTTGTGTTCCGTCTGTTAATCTCTCGTACTATAGATAATATAAGATCGATAACATCAATTTGCGATCATATCCAAGTTTCAAGCATGATCCTAAACTAGAAATGATGCATACCTTTTGCCTCATCAAATAAAGATCTACATCTCTTTGATTGATAACACCCATGGTGTCAAATGTATGGAATGGATCCGCGGATATTTTCCTAGTAGCGGAACCTTGATAATTTGAAACAGTCTCTTTTCTTATGCTTAGGGTACCGTATTGCATTACATGAGATCCGTCTGATGAATTGTTATTCAAAGTCCTCTTCTTCACCTAAAAATGTTTTAGGAGTTTTTTTTAAATTAATACTAGTAAATCCACATAATTTAAATCAAGAAAACTCAAAGAAAAAATAAACATAATACCAACCCTCAAGTATTGTTGTTGCAAGGTTTCATGTGTCAAATCTTTTGAGTCACTAAGAACCAAAAAGACAGAAAATGGTATAACATATCAATAACTTGATTCAGAACTACAAGAAAATATATGATGCCAAATGAAAAAGATCGTCACAAACAAATTAAACGTATTGAATAAATACCTATCTTCCATCCATGAAATGCTGTATAAGTCACCTAAGCAAGTGTTAAACTCTGGAGGCGGCGGAGGGGTCAAACCCGGACAATATGTGCCCCAACTACTTTCTTCTGCATTTGATGCAGTTTTTTGGTAATAAGCCTTGGAAAATACTTCCACTTTCACATGCTTCCACATATATCACCTACATTCAGCATCCAAATGATTGTATTTGTTCATTCTCACAATTGATAATTAGCTAGAAATTAATTAATCAAGAGTAAAATGTATCTTACCATCTTATCATACGTTCCACCCGCATGCTTTGTTTTCAAAACTTGGATGAAATCATTAGCGTAGATATAGTCCGACATGTTCATGTTAGGCATGCCTAATGCAAGTAACATAATAATTGCCTTAGTAATTACATAATTGTACTAGTTGGCTTGGTTGATCTTGTTCTAATATAACGAAACATGGAAATACAATACCTAGTAATCCAGGGCCTCCGTGATCTGCATAATACACAAAGATCCTATCTTTAGGCTTGCTCGCTACAACTTTCCCGCTTCCGCCTTTCACCGCAGTTTTATTGCCAAGAAGCACAGCATAGAAATTTGCGGTGATCACACTTTCGCCAGTATAATCCTAGCAAAAGACATGAGAGGGGGAGATTGAGTATTCCCATTACTTTCTTTGTTAACATATCAAAAAAAAAAAAGAAAGAAAGAAAGAAAGAGGGCATGTATTATTAAATGAAAGTTAACAAAAATTGAGATTTTATTGACTTGCTAATGATGAATTCTTAATAACTTTATAAATACATTGATTAAGAAATATAAATTTTAATCATGAATTTTTAAAATTTTCATTTTAGAAAATATATATGGTTTATTAGCTTGATATAAGGTCAATATTCGTTATTATATATTAGGGTTGCTTGCGTGATGCGGCAGGGTACCAACACACTAACCCAAACATTTATAAAGCACTTGAACAATTAATAGGTGAATTATCAGATCTGAATAAAGTAATAAAAGTTTATAAATAAGCTAAATATGAAATCATATAAAATAAAAACATTTTTTGTAGAATTTAGTTAACTAGGAAATTTATTGTTTAGATAATTAGATTTCTGAAGTAATTTCTTCATCAATAGGATATAACTACAAGATTGATGTTGTTGTCTAATGTATTTAATTTATGCTATTTAAAATTAATATTATTTAGTTATTTTATTTTGTATTTAATCACATAATCTATACTATATAATAAAAGAAACCTGTTTTGGGACACTTGTCATTCTCTCATTTAATTGATTAAAATTATTAATAATACTAATAATAATAATATTTAATCTAAATTAATACAAATTTTTATTATTAATAATATTTAATCAAATCTAAAATCTAATCTAATACAAATTTTTATTATCAATAATATTTAATCAAATCTAATAAGAATTCATATGAATTTCAAAGTTGATATTAACTTTCAAATAATTAAAAAAAAATCCAAGCATCACCAATAAATTATCATACTCTTCTCGGCAAGGTTTGATCAGTTTGTGTGTGCTTTAAACTTCTCTCCTTATTTATTGGTAAATCCCATTATCATGTTAATCGATTTTTTATGATTTTTTGGAACCGTAATTTGGCAGTTGTTTTTCATTTAGATGAGAATCACTGGTATTTTGTATATAATTAATACTCCAACACATAATACATGGACAACAATGAATCTATAAATCTGTTTTGAGACACTTATCATTCTCTCATTTAATTGATTAAAATTATTAATAATACTAATAATAATAATAATATTTAATCTAAATTAATACAAATTTTTAAATAATTCCAAAGTTGATATTAACTTTTAAATAATTAAAAAAAATCCACCTAACATCACAAATGTTTCTGTTAAATTCGATTAATTAATTTGTTCAACAATCACTATTATCTTTATCATTCAGTACGGTTAACCGATTTATCATCATACAACCTCCCACCTATTCAATCATATGATTTTTCAATCTTATATTAACTAAATAAATAAAGATTAATATTCAATCTTATCCTACTTTAAATATAAAAAAATCCTTTAGTTCAGATTAATATTCAATCTTATCCTACTTTAAATATAAAAAAATCAGTTAGTTTTTTTAAATATATATTTTTTTATTATTTGGTATATAAAATCATATTTATTCAACCCATGTATTACACTAAAAATATAACTTTTTTTTATTTGGTAAACAATATTACATTTATTCAACCCAACCCGTGTAATACAATTGTTTTAAAGATATAATTTTTTTTTTATTATTTGGTATATAATATTACATTTATTTAACTCGTACAATACATATGGTTCTTATAGATATAACTTATTTTATTATTTAATATATAAAATTACATTTCTTCAACCCGTGCAATAAATGAGGCTTTTAAAAAGATAATGTTTTATTATTTGGTATATAAAATTCATTTATTCAACCCGTGTAATACACAGGGTTATAACCTAGTTGGTGTATATAAAAAATAATTAATGTAGCCAAATTCATAAAAGATGATTTACCCCTTAAAACTTTAAACACAATCCTGATCTCCTCAAATCAAGTAACCAACCAACCATAGCTAGTTATTCTCAATCTAACTACTTCATTACATTTTAATAGTAGTTTTGCAGGAAACTGATATTTACTTGTGACAATGTTTTAATTCATACGTACCTTTGGCACACCGGCGTACACATCTGATCCGTTGGGGCTATTTATTATAACACCGGGCCGTGGATTTTGTGGATCATGTGCGATGTCATCATACATGAACACAATTATGTTTTCATCCTTTAACCCACCTTTTTTCAAGATTTGATATGCATGGCAAATATCCGCCTGAATTCATAAAAATTACTAGGTGTTAACTTCTTCAATTATATACAACCATGAGGCCTAAACTAGTAAATGTAAAATTAAAGATATGATGATCACCTGATGACGATAGTTAATGTATTCTTTTGAACCAGCTACCAGAACGGCCCATGTTGTGCTATCGGCTTTTGGTTTGATGATCGATCTGAAGGTATCGACCAAGCTTGGCCGGTTAGCTGCAGAGAATTGTACCACAAACACAATGAGTAGTAACAATTTGAGTTGGAAAACCATGACAGGAGTCGCCATATTGAACAAAAAGATTGGTATACACATGTATATATATTGTTTACGTATGTATGTATTTATGAATATATAATGTTCATATAATAGATTATACTATAAATAGTATTATACATGATGATAATTTAAATTAAATTTCACATAAAAAATTATTTTTCATATTCATAATACTATATATATTATATATACACCAGTACACTATACATGTAATGATGAAAACCTCGTAAGAGTACCAATACGGGAAATCTCTCCCTAATGTAAGTCGGTTTTCATGGTAAGAATGGAACTTTATTTGCCCCACAAATAATGATAATGAGTGACGTAGAGAAGAAGCAAATAAAATGATAAGAATGATTCTGAAGAAAGTTTATAAATTCCTAAATGCTGAAAAAATATAAGAGGGGTCATTTTATAGGTATTTTCTAAATATGGCAGCTTTGCCAATTTTTCCTAAATGCTTAAAAAATACAAGAGGGGTCATTTTATAGGTATTTTCTAACTATGGCAGCTTTGCCAATTTTTGGAAATTACAAAATGACCGGGAATAAATGCAAATTAACACCATAGAAAAAGTGGTATATTTTGCTAATCACTGATATACGCGTTATTAAAAATAAAAGGGTAGTACGGAAAATTGACAAAATCAAGGATGAAATTGGAGCCTTAAATCAATAAATTTATGCATGGCAACTAGGTCAAACCACCTACGCCATGTAATCTAGCTCGCCAAGACCTTTCCGTCTATTGCCCATGAGCCCCATAACTCATATCATAACTCAAGTTATATATGTTCTTTTAAAGCTTGGGTCGTTACTACCGCATTCCCTCTTAGACTGAGGGGAGTGGGGCGACTCCCACCCCCAAGTCGCCCCCAAGTCGCCTTCAACACCGCCCCCCATGGCGTCCCCAAGGGCGTCCCCCTCCTGCCCGTCCTCTGCTCGTCGCCCACTTCTCCTCACACAACTCAATTTGGCACAAAATTTCAGGAGACTCCCCCTCCAAGACGCCCAAGGCCGCCCCACACACCATTCCCCCTTTTTTACTCAAAATCCTCTAGGCTGACGTGGCGCCACGTGTCGCAAGACGCCCCCTCCTAAGGCCGCCCCACTCCCTTCAGTCTTATCTAGTTGGTTTATATAAGAATCTATCAGCTTTTCAATCAGCTCCTCATTAAAGAGCCGACGAATAAAAAATAAAGCCTAGTTTTTAGTGGATATTAACAAAGAACAAAATATAATAGCCTGTGGTTTCTAGTGAAAACAAAGCTTGTACTATATATATTACATATTAGAAGTTGTTAAAGATTTTATGAATATATTTTGGAAAACTAGGGAAACACTATCCACACACTTAGCCAAGCTATTTGCACACTTTTGTTGCGTATAAATAGGGATATACACAATGTATAGGGTTACATCAAACTCAATGTCTGACTAGTGCCAGACACAACTTTTAAGAATCCTTGTACGCCTCGTATCGGCCTATACGCAGCGTATAGGACCCCTCATATAGGCCTCGTATAAGGCCCCTACCTCGTCTAGGCTTATATGGGGCGTATATAAAGTTTTTTTACCAACATTTTTATATAATATTTATCGTTTTAGCAAATTTTTATAATAAATCATTTTTAAAAAATAAATAAATAACATTTTTAAGTTTCGTATCGTATAGTATAGTATAAGTTTCTTATAGGCCTATAGATGTAGTAATGTATTGTATTGTATAATGTAGTGTAATTCTCGTATAGGCTATAGGTGTAGTATAGTATAATATAATATCATATCCTATCGTATAGTATAGTATAGTCAGTGGCGGAGCTTGACTAAAAGTTTCCGGGGGCGGAAAGTCATGGGACCCAATTTATATATTGTATAAATATTTAGGCAAAATAATTGGGGTGTGATCCTTTATAACTTTAAAATTTTCGGACGAAAAATCGAAAATTTTACATTTCTAACCGAAACATTCGGGGGGGCTGGTGCACCCCCGGCTTTCCACTAAGCTCCGTCCCTAAGTATAGTATAGGTATTGTTTAGGCCAATATGTGTAGTATCTATAAAATCGTATCGTATAAGGCTCGTATAGGCCTATAGATGTAGTATCGTAGATACAAAGTATCAAATTCGTAGATACGAAGTATCAAATTCGTAGCATAGCTAGCCTTTGCATTTACGTGGTATAACTTCCTCTTCACGAGGCAAAAATGACACGACGAAAGCATATAATGAAGATTTAAAACACATTTTGAGAGGGAAAAAAGTATGATATCTTTTTTTTAAAGGCAAACTGCATTAACACACAAAACCGGCGGAATCTCCAAGCTAGAGATAACCGCCAAAAACAAGAGTTACATCATAGGAAAAGAAAACTTACACCAATCTTTCCAATATACCGTACCCTTCTTATATTTGTTCCTATACCAAAGATACCCCAAGGATTTTATATCCGAAACAATTTGGACAACAGTCGTATCGATGCTTGAAAAGACCTTCTCGTTCCTTGCCTTCCAAATTCGCCAACACGCCAAAATAAGAATACCATAATCGATCTCTTTCTTTGTCTCCGATCCGCCCATGTAGTCGACTAGCTGTAAAACATCTTTAACTGAGAACACAAAGAAAGGCGATAGGTTGCACCACGAAGAGATTCCAAGACACGCTCCACCCGAAAATCTACAAACTGAAAACAAGTGATCCGAAGTCTCATCCAATTCACCACATAAGACACATAAACTATCCCCCACACCAATATTTCTCTTCCGAAGGGCATTGTTAGTCGGGATCCTATCATTAAAGTATTATATCTGAATCAAAAACATTACAATATGCATTAACCTCTTGTGGATGTAGATTTTTCAAATAGTATCTGATCTTAAAAAAACTAGAACTGATAAATTATAAAGTGAAGTTAAATAATTAAGGCATACATTAATGAAATACACTACTAACATAATTTACAATCACAAAAAAATTAAGATCTTCAAATTTAAAATTAAGGCTCGATATAAAGGAATTTGAATATGAGATTTTTATCCATCAAAATGTTTTCATTCATATCTTAGGGTTAAGTTATTCTACAAATACTACTAATTGTAAAAAATGTAAGAATGCTTTATAGAGTAACAAATGTTCAAGAACCTAAAACTTAAACCCACTACACCACCACCCGAAACCTAAACACCCCCCCCCCCCCCCCCATCCCCCGAAAAAAAAAAAAAAAAAAAAACTATTCTTCACTAACCCCCCCCCCCCCCCCTGGCAGGAAAAAAAAAATGGGTGGGTGAGGGGGGTGGGGGGTTTAGCTTTTTGGGTGGTGGTGGGTGTTTGGTTTTTTTTTTTTTTTTTTTTTTTTTTTGTAGTGAACTTTTTTTAAAGGGATTTTTAATCCCTTTTTTAGGGATTTTTACATATATCCCCTTATTAAAAGCCTTTATTACATATTTACCCAACTCATAAAATTAATTACATATTTCCCCAATTTTAAGTAAATTACCCAATTACCCTTATTCCTAATCCCTTTCTTAAAAATTAATCAAAAACACGTTTCCCCCTGCTTCCCCTTTGCAAACCACGGCAACTTGTTTTCTAAATGTTATCAAACAATGTATGCAATTATTAGATTATATATGATATATGTCAGATTGAAAATCTAAACTTTTTTACAAACATTAGAATTTTGTTAACTAATTAACCAAAATATTATATTTTATATATAGGGTATAGAAAGGTGTTCGTACATAAAAAAAAAAATAATATATGAAATTTGTAGCCGGTAAATATTAAAGTAGACAATTATTTTTACAAACATAAAAAAACTAATAAATGATTTTAACTAAATAAAGTCGTAAGTTTCTTTTTTTAAGGCAAGAACTAAATTATTGTAAATCTAAATTTTCAAAATGTTTGATATATGAGATGTATTGTTTCAGAATAACAGCAAGAAGAGGAATTAAGAAAAAACTATAGGAATGCAAACTCGATCTTCTAGAAGAATTGGGGTGATACTATATAATATGGGTAAATATGTAATTGATTTTACATATTAGAATGGGGAAATATGTAAATATTCATTAAATAGTTCATTAAGGGTAAAATAGTCATAAATAAGAGTTATTTAAATGAAACGGGGAAATATGTAATATATATGAGTTAGGGAGGGGAAATATGTAATTGATTTTTTGGTTTGGGGAAATACGTAATAAGGAGACTTAGGAGGGGGAAATATGTAAAAATCCCTTTTTTAAAAGCCTTTGTACCCTTCTTATAATTAGGAGACTTTGTATTTGATTATAATCCTCATATCTTATACGTGACTTTAACTTTAAGTGAATCATTTAAAATTTAGAATGCTTTCGAAATGACTTGTAGTTATAAAAATTGTGTGATCTATATCGACATAAATCAGCAACTTCTAAAATATGTTACTCCACACACCCATTCCTCTTTTGTGAATTCTTCTTGGAGTCTTGTTCCCAAATTTCTAGTTGTAGAATATAACAGATTTTACAAGGTAGGCAATCCTCTTAAATTAGATTTCTTGTTTTCTTTTCTACTAAATTCATTATGGCTACACTCCAATTAGTTACTTGTATATGCAAAATTGTTCAAATAATAGCATTAGACCATGTGTATGGGAGGGGAAGATAATGTCTCCATCATTGAGCGTTTTGCGCCATGTGACGGTCCAGTCAGCATATGAGCATTATGGGGCATTATCTTAAAACGGGCGTAGTGGTATAATGTCCCATAATGTCAAAACCAATGATTACCCAAATTTTTTTTTCAAATTAAAACTAATAATATTTTATTAAATAAAAAAATTACATTGCTAAAAATTAAAAAAAAAAACAAAAAATGCAAGAAAAAAAATATAAATTTAAAGTCCGTATTTGTCACGGATTTGTTGCCTACGAGGGATTCATGATGTGATTTTCTTATAAAATTTGAAGTAGCATGGAAGAGAGTAGGGTAAACTTTATAAAAATGAGTGAAAAGTGGGGTGTTTTATAGGTATAAAAGTGGAATTAAGAAATCAAAATTTTTTGTTTGTTACCGTTAAAAGCAACGGTATAATTTTGAAAGATGTGCGAATTTTGGCGTTTTAAACAACACACTGGATGCAAATTTTTTGAAAGAAATGCCCCCGGGGGCCAAGGCGTGATTGGACGTTTTTTTTTTTTTTTTGAAAAAAAGCCAAAAAACCCCACCACGGGTGATCTTTAGTACATGGATGGCCATTTAATGCTTATATACAAAATACACAGAGAGACGTACGTAGGAGTATTTCTGTATATATATTTGATACAGGTTTAAATACAAAGAGTTGTTAAGGTATAAAGTGTAGAAAAGATTTTAGAGCATGTGTATTTTTTTTATTTTTCTTTATGCGCATTTTTCAATTAATATTTCCTTTTCCTTGATATAATATCATATAACATCAAGTGGGGGTGTTCATCGAATCGAATATCGAATTTTTGAATTATTCGAATAATTTTAATTTTTCCTTGAATTCGAATTCGATTCGTATTCGATTAAAACCTACCCAATTCGATTCGAATTCGTATTCGAATAAAAAACCCGATTCGTATTCGATTAAAAATTCGATTTGATTAAGTTTTTTTTAAAACATCTAAAATGCTATTAAAATGAAACATAAATTTTAAAGCAACCATAAAACACGATATCACATAAAAAATTTCCATATAAAGTATCAAAAGTCTAACATTCAAAACGAGAATTCGGGAATAATCACTACAAGTTAATATTTTTAGGGTTAGAAATCTATTGATAGATTTGCTACTTAGGTTTAGTAATGAGCCAAGGAGTGGGTTTGGTAATGAGTAATTTTAATACTTGGAAAAAATTTTGAAAATAATTTATAGTATAGCCCAATAAAAGTTATATATGTATTATATATAAAAATAATAAATAAAATGTATAATTTTTATTCGAATTTCGAATCGAATCGAATTTGAAATTATAAATTCGTATTCGATTTACTTGACTCGAATTGAATCGAATTTGAATTCGAATTCTTATAATCGAAACGAATTCTTGATAATCGAATCGAATTTAATCGAATTTCGATTTTTTTGAATTCGAAACGAATTATGAACACCCCTAACATCAAGGGTGTGGGTTATACTCAGTGAGTGTGTGAGAAGACGCCATACATCACGATCACACAAATACCATGCCGCCCCATTCGTGATGGTTGAGTGTCGCCGCCGTGAATATATACCAGGGTGTGTGTAATCCAATGAAAGAGACTATTGGACTCAAAAGGTTAATAGAAGAGTAAATTGCCAAAATCGTCCCTGAGGTTTTGGCATGTTTTTTATTTTCGTCCAAAACAACTTTTTTTTGTACAATATAGTCCTTTACTTTTGGGATTTTTTACCATTTTCATCCAAACATCTAATTTGCTTTATTTTTTTCTATCAAACATTTGGATGGATGAAAATGGCTAAACAACCCAAATCTCATTGACGATTTTGGCAAAAAAAAAAATCAGAAGTTTGGATGAAAATAGCAAAAAAAATCATAAAAGTGAAGGACTATATGGTACAAAAAGTTGTTTTGGATGAAAATAGTAAACATATCCAAACCTCAAGGACGATTTTGACAATTTACTCTTAATAAAATAAACATTTGACTTTACTATTACCAATATAGACAACACTGTAGGCTAAAGTGGTTAGATGTCATCTCTTTTTATTGGCATTTAAAAAAGGCTCAACCTATTCACACACCTTATCTGCCTATTTAGACACCCTTTTGCCTCGTATATGCCTCGTATAGGCCTATACGAGGCGTATAGTGTTACATCAAAGTCAGTGTCTGACTCATGTCACTTCTGGTTTGACTGCTTCAATATGTCTCGTATAGGCCTATACTGGGCGTATAGGGCCCATCGTATAGGTCTCATATATGACCCTTATATGTCTCGTATAGGCCTATACTGGGCGTATATAAGTGTTCTTTTTTAACAAACATTTTATACAATATTAATCGTTTTAGCAAACTTTTATACAAAAACAAGTTTTTTATTTTAAATAATTAATATTAGGACCCATCGTCGGTGTTTTTTTGAGTTGAAAAATGGATGTTTTGGTAGGGTAATTTGATTGTTTTTGGAGGGTGATGTTTTTTTGAGTAAAAAAATGGGTGTTTTGTGGGGTAATTTGAGTTGTTTTTTTAAGAAAAGTTTTAATTTTTTATAAAAATATTTTACCGTTTTCAAGATCGGCCTTTAAAAATATTCGATCGTAGAAATATTACATTGTTTTTAAGATATAGGGTAGTATAGGTCTCGTATAGGTCCCTTATAGGTCTTGTATAGGCCTACGGGCGTTGTATCATATCCTATAGTATCGTATCGTATTGTATCGTGTTGTATCGCATTGTATGGGCCTATGGATGTAGTATCGTATCCTATAGTATCGTGTTGTATCGCATCGTATCGTATAGTATAGTGTAGTATAAGTCTCGTATAGGTCTTGTATAAGCCTATCGTGTCGTATCGTATAGTATAGTATAAGTCTCGTATAGGTCTCGTATAGGCATCGTATAATTAATATTAGTGTTATTATAACTAATATGAGTTTTTTATAATTAATATTAGTGTTATTGATATTAATATGAGTTTTTTATAGTTAATATTAGTGTTATTGATATTTAAAAAGAGAAAACAAAAAAAAAATAGACGCCCAATATAGGGCTATACTGGGCGTCTGTGTGTACCAAAAGACCATTATACCCCTGAATTAGGCCTATACTGGGGGCAAAACAGGGTTATAATGGTCTTTTGGACCCCTCGTATAGGCCCAGTATAGGGCTAACTAGGAGTATACTGGTGTCCAAAAGACCATTATAGCCCTGAATTAGGCCTATACTAGGGGCAAAACAGGGCTATAATGGTCTTTTGGACCCCTCGTATAGCCCCAGTATAGCCCTATACTGGGCGTCTATTTTTATTTTTTTTTTGTTTCCTCTTTTTAAATATTAAAAAAAGAAAACAAAAAAAAATAGACGCCCAGTATAGGGCTATACTGGGCCCATACGAGGGGTCCAAAAGACCAATATAACCCTATTTTGCCACCAGTATAGGCCTAATTCAGGGGTATAATGGTCTTTTGGTCCACAAAGACGCCCAGTATAAACCTATACTGGGCGTCTATTTTTTTTTCTCTTTTTAAATATCAATAACACTAATATTAACTATAAAAAACTCATATTAATAGCAATAACACTAATATTAATTATAAGAAAACTCATATTAATTATAATAACACTAATATTAATTATACGATGCCTATACGAGACTTATACTATACTATACGATACGATACGATACGATACAATACGATAGGCCTATACAAGACCTATACGAGACTTATACTACACTATACGATACGATGCGATGCGATACAACACGATACTATAGGATACGATACTACATCCATAGGCCATACAATGCCTACGATACAACGCGATAGGCCTATACAAGACCTATACGAGACTTATACTACACTATACGATACGATGCGATACAACACGATACTATATGATACGATACTACATCCATAGGCCCATACAATGCCTATACGAGACTTATACTACACTATACTATACGATACGATACAATACGATACGATACGAGACTATATGATAAGATACAACACCCGTATACGTCGATAGGCCTATACAAGACCTATAAGGGACCTATACTACACTTTATGATACGATAGTATCGTATTGTATCGTATTGTATCGTATAGTATGGTATCGTATTGTATCGTACAGTGTATAGTATAAGTCTCGTATAGGTCCCATATAGGTCTTGTATACGCCTATAGGCCTATACGGGACTTAAACCACACCTATAGTCCTATACGAGACCTACACTACACCTACATGCCTATACGAGTGTTGTATCTTATCATATAGTCTCGTATCGTATTGTATCGTATCGTATCGTATAGTATAGTGTAGTATAAGTCTCGTATAGGTCTCGTATAGGCATTGTATGTGCCTATGGATGTAGTATCGTATCCTATAGTATCGCATGGTATCGTATCGTATCGTATCGTATAGTGTAGTATAAGTCTCGTATAGGTCTTGTATAGGCCTATCATGTTGTATCGTATCGTATAGTGTAGTATATGTCTCGTATAGCTCCCGTATAGGCATTGTATAATTAATATTAGTGTTATTATAATTAATATGAGTTTTTTTATAATTAATATTAGTGTTATTGATATTAATATGAGTTTTTTATAGTTAATATTAGTGTTATTGATATTTAAAAAGAGAAAACAAAAAAAATAAAAAATAGAAGCCCAGTATAGGGCTATACTGGGCGTCTATGTGGACCAAAAGACCATTATACCCCTGAATTAGGCCTATACTGGGGGCAAAACAGGGTTATAATGGTCTTTTGGACCCCTCGTATAGGCACAGTATAGCCCTATACTGGGCGTCTATTTTTATTTTTTTTTGTTTTCTCTTTTTAATTTAAAAAGAGAAAACAAAAAAAAAAAATAATAGACGCCCAGTATAGGGCTATACTGGGCGTATACTGGTGTCCAAAAGACCATTATAGCCCTGTTTTGCCCCAGTATAGGCCTAACTCAGGGGTAAAATGGTAATTTGAATTATATACATACGCCTCATATAGGCCTATACTAGGCATATAAGAGAGGCAAAAAAGACCAATTTACCCCCAGTATAGGCCTAAATCAGGGGTTAAATGGTCTTTTTTCGCCTAGACGCCCAGTATAGGCCTATACGAGGCAAATAAGACAAAATATGACATAATCAGAGATTCTCTTGGAAATTAAAAAAGGTAATACGCCTCGTATAGACCTATACGAGGCGTCTTGAAGGGTGTGGAAATAGGGAGTTGGGTGTGTGAATATGTAAACCCTTAAAAAATAATACGGATTAAGATTGATTTTTAGCCGCCGGCTTTTTCTAGGGCTAAAGTTTAAACTACTTTTAAATGGCTACATTTTAGTTCAGGGGCGGAACCAGTGCTTTGTTAGCCATAGCACGGGCTACGGCTCAAGTCGGTATTGGTAGTGTATTTTTTATATATTTTTTTTCGT
Organism: Helianthus tuberosus; assembly: GCA_030545235.1. NCBI lineage: Eukaryota > Viridiplantae > Streptophyta > Magnoliopsida > Asterales > Asteraceae > Helianthus > Helianthus tuberosus. The sequence goes on from CM060364.1 coordinate 12,782,878, forward strand.
TCTTATACGAAGGATACCCCTAAAATAATAAAAGGATACCCCTAAGACTGTGTTATCCCCACGCCATGAAATGAAATTTTCAGCTCGACAAAAACAAAAAATTTTCGGTTAACCGGAAGTTGCAGCAGCGTAGTTAAAAGAACTGAAGAAGATGTAGCTATATATTAATTAATTACAATTTAATATAAACATTGAAGACTTGAATGAAAAAGAAAAAGGGTCTGCAAAAGTAAAAAGTAACTTTCTCAGTCAAACTTTATTTAATATTTAATGTTTTATTTTATTTAATTGATTGTAAAGTTTTTTTTTTTTTTACTTTGTTTTTTAACAGCAAAGGACATTTTATTAAATAACATTTAAAGTTTTATGGATAACTATTTGATAACATTTTAATGTTTTGTACACCCATTAATAAAAAAAATATAAGTAACATATGTTTTAAAACTAGTTTTTGCCCTGCCCGCGTTGCGGGGCAATAAGCCGAATATTTTTCTCTCATAACATGTATGTTTGTACAGAGGGCAAAATCGTAATTATATTTTGAACTGAGGGCGAAATCATATTTTTAAACTGAGGGTAAAATCATAATTTTGAGCTTGGGGGAAAACATAATTTTATTTTGAACTGTGGGCAAAAACGTAATTTTGAGCTGAGGGCAGAATCGTAATTTTGAGGTAGGGGCAAAAACAACAATTTATTTTGAACTGGGGGCAGAAACGTAATTTTAAACGGGGGGCGAAACCGTAATTTTAAACGGGGAACAAAATTAAGAATGGGTTTTTAACCTAGGGCAAAAGTGTAATTTAAAGATAGGGGAAAAATTATAATTTTATTTTGAACTGGGGGTAAAAACGTAATTTTAAACGAATGATGAAATCGTAATTTTAAACTGGGAATAAAATTAAGTTAAAAATGCGTTGGTCGAATAGGGAAGACTATTCCCCTAACTTGTAAATGTATATGTAGTTAATGTAGTAAATAAAATTATATTTGGATCTTTTAATTAAATTATTTTTATTTTCCTACTTTATTTGAGAGTAACACTATATTAAAAGGTATGTATTAAGAAATGTTGATTAACAATTTTCCTTTCAAAATAGTTTCACAAATCTTATCTCAAAATTTCATATTATAATTTCTAAATCTTATTACATATTTGTTTAATAATTTTTTATTTAACCCGTTTAATATATGGGTCTGTACCCTAGTAATTATATATCACCGACATAATCACCGATGCAGAAGGGGAAGTGAACTTCTGCTGTTGTGCTGAACCGAGTGGGCTGCCTGAAGTCGCTGAAGTGAACAATAATCACGGACGCAGAAGTGGGCTAAACTGCTGAAGTCGCTGATGATCATTGATCACATCATCCAAACAAGAACAGGCTGAAGTCTTGATCGTTGAATTGTGACTTGTGAGTTTATTTCTTTTATTCTTGAGTTCTTGAATTGTTTGATTGTTTTATTAGTTATTCTTGGTAATTTTGTATGTTTATACTTTTCTAATTTTGTATGTTGATCGTAAAACTCGAATTTGTTTTCTATGGTTTGTGCAGTCGAGAAAGATTTTTTACATAAAGTAAAAGACGACGATGTGATGTAACGATTTCAAGCTATGAAAAAAAAAGAGGACAAATCAATTAGGTATTTGTTTTACTTTATTTATTTATTGTCGTTTTTTTAGTATTGTATGATTGCACGGTAAAAAAAATTGGGATACCCCTGAGTTAATGTTCTGGTTCCGCCACTGTTTAAGTTGGCGTTTTTTTAAGTTGTGTTCTAAATTAGCTCACATTTTACACATGCATTGTTTTTATGTTGGCTAAAACTGAGCCAACGCTTTATCATCTTAGCCGGCTTCCTTAGCTGTCCTTGCGGGATTAGCTTTTAGATACGTCTATTTTTTTAGGCAAAATTCAGTGTCTGTTTTGTTAACTTTTGGGTCAACTTATATATTTTGGGAATTTTCCCTTTATATTATCTTAGTTAATTTGTATTTTTCATTAAAACCAGGAAACCATGAAAATTAAAATTACAAAAATAGATTGGTAGTTAAAGAAGAAATCATGCAGTTTGAGCTATGGTTCCAACTTGTGTAACCATTATTACAAATGAAACTTTATTAATAACAAAACCAGTTCATCGTTCCTTCGATCTACCACTGGTTTCATCATGTAATGATCAAGCACTGTAACCGACAAGAGCAGGATTCCATCGCCCCATTTTGTATGAGCTACATGTGTGCTTTGTAGCTGTATCCATGGCAATATTGGTAACTCCATTGTTACATAAGTCTGCGAATGTTCGTGAATGTTTCATGCCATATTGAGTCAATGATCCGCAATATTTCTCAAATGTCCGAACCTTAATGAGTCAAAACACAATAATTTAACAAGCAACGACAGCAAAATTATGATAAAATAAAAAGAGAGATTTTGTATTTTCACCATAAGTTTGAGACATCCCCAATCATCCACAAGGGCCGATCCTTCGTCTCTCACTAATGCTTGTTCGTTACCTAACAAATAACCCTTGATCATATCGACGCTACCATCCAAATGTGTCCTATGTGCAGTTATTTCCTTGATCGTCTTGAATAGTTCTTCCTTTTGTTGTGATCCTTCTGTTAATTTCTTGTGCTGTATACATAGAATATGAAATGACATCAATCCAATTAGTAGTTGGGAGGCCATCATAAGGTTCACTTTTTTTAGGGAACACAAAAATAAGTCTAATGCAACCTTTTTGTTACGTAATGCAACGTTTTTTTTTTTTTTTTTTCCAAATGCAACTCTTTGGAAAAAAGTAGAACTACGTAACAAAAAAGTTGCATTAGGTCTAATGCAACTTCATCAAATGCTGTTTTTTTGTGACAAAAACGGTTGCATTAGGCTCATTTTGTAACTAAGGGATCCAACTCAGTGGACCCAATTGACCGCCATGTTCCGCCTCAGAATCCTATGCTAGATAGTCATCAGTTTTATCCAAGCATAGAGTGGTTTTTAAGCATGCATACCATTTTCCACATTGAATAAAGATCTGCATCTCTTTGGTTAATAACATCCATGGAATCAGAAGATTGAAATGGGTTCGCGGAGAATTTCCCAGGAGTAGAACCTTGATAAACCGAAACAGTCTCATTGCTAATTCCTAGAGTACCATATTGCATCACATGAGATCCCTCAACTGAATGGTTATTGTAAGTCCTTATCTTCACCTACATATTATTAAAAATTTGTATAATTTTGTTTCAGATACTTGTAATTATATAAATTACATGAAGAAAACTAAAAGAAAAAACCCAATTCCAACCTTCAAGTATTGTTGTTCCAAAGTCTCAACCCCTAAATCTTCTGAGTCACTAAGAACCAAAACTCACAAATAAGAGAACAAATTAACAGCTTAATCAAGAACCACAGTAAAATAGTCATTCTACTTAACGTTCGCGCTTATTTGAAAAATAATGTCGCCACGACGACTCGATATGTATGAAAAAGTACCTGTCTTCCATCCATGAAATACTGTATAAGTCACCTAAGCAAGTATCAAACCCTGGAACTGCATGAGGGTTTGTATCAGGACAATACATTGAGGATAATTCAAATATGCAACCAGTGGCGGATCCAGCCCTGTTTTGTGGGTTCACATGAACCCACTCGGTTTGAAAAAAAAAATAGTAAGAACTTTGTATGATTTGGAAAAAATAGTGAGAATCTACCAAAACGAACCCACTGAAAGAAGTTCTTGGATCCGCCAATGCAACCAGGTCAGTTGAATGTTAGCTTTTCCAGAATTCTTAGGATATGCTCGGTTAAAATAGTTGCTAACGGTTCCTTTTTTATGGTTAAGTAGTTCTGATCCTATGTCTGTGAGCACTTAGTCGATTACATACCATCACAATATGCGGCCCAACTACTCTCATTCGCATTAGATGCTGTTGTCACATAAATGTTCAGATCTGCTGGCAATAGACCTTGGAAAATACTTCCACTTTCACATGCTTCAACATATATAACCTACATTTAACACTGATCAAGTTATTATTCTCTTTGTGGTGATCAATGATCAACAATAAATCAAGAGCAAAATGTATCTTAATTACCATTTCATCGTAGGTTCCCATTGCATGTTTTGTCTCTAAAACTTTGATAAAATCGTTGGCGTAAATGAAAGGATCGTTCGGCATACCTTTGGTATTTAACAAAAGAATTTCGTTAGTAAAGAACATACATTTCATCTTAGTCGAGATAAACAAGTAATGAAAACTTGATTACAAAGAACTCCAGGGCCTCCATGATCGGTGAAATACACGAATATCTTATCATCAGGTTGGCTCGCTACAACTTTCCCACTTCCACCCTTCACTGCTGTTGCATCGCCAAGAAGCACAGCGTAGAAATTGTCCGCGGTCACGTTATCACCAGTATAATCCTAACATGATTTAAAGAGAGTTATGCATCATTTTTTTCACTAGAAGTTTATTCATTGTATTGAATAATATTAACAACCAATTTAAAAGTATTTGTGACATGATTGATTTTTTGTTATTTGTAGGTGGTTTAGCATTTCTATAAACTATAAATTTTTGGGATTGTTTAGCTTTCTAGGCAGTTCGCTACCAAGGGTAGGGAACCCTATAAAAATCCTACACCCAAGTTTGTCGTGGCAAGCAAACTCCACGAATCTGCTGATTCAACAATTTTGCTTGCCATGTCAGCGAGTCTATGGAGTTCGCTTGCCACGTACGACTACATTTGCTTGCCATGTCAGCGAGTCTATGGAGTTCGCTTGCCACGTACGACTACATTGGGTGTTAGATTGTTTTAGGGTAGTGAACTCCGTAGAAACCTAATCAATTCTACAAGGCTGGAGATATTTGGACACCCATCGCGCCTATTTTCACACCTTTGGTGCCCTAGACGCCTCGTATAGGTCTATACGAGGCGTCTACGCACTGAATTCAAGGGGGTCTGAGAGGGTGTCAGGCACAAAGTTTAAGGAACCCTAGACGCCTCGTACAGAGCTATACGAGGCGTCTAGGATTGGGTTTTTTTTTTGGCTGAAATGAGGGGTGTTTTGGTGGGTTTTGGTATGGTTTTTGGATAGTTTTTGAAGATGTGTTTTTTGTTGAAAATTTTTTTGTTTTTAAAAAAAGTTATTTTTTTTTGTTTTTTACACTATAAAAAAGTTTTTGTTTTTTAAAAATGAACTATTTTTTTGTTTTTAAAAAAATTTTATCTCGTTCAAATATTCAAAACATATTTTGTTTCCGTATTATCTCAATTTAAGACAACAATCATTAAGTAACCGAATAATTGAAAACAAACATAAATATGACATAGATAAGATAACTTTGTACATCCATAACAAAAATATATAAGATAAGTTTGTACATCCATAATAAAAATAAAAACAACAACAGGTCTATGCATCCGAATCTGGCTGCTGCGGCTGCTGCTGCTGATGTGGTGCTCGAGGTGGTGGGAGCGGTATCGCGGGTAACCCATCTCTCTCGCGTCTATCGTGCAGCTCCCGAACCACCCAACCTATCAAATCGCTGAGCCTGTCAAGCTCTGCTCGTACCTCCGGATGTAGCGGCGCAGGTCCTGGGGCATGACCTGGAATAGCGTGACGTGGAAACTGAGGCGCCCCGGCAGGTGGCGGTGGCTGTGGCACCGCTGCACCGTCTACATCCTCCGGAGGCTCCTCCACAGGCACTATATCAGCAGGATCTACAGGAGGATAAACGGGCTCGAAATGCTCTGGTAGTGCCTCCTCTGTCCATATGCCCCCGGTCGCGCGGTTTTTAAACCGCGGGCCAACTGGAAACCTCCTGATTACCTTCATCCCCCACAGCGACTGCATGCCCATCCGCGTCGGCATGACTGGCGGCGTCCGTAGATGTGGGTCCTCGTGCAGCACGAGGCCAAATGAACGGGCAATGACGGTCACGTACGCCCCGCCATACAAAAATCCGCGCTCCTGCCGGTGATGGGCGGAGACGTAGTACTGGGCTAGACCGTGTGCTAGCGCGCACGGCCTCCTATACAACAAACAGTAAAGGAAAAAAAGATCTGTGGTCGTACACCACTCACGGCTGTACCCGCGCGCTGAGATAGAAGTAGCGAGCAAATGGTGCAGATACCTGCAGATAGTGTTAGTGTTAGCGAAATACAGAAATAGAGATAAATAAACAATGCACATAATCACAATAATTGCCGTAATAAACGTACGTACCTGTATAGTGGGTCCGCAACAAACGACACCCTCCCCTTCGACTTATCGTGCTCCCAATGATCTGGCCCCGCAATCACCTGCCAAAACCCTAGAAGAATGGGTTTTTCAACCACCACTAGCCCCGCTGTGTAAACCTCAGTCTCGATCTCCCCCTGCATGTATAAACCAGAACGCACCGCAAAGTCTGCTAGCGTCATCGTACGCAAAACGCCAGCGAGCCTGAAAGAAATCTCAGGCGGAGGGGGAGCACCTGGGTACGGCAGCGGCACTGGGACCCCAGGAGGGTGAAATGTGAATGACGAAAGGAACTCGACCAGCAGCTCCCTATAGGTCGGCGTGTGCGCCAAATCGAAAAGACGATGCCACGGCGAATCGTCTGGTACATACCGACGCACTCTATCCGTCTCAGCAAGCTGGTGCATCGCATCCCAGTCGATCGCTGCATGCGATCCAATGTACATCCTCCGAAGCTTCTGGCAATGGCGGGCGGCATCGGTGCCCGAGGGAAACTCTAGATACGGACAACCCTGCAGCGTATCCAGAGGCGGCCGCCGTCTCCGTCGTGGACTATACTCGACATTAATAATAACAATAATAATAAAATAATAATAATAATAATAATAATAATAATAATAATAATAATAATAATAACATTAACAATAATAATAACAACATTAATAATAACAATAATAATAAAACTAATAATAATAATTAATTAAAAAAAAAAAAAAACACAGAGCCTCGTATAGCCCTCGTATAGGGCTATACTCGGCGTCCTGTTCTTCCACATTCATCTTCAACCTCAAAACTCATACCCCCAAACCCCAAAAAAATCAAATTTCAGGGCAAACCTACGGTCTAAAGGCAAAAACATGGCAAAAATACTAAACTACGGGGCGAAATACGTACCGGTGATGCTTCAAATCTTCGAAAATCCGGTCGAGATACGTATCCGAGGCGTATAGAGGTGTATTCTCCGTATGTGTGTTTGTTTGGGGGTTATAACCTGCCTCGTCTAGACCCCCCCTGTGTTATACGAGGCCTAGACGCCTCGTATAGCTCTATACGAGGCGTCTTCCTTTTTTATTAAATGACCATTTAGCCCCTGGTATGCCCCCAGTATAGGCATTATTCAGGGGCAAAATGGTAATTAACCATTCCAAAAAGATATTTCTGGAATGGTTAATTACCATTTTGCCCCTGAATAAAGTCTATACTGAGGGCTTTCCAGTGGTAAAATGGTAATTTAATAAACTTTTTTTAATAATTAAAAAACAAAAAATCTCAAAATTTAAAATTTCAAAAACCCGCTCAAATAGACGTCTCGTATAGATCTATACGAGGCGTCTGTGGATACGGAAATGACCTTTTAGCCCCTGAAATAAGCCTAGATTGGGGGCCTAACAGGGGCAAAATGGTCTTTTGGGCATAGCTATACGACGCGTATAGCTCTATACGCGTCGTATTTTTTTAATTTTTTTAAAAAATGATATTAAACTGTTTTAATTATTGAAAAATGATACAAATTATAAAAAAAAATTATAGAAATTGTAGAAAATTATAGAAATTAATAAAAAAAAAACATTCAAATTACAAAAATCATTCTTCCGTATCACTATCGATGTAATTAAGACTGGGGTTTGATCTTGGCGGAGGATTCATTATCGATGTATACCATTCTAGACGTGGCAAGTACATATCTTCCCATTGTTTCGTATGGGGTGTTCGGTTGGTCAACCATAGCCCGTGTGCTGGTGGCATTGGATAATCCCCTTCCAGCTTAACATGTATGAAGTGGTTCTCGTTTACATGTGTAAGCGTTATGAACAATGATTGTTGATTAGCCGGAGGACTTAGTATCGGGAAGAAAGTGGAACTCGCACCCATGGTTGTCGTTAACAGGTGCACCCCGATACCGTACGTTTGTGCTATAAGAAGTCCTGCATAGGGGAAGTCCATCCAGTGATCCCCCCCACAACCGGACACTGAATCCCAAATTAGGCCCTGACGATGCATGTAAAAATAACCTTTATCCCATGCTTCAAATATTGGGAACCAGATCGATTTGTTCTTATCCATTTCTTGAACAAGGTGCCTTCGAATGAGCCCCCATGAACTCTGTTCCATACCTAAGCCCACAGCCACAGACTGAAACCCACAATGACCGTCCGGCATCACATCTCGTATGCACGAGACGTACGGATGGAACACTAGCGGAATGTCATCCTGAAACTGTTCGATGATTCCCACGTACTCGTCCCCAATGATTAACGGAAAACCGTGAGCATCTCGTGTCTCTTTCTTCTTAGAACTCTTTGAACGGCTTAGGCTCGCTTTGGGTTTTTGGGACCTTATAACCGACTGTTGAGAGGCCTGTGACGGAACGTACGAGCTGTGACGAGGTTTGTCGTACTTACTTTGTCGGGAACCTTCAAAGCACGTGTTTGCATCACCGAATGAGCTTCTCCTCAATTCTTCATCTATACGAGAGGCCTCGTCCAACCTTTGTTGTACCTGCTTTGTTGTTGGTCGGCCACGAGTATTTTGTTGGACAACCGGTGGTTTCTTGGTAGATTTCTTTGGAGTCAACACCGCTTTAATCTTTGAAATCAGGCTTTTTTGCTGAGCTGGGGGGTGCGACTCTAATTGTTGTCTAACAATATTTAGCTCTTCGACCACGTCCACGTCATCGTCTATCAATTTACAACTTTGGAAGTTAAGTTTCCGCCAGAAGACGTCCACGTCTTCGAGTTGAATCGGACGCTCTGCACGGTTAAAAACAACATTGTTTAAGTCACATGATTAACGGAAATATATCACACAAGTGTTGTACGTTTAACAATTATTACCTTCAAGCATGTACTTTTCTATCCTGCAAGCACAGGGCAACCCACAGCTGTGCCACATTTGGCAACCACATGATGAATGAAAGCGCTCCAAGACATCTAGCTTCCTAATTGCCTCGCTCCTCAACAAGTCAAGGGCTGTATGGGATACTTTACCAAGTAGGTGTTGAAACAACGGGTGTTTGTGGTGGGTCATTGTTTTTTCGATGCTATCTCGAAAAGTCTTCCTTATTTCACCGAAGTGTGTCTCAACTATATCATGGACACAACCAACTATACGGTCGAGCGAGCTCCTATCTTCAACGTATCTCTTTAAGTTGGCGTGTTGGCTCTCAACTCTGTTTGTGGTACGATTACCAAAGTTGCGCCTCTTATCAGTCCACGCAAAGACGAACATCTCCTTATAGTCTTTTAGCCAGTTATCGTACACGTATTTGAAGACCCCTAAACGTAAAAATAATTTAATAAAATTTGCATAGGTGAGTCGTATGTTATTATAAAAACTTACTAGAACGTTTGCACTCCACAAGTCGTTGTCGCATGTTGCGCAAGTGGTACTCGTAGATGAGTATGGATGGAGACTCAATCAATGTCCCCCAGAATGACAAAAATTTCTTCCAGTCTTCGTCTGTGAAGGCACCCTTGCAGTGCTTCATAACATTCTGTTGTATGTGCCACCTGCAAAGAAGCCTAGAGGCGTTTGGAAATACTTTAGCACACGCGCCCATAAGGGCTAGGTCTCTATCGGTTAAAATCACACGTGGCTCCATGCATTCATCCAACATTGACTTGACCCTCTCAAGCACCCACACAAAGTTATCACCCCGCTCTTTACTAACAACGGCATGCGCGATAATAAACGATTTGTTGGTAGGCATCATACCAACAATCTGGATAAAGGGCATATTGTATATGTTTGTCTTGTACGTCGCATCGATCAGCATGACGTGGGGGAATGCACGCCACATGTCTCTCGAGTACCGATGAAGAAAGAAGATCTCTGTTACGATCTCTGTTCCGGGTTCCTCCCGTGTCTCGTAAATAAAGTCGTTGTTTATCAGCTTGTCTTCTAGTGACTGCATGGGAGTCAATCCTTGTCTTTGTTCGGCTCTAATCTTCGCCACAACGTTTTGAACGTCTTTCAGAACATGAAACCTGTCGGGGTCCTGCTTCCTTATCGTTTGAAATATTTTGCGCGACTCCATGTTTTGAGCTGTCAGCTGCTCGGTCAGTTTCATTTCGCTTGGAGTAAACCTTCGCACAAACGCGTGGGCCGACAGGTCCTCACAAAGTTCGTGGTTATGTTCAATTTTTCCGTCTTTAATCTCCCAGGTTTCATACGGGTGGTTTCGCACAGCCAGTAGGTAAAACGGGCAACCGGTTTTTTTGCTTCCGGCTTTTCTAAGTGTTGCTGTAGTCTGGTGCTCAGCAGCACGATCACATTCAAGCCATACCCTCCGGATTCTTCCACCGGTTTTCTTTGATCGACGGGTGACAATAACGAAACCATCCGCGTTTGCTATTTCTTGTATCCGATTCTTTAGTTCATCTAAAGAGTTGAAAACCTGTAACATCGACAATAATAATAAATAATTTTAATAAATAAATAAATAATAATAATAATAATAATATTAATAATAATACTAATAATAATACTAATAATAATAATTAAATAATTAAATAATACAAAAATAGTAATTAATACCTGCTTTTTTAAGTACGGACTGTCCTGGATGGGAGGTGTCTCACCACCATATCTACCATATCCACCATAACCACCGTCTCCTCCGTATCCACTGTATCCACCATCTCCTCTGTATCAACCATCTCCTCCGTAACCACCGTCTCCTCCGTATCCACCGTCTCCTCCGTATTCACACCCGTATCTATAATCCGGATACCCTTGTTGCGTCAGATAACTTGGTTGACAAGCATGGTATGAGTCATCTACAGGGGCTGTTTCATCAACAGGGGGATGATTGTTCAAATCTAGAAACGGTTTGTTTTGTTCTCCTTGTATACTAGACACAACCTCCTCTTGCTCATTAGAATCAGGAACGCAAGACTCCTCCAAAATAAAGAACCGTGTCATCATTAGTAAATAATAAACTAAAACAAAAACTAATTAAAACATTTAAGTACCTGTACCGTTACCGGATCGCTTTCGGGCACCCAGTTCTCGCTATAATACTGCCCGAAGACATAGTTACCGTCCCAGTATGATGACATTTAAGTACCTGTAATGAAAGAAGAAGAAGAAGCAGAACGATGAATAAGAAGAAGCAGAAAGATGAAGCACATTTAAATGTTGAGGATGCTCGGGTGTGGACAAAGCATAACTGTATGTTGCACTTTTTCATAAGTCTTAGACGCCTCGTATAGTTCTATACCCCTCGTATACCTTTTAGTCACTTGTCAAATGTACAGTAAAGCAGCCAATCAAGACGCCTCGTATAGGGCTATACGAGGCGTCTGAGTACCTCGTATCCATCCCTCGTACAGACCTATACTCCCCGTCTGATGTGACTGATTTGACATTGTGCTTTGGTGCAGAGATGGTCGGAAAAGTAACCCTATACGCCTCGTATAGGTCTATACGAGGCGTCCTGAAGGGTGTCAAAATAGGCATAAAGGTGTGTAAATATGTAGACCCTTCTACAACCTTCCTAGAATCGCATATAGAAATGCTAGACGTACCAACTAGAAATAAAAAAAAAAAAAAAAAAAGTTCTACAGAATATTCCCTAAAAAAAGAAATAGATAGAGCCTAAAATTGATAGTTTAGCATACCTTTGGCACACCCGCGTAGACATCTGAGCCGTTGGGACGGTTGATTATGACACCCGGATATGGATTGTTTGGATCATTAGCAATATCATCGTACATAAACACAATTATGTTTTCATCCTTCAACCCCCCACGTTTCAGTATTTGATATGCGTGACAAACGTCTGCCTGTGTCAATAACACATATAACACGTATGTTATGTTTACCCATCGGGAATGTTCAAACTCCATTTACTATATGATAGTTTGAGGAGATACTCACCTGATGACGATAATTTTCGTACCCGTTGGAACCAGCTACAAGAACTGCCCACGTGATGCCATTGCCTTGTGGTTCATTAGTAGAACCAAATGGATGGAACAAGCTTGGTCGGGTAGCTTTCGAGTATTGTACCACAAACACAATTAGTAGTAATAGTTTGAGTTGGAAAACTATGTTCCAATTTGCCATATTGAATAAGAAGGTTGTGAATTTAATGAGGTTAAATGGATTCATGTAGACATATATATAGTGTAAAGCTTTGTTTTGGTTTCCCCGAACAAGAAATATATAGCTGGCTAAGATTACAGACAACAAGGTTCTACGACGAACAATGGTCAATAATAAGATTACAAACACTAATGTTTATTTTGGTACGAAGAAATAAGATTACAAACACTAATGTTTATTTTGGTACGAAGATATCAATGTCCATATTTTCTGTTATGCTTCATTGCCAGAGAAACTTCATTTTAATCAAGTTCCAACGACTTTTTAAACCCAAGTTAGGCGTTTTCAACTGTAGAGAAAAATTAATTATAACATCTATACTATATTATAATGCATGAGGGCGAAGTATTTTAAGATACCCAAAAAATAAAAGAACTTCTTCCCTTTTTATTTATAAAAACACCCATAAAATGAGGGTAACTTAGTCTTTTAAACACTAATTATATTTTAGTCCCTCATATTATTGCACTTAAATCCCTTTTATTTTAATAAAATTATGGCTAATTAGTTACACTTATCCCTTTTCACAACAAACTTATAATTATTTTACGTATTCTTGTCATATTTTATAAACTATAATATTTTTAAAAAAAAAATCCAAAGCAACCGTGATTACCTACTCATTTTTGTCGACATTTCGATAGTTGTCTTGGTCAGTATTGTCGTGTGGATTAAAATGTACAAGTAGATGATGCATTAGTGTATAAGTGATTAAAGCAATGTGTCCTATCACATTTCAAATGCTCAAAACTCTCTACGTTGTTGTCATTAGCATCAGTTTAATAATATTCTAACCCTTTTCACTCTGATTTTTGTTTGATTAAGATTGTTCACCACTTTGTTCTTGCGACTAGATTAAATTTCGAAACCTTGCATATACGGATTTGATATTAGCTTTGTTCGTATTCTGTATTTTGTGTATTTACTTGGTTGGGTGCACACACTTACATGGGTTAGCAGGTAGTAGATTGACATCAAACAAACTCACTAGTTTTATCTAATTGGTTGTATTAAAAAACTTTATATAATACCATTTTCAACAAAATGAAATTTTATTTTTCATAAAAAAATTATAAAAACGTTTTTAGAAGCATTTTCATTTTTATAAAATTAGAAAACATTTTTTTATAAAAACTTTTTTTAGAAGTTTGGTAAATAAGTTTTCCACCAACAAACTTTTAGAAAAAAAACTCCATAATCTAAACATAATACATCTTCAAAAACTGAATACCAGATTCTAGATTCTGTTGTATTTTTTAGGATTATAAGTACAAAAATACTCTTATAGATAATATTAGTTAGTTGAAAAAAGCTATAGGTTATTCAATTCGTTGGTTTATAGGTTCTATATATAGTATAATTCATTAATTTTTTTCACTTTAAGAAATTTCTTGTTCTTTATAATTTTTTGTTTACAGGTATTTCAATTTTCTGTTATGTATAACTTTGATTTATTCTTCTATGCTCACACTTAACATTCATCTTATTTATTATTCAATGGTTTTGGAGCTTCAATATTCATCCTTTCAGATCTTTACACAGGTATGTATGCTTCTAAAACATGATATATTGTTTGTTTTTATATTATGTTTAACTGTGAACGTCACTTTTTATCCTATATTATTTATAACGGTAACATGATATAGTAACTAAAATACTTAACATTTTTTTTTCAGTTCCCCAAACTACTCCAGCTACTACTGATGTATCAGTTAAAGAGGAGAATAGAGAAGAAACTCATCATCCAAAGGATGTAATAATCAAACAAGTAGAAATACAAGAAATTTCGGGAAGACGTTGATCTCGATGATGGCAAATGGTGGTGTGACAATATAAATGACATGCTTGAGATGTTTAAGCCGTATGATTACTAAATTGATCTCATTATGATGCAAAGTACTTGACACTTGAACTTTTAGTTTTCAACTTTTATATTTAAGAATTACATTACCTTATTCGTGTACTACTTTATATAACTTTTATTTATGTTTAAGACTTATTTTTTTTATTCGTGTGTTACTTTATTGCATCAATAGTTTCTTGAAGTACTTGATAATTTAAATTCTAAATTTAATAATTACTAGACATGTGTAATACTTATGACATATATCCAGCACAATAATGTTACCATAAATATTATACAAATAAGAAAGATAGCAGAAACGAGTGTCGCAATGTAAAGTGTCACCCCCGTCGCATCGCGCGGGCACCCTACTAGTTAATTATAATCTATAATACTATATTAAGAGAACTAGGTTTTCTACCCTTTTCGTAATTTTGCCTAGGTACAAATCTTGTAGCACCATATACAAATGAAGCAAGCCATTTTAGAGGGGGGAAACTTGGACATTGTCCAAAGTTTTAAGACACTTTGAGGGTAATCTAGACATTTCATCCATGGAATCCATGCCCACTTATGTCTTCCATTGATTGAATTAAATTAAGAAATTAAATAAAGGTTTTATAATAATTAAAGGAATTAATTGATTAAATTAAAGGTTAGACATGCACCTTTGGAATTTTCATGATTTAATAGTATGTATAAATATAAATAATCTATACTTCTATACTACTTTATTAAGAGAACTAGGATTTGTTTCATTTGTACATGGTACTACAAGATTTATACCTAGGCAAAATTACAAAAAGGGTAGAAAACCCAGTTCTCTTAATATAGTATTATAGATTATAGATTATAGATTAGGGCTTGTAACTTCACTTCAACACGACTACTTCCCTAGAGGATGCTCATAGCCACAATTTATGTATAATCCAATGTCTAATACATGCATAAATTCATATGTTCATATGTTCATTCACATTTGGGAATCCTCTAATTCCAAGAGAGTATCTAAAAATGATTATGTAGGCTGAAATGATTTTTATTTGGTATCTTATTCTAAATATCAAATTCATATATGATATCTTATTCTAATCCTTAATTTTTATTTGGTGGATAAATGAAAGGAACTTACCATCCGTCCAAATCGATTATGAAATAATTTTTTATTGATAAGCAAATTGGATAAATGTTTGAAATCTATCGAAGATGAAAATTTGATGATAATACTATAAATATATAAGAATAATGTTACTACTAATACCATATTAATAATACTATGATTATCATGTTATGCTGTATCATAATATAATATTTAATTATGTAAAACGTTTTTATTATAAAAAAATATTAAAGGATAGTTTACTTTTTTTTATTCTTCTACTATGTTAGAGTTTTGTATATTACACGGCTTAAATTAGTAAAACTTGGTTTCATATTTGAAATTCTTAATATGTGTGATCATAAAAGATAAAAGAAGAAAATGAAAGTGAGAATCCCAACTCTTAAATTTAGAAAAACACAAACAAAATAACGATCTTTTTAAATAATGAAAACGTGTGGAGTTGGTGAAAACGAAATAAGAAATGTATAAATCGGGTAAACCAAAACTTGTGAGGATCAACATGTAAGTTAACCTGGTATACGATTTAGGTGAAAAAATTATCCGTTATAAATTATCAACATGTTGATGCATAGAGTAGTTGTACACTATGTTTAGGGATATTTAAAAAAAACGATATAATTACACTTTTAACTTAAAACTAATTTGGTTTTTTACTTTTTACCCCAAAGCTTTTTATATTTGTCAATTTAACCTAAGGACTTTTTTACTTTCAACTTTAGTACCCTATACTTTTCATATTTTGCAAAAAATTGTTTTATGTTTTGTTCTAAATTTTGCGAGTTAACACGAACGTTCATATATGGTTTAACATTTTTACGTTTTGTTTTACGCTTCGGTCTAAATTCTGCGAGTTAACATTACGCAACATGCATGTGTGGTTCAACGTTTTTATGGTCGTCTATTTTTTCCCGTTTGATAGGTTCATCGTTACGCACGGGTCCTAAATCGACTTAGTTATTATTTTCTATGTTTTATGTTTCGGTCTAATTTCTCTGCATTAACACGTCGCAACTTCAATGTTGGTGGTTGCTAGCGGTGCTTTGGTATTGGTGTTATTTGTCACGGTTTTACGCCCCCACCGCAACGCGGGGGGCTTAATACTAGTTATTAAATAAAACCTTAAACATAAAACCCATGTGATTTAGTCTTCAACAACCGGCCATGCAATACGTGAAGACTTATTATTCCATGCATCCCACTTTGCAAATTATACAATCTAAGATATTATTCCGTGACCTGATAACGTGCCAACCTGTGACCCGGAAAACAACACGATTAACCCAACAATATGGCCTTGTATAATTCAGCAGCAATTCCCTAAAGGCCTTGGGCGCACAGCAACCTGATAATCAACCGCAACAAGCTTTAGCCCAATCCAGCAGCCCAGCTATAAACTCTTTAAACTGGATCCAAAGCTTAAGCCCAATCTGCAACACTTCCATTTGAATTTTGAAAAGCCCAATACCTCATTTATAAAAAAAAAGCTATTAATGACATTTAACAAGCAATATTTATGATATTAAAACTGGAGTAAAAGTATCACTTTTAACATTTTCCCAATAAAGTGGCTGGTGGTGATTACCTTTTCCTTGATATATTATCATATAACATCAAGGGTGCGGGTTATACTCGGTGAGTGTGTGAGAAGACGCCATACCTCACGATCACACAAATACCATGCCGCCCCATTAGTGATGGCTGAGTGCCACCAGCGTGAATATATACCAGGGTGTGTGTAATCCAATGAAAGAGACTATTTCACTCAAAAGGTTAATAAAATAAACATTGACTTTAGTATTACCAATATAGACAAAACTGTAGGCTAAAGCGGTTAGGGTAGAGGGTATAATTCTCGGGGACTTGTGCGGGGAGGGTATGTCACCGATCGGTGACTATACCGTGTGTTTGTGGGTATTCGGTGAGGAGGAGAGAGGGTGGGTATTTCGGTGAGTAGTCACTGATTGTGTTGAGAGGAGAGGAGAGAGGAGAGAGACCAATCAAGTTTTTTTTTTTTTTTAATTGACGGGTGTTTGACCATACCTAGTGATTGAGTGTAAAATGGGAAGTAGAATGGGGAGTTGACATGACATAATATTATTGGGTAGGATATTGACTATACCCTCCACCCTTAGATGTCATCTCTTTTTATTGGCTTTTTTTTTAATTTTTATTTTAATAATAAGTGCACTTTACATCAATATCGCAGGTAAGCGAGCAACAAGCTGCGCCGCTACCCCTTTCTGAATAGCAAACCCTAGCCTATTAAAGACAAACCCCTGCCCCCCCCCCCCCCCCCCCCCCCCGTTGATGAGCAACTGTTATGGACAACCTTTTGGACCCTAGTCAACAAACGGATAGCTTTTGGAGCTAGGGAGCCAAAGGTGTCGAAGGCGAAGGGGATAAATGCATGTTGGTTATCAGCACATGCTTTAGCGTGTTTATCCACCTTTTTTGATTCTGCTTTCCTTATAGCTTGTCCTGCTACAAACCCGCTTTCCCTTAAACCAGCTAAAGGGGAGACTCCTGTGAGATCCACACAAGCATGTTTCCCTCCCGCCCAGCCAAAGACGAGCAGATCCGCTGGTCTCAGTGTAGATCTCCCTTCCATGGGGTCTGTAAGGAAATTCACAGGGGCCTCCTTCTTCGCAGAAATCCCCGCTCTCCTCAAGATGTCCCCCAAAACATCCCTCACCCAGTCATGCCGATATTTGAAACCAGGGAGCTCCTTACAATGAACAGCATGCTCACCGTATTTATCCATGCAGGCTTTATGGCAGATTGGGCAGGTTTCGTCTTCTGGATACATAGGGATCATCAGCCGGTATTTGAGGATAGCCCTATACTCAACAGCCGACATGCATTGCCCCAGCCCTTCGATCGGGATAACAGTAAAAAAGTCTTGCGCATGGGGCCCTTTCAAGCACTCAATCACCGCCTTCTAGCGGGGAGACAGGTCAAATGTTTCTCCCAGACTCTGAGCGATTTTGTCAAATAGAGCATTCGCCAAAGTTTTTTGTGGCTTTGGGGGGGCGGTGTCCATATTAGAGAAACCGCCAATATCAAAGTCTGGAAGAGAGACACTTAAGTACTCAAGGGCCTGTTGGTAGTCTACGTCAAGCTTAACAACCCCACTGTTCCGAATGATATGGTCTTGCAATACATACGACTGAGCTCTAGACGCAACAAAAGCATAAACTCCAACCTCCCGAGCCGAGAGGAGGCCCAAACCACCCAAACGCATCGGCAAAGATGCCAAACGCCACTGAAGGTCACCAAAGTAGGACCCCCCGCAAACAACAATGTCTTCGATAGCCTCTCGGAGACCATCGTCAAAACAGGATACTGCATTTGCCATCAAGTGGGGTTGGCAGGTCCGCAGCCCAAATAGTATGCATGACCTTAAAAGAAGAAGCTCGCACTGAGGGTCCTGGAGGCAGGGCAAGAGTTTCATAAGGTCAACCGCTGTCGATGCCCGCCGCCCAGCTAATTCCCCGATAAAATCAGAATCTCGGCTAACCGCCCCCCCAAGGAGCTTAACCCCCCTCTCAGGTCTACCTATCCCTCTCGGGAAAAGGCCGTCCTGAACCTTGAGACCGTCACACGATGGCCAGTACACTTCCGTTTTCTTAATATTGAGATGGAGCCCTAGGGATGGTCCCTCCGTGTTGATGATGTCCAAGGCTTTAGCAACTTCTATTGGCATTTAAAAAATAATATGGGTTAAGATTGATTTTTAGCAGCCGGCTTTTTTTATGGCTAAAGTTTAAACTAGTTTTAAATGGCTACATTTTAGTTGGCAATTTTTTTAAGTTGTGTTCGAAATTAGCTCACGCTTTACACGTGTATTATTTTCGTTGGTCTTTTTCATGGACCTCATTGTATTTCTAAAGGTTTTTATGTTGGCTAAAATGAGCCAACGCTTTACCATCTTAGCCGACGTGCTTAGTTGTCCTTGCGGGATTAGCTTTTTAGATAAGTCTATTTTTTTAGGCAAAATTAAGTGTCTGTTTTGTTAACTTTTGGGTCAACTTATATATTTTGGGAATTTTCCCTTTATATTATCCTAGTTAATTTGTATTTTTCATTAAAACCAGGAAAACAAGAAAATTAAAATTACAAAAATAGATTGGTAGTTAAAGAAGAAATCATGCAGTTTGAGCTATGGTTCCAACTTGTGTAACCATTATTACAAATGAAACTTTATTAATAAAAAAAACATTTCATCGTTCCTTCGATCTACCACTGGTTTCATCATGTAATGATCAAGCACTGTAACCGACAAGAGCAGGATTCCATTGCCCCATTTTGTATGAGCTACATGTGTGCTTTGTAGCTGTATCCATGGCAATATTGGTAACTCCGTTGTTACATAAGTCTGCGAATGTTCGTGTATGTTTCATGCCATATTGAGTCAATGATCCGCAATATTTCTCAAATGTCCGAACCTTAATGAGTCAAAACGCTATAGTTTAATAAGCAGCGACATCAAAATTATGATAAAATAAAAGAGAGATTTTGTATTTTCACCATAAGTTTGAGACATCCCCAATCATCCACAAGGGCCGATCCTTCGTCTCTCACTAATGCTTGTTCGTTACCTAACAAATAACCCTTGATCATATCGACACTACACTGCTATCCAAATGTGTCCTATGTGCAGTTATTTCCTTGATCTTCTTGAATAGTTCTTCCTTTTGTTGTGATCCTTCTGTTAATTTCTTGTGCTGTGAAAGATGGAGTAAATCCCTTGCCCTCTCATTTACAACTATCTAACATATATATCGTACAATACATCTCCACATATTGAGGAGAGATTACATGAGATTGCATTTACAAATATAGAATATAATTTCCTATTGTATTATTATCTATTACACCCCCGCAGTCGAAGCGAGAGGAGGCCGAATGCTGAGACTGGACCGAAAATCATCAAATAACACCTTTGGTAAGCCTTTCGTGAATATGTCAGCAACCTGAAACCGCGTAGGAATGTGTAAAATTCGGACGGAGCCTCTTTGAACCAGGTCACGAACGAAGTGAATGTCCAGCTCGATGTGCTTGGTACGTTGATGCTGAACCGGGTTCCCGGATAGATAGATAGCACTAATATTATCACAGTACACTAGACTCGCGGTGTTTAGAGGCTTATGTAATTCCAATAAAAGATTTCGAAGCCAACAAATCTCCGCAACAACATTGGCAACACCCCGATATTCTGCCTCAGCACTAGACCGAGAGATAACTGATTGACGTTTTGACGACCATGATATGATGTTAGGACCTAAATAGACATAATAACCCGATGTAGACCGACGCGTATCCGGACACCCCGCCCAATCGGCATCCGTATATGCACGTAATGATAAGTCGGGTGAGGCACCAATAGTTAAACCATGAGATGATGTGCCTTGTAGATAACGAATAACGCGTTTAAGTGCATTCCAATGGTCCATTTTGGGTGCGTGCATAAACATACATACCTGTTGTACGGCATAGCAAATATCGGGTCTCGTAAATGTTAAATATTGTAGAGCTCCCGCAAGGCTGCGATACAATGTCGGGTCATCATAATCATCGCCCGAGTTCGACCCAAGCTTGGGTTTTGTATCAACTGGTGTGGCAGCGGGTTTGCATGAAGACATGCCAGCCCTGTCAATTATTTCTTTTGCATATGCCTGTTGAGAAAGAAACATCTGGTTACCTTGTCTTTGCATGTGAATACCCAAAAAATGACTTAAAGGTCCTAAATCCTTCATTGCAAATTCGGCTGCAAGGCGTGACATAAGATGTACTCGAAGAGAAGCTGTCGATGTAGTAAGAATGATGTCATCAACGTAAATAAGAAGATAGGCAGTATTACCATTCTGGTGGTACGTAAAAAGTGAGTTGTCACATTTGCTTTGTTGAAAACCCAAAGAAAGCACAAAATCAGTAAACCGTTGGTACCAGGCTCGTGGAGCCTGTTTTAAGCCATAAAGTGATTTCTGTAGTAAGCACACATGATCAGGATACTGTTGATGCCGGAACCCCATGGGTTGATACATGTAAATTGTCTCATGAAGGTTACCGTGGAGAAAGGCATTGGTAACATCCAGTTGATGGATTTGCCATGATTGGGACAAAGCAAGTGTTAATACAGTACGTATGGTAGTTGGTTTGACAACCGGACTAAATGTTTCACCACAGTCTACCCCAATCTGTTGATTGCTTCCGTCGCACACAAGACGTGCCTTATACCTTTCCAATGAACCATCCGAGCGAAATTTGTGACGAAAAAGCCACATGCTGCGTAAAACATGCATATGTGGTTGTCTTGGAACTAACACCCAGGTCTTATTTTTAATAAGAGCATTAAATTCTGTGGTCATAGCGTTATGCCATTCCGTGCTGGACAAAGCGTCTTTTGGGTTTTTAGGGATGGGAACAAGGCACGAGGAAGCAAGGTTAAATATATGTTTGGGTTTGTATATGCCATCCATAGAACGAGTGCGGATGGTGCGACTGGGTGGGGAAGGGGGGTGGGGTTGGAGGAGAGGAAGATGAGGAAGTCGTGTGAGGAGACGACCCAATGGTGGGGGGTTGGAAGAGAGGAATAGAGGGTGGGCTGGTTGTAGGTGAGCTTGGTTCGGAGGATAGTGGGCCGGGTAGGTTGGGAGCTGGTGAGTGTGGGCCGGTTGGATGAGGGCCGGCTGTAGAGTGGCCAAATGATTGTGGGCCGGTTTGGTTGGGGCCGGGTGTAGTTGGGGCAGGTGTGTTTGGTTCGAGATAGTTGGGGTGTTGGGCTGGTGGGGTTGGGCCGATAGGTGTTGGACATGGAGAGGAATTACTTAGGTTAAGGGGAACAGTGTTGGGAATATAATGAGTGTGAGAGTCATGTGGGACAGTGCGTAATGGAGTTATAGAAGAAGTATTTTGATGGGTGGATTGGGTTGAGGGTGGGGCCGAAGAAGCAGGATATGAGGTGGGGAGATTATGGTGAATAAGAAAATCATAGTGTGTTGGAGAAGGGGTAGAATTATTAGTAAACGGAAATATGGTCTCATCAAAAATAACATGCCGATTAATTATGATTTTTCGAGTGTTAAGATCAAGGCATTTGTAACCCCGATGATTATGGGGGTAGCCGAGGAAGACACATGGCATAGAGCGGTATTGTAATTTATGAATATTGGTGTAAGGTATAAGAGGGTAGCATAAGCAACCAAAAACCCGAAGGTGTGAGTAAGAGGGTATGTGTTTATAGAGTTTTTGAGTGGGAGAGATATTGAGAATATGAAATGACATCAATCCAATTAGTAGTTGGGAGGTCATCATAAGGTTCACTTTTTTATGGGAACACAAAAAATGAGTCTAATGCAACCTTTTTGTTACGTAATGCAACGTTTTTTTTTTTTTTCCAAATGCAACTCTTTGGAAAAAAGTAGAACTACGTAACAAAAAGGTTGCATTAGGTCTAATGCAACTTCATCAAATGCAGCTTTTTTGTGACAAAAACGGTTGCATTAGGCTCATTTTATAACTAAAGGATCCAACTCAGTGGACCCAATTGACCGCCATGTTCCGCCTCAGAATCCTATGCTAGATAGTCATCAGTTTTATCCAAGTATAGAGTTGTTTTTAAGCATACATACCATTTTCCACATTGAATAAAGATCTGCGTCTCTTTGGTTAATAACATCCATGGAGTCAGAAGATTGAAATGGGTTCGCGGAGAATTTCCCAGGAGTAGAACCTTGATAAACCGAAACAGTCTCATTGCTAATTCCTAGAGTACCATATTGCATCACATGAGATCCCTCAACTGAATGGTTATTGTAAGTCCTTATCTTCACCTACATATTATTAAACATTTGTATAATTTTGTTTCAGATACTTGTAATTATATAAATTACATGAAGAAAACTAAAAGAAAAAACCCAATTCCAACTGACGACGGGCCAATGGGAGATCCCATTTTACCCGCTTTGGGCTGACTTCGTGAAGGGCCCAACAAGGTACAAGCCCAAATAGCAAGTTGCCTTGCCCATTAAGGATCCCTTCGTTAGAAATGAGCGGGAAACCGTAATCAGAAGGAGCAGGCCTCATTTAATGCTTGATAAACAGAGGATCTTGGCTGGCAATCGTACTTCTCCGGCCAGAACATTAAATAAGGTTGCCATCATACCGTTAGGGGTCAGACACATGTCTGAACCCCTTGAAAGCCCGCAGAATCCGTTGGATCACCTGGATAAAATATCTCACATATGGGATAAGGGCTGGGGGATTATATAAGAGCCAAGAGGACAACCATAAGGCAGATCGGAGGTATCACATTTAATATTCTCTCATTTACTCTTCTCTCATTAATTCCGACCAACATTCCTATACATTCAATACACACACGTATTTACTGGATTCACACCAAAGAGGAAACATTCCGGTGATCACACTCATCGGAAGAAGCTCCTCTCACTCCCCGGCAAGTTTACTTACTCTCACGCCGGAGCTTGGTCACGGATCCCCCTCCCGGGGCCCTCCGTGACGAGGCTAACGGTTTATTCTTTTGTAGCCACGAGGAACGGGATATCTGGACGTCAGCGAAGATCCATTGAACGTCAACCGGGATTTAGGTATTCGACATTGGCGCCATCCGTGGGACACCAGCCTGACCGGTGTCTCCACACTGAACTCCGACGTTAAAGATAACCCGTTCAAGAAATGACGACATGGACATTACACCCGGTTCACATGTCACCCAGACGGTGCAAGATGATCATGACAAGGTCACAGTAGAAGATATAACCCACGAGGAAGAGAACGAGGATCGGGTGGAAATTCTGGAAAAAGAAGAGACCATCACCCCAGATTTTGTCGCCATGCACAAAGACAAGTTAAAAAGGTGTCTTGAGGATTTGGAAAGACAAGAAAAGCTTAACAGCCTCAGGGCTAGACTGTCTTTCGACACACCTTCCAACCAAGACGAGGCAAACCCTAAGAGCAAGAGCAGTGGCAGTGACCCACTAGAAACATTCATGACTGCCCTCAGACAGATGTCTTCAGAAGAGAGGGAAGATCTCATCACAGGAAAGAAGCCGAAGGGAAAAGGAAAAGAGAAGGAGAACCAAGGCGGTGGCGGTCTGGACCAACCCTACCTCCCACGGGACTTAGCTGAAGTCTCAAAGTTCACCCGGAGGATTCTAGAAGCACCAATGCCCCCTAAAACGAAGTTACCCCCAAACTTTGACCGGTATGATGGGACAAGAGACCCTGAAGATCATCTCCATGCTTTCAGGGGAGCGGGACAACTGGGGCGGTGGCCCATGCCAGTGTGGTGCCACATGTTTGTACAGACCTTGACGGAGGGGGCCCGGCTCTGGTTCGACAGCCTCCCTCCCGGGGGGATTGATAGCTACGAATAACTGAGTGAAAAGTTCCTGAGAAACTTTGGTCAACAAAGAAAGTTGGTCAAGAACCCAAACGAAATTTTGCACATTAGGCAAAGGGACAACGAACGGATAGACCAATACATGGAGAGGTTTGTCAAGGAAAGCATGAGTATAAAGGATGTCCCGGAGGTCATGAAGATCAGCAGCTTCATAAACGGATTAAAACATGCACAACTATGCGAGAAACTGGGGGAAGAGTTCCCACACTCATTTGACAATCTCATGGACAGGGTCAGAGCCTTTGTCAGAGGCAAAGACACAGTCAGCAAGGCTAAGGAGACAGATACCCTACCCCGAAGGGTCACCCCGGTCGCCAAACCTCTTGATAAAGGTACACCTTATTCCAGAAAACCTGCTTTTGATAGAATGTTGCATGATAGGGCAAGACCCTCGTACTCCCCATATAGACCTCGGGGGAGAGGCCCATCCCCCTACTCTGACAGCTTCACCCCTCTCACCAAGACCCCTAGTGAAATATTGGCCACTGAGAGGGTGAAGAACTCATTCCCAAGGCCAAAAGCATAACCAAGCGAATATTGTGACTTTCACAAAGGATTTGGCCATAAGACCGATGATTGCATGTACCTAAAGAGGGAAATAGAAGCCGCGGTGAAAACAGAAAAACTGGCCCATTTGGTTAAGGAAATTAAGGAAGGAGGGGGGATCGCAGAGGGAAAGATGCAAGGGAGCCTGGGAGGGCACATGTAGATATGATTAGAAGGAGGAATGAATTTGATACCACCAGAAGCGTAAAGGCCAGAATCCTGGGCTCCCCGGACTGCATGAAAGCTCCCATCCTGATGCCACACTTGGAGGAAAGTGAGGTGCAGCGGCTCTCACTAAACATCTCAGCCATAATAGTTGGCCACAAAGTGGCCAGAATACACGTGGACGGGGGATCCGGGGTAGAAGTTATATACGAGCACTGTTTCCTCAGGTTTGACAGGGATGTAAAAGACAGGCTTGAGGAGGACTCCATCCCTCTAGTAGGATTCAACAACAGTGTGTCACACCCCCTGGGAAAGATCAGACTCCCATTCACAGTTGGGGTAGGAGATCGCGTTCGAACTATAAACCTAACTTTTACAGTGGTCCGAGCACCCTCAAAATACAACGCAATCCCGAGAAGACCTGGAATTGGGGACTTGCAAGCACAAGCATCCACCCCACACGGAGCCTTAGTGTTCCAGACGCCAAAGGGCTTGGCTTGGGTAAAGTCCGCATACGAAGTAGTTTCTTCCGTGTATGAGGGGGAAGCAACCGAGAAGCCCCAGAAGGAGGGGGTCGAGGAATGGGTCCTTTGCGACAGGTTCCCGGAGCAGACGATTAAAGTAGGAAGTCTCCTGAGCGACAAGTGCAAGAGTGCTCTTAAGGAATTGCTCCTTCTCAACATTGATCTGTTTGCATTTCAACATGGGGATATGACAGGAATCCCAAGAAGCCTAACTGAACACCGGCTCAATACGTACACCTGGGCAAAGCCAATAAAGCAGAAAAAACGGAGCATGGGCCCCAATAAAAGGAGGGCCGCCTATGAGGAGACCAGAAAACTACTCAGAGCAGGAATAGTTAGGGAGTTAAAATACCCATCCTGGGTCACCAACCCAGTCATGGTTCAGAAGAAAGACGGGGGATGGAGGATGTGCATTGATTTCCAAGATCTGAACAAAGCATGTCCTAAGGACTACTACCCCCTCCCAGAAATAGACGTCCAGGTGGATTCCTTATCCCAATATCCCCTGAAATGTTTCCTGGATGCCTAAAAAGGATACCATCAGATTCAAATGTCAATAGAGGACGAGGAAAAAACCGCCTTCATCACGGACGAAGGGACATTTTGTTACACCAAGATGCCCTTCGGTCTTAAAAACGTTGGGGCCACGTATCAAAGATTTATAAACGCCCTCTTCAGGGAACAACGGGGGAGGAACTTGGAGGTATACGTTGATGACATCGTTATCAAGAGCCTGACCGAGATGGCCATGATAGATGACATAGCCGAGACCCTCCGCACTATGCAAGATGTGAATATGAAGATAAACCCCAGGAAGTGCTGTTTTGGGGTAGAAGAGAGAAAATTCTTGGGGGTAGTAGTCACTAAGGGCGGATTCAAAGCTAACCCGGAGAAAACTCAAGCTGTGGCTGAAATGCGATCTCCCAGGTCCCTGAAAGACATCCAGCAGCTGAACGGGAGGCTAATAGCATTAAACCGTTTTTTGTCAAAAGTAGCTGACAGGACTCTCCCCTTCATGAAGGTGCTGAAAGACTGCCTCCAAACAGAAAGGTTTAAATGGACCTCCGAGGCAGAGGCTGCCTTTCAAGAAATGAAAGCTTATATCTGCAAACTCCCAACATTGGCCACCCCAGTACCCGGAGAGCAACTGCTCTTGTATTTGTTCGCCTAAAAAACAACCATAAGTGCGGTCATGATGGTGGAACGGGAGGGAAAGCAGATACCGATATATTTCATCAGTAGAACACTTAAAGGCCCCGAAGAACGCTACATGCCTCTGGAGAAGTTAGCACTAGCCCTTGTTTTCGCGTCCCGGAGATTTAGGAGGTATTTCCAAGGGCACAAGATCACCTTGATGACTGATCAACCCTTCCAAAAGGTACTCAGGAGGCCGGAGCTGTCGGGACGGTTGGCTAAATGGGCCGTGGAATTGGGGGAACACTCCTTGGAGTTCAAACCCAGAACAGCCATGAAAGGACAAATTCTGGCCGATTTCTTAGCAGAAGTCCCTGAGGATGAGGAAAAAGAACTTCTAAAATGGGAAGCCTTGGAAAAAGAAGAAAAAGAGAAGGAAGACGAGTATATGTGGAAGCTACTCACAGATGGAGCCTCCAGTGAAGAGGGGAGCGGGGCAGGCATTACATTAACAAGCCCTGAAGGAGTGGAGTTAACCTACGCCATAAGACTGGATTTCGAGAACACTAACAACACGGCAGAGTATGAGGCCCTCTTAGTAGGGATGAGGTTGGCACAAAGGATGAAAGAAAAACATGTGGAAGCCAGCACCGACTCACAGCTGGTGGTCAAGCAGTACCAAGGAAAATATGGGGCTAAAGACAACACCATGGCTCAATATGTGGCGAAAGTAAAGGAGACAGCTGAAGCATTTAAAACTTTCAAGCTAGAATACATCCCCCGAGGAAGAAACAGAAAATCTGATGCCCTCAGTAAGCTGGCCTCAGTAGCATTCGACCATCTAGCAAGAGAAGTCAAAGTGGAAGTCCTGACTTCTCCCTCCCTCAGCACAACGGAGGTAGCTGCGGTTGAGAATGTACAAGAAACATGGATGACACCAATCGTAAAGTTCCTCAGGGACGGGACACTACCCGAGGGAGACTGGGCAGCTAGAAAGATAAGGGTAAAGGCCTTGCCATATGAGATGGTTGATGGAGAACTATACCGGAGGTCATACCTGGGCCCATCCCTGAAGTGTGTTGACATGGAAGAAGCTAAGTATGTGATTAGGGAGATGCATGAGGGAATTTGTGGAATGCATTCGGGGCCAGGGACGATAGTGGCAAAGGCAATGAATGCGGGATTCTATTGGCCTCGAATGTACGAAACAGCATCCGAAGAGATCAAGAGGTGTGACAATTTCCAGGTGCATGCACCTATGACTCATCGACACAAACACCCTATGATACCAATCTCAACGTCCTGGCCCTTCCAGAAGTGGGCC
This sequence comes from Helianthus tuberosus, assembly GCA_030545235.1. Lineage (NCBI taxonomy): Eukaryota > Viridiplantae > Streptophyta > Magnoliopsida > Asterales > Asteraceae > Helianthus > Helianthus tuberosus. Next base: position 12,811,321 of record CM060364.1, read on the forward strand.
ATCAACATAATCGGGCCATTTTCGAAGGGTCCAGGAGGAGTCAAGTATGTGGTGGTTGCTATTGATTATTTCACCAAGTGGATCGAAGCAAGGCCCTTGCAAAAATAACCGGGGAACAGATAAGGCGATTTGTATTAGATAACATCATTTGCAGGTACGGGGTCCCAAAAGAGCTGGTAAGTGATAACGGTGTCCAAATTGCTGGAAGACCCTTCAAGCCATGGTGCGAGCAGATGCACATACAGCAGGTGTTTACCTCCGTCACTCATGCCCAAAGCAATGGACTGGTAGAAAGAGCCAACCAAAGTGTTATCAAAGGGATGAAGGGAAGACTAGGGAGGAAACAAAAAGGATGGCTGGAGGAGCTACCGTTTGTACTATGGGCGTATAGGACCACCCCTAAGGACTGCAACGGGGAAACTCCTTTTAGCTTGACTTACGGGACTGAGGCAGTCATCCCAGCTGAAATAGGATCCCCGACTGCAAGGATGAAGCTCAGGGAGGCGGAGAACGAACAGGACCTCCGGATGAACCTGAACTTACTGGAAGAAAGGAGAGAAGTGGTAGCGGTCAGGGAGGCTAAGTATAAGAAGCAGCTAGAAAGCTATTACAATGCCAAGATGAAGAAGCTTAACCTCGTCCCGGGAGATTTGGTCCTGAGAGCAAACGAAGCCAGCCTGCAGGAGAGCACTGGAAAGCTATGACCCAATTGGGAAGGGCCCTATCGGGTCGTATGGGCAAACGGCAAAGGAAACTGCAAATTGGAAACTCTCCAAGGCAAGGAGGTCCCCAGGACGTGGAACCTCATGCAACTTAGGAAGTACTACATATGAGGGGTCTATCCCCAGGAAAAACGGCCAAGAGCCACTTTTGTAATATTTAACTATTAGTCTGGGGCTCCCCCAAGAACAGATCTTTTGTAACAACCTATGCTAGGAAGTTTAATCCCCAAGAAATGAATGACAAATGGACAACTAGCTTGTCCCCTTTTGGCAAAGTAACAGGTATTATATCTAGGCAGACATGCCCAGAAACACTATAAACCTAACTAACAAATGAACACACGTGTATAAGGTATATCAAACATACCAAAAGCCCGGCTGTGGGGCAAACCCAAAGAGAGCGGACAAAATTAACCAAAAACATAATCTCACATTATAACCTTGTCCAGCGATTGGCCTCGAACAGACAATCCTGGTTTATCAAACAAACCATAAATACAACGCACTTCTGTAAACAAGCTACAAAAAAGAAGTCTTTCTTTGTTTATTTACAAAATAAATGTACAGAGAAAAACCTTAATTACTTCGGCAAAAGAAAGTAGCATGCAAAACAACAAACACAGCAAACTCAGACCAAGGCGCGGCTTCTTAAAAAACAGCCCAAGGGTCTTCAGGAAAACGCCAACTCGGTCCTTAGAAAAGGTTCCTGCAACACAAAAAACCACAACAGGAAAACAAGCAAAGAACAAGAAAACAACACACAGTCATAAAGTAACATGATTAGATACCAAGGAGGCCCCCAACACAAAGGACCTCCTTCCAAACAACCAAAAAAGTCTAAGTATCGTAGGGTAAGCAAGTTATCCAGATTACAACCATATCAAAAGAGATCAATGTTTAGAAATCACTGGGGATCACCCCCTGACAAAGACGGTGGAGACGAAGGGCCAGCGGAGGAAAACAGGGCTTTCAACTCATCAATTGTCACCATGGGATACTCCAGGATTTTCTTAAGAATGGCCGGGGTTTTACTCCCAAACTCCTCATCCAGCTTGGATAATCTTTTCTTTGCTTTTGAGTTAAAAAGCGGAGTCTCCTTCCTACCTAGGCCCTGAGCAGAATAGATATAGCCATCCTTCAGTCCAGCCTGATAGCCAACATCCCGGTGTGCCCTATACACCTCCTCCAAGCCACTTTTAAACTCCTCTGACTGAGCAACGACGGTAAGGAAGGCTCCGAAACCTTCAGTGATTAACCAATGTTTCTCCTTTGCTAACCGCTGGTTATCGTCAGAAGTTATCCCATAATCCGCATACATAGTGTTCAGTTGCTCCTGAGAAACGGAGCCAACTTCCCTCGGATACTTTAACTCAGCGGCCAACTCTTCCTTCTCTTCCACCAACACCGCCATCTCCTTTTCCCAGGCTCGCTCCTTCCTCTCCAACATGGCTCCAGCCCCCAGGACAAGAAATATCATGAAAAATCCAAAAAACAGTTGGAAAGTAAAAAAAAAACGGGGGGGGGGGGGGGAGGGGGGAGAAAGGCTAAGTACCTTCTCCTCCTGCAACTTTCTCTCAGCTTCGACCACTTGGCACCTAAGTTCGGCAGCAACAGACTGGGAGGTCTTAAGCTCACCCTTGAGACCATCATTCGCCCTCCTCAAATCATCAATCCGCTGCAGCATACCAGCACCCCTGAAAAAACTCTCACAAAGAGACATGCTATACTGATCCTCGAAAAGATCATCCCTCAAAGCAGAGTTCACAAATTTATGGGAGGGAGGGACAGCATGACTCAGGAAGTCCCTAGCAGCCTCAGGAGTTCCTATCACTGAGGAGGGAGTTATCTTCCATTTGGGGACATAGATGAAGGGGATAGCATCGGCAAACAGAGGAGCCAAAGGGGACCGATGAGCAGGACCCTCAGGTTGAGTGGGTCTACTGGTCCCCGTAGCATGAAGAGGTGAGAGTTCAAAGGCTGAGGTAAAATGAGCCATGCCTACTTCCGGGGTTTTGTCCCGAACACGGGAAGAGGAGGGACCAGTAGGGATCTCTATGGGATCATGAGAACTCCCCTGCACAAGAAGAAAAAGAACATCAGAAATAAAACAGAGATGGGGCAGATAAAAAAGAAGAAAAAAGAACTCACCAGCAAAGGTGCACTCACAAAACTCGAAGATCTCAGGTGTTTGGACAAAGAACCCTTGACCCCAACAGGGGGAAGTTCGGAAGCAGCCTTCGATGAAGGAGGGGGCTTCTGTCCACTGGCACTCCGGAGCCTTTGCCGGATATCACGAGGAGTAGGGGCTGGCTTAGGGCTTGTGGCTTTCCTCTTACGAACCAAACGAACCTCCACTGCTTCATCATCACTTTGATCAGAATGCTTAACAGGGGTAGGGTCAGGAGAACTCTCCTCCCCATCGGAAGAGGTTTTCTCACCCCCCCCCCCCCCCCTTCTACAGCAATGGGACCCCCCGCCTGGACAGACCCCCCCAGAGACATGCATCCCTACACTCCGATTTAACCCCGGATCAACCTCATCATCAACTACAAACTTGACATCCCTAGAATCTCCCTGAAGCAGCCTCCACAAAGTCAACTCTGTGAAAGAGAGACACTAAAGATGACTACACAAATATCAAGAAACAAAAACAAACAAATGCAAACCCAAGGCAAAAAGATACTTTTTTTACCGAAAAAAGCCTTGGGACGAACAGGGTAGGAAGGGCTCAATCCTCCCATGGCCAAAATTCCTTCAGAAAAAGTAAAAGCCCTCGTAGGGTTTTCATACATGCGTTTCCACTAAACAGTCTCGTTAGCCGACAGGGTGGGGACAGTATCTTCAATGGCGGCGTCGACATCTTTAGGCAATGGGGATTCGGGTAACATGGCAGCAGAGACAAAGATGAACCTGCTCTTCCAATCCTTCGGGTAAGTGGAGGTTGGCATGGAGGTATAACAGGGTTTCGACACACTGTTCTGTCTCTTAGCAAAAGTAAACCAATCTCCATCAGAGATTAGTTTATAGAACATACAAAACAAAGGGACGGAAGGTTCACCAGAAACGGCCGCACAGGATAACTCAAAGTGCACCACCCTCATCAACCCTAGAGGATGCAACTGAGAAAAGTGAACCCCAAAGTGGCGAAGCAAGGCAACCTTGAAAGGAGAAAGGGGATACCGGACTCCGCAAGAAGAAAATACCAATGTATAAAGGGGAATTTTGTCCAGTGTACATTCCGCCGGTTCGTTGGGGCCCGGCAAGGTGGGGGAGAATTGCTCAGGAATGTTGTATGTCTCGACAAAAGACTTCAAGTCCTTCGCCGTCAAGACTGATTTGATAGCAAGACGACCAGAACGACTCATATTCAGAAAGAAAAAGCGGTAATCGGAGAAATATGGGGGAGAGAAAGAAAAAACCAGAGGATGAAGAAGTTGTGGAATGAATGGGGGTATTTAAAAAAGAAAACTGACAGGGCGAGTAACTGTCATATCATCCGTCCTTTCGAAATTCAAAAAAGGGGACACGTGCATTTAAGGGGTTAAACCCCCGCCACTAGTCTACAGTGGAATGATGAGTCTAGCGAGAAAGGGTGATAATTAATGGCTAGCCAAGAATGAGCCCACACTCATAGTTTAAGAAAATTAACCCCCCTCTTGTACAGTTATGATTCGGCCCCGGATCATGAGCCTCGGGTCTCAGAACCAGGGACTAAAGATGACTTGACGACGGGCCAATGGGAGATCCCATTTTACCCGCTTTGGACTGACTTCGTGAAGGGCCCAACAAGGTACAAGCCCAAATAGCAAGTTGCCTTGCCCATTAAGGATCCCTTCGTTAGAAATGAGCGGGAAACCGTAATCAGAAGGAGCAGGCCTCATTTAATGCTTGATAAACAGAGGATCTTGGCTGGCAATCGTACTTCTCTGGCCAGAACATTAAATAAGGTTGCCATCATACCGTTAGGGGTCAGACACGTGTCTGAACCCCTCGAAAGCCCGCAGAATCCGTTGGATCACCTGGATAAAATATCTCACATATGGGATAAGGGCTGGGGGATTATATAAGAGCCAAGAGGACAACCATAAGGCAGATGGGAGGTATCACATTTAATATTCTCTCATTTACTCTTCTCTCATTAATTCCGACCAACATTCCTATACATTCAATACACACACGTATTTACTGGATTCACACCAAAGAGGAAACATTCCGGTGATCACACTCATCGGAAGAAGCTCCTCTCACTCCCCGTCAAGTTTACTTACTCTCACGCCGGAGCTTGGTCACGGATCCCCCTCCTGGGGCCCTCCGTGACGAGGCTAACGGTTTATTCTTTTGTAGCCACGAGGAACGGGATATCTGGATGTCAGCGAAGATCCATTGAACGTCAGCCGGGATTTGGGTATTCAACACCAACCTTCAAGTATTGTTGTTCCAAAGTCTCAACCCCTAAATCTTCTGAGTCACTAAGAACCAAAACTCACAAATAAGAGAACAAATTAACAGCTTAATCAAGAACCATAGTAAAATAGTCATTCTACTTAACGTTCGCGCTTATTTGAAAAATAATGTCGCCACGACGACTCGATATGTATGAAAAAGTACCTGTCTTCCATCCATGAAATACTGTATAAGTCACCTAAGCAAGTATCAAACCCTGGAACTGCATGAGGGTTTGTATCAGGACAATATATTGAGGATAATTCAAATATGCAACCAGTGGCGGATCCAGCCCTGTTTTGTGGGTTCACATGAACCCACTCGGTTTGAAAAAAAAATTAGTAAGAACTTTGTATGATTTGGAAAAAATAGTGAGAATCTACCAAAACGAACCCACTGAAAGAAGTTCTTGGATCCGCCAATGCAACCAGGTCAGTTGAATGTTAGCTTTTCCAGAATTCTTAGGATATGTTGGGTTAAAATAGTTGCTAACGGTTCCTTTTTTTTTGTTAAGTAGTTCTGATCCTATGTCTGTGAGCACTTAGTCGATTACATACCATCACAATATGCGGCCCAACTACTCTCATTCGCATTAGATGCTGTTGTCACATAAATGTTCAGATCTGCTGGCAATAGACCTTGGAAAATACTTCCACTTTCACATGCTTCAACATATATAACCTACATTTAACACTGATCAAGTTATTATTCTCTTTGTGGTGATCAATGATCAACAATAAATCAAGAGCAAAATGTATCTTAATTACCATTTCATCGTAGGTTCCCATTGCATGTTTTGTCTCTAAAACTTTGATAAAATCGTTGGCGTAAATGAAAGGATCGTTCGGCATACCTTTGGTATTTAACAAAAGAATTTCGTTAGTAAAGAACATACATTTCATCTTAGTCGAGATAAACAAGTAATGAAAACTTGATTACAAAGAACTCCAGGGCCTCCATGATCGGTGAAATACACGAATATCTTATCATCAGGTTGGCTCGCTACAACTTTCCCACTTCCACCCTTCACTGCTGTTGCATCGCCAAGAAGCACAGCGTAGAAATTGTCCGCGGTCACGTTATCACCAGTATAATCCTAACATGATTTAAAGAGAGTTATGCATCATTTTTTTCACTAGAAGTTTATTCATTTTTTTAGACTCTTTATGCAGGCATTTTTATTTCATTCCAATCATCAGGGCAAATTACATAAGGATAGCAGGTAGACGAGCAACAAACTGCGCCGCCATCCCTTTCTGAATAGAAAACCCTAATCTACTAAAAACAAAGCCCCGCCATTGTGGGGTCGAAAAGTTGCTATGGACCACACGCTGAACTCTAGACAAGAACCGAACTGCCTCCGGCGCCAAGGAGCCGAACGTCTCAAACGCCAGGGGGACAAAGGCATGTTGATTATCCTCACAAGCTTTCGCGTGCTTTTCCACCTTCTTTGACTCTGCTTTCAGTACCGCTTGCCCCGCCACAAACCCATTTTCCCGGAACCCGGCTAGTGGGGATACACCTGTGAGATCGACACAAGCATGTTTCCCGCCCTCCCAACCAAAAACTAGCACGTCGGCTGGGCGTAGGGTGGATCTCCCCTCCGACGGGTCTGTAAGAAAATTAACCGGTGCCTCTTTCTTCGCCGAGATCCCTGCTCGTCTGAGAATATCCATTAACGCGTCTCGCACAAAGTCATGGCGATACTTAAACCCCGGCAACTCTCTACAGTGTAACGCATGCTCCCCATATTTATCCAGGCATGCTTTACGGCAGACTGGGCAAGTTTCATCATTCGAGAACATGGGGATCATCAAACGGTACTTAAGGATTGACCGGTACTCCACCACTGACATACGTTGACCCAAACCTTCAATAGGAATAACCGTTAAGGTGAAATACACGAATATCTTATCATCAGGTTGGCTCGCTACAACTTTCCCACTTCCACCCTTCACTGCTGTTGCATCGCCAAGAAGCACAGCGTAGAAATTGTCCGCGGTCACGTTATCACCAGTATAATCCTAACATGATTTAAAGAGAGTTATGCATCATTTTTTTCACTAGAAGTTTATTCATTGTATTGAATAATATTAACAACCAATTTAAAAGTATTTGTGACATGATTGATTTTTTGTTATTTGTAGGTGGTTTAGCATTTCTATAAACTATAAATTTTTGGGATTGTTTAGCTTTCTAGGCAGTTCGCTACCAAGGGTAGGGAACCCTATAAAAATCCTACACCCAAGTTTGTCGTGGCAAGCAAACTCCACGAATCTGCTGATTCAACAATTTTGCTTGCCATGTCAGCGAGTCTATGGAGTTCGCTTGCCACGTACGACTACATTGGGTGTTAGATTGTTTTAGGGTAGTGAACTCCGTAGAAACCTAATCAATTCTACAACCTTCCTAGAATCGCATATAGAAATGCTAGACGTACCAACTAGAAATAAAAAAAAAAAAAAGTTCTACAGAATATTCCCTAAAAAAAGAAATAGATAGAGCCTAAAATTGATAGTTTAGCATACCTTTGGCACACCCGCGTAGACATCTGAGCCGTTGGGACGGTTGATTATGACACCCGGATATGGATTGTTTGGATCATTAGCAATATCATCGTACATACACACAATTATGTTTTCATCCTTCAACCCCCCACGTTTCAGTATTTGATATGCGTGACAAACGTCTGCCTGTGTCAATAACACATATAACACGTATGTTATGTTTACCCATCGGGAATGTTCAAACTCCATTTACTATATGATAGTTTGAGGAGATACTCACCTGATGACGATAATTTCCGTACCCGTTGGAACCAGCTACAAGAACTGCCCACGTGATGCCATTGCCTTGTGGTTCATTAGTAGAACCAAATGGATGGAACAAGCTTGGTCGGGTAGCTTTCGAGTATTGTACCACAAACACAATTAGTAGTAATAGTTTGAGTTGGAAAACTATGTTCCAATTTGCCATATTGAATAAGAAGGTTGTGAATTTAATGTGGTTAAATGGATTCATGTAGACATATATATAGTGTAAAGCTTTGTTTAGGTTTCCCCGAACAAGAAATATATAGCTGGCTAAGATTACAGACAACAAGGTTCTACGACGAACAATGGTCAATAATAAGATTACAAACACTAATGTTTATTTTGGTACGAAGAAATAAGATTACAAACACTAATGTTTATTTTGGTAAGAAGATATCAATGTCCATATTTTCTGTTATGCTTCATTGCCAGAGAAACTTCATTTTAATCAAGTTCCAACAACTTTTTAAACCCAAGTTAGGCGTTTTCAACTGTAGAGAAAAATTAATTATAACATCTATACTGTATTATAATGCATGAGGGCGAGGTATTTTAAGATACCCAAAAAATAAAAGAACTTCTTCCCTTTTTATTTATAAAAACACCCCTAAAATGAGGGTAACTTGGTCTTTTAAACACTAATTATATTGGGTGAGGGTATTGACACACCCCCCCTTTTTGTGTGCACAACCCCCCCCCCCCCCCAGAGGTGGCATATAGGACAATAAGGGGCGTATATAGTGTGAAAGCAATTAATGTGCCAGAAAAAGTTTTTTGATAAGCCTCTCATTGCCCTATGAGAGGCATATAAGGTTGTGGTAGTTGGAGCATTAAACCCTATACGCCTCTCATTGGGCAATGAGAGGCTTATCGGCACGACTTTTGATGATTTTAAGGTATAATTACTGACATGAAAGGAGTTCAGTCTGAAAAAGCGTGAAAGTGACCCATATGACCCTTATCGACCTATACGACCCTTATCGAGAAAAAATGTTTATTTACCCAAGCATACGGGATTTATGGCTTCCAAATTTTTTCAAACTCGCAAAATTCCAACTGAACTCCTGAAGATTCTTAACTAAAAAATTTGGTTGAGACCGTGAAGCATAAAGATGTCGTTTTGGGGCATTGGTAATATTTTTGGCGAAGATTCGAACCAGTCGTACGTCTCCGAAAGCGTTTGGTTATCCGGCGTTGATCGAGGTGAGGAGGAGGTTGTGTCCGTGCCTCGTTGTGATGACGGGGGTGTGCGACCCACGTTACCTGACTTGAACCAGGTGTTTATAGATGAGGGGGAACCATCTTACAATATTGCCCAAAGTTATCCGCGACACGAATACGGGACTTACCATTCGTATACGGAAAACAAACACAAGTTAGAGTATGAGGAAGGTGCTAAGGAGTATGAGAAAAATGATAAAGAAGTCGAAGAAGGTGCTAACGACTTTGAGGAAAATGATAACGAAGTCGAGGAATGTGCTAAGGACTTTGAGGAAAATGATAACGAAATCGAGGAAGGTGTAATGTACATTGAGGAGGATGTTGACGACGACGAACCTGCTAACGAGGAAGGTGTTCACGACGACGAGCGTGCTAACGAGGAACCTGCTAACGAGGAAGGTGCTAATGACGAGAAAAAAACAAAAAAGGTATGACATAACCGTCAATTACGTGTTATTCGTGTTACATAATGTTGATATAATTTTTAGAGTAGATAAAATGATTTTGTATACGTGTTATTCGTATGTATATAATTTTTATTAGGTAGGAGAAATCTAGAAAATGTTTGACCCATCCCGACCTTAACCCTAATCCCCGAAATTGTGTCATACATATTAACCCGATTTCGTTATCATTTTGGTGAAATATTATATATGTTCTGGTGAAATATTTTGTTAAAAATAGATTACTTAGGCTTGTAAATGAACCGAATGAACACGAACGAGGCATGTATACTGATTATTTCACAGAAAATGTATGACACGAAATTTCATACAAACCCTAAAATGTGTCATACATATTAACCCGAACCCGATGTTGAACCCGAGTTTTTTTATTGTTTTTTTGACAAATTAATATATTAATTTCATTTATGTGGATTTCTAATGAACCTTTTTTTTTTTTGAGGTATTTGGGTCACTTGAAGAATTGAAGAATTGGGTATACAAAAAAGAAGTTGCGAAAGGTTACGTCATTGTCACCCAACGAACGAGGAAAAAAGGCGAAGGTGCGTCAGCAAGGACAGTGAAGATATGGTTGCAATGCGATCGTGGCGGCGAACACAAAAGTAAAGCATCCGTTCGGCGTTCCGGTAACAAAAAGGTCGGCTGTCCTTTTAGTCTGATAGGGAAACTAGACTCAAGTAGTGGTAGTTGGAGCCTTGTGGAGAAGAAAAACATTCACAACCATGAGCCTGCTGAATTTCTCGAGGGCCACGCGTTTGCTAGAAGGCTGACCCCGGACGAAGAATCACTGGTGGAGAGACTTTATATGCAAGACATGGAGCCTACAAATATACATTTAACCATAAGAAATCAGTACCCACATAGCGTGTGCATTCTACAAGATGTACAAAACGTGATTAAAAAGATTAAACGAAAAATGTACGGCGATCGAACTCCAGTGCAGATATTGGAGAGCATGTTGCAAGAAGAAAGGTATGTTTATTTCACCAGAGTGAATCCCTCCACAAACGCGGTCGAGGAGGTTTTTTTCGTTCATCCGGACTCGTACAACATGTGGCGTGCATTCCCACATGTGTTGATGATTGATGCTACCTACAAGACGAATGAGTATAAGCTTCTGTTCATTCAAGTTGTGGGTGTGACATCGACACACAAGTCTTTTTGTGTGGCTCATGCGTTTGTCTCTAAAGAAAAAAAAAAGATAACTTCTTATGGGTCCTGGAGAAGCTCAAAGAATTGTTGGTAGATTGCATGGAGCCACGTGTAATTGTAACAGATAGGGATCAAGCTTTGATGAATGTTTGCGATAAAGTATTCCCAAAAGCTTCCAAATTGCTATGTAGGTGGCACATCTCACAGAATATTCTAAAACACTGTCGGGCAAAATTTACGGATGAAGACTGGAAAATATTCAAGCTTTCTTGGTCTCGACTGTGTAATTCTCCCATTCCAACGATATACAATTATAACTTTCAGCGGCTTTTCACGCGACTGGTTAACGACGGACGATCAGGTACATATTATATTAGTTTACATACATTCATGCATACATATATACATACAAACATTACAAATCATTGTATTCAATTTTTTTCAGATGTTCTGGATTATTTGTATGATGTGTAGCTGAAAGATTATAAAGAAAAGTTCGTTTCAGCTTGGACTAACACAGTCCCCAATTTTGGTCAACATACAACCAACAGAGTTGAAAGCCAGCATTCTAAGTTTAAGAGATACATTAAAGGGCCAAACAACTCGCTCCATAGACTTGTGTGTCATGTTGGCAAAGTTGTAGAGTCACAAAAGATACAAATAAAACTTAGTTTTCAGGAGAGCAGGTCCGTGAAAATGGGGGACCACATATTTCTATTTTTTGACAACCTACGCGGTAATGTTTCCCAAAAAAGCCTTAGAGTTATTGGTTGTCGAGTGGAAGAAGCTAAATGCGTTGAGGGCAGGAGGGGGGACTTGTGGCCACCAGCTTTCTACGGGTTGTGGGTTGCCATGTGCTTGTCAGATGGAGTGGTGGGAAAATACAGGTAACATAACAACTATAACATATGCTTCGATCCATAGAATATAATCATCATTATACTTCATGTTTTAACAATGATTCTTGAAAAACAGGTTGCAAAATTCCACTTGCCGCGATAGATAAATTCTGGACAAAACTTGATTTTTCGACAGAAGAACTTAATCAAGACGAGTGTAATATTCAGGCGGAAATGGATAACCTCACACAGCAACTACATACGCAGCCACCTCTAGTGGTAAAAAGTATGTTGTCGAAGATGAAAGCGGTGTTGAATCCAAGTATGACTGACCATCAACCGCCTGAGATACAACAAGATACTAGGGGTCGCCTAACTATGAAAGTAAAACAACAAAAGAATAAAGATAAACAACCTGAATCACAGAGGAACGACTACACTCAAAAGCCAAATGTACGACGTAGTCGTTCAAAGAAAACCAAAGAAGAAAAAAATACACTTCCAATTATAGATAAAGACTTTCCACGGTTGGCCGGGCACAGGTACATACGTATATACATACATACATTTAGAATTCTTTTTCAATTTTTTATTTTTTAATATTTTTTTAGTTTTTTATTTTTTTTGCCAATTATAGGTACAAAAACGTGATCGAGCGTTTTAAGGATTGACTTCCATCTAGCTATCGGAGATACATAACGCATATCGAAGATGCCCAGCCGGACGGTAACTGTGGGTTTCGATCCATAGCTATGGGTTTGGGGTATGACCAGAAAGAGTGGAAGTGGGTCCGCCAAGAGCTACTCGACGAGATGTTCATTAACAGAATGCGTTGGGGGCATATACTCGAATCATTGGACAAGGGATGTTACGATAATGTGTATCGATAGAAAAATTGGTTAAATCTTGAACCTGCACCTATGGCATGCTGGATGTGGTTGCCCTACACAGGGTTGTTGGTGGCTCAAAAATTTGGGGTGATTGTTCAACATTTAAGCAACGGTGTTTGTCAAATTTACTTCCCGATGTTCGATGGACCGCAGGTTTACCTGAACCATTCCATTTTAACGATTGCTTATGTCGAAGATAGCCATTTCATCATTGTTAAGTTAGCGGATGATAGCCCGATGCCAGTACCAAATGGACTTTGGAATATATACCGAAGTATGGAAGCTATGGAATGGGAGACAATGTACATGTATCGTATTGCACAGGGTAGGGCGTTACTACGTAGTAATAGAACTCGACAAAAAGAAGTTATTGACTTGTGTTAGGTGTAGCATCCGTGAAACATAGTGTACGCAACGAACTTATTAATGTTTCTCTTTATTATAATTTAAATATATTGTAACATCCGTCAAATATAGTGTACGCAACAATTTTTTTATAAAATTTTTTTTAATTAAAGTGCTTCATTTAAAAGAAAAGAGTACAAAATAAAAGAAAACTATTGTTTTAAAGGGATTTAAAATTCTTGACTCAAACTAAAAATGAAATCTGTTTTTTTTTTTAATAAAAGGAATTAATTTTAATATAAATAAATGAATTACACAAATAAAAAAGGGAGGGGTCCTTCTGTATCGGACCGGCCTCCCCCAGGTTTCGAACTCGCACCCTTCGCATAGAACACACAAGCATTAACCAGTTTATCCTCCTGTACAAGAGCTAATAAATTTGTTATAGTATATCCTTTATACACTTCATAAGCCCCTCATTGATTCAAAAATCTATCCGCCCCTTATTGCCCTATACGCCCCTCATTGATTCAAAAAAGGGAGGGTTCCTTCTGTATCGGACCGGCCTCCCCCGGGATTCGAACTCGCACATTTCGCATAGAACACACAAGCCTTAACCAGTTTATCCTCCGGTACAGGAGCTGATGAATTGGTTATAGTATATCCTTTATAGACTTCATACGCTTTAAACCCAACAACTCCTATAAGTTGCTCATTGAACCATACGGCCCTCATTGAACACAAACACTTTCACAACTTCAATAAAGGGGTAAACTAGATCTAAAATTTGAAAACTCACACACTAAAACATCAAGAACACACACACACGCTCTGGACCACACGATTTTCACAAGACAAACTCTGGACCACACGATGAAGGTTAGTTTGTATTCCAAATTTTATTGCTTAATCTTCAACCTTTTTTTTTATTTTTTGGTTTTATTTCCGCCGTTTGTGGTGGTGTTGGGTTTGACGGTGGTGTTGGGTTTGATGGTGGTGGGGGATTGACTGTGGTGGGGAATGACGGCGGTGGGGGATTGACTTTGGTGGGGAATGACGACGGTGGTGATTGACGGCAGTGGTGGTGGTAGTGGTGGTGGTGGTGGTGGTGGTGGTGGCTGTGGTGGTGGCTGTGGTGGCTGTGGTGGCTGTGGTGGTGGCTGTGGTGGTGGTGGTTGTGGTGGTGGTGGTGGTGGTGCTGGTTGTGGTGGTGATGGTTGTGGTGGTGGGGATTGACGGCTGTGGTGGTGGTGATTGTTGTGGTGGTGGTTCGGCGGGTGTGGTGGTGGCTGTGGTGGTGGTGGTGGCTGTTGTTGTGGTGGTGGTTAGGCGGGTGTGGTGGTAGTGGCTGTGGTGGTGGTGGTGGTGGTGGTGGTGGTGGTTAGGCGGGTGTGGTTGTGGTTGTGGTGGTAGTGGTGGTGGTGTTGGTGGTGGTTAGGCGGGTGTGGTGGTGTTGGTGGTAGCGTAACCCTACCCGACCCCCGGCCAGACACGTTTGCCGGGTCTAGACTTATATCATCGTTTTTTTTTTAAATGTGCATATGTTATTTTTATTATTTTTAACAATCTATTTTCGGATGTCGGGTCTAATGCTATAATTGTATGTTTTATTAACAGGATATCAAAAGTCGGTGTTTTGACGGTGGTGGTAACGTAATCCTTATGGAGAAGTACACTGCGTTCATATTTCAGATTCAAATGCTTAACTGCGTTCGTATTCCAGATTCATGCACCGGAACGTCCACCAACGACAATGCTTCTGCACCCACAGTCTGTGACGGTGGAAGTAGATATTTACCGGTGACTACGAGGGTGAACTGGAATGTTCTTCCACCTCCACCAACGACAATGCTTCTGCATCAGCAAACTCGAGGGAGAACTCCTTCTGTACGGATTGGTTCTTCATGCTGTGGAAACGGTTACTGAGATATCTTCTGTAACAACGAGGGAGCACCAGATCAGGTCGGAGGTTCTTCATGTGGTAATGGGGAAGCGGAAAGCACGTTTACCATGGAACGCATCCTTAAACTTGATAGCAACAATATGGTGACCGAATAGAGATCTTAATAACCGATACAGTTTGCAAGAATTTAAGAATATGTAACAGTTAGCGATTTAGGGTTTAGGGTTTAGTCGTTACATTTTGTATTAAAATGACATGTTTTGTGTATTAATATAAAACGATGTTTCGTGTATTTATTGCGTTATGGTTAATAAATGACAAGTGAAAAATAATTAAAGTCATAATAATAATTGATAAATAAAAAATTTGACATTTTATAATACACAAAATTCATTTCATTAAATATCGTCATGGGTCAAAGACCGTACCCGACCCCCGGCCCGACCCGTTTGCCGGGACTAGATATAACATCGTTTTTTTTTTAAATGTGCATATGTTTTATTATTATTATTATTATCATTATTATCATTATTATTATTATTATTATTATTTATTACTGTTGTTATTATTACTGTTATTATTATTATTACTATTACTATTATTATTATTATTATTATTATTATTATTATTATTGCTAAGTTAACGGGATGATTGTCCGATGTCGGTACGAAATGGACTTTGAAATACCTCACCGACGTATAGAAGCTATGAATGGGTGACAATGTACATGTATCATATTACACAGGGTAGGGCGTTAGTAGATAGTAATAGAACTTCACGAAAAAGAATTTGTTAACTTGGCAAAGGTGTAACATCCGTGAAATATAGTGTATGCAACAATTTTTTTTTTTAAATATATTAATTAGGGTGTTTTATAACATAAAAAGCCCTTAATTACCACATAAAATTGTTAAAAAAATTAATTTCAAATGAGTCATATAGGGCAATGAGACACATATACAACACCTATAAGGTGCTCATTAATCAATAAGCCTCCCCTGGTTGACACCTTATGAGTGTCTCATTGACCAATAAGCCTCCCCTGGTGGTTTACACTTTTAAAGTAGTTTTTGAATCAATGAGGGGCGTATAGGGCAAAAAGGGGCGTATAGGAGTTGTTGTTAAAGCGTGTATAAAGGATATACAATAACCAATTTATCAGCTCCTGTACAGGAGGATAAACTGGTTAAGGCTTGTGTGTTCTGTGTTAGGTGTGCGAGTTCGAATCTGGGGGGAGGCCGGTCCGATACAGAAGGACCCCTCTCTTTTTTATTTGACAACTCCTATACGCCCCTTTTTGCCCTATACGCCCCTCATTGATTTAAAAACTACTTTAAAAGTGGAAACCACCAGGGGAGGCTTATTGGTCAATGAGACACTCATAAGGTGTCAACCAGGGGAGGCTTATTGATCAATGAGCACCTTATAGGTGTTGTATATGTGTCTCATTGCCCTATACGACTCATTTGAAATTAATTTTTTTAACAATTTTATGTGGTAATTAAGGGTTTTTTATGTTATAAAACACCCTAATTAATTTTTTTTTTTTTAAATTGTTGCATACACTATATTTCATGGATGTTACACCTTTGCCAAGTTAACAAATTCTTTTTCGTAAAGTTCTATTACTATCTACTAACGCCTTACCCTGTGTAATACGATACATCTACTAACACCTTTTCCAAGTTAACAATTTATTTTTCGTGAAATTCTTTATTGTTGTTATTGTTATTATTGTTTATTATTATTATTTATTGTTGTTATTGTTATTATTGTTTATTATTATTATTTATTATTTATTGTTGTTATTGTTATTATTATTGTTTATTATTATTATTATTATTATTATTATTGTTATTATTGTTATTATTATTATTGTTGTTGTTAAAATTATTATTATTATTATTAATATTATTGTTTATTATTATTATTGTTATTATTTATTATTATTATTATTATTGTTATTATTTATTATTATTATTATTGTTATTTATTATTTATTGTTGTTATTGGAGTAAATTGCCATTTTAGCCCCTGAGTTTTGTCCAAATTTGCCATTTTGATCCAAATAGTTTTTTTTTTGCATCTGGGTCCCTGACTTTTCACTTTTATTGCCATTTTGATCCAAACCACTAAAAATGTTTGGATCAAAATGGCAAATTTGGACAAAACTCAAGGACTAAAATGGCAATTTGGACAAAACTCAGGGACTAAAATGGCAATAAAGTGAAAAGTCAGGGACCCAGATGCAAAAAAAAAACTATTTGGATCAAAATGGCAAATTTGGACAAAACTCAGGGACTAAAATGGCAATTTACTCTTGTTATTGTTATTATTATTATTATTATTATTGTTATTATTATTGTTGTTGTTAAAATTATTATTATTATTTTTATTGTTTATTATTATTATTGTTATTATTTATTATTATTATTGTTTATTATTATTTATTGTTGTTATTGTTATTATTGTTTATTATTATTATTTATTATTTATTGTTGTTATTGTTATTATTATTGTTTATTATTATTATTATTGTTATTATTGTTATTATTATTGTTGTTGTTAAAATTATTATTATTATTATTGTTTGTTATTATTATTGTTTATTATTATTATTGTTATTATTTATTATTATTATTATTATTATTATTGTTATTATTTATTATTATTATTATTGTTTATTATTATTATTATCAATATTGTTTATTATTATTATTATTGTTATTATTATTGTTGTTGTTAAAATTATTATAATTATTATTATTGTTTATTATTATTATCGTTATTATTTATTATTATTATTGTTATTATTTATTATTATTATTATTGTTTATTATTATTATTTATTATTTATTGTTGTTATTGTTATTATTATTGTTTATTATTATTATTATCATTATTGTTATTATTGTTATTATTATTGTTGTTGTTAAAATTATTATTATTATTATTGTTTACTATTATTATTATTATTGTTATTATTTATTATTATTGTTACTATTGTTATAAAGGGATTTAAAAATGAAATCTGTGTTTTTTTTAATAAAAGGAATTAATTTTAATATAAATAAATGAATAATAAAAATGTCAAATAAAAAAGGGAGGGGTCCTTCTGTATCGGACCGGCCTCCCCCGGGATTCGAACTCGCACAACTCGCATAGAACACACAAGCCTTAACCAGTTTATCCTCCTGTACAGGAGCTGATGAATTGGTTCTAGTAAATCCTTTATAGACTTCATACGCTTTAAACCCAACAACTCCTATAAGTTGCTCATTGAACCATACGGCCCTCATTGAACACAAACACTTTCCCAACTTCAATAAAGGGGTAAACTAGATCTAAAATTTGAAAACTCACACACTAAAACACCAAGAACACACACACACGCTCTGGACCACACGATTTTCAAAAGACAAACTCTGGACCACACGATGAAGATTAGTTTGTATTCCAAATTTTACTGCTTAATCTTCAACCTTTTTTTTATTTTTTGGTTTTATTTCCGCCGTTTGTGGTGGTGTTGGGTTTGACGGTGGTGTTGGGTTTGATGGTGGTGGGGGATTGACTGTGGTGGGGAATGACGGCGGTGGGGGATTGACTTTGGTGGGGAATGACGGCGGTGGTGATTGACGGCAGTGGTGGTGGTGGTAGTGGTGGTGGTGGTGGTGGTGGTAGTGGTGGTGGTGGTGGTGGTGGTGGCTGTGGTGGTGGTGGTTAGGCGGGTGTGGTGGTGGTGGTGGTAGGGTAACCCTACCCGACCCCCGGCCCGACACGTTTGCCGGGTCTAGACTTATATCATCGTTTTTTTTAAATGTGCATATGTTATTTTTATTATTATATTTATTATTTTTAACAATATATTTTCGGATGTCGGGTTTAATGCTATAATTGTATGTTTTATTAACAGGATATCGAAAGTCGGTGTTTTGACGGTGGTGGTAGCGTAATCCTTATGGAGAAGTACACTGCGTTCATATTTCAGATTCAAACGCTTAACTGCGTTCGTATTCCAGATTCACGAACAGTTTCTGGTCAACGGACTGATCGGTAACGTAACTCTACTTGTCCTCCGATTTAAGCGGCGCGCTCCGATTTTGGTTGCTTCATAGGACTCACTTGAATCGTCTCGGAAGTGGATTTCGGTTGGTTCAGATCTCTTTGGGTATATTCGAAACCAACTAAAATACGTTGAATTACTGAATCAACAGAAATAACTGAAATCGAGAATCAACTTCTTCATCATATTTTTCATGCATTTCCATTAGCCACAGTTGTACGAAGAAACCGTTCGATTTCACGGTTTATTTGAGAACCTGATTCAGATACACAATGGGTTCGTGTGAATCTAAGTAATAATATGTAATAGTTAGCGATTTAGTGTGTAGGGTTTAGGGTTTTGGGTTTTGGCTATGTATTGTATTACATTTTGTATGAAAGTGTTGTGTTTTGTGTTATTTTATCAAAGAATGTTCGCTTACATTTGCGTTATGGATTATAGAGAATTTGACGTTTTATGATAACACTTGATAAAACAAATGTAGAAGTTTTATAATACTAATTAAAAAAATGTTGACGTTTTATAATACTAATTAAAGACATAATAATAATTGATAAATAAAAATTTTGACATTTTATAATACACAAAATTCATTTCATAAAATATCGTCATGGGTCAAAGACCGTACCCGATCCCCGGCCCGACCCGTTTGCCGGGACGAAATGGACTTTGAAATACCTCACCGACGTATAGAAGCTATGAATGGGTGACAATGTACATGTATCGTATTAATTCTTATTATTATTATTATTATTATTATTATTATTATTATTGCTAAGTTAACGGGATGATTGTCCGATGTCCGTACGAAATGGACTTTGAAATACCTCACCGACGTATAGAAGCTATGAATGGGTGACAATGTACATGTATCGTATTACACAGGGGTAGGGCGTTAGTAGATAGTAATAGAACTTCACGAAAAAGAATTTGTTAACTTGGCAAAGGTGTAACATCCGTGAAATATAGTGTATGCAACAATTTAAAAAAAATATTAATTAGGGTGTTTTATAACATAAAAAACCCTTAATTACCACATAAAATTGTTAAAAAAATTAATTTCATATGAGCCGTATAGGGCAATGAGACCCATTTACAACTCCTATAAGGGTCTCATTGATCAACAAGCCTCCCCTGGTTGACACCTTATGAGTGTCTCATTGACCAAAAAGCCTCCCCTGGTGGTTTCCACTTTTAAAAGGAATTAATTTTAATATAAATAAATGAATAATAAAAAATGTCAAATAAAAAAGGGAGGGGTCCTTCTGTATCGGACCGGCCTCCCCCGGGATTCGAACTCGCACAACTCGCATAGAACACACAAGCCTTAACCAGTTTATCCTCCTGTACAGGAGCTGATAAATTGGTTCTAGTAAATCCTTTATACACTTCGTACGCTTTAACAACAACTCATATACGCCCTTTTTGCCCTATACGCCCCTCATTGATTCAAAAACTACTTTTAAGGTTTAACCAAATAGAGAATAGATCTAAAACCCACACACTAAAACACCAAGAAACACACACTGTCTCTCTCGTATAGCTCGGCTTAGAATGTATCAACCTATACGGTCCATATTTTCATAAAAGGTTAGTGTATTATTTCATCTTTCCTTCGTTTATTTTTTATTTTTTTTTAAATTATGGCCGGTGGTGTTGGGTTTGACGGTAGTGTTGGTGTTGGGTTTGACGGCGGTGTTGGGTTTGACGGTGGTGGGGGATTGACGGCGGTGGGGGTTTGACGGTGGTGGTGGTGGTGGTGGTTGTGGTGGTGGTTATTGACGGCTGTGGTGGTGGTTAGGCGGGTGTGGTGGTGGTTAGGCGGGTGTGGTGGTGGTGGGGGTTTAACAGTGGTGGTGGTGGTGGTTGTGGTTGTGGTGGTGGTTATTGACGGCTGTGTTGGTGGTTAGGCGGCTGTGTTGGTGGTGGTTGTTGTGGTGGTTGTGGTGGTGGTGGTTGTGGTGGTGGTGGTGGTTGTTGTGGTGGTGGTGGTGGTGGTGATGGTTGTGGTGGTGGTGGTTTGTCGATTATTTAGATGTTAATTTGTTAGAAATTTCTTACAAGTTTATAAAAATTGTAAAAAGTTTATAATATGACACGTATTATATATTAATTTTTGCAGATATGTCGTCAGACGAGGAGGAGTTTGGTGCGATACAGGTGCCTAGATTCGACGAGATGGCCGGGGGTGATTGTTCGGGTATTCCCTATATGGACTACCCGAACAATTCTAGGGAGTATAAACGTTTTAACAGGTTGCGACAAATGAAGGTGGGTCGGCAGAGGGCGTTGTCATGGGAGGCTTTACGGGAGGTCGGGGAGGAGGAGAGAGCCCGGGGTTTGATCAGGGAGAATTCCCCGTGGGATCGCATGTTTTCGGTGGCGGCTGGGCCATCTTATAGGACCATGATGGTGGAGTTTCTATCCACATTCGTGTTTCGTCTACGGCCGGCTGACCGGCCCAATTCGGATATGGACGATCTGAACGTGGAAGCACCGCCTCCCGAGGTATCTTTCTGTTTGTTCGGGCAGCGACAAAATTGGTCGCTGCGTCAGTTTGCTGTTTCCACCGGGTTCTATACCGATGATGAGTTGGTTTAGGACATCTATACCACCGCGATTTGGGCTATGCCTGATGATCAGTTGTTTGCTTGGTGGCCCACTCTATGTCCTGGACCCTTCGATAAGAAGGCCCGAGTTTCTGACATTCCTGACCCACTCGTTCGCTACATACACCGCTGCATTGGCACGTCGATCTCTGCGCGTGTCAAAAGCAACGAGTGGGTCACGAAGGTGGATTTGTTCTTTCTGTACTGCTTATATACGGGCACACCGTGCGCCCTCCATCGCTGTCTGGCGGAGTATTTCGCCTCGTACGGCAAACGGCAGAGGCGTAGCTGTTTGATTGGAGGGGCGTTTATCACGCGTATTGCCCAGCATTGCGGTCTGTATTACCCATTCCTTGATGATATGCCGGCCCCAGCACCACACAAGCTCTTAGATCTTAGGACGATGAGAGGGATGAAGATTGCGGTGAACTTTCCGGATATCGGGCATCGGTTAGTTGACGAAGACCAACAGATTTATGAACCCCAACCGATAGTCCACCAGCCACTGCTCGAGGTTGGGGAGGTGGAGATGCCGCATATTGTTGACGTGCCTGCTATGGATGGAGACATGGAGCCTCAGGTTGACCAGGGGCATCCGCAGGAGCCGCCACAGATTCCACAACGCGTTTATCATGCAGTGCGGTTGCCTCAGTCCACCCAACGTCTCCTTGAGAGGCTGGTGGCAGGTCAGGATGGTATGATGGCCAGCTGGACACAGCAGTTTCAGCGGATAGACAGGCGGATGGACCGGATGGAGGATTTGATGGAGTGGGTGATGGCTAGTGAGGTCGAGAGACGTACCCAGGCGGGGTTGCCGGTTCGACCCCCGCCACATCCACGAGTGTATCCGGGTTTCGACATGGAGGCAGGTCCGTCCGGGACGCAGGCAGGTGGTGGGGATGATTCTGACGACAGCGATAAGGAGATGGAGGATTAGTATTTGTATTTGTTGGGTGAATTTTATTTTGTTAAACATTTGTGGGCATGTATGAACAAATATTTATTTCTTTTTGTTTATTTTGGTATGTTTAAACATTTGTAACTTGATGAATGTTTGTTCGTTTTGTTATTTATGCTTAGTTATTTATGCTTAGTCGACTTATTTTAAAAAACAACATTTTAAAAAAAAAAAAAAAAAAAAACTTAGTATATATAATAACAATGAAAAATAACAAGACAAACAACACAATATTCGATTACATTATTTTCTCAACTTAATATATATAAAAAACGGCATTTATAACTAATATTCGATTACATGTCTTGCATAAACTTACATACTAACAATGAAAAATAACAAGACAAACAACACAAAAAAAATCCAACTGATTATCAACCAACGTTCCCTCTTACGAACAACACTTGAATGAATATCTTCAAATTCCGCTTCTTGCAATTTATAAATTCGAACCTCCTCTCTCAAAAAATTGACTTCGTTTTTAAGCAGAGCCTTCGTATCCATCAGTTCTTTGATGACCACACATGTTCGACGACACATGGGAGGATCGACCCACACAAAGAAGTTGCACTTAGAACGCTGACACGAAAAAAAAACAAATCACTAATATACAAGGGTTAATGGAAAAAAATACATTAAAAACATACCATACTGTGACAAGTGTAAAATTGACGTCCGGGATTAGCTTCAGTCCAAGATGTTCTTAGTGCAGCCGTCCTACCACATCTGCAAACAACCATTGTGAATTTGTGATTGTGAAGATGGTGTATATTTCTATGGCAAGTAAGGATGACAAAAATCCCCGACATTTGCAACCAACATATACAAGCTTTTTAAAAAAAAAAAAAAACAAACCAATATGCCGCTCATAGGCCCATACGCGCGTATGGTGGGTACGGATCCTGACAACTTTTCAGCCCATATGCCTCGTATAGCCCGATGAGACCCATATGCACCTACCTTTTATGAAAAGTTGACAGGACATTTATGACACCCCACTTGCATATGCCTCTCATCGACCCATACGGGTCTCATTGAAGTTCAGTTTCACTTCCTTTTATACAGTTTAACCGAGAACAAGTACACTGTACATATCCAAATACAAAAGTTATTTTTTGGTTAGACGAGTTCTGGACCACACGATGACAATCCGGAAGGGGACCGCACGCGTCTCTCGTATAGTTTTTGCTCTCGTATCGGTCTATATGGTCGGAATATTCAAGGTTTGTTTACCCTTGTTTTTTTGTGGTTTTATTTTGGCGGTTTGTGGTGGTGTTGGGGTTGTGGTGGTGGTGGTGTTGGGGTTGTGGTTGTGGTTGTGGTGGTGGTGGTGGTGGGGGTGGGTCGGCTGGGGTGGTGGTGGTGGTTGGTCGGTTGGGGTGGTGGTGGTGGTGGTGGTGGTGTTGGGGTTGTGGTTGTGGTGGTGGTGGGTCGGCTGGGGTGGTGGTGGTTCAGCTGTGTTGGTGGTGGTGGTGGGTCGGCTGGGGTGGTGGTGGTGGTGGGTCGGCTGGGGTGGTGGTGGTGGGTCGGCTGGGGTGGTGGTGGTGGTGGGTCAGCTGTGTTGGTGGTGGTGGTGGTGGGGGTGGTGGGGGTGGGTCGGCTGGGGTGGTGGTGGTGGTGGTGGTGGTGGTGGTGGTGGTGGTGGTGGTAGGCTGTGGTGGTTTTGGTGGTGGTGAGGTCGGCTGTGGTGGTGGTGGGTGGTCGGCTGTGGTGGTGGTGGTGGTGGTGGTGGTGGTGGTGTTGGTGGTGGTGTTGTTTGTTTATTATATTTTACAATATAATTTCTAATATCGAGTCTAACACTATAATTCTATGTTTTTTAACAGGATATCGAAAGTCGGTGTTTTGACGGTGGTGGAAACGTAATTCTTATGGAGAAGTGCACTGCGTTCATATTTTAGATTCATGCGCCGGGACGTCGTTCTAGGGTGAGGTGCTTGGCGGTGGGGGATGCATCATCCAACATCATTAGCCAAGTCACTCGGAACTCTGACGGTGCACTCTTGATAGCATCTACCGACGCCCGGTAGTTCCGTACCAAAAGAATGCATACACAAATAGTTCTAGTGGACGAAGCAAAGAGACCGTTGTGTATCTGAACCAGGTTCTCAAACAAACCGTGAAATCGAACAGTTTCTTCGTAGATTCCGTCCGGTTTAAAAGCCGGTTCAGACGCGTGATGGTATACGGAGAAACTACGTTCGTATTTCAGATTCATGCACTAGAACGCCGATCTAGGATTACGTGTTATTGGAGTAGCCTGTTGACTCGTCAGCTCCAAGTGACGCTAGCCAACGCGGTCCGCCCCGTAACATCTCCTTCCAAGAGATGAGTTCATTAGTGTTCTCATGAGCCTTCCACCAACGAGAATGCCACTTCGCTCACCATCCTGACAAGAGGCGGAAGACTGGGCGGTGGTTGATAAACGAAATGCCGACTCCACTGCTCCAACCTCCTGATCCCTTGTGCCATTTCAGTGTGGTAGATGTGAAGCAGAATCCCGTTGGAAGGTAGGGTTCGGTACACAATTTCAAGACAGTCGGGCTGTCTTTGTATTGTGTATGCTGCACCCATCGTTTTCATGTACAGTAATTCAAAAATATGTAACAATTAGCGATCTAGGGTTTAGGGTTTAGTGGCATTCTGTATCAAAGTTACATGTTTTGTGTATTAAAATAAAACGATGTTTAATTACATTTTGAATTACGTTTCTTGTTGCGTTATGGTTAATAAACGACAATTGAAAAACAACTAAAGACTTTCAGAAGTTGACATTTTTTAACATACACATTGTGTTATGGAAACAATTAAACACATAATAATAATTGATAAATAAAAAAGTTGACATTTAATAAAACGTTGTAATATACCCATTTAATAAAATTAAACACATAATAATAATTGATAAATAAAAAAGTTGACATTTAATAAAACGTTTAATAATACTTATAAAAAATTGGCATTTTATAATATATACAATTCGTTTTATAAAAAAATTGACATTTAATAATACTTATAAAAAATTGGCATTTAATAATATATACAATTCATTTCATAAAAATATGAAGTTTTAATAATACTAACACAATTTTTTATAACAACATTTTATAAAAAAAAAATTAATTTTCTTAATATTTCACTACTTCCCCACACAAATACCCTATCAAAATAAAGTTCCACACACCCCAATCATTGGTAATCATTGGCTGACACCCAATGATTGGCATTAATTAGATGGCAGGGGGGTGTGTAAATACTTTTCAATCGTATTGGGCAATGAGGGGCGTATGGGTGGGGCCAGTTTCAGGCGTATTGGGCAATGAGGGTCATTTAGGGTTAGGGGGTGTGTAGATACTTTTGGGGGGGTGGGTGGATACCTCCACCGATTATATTTTAGTCCCTCATATTATTGCACTTAAATCCCTTTATTTTAATAAAATTATGGCTAATTAGTTACACTTATCCCTTTTCACAACAAACTTATAATTATTTTACGTATTCTTGTCATATTTTATAAACTATAATATTTTTTAAAAAAAATCCAAAGCTACCGTGATTACCTACTCATTTTTGTCGACATTTCGATAGTTGTCTTTGTCAGTGTTGTTGTGTGGATTAAAATGTACAAGTAGATGATGCATTAGTGTATAAGTGATTAAAGCAATGTGTCCTATCACATTTCAAATGCTCAAAACTCTCTACGTTGTTGTCATTAGCATCAGTTTAATAATATTCTAACCCTTTTCACTCTGATTTTTGTTTGATTAAGATTGTTCACCACTTTGTTCTTGCGACTAGATTAAATTTCGAAACCTTGCATATACGGGGTTGATATTAGCTTTGTTCGTATTCTGTATTTTGTGTATTTACTTGGTTGGGTGCACACACTTACATGGGTTAGCAGGTAGTAGATTGACATCAAACAAACTCACTTGTTTTATCTAATTGGTTGTATTAAAAAACTTTATATAATACCATATTCAACAAAATGAAATTTTATTTTTCATAAAAAAAATTATAAAAACGTTTTTAGAAGCATTTTCATTTTATAAAATTAGAAAACATTTTTTTTATAAAAACTTTTTTTAGAAGTTTGGTAAATAAGTTTTCCACCAACAAACTTTTAGAAAAAAACTCCATAATCTAAGCATAATACATCTTCAAAAACTGAATACCAGATTCTGTTGTATTTTTTTGGATTATAAGTACAAAAATACTCTTATAGATAATATTAGTTAGTTGAAAAAAGCTATAGGTTATTCAATTCGTTGGTTTATAGGTTCTATATATAGTATAATTCATTAATTTTTTTCACTTTAAGAAATTTCTTGTTCTTTATAATTTTTTGTTTACAGGTATTTCAATTTTCTGTTATGTATAACTTTGATTTATTCTTCTATGCTCACACTTAACATTCATCTTATTTATTATTCAATTGTTTTGGAGCTTCAATATTCATCCTTTCAGATCTTTACACAGGTATGTATGCTTCTAAAACATGATATATTGTTTGTTTTTATATTATGTTTAATTGTGAACGTCGCTTTTTATCCTATATTATTTATAACGGTAACATGATATAGTAACTAAAATACTTAACATTTTTTTTTAGTTCCCCAAACTACTCCAGCTACTACTGATGTATCAGTTAAAGAGGAGAATAGAGAAGAAACTCATCATCCAAAGGATGTAATAATCACACAGGAAGAAATACAAGAAATTTCGGGAAGACGTTGATCTCGATGATGGCAAATGGTGGTGTGACAATATAAATGACATGCTTGAGATGTTTAAGCCGTATGATTACTAAATTGATCTCATTATGATGCAAAGTACTTGACACTTGAACTTTTAGTTTTCAACTTTTATATTTAAGAATTACATTACCTTATTCGTGTACTACTTTATATAACTTTTATTTATGTTTAAGACTTATTTTTTTTATTCGTGTGTTACTTTATTGCATCAATAGTTTCTTGAAGTATTTGATAATTTAAATTCTAAATTTAATAATTACTAGACATGTGTAATACTTATGACATATATCCAACACAATAATGTTACCATAAATATTATAAAAATAAGAAAGCTATCAGAAACGAGTGTCGCAATGTAAAGTGTCACCCCCGTCGCATCGCGCGGGCACCCTACTAGTTAATTATAATCTATAATACTATATTAAGAGAACTAGGTTTTCTACCCTTTTCGTAATTTTGCCTAGGTACAAATCTTGTAGCACCATATACAAATGAAGCAAGCCATTTTAGAGGGGGGAAACTTGGACATTGTCCAAAGTTTTAAGAATCTTTGAGGGTAATCTAGACATTTCATCCATGGAATCCATGCCCACTTATGTCTTCTATTAATTGAATTAAATTAAAAAATTAAATAAAGGTTTTATAATAATTAAAGGAATTAATTGATTAAATTAAAGGTTAGACATGCAACCTTTGGAATTTTCATGATTTAATAGTATGTATAAATATAAATAATCTATACTTCTATACTACTTTATTAAGAGAAATAGGATTTGCTTCATTTGTACATGGTACTACAAGATTTATACCTAGGCAAAATTACAAAAAGGGTAGAAAACCTAGTTCTCTTAATATAGTATTATAGATTATAGATTAGGGCTTGTAACTTCACTTCAACACGACTACTTCCCTAGAGGATGCTCATAGCCACAATTTATGTATAATCCAATGTCTAATACATGCATAAATTCATATGTTCATATGTTCATTCACATTTGGGAATCCTCTAATTCCAAGAGAGTATCTAAAAATGATTATGTAGGCTGAAATGATTTTTATTTGGTATCTTATTCTAAATATCAAATTAATATATGATATCTTATTCTAATCCTTAAGTTTTATTTGGTGGATAAATGAAAGGAACTTACCATCCGTCCAAATCGATTATGAAAGAATTTTTAATTGATAAGCAAAGTGGATAAATGTTTGAAATCTATCGAAGATGAAAATTTGATGATAATACTATAAATATATAAGAATAATGTTACTACTGATACCATATTAATAATACTATGATTATCATGTTATGTTG